>BSBM01000848.1:5237500-6592083 GCA_027924585.1 Larix kaempferi
AAATATCAACAAAAATTAGATATCATCTTTACTATTTATTTTATATTTTATTTCTTATATATATATATATATATGGGGATTACCCTATGCCTACCATCTTGTAAATTTCCAATGCAAAAAAGAACCCCATGTTGTGTCACTCAGTCTAAACATAGAGGGGAAATCCATAAGTTATCGACCCAAATCGACTCCTTTTCCCCAACTCCACGTCCGTTCTAGGGTTTTCCCATAGACACTTGATAGAGATAGTCCTAGTTGAAATTGTCTCTATCAAGTGTCTATTGGAAAACCCTAGAAACCCAAAGCCTATCCTAAAAGCCCTAGTTTTGAATCCAAATAATTATACACTTATATGCAAAGTTTTTGACATGTATATAGCAAGGGTGCATACATCTAAAAACAAATCAAGTGCAATCCATATCTAACCCAAAATACATAAACAAAGAGGCTAAATGGCCTAGACTCCAATGAGCATGATGGATACAATGGTGACAATGAGCACAATGATGATGATGGTGCTAATGGGCATGAGGATAGATATGGTGATGATGCCAATGAGACAAAGTTCATTAGGTTGTTGGTGGATGGCAGATGATTGATGGGGACAAGGATGGTGGCACCACGACTAAGAGGATGACGAGGCTTGATGGTGATTGTGGTAGTGGGCATGGTGTTGGTGAAAATTTTGTCATGATAATGGATTTCAACATTAAGTTGGTAACCCTAGAGCTTGGAGCCTATCCTAGAAACACGAGAGCCTATCCTAAAAACCCTAGTTGGTAGCGTAAAAACTAGCTTGTATTCTAATCACAATGAAACCCTATTATGTAGCATAATCCCTTGCCTGAATTATAATACATATAAAAATTAAATCATTTTCATTGTACATATATATTTATGTGTATACATTTGAATCCAAATAATTATACACATATATACAACAAAACGCGAACAAAACTATACATAAACCCATGAGATAAAACCATAGTGGAACAAAACTAAAAAAAATATATAAAGTTTCAGGAAAATAGTGGAACATGGTTCCCAATGTACATACGATGGCAGCTTGTGGCCTATACAAAATCCAACAACTCATGTCGTAGATCCAAAATACATGGAAAATCATGCCCTATACAAAATCCGACAACTCGTGCCGTAGATCCAAAATACATGGCAACCCATGCCGTAGATACAAAGTATATGGCAATTGGTGCCCAAAGGTGCCACATCATGGCTAATGTACATAACATGGTGTGTCATGAATTGTGACCACCCCGGTCACTCCCGGGAACATCTCCAAAATCAATCTTCCTCTTCTTGGAGCTACTGGTATCTCAGGTCTTCTTCCGTCTAGGAGTAGACCGTCTCTCCAGGATTTGAAACAAATGATATAATTTACCATCATTTTCAAGCATTTGTAAAATTTACCACATTTATAAAATGAAAGTGCAATTAAAATCTTAAACAACTCACCACTGATGTGAGTGGGAGATGAGATGCAGGTGTCCTGGATTAGCTGAGCCTCTCAGCAATTCCACCATACAACATTTACGACAACCATTTCATTGAAAACTAATAATTGCTTAAATTAATTTTGGTTAATGCATCAAAACATTTTCATAAATTAACTTGATTCTCACTGTGAACACCTCCGACAATGTTTTAACATGGTTGGGCTTCTAGGATAGTAGGTGGAGCAGTTGGCTGGACAACCTACTCCAATGCAGTCATGGGGTGGGGCATAGATGTAGATGTAGAAGCTATGGTTGCAACTACTCTAGATACATGGGAAGATAATGGAATAGTAGTTTCCACAATAGTGGCGGTAACTGGAGATGATATTGTGGAAGATGACATAATGGTATGGGGTGGAGGAGGACATCATGGACGATGAACCCCTACCGGCTATATGATAGGGGGTATCGACCCAAAAGGGATAGGGGGGATGTTGAGGTATGGTGAATGGGAGGGCGGTTCTAAATAGAGGGGGGAGGATGGATATAAGGGAGGTTGTGGATGAAGGGGGGAAGGTGGATGGAAGGGTGAGGTGGATGAATGGGGGAGGATGAATAGACGGGGGGAGTGGATGAATGGGGCAAGATTTATAGATGGGGGGGTGTGGACGAATGCAGGAGGATGGACGTAGGGGGGAGTATGGACGGAGAGGGGAGGGTGGATGGAAGGGAGGGGATGGACGAAGGGAGGTGTTTGGATGGAAGCGAAGGGAGTGACTCATGGGAGAGGGTGGAAACATGGGACTAAAGTGGCCTCGAGCTGTTGGCGGCCCCTGCATACAAATTTGTAATATCATAGTTTAGTAAACAAAAATCAAATTAAACCATAGTATGTCGTAACATTTCAAATTAAAAGCGTTCTTTTAACTACACATTGTACCTGTGTATATGGTGATATGTCAATCCCTGGTGAAGATGGTTGATCATCATAGTGTGTGGAGTCCTATGGACACCAGAACGCATGCATATTATGAACATATTAAAAAAGTAATTATTCAGTCAATCAAAATATTAAAAAATATTATACGAACTATCATCATGTATGCCATAAATATAAATGCATAAAAATAGAAATGCCATAAGTAATAACAATATTGTGTGAGGTACTAAAAATACCTCTATGTGAGGTGCCGTAATTTCTGTTGCATCTACCATTGTTGCATCCAAGTTGGGAGATTCTATGTTCTCCCATGAAGACGTCTCAGCTCTAAATAACTGTACATTGAAATAATAGTTTAAGTCAAACACAAATAATTTAAAACTACTTTACAAATTATCAAGTGATGATTGAAAACACATTAAAAAAAGTGTTAACCTGCTCCATATAGCAGCCCTCGATTGGGCCAGGGAAAGTGTGCTCGCAATGAGGACAAAGATGTGACATTGTCGTCATCATCACCATCATTTCAATCATCCTCCTCCTCCTCCTCATCATCTTCATTACCATTTTCATCATCATCATCATTTTCGTCCTCATCGTCATCGTCATCATCGTCGTCGTCGTCATCATCATCATCATCATCATCATCATCATCATCATATTCATCATAATCATCTTCATCATCTTCATCACCATCGCATCAACATCATCGTCATCTTCATCATCATATCCATCATCACCATCATCATCATCATCTTCATCATCATCATCTTCCTCATCATCATCATCATCATCGTCATCTTCATCATCATCATCATCATCATGAAGATGTTGATGATGATGAATAAGAGGAAGATGATGGTCATGATGATGAAGATGATTCAAATGAAGATGATGATGATGATGATGATGATGATGATGATATTGAAGATGATGATGATGATGATGAAGATGATGATGATGAAGATGAAGATGAGGACGATGATGATGATGAGGAAGAGGGTGATGACGACAATGATGATGATGCTGATGATAATGAAGATGATGATGATGATGAACATGATGAACATGATGATCATGACTAGGACGAGGATGATGATGATGAGGAATATGATAATGTTGATGATGATGAAGACGAATATGATAATAATGATGAAGATGAAGATGATGATGATGAATACCATGAAGATGGTCATGATAATGATGACAATGATGATGATGATGATGAATACCATGAAGATGGTCATGACAATGATGATGATGATGATGATGATGATAATGAAGATGATGATGATAATGATGACGATGAAGATGATGATGATGATGATGAAGAGGACGATGATGATGATGAAGATGATGATGCTTGTAGATTTATCCATCAACACAACTTCCTATGACAACTTAAATTCTTTGATTATTAAAAACCTCATACCTAGTAAAATATTGATAGGATTCCCAAGTAGTCATTCTAATCATTACCATAATTTTTTATGATCAAGCTAAATGCATTCTTCATCGCAACATCAAAATTTCCCCAAAAGGAAGCATAACATGAAATATTAATATTCTTTCACTATCATGTCACATGCTCATAGACATCAATTACATTGAAAAGGGGGGGAAAAAATACGCTTTGTTCAATTTTAATCTTAGTTAAAACTCCAACACACGAGTATCATCACGAGTAATTGAGCCGAGATTTATTAACAACTGTGGAATTCAGGCTAAGAGGACTGGAACCAGTCCTATAGGCGTTGAAGTTGCAACTATTTCACACTATTATCTTCCTTCAAATATAGAAAAACTATATGTATGGTTGATGAGATTAAAATCTATTCTACTGAAGACAACATAAAAACATTATCTTGATTCCTACAGAAGCCTGTGTAAGACAACCATGACATCAATCCTGGAAAATTTCGATGAGGTTTCAAGGTAATTTAAGGATGATTCATATGTTTATCCCTAAAAAAGGTTAGAATAAATCCACACACTCTCAGAAGTGAGACATGAAATGGTGGCACATTGGAAAGTAGCTCGCTGGAAAGCTGTTATGACATTCTATACAAGCAAACCTTTATGTATGGTTCCCAACATGGAATTCAAATTTAATTATATCTTCAATTACTCTTTTAATGTTGACTTCAAAATTCTATTTAATGAGGATAAGTTCAAAACTCCTCGTCCATATTCTAATTTGGTTTGCAATCTTGGTTTGTTTCCTTGCTTTCACAAGACAAAATCTCAACAAAAATTAGATATCATCATTACCATTTATTTTATATTTTATTTCTTATATATATATATATATGGGGATTACCCTATGCCTACGATCTTGGAAATTTCCAATGCAAAAAAGAACCCCACGTTGTCGCACTCAGTCTAAACATAAAGGGGAACTCCATAAGTTATCGACCCAGATCGACTCCTTTTACCCAACTCCACGTCCATTCTAGGGTTTTCCCATAGACACTTGATAGAGATAGTCCTGGTTGAAATTGTCTCTATCAAGTGTCTATGGGAAAACCCTAGAAACCCAGAGCCTATCCTAAAAGCCCTAGTTTTGAATCCAAATAATTATACACTTATATGCAAAGTTTCTGACATGTATATAGCAAGGGTGCATACATCTAAAAACAAATCAAGTGCAATCCATATCTAACCCAAAATACATAAACAAAGAGGCTAAATGGCCAAGACTCCAATGAGCATGATCGATACAATGGTGACAATGAGCACAATGATGACGATGGCAATAATGGGCATGAGGTTAGATATGGTGACGATGACAATGAGACAAAGTTCATTAGGTTGCTGGCGGATGACAGATGATTGATGGGGATGACGATGGTGACACCATGACTAAGTGTCACATACCCCAATTTTATTAAAATAATGTAATTATTTTTAATATTCCTGAGACATTATGTTAAATTTAATGCTAAGTAGGAATGGATGACTCAGCAGAGTCTCCAGAAATGGAATGTAAATTCTGAATAATTATTATTAATAAATAAATTATGGAGACAACAGCATGGGAGAGCTGTTAAAAGAGGTTACTGGTCTAACTGGTGGATGGAATTAGGTGGAAGGACAAAAGACAAGTGGCAGCATCCTCAAACACTTCCTAAGTTGCAGGTGGCAACTTCCCTATATTTTGGGGTCATGATTCCCCAAGAAAGTGGAATCTGAGCAGGTGGCTCATTAATGACAGTTAGCCCAACTAAGACCTAGGCAATCTTTTATATACTACTCAATGAACTGAGCTGGGGGTTCAGCAATTGTTCTAGAGGGAGAATACATTCAGGTGAATGCTATTCAGGAGTCCCATTGAGGAAGTGGGAAAACAGTAAGGAAGTGTTTTGAAGCAGGAAGTTGCAGTAACTTGGTTCCAGTATAGCTGTTTTGGCTGAGGGAATTGTTGACTGTACCTAATTCCAGCCAGTTAGACCAGGGCAAGCTCGGGGGTCCTGAGAAGTGCTGTCTGGGCACTCTCCAGGAATTGGTAGGGAGGAACAGCCTCCCATTGTTGTTATTGTCTACTATAGCTACAGGTTCTGCCACTCTTCCTGTTGTTGGTTTAATTAATTTTTATATGAAATAGACTAGTACAACTATGTTTCGGACTGTATTCAACTTCAGTAAATCAGTCTCTGTACTTTCTTTTGGTATAAAATTTAGAACTCAGATGTTTTAGAAACTTGCCTATTTTTTTTATTTAAATAGAGTATTTATCTTATACAGAACCTATTTGTTACTGTTACAGTTAACAAATACCATGTTTATGCATATTCTAGAATTCCTGTTAATAGTAAAATATAGACAGAAATATTAAACAGTAGATATTCCAGATTTATAGCTATTAAACAATCATAAGAACAAATAAAGATAAATCTTAGTTTTTACTTTGAGATAATTCCTGTTAGAGTAATCTACCTGTATATATATATGTATTGCATATTTTAGTCAACTATAGTTACAGTTCATTCTTATATCAAGTTAACAGATAAACAAAACTCATCTTAATATATTGTTTATACTCAGAGCATGTTTGACAGCTATCGATTAACTAAAGGGGTGACTGTAACAACAATTCATTGTTACAAGCTTCCTTATAATCTTATTTATTAACACAGGAGTCAAATACAAACACATAGAAACTGTAGATTATTATTTTCTTTCAACCTAGTATTAGAATATATTAGCCATGTTATTATAATAGAGTTAACAGAGTTGTTTTAAACAAAACAAACATATTATCACAACAGAGAAACTGTCGATGAATACAACCATTATTGGCTGTTATAAACCTTCTTAATTATACACAGTAATAATATTTATTTCATTATGAATATTCTACCTTAGAGTAGTCCACAAACCCTACACGGCCGTAGCCTTACAATATTCCTTCGACAGACTAAGAACAAATGAAAAGAATGCCTTATATGGCAGACAGAACCTACAGTATCTTTATACATAGTTCTATGTATATATTATTCTATCCACAGTTTTATTTAATATTTATATAAGATTCAAAATAAATTTGTTACAACTCGTCCCCAGTCACCACCGAGTTAACAATACCATACATATGCTTTGAACACAAAACAAAACCCCCAATTCACCAGAATAACCCTATGCTATTAACTATTACAGTCATAGTCGATAAAGTTCCACAATCTTTTATTTAATACTCCAAAACGAAGAAAAACGCAGAGAGACAATTATAGGGTTTCATTTATAACAGAGTTATCATCCATTGCAGGTACCGAGGAACTCATCTATCTTTACATTTCAAACACATTCTAATAATTTAACAAAACACAAAAATGAAACACGGCCATATCAGGCTCAGTATTATATTAAGTATAAATCCTATACAGTGAGGCTAGAACCCTATGTTTAGCCAATACAAGTACAATAACAGAAACCCTGGCCTCATACAGTCTGAGCCATGAAGGGCTCTCCAATAAACATAACAAGGTTTCAAACCCCTTTTCATTTTAAACAAAATAATTTCATACAGATGACTGCACCCATGAACATCAAGTCGTTAATGACCTCACTACACAGGAGCTTTCCTCCAAGACTCAACCCTAACCACAAAACCAGCAAAGGAAGAGACAGCCGTGGATAACCAGGCTTACCCGGAGGAGCCAGCGTTGGAGATAAAACCCTGTACACCTTCAGAGCCGCGTGACCTGCACATTCAATGCCGAGAGATGTTAATACACTATCAATACCAAGAATTGTGAATATATAGTAAACCTGCACTTGCTTGCAAAACCGAAACTGCAAAAATAAAGTTATCACTTTACCTGAGCAATGTAACCGTGGATAACCTGGAAGCCACCGGTGGAAGCAAGCACTGAAACCCCATCACCCTCGTCGGTTGAAAGAGTAAGGAACATCTTCATAACATTTCATGACAGCCGAGACAAAGTAACATTTCTGATGAAACCCTCACGCTGGGATTGAACCAGTCAAGAAGCACACCCAAAACCCAAATGTATCAACCCTCTCATAACTAAAAGACAATAGCAAAACCCTGTCTCATATTCACACCAGCACAGTGATGGACTGTAAATAGCTGGGACTTAAACAAAGGATGAAACAACGAGACCACTAAACAAAGAAACTGTAGCAGACGCCATCACCAGAGCCGAGGACTTATCTTACTACAGAATGAAACCACGAGACCATAACCACAACACTTTGCACTCTGTTACAGTGCCCCAACTACGAAACTCAGACACGGAGGGTTTCACCCTTAGGACCCGAGCCCGGAGGCAAATACAATAACCTGGTAGGGTTTTCGATAACAGCTTATATATCACCAACTGCATGGAGGAGAGTCAACCACGTAGCATCCAAATATATCAACGTAATATGGGTCGAGACCATATAGTTCAATTGCCATCCAAATCATTATTTATCGATTTCAAAAATCATTGCGTAGATACAAGTCAAACTCCAACGTATGGAATTATAATATGAAATACATTCAATCAACAAATAGTGCATGCCTTGCAATCAAACCTTCAATTTCCAAGGTATGTGTTATGTATAATCCCTACAATGATATGAATGAGATGTAGTCAACTTCAACCATAGAGTTTCTCTTAATCTAGTATGATAGATACAACCTTACCACTATATTGAATATAAAGTTTGCCAACGTATGGGAACATTATGATGGTTGCACAATCATTATACTATATATATATATTGAAACCAAGCCATAGATTAATGCCATGAGCATATTACATTCCTATGATCATGTAAGCAATAAGGTAGTCAACCTTCAAATGAAAACACCTTGTTATTTAATACCTTGAAATGTTACCAAGTCTTTATGACAAGATACACAATTGCCATTATATACTCTCATCGTATTTTCTACCAATACCATTGTTAACAGTAAACAATTTTGAATAATTAAGTTGTTGAAAAAGAATTTCATCTACAGGTTCACATCGTGAAGGTAGTTAAAATCAAGGCACAGTCAGGTAACATAAATTAAACTTTAAGTAGACATTGAACATTGCAGTATAGTCGAATATAATGGAACAACGCTAGAGGCGCCACATTTCCCAACTCACATTAATAATCCAGAAATACAACAGTAATCACCGGTATTAGTTGACAACTTATCACATAAAGTTAACGTCGCTTATGCAGCCAATAATTATGATATAACAATTGTTCCAGTGATAGTTATAGCAGTAACATAGAGTCATATTCATAAAACAATAATTATAACTGAAACAATGTAATCTGTCGCAAAACCGGTTGATAATATCTGAATAAGAAATATCATGTCGAGGCAGACTATCAATCTTAATTCAAGTATAAGTTCATGAGAATAACTTCACTGTCTTGCACTACAACTTGCAATAGTAAATAAATCTTCTTAAAGTTTTAAAGTACAGGGAGTATTGATGCTTACCAAGTTTAACATACAGCAATCCTTACTTCACCGGCGCACCTGAGAAACAAAAGACGACTTATGCATTAGCTCGTAAGCTAAGTAAGCCAGCCAGCTACGACTAGCTCTTCCCTTACGGTTTGAAAACAAAACAGTCATTAATTACAATCACAGAAATCAAAATTTTAATAAGACAGAGTCTTTAAACAGATTATGTTAGTTACTGAATTTAAAACAGGACCAGAAATCTTATTTAGTTAACATTTATTGTTAAGAATAAAAATTTTAAATTTTTCAGAAATATCGGGGTTTGACACTAAGAGGATGACAAGGCTTGATGGCGACTGTGGTAGTGGGCATGGTGTTGGTGAAAATTTTGTCATGATAATGGAATTCAACATTAATTTGGTAACCCTAGAGCTTGGAGCCTATCCTAGAAACATGAGAGACTATCCTAAAAACCCTAGTTGGTAGCGTAAAAACTAGCTTGTATTCTAATCACAATGAAATCCTATTATGTAGCATAATCCATTGCCTAAATTATAATACATATAAAAAATAAATCAATTTCATTGTACATATATATTTACGTGTATACATTTGAATCCAAATCATTATACACATATATAGAACAAAACTCGAACAAAACTATATATAAACCCATGAGATAAAACCATAGTGGAACAAAACTTGAAAAAATATATAAATTTTCAAGAAAATAGTGGAACATGGTTCCAAATGTACATACGATGGTAGCTTGTGGCCTATACAAAATCCAACAACTCGTGTCGTAGATCCAAAATACATGGAAACTCATGCCCTATACAAAATCCGACAACTCGTGCCGTAGATCCAAAATCAGGGTATTTTTGAAGGATTATAATTTTATACTTTAGTGTAGTATCCTAGGCGATTATTTTGGATTGGAAAAAACATCTATATAGATATGTAGGCGAATATTAAATATGAAACATACAATTTACTACTGAAACGTGTAAAATTTGACGAATATTATGATAAAAAAACATATTTTATGTAAATATAGGCGATATTAGAGACTAAAAATGACCAAATAACGAATTTATTTTTTGAAAAAAAGCCCAAAAAATAGCCAATTGGCGAAATTTCGCCCTTAAAAATTACCCTGTCCAAAATCAGGGTATTTTTGAAGGATTATAATTTTATACTTTAGTGTAGTATCCTAGGCGATTATTTTGGATTGGAAAAAACATCTATATAGATATGTAGGCGAATATTAAATATGAAACATACAATTTACTACTGAAACGTGTAAAATTTGACGAATATTATGATAAAAAAACATATTTTATGTAAATATAGGCGATATTAGAGACTAAAAATGACCAAATAACGAATTTATTTTTTGAAAAAAAGCCCAAAAAATAGCCAATTGGCGAAATTTCGCCCTTAAAAATTACCCTGATCCAAAATACATGGCAACCCATGCCGTAGATACAAAGTACATGGCAACTGGTGCCCAAAGGTGCCACATCATGGCTAATGTACATAACATGGTGTGTCAAGAATTGTGACCATCTACGTCACTCCCTGGCACATCGCCAAAATCAATCTTCCTCTTCTTGGAGCTACTGGTATCTCGGGTCTTCTTCCATCTAGGAGTAGACCGTCTCTCCAGGATCTGAAACAAATGATATAAGATACCATCATTTTCAAGCATTTGTAAAATTTACCACATTTATAAAATGAAAGTGCAATTCAAATCTTAAACAACTCACCGCTGATGTGAGTGGGAGATGAGATGCAGGTGTCATGGATCTGCTGAGCCTCTCAGCAATTCCACCATACAACATTTACGACAATCATTTCATTGAAAACTAATATTTGCTTAAATTAATTTTGGTTAATGCATCAAAAACATTTTCATAAATTAACTTGATTCTTAGTGTGAACACCTCCGACAATGTTTTAACATGGTTGGGCTTCTGGGATAGTAGGTGGAGCAGTTGGCTGGACAACCTACTCCAATGCAGTCATGGGGGGGGGCACATATGTAGATGTAGAAACTATGGGTGCAACCACTGTAGATACATGGGAAGATAATGGAATAGTAGTTTCCACAATAGTGGCGGGAACTGGAGATGATATTGTGGAAGATGACGTGGTGAGGAGGACGTCATGGACGATGAACCCCTACCGGCTGTACGATAGGGGGTATCGAACCAAAAGGGATAGGGGGGATGTTGAGGTATGGTGAATGGGAGGGCGCTTATAAATAGAGGGGGGGAGGATGGATATAAGAGAGGTTATGGACGAAGGGGGGAAGCTGGATGGAAGGGGGGGTGGATGAATGGGGAAGGATGGATAGACGGGGGGAGTGGATGAATGGGGCAAGATGTATAGATGAGGGGGCATGGACGAATGCGGGAGGATGGACGGAGGGGGGAGTATGGACGGAGAGGGGAGGGTGGATGGAAGGGAGGGGGTGGATGGAGGGATGGGTTTGGATGGAAGTGAAGGGGGTGACTCATGTGAGAGGGTGGAAACATGGGACTAAAGTGGCCTCCAACTGTTGGCGACCCCTACATACAAATTTGTAATATCATAGTTTAGTAAGCAAAAATCAAATTAAACCATAGTATGTCGTAACATTTCAAATTAAAAGCGTTCTTTTAACTACACATTGTACCTGTGTATATGGTGATATGTCAATCCCTAGAGAAGATGGTTGATCATCATAGTCTGTACAGAGCTATGGACACCAAAATGCATGCACGTTATGAACATATTAAAAAAGTAATTATTCAGTTAATCAAAATATTAAAAAATATTATACGAACTATCATCATGTATGTCATAAATATAAATGCATAAAAATAGAAATGCCATAAGTAATAACAATATTGTGTGAGGTACTAAAAATACCTCTGCGTGAGGTGCCGCAATTTTTGTTACATCTACCATTGTTGCATCCAAGTTGGGAGATTCTATGTTCTCCCATGATGACGTCTCAGCTCTAAATAACTGTACATTGAAATAATAGTTTAAGTCAAACACAAATAATTTAAAACTACTTTACAAATTATCAAGTGATGATTGAAAACACATTAAAAAAAGTGTTAACCTACTGCATATAGCAGCCCTTGATTGGGCCAGGGCAAGTGTGCCCGCAATGGGGACAAAGATCTGGCATTGTCCTCGTTGAACTAGAAGGCCCAACATGGCTACCACAGGTCACAAGTAAATCCTGACTTTATCATGAAGGCCCTACACCTACGTCTCTATGAGGGTCAGCTTATCTCTCCACTGTAGTAGTTGCTACAAAGGTAGTGTGTCTAAGTAGTCCATGTGCAACGCTGCTGATCATGCCCTCGATCTGATCAATTTTGTGGGGTAACTGAGGAAGCTAGGGAGAGGGGTTGGGATCGCACCTAGGAGCTGTTGGCCCTCTCAGTGGGTTCCTCCTATAAGCAGGTCGATCTTGCAAAGAGCCACGCCCAACACCCTGGAAATCGATTATGTCAAAATAGTTGACATGTAAGCCGAGCACAAACTCAGCCCACAGTTGCTGAAGGAAGTACTATGGAACCTCTCTATTATTGCAAGGAGGTTTATCATAAACCATGAACCACCTATGCATCCAATTATCCCTCCATGGTTGGAAATGACACCAATCCATGCAGACACATGACTTTCTAATATCGGGTGGTTGTTGTGTTCTTGGATCGGTGAACATACTGTACAATTGGGCCTTTGCAATATTCAAATCTTTTATTTGCTCCTTGGAAATGCCCATGGAATAATACTCCGACATCCTACCTCTATATTTAGTCATGTCATTCAATTGGTGATGTGCATGGATGTGGGAGTCAATTGAGGTGGCAAAGGACACTCGAGATGGTTCCCCTTTGTTTCTTAGTTCTCAAGTGTGCACTCTCATTTCATTTACATAATGGTTCAAGTCATCCTGGTCAAAATTTTGTTGGGGTTTTTTATTTTCTTGGGCATTTGGATTTTATTGAGGGTTTTCATTGGTTCCAATATTTGTTTTTTCTCGTGTTCCACCAGACTCCATGCTAACATTTTGTTCATTTATTGTGTAGGTTTACACTTTGCAATTGAAAAATTCTCTATTACTTTACTAATTTGGGAATTATTACAAATTTAATAAACAAACAAAAATGAATAAAAAGACAAAAAACATGGATCTTACCTATCCAATGCACTTGGTGGATGGATGGAGATAGTTTTTGAGTGGAAATGGTGAAATTTGTGGTCTGTAGCATCGAGCACGCGATGGGTGACTCACGCTCGACCGCAATGGAAAGAATTAAAATTCCTCTACCATGCTTTTTATTATTATCTTAACAGGAGCGCGTGCACGCACACGCTAGGAACACGCACGCGCAACAATGCTCACATGCCTCGGTTTGGTACCGAACCTAGTGGTGCATGCATGTTTCCTTAGGTGCATGCGCGAGCTCATTTTTTCCTCGCTAACGTGGCTTTGTTGCAACACTTTTGGGGAGCAACTTTGTGCACTCACCCTCTAGTATTTACTACTTTCCCATCTATACAATTAATGTCAAACTAACGCTTTAACTAACCAAATTCAAATATTTCACAACACACTTCAACATATATGATATACTTTTACCTATAACAACCTATGATTTAAAAGTACATTTTGGCTAATTTCTAACGACATCCTTCTTCAATGTACAAGGGCTTATCCAAATCAAAGTAATAAGAATATTGTTAGCAGGAGAGTAACGATACTCAAATGAACCATCGAACATTTAAAGAAATACTCCATGTAAATGCATATCTTCTATATGGTATATCACATACATATCCTTTTTCAAGATTCATAAGCCAATTAAATATAAACGTGCTTTCAATAGCATACATTATCATCATATCAAAATCTCCACACATGCACATGAATCAACCAAGGCACTCATGATATATATATCCATATATATATATAACAAAATCAAATCAATATGACATCAAAATCATTTAATGAGGCAACTCATGACAAACTATATATATTTACAAACTCAAAATCTTATAAAGCAATACAATAAATTAGAGGCACTTATCTGGTCGATTAGACTTATGTGACTGAAGGATTAACTGCAACTTTACTCCCAACCTTAGGTTCTATGTTCTTATGAGACCACCCCTAAGCTGGGCAATGAATCCACTAGGTTAGAGTTACTAAAAACAATATAAAGTTCCCTTCTGTAGCGCGTAAAGGCTTTTCATAACACCTTGCTTGATTAATATCTTAGACCTTCGAGACACTTAGTCAAAAGGATAGTTCTTTACCTCAAATAAAAGGACCATAAATCCTATAACTAGAGATTGGTACTATTGATTCACTTATTTATATTATAAATACTAAGTTTTTACCCCTCATGTATAGTTTGCAATTACACTATTTCCAAGAGCTTGGTACAACAGAATTGATTCTTATCTGATCAAAAATGGTTTTAGCAGAATCAACAATGAACCAACACTTTACACAAAGGTAAATCAACAGGGACCGATTTTGATAGTTTGTTTATATGTTGATGATATGAATTTTGCAGGTCACCTGTAAGTAGATGAGTTCAAGGAAGCTATGAAGAAAGAGTTCGAGATGACACACCTTGGATTAATGAAGTTCTTTCTTGGTTTAGAGGTAGAACAATCAGAAAAAGGTATATTTATTTCTCAAAGTAAATATGCTAATGAAGTTCTTAAGCGATTGAGAATGCTTAATTGCAAACCAACACCTACACTAGTGGCAACAAGTACAAAGTTAAGCAAAGAAGATGACAGTCCCCAAGTAGATCCAACATTGTTTAAGAGACTTGTAGGAAGTCTCATGTATCTCACAGCTACAAGACTAGATATTATGTATGCTGTCAGCTTGATTTCCAGGTTCATGGAGTCTCCCAAAGACTCGAATTGACAAGTTGGTAAAAGGATCTTATGATATGTTGCAGGTACTTTAAGCTATCAAATTTTATACTCAAGCACTGAGTATGATGTTTTGACAGGTTTCACTGACAGTGATTTTGCAGGAAGTGTGGACGATAAGAAGAGCATTTCTGGTCATGTTTTTCATCTTGGATCAGGGGCGATTTCATGGGCATCCAAGAAGCAAGCCATTGTGACACTTTCATCAACAGAAGCAGGTTATGTAGCAGTAAGTCACACGGAGTTATAGAAGGTTTTCAATAGAAACAAGAAGGACCAACAACAATCTATTGTGATAGCAATTCAGCAATCGCTCTATCCAAGAACCATGTTTTTCACTAGAAAAGCAAGCACATTGATACCATATATCACTTCATAAGAGAACTTGTGAACAATGGTGAAGTTCATGTTGAGCATTGTAAATCGATTGTCCAATTGGGTGACATATGGTAGTGTTAGAAATAGTAATTACTTATTTAGCTTAGCTTTAACTTTATTTACTATTTAGAAGTTCAATTCAATTAATAAAACATGCAACATCATGCTTTTCATGCATGCAAAAGCTAGATTTAGGGTTTCCATATGCGTTTAAATACACATTAAGATTTGGTTTGTAATGGATTAGCTGATCTTCCTTTATCAATAAAAATTGAAGAGACGTAGCTCATTGTGTTTATTTCTGCCTCTATCCTTCAAAGGTATGCTTCATCTCTCCATTCTCCTCCTTCTTTAGGTGTGGCTTTAGCTTCACTTTTACTGCCTCCGCTCTTCTTATAACTGTATAGGAGGATGAGTGTTGTTGTGTAACTGTAAATGCATTCTCACTGTGTTGTGATGTTGATTTGCTGCGACATGACCTCCAGGTGGCAATGGCATCGGCGTTGGCCTGGTTATCATCATGCATGTCGTTATCAATAATAATGTAAACACCGCAACCACCAGCTCAGTGGAAGAAACGGCGACGATGAGCTTTCTTGATCTCTATCAACCTCTATATTGTCGTCCAGTTCCAGCAAATGGTGGCGAATAAACTCCAACATATCCATGCTCTTCCCTGCAGTAACTTCCGTCATTCAGATTCATATAACCAAACAAGCAGGCGGCTCGTGCTGGTGGTGGATTGAGAAGTGAGTTTGCAAATATAGAGGACTCGTTTTTATTCTCATTTCTAGCTAGTTCATTGTATCGTATCACAGCGCTCTTTCGTAACATTTTCTTTAATATTATTATATATTTTAAATAAAATTTAAATATAAAGTAATATATATTCCAGTGTCAACTTGCACCATTTACATATTAGGTGTGGTCATTGTTGAAAGTTACGAATAATAATGATATGGAAAAGGTAATGGAACCTTCGAAAAATAAGAGACGTGCAGATTGAGTAATTCAATATAGGGATTAATTCATTTCAATTAAGAATAATAATGATATGGAAAAGGTAATGGAACCTTAGAAATAAGAGACGTGCAGATTGAGTAATTCAATATAGGGATTAATTCATTTCAATGGCAGTTTGCTCGCGTCTTTTCTATATGTTTATGGAGTTTGTGCAAAAATACAACTCATTTTCCTTAAATATCGTACCCCACAGTCAACAGTCAAATGTTTTCGGATTTTGTATGGGAATGTAACGCACTTTATTTTAATTTAGTTTTTCCTCCCAGTCAAAATCAATAACAGTCAATTGTTTTGGGATTTGGAAATGTAACGCATTTTATTTTATTTTAGTATATCATACATTTTATTTTAGTATATCATACATTAATCCTAGCAGTGTAAGAATGAGACTAAATATTTTGACGTTTTGAATTTGTGTACGTTAAGTGATAAAATACGGACCGTGTTGGAATTTTATTTCATTTTTGTTATTGAGAATTTATTTTGAATTTTTAGATTTTTGTATATTAAGTGATAAATTTATAAAACAAACAAAATTTGAAACCTAAATTTTTTTTGAAAAGTTAATGTCAGACCATATGTAATACAACATATCAAATTTTATAAGGTTAACATGTTGCATCAATAATGTAATTGAAATTGTGATATTATATTCCAAAGGATTACTTGAGTTGTATCAATTGAGTTGAAAGGCGAGATAAATATAATATGTCCTTTGTAGAGGCCATTCATTAAAAAAATACATTGCAATCTAGATTGTACAGTTAGGTTCTCTCCTTCCTTTGTCAAAATAAGTTTAATCCACGTAAACTTACACATAGTAAGGTTGGTTTGCCGTTACACCAAAACCTCCAAATGTTGGTAAACATTTGAAACCAAACACAAGGTCCGACTATCCAGGATGGCATTAGACCATATTATAAAGGTCCGATTATTCAAGGTAGCAGTTAAACCACATTATAAAAACTCTCTAATAAAAAATATTTTTACCTCACACTTTGTACTAGATAATCATAATAAGCATGTTTTTATTACACTTGATATCTTCTGTAACTCTTAATTGCAATCCAATCCAACAATCTGAGAAGATAACGAAAGTATGATCCAGATACAAATGGTACGCACAAGACACAAATAGCCAGCGCCAACGTTAAGAAACTTTCCTTCCTTTGATTTATTTTTAATAAATCACAATAAACTCTCACCCATTGAAGGATAATTTGTCCCATCAGTGCCTTGGAGTAGCCAAGAAAATGAAAAAATATATAACCCATCTTTGTGTAACTTTTGGTATCAGTACATTTGAGTAAACAAGAAAAAGAAAATTATTGTTAGAAAATAAATATCAATCAACAATAATTTTGAAGAGATTTATAACTTAAAAAACGAAGAAATAAATAAAAAAATAAAAAAGACACCAAAAAATTTAAATGGAAAACCCAACAAATTTACTCCTTTAACATGCCCTTTGCATGAGCAAGTGTATATATCTGTATGTTCTCACACATAGTACATCTAGATTATAAGCTAGATTTTCTTATGTGTGTACTTTCTCTAACTATAGTAGGCCATCATCTAGCACTCGACAAATCCAATGATATTTTACATCCATGTGCTTTGTCTTAGAATGCAAAATTTTGATTTTGCAGTACATGCTTTTCTTGTTGCAAACCTAGTTCCTCCAAGAACCTCCTCATCCAATGCATCTCCTTGCATGCATCACGTGTTACAATATACTTAGCCTCTATAATAGAGAGAGACACCACCTTTTGCAATCTAGATACCAATGAGATTGCAGCTCTTGAAAAGTATAGATGTGATACAATCTTTAGTTGATTTCTACTAAGCTTAAATCTTTAGTTGAATTCTACTAAGCTTAAATCTTTAGTTGAAGGGTTGGTTTTTTACTAGGTTTTCCCTCTTTTCTCACTTTTAGGTGATGTTTCTCCATATACTTGGGTACCTAACATGTTAGTTCATTGTCAAGTCCCAATTGTTTTTGTATCATACTCACCTAAGTTAGGCTTAATGGGTGTTGTTTTTATACATATACATCAATTTTACATCTCTTTTGAATTTCTAGGGGACAAAAGCACTACTAATAGATATCTCCCCATGTTTCTAGGGCCAACGGTGCACTTTCATGGCCAACCCCCCTTTTTAGGTTCAAAGGCACCCTTACAACCAATTAACCCCCCTTTTTTTATGGTTTTGTGCACTTAAGTTTTTAGTTATGGCTTAGTTAACTACCTAATGTACCCTAGTTAGCTAGTTTGGGCTATGTAGCGTTCTAATGTGGGCTAGTTGGCTAATTTGGGCTATTTAAACTTCAATTTCATATGCATAACTGATATCACTAGATCACTGATATCACTAGACAACATAAAAACATTATCTTGATTCCTACAGAAGCCTGTGTAAGACAACCATGACATCAATCCTGGAAAATTTTGATGAGGTTTCAAGGTAATTTAAGGATGATTCATATGTTTATCCCTAAAAAAGGTCAGAATAAATCCACACACTCTCAGAAGTGAGACATGAAAGGGTGGCACATTGGAAAGTAGCTCGGTGGAAAGTTGTTATGACATTCTATACAAGCAAACCTTTATGTATGGTTCCCAACATGGAATTTAAATTTAATTATATCTTCAATTACTCTTTTAATGTTGAGTTAAAAATTATATTTAATGAGGATAAGTTCAAAACTCCTTGTCCATATTCTAGTTTGGTTTGCAATCTTGGTCTGTTTCCTTGCTTTCACAAGACAAAATATCAACAAAAATTAGATATCATAATTACTATTTATTTTATATTTTATTTCTTATATATATATATATATATATATATATGGGGATTACCCTGTGCCTACCATCTTGGAAATTTCCAATGCAAAAAAGAACCCCACGTTGTCTCACTCAGTCTAAACATAGAGGGGAACTCCATAAGTTATCGACCCAGATCGACTCCTTTTCCCCAACTCCACATCCGTTCTAGGGTTTTCCCGTAGACACTTGATAGAGACAGTCCTGGTTGAAATTGTCTCTATCAAGTGTCTATGGGAAAACCCTAGAAACCCAGAGCCTATCCTAAAATCCCTAGCTTTGAATCTAAATAATTATACACTTATATTCAAAGTCTCTGACATGTATATAGCAAGGGTGCATACATCTAGAGACAAATCAAGTGCAATCCATATCTAACCCAAAATACATAAACAAAGAGGCTAAATGGCCTAGACTCCAATGACCATGATGGATACAATGGTGACAATGAGCACAATGATGACGATGGCGATAATGGGCGTCAGGATAGATATGGTGATGATGAGAATGAGACAAAGTTCATTAGGTTGCTGGTGGATGACAGATGATTGATGGGGACGAGGATGGTGGCACCATGACTAAGAGGATGACGATTGTGGTAGTGGGCATGGTGTTGGTGAAAATTTTGTCATGATAATGGATTTCAACATTAAGTTGGTAACCCTAGAGCTTGGAGCCTATCCTAGAAACACGAGAGCCTATCCTAAAAACCCTAGTTGGTAGCGTAAAAACTAGCTTGTATTCTAATCACAAGGAAACCCTATTATGTAGCATAATCCCTTGCCTAAATTATAATACATATAAAAATTAAATCATTTTCATTGTACATATATATTTACGTGTATACATTTGAATCCAAATCATTATACACATATATAAAACAAAACTCGAACAAAACTATATATAAACCCATGAGATAAAACCATAGTGGAACAAAACTCAAAAAAATATATAAATTTTCATGAAAATAGTGGAACATGGTTCCCAATGTACATACGATGGCAGCTTGTGGCCTATAAAAAATCCAAGAATTCGTGTCGTAGATCCAAAATACATGGAAACTCATGCCCTATACAAAATCTGACAACTCGTGTCGTAGATCCAAAATACATGGCAACCCATGCCGTAGATACAAAGTACATGGCAACTGGTGCCCAAAGGTGCTACATCATGGCTAATGTACATAACATGGTGTGTTAAGAATTGTGACCGCCCCGGTCACTCTCGGGCGCATCTCCAAAATCAATCTTCCTCTTCTTGGAGTTATTGGTATCTCGGGTCTTCTTCCGTCTAGGAGTAGACCATCTCACCAGGCTCTGAAACAAATTATATAAGATACCATCATTTTAAAGCATTTGTAAAATTTACCACATTTATAAAATGAAAGTGCAATTCAAATCTTAAACAACTCACCGTTGATGTGGCTGGGAGTTGAGATGCAGGTGTTTTGGATCCGCTGAGCCTCTCAGCAATTCCACCATACAACATTTACGACAATCATTTCATTGAAAACTAATAATTGCTTAAATTAATTTTGGTTAATGCATCAAAAAATTTTCATAAATTAACTTGATTCTCACTGTGAACACCTTCGACAATGTTTTAACATGGCTGGGCTTCTGGGATAGTAGGTGGAGCAGTTGGTTGGACAACCTACTCCAATGTAGTCATGCGGGGGGCATAGATGTAGATGTAGAAACTATGGGTGCAACCACTGTAGATACATGGGAAGATAATGGAATAGTAGTTTCCACAATAGTGGTGGGAACTGGAGATGATATTGTGGAAGATGACATGGTGATATGGGATGGAGGAGGACTTCATGGACGATGAACCCCTACTAGTTGTACGATAGGGGGTATCGACCCAAAAGGGATAGGGGGGATGTTGAGGTATGGTGAATGGGAGGGTGGTTCTAAATAGAGGGGGGGAGGATGGATATAAGGGAGGTTGTGGACAAAGGGGGGAAGCTGGATGGAAGGGGGGGGTGGATGAATGGGGGAGGATGGATAGACGGGGGGAGTGGATGAATGGGGCAAGATGTATAGATGGGGGGGGCGTGGATGAATGCGGGAGGATGGACATAGGGGGGAGTATGGACGGAGAGGGGAGGGTGGATGGAAGGGAGGGGGTGGACATAGGGAGTGGTTTGGATGGAAGCGAAGGGGGGTGTCTCATGGGAGAGGGTGGAAACATGGAACTAAAGTGGCCTCCAGCTGTTGGCGGACCCTGCATACAAATTTTAATATCATAGTTTAGTAAACAAAAATCAAATTAAACCATAGTATGTCGTAACATTTCAAATTAAAAGAGTTCTTTTAACTACACATTATACCTGTGTATATGGTGATATGTCAATCCCTGGCGAACATGGTTGATCATCATAGTCTGTACAGAGTTATGGACACCAAAAGGCATACATGTTATGAACATATTAAAAAAGTAATTATTCAGTCAATTAAAATATTAAAAAATATTATACGAACTATCATCATGTATGTCATAAATATAAATGCATAAAAATAGAAATGCCATAAGTAATAACAATATTGTGTGAGGTACTAAAAATATCTCTGTGTGAGGTGCCACAATTTCTATTGCATCTACCATTGTTGCATCCAAGTTGGGAGATTCTATGTTCTCGCATGACAACGTCTCAGCTCTAAATAACTGTACATTGAAATAATAGTTTAAGTCAAACACAAATAATTTAAAACTACTTTACAAATTATCAAGTGATGATTGAAAACACATTAAAAAAAGTGTTAACCTACTCCATATAACAACCCTCGATTGGGCCAGGGCAAGTGTGCCCGCAATGAGGACAAAGATGTGGCATTGTCCTCGTTGAACTAGAAGGCCCAACATGGCTACCACAGGTCACAGGTATATCCTGACTCTATTGTGAAGGCCCTACACCTGCATCTCTATGAGGGTCAGCTTATCTCTCCACTGTAGTAGTTGCTACAAAGGCAGTGTGTCTAAGCAATCCATGTGCAACACTACTCATCGCCCCCTCGATCTGATCAATTTTGTGGGGTAACTGAGGAAGCTAGGGAGAGGGGTTGGGATTGCACCTAGGAGTTGTTGGCCCTCTCAGTGGGTTCCTCCTATAAGCAGGTGGATCTTAGGAAGAGCCACACCCAACACCTTGGAAATCGATTTTGTCAAAATAGTTGACATGTAAGCCGAGCACAAACTCAGCCCATAGTTGCCGAAGGAAGTACTATGGAACCTCCCTATTATTGCAGGGAGGTTTATCATAAACCATGAACCACCTATGCATCCAATTATCCCTCCATGGTTGGAAATGACACCAATCCATGCAGACACATGACTTTCTAATGTCCGGTGGTTGTTGTGTTCTTGGATCGGTGAACATACTATACAATTGGGCCTTTGCAATATTCAAATCTTTTATTTTCTCCTTGGAAATTACCGTGGAATAATACTCCCACATCCTAGCTCTATATTCAGTCATGTCATTTAATTGACGATGTGCATGGATGAGGGAGTCAATTGAGCTCTCAATTGAGGTGGCAAGGGACACTCGAGATGATTCCCCTTTGTTTCTTAGTTCTCGAGTATGTACTCTCATTTCATTTACATAATGGTTCAAGTTATCCTGGTCAAAATTTTGTTGGGGGTTTTGATTTTCTTGGGCATTTGGATTTTATTGAGGGTTTTCATTGGTTCCAATATTTGTGTTTTCTCGTGTTCCACTAGACTCCATGCTAACATTTTGTTCATTTATTGTGTAGGTTTACACTTTGCAATTGAAAAATTCTCTATTACTTTACTAATTTGGGAATTATTACAAATTTAATAAACAAACAAAAATGAATAAAATGACAAAAAATGAATAAAAGACAAAAAACATGGATCTTACCTATCCAATGCACTTGGTGGATGGATGGAGATAGTTTTTGAGTGCAAATGGTGAAATTTGTGGTCTGCAGCATCGAGCACGTGATGGGTGACTCACACTCGACCACAATGGAAAGAATTAGAATTCCTCTGCCATGCTTTTTTTTTATTATCTTAACAGGAGCGTGTGCACGCACACGCTAGGAACACGCACGCGCAACAGTGCTCACACGCCTCGGTTTGGTACCTAACCTAGTGGTGCATGCATGTTTCCTTAGGTGCGTGCGCAAGCTCATTTTTTCCCCGCTAACGTGACCCCGTTGCAACACTTTTGGGGAGCAACTTTGTACACTCACCCTCTAGTATTTACTACTTTCCCATATATACAATTAATGTCAAACTAATGCTTTAACCAACCAAATTCAAATATTTCACAACACACTTCAACATATATTATATACTTTTACCTATTACAACCTAGGATTTTAAAGTACATTTTGGATAATTTCTAACGACATCCTTCTTCAATGTACAAGGGCTTATCCAAATCAAAGTAATAATAATATTGTTAGCACAAGAGTAACGATACTCAAATGAACCTTCGAACATTTAAAGAAATACTCCATGTAAATGCATATCTTCTATATGGTAGATCACACACATATCCTTTTTCAAGATTGATAAGCCAATTAAATATAAACGTGCTTCCAATAGCATACATTATCATCATATCAAAATCTCCACACATGCACATGAATCAACCAAGGCACTCATGATATATATATATATATAAAACAAATTCAAATCAATATAACATCAAAATCATTTAATGAGGCAACTCATGACAAACTGTATATATTTACAAACTCGAAATCTTATAAAGGAATATAATAAATTAGAGGCACTTATCTGGTCGATTAGACTTATGTGACTGAAGGATTAATTGCAACTTTACTCCCAACCTTAGGTTCTATGTTCTTACTGTCAAGAGACCACCCCCAAGTTGGGCAATGAATCCACTAGGTTAGAGTTACTAAAAAAAATATAAAGTTCCCTTCTGTAGCGCATAAAGGATTTTCATAACACCTTGCTTGATTAATATCTTAGACCTTCAAGACACTTAGTCAAAAGGCTAGTTCTTTACCTCAAATAAAAGGACCATAAATCCTATAACCAGAGATTGGTAATATTTATTCACCTATTTATATTATAAATACTAAGTTTTTATCCCTCATGTATAGTTTGCAATTACACTATTTCCAAGAGCTTGGTAGAGCAGAATTGATTCTTATCTGATCAAAAATTGTTTTAGCATAAGCAACAATGAACCAACATTTTACATAAAGGTAAATGAACATGGACCGATTTTGATAGTTTGTTTATATGTTGATGATATGAATTTTGCAGGTGACCTGTAAGTAGATGAGTTCAAGGAAGCTATGAAGAAAGAGTTCAAGATGACAGACCTTGGATTAATGAAGTTCTTTCTTGGTTTAGAGGTAGAACAATAAGAAAAATGTATATTTATTTCTCAAAGTAAATATGCTAATGATGTTCTTAAGCGATTGAGAATACTTAATTGCAAACCAACACCTACACTAGTGGAAACAAGTACAAAGTTAAGCAAAGAAGATGACAGTCCCCAAGTAGATCCAACATTGTTTAAGAGACTTGTAGGAAGTCTCATGTATCTCACAGCTACAAGACTAGATATTATGTATGCTGTCAGCTTGATTTCCAGGTTCATGGAGTCTCCCAAAGACTCGAATTGACAAGTTGGAAAAATGATCTTATGATATGTTGCAGGGACTTTAAGCTATTGAATTTTATACTCAAGCACTGAGTATGATGTTTTGACAGGTTTCACTGACAGTGATTTTGCAAGAAGTGTGGACGACAGGAAAAGCACTTCCGATCATGTTTTTCATTTTGGATCAGGGGCGATTTCATGGGCATCCAAGAAATAGGCCATTGTGACACTTTCATCAGCAGAAGCAGATTATGTAGCAGCAATATCAGTAGCAAGTCACATAGAGTTTTAGAAGGTCTTCAATAGAAACAAGAAGGACCAACAACAATCTATTGTGATAGCAATTCAGCAATCGCTCTATCCAAGAACCATGTTTTTCACTAGAAAAACAAGCACATTGATACCATATATCACTTCATAAGAGAACTTATGAACAATGGTGAAGTTCATGTTGAGCATTGTAAATCGATTGCCCAATTGGGTGACATATTCACAGAGCCATTGGCAAAAGAAATTTTTGAAACCCATAGAGATAATTTAGGCATTGTAAAAGCTGCATAGTCAGCTGTAGTAATTAAGAGGGAGTGTTAGAAATAGTAACTACTTCTTTAGCTTTATTTACTATTTAGAAGTTCAGTTCAGTTAATAAAACATGCAACCTCATGCTTTGCAAAAGCTAGGTTTAGGGTTTCCATATGTGTTTAAATACACATTAAGATTTGGTTTGTAATGCATTAGTTGATCTTCCTTTATCAATAAAAATTGAAGAGACGTAGCTCATTGTGTTTATTTCTGCCTCTATCCTTCAAAGCTATGCTTCATCTCTCCATTCTCCTCCTTCTTTAAGTGTGGCTTTAGCTTCACTTTTACTGCCTCCGCTCTTCTTAAAACTGTATAGGAGGATGAGTGTTGTTGTGTAACTGTAAATGCATTCTCACTGTGTTGTGATGTTGATTTGCTGCGACTTGACCTCCAGGTGGCGATGGCATCGGCGTTGGCCTGGTTATCATCATGCATGTCGTTATCAATAATAATGTAAACACCGCAACCACCAGCGCAGTGGAAGAAACGGCGACGATGAGCTTTCTTGATCTCTATCAACCTCTATATTGTCGTCCAGTTCCAGCAAATGGTGGCGAATAAACTCCAACATATCCATGCTCTTCCCTGCAGTAACTTCCGTCATTCAGATTCATATAACCAAACAAGCAGGCGGCTCGTGCTGCTGGTAGATTGAAATGTGAGTTTGCAAATATAGAGGATTCGTTTTTATTCTCATTTCTAGCTAGTACATTGTATCGTATCACAGCGCTCTTTCGTAACATTTTCTTTAATATTATTATATATTTTAAATAAAATTTAAATATAAAGTAATACATATTCCAGTGTCAACTTGCACCATTTACATATTAGGCGTGGTCATTGTTGAAAGTTAGGAATAATAATGATATGGAAAGGGTAATGGAACCTTAGAAAAATAAGAGACGTGCAGATTGAGTAATTCAATATAGGGATTAATTCATTTCAATTACGAATAATAATGATTTGGAAAGCGTAATGGAACCTTCGAAAAATAAGAGACGTGCAGATTGAGTAATTCAATATAGGGATTAATTCATTTCAATTAGGAATAATAATGATATGGAAAGGGTAATGGAACCTTAGAAAAATAGGAGACGTGCAGATTGAGTAATTGAATATAGGGATTAATTCATTTCAATGGCAGTTTGCTCGCGTCTTTTCTATATGTTTATGGAGTCTGTGCAAAAATACAACTCATTTTCCTTAAATATCGTACCCCACAGTCAACAGTCAAATGTTTTCGGATTTTGTATGGGAATGTAACGCACTTTATTTTAATTTAGCTTTTCCTCCCAGTCAAAATCAATAACAGTCAATTGTTTTGGGATTTTCTGTGGAAATGTAAGCATTTTATTTTATTTTAGTATATCATACATTAATCCTAGCAGTGTAAGAATGAGACTAAATATTTTTGACGTTTTGAATTTGTTTACGTTAAGTGATAAAATACGGATCGTGTTGGAATTTCATTTTATTTTTGTTATTGAGAATTTATTTTGAACTTTTAGATTTTTTGTATATTAAGTGATAAATTTATAAAATAAACAAAATTTAAAATTTAAATTTTTTTCGAAAAGTTAATGTAAGACCATATGTAATACAACATATCAAATTTTATAAGGTTAACATGTTGCATCAATAGTGTAATTGAAATTGTGATATTATATTCCAAAGGATTACTTGAGTTGTATCAATTGAGTTGAAAGGCCAGATAAATATAATATGTCCTTTGTAGAGGCCATTCATTAAAAAAATACATTGCAATCTAGATTGTATACTGAGGTTCTCTCCTTCCTTTGTCAAAATAAGTTTAATGCAAGTGAACTTACATATAGTAAGGTTGGTTCGCTGTTACACCAAAACCTCCGAATATTGGTAAACATTTGATTATCCAAGATGGCGTTAGACCACATTATAAAGGTCCGATTATTCAAGGTAGAGGTTAAACCACATTATAAAAACTCTCCAGTAAAAAATATTTTTACCTCACACTTTTTACTAGATAATCATAATAAGCATGTTTTTATTACACTTGATATCTTCAGAATGAGCATATGCTTATTACATTCTATATCTTGGCTAGAGCCCTCATGTGATAAAAATTTTCCAATCAAATTGACAATCATGGGTTTTTTTTATTTTATTATGGAATTTATTAAAAAAATGAAAATAACATCTTTATTGTGGAAAAGGGAGCGCAGACCCAATATTGAGATAATGCTAGGTCAATATAAAAAAGAAAAAAAAAACAGAATGAAGAAAAAACCATCCACATTAAAGGAAAACTCAACCAGCTATTTTTCAATCAAATTAAAAAGCTTCAATTAAGTGACAATTTCAATCAAGTGGAAGAGAAATCTCCATTTTTACACATAAGACCCACTTACTTACCCTTACCCATGCCATTTATGTAGGCATACACATATATGAACACGTCCATTAATAAAAATTAATAATAAAGAGTCAAAAATACATGAAACTGCTAACAAATTGTTTGTCAATTCTGTGAGACGATTTGTTAATTTTTCCAAGAGTATTTAGCGGAAAAAATGCCTTATAACAGGCCTGTCACATTCCAACCCTAAACCGCAGTTCCATCATATCTGGTGATCATGTTTGTTCAATAAATAACCTACTATCTACACCTAGGACAAGACCAAGACCACTAGTGGGTTTGATTCAGGTTTAAAGTAGAATACTATTAATGATGTGAGCTTTATACTTTAATATGTTGAACGTTAAGTGCGAAACAGATTAATCATTACAAACTGTGATGTGATAATTTAAGGGGCAATCCTAATGTCATGTTTTTTTTCCATAAAAACATATAAAACTTTAAAGTTCCTTTAACGATCATAGATATGTAATTAGCTACATGAGGAAGACATGATTTTTAGAAGATTATATGTAAAAGATGGCATTGCAGTGGGGTACTTAAATTCTTACATTTTGGATTTAAAAGTAGTTTTAGGCTTTTTTTTTTTTTTTTTTTTCAATTAAATTTGAGATAATTGAACTAAATTTTTATTATAAGAGATAATTTTTACAAATAATGCTAGGATAATGAGCTATATCTAATTTGTCTCATTTGTAATTGATAAAAGATGATGTAGGGATCCTTCCTTCGGTGGTCTCCGACAAAATCTGGGTCCTTCTTCATAAATTGTTGGAAAAGGAAGAAAGCCCTACCTAATTGTGGCTCAAGAAAAAGCTACCATTGACATTGTCTTTGGTCATCAACATACTTTAGATGGGGTTCTTAGAGATATCTCTCTAGCCTTGGTTTCCCTATGATCTATCTAACCCTCAATTCTAGGGGTTTGGCTTGTCAACCCGAGAAACTAGCCCTACAGCGTCTTGTGGAGGTTCACTCCCCATGCATGCTATTTCTACAAGAAATCATGTGCGAAGGAAGTAAATTAGAGGAGGAGCTCCGTTGTTTTCTTAAGGGATAGGATTTCAGATCTCTTGAAGTGAATGGGAAATCTAGGGGTGCGATATATAGTTGGAGTCTAAGCACATTGGAGCTCACAGATTCGTAAGATATTGCTTCAAGTATCGGCTTGGAGATTTCTTTTCTCTGGGGTTTGGAAAGGATCTATTGGCCCTAAATATTTATGGTCCTTATTATGCGTGGGTGGCCTATTGGGAAAACTTGTTGAAAAAGACCTATATACAGAAGGAATTGGTAATTCTAGGAGGCGACCTCAATTTATCTCTGGTTTGTTCAGAGATTTGAGGTCAAAATGTATAGGTGGGTACACTCTCTGATAATTTTATCAAAAACAATTATGAAGCGGGCTTAGTGGATATCGCACCTATCAATATTTCCCCTGCATGGACAAATAAGAGAATTGGAGTTGATCATATAGCCAAAAGGTTGGATAGGCTTCTTTTGTATGATGGTTTCCTTAATAATTCCTTTCAATTAAAACAATGGGTAAATACTAGTGGGGACTCTGACCACCTCCCATTTTGATGCAAATTACTGATGAAGGGAGTAAGCCTTATCCTCCCATCCCCTTCAAATTCTATTTTGAATGGTTGAAGGATGAAAACTTTCTCCAACTAGTCATTAGTTTATGGGTACACATTGATCCTTCATCCCACATCATTGTTTAGGGCCAATATCCTCTCAATATAAAAACAATTAAATAAGCTATTGTTAAATGGGTCATTGGTAAAAAAAGAAGGATGAGGCCGAATTATTGAAACTAGAGAACAATCTAAAAATCCTCTATGATTCAGTAGATGGGAGCTACAGTTCTAATTCCACTCGATACAAAAGGAAAAATGAGGACGAATTATTGACAAAAGAGAACAATCTAAAAATACTATATGATTCTGCAGATGGGTGCTACAATTTGAATTCTAGTAGGAAGTTTCTTGCAGATTTAGAAAATTGAAAAAGAGAGCTACTACAAACTAGGGAAGTGGCTTTGAGATTGAATATTAAAGAAGTTTTGGCTTACAACAAGGGATTGAAACTCCAAATATTTTCCTAATTATGAAAATATGTGAAGGAATATTGGAAGATTGCAGATCCAGAAGGATCAGAGGGATACAAATTCAAAGATATAGTTAGCGTAAGTGTAACACACTTCCTTAATCTGTTTAAGGTAGAGGACTAGACAAACTTAGCCGACATACTTCACTTGACATAATATTATCCCAGTTTTGTCAAAGAGTAGGATACCAAAGTTCGAATGGATGAAATAAAAGGGGAAGAACTTATATCAGTCTAGCACAACTTTCAATGAGATAAAATCCCCAAACTAAATGGCTGGTTGGTAGGACTCTTTTTGGGTTTTTTATACCTTCTAGAGAATGAAATTCTATAGGTAACTGAAGATTCAAGAAAAACAAGCATCATTTTTGCATCTTATAACTCTACTTTCCTTACTTTGATCTTGAAAAAGGACAACCCAACATCCTTTGATGATTTTCATCTAATATCGATTTGTAATTGCATATACAAAGTGATCTAAAAAATAATATCTTGAAGGATAAAAAAAATTAGCTCTTCAACCATCTCAGTGGAACAATTCAATTTCCACGAAGGGCGCTAGATTCATGATGCTATTCGGTTTGAATAAGAAGGCCTACATTCCATAAAAATAAGAAATATCTAGGAAGCAGTTATCAAAATAGATTTTTTGAATGCATTCGATATGGTTAGTTGGACCTACATTAGGATGTTGTTGACTCATCCAGGTTTCTATGTTGCCTTCACTACTTGGATCATGTGCTATATTCAATCCATCTCATAGGAAATACTAATCAATGTCGGAGTAACATCTGGGGTTTTCAATATAGAAAATGTTGATGTATATGTAACTTTGGAATGTATTTCATATATGTATATTGTATTCCTATAGAGATGTTATTATTCCTCTATAGGGAACTGTCGTCATTTATATGGTAAGTATCGTAACTTATACTTGATGGGTTATTAGACCACCTTGATGGGGTCGGCCCTGTATAAGTCATGTGGGTTAAGGGGTTATTAGGCCACCCTATTAAGGGTCGGCCCTGTCAATATTATGTTAAGTGGTTAAGTTGAGGCCGACCTAGTAAAGGTTATTAGGCAAGTCAAGTCAAGTATAAATAGAGTGCGAGAGGCACTCTATTTGATCATTCACTTCTCACTCACACACTCATTGGAGAGTGGCGCACTAGTGGAGGAGGAGAAGCTGCTGCTAGGAGGACTATCTTTTGTACTTGGGTTGTATCATTTCTCTATCTATCTCTGAGGAAGTTGTGGGGTTTTTCACCTTCTTGGTTTTTTCCGGTGAAACTTGGTGTCTCTTGTGTGCTTGCATTATTATGTCCATGATTGATATGCTGTACATGTTATTCTCTCAGTTAAGATCTTAGATCAGATTTAAATTTATGAAAAACTAACATGGTATCAGAGCTAGCCTGAAAGAAGGCATGGTATGGCATTTATGACACTTGTTGCACTTGCGAAGCTAGGGCTTGATATAGAAAAAACTAGTCATTGTATCACTTTCGCTATAAATTCATTTTGGCGAAGTTTCAGGATCTGAAAAATCTTACAGGTTGAAGATAAGATCCTAATGTACCTTGTGTTCGAAGCACAACATCTAATTCATTGTGCTTTTTGTTTTATGGTCTGTACAATCTAAGGTTTCTACCTCTTCCATAACTCAGTCATAAATAGGTGACCTACGAAAAAAGGTCACAACTTGGGCTAGGAAGCTCTAAATGAAATTTCGTAAGAATTGGCAAGTAGGGCACAGACTCTACTTTCATAGGTCCGATTTTCAGAGGCCGAAATTGAACCAGTGACAGGTGGCACTTTGTACAAGTTCGCTCTCCTGTTTTATCCCATAAACAGGTCACGTTGAGACACTTCGCATAAATCTCTCTCAGAGAATCCATTTGAGAAAAGACCTATGGGGTTGTAAAGATAACAGGCCAAGCTACCACAGGCCGAATTTGCAGACCCTGTAGATATAAAATTTCACAGTTACACCAGAAACAATCAAGTGCATATTTCTGTCAAGACAAAATTGGATTTTGAGCTCCTTCATTCAAGGCTACGGGAATTCAGGGTTTTGGAGAAAGTTGGAATTTTTGTAATTGAAGACCACGGCCGGATGCTCCTCATCAAAATCAAAATTTAGAGACCAAGATTGAATTTTTTGGTTGGGCAGAAGGCCGGGTTTGATCAAACCCTAGTTCGCGACTTTGATCCTAAAAGTGGAAAATTAGGGCTTCTACAAAAGTTGGAATTTTTTAATTATGTGACCATGGATGGAAGATCCTTGGAAAAATCAAAGTTTAGAGCTTTGGATCAAACTATTTGGTTGGGTGAAGCTCCGGTAAACTCAAACCCTAATTTAGGGTCCTCCCGTGTGAATCCAGAAGATTGAAAAGCACATTTGAGGGGTGAAACTTTGCACTTCTCAAATTCTGAGTATACCAGGTTGATTAGCTCATCAAGACGCATCTTTCTATCCTTTCAGAAGTTTGAAATTAAAAGTTTGAATTTTTAGGGTTTCCTTGACAAACCCTAATCCAACTCGAGATCCAGTTTCTGCAAATCAAGTGGATTGCATTAATCCTAGAAGAGAATGGATTGGTCACCTGCATAAGTGAATAAGTTCCAGTTTCAGAGGGAGATAAGGCTAAGGACTTACATAAGAATATTACAAGCAAACTTGACAGGTACATCAAGAAAAGCAAATCATGTTCTAGTTCAAGAACATATGACCATGGTGACATGAAGACAAAGATTCATCCATTGTCATGGATTACATAGAAGATCTATTTACGAGGTACATGTGTAACTTGGTTTTATAATGGTTAACCTATGAGATATGCAGGTTATTAGCACAAGTCATTGAAGAGAACAAGAAGACATTATGCGGGTATGTTAGACATAACTAGCTAGCATGCTAATCCAGGTATGTTTTTCCTATATCAAGTTAGAATCCTACCTTGTGTTAGGATCTCTTATAAAAGTATACTTGGTATGATTGATAATGATTATTCATGAAGTTATAGGTTTGAGTAATCATGGATTTAGGCATATTATGCTTCTTGCTTTGATTGATGATATGAATAACCACACAAGTCCTATGATCAAATAGGAATATGCATGAGTAAAAGAAATGTGATAAATTATTTGTGTATGAAATGATCTTGACTATACATGTTTAAGATTATCTTGTTTTGAGATTATACTAATGCTTGAGATCTTGAGGATGGCACAATCATGACACTAGTGCACATTTAAGCATGCATAGTGGTCTAGGATGGATAGGACAGATAATCCAGATCAAGAGGGAGCACACTCTAGTAGTTCCTGCAAGGAAGCAAAGATTGAGAGGGAGTCCACTCAACAAACAAGCAAAGATAAGTATTTGAATTGGCATTTCTTGTATATTTGATTGTTTAAATAATACTGTTCAATGATGTATATACTTATGTTCCTAGACTTAGGTTGTGTATCATGCATATTAGAATAATTGCATTAATGAACAGTATACCACTAATATGCATGTAATGGGTAAGTGGCCTATGGCACTGTACAACATTCCATTGCTATTTATCTAGAATGAAACCTCTTTGCTGACATGTTGGGAGCTGTGCACACTCTTAACAATCTTTTGGTAGACATTGGAAGGCATCTAGAAATTCATAGTATATGGATAAATGTTGTATTGAAGCATTGGATAAAATAATTGCACGACTGTATGACATATTTCTTTATGTGTAAGAATTTGTTCTGAAAACTATGAGATGTTTCTAATCATGCAATTTAACCATTGCTATTTATCTAGAATGAAACCTCTTTGCTGACATGTTGGGAGTTGTGCACACTCTTAACAATGTTTTGGTAGAGATTGGAAGGCATCTAGAAAGTCATAGTATATGGATAAATGTTGTATTGAAGCATTGGATAAAATAATTGCACGACTGTATGACATATTTCTTTATGTGTAAGAATTTGTTCTGAAAACTATGAGATGTTTCTAATCATGCAATTTAACTTGTTTTGTAGGAAAGATTGTATACCATCACCTACAAAAGAAGGACTACAACATTTGTTGCAGCGACGAAGTTCAAACTATCTATTGAAGATATTGAAGAATCTGAAGTTCCTAGGATACATGATACAGTAAAAGGATGCCATGGTTGAGAAGTACCAATCGATCATGTTTGGGATGTGGTCCCAAGACCTGAAGGGAAGTTTGTTGTGACTTCCAAATGGATCTATAAGATCAAGCATGCTGCAGATGGTAGCATGGAGAAATACAAAGCGAGGTTTGTAGCTCGTGGCTTCTCCCAGAAAGAGAGATTGACTATGAAGAGACTTTTGCACTTGTAGCCAGGTACACTTCCATCAAATCAATACTTTCCCTGGCTGCAGTGATGAAATGGAAGATACACTAGATGGATGCCAAGACAACTTTCTTGAATGGTGTAGTCGAGGAGGAAGTGTATGTGGAACAACCACTTGGTTTTGAGACACATGACAGAGAGTCATATGTGTGCATGTTGAAGAAATCCTTGTATGGCTTGAAGTAAGCTCCTAGGACTTGGTATGGTAGGATAGACAGATTTCTATCCAGTTTGGGATTTACGAAGAGTAAAACAGATTCCAACCTTTACTACAAGGTTGAGGAAGGCAATCCCGTGATACTCTTATTGTATGTGGATGACCTATTTGTAATAGGAGAGGATAGATTGATTGCCGACATGAAGAGGAAGCTGGCTACCGAGTTCGAGATGAAGAACTTGGGGATGATGCACCATTTTCTAGGCATGGAGGTGTGGCAGAGTGCAGATGGGATTGTTGGTTGTGGAGCCTGATCTTCGAGTCTCATTGATGATATTGTTTCAGCCATGTTTGTACCCCAGTTTTATATGATATGTAGGTGGACTATACACTCACCTTAGCGGGGGGGGTGTGGGGGGGCATCACCCCCCCCATTGGGTTCCATGGGGGACCATCCTCCCTGGCTGGCGGGTTCGGGGGTAGTGCCCCCAAGAAAGGGGGTTCGGGGACGAATTCCCCGAAGAAAATTTTTGGGGTTGTTTTACGGGCCCATGGTTTTGGATAACCCGTGGTATTTTCCCATTGTATCTCCCTTATAAAAGAAAGACATTGTAATACGGCTAGGGAAAGATGTATTAGGTTTTATGCATTGTAATGATCTCTAAGATCAAAAGAGAGACTGTGAGACAGTGAAGAGGAAGTGCAGCGGCTGTGCTACAGGTTGTATCCCTTCACCTTGTTGGATGGTAATAATAATAAGAACTGGAAAATTCAGTGTGGACATAGCCCAAGTTGGGGTGAACCACGATATATCTGTGTCTCTCTTGTAATGTGTGTGTGATTATATTTGCATTTCTGTTTATTGTTATTGCTTTGTGATCCTGTTTTTCTAACAATTGGTATCAGAGATGAAGGTCTATTTGGCAGATAAACCCGTAGGAAGCTATGGTTTCTGGTTCAAGTCGGAGCAATGGCGGAAGAAGGAAAGTTTAAGGTTGAGAAGTTTAACGGCCAAAACTTCCAGTTATGGAAGATGCAAATGGAGGACTATCTGTACCAGAAGGATCTATTCCTACGGTTCGGAGGAAGAGAAAAGCAGCCGGCTGCCATGAAGGACAAAGAATGGGAGGTTCCTGACATAAAGGCTCTGGGAACAATACGGCTGAGCCTGGCTTCTTTGGTGGCTTTCAATTATATCTCAAAATAAACGACAACGAAGGGTTTGATGAGCGCATTGGGTAAGATGTATGAAAAACCCTCGGCCTCCAACAAGGTATTTCTAATGAAGCATTTATTTAATATGAAGATGTCTGAAGGTGGATCTATTACTAATCATTTAAATGAGTTTAATACGGTTACAAATCAGCTAGGTTCTGTAAGTGTGAACTTTGATGATGAGGTTAGGGCTCTTCTAATCTTTTGTTCATTGCTAGAAAGCTAGAATAGCTTGGTCATGGCTATAAGTAACTCTGTCTCTGGTTCAAACACCTTGTAATTTGATGATGTTATTGGTGTTATTCTTAGCGAGGAAATGCGAAGAAAAAGAACAGATGAGACATCAGGTAATGCATTGAATATGGAGAACAGGTGAAGACAAAATGAGAGAGGAAAGAGCCAAGGTAATCGTGGCAAGTCCAAAACGAGCATATTCAAGTCCAGACTGGGAAAAATAGAGTGCTGGAACTATGGAAAGAAAGGACATCTGAAGAAAGACTGCAGATCTCTAAAGAAGAAAGGAGATGCACAGAAGGAAACTACCCAGGAAGCAAATGTAGCAGGTGATGTGTTACAAGATGCTTTGATTCTTGCATTAGATAATACTAGTGATTATTGGGTAGTAGATTCAGGAGCTTCATGTCATGCTACACCCCATAGGAAATACTTTCATGAGTATGTTCCTAGCAATTTTGGATATGTTTTATTGGGTGATGATGAGCCATGTAAAATTGTTGAAATGGGTAAGGTATGGATAAAAGTTAAGAATGGAACTGACTGGCTGTTGAAAGATGTTAGGCATATTCCTGCTATGAAAAGAAATCTGATCTCAACAGGGTAGTTGGGAGATGGTGGCTGTTTATCTACATTTGCAGAAAAGTGGTGGAAAATCACTGAAGGATCAATGGTGATAGCAAAAGGAGACATGATAGGTACATTGTATTTATGTCCTCATAATACTGACCATTCTATCTCTTTAGCTTCCACAAGAACAGATATAGCATTGTGGCATCATAGGCTTGGCCACGTGAGTGAGAAGGGGATGCAGATTCTCCACTCAAGGAAGCTGCTGTAAGATTTGAAGTAGGTAAGTTTGGAATTCTGTGAAAACTGTGTTTATGGAAAACAGAAGAGAGTCATATTTCTCAGGGTTGGGAAAAAGAAGAAGAATGAAAAGTTAGATCTAGTGCATACAGATGTATGGGGACCGACTCAGGTAAAATCTCTTGGTGGCTCTCATTATTATGTTACATTTATTGATGATGCAACTAAGAAAACTTGGGTTTATTGCATTAGACATAAATCTGATGTGTTTGCTACTTTTAAGAAGTGGAAAGCTTTGGTTTAGAATGAGACAGGAAAAAGGTTGAAGTGTCTCAGATCTGATAATGGAGGTGAGTACTGCGGCAAGGAGTTTGATAGTTACTATCCTGTAAAATCTCCATAAAATAAATGTAAAATCTCCATAAAAAAAAAAAATTGTTCTTCTTTCACCTTACTGGGATTACACATCATTCGGATCATGACAATAATGACTATTACATTCGCATACAAAAATAAACTAACTTCTGCCTCTTATAATTCTTCCTACTGGATAGATGAGTATTAATGGTTACATGCTGCTTACTTAGCTAAAGCTAACACCCTCCATACTTGATTTACAGGTACGCCTATACCATCGTATTTCCTTCATTGACGCAGAGATGAGTTAAAAATAAGAGCGAACTCCATGAGCATGTTTTACTCATACACGAGGTGGCCTTAAGTTCTTTATACTCTTCATACTGTAGGTGTAGGTTATGAGATCAAGCATACCATTTTGATTTTTTAAAGTTTCTCTTAAGGATGTTGTAGGACACAAGGTCCTTTTGACAAGTTATAACAAGGAAGGTTATGTTCACTTTGTTTCATAATACCATTACATCTATTACTTATACTATGAAGGTGGGCATATCTTCATTGGGATATAAGACGTGGATAGACCATCATAACTAAAATAAAAATGGTCGTGAAATGAATAATATACCTTGACGATGAGAGACATTATGCAAACTCCAAGTGGGTGTGATCCTTCAAAGGTAGGTCGAAATGGTGATGATGTACTAATGGTTGTCCCCGAGGTGATAACTAGTCTAAGTTACCAGTGGTAAGCTCGCCCTTCAATACTCAAGTTCGGGACTATGGTTGAGAGCTTTTAACAATGCTACAGTCCAAAGCCTTACATGGGGATTAGACATTTCCCGGAGTGGTACCTAGAACACTTTAAGTCGTCCATTAAAATGATGGGGTTACAGTACTAGATGGGGTCTCCGATGGCTTCCAGCAACTCGACATGGTACCAAACCATGTGCTTCATATTAAATTATTTAAATGCGGTGACAGTACCCGCATTAACTCGCCTCGATTCCAGTTCGATTATACAGACATAACTATTGAGACAAAGATGTCTCGGGTCTCCATTTGACATGGTAAAAAGAATGCCTCTCCAGAATGAAATAAAACCCCACTGTTACGGATTCATGCAACTGCGCTGGTAAAGGAACGGTTTACAGGATAGAAAATATACCAGATTTTGGCTTGATAGTTCTTTAAACAGACGAAAACCCTCGTTGCGAGTTGGATGGTCACTCTCATGGATAAAAAAAAAAAGGACCGTGATCTCAGAGGTAAAAACAAAAATGCAGATGTATTTAAAATTTTTTTATACAAGATATATGTATATTTTTTCGATGGCTAATACCTCGGATGTGTCAGTGGCAGGTTCCTTTTTAAAACATCCAGCTGCTGGCGTTTTGGGCTACTTCACATGGTAAGCAGGCATTGTGCCATACCGACTCCAGTATTGTGTGGAAGAATTTTCTTTCGCAATAAACCCCTGTCGAGGTTAATTGAATCTTTATAACAGTATATAAATTTTGAAGAAGGATGTCGAAACTCCTATGTCAAGGTTTTCCTGTAATATCTCTGCATAGTTTCCTTTTTGTTTGACAAGTGCTCGCTTGAACCCTACGACTGGTACTTGCCAATGTGCAAGTGGAAGATCCTGTCTAGATTTTGGTCCTAAAAGCCAAGATTTTCAGCATATGCCTTTTGCTTGTAATGTTGAATGTTTGTAATCGTATTTCCTTTTTCTGGAAGTCCGAACTAAGAATCTCGTAAAGCTTAAATACTGCTAGTTCTATGATAAGCATACTTTACATTTTTGTATATGTTCTCTCGACTGTTAGAGGTTAAGATAGACTTAAATAAAACTCAGAAATTAATCTGCCATTTGCTACACGACTCCTTTGAGAAGGATCTTATTTTATTGTATGAGTTTACTTATTAAACCTGTACTCGAAATGTAAAAGGAAATAGAAATTCTGAATATGATGGATCAAAGTTCCAGGAATAACGTTTAAAAATCCATCTATTGCTGGTTACAGTCGTGAGGTCATTTATTTCAGTCTAAATAAAAACCCTAACTATTTATACTGTATGAAGCTCTCCACTGTCATCTTTCGTATCTATGAATCGCTTATGGGAACTAAGATTTATAAAATAGCTGAGATTCACATACACCGAAGAATTCTCAAAGTAAAATTTTTGTCTAAAAGAAGCCCCGAATGCCTATACTGATAAATCTCACCGCTGAAACCCTCTAATTCTAATTTTCGTATGTAAGCTGTAAGGTTCGATGAAAAATAACAGTAGATCCGGGCTCAGGTAAGAAACAACGTTTACTGACAGTAAAATTTTAAGGTTCTGTTGATAAATAGTTGAAATCGTTAGCTTATCTACCCAAATCCACGGGGTCTCAATATCCTTCTAGTTGAAAGGAACCCTAATCACTTTTACAATTAAAATCTAATTGAAATGCTTTGTGTCAATACTTCTAATATAAACTATAAGATTCGATGGAACTAACCGAAGATCTTGACTCTAAAATTTAGGGTCTGCGCGGTGGGTGAAATCGCGTTTTTACTTCTTGTCTAGGTATGGTTAAACATTATACTGACTTTTAGATGCCTGCAACATGCCCTACATGTCTTTCGTGGGGATTTCACTTCAGAAATCTAAATCTGCTGTTTATAAATATATCTAATACACAGTCGGTGTTTTCTTTCTTTGATGGGTGCCCAAGGGATCATAGAGTCCTGTTACATATCCTGCATTGACTTTAATAATAATATAACGACTAAATCTCCAATAAGAGCATTTCCAGGTTTCTACTTAATGAAAACGAGATTCAGTAGTGTAATTAGAACGAATACAATTTCGATAATTTCCACTAAATACCAGGGTTTTATTTTTCAGATATGCAGATCGATATAGAGGAAAGAAAACTATATAATTTATCAATAATCCTCAACTATTAATCTTTACAAACAGTTCTATAGATATTCCGATTTATAATCACTCAGGGAATTCAGACTTGTAAGGTAAACTCATAATCAGAGTATTCGTAATCGAAATAACATCTCCTATTTGTTATACAAGATAAGAATTCATAAGTAACAAACTAAATGCTCAACACTATTTAACCTATTTGGCAGAAAATGAAACAACAGGAAATACTGAAAAATCTGTATTCTAAAAAAAACCTGAAACTTGTAAACCGAATGTAGCAGGAACAACCACGTTCCTCCCAACCAAAGATTAGATACAAACTCCAAGTCTGTCCGTAATCACCCCCGAGCCAGATACATGCATGAAAGGTGTGGACAGTTAGCCTCAAAACTCAGACGCGTTTTCCTGAATCCCTTGCCTAACACAGAGTGCTCACACAGCAAGTGTAATTCTCTCCGGCATACTCAGCAGCGTCCTGCCTCCTCACATATGCCATCCCTTTATAGTTTGCCTAGGTCTTACCATTAGCAGCCAATTCCTCATGGAAATTTTCGCAGCTAATCAAATCCCTGATTTTCAGGGTGTGTCTAGTGTCTTAAATACACATCTGACACTTGTTCTGGTTTCCCAGAGGCTAACTCTAACTTGTCCCCCACTCCTCCATGCATGATCTCCTCATTTAACTTGGTTGTTCCTGCTCATCCTTATATTAAAATAATAACAATTGTTTTCTTACAGCAGTCCTTCTAGGACTTTAATCAGCCGATTTCTCATCTGGCCTCCTTATTGAAGAAATCTCAACATAACAAAATAATATACATATATAAATATATATATATTTAAAAGTCGAACATAATGTCTTTTCATTATTGGAGAGGGATGTCACATCCTTGCCCCCTTATTGTGAACACTGTCCTCAGTGTTCTAGTCGTCCTCCATTGGTTCTGGGAATAGATTCGGGTACTTTTCTAGTATATCGCTTTCCAATTCCGAGGTTGCCTCCTCAGGACTAAAGTGCTTCCATTGCACCTTTACCTGAGCGATGGCTCGGTTCCGAAGTACTATTTCTTTCCTGTCCAGAATGTGTAAAGGTTCCACTTGAAATTCGCCTTCTGGAGCCTCCTGAATCAAATTCCAATCAATAATATGAGTGGGGTCATAAATATATTTCTTCAGTAACGAAATGTGAAAAATATTATGAATCTTTAAGTGTGCTGGTAATGCCAGTTTATAAGCTACGGGTCCAATTCTTTCAAGTATTTGGAAAGGCCCGCAGAATCGTGGTGCTAGTTTAGTGCAACTCCCTAGCCGGAGTGAACTTTTCTTTGGTTTAACCTACAAGTATACATGTTCTCCAACTGAGAACTCCTTATCTCGTCTTTTTAGATCAGCATAGCTCTTTTGGCGGTCCTGGGCCACCTTTAAATTCTTCTGTACTTTTTGGACTGTTTGTTCCATGACTTTCAGCAACTCTGGTCCTACCAATAAACGATCGACCGGACTATCGCAGCTCACTGGGGTAGTGCACTTTCTTCCATAAAGAATTTCGAATGGACTCATTCTTGATGATGCTTGGTACCCGTTGTTGTAAGCGAACTCTACCAGATGTAAGTAGTCTTCCCATTTGGTGGGTCTTTCCATGACGTACATTCTTAGCATATCTTCAATGATCTGATTTGTACGTTCAGTTTGTCCATCCGTTTCAGGGTGATAACTCGTGCTGAAATTAATTCTTGTTTCCAAACCTGCAAATAAAGATTTCCAGAATTTGGAGGTAAATTTTACATCTCTGTCTGAAATTACCGTCTTTGGTACTCCGTGTAATCTGAATATTTCTTTTAGAAATATTCCTGCAATATCTGCTGCCTTGTAGGTGGTTTTTACTAGAATGAAATGTGCCGATTTGCTAAACTTGTCAACCACCACCATTATAGAGTCATGTTGTCGCTGCGTTCTCGGCAAACCTGTGATAAAATCTAGTGAAATTACTTCCCATCTCCATTCAGGAATTGGTAATGGTTGCAATAAACCAGCAGGATGACTATAGTCTGCCTTCACCTGTTGACATTCCAAGCATTTAGATAAATAATCAGCTAAATCAGTTTTTAATTTAGGCCAAAAGAACTGTTTTCTAAGGGCTGTTATCATTTTTTGATACCCGGGATGACCTGCAAAAGGGAGTTTGTGCATCTCATTTAGAATAAATAATTTAAATTCTGCAACATTAGGCATGTACAGCCTATCTTTGAACCAAATCAGACCTTTCTGATCCATTTTGAAGTCTGTCCCGTTCATGTTTATCTCATTTTGCTGAATTTTATTTTGCAGATTTATGTATTCTGCATCCTGTTTGCTTGCCACTATTACTTTATCCATGAGGTTACTTTCTGGTTGACTCATTATTATCTTGTACACCTCGTGGGTCCTTCGACTAAGTGCATCTGCCACCGTATTTTCCTTACCCTTTATGTGTTTTATATCAAAATCGAATTCACTCAAGAAGGCCATGCACCTTGCTTGTCTGGCATTGAGTCCTGGTTGGTTAAATAAGTTTCTGACACAAGTGTTATTGGTTAATAGCAAGAATTTCTTTCCCAGCAGGTAATGACGCCACATTTTCAGTGCATGTACTACTGCCGTTAATTCCAAGTCATGAACCACATAGTTGCGTTCATGTTCTTTTAGTTTCCGTGATTCATAACACACTACATGTTCGTCCTGGGACAGTACTCCTCCTATTCCCTCTTTGCTAGCGTCCGTACAGACCGTGTATCCTTTACATGGGTCTGCTACTTTTAGAACCGGTGCCTTGGTCAGTAAATCTTTGAGTCGTTCAAAACTTTCTTGACACTTGCAGGACCATACAAACTTTATCCCCTTTTTCTGTAGGGAGGTAATGGGATAGGCGATCTTTGAGAATCCCTCAATGAATCTCCGATAATAACCGGTGAGTCCCATGAAAGATCTAATATCCGTCACATTTTTCGGTACTGGCCAATCTGCTATGGCTTTTATTTTCTGTGGGCCTACTGAAATTCCTTCTGCAGAAATAATATGGCATAGGTACTGGATTTCCTTTTTAAAGAACTCACATTTCTCCAACTTTGCATACAACTGGTGCTCCCTCAAGGTTTGCAATACGATTCTTATATGTTGTTCATGTTCTTCCTCCGACTTAGAGTATATTAGGATATCATCAATAAAAATCAACACAAATTGGTCTAGATATTTGTTGAAGATACCATTCATTAAACACATGAATGTGGCAGGGGCGTTGGTTAGCCCAAAAGGGATTACTACAAATTCATAGTGTCCGTATCGAGTACGGAATGCGGTTTTACTTATGTCTTCATTTTTAATACCAATCTGATGGTAACCAGATCGAAGATCCAGTTTGGAAAAGACTTTGGCTCCCCCTACTTGGTCGAATAAATCATTAATTCGTGGTAAGGGGTGTTTATTCTTAACAGTTACCTTATTCACTTGTCTATAGTCAATACATAGTCTTAGAGTCCCATCTTTTTTCTTGACAAACAGGACCGGTGCACCCCAAGGCAAGACACTAGGTCTTATGTACCCCTTGTCTAGTAATTCTTGAATCTGAATATTTAATTCCGTCAATTCTGGGATACTCATTCTATAAGGTACTTTTGACACTGGTGCTGATCCTGGTAAGAGTTCAATAGAGAAATCTATTTCTCGTTGAGGAGGTAACCCCGGTATTTCCTCTGGAAATACTTCTAGGAACTCACCTAAGACAGGATGCTCTGCTATGGAAGTCTGACTTTCATTGAGAAGTAAATCAGATACTCTTACAGCGTAAATCTTGCATCCTTTTCTCATGCACTTCTTTAGATGCATAGCAGAAATCTGCCTAACAGAGATAGGTTTCTGTTTTCCAATCACTGTTCTTAGAGTTTGGTCTTCCGCAATGTAGGTAAAGTTTTTGGTAAAGCAGTTCAGTACTACTTTATACTTTTCAAGCCAGTCCATACCTATTATCATGTCGTAAGATCCTAAAGGCAACACATTTAAATTAATCTTTGTTTTGTGGTCCTGTATTTGAAGTTCACAATCAGATATGTATTCAGTTACCTTCCTCTTTGCTCCTGTAGCTAACTGAACTAACCAGGGTTTTGGGTGCTTTACCTTGGTGAGTTGACAGTGCTCCATCATCTTGGGAGTGATGTAGCTTAAAGTTGCCCCAGGGTCAATTAAAATAGTACAAGTATGGTTAGAAATTTTACCTTCAATTTCCATAATGGCAGATTGATGATCTGCTTGTCGGTCCTCCAAGGCTGCATTAATTCGGTGATAACTTTTCCCAATGTCTCCCACCGTGGATGCTTCTTTCATATTATGCAGTACCTTGTTTGTTTCATTGTATCGGGGACAATTCCTGCGTAAATGGGCTTCACCACATTCCTAGCATTTCAGGGGTTCCTTAGGAATACCGATACTTCCTTTTACTCCCATGTTAGGGGTTTTAAAAGTTTTCTGCGGTAACTGTTCATTCTTGGGAAATGAGTTTCCTTGGAAGTTTTTGGGCATGTTCCTGAAGGGCGGGGGTTTGTAACCTTTCTTCCGCTGGTTAAACTTTTCCTGTTTCTTGTCCTTCCATGCTTTAGTAGTATCATTCCTTTGTTTGTATTGCTCAAAACATAATCTGGCCTTTCTCAGTGCTTCTTCTAAAGTTCTGGGATTGTCGAACTCAATTCGATCTTTATAGGACTGCGGCAGACAGCTTAAGAACCGTTGTACCTTTAGTTTTTCTTCCTTGATATATGGAACGAACCGTAATAAGTCTAGGAATTTATTGATAAGATCTTCCATCGTCATTTGACCTAGCTTCAATTCGTAGAATTCCTTGGTCTTTCTTTCGTAATAACTTTCTGGTAAATACTGTTTCTTGAAATATTTCTTAAATTCCGACCATTCAAGGTTCTTTTCTTTCAGTCCCTGGGAAATCTTCAGGTCTTGCCACCATATGCTGGCCTTCCCCTTCAGGTTGTACACAGCCATTCTGACTTTCATATTACTGGAATAATTGTAGATTTGAAAGTATTTTTTAATGTCCAGCAGCCAGGCTTCTGCTTCTTCGCCAGTTTTTGATTCTCCATCGAAGCTGGTAGGTTTTATTTTTTTGAATTCACCCTACAGATGGTCAACCTTTCTTTTTCCCATGATCCTGTCTTGATGCTCAGATTTATGGGTTTCATTGGAGGAATCTCCCTTCTTCTCAGCGTTCTCGTCAGTCTCCTCTTTTCTCTTAGTATCCTCCTTCTGGTTTTCGCCATTATTCCTTTCATGAAGACTCTGCAGCAAAATTTCATTGATTTCTTGTTGTTTTTCCTGAGCTTTCTTCAGTTGCTCATTGTCGGCTTTGAAGCTCTGTATCTCCACGATCAGGCTTCTCATGGTTTCTAGTACCTGACTTGCTTCCGAATGTTCTGCTGTTCTCGCCTGTTCGTTTCCTTCAGGCTCTTCTCCGTATTCCTCGTGTGAAGTCATCTGAAAATTCAAACAGAAACATACGCATGCAACATCCAAATATATAATATTAAATTTTATTTCCTGCGCAACAAAACTAGGTGTTTCCAAGGCGACAGGGTTGAACCTCGCTCTGATACCATATGTAGAATCTCCATAAAATAAATGTAAAATCTCCATAAGAAAAAAAAATTTGTTCTTCTTTCACCTTACTGGGATTACACATCATTCGGATCATGACGATAATGACTATTACATTCGCATACAAAAATAAACTAACTTCTGCCTCTTATAATTCTTCCTACTGGATAGATGAGTATTAATGGTTACATGCTGCTTACTTAGCTAAAGCTAACACCTTCCATACTTGATTTACAGGTACGCCTATACCATCGGATTTCCTTCATTGACGCAGAGATGAGTTAAAAATAAGAGCGAAATCCATGAGCATGTTTTACTCATACAAGAGGTGGCCTTAAGTTCTTTATACTCTTCATACTGTAGGTGTAGGTTATGAGATCAAGCATACCATTTTGATTTTTTAAAGTTTCTCTTAAGGATGTTGTAGGACACAAGGTCCTTTTGACATGTTATAACAAGGAAGGTTATGTTCACTTGGTTTCATAATACCATTACATCTATTACTTATACTATGAAGGTGGGCATATCTTCATTGGGATATAAGACGTGGCTAGACCATCATAACTAAAATAAAAATGGTCGTGAAATGAATAATATACCTTGACGATGAGAGACATTATGCAAACTCCAAGTGGCTGTGATCCTTCAAAGGTAGGTCGAAATGGTGATGATGTACTAATGGTTGTCCCCGAGGTGATAACTAGTCTAAGTTACCAGTGGTAAGCTCGCTCTTCAATACTCAAGTTCGGGACTATGGTTGAGAGCTTTTAACTATGCTACAGTCCAAAGCCTTACATGGGGATTAGACATTTCCCGGAGTGGTACCTGGAACACTTTAAGTTGTCCATTAAAACGATGGGGTTACAGTACTAGATGGGGTCTCCGATGGCTGCCAGCAACTCGACATGGTACCAAACCATGTGCTTCATATTAAATTATTTAAATGCAGTGACAGTACCCACATTAACTGGCCTCGATTCCAGTTCGATTATACAGACATAACTATTGAGACAAAGATGTCTCGGGTCTCCATTTGACATGGTAAAAAGAATGCCTCTCCAGAATGAAATAAAACCCCACTGTTACGGATTCCTGCAACTGCGATGGTAAAGGAACGGTTTACAGGATAGAAAATATACCAGATTTTGGCTTGATAGTTTTTTAAACAGACGAAAACCCTCGTTGCGAGTTGGATGGTCACTCTCATGGATAAATAAAAAGGGACTGTGATCTCAGAGGTAAAAACAAAAATGCAGATGTATTTAAAATTTTTTTATACAAGATATATGTATATTTTTTCGATGGCTAATACCTCGGATGTGTCAGTGGCAGGTTCCTTTTTAAAACATCCAGCTGCTGGCGTTTTGGGCTACTTCACATGGTAAGCAGGCATTGTGCCATACCGACTCCAGTATTGTGTGGAAGAATTTTCTTTCGCAATAAACCCCTGTCGAGGTTAATTGAATCTTTATAACAGTATATAAATTTTGAAGAAGGATGTCGAAACTCCTATGTCAAGGTTTTCCTGTAATATCTCTGCATAGTTTCCTTTTTGTTTGACAAGTGCTCGCTTGAACCCTACGACTGGTACTTGCCAATGTGCAAGTGGAAGATCCTGTCTAGATTTTGGTCCTAAAAGCCAAGATTTTCAGCATATGCCTTCTGCTTGTAATGTTGAATGTTTGTAATCGTATTTCCTTTTTCTGGAAGTCCGAACTAAGACTCTCGTAAAGCTTAAATACTGCTGGTTCTATGATAAGCATACTTTACATTTTTGTATATGTTCTCTCGACTGTTAGAGGTTAAGATAGACTTAAATAAAACTCAGAAATTAATCTGCCATTTGCTACACGACTCCTTTGAGAAGGATCTTATTTTATTGTATGAGTTTACTTATTAAACCTGTACTCGAAATGTAAAAGGAAATAGAAATTCTGAATATGATGGATCAAAGTTCCAGGAATAACGTTTAAAAATCTGTCTATTGCTGGTTACAGTCGTGAGGTCATTTATTTCAGTCTAAATAAAAACCCTAACTATTTATACTGTCTGAAGCTCTCCACTGTCATCTTTCGTATCTATGAATTGCTTATGAGAACTAAGATTTATAAAATAGCTGAGATTCACATACACCGAAGAATTCTCAAAGTAAAATTTTTGTTTAAAAGAAGCCCCGAATGCCTATACTGATAAATCTCACCGCTGAAACCCTCTAATTCTAATTTTCGTATGTAAGCTGTAAGGTTCGATGAAAAATAACGGTAGATCCGGGCTCAGGTAAGAAACAACCTTTACTGACAGTAAAATTTTAAGGTTCTGTTCATAAATAGTTGAAATCGTTAGCTTATCTACCCAAATCCACGGGGGTCTCAATATCCTTCTAGTTGAAAGGAACCCTAATCACTTTTACAATTAAAATCTAATTGAAATGCTTTGTGTCAATACTTCTAATATAAACTATAAGATTCGATGGAACTAACCGAAGATCTTGACTCTAAAATTTAGGGTCTGCACGGTGGGTGAAATCGCGTTTTTACTTCTTGTCTAGGTATGGTTAAACATTATACTGACTTTTAGATGCCTACAACATGCCCTACATGTCTTTCGTGGGGATTTCACTTCAGAAATCTAAATCTGCTGTTTATAAATATATCTAATACACAGTCGGTGTTTTCTTTCTTTGATGGGTGCCCAAGGGATCATAGAGTCCTGTTACATATCCTGCATTGACTTTAATAATAATATAACGACTAAATCTCCAATAAGAGCATTTCCAGGTTTCTACTTAATGAAAACGAGATTCAGTAGTGTAATTAGAACGAATACAATTTCGATAATTTCCACTAAATACCAGGGTTTTATTTTTCGGATATGCAGATCGATATAGAGGAAAGAAAACTATATAATTTATCAATAATCCTCAACTATTAATCTTTACAAACAGTTCTATAGATATTCCGATTTATAATCACTCAGGGAATTCAGACTTGTAAGGTAAACTCATAATCAGATTATTCGTAATCGAAATAACATCTCCTATTTGTTATACAAGATAAGAATTCATAAGTAACAAACTAAATGCTCAACACTATTTAACCTATTTGGCAGAAAATGAAACAACAGGAAATACTGAAAAATCTGTATTCTAAAGAAAACCTGAAACTTGTAAACCGAATGTAGCAGGAACAACCACGTTCCTCCCAACCAAAGATTAGATACAAACTCCAAGTCTGTCCGTAATCACCCCCGAGCCAGATACATGCATGAAAGGTGTGGACAGTTAGCCTCAAAACTCAGTTGCATTTTCCTGAATCCCTTGCCTAACACAGAGTGCTCACACAGCAAGTGTAATTCTCTCCGGCATACTCAGCAGCGTCTGCCTCCTCACATATGCCATCCCTTTATAGTTTGCCTAGGTCTTACCATTAGCAGCCAATTCCTCATGGAAATTTTCGCAGCTAATCAAATCCCTGATTTTCAGGGTGTGTCTAGTGTCTTAAATACACATTTGACACTTGTTCTGGTTTCCCAAAGGCTAACTCTAACTTGTCCCCCACTCCTCCATGCATGATCTCCTCATTTAACTTGGTTGTTCCTGCTCATCCTTATATTAAAATAATAACAATTGTTTTCTTACAGCAGTCCTTCTAGGACTTTAATCAGCCGATTTCTCATCTGGCCTCCTTATTGAAGAAATCTCAACATAACAAAATAATATACATATATAAATATATATATATTTAAAAGTCGAACATAATGTCTTTTCATTATTGGAGAGGGATGTCACATGTCCATACCATGGGATTCGTAGAAAGAAGACAGTCCCAGGAACACCACAAGAAAATGGTGTGTCAGAAAGGATGAACAAAATGATCATGGAGTGTGCAAGGCATATGAGACTGCATGCAGGGTTTCCCTTACAGTTTTGGGCGGATGCTGTAAATATTGTTGTTTATTTAATAAACAAAGGACCTTCAAGTGCTTTGGATGGTGGTATTCCAGAGGAGGCATGGACAGATAAAAAGGTAAACTACTCATTTCTGAGAATGTTTGGTTGTGAAGCATTTGTCCATATTGATAAAGAAAATAGAACAAAGCTTGAAGCTAAATCCAATAAATGTAGCTTTATTGGATATGGGGTTGATGATTTTGGTTATTGTTTATGAGATTATGAAAATCACAAAATCATTAGAAGTAGAGATGTCATATTCAATGAAAAGGTCATGTATAAAGATCAGTTGCAGGGAAAGAAACAGGAAAAGGAAAACACAGAGTACACAGTACTTGATAAAATTACAGAAAATGAAGTTCCAAAGGTGTCAGAAAATCAAGAACAACAGCAAGTGCCTGAAACTCCTGCAACTGTAAGAAGATATACCAGGTTAAGTAGACTCCCTTAACGATACTCTCCTTCAATGTATTATTTGTTGATGACTGATGCTGGTGAACCAGAATGTTATGAAGAAGCAATGTGGATGGAAACTAGAAAGAAGTGGGAGCAAGGCATGAATGAGGAGATGGACTCATTGGTAGGAAACCAGACTTGGGATTTGGTTCAGTTTCCTGCTGGTAAAAGACCATTGTAGAACAAATGGATTTACAGGTTGAAGAAAGACAAAGGAGGTAAGAAGCGGTACAAGGCCAGACTTGTTGTAAGGGGTTTGCACTGAAGAAAAGTATTGATTTTGATGAAATATTTTCTCTTGTTGTTAAGATGACTTCAATTAGGACTATCTTAAGTCTAGTGGCAGTAGAAGATTTGCATCTTGAACAGTTAGATGTAAAAACAACCTTTCTCCATGTGGATTTGGAGGAAGAGATATATATGAAGTAGCCACAAGGGTATGAGGTCAAAGGTAAGGAGAACTTGGTATGCAGGTTGAAAAAGAATTTGTATGGCTTGAAGCAAGCTCTAAGGAAGTGGTATTTAAAATTTGACAGGTTTATGACAGAACAAGGCTATAGTAGATGTCATTCTGACCACTGTGTTTATTTCAAGAAGCTAGACAATGAAAGATATATTATCTCGTTATTGTATGTTGATGACATGCTTGTTGCAGGGTCTAACATGCAGGATATAAATGTACTCAAAAGGAAGCTAGCTAATTGTTTTGCGATGAAGGATTTGGGTGCTGCAAAGCAAATCCTTGGTATGAGAATAATGAGAGACAGGAAAAATTGTAAATTGACATTATCTCATAGTGAGTACATACAAAAGGTGTTGGAGAGGTTTAGAATGCAGAATGCAAAACCAGTAAGTACACCTTTGGCCATCCATTTCAGTCTAAGTAAGAAAATGTGTCCCAAGACATAGGAAGAGATAGATTACATGTCCAAGATTCCCTATCAATCAACGGTTGGCAGCTTGATGTATGCCATGGTGTGCACAAGACTAGATATTGCACAAGCAGTGGGAGTTGTGAGAAGATATATGAACAATTCAGGTAAAGAACATTGGAAGGCAGTACAGTGGATTCTCAGGTATTTGAGAGGTACCACCACTCAAGCATTATGTTTTGGAGGTTCAGACACTATTCTACAAGGATATGTTGATGCAGATATGGAAGGTGATAAGGATAGCAGGAGGAGCACCACAAGGTATGTGTTTACTGTAGGTGGAACAACATTAAGTTATATTTCGAAACTACAGAAGGTTGTTGCACTTTCAACAATGGAAGCAGAGTATGTTGCTATTACAGAGGCTAGTAAAGAGATGATTTGGTTGCAGAGGTTTATGGAGGAATTGGGTAAGAAGCAGAAGGATAGCAGGTTGTATAGTGATAGCGAGAGTGCCATTCATCTAGCAAAGAAATCAGCATTCCATTCCAGGACTAAACATATACAGCTAAAGTACCATTTCATACGCTCTGTTCTGGAAGATGAATTGTTGAAGCTGGAAAAGATACATACTAGCCAAAATCCTGCAGACATGTTTACAAAGGTATTGACCAGAGAGAAACTGAATTCCTACTCAGTTTTAGTTGGCCTTCTAGCATGAAGGTGAAGAGGAGAAATTTTCCAAGTCCAAGTCCAGCAAGTGCAGCAGCGGGGGGGGGGGGGGGGGTTGTTGTGATCACTCTCCAAGTGGGAGATTGTTGGTTGTGGAGCCAGATCTTCCAATCTCATCGATGATATTGTTTTAGTCGTGTTTATACCCCAGTTTTATATGATATGTAGGTGGACTATACAACACTCACCCCAGTGGGGGGGTTTGGGGGGGTATCGCCCCCCCCACAGGGTTCCATACCCCCTGGCTCAGGAGTCCGGGGGCTAGCGGTCCCCCCACGGGGGTTTGGGGGTAGCGCCCCCAAGAAAGGGGGTTCAGGGGCGAAGCCCCCGAAGAAACTTTTTGGGGTTGTTTTACAGGCCCATGGTTTTGGATAACCTGTGGTATTTTCCCATTGTATCTCGCTTATAAAAGAAAGACATTGTAATACGGCTAGAGCAAGATGTATTAGGTTTTATGCATTGTAAAGATCTCTAAGATCAAGAGAGAGACTATGAGACAGTGAAGAGGAAGTGCAGCGGCTGTGCTGTAGGTTGTATCCCTTCACCTTGCCGGAAGGTAATAATAATAAGGATTGGAAAATTTAGTTTGGACGTACCCCAACTTGGGGTGAACCATGATATATCTGTGTCTCTCTTGTAATGTGTGTGTGATTATATTTGCATTTCTGTTTATTGTTATTGCTTTGCGATCCTGTTTTTCTAACAAGGATTTTCTTGGACAAGGGAAGTATGCAGTAGACATCCTGAAGCAGTTTGGGATGATGGACTGCAAGACCATGACCACACCTATGGCATCGAACCTGAAGCTTCTGTGTGATACTTCGTCTGATCCGATTGAGGTCACGGTGTATCGTCAGATGATTGGGTCCTTGATGTACCTGATGAACACTAGACCAGATATTTGCTTTATGGTGAACACATTGAGCCAGTTCGTGACGGATCCGAGAGGTGTTCACTTGGTTGCTATAAAGCATATTCTGAGGTACCTGAAGTGTACAATTGATTATGGGCTCAAGTATGATGCGATTCAAAAGTTTAACCTACAGGGTTATGTTGATTCGGACTAGGCAGACAATGCTGTAGATAGGAAGAGCACTTTTGGGTGCTAATTCAGTATGGGATCATGTGTGATCTCTTGGTTTAGTAGGAAGCAGTCCTGCGTAGCACTGAGTACAGCCGAAGCAGAGTATGTTGCAGCTTGTTTGGCTAGTTGTGAGGTAGTATGGCTTAGGAAGCTACTGTCTGATTTATTTGATCTCCCGTTGGATGCTACTGGTATCTTTTGTGATAACCAGAGTTGTGTGAAGCTGTCTGAGAATCCAGTGTTCCACGACAGGTCGAAGCACATTGAGATCAAATATCACTATATCAGGGATGTGGTGCAGAGAGGAGTGGTGAAGCACCTGTATGTTGCGATAGATAAGCAGGTTGTAGATGTATTGACGAAACCACTAGCTAGAGTGAAGTTTGTGTACTTCAGAGAGAGGCTTGGTCTTCTTCAGATTGATGACACTTAGAGGAAGAAGTGATGGATACATTTGCTGGAGCCATTCCAAGCATGGTGAGAGGAGGATCCTTCCCATGGCTGTGGATGTAAGTGCTGGATGATGAGCATCAGGATGATGCTCCAGTTACTGCTCTGTATGTGCATCATGTTGGATGCTCTGTATGATTAGGTAGATCATGTATGTTGATATGTATCAGGTGGATACATTATGTGATCAGGTGGATCATGTATTTGGTTATGTATCAAGTGGATACATTGTATGATAAGGTAGATCATGTATGATGATATGTATCAGGCGGATACATTTTATGATCAGGTAGATCATGTATGATGATATGTATCAGGTCGATACTATGTATGCTTTAGGTGGATGCATTGTATGATCAGGATGATCATGGATGATGAGCTTCAGGATGTTTCTCCTGATGATATGCATCAAGATGATGCTATGATGATGATCAGGATGATCATGTACATCAGGATGATGTATGGTGAGTATCAGGTTGATACTCTGTGGCCGTGGACAAGTTGTGCAGATTAGCATGTAAGTTGACCTGGGACATATGATAGGTTGGGCTATGTGCCCGTAATTAGTCCTAGGATGCTCTTTCAAGGCATTTCTCTGGGAGGGCATGTAATATTTCCCTGGGAGACGACTCATCAATAGCAATGTCCTAAAGTTTTACTGTACCTTTATGGACAATGTCTTGGATTAAGTGATACTTCATTTCTATGTGCTTGGATTTGTCATGAGATAATGGGTTTTCAGAAAGCTTGATACAATTGTGATTGCCACACCTAATAACTGTAGGCTCAATATTTTCACCGAACAACCTTGCAACTATATTTCTTAGACACACTGCTTCTCAGCAGGAAACACTAGTAGCTACGTATTCTTCTTCAGTAGTGGTCTGGGATACATATCCCTGCTTCCTGCTGGACCAAGATATCATAGTGGATCCTAGGATATAATAGTAGCCGAATGTACTCTTATGGCCAGATGTGCTCTTACGGTCCAGAATGCTTCCTCCCCAGTCCTAGTCTATATAGCCAAGCAACATGACTCCTCCACTGGAGGCATATCTGAGTCCACATGAAATTTTACCTCTAAGGTACCTAAGAACACGCTTAACAACTGTCCAATGTCTATGTCTTGGATTAGACATAAATTGACTCAGAATTATCACAACATAACATATATCAGGCCTCAAATGTATCGAGTAAATTAGTGATCCTATAAGTTGTCTATACAAAGTGGGATCTACTGGATCTGTTCCATAGCCTGACTCATGAAGTTTCCTTAAATTGGAAACCATTGGTTTAGTCATGTAGGTTTGCAGTCTATCATGCCAAACCTGTGCAATATATCCACACTGTACTTCCCTTGAGATAGAAAAATTTCATCTTTTCTTCGCCAGATCTCAAGGATAAGAAAGTAATGCATTAGACCTAAGTATTTCATTTTGAAATCTGAGCTGAGCTTCCTATTGCAGCAATCAATCAGATGTTCCTCTCTAGTGAGAAACAAATCACCAAAATACAAAACCAATATCAACGGTTGGTTCTTCACTACTTTGAAGTGCAAATTTGGATTAGCTTCACTATTACAGAAACCTCGTTTCTGAAGGTAGCTATCAATTATGGAGTACCAAGCCCTAGGGGCTTGCTTAAGCCCATATAGAGTTTTATTTAGCTTGCAAACATGGAACTCCTTCCCATGTACCACAAATCCTTTAGGATACTAAATATAAAACTCTTCCTCAACCTCACCATTGAGAAAGGTTGTCTTCAATTCCATCTAGTGAAGTTTCCATCCTAGAATAGTTGCAGGTGCAATCATTGCTCGGATTGTGGTGTAACTTGATGCAGAGGAAAAGATCTCATCATAATCGATGCCTTCTTTATGAGAGAAACCTCTGGAAAGGAATATGGATTTATACTTCTCAATGCTACCATCCACAACATGATTTATCTTGTAAATCCATCTGGAAGTCACAATGGACTTCGCATTAGGTTTGGGAACAACCTCCCAAACATCATTCTCTATGATAGAGTTGTACTCTTCTGTCATTGCATCTTTCCAAATTGTTGCTTTGTAGCTTCTTCATATGAGGATGGTTTTGAATCACTGATGTGACTCATCAGTGAAACATATGCTGAATATCTGTTAGGTTTCTTGCACTCTCTGGATGAGCCTGTTGGTGCTCCATGTTTCTCTTAATTTTTTAAGATGTCTTACAACCAAGTAGATCTTCTTTTAGCAGTAGATTCATCAGGTGACATCTCAACCAGTTCTACTAGTTCTTCAAGAGCTAGTGATTTTGAGACATCTTTTGGTTTTCCCTCTTTAACTCTGAAGGAGGAGAATCATACTTGGGATCCTCCATCTCTGAATCACATTGAATCTCTTTTGATCTTTTGAAATCAACTTCTTCATGGAATACAACATCTCGGTTGAGTTCAATGTGTCTCTCACCAGATACATATATTCGGTATGCTTTGGATGTCTCTCTATAACCCATCTTCGTTCTCATCTAAAATGGCATGCAGGCTTCTATTCTGGATGTACATAGCTATACAGGTGGATTCTACCCATAATGAGGTAGACATATCTTGATCATGCATCATGGATTTTGCAGCCTCACATATGGTTCTATTCTTTCTTTCGGAAACCCCATTTTGCTAAGGGTTGTATGGTACTGTTAAATGTATACCTATTCCTGCATCACTACATAGCTCATTAAATGCACATGAATCAAATTCACCTCCATTATCAGAAATTAATGCACGAATGTGATTTTCTTTCTAATTTTCAACTAGGGCTTTAAACTCTTTAAATTTTCTAAGAGTTTCACTTTTAGCCTTCATGAAATAAATCCACGACTTCCTAGAAAAATCATCTATGAACTATACATAATATAAGAAGCCACTCTGGGAGGGGGATGACATGGGACCACATACATCAGAATGTATTAAATCTAAAATCCCTTTAGATCTAGTAGCTACAAGAAAATATTTTCTTAACATTCTTCCTAAGTGCACAACCCCGACATACAATGTCATTCTCAAAATCAAATATGGGAATACGCTTTACCATATTTTGAACTCCTGGTCGTGCTTTGTAGTGTAGGTTTCCAAGCATTCGGTGCCATATCTTGCATGGAATGATAGTGTGGTGATTCGTAGCTTGAATGTACTTTTCGGGTACCTCATAGAGTCCCCCCTCTCGAACTCCAATAACAACAAAAGATTCTAGGATTTTTTTCTTCGGCCATAAAAGTGATTTGTTATCCATGAAGATAACTCAAAATCCTTTGTATTCAAGAATCAAAATGGAGAGGATGTTCTTCTTCAATCTTGGAAAATATAGAATTTCCTCCACATGTAGTATATCACCAATGCTCAGTTGGAATGAGGTGGATCCAACTCCTTGAATCGAATAAGTTGAGTTGTCCCTCAACTCTACCATGCATGCGAATTCTTTCTCTTTTAGATCGGTGATGGTACTCTTGTAACTAGTCATATGTTTGGTTGCACCACTTTCAATCAACCATGTGTCTACATTTGTGATCACAGATCCCAAAAGCGATGAGACAAGATAACAATCCCTTCTTGTCTCCTTTTCTTTGGATGCATTATTTTGAGTGATTTTATCTTCTATGGCGGTAGAAGCATGAAACTTTCCTTTCTGCTTTGCTCTAAAATATCTTGAGAAATGGCTTTCTTGTTGCAATTGAAGAATCTATCTTTTGACTTGTCAAATCATTTGTTGAACTCCTTCTTCATTAAATGAGAGAACTTCTTTTGGATGAAGAGTTTCTTTCCTTTCTTCATTCTTTCCATGAGGCAAAGATTTTCACCTTTGATGCACACTAACTTGCTCTGGATTCACCCCTCCTCTTGGAGGCAGTCATGCCACAACCTTTTGAATTTAGGTTGTACTTCTTGGTCATTTACCACAACCAAGAATGTCTCCCATCAGGCTGGGAGACCATCAATAGCGGTTTGGAGAATGTAGGGACCCCCTTTTTGGGGTCCCCCAAAAACTATTTCAGTACAATTTTTCAGAAAAAAGATTTAGAAGCCACAGATCTAGTTCTATCTATTGTAGTACATGAATGTCAATATATAAAACTATATACTCATATTTATTCATTCTCAAAAAGATTTAGCAAAATAATTTAAATAAAAATACTTCAAACCTTTTTTCGACGGTTGGTGCAGCGAATCGATGGAGTCTTCAAAGTGGTTTCCGCACGATCCAATCCAATCTCCTGACGAAGTACCGAGTGAGCCCTCAATTGACCACCTACCGTATCGAGGCTAATATTCTTCACCCCGAACCCCCGAGCTGATGGGGTCATAAGAACACACTTAGATAGCCTCCCGAAAGGATCTCCCAATCCTCGTTCCGACTATTTCCAACTCCAAGGATCATAACATAATCCGAGATTATGATGACCATCCAACATTAGGGAGCAAGAGATGTCTTTCTCTCCTTCTCCTCCCTCATTATATAGCAAAAGCATGTGTGCCATGTGTCGGTCCATGCACATATTTAATTTAATTTAATATTTTAATTTCCAATATTCTCAAATACATGTGTCTTCTTAATGTCTTTAATGTGCACCTAAATTCCTAGATCAGTGGGAGTTAGGTGTAGAAGAGTTCTACTTCTCTTTTGGTTCTCAATTAGTTTACTTAACAATATTTTAGTTAGACTTATTTCTTTCTACTTTTCTTTCTTTTCCTAATATTAAGATTGAATTAAAAGATTGATTCCTTTTACTAAAAGTATAATCTATTTTAAATTTATTCTTTATAAAATATTTTAAATGAGTAATAAAATTAACTAAAGTAAAAATATTGAATAATAATAAAAGAAAAACAATTCTTTTATTAATGATCTATTTCAATTCTTTCTCAAAATAATGAAGTCAATTAAATAGAATCTTTAATAAAATGATTTAAAATAATAAAATTCATTAAAATATTTGAATAAAATAATTCTCTTATTAATAATCTTTTTCAATCAGCATAATTAATCAAATTTAATATTGAATAAAATCAATCTCTTCAATTCTTTTTCAAGTTAATAAAATCAATTAAATGAATAATTCAAATTAATGAAATCAATTACAAATAGAATCTTGAATAGAATTATTCAAATTAATAGAACAAAATGAAATAATGTATTTCTTAAATCTTATGTGAAATTTTCGTATTGATTAATTTTCTTCCTCTCGTTCTTGTCTAGGTACCTCTTCGGTGGGCCCTTCTGATAGTTTCATTTCTTCCTTCTTATGGGTAGTATTGCGTAGCGACCGGGAACTGTTACCGCGATCTCTCAACTACGTTCCTTGGAGGCTAAGGGATGTTGAGGGATAAGGCTCTCCTTATTGCGTTCCCCTCAACTCATCGTACGCAACCAAATCATTATGGCTTTGCCTGTATTGCATACGCTTCCCCGGGTGAGCTGAAACGGATTCACCCGTATGTGGATTGCTAATCCAATGTCGACACTCAGTCGTCGTACCCCTATGTGTTATTGTTGTTCTTACGACCCCTATAATTCCATTGTGGGTCAGTCGGTAAATCATCTTACCTGTCACTGCACACACACACACTCAAGCACACATTAGTAGCGTTGCACTATGAAATATTTCATCATCCATCATAATATCTCAGTTAGTTGAGCATATATTTCATTCACCCTTTTCTCTCAATCAGTAAATCATATCTATCATTCATCATTCTATCTCATTCAGTCAAGCATATGTAACATTCAGTCATCCTGTCTCAATCAATTGAGAATATTTAACATTTAGTCATTCTATCTCAATCAGTCGAGCATATCCAACATTTAGTCATTTTATCTCAATCACTCGAGCATATCTAACATTTAGTCATTCTATCTCAATTAGTCGAGCATTCATTTAATAAGTAAAGTAATAGTTTCTATAATTGTTGTTCAAGCATTTTCAAAGTAAATTCAAATGGTTCGTGTTTTACTTAGCTGGTTCATTTCAAAACTAGTACCCTCTTTAGTCTAATCAGTTAAAGTACGAAGGTAGGCATTACATACACCCCCTCTTATTAAAACTTCGTCCTGAAGTTAAGTCTTATGTGCTTCCACAGTGAGTTTTCACTTTCTTTTTACATTCATTTCTTCAACATAACCACAGTTGATAATAACATTTCATTTCTTCTTTTCTACCCTCATATAAGTATGAATCGCATAATTGGTAATATAACTAAATTGCACCTTTCATAGTGTAGTAATTCCCATAACAGTTCGCTCTTGTCTCACTAATTGTAACCGCGATTGAAATCGTGTACAACAGATTTCTTCGATTCAACTAAACTATAAGTATATCATTTACGAAAATACTGAAAGCACTAACATATTTCAACATAAGGGATAAAATATTCAATTCCAACTTCTCCCTTTTCTATAATTACGTATATCTATCATATGTTCAAAACAATGTCCGAATTTCAAATAAGAATTTACCTTTCTCAATTTTGTTCTTCAGTACATACCTTAACCATTACCAAACTAATCTTACATGCAACCTCTCTCTTCTCATAATCCAAAGTATAATTAAATACTAGAGTGCCATTTACTTAGTATAGCTAAAAGTATAATCTCAAATTTTTATAAACAAAGTCATGTAAGGTTTTCTTCTCTTCCTAACTTAAGCACAGTTAAGATTCTATAATTCAAGTAAGTTTAACTTCTCTCTTTTCACATTTCAATGCACGATTGCAAACTTGTAATATCCCTCCTTGTATCCCTATTAGATTTATAAATGCATATTTTTTGCAAAAGAAAATCCATAGTAATACTATTTAGACATCTATTTAGAAAGGACTTTCAAAAGATTCCATTGTGATATTTATTGTATATTTGTTAAAACAAGAAAATCATCTTATCACTGCACTTCGATTCTTAGATTTAGGAAGGCGCACCAATTTAAAGAGGGGTGTTTCTATGGAGAAATTTGAGGAGAGTTTTAAGCAAATTGTCTCCTTAGTGGGAGTATTTCGAACTTCCCTCTTTCCGCCATTTGTCTCAATAAGAAAAACATGGCAGAAACAATTTTCTTTTACCTACCATTTGTCTCATTCGAAACCACCATTTGTCAATTGGAAGGAAGAATCCAATGGCTCTCTTGTTAAGGGCGGCATTTCCAAGGTAAATTGGGGGGCAGCTCGTGAATCAATTTCGAGATATCACATCGTTTGAATTTGGGGATCGGAGTCTTGGAAGGACCTAAATGAGTTTAGCTTGCTGCGTAGGCTCTGGCGGTTGATCTTTAAATCACACTTACTCTATGGATGCGGGGCGGAAGCTCCACGAATGGAACAAGAGGAAATCCATGTTGGTTGGTTACATCTGCTTGGATTAGCAATTCTCTACCCCGGATGAGCAAGGTATGAGTTAGATCGTCGAATTATGGAATGAATATTTTATGTAGTATTGGTCTGATGCGTTTAGGTATTTCTATTGACCCTTGTACCCTCTCGTCTCTGTATTTATTTTTATGGCTAAAACGGAACCTGTAGTATGAGTCTCGCTTGGGTTAAGGCGTTTTTCATAGAAGCCTGGTCATTTTTCTTTAAAGTTTGTGTTATATATATATTTGTTTTACCTCTGTTCTGGAGAAAACTAGGCGATTCCTCTTTCAATAGGATCGACCTGCAAATCCTTTTGTTTTCAACTTCCTACCGTGGTCATTAGGTTGGGTGATCCGGGATCGAACCTGCCCAAATCCCTTTCTATTGTTGGGGTTGGATCCCTACTTTCACCTTGCCACGGATTCCCTCGAGAGCTTTTTAACAGAGAATAACTCTCCTCTGCATCGGTGATTCCATTTTAAGAAGAGATGAGTTTCCCGTAAAAGGCTGAACGTTCCAGGAACAAGCCTTTTCCTGCTGAATGCAAGCAGACTTTTACTGGAGTAATTTAAAAGTTTGAATCTAGAATCCAGAATAATAATATCCATTGAGGTAGTTGATTGAAAACTTTTTAAAGTGAAATGACAGTTTCCAATTAATGAAGCCGACCTTGTCGAGTTTATCCCACTCTGGTTATGAACAATTTCTGTGTTCTCTCACTTACGATCTATTGGGATCATCGTTTTTCCCCTCAATTCTTTACGTTTTCTTCCATATCGACTTGAGATCTGAATTGATTGTAATTGCAATAATCCAGTTTAGGTTATGATTAATTGAATCCACATTACTTTTACCTCTGCGTTTTCTCTAAAAATGTCGACAGAGATCCACTCTTCCTCTTCTATGTTTTAACTTAAGATTTCAATCAATTGAAATGACTCTGTCGCATTATGTGGAGGAGGAGTCCAGTCAGAGACCTTACTTTTGTCCCACCGTGATTCTATTGAAATTCTTAAACTCTATAATTATCTTTTCGGCGTTGTGTTACCCGATACCACAACTGTATTTTAATTTGCTTGCTAAAGTCCTATGCCTCCGGAGTGATCTCTTCTTAGCGTGGCGTTAATCTCAAACTCTGTGTATTATTTTTTAAAATGGAGCATATCTGATCCAATCTCAAACTCTATGTATTAATTGTTTTAAAATAGAGCATATCAGATCCCATCTCGAACTCTGTGTTTCAAATTTCAAACTGAAAGGCGTTAATGGAAATCGCCTTATTCTATTCCGATGTCTTGAAATAATAATGTTCAGAATCGCATGGGCATATCAGCTTCGTATTTCGACTCTGTGTATTAATCTTTCAAATGGAGAAGGTATTAAAATGACCCCTTCTGGTTCCCTTATGATTTCTTGACATAACGTTTCCAGAATTTCTTAGAATGGAATTCATAGTACCGAAGGTACGCACTGTCATTAACGTAGTCAGAATTTCTTAAAATGACTCAAATGGAGAAGGTACGTTGACATTAAGATTTGAATTGAGCCAAATTTTGTTAGCACTGTCATTTAGAATGGAATTCACAGTACCGAGCACTGAATGAGGAATGAGACCTCTGAGTCTGTTGTTATGGTGGGCAAGGCATTTCGCCATCCACTCTTATCTCGTCGAGCCATGTACTGTCTCTTCCCAAGATCCTCGACTTGTCTCCTGTTCAGCATTTACTTTGATCTTTAGTGGTTGTCTCTGTATTTATTAGATTAACCATCGATCTGCTATCACGCATCAACTCTCGGGAGTGGAAGTGGATTGGATTCTAGTTTCCACCTGTCAGAAACCCAGCAGTACATTGGGCATGGGATGCCACCGACGATATTGTTTAGAAGTGATGGGTTCCACCTATCCCTCGACTGTATTCCATTCTGTACTCTCCTTGTAATAAGAAGTGAATTTTATTCCTTTCATAACCACCTCATAGTGACTCAGTTATAAATGCTCTCTTAGAGATTTTGATAATATTCAGAAATTAGACTGAGATCATTTGTTATAGATAGAATCAAAGCTAATAGCTAAGATAAATGTTATGTCATCACTTAAAGGTTGGCGTGGAATGTTTTTAATACTGGCTAGTTTGACATATTCTTTACCTCTGCGAAGGAACCACAGAGTTTCATCTCTGTCTAATTCGAGGATTTCGATCAGTCATCTTCTTAAATGAATACAATTCATTACACCATTCACTGGCTAGATTTTTATACATTACCTCTGCGAAGAGATAAAATACCATCGAGTTTCACCTATGTCTAGATCGATACATTCGATCAGTTGTCTACTTATAAGAAGGCGTTTCACTATTTTTCTCACTTGTTAATTTAGTATTTATTACTTCGGTGAGTGAAACAATTTGATCTCTGCAGTGCTAGAGTAATCAGGGTCTTAGTTTGGGCATCTGCCGATGATAAGTATTCCGATCTCTATAATGCCAGAGAGAATCGTCTTAACTTTGTTTTTGAAATTTATGCATGTCCAGTGTATTTAAAATGGTAATGTACTGAAATCGTAATTCATATGATTTGTTACTTGCCTATCCAAGGACGTAATTTCATTGAAATCTCAGTTAGATCAATTTTATTTATGTATAGTGGAATGGGTAAGCAATAGTGTACTGTTTGTTTAGTATTTAAAGTTTGAATGATAGGCTTGGAAAAAGCCCACAAGAAGACAATTTTATGTATTGGATATGCTCTTGATGAGAGTGGCAATTAATTATGGCGACAACTGTGTCGCAAGATGTAATCTCTTTCGAGAAGAAATAATTTGATTATTGTTGAGATTGATCTCCCTCTAGAGGAGAAGCTGGAAGAATAGCAACATTGAGTTGCATAATGTATCCCTTGACTTTGAATATTACAAGAATTGACCTGCCTTTGTGGACGTAGCCCAGCCGGGGTGAACCACCTATATCCTTGTCTCGATCATGTGTGTTTAAATTTGGCTTATGGTTTTGTCGATTGGGATGTTGTGTCGATTACTTGTATGTTGTATCTAGATGTATATGATAAAATTATAAATGTTGCATCTAAATGTATCTGACAAATTATAAATGTTGTATTTAGATGTATGTGATAAACTTATAAATGTTGCATCTAAATGTATCTGACAAATTATAAATGTTGTATTTAGATGTATGTGATAAACTTATAAATGTTGCATCTAAATGTATCTGACAAATTATAAATGTTGTATTTAGATGTATGTGATAAAATCTTGTTCATCTTAATGTATGTAGTGAAAGAATAAGAAATCAAAAGAAAATGTTACTTAGTAGGATGCGACAAATCACTCCATGGGGTTTATTTATCTTCATCATGTACTATGAAAAGAAATATTTTCTTTTTAATTTCACTAAATCCTCACATCGAGATATGGGAGATGTTACAAAACTAGTAGTGCATACCTGAAAAGCCATCGCCTTGACTTCAGAAAATAAGCATTTACAACCAATTGATAAAATTCTTGACGCATAACCCATCATCAAAGTATATGAACCCTGAATATCATTTAATCTTTCATACTAGCAATTTTTAGAGAAGAAGAATTCTAACTTGTTCGAGAAGCTGGGAGTATCCTTCCCGAAGGAGAAGAAGATAAAATAGCAGCTCTGACTTTTTCCGCGTCAATCTCCATGCATCGCTCATCGTAAGTCACAAGTAGGGACTGTCATTCTAGGTTTCGCTTGACACGACTTAATCACTTGCACATTTTATCAATTGAATATCTCTCGTTCAAGCTAGGTAAGTATATTCAAGTTTTAACCAAACCTTTTAACCACATTTGTACTCTAGGTAATGGGTATCGTTTATAATGGAGCATAATCATTCAAGCTATATAAATTATTATATGTATCCATCAACATTTATTTCACTTCTTTATATTAAATAAACACTACATACCATTGTATTATATATACATATAAACAATCAATTTAATATAATCATTGAATTCTAAACAATGGCTATACCTCTTTCAATTTATCTAGATTTAAATACAAGATGTCATGGGCTATATATATATATATATAATTAATATCTTATATCCTTCAAATTTGAATTAGTTACAATAGGATATAATTCTTAATCATAGACATTAAACCTAAACCATGGTTATATATAACTTTCAAATTATATTTTATACATTATGCAAACATCATGAATATAGATTAAGTATATTATATCCACTTCTATTTCCTAGGTCATTTTTTTCTTAGCAATATGATTACACATATGTCCCAATTCATTTTAGCTTATGCTTGTCTTCCTTCATAAGGTACAACTCACACACTTGATCTATCTTACTGATACACGTCCAATCATTTTATCTTGTGATCACAATTAAACTAGGTCCATCAAGTAGAATTTTACTCCTTGTCAATTCTCAATACATGGGTAAACATAATGTCTACATTTATCAATTAATAATGATGATAAATGACGCCATTCTCACTTTCACTTAGTGGTGTATTTATAAAAAAAATTAATAATCTTTACTTATAAACCATACATGAGGCGTAAAAGTAATCTTACATACGTTGAGTGCATTTATATAATTTCAATTATTCATTTATAGACAACTCATGAAGAGTAAAAGTGAACCTTACCACATTGCCACATCCTCGATATTCAACCACATAATAATAATCAATAATAGAAGAAAAAAAAAAAAGATTTGTCTTTTATAATCGTAAAAGAGCACATTTAACACTTATAATCGAGCTCATTATTCTTTTCCATCCTCCTAAATTATATATAGATTCCCATAACCCTTACTTATTCTACATTGATTTAAAGAATTACACCTAGATTTCCTATATATATCATTTGGACTCTTCTCATCCTATGCAGAACTGAAGACATATTTTATCACATGGAAATTATAACTATACAATATATGTAATCCACCATACCACACACCATTTAACAAAATTATATAAATCTTATCCGAGGATATATGCCTACAAGTTCTCCTGTCGAAGATACAATCTCTTAGGACTTCTTTCAACACACAAGTGTTCGCACAAGATCCAACAACCATACCCAAATAACACTATGATCTGGATCTGGGATCTAATCTAACCGAGATGTAGATCTCTTACCACAGAAATCAGGCATATAAAGCCTAAAATTGTAACCTTAATACACAACACACAAAGTTTCCAATTCCGACTGCAATCTAGATCTGCGGTCACAAGGAACTGAATTTCTATCAATAGCGCTCACTGCGTTCTAAACTTAGAGCTGTGATCTATAGGAATTGAAATGGGGTTTATTCCATAAGCCCTCTCCAGATATCAACAAAAATCATACCCTACAGAGATCGATGAAAACGATAACTCTGTCATTCAGTAGCTAAGGGACACATTACACAGAGTTCATGGTTATGATACTATGTAGAGTTTGTATAAGGAAATCATCCAATGATCATGATAGGATCTAAGTCCTCTAGGGATTCGTCCTGTCCTCAAATAACACAAATCGAGGTACAAGACAACATATATTGTATAAAACATATTCTCCAGAAATGAAAAAGCTAGGGGAGAATACCTCTATCAAAGCAACGATAGTAATGAAGAGACAGATCTTACTCTAGATCGTATCTCTATCAACTCACTACGACGGTGCTCATCTCCTTCTACGCAGATCTCATCTACTCACGATCTTCCTTACGGAGGTCAATCGTCCACCATCTCGATGGCAGAGCTCCTGTCGCTACTCCATACCGTAAACTATGAATGACAGCAAATGGAAAAAAAAAATATGGCAACTGCGACCTCCCATAGGAGCCCCCCCTCTTCTACTCAGGAATCAAAGAAGAAAACCCATTACGAAAATGGATATAAAATCTTTTAGCAGGGCTGCGCTTTCCCAGAGATGCACTCCCATTCCCCCTTCAGAAGGGAGTATAGAAAAATAAAAGGAATCACAAACTTCTAGCCAGGGCTACCTTTTTTTGGTTGCACGGATGCCCCAATTCTAACTGCGGTCTAGATCTGCGATCTGGATCTACGATCTCAATCTATCCAAGATGCAGATCTCTTATGATGGTAAATTACCACATATACATATTCATAAGATACAATATCAATTCCACACACCAAAATACCATCGCGACCTGGATCTTCTATCCAATTCAAACAGCCCGATTTCGGTGATCAATGGAGATCCCTTACCCGCGGCTGCAATTAAAATCCAGACACACAACAGTGACTTCTATGTCAAGGAGTTCTCCCTACTGGGCATAATCAACCAAGGGTATACGCAACAATATAACGTAGATAACTACCGGTTGCAATTATAATCATAACACTCACAGTTGCAATTATAATCACAACACACACAGCGGCAATTATAATCATAATACACACACAACAATGATCGAACTAGTAAACCAAAAAGGGGATCGGCTAACGTTTGCTTAGCAAAAGAAAATGTAGGACCCCACCAGAAAATGTAGGACCCCACCATTAGCTGATCTAACTTCTACATAACAATAGAATCTGACTATCCGTTGATTTAGCGAGGAATCATTCATAACTAAGATCTTAAGATCCTAGGAAACTCCAACCTCCTCAGTGGGTTGGCTACGTTATCTATGTATTAATTGAATCATTATGATTCCTCCCACATAGAATTTATTTGATGCAGGGAAGTGGCATAATGCCAACAATGACTTCACGGTGAGATGGATTGGTGGTAACAATATGCAAACTCGAGGATTGGTCAAATGATTCAGACTGAAATTAATTATTAACGCAGCAGGCCTAATAAATGATCGGATGCATGCACTATAGCACAACCATTCATGTGTGATATCACGCATATATATATAGACGTTATACTCCCGTTCGATCAACAGATCTTAATGACTCTTACTGACTGATGAAAGTTATCTGGCTGCTATAGATTTGATCTGCCCTGGATACAATCATTAATACAAATAAAGTATTAAACTAACGCCAGATTTCAAGTAAGTGGTGGGATTTAATTGAATCTGCAATCATCCCGTTTCTCCAATAGATCCGTCTCTCAAAATTTTATTTTTATTTTTTTTACAGGAAAATAATTAAGATTTTAAAGTAGGGCCATATCCTGAGATTCTAGAATGGAGGCCAATTTTGATCGTAGTGAATTTTATGACGCGGCAACGGAACTCGAAGCATGAGGGCACGTGATCATAAGCATGTGAATTACCCTGCCAAACTTTATGGAGGGCTCGATGCTCAACAGGAACATAAGCGCAGCAGTTGAATACCACCTATGTCAATTGCGGTGGTTAATTACTCCACTAGCTAGCATTAGATTTCATAAAGAAAATCTCTAGCAAAATGATGAATCGATGGATCAGGTTCCGCAAGTCGCAGTAATATGCTCATTAGATACATAGAGCCGGATCAATAAGATTTGGGCAATTAGACGTGCATTTTACAAAAAGAAGTAAAAATACGTATTGCACAACAGAGATTTAAATTAAAAGTGCTCACGGGGTTCAGCATTGGAGATCCATGCATCTGGGTAAGGCCATAAATTTTTGACAGAGATTTCAATAATACAATTCGGAGATATAAGTAGTTTCAAAACTTAAACTGGCAGAGGATCTACGTTGTCCTCATAGGAATATACAGAGATTTCAATCCTACAGTTCGTAGATATATGCATTGTTTCCAGAATGATTGAAAAGGGCACAGTCTTTTTTTTTTGAAAACTCGAAATCTCTCTGAGATGTAACCCAATTTCAGAATTCGAAATCTCTATCAACAATGAATCTTTAATTTAACACCGAAAATAATACACAGTAAATACCCAAATTTCAGAACTCGAAATATCTCTGAATAATTCAAATTGAAATAAATACTCTTAGAACGGAGAGGGATACACTCTCGCCCTAAAGATTAGCTTCACCCACGGAGATGGGTGCAATTGAAAATCGATCTGGAGATTTAACTTCACTTACAGAGATGGATGTAGATTAAAATCGATCTGGAGATTTAACTTCACTTACAGAGATGGATGTAGATTAAAATCGATCTGGAGATTTAACTTCACTTACAGAGATGGATGTAAATTAAAATCGATCTGGAGATTTGACTTCATATACTGAGATCGATGTATTTAAAATCGATCTAGAGATTTAACTTCACTTATAGAGATGGATGTAGATTAAAATCGATCTGGAGATTTAACTTCACTTACAGAGATGGATGTAGATTAAAATCGATCTGGAGATTTAACTTCACTTACAGAGATGGATGTAGATTAAAATCGATTTGGAAATTTGACTTCATATACTGAGATCGATGTATTTAAACTCGATCTGGAGATTTAACTTCACTTACAGAGATGGATGTAGATTAAAATCGATCTGGAGATTTAACTTCACTTACAGAGATGGATGTAGATTAAAATCAATCTGGAGATTTGACTTCATATACTGAGATCGATGTATTTAAAATCGATCTAGAGATTTACGCTTGCATAAACAAATTTTTTTTTTCTTCCTAATAATTTATTGGCTATACATATAAGGGTAAGATCTCTGCAAGTTGGGCATTACCACATTCCTTAGCTAGGTAAAACAGAGTTATACGAGATAATGGACAGACCCATTGTAATGCTTGAAAACTGAATTCTATATACATCTAATTGAATCATTCAAGCAATTAAAATTTGACATAGGTCTGCATCTAAATATTCCATCTTACAAAACATACGAAATATCCTTAAACAAATCCATGTATCGCTATCTACATATTCAGCCACAAGGATTTAACAAATATAAATACATTAGATTAAGTAAACCTGTTTTGATGATCGGTCGTAAGGCGATGAGCGCGTTGGAGTGTCGTCCGATCCGGGTCAGTCTGTGCTTGACGATTCACCAAAGAACACCTGATTAATATGAGTCCGGTGCCCTCAAGGCTCGACCGGCTCTGATACCAAATGTAGGGACGCCCTTTTCGGGGTCCCCAAAAAAATCTTTCAGTACAATTTTTCAGAAGAAGATTTAGAATCCACAGATCTAGTTCTATCTATTGTAGTACATGAATTTCAATATATAAAACTATATACTCATATTTATTCATTCTCAAAAAGATTTAGCAAAATAATTAAAATAAAAATACTTCAAACCTATTTTCGACGGTTGGTCCAACGAATCAATGGAGTCCTTGAAGTGGTTTTCGCATGATCCAATCCAATCTCCTGACGAAGTACTGAGTGACCCTTCGGTTGACCACCCTACCGTATCGAGGCTAATATTCTTCACCTCGAACCCTCGAGCTGATGGGGTCATAAGAACAAACTTAGCTAGCCTCCCGAAAGGATCTCCCAATCCTCGTTCCGGCTATTCCCAACTCCAAGGATCATAACATAATCTAAGATTATGATGACCATCCAGCATTAGGGAGCAAGAGATGTCTTTCTCTCTTTCTCCTCCCTCATTATATAGCAAAAGCCTGTGTGCCATGTGTTGGTCCATGCACACATTTAATTTAATTTAATATTTTAATTTCCAATATTCTCAAATACATGTGTCTTCTTGATGTCTTTAATGTGCACCTAAATCCCTAGATCAGTGGGAGTTAGGTGTAGAAGAGTTCTACTTCTCTTTTGGTTCTCATTTTGTTTACTTAACAATCTTTTAGTTAGACCTATTGCTTTCTACTTTTCTTTTTTTTCCTAATATTAAGATTCAATTAAAGATTGATTCCTTTTACTAAAAGTATAATCTATTTTAAATTTCCTCTTTATAAAATATTTTAAATGAATAATAAAATTAATTAATGTAAAAATCTTGAATAATAATAAAAGAAAAATAATTCTTTTATTAATGATCTATTTCAATTCTTTCTCAAAATAATTAAGTCAATTAAATAGAATGATTTAAAATAATAAAATCCATTAAAATATTTGAATAAACTAATTCTCTTATCATTAATATTTTTCAATCAGCATAATTAATCAAATTTAATATTGAATAAAATCAATCTCTTCAATTTTTTTTCAAGTTAATAAAATCAATCAAAATGAATAATTCAAATTAATGAAATCAATTAAAAATAGAATCTTGAATAGAATTATTCAAATTAATAGAACAAAATGAAATAAACTATTTCTTAAATCTTATGTGAAATTTTCGTTTATACCATTGATTAATTTTCTTCCTCTCGTTCTTGTCTAGGTACCTCTTCGGTGGGCCCTTCTGACAGCTTCATTTCTTCCTTCTTATGGGGAGTACTGCGTAGCGACCGGGAACCGTTACCTCGATCTCTCAACTACGCTCCTTGGAGACTAAGGGATGTTCAAGGATAAGGCTCCCCTTATTGTGCACCCCTTAACTCATCGTACGTGACCAAATCATTATGGCCTTGCTCGTATGGCATACGCTTTTCCGGGTGAGCTAAAACAGATTCACCTGTGCATGGATTGCTAATCTAGGGTCGACAGTCAGTCGTCGTACCCCTATGTGTTCTTTCTGTTCTTACGACCCCTATAATTCCATTGTGGGTCAATCGGTAAATCATCTTACCTGCCACTGCACACACACACACTCAAGCGCACATTAGTAGTGCTGAACTATGAACTATTTCATCATCCATCATAATATCTCAGTCAGTCGAGCATATATTTCATTCACCCTTTTCTCTCAATCAGTAAATCATATTTATCATTCATCATTCTATCTCATTTAGTCAAGCATATGTAACATTCAGTCATTCTGTCTCAATCAGTCGAGCATATTTAACATTTAGTCATTCTATCTCAATCAGTTGAACATATCTAACATTTAGTCATTCTATATCAATCAATCGAGCATTCATTTAATAAGTAAAGTAATAGTTTCTATAAATATCGTTCAAGCATTTTCAAAGTAATTTCAAATGGTTCGTGTTTTACTTAGCCGGTTCATTTCAAAACTAGTACCCTCATTAGTCCAATCAATTAAAGTACCAAGGCAGGCATTACATAGAAGATCATCTTCATCCACTACTACTCCAATACTAGAAAGTTGGTCTCTTACCTGAGAGAGTCCTTGGAGAAGAAGGTTGTCACTGTCTAATCAGTCTCCATACTTAAGTTTCAAAGCTTATTCTTCAATTCCCTCTTTTGAATCGGGGCCTTCTTCTCATATAGATTAGTCAATGTATCAGAAAATTCTTTCGCAATGTTCAACAGTGTGATCACGTGCATCAAGTTATCTTTTACCGAATCGTAGATGATCAATTTAGCCTTATCTTGATTCTTCTTGAAATTGATGCGCCCTGCATTAGATGTAGGATCCTCCACCATAGTGGATACATATCCATCCAAGCCATGTTCCTCTAGGATGTTGAGAACCCTAGCCTTCCAAGAGTCGAAGTTTGAGGTGCCCTCAAGTTGGTCTTCTAGTCATACAAAGACTGATTCCATAGTCTTCAAATATTGTGCTAAAATTCTCAGGATCTAGATAGGCTCTAGATGGCATGCAAAATTGAGCTCCTTCATGCCTTTAGCTTTGATACCATGTTGAAATTTGGTTGAGCTTTGATCAAGTTAATTCTTTTAGATGCAGAGGCTTGAAGAAACGAGACAATTCAATCCATGAGATTCATACAACCATAACACAAGATATACCTTAGGGAAAATCCTCAAATATATGAGAACCCCCCCCCAACCATCCTTCTCAGTATAATATAATGGATAACAGAGAATGCTTTCTTTTACAACATAGAAGATCTCTTTTGGAAGACAAAAGATCATCAAACTTCTTGGTGAATATACAGAAGCAACAGAGAAGAGAGATCAATCGTATGTGTTCCCATCACAACAGTAACAAGCACAAACAATACCCTACACAAAGAGATGTGCCTTGCCTTCAATGGAGAAGAGAATTCACCTCACAATGGATTCAACAATCCTGTATATCACATTTATGCATTCTTCTCATCTATTTTAAACTTCTAACTTCAGGATAACTCTCCCTCAAACTGGATGTATTAATCTTTCATGGAGTGGTGTGCCCCACTTCTCATGTAGTCCTTCATCTCATTGAGCTGTCACTTAGGATGAACTCATCTCTTAACTGAAAGATTTCCCACTTAGTTAGGTGGCTAACTTAAGTGTCGAAATGAAAGTGTCACAACTCACATGTCATCTTTTAGTTTAACATAAGTGTCATCATGTAATAACACTTAGTTAACTAGATCTTATATCTTGTCACTTAGTTAACTCTCTTTAACTGAAGTGTCATCTTTTCGTTTAACTAAAGTAAAATACTTTAATTAACTAGTCTCTTTTATTTAGCACTTACTTAACTGAAATCATGTTGATTGATTTACTTGAAGTGACCACTATGAGTTCTTTAGTTAGCTGAGACATATCTTTAACTAAACCTTTAATAGAATCTTTAACTCAAGCTTTATAACTCAAGCTTTAATAATTTGAGTTCTCTTTAATTAGCTGAAGTGTCTGCATGGGAAATTTTGAATTCTCTTGATTTCTATGCTTTATTTTTTATTTCTTTATCTCTTACTACATGGTCAATATGTGCTAACTTTAATTATCCATTACATTAAATTATACTAAGAAGAATTATCGGATGTTGTGGTCATATTATATTATTCTGGACCAAATGATCATATGCTAAAGTAATTCACTTTAGAGGTGATCAATCTCTAAAGGAGACTTAATAGAAATCTAGTGATCATGGTTAATAATACATCACAAAACATTAAATGCTTTAACAAGTAAAGCATGACCTATATACGGAAGGTCCATATGTATATGGGAGGTCCATCTCATGGATACCTTTATACAGAATTTTCACATGATAATCATGACTTGATACACACAAGTTCGGAGCCTTGTCCAATCAAGACTTTACAACATCATTACTTTTATAAATTACCTCTATACGGGAGGAATAACCTTTATAGAGAAGGAAATCTAAGTGCTCACCTCTATACGAGAGGATCAATCTTGACTACACAAGATTGGTTTCGAGAATGTCTCTTGATGTTGTATATTTAACAGAACTGAGCAATGAAAAATGAGTATTTCATTTTTATAAAATAAAACAACACGTGTCACATATCATATTCGGTGCGATTTACTTATACTCACACCGGTGCGTTAGTGTAATACAAACCCTCCAATTTTGACGCATGTTATTTTTTATTGAAAAAAATACTTACCAGGGCCGACATGATTACAGATTCACACCAAAAAGTGGGCCTATCTCACCCTATGATTTCTATATATAATCACAACCTCAACAAATCTAAAATCCGTAAAATGTGAAATGATAATTGTGTATAACAATAGAGGGATTTAAACCCTAATGTAAAATATTGCAACCACATAAAACGAAAAGAAGTAATGAGAAAATAAGGTTTGCAGCATTGAAGGTAATTATGAAGTATTTTTTTCTAAAACTAGTTAAACTCTAAATAAGGTTATAAGATTAACAATAATACTTACATACTTGAAATTTTTACTATGCAGGGTTTTGTTTAATTCACCATACCTAACAACTTTGGATCATCAGGATAATCCAGTTGCTCCAAAATCCTTCCAAGTAAGTCTCTCTTCCAAAACTCTCCCCTAAAATTTTCGACAAAAGAATGTATTAATGTTTAGGTTTTTTGCTTTTAAACACTATTTAGAATTAGTTTTCGAACTTAAAATTGTTTCCCTTTTTTCAGTTTAGGGAAAAAATAGATTTTGCTATTTTTTTTTAATTTTGATTTTTCGGCATTTCGGTGCGCTTGTGGTCATGTCACACCAGTGTGGCCATACATGAAATGCACCGAACATTTGAATTTTGATGCAACACTAGAAACATTAAAGTTAGCAACTTTAAAAAAAATTGCATGTCACGGTGCGTGTATAATTAGGGCACCCCAGTGTGCTTATTTTTACGAAACACACCAATATGAAAATTGTTGTAAAATGCATGTATAAATATATGCTACCAAACGTAGCGAATATTTTCTGATGCATGAAATATTCCATATGTTCTTTTATAGTGTGTTTATAGCTGTTACGCACCAGTGTGTGATGTATATGTCAGCGCACCGGTGCATGTATATTTGAACAGATGCAACGGTTTAATTTGTAAATCCTTCCGTGGTTTTATGTATCCACTTAAAATTATATATTTATCTCCAATTTTCTTTTGGTATTCAACCACACCAATTATAATATTTGATACTATATATATGTTGCTTAAAATCACCTTATTCTTACAAAATGGTTTCCAAACTATATTGGAAGTTAGATTGTAATATAGTTCTTGAAAGAATTTTAGAACTATAGAGATGTATATGGATTGTTGATTTCGCTCAAATGCAGGGAGAAAGTTTTGTAGTATCAAATGGCCAATTTTTCATATTTCAGCTCATCCCATCTTCAATTTTAAAGTTCAACAAGTTCTCCCATTCCATCCCCAGTAAGTTCAAGTTTTATATATATTTTGATTGTTTATTTGAATCTACATTATCCATGTGAATATGAATATCAATTTATTCTTTATTGCAGGATCCCGATTCAGGTCGAGTTAATATGCACAAGACATTCTACCAGTTTCAAAACACCGTAAGCACGTATTAGGAGCAAGATACCATGATAAATTTGTAGATGAAAATCGGAATCCTCTTTACCCCGCCAATTGTAACATGTCATATTCAAGCCGCAATCCTAGTTCATCTACGGTAATTCATCGTGAGCTAGAACTCTCTTATGACACCCAAATAGTTTGTGGTTATTCAAAATGTCAAGGGTTGAAGGAGAACCCTCGACATGTCACACTAACCCATCATACCAATGATATATTACCCAATGTTGATGGTCTAACACCCCCTACTGCAGTAAAAATCCAATATGTGGTATAGAAAAGACACACAGGAACACTTTTGTATGCTCATTTTTTAAAACGTTTGAATCCAAAACAACTATTTCGCATCCTAAATTGACGAACCCATCTGCTTGTGTTTAGTCAACTGAAAGTTCTAGTGATCCAAAGTATGATATGAATGCCACCCAGCAAATATCTACTAGAAGATACACAAAAATGCATGAGTTGAGAGCAAAACTGTCCAAGTACACACCGAGGTCCACCAAATTATTGGAGGGTAGTGATTATTTCTCCCTTCCTATGAATTTTCAAACTACATATCAAACTTCTTACAACCACACTTTGTATGGCCGTGGTCATCTTCTCTACCTGTACTTGATATTGGAACTGAGTTCTGCTTTTGTGGTAATCGTTTTGTGATTGACAAGTCTAATATAGATGTTGCAAATCTTGGGTTGTTTATCCTTTCACATGTAGTAGTTCCTCCCAAAAAGTAAGCAGCACTTATTCCATTTTGCGGTCCTATCTATTGTCATTCTGATTACTTGTATATTGTTAAATACAAGCATAGCATTTCCATATATAATATGTGCATGAATAGTTATGTTTCTGGAAACTTTAACATGAATAAATTGTTATATATAGATGGCCGGCCACACACTCATGGGAACATTGTAGGGTTCTTCAATAGGTCTAGGTGCTCTTCATTTTCTACAAATTGTTCTTTTGAGGAACACTTTGATGTTTATTATCTACAATCCTTCTCAGGAAGTATGCATTAGTTGTCTATGAATTTGCAATCATCAAGGTGTCTCTTTAGTCATTCTGATTTTAATGATTTAGAGCAACACCAACGTCCAAATCATTTGGTCATAGTGATTTTAATGATTTAGGTCAACGTCCAAATCACCTTTTCATTGTGATTTGCAATTCTAGTTTAAGTCAAAACAATAAATATTCCTCCCTATTGGTTTCAAGTGTACTAGTTTTAGAAATGGTTTTCAAGACATGGTGTGGAGACTATATTTAATGCTAGTAAAATTAATGTCTCGGGTGTGGTTATCGATGGAGGACGGAAAGATTTTATAGCCTACATAAAAATATGATGATATTATATAGTTGGCGTGCCTATCGATCTACTTTTGGGATATAAACTCAACTTAGGAGCAAAGGTGCAGTTAAGCAATCCTATGTTTCTTATTTCATGTTTTATTCAATACCCTTTAAGCCTTCTCCTTTTTGTCGATTGCAAACTTGAGAATTGATAATCTTGATAAGCATTGGTTATAGTGAAAACAATAAATTGTTCAACCATCTAACTATTAGTGTAAATTTGATTTTAAAATGATAGAACAGGGCATTTGAAATGGTATGATTGGTGGAACTACATTATAGACCTTTATTCTTTTATTAATCATATATTTCACAAACTAGGAGAAAGAGGTACAATTCTATCATATATCTTCTCTCCCATTTTATGGGATAATTATATTTGTTTATAGCGTGGCCACTTTAGGTCATGGTCTTTGTTTATAGGTTGGACACTTTAGGTTTTTGGCCTGCATGGAATTGTTGGCCACTATTGCTAAGGATCGTTTCAAATTATGGGGTTGTTCAATTGAGACTCTCAAACATAGCTCAATTGGTGTAAGATCACGCCATAATGATGATATTTTCAAATTGACTCATAGAATTAGTAATAGTGGTTTGGATACTTTGAACCTTTTTACTTGATTTCAGTTTTCACTCTAATGATCAAAACTCTAACCCCCTTTCAATGAGTGGAGGGTAAAAAATGGCAGTGAAAGGATTAATAAAACTTCACAAGTTTAAAGAGAATCAATAATATTTGAGATGATATCTTTTGATTTTTTGGTTTAGTTTTCAATAATCTACTTAATAAAAGTACATTGCACACTTTTTTATGTAGAAGTTCTATCTGTTCATCAATAACTATTAGTAGTAATTTTCCATATTTAATCTAGTTTAACTATAATGTTAGATGTCTCATGTGACTTGGAGTTCAACATTTTTTTAAATGATCTTAACTTGTTTAAGCTATTCTATGTTATAAAGTGACACATTCACACTGATGGTGGTTTACTTTCTAAGTTGTTGGACTACTTCAAAATAGGGAAACCACATAAATTGAATTGTGTCGTGTCTAGAAAATGGTGGGAAAATCAAATTTGAAATAGTATATCATTTTAATTTTTTCCCATTTATTTTTGTTTTCAAATTTAAGATGGTTTAATATTTGAGCTTTATGATTTATGGCATTTGTAAAATTCAGAGACTTGAAATGCACGATAGAATGGAAAATGTTCCTAAAATGTTATGAAAAATCTAAGAAATATCCTCTTTTCCAAGTGAAAGGGGCGGTGTTATATTGCATTTCATCTTACTAGAACACATTTTATTCGTGCTAAAATATAAGATGCTGGGAATTTGTGATAGTTTGTGATATACTTTTAGTGTAAACTTTGATTCTATTTAAGGGTGCTAGCTCAATGGAAGAGCGCCTACCGTAAAGGTAGGAGGTCGGTGGTTCGATTAGTCCAGGTCCTACCTACATAAATCAATGACTAAATGTTATATAAAAATATATATATAAACATATTAATAATAAATCTTAACATTAATATGAATATTAATAATATTAATATTAATAGATAATTAATAATTATCAAAGATTCGTGACTTTATGTTGGAAAGTCACGAATGAACATATATAAGTCCGACCATTGTAAATGTAAATCATCTATTATTCATCAATTATCCAATATGTAGCTTTTCAAGAATTCGTGGACGTTATAGAATTATTTGTGGGTTTTAGAAGTTTATATCACTTCATGTGGTATCATAGCTCCTTCTTGGGCATTTTGTTGATTTGGATTTTGGCCAAATAATTTCGGGAGTTTCTCCAAATTAGGTTTTTGACCTAAAAAAAAAGGAAAAAGAAAGAAAGAAAGATAGCCAGAAAAAAAAGTAAAAAAATATTTTAAAAAAAGAACAAAGAAGACCCCATAAAAAGGGAAGAAAATTAAAAAAAAAAACACAAACGCAACATAGGTTTTATTTAACCAACCCTTGGTTTTATAAAACCACTCATGCCCCTGGTTCTATAAAACTAGCCAAACCCTTGGTTTTATAAAGAAACCAAATCACACCTTAATTATGTTATTTATTTATTGAAATGTTATTGGATATTAAGTAATAAATCATACCTTAATTAGGTTGAGTTTAGTCTTTAATTATCTTTATTAAATAACATAAAAGCTAAAAGTCAAGTGAGAATTGAACTTGAGTGGAGAGGGTAACAATCATTCTTCCCAATCACCTAATCTACACACAATCCACAAATAAATTAATCTAAAGCAAAAGGTTAACCAACGTGGAGATCCAAGTGTCTTTTGAGCACAACTTTCTCTATGTGATCCTGCATTGTATGTAGAGAAAGGAAAATGCTATTGTGTTTAGTTAGAGACGAAGGTGGTAGTGTGTATAGTAATACTATTAATATAGTATTATAATTAATATTATTATTACATTTCAATAATAATAATTATTATAAGGGAAGAGCAATTATTGTCGAAGAAGTTGAATATCGGTTATCATCAAAGAAATCAAGTGGAAGGAAATTACTTATCTTCGAAGAAGTCAGGAATTATGGCGAATTCAAAATCAGAAATCAAGTCACACTTACAAGCAACATTGGAAAAATTAGAGTAATATAAAGTGATCAATAAATATCTTCAATTTGAGATTAGGAAGCAAAAATTGTTTTCTCATTTAGAAGAATGAGAGAATCAACGCTCGAAAGATGGAAAATATGAGTTAGAAAAAACTAATAAAGAATTCAAGAGAATATTATCAGATAAAGATGAGAAAATAACACATTTAGAAACTCATAGTCAAAAGCTTGAAGACCAAATCAAAAAGTCAAAAAACGACGAAGAATCACCATATAGAAGAAATAATGATTTAAGAGAAGAAATAAAGCATCTAAACGAGGTCATCAAGGACAAAGATGTTGAATTGGCGCAAGTCCGGAGAAAGTTAGAAAGTCAAGAAGCCGAGAATTTTCGGCTTCAACAATGGATTAGTGAACTTCAACAGAAAGAGAACGACACTAAAAAAAAACACAAATTGGAGATTACAGTTGTCAAAAGCACATTATCAAATAAAACCAAATAAATCTTCAGATTAAAGAACCATAACACGATGTTAGTCACAAAAATTAAGAAGTTGAAAAATAGTCGGAAGGTAGAACACTCTACTGAAGACATTGAAGGAAAATTTTTAGACAAGCAGGAAGAAAATAGTTGCATCAGAAATCATAACAAATCTCTTAAGGAGCAACTTAAGAAGTATGAAGATGACCGAAAATCGCAAGTAGAATTGATTAAAAAGTTTTAAAATGATAACATACAGTTAGAAAACAAGTTGGAAAAGATACATAACAAAACATTAAAAACTCAAGGGATGGAAATTCAACGTTGTAGGGACCACCATCTCGAGGTTCCCCAAAAATACTGTCTATGTAATACTAACATCATATGAAAATTTTAAAACGAAAAAAATCAAATATGAATCTGTAAATAAAATGCATAAATTCAACTTGTACATAAAAATGGAACATTATACCTGATTTCGATGGTTGTAGGTTGTTGTAGTTGACTTCCCTTGCCACTTTGATCCAGCCATCCAAACTTCTGATTTACCGAAGACCCCTCAGTTGAGCTCCCTACCATATCAGGGGTACTCTTCCTTCCCCCGAACCCCCGAGCATTTTGGGGTCGTAAGAACACACAATGGAAGATTTCCACGGGGATCCCCCAATCCCCGGAATGGTCAACCCAACTCACAAGAATCATAAGATAATTTCTCAATTACGGTGCCCATCCAACACGAAGGAGCAAGAGAGTCCATTCTCCTTCTCCTCCCTTTATTTTATAACCAAAATATCCATGCCAAGGGTCTCTTCATGCAATATTATTATTTAATTTAGTAATTCTCAATTATTTATTCTCATAAAACAAGTCTCACTTTATCTTTATGTGTGCACCTAAATCCCTACAATGTCTCCTTATTGTCTCCTTAGTTAATTTCTCTAATCCCTAAATCAGTGGGATGTAGGTGGAGTGGTTTCTACTAGAGTCCTAGTTGTATTTTGCTTACTAATAAGTTTATTCATTAATCTTTCTCATTCAAGTTTTCCCCTTTCCACAAATGAAATAAAATATTTCTTTTAGTAATTCTTTCACTTTCTTTAAAGTTTTCTCCTTTTCAAAAATAATAAAATGAAATAAAATATTTCTTCTAATAAATCTTTCACTTTCTTTCAAGTTTTTCCCCTTTCAAAAATAATAAAATAAAATGAAATAAAATATTTCTCCTAATGAATATTTCACTTTCCTTCAAGTTTTCCTCTTTTAAAAAATAATAAAATAAAATATTTCTCCTAATAAATCTTTCACGTTCTTTCAAGTTTTCCCCTTTTCAAAAATAATAACTTAAAATGAAATACAATATTTCTTTTAATAAATCTTTCACTTTCCCTCCAGTTTTTCCCTTTTCAAAAATAATAAAATAAAATGAAATAAAATATTTCTTCTAATAAATCTTTCACTTTCTTTCAAGTTTTCTCCTTTTCAAAAATATTAAAATAAAATGAATTTATTCTTTTATTATTGTTTTTATTTACTTTACATGTGGGATTTCCATTATGCAAAATTGATTGATAATCCCTTCATGTTCCTGTCTAGGTACCCCATCAGTGGGCCCTTCTGACAATTCCATTTCTTTCATCTTATTCTTTTCTAGGTACATCTTGAGGGTGGCCTTCTGACAATTTCTTTTCTTTCTTCTTATTCTTGTCCAGGTACCTCTTCGACGGGCCCTTTTTACAATTACTTTTCTTTCTTTTTGTGAGGAGAACTGTGTAGCGATCGGGGAGTCGTTACCATGATCTCTTGACTACACTTCTTGGATACTAAGGGCTGCTGAGGGATAAGGTTATCCTTATCACGCGCCCCTCAACTCTCGTATGTGACCAAGTCGGTATGGCCTCACCCGTACGGCACACGCTTCCCTCGGCCAGCTCACAAGCTTCTGACCCGTGCGTGGAGTGCTAATTAAGGGTTGATAGTCCGTCGTTGTACCCCTATATGTTCTTTCCATTCTTACGACCCCTATAATTCCATTGTGGGTAAATCGTCTTACCTATCATTGCACACACACACTCAAGCACACATTAAATAGCGCTGCACTATCAAATCATTTCATCCTTCATTGTCATAATATATCAGTGAGTGGAGTATCTCTATCATTCTTCATTTTCACTATCAATATTTTTCTCAGTCATCATAATATCTCAGTTGGTCCAGCATCTATTTCATTGAATCATTTTTATTTCATAGTTTCTCAATCTTGCATATATCATCGAATCACTTTCGTTTCCTAGTTTCTCAGTCATTCAATCATATATTTCATTTAATCATCTCTATTTCATAATTCTCAATTCAACATATCTATATCATTCGTCATTCTATCTCAATCAGTCGAGCATATCTATCATTCATCATTCTATCTAACATTCAGTCATCATTCATTTCATAAATTCGCTAATCATTAAGAAGAGCATTCATTTATTAAGTAAAGTATCAAGTTCTATAAGTGTGTTCATTGCATCCTTTTCATTTATCATTGGTCATTATGCAAATCATCATGCATTCTTCAGTCGTTCAAGCATTTCCAATATTCGATGGACCATTTTACTAAAGTTTATTCGGTCCGGTCACTCGACAAGTGTCCTCAAGTCTCCGATCAGTCAATGTACTAAGGCAGGCATTACGAACGTCCAGCATAGATCAATGCTTAAAAAATGATGGCCGTAAAGGAAAATAACATTGTGAAAATTCCCTATGACACCCCAACCATATAAACCGGTATCCTAAAAAGTGGGAATTGTCAAAAGGTAATAGTACTAGTGTGATCAAAGCTCCCGACGACAGATCAGTAGATAATCCCAACAGTCAGCAACAATTCAATTTGGGATGGATTGATCCCTCAACTTATCGGAAGTTATGCTCTACACTTAGAAGTTTGTATTGACATGTTTCGTCAGCTACAACGTCACAATGAACGGTGTGACAACATTATAAGGCTTTGAGGACAAAGTCTTTCTAAGAGAAAGGAAATGTTATATAAACATATTAATAATATATCTTAACATTAATATTAATATTAATATTAATATTAATATTAATAGATAATTAATAATTAATAATTATCAAAGAGTCATGAATTTACGTCGGAAAGTCACTAGTGGACTTATATAAGTCCAACCATTGTAAATGTAAATCATATATTATTAATCAATTATCAAATATGTATCTTTTCAAGAATTTGTGGACTTTATAGAATTATTTGTGGGTTTCTGAGGAAGGAGCATTGGGGCCTAGGCAGATCAGTCGAAGTTGATTGACATGACGGAGCCGACTAGAGGGAGCACCGACGACAGTTGTTTCGTGAAGCAGGTTGACTTGTAGAAGTTAATAAGTCGAGCATAGAACTATCAAAGTAGTTGACAGGAGTGGAGGAGTCGTGGGAAGGTCAACATGTTGTTGGGCCACAATATCGAGAGGTTGGGCATGAGCCTAAGCGCAGAGTGAAGTCGACAGGTGAGTCGAAGCTGACATAAGACATTATGGTTGACCTGATGGTTTACTGTAGCTTGTCAGAAGGAAGCGTAGAAGTCAAGAAGAGTACTTGGCAACAGTTCGGATTTGTTGAGGAAGTTAATGGCATTATTACAGGTGGGTGAAGACATGATGGATGTCATCATAGGCAGAGTCTGTGTAGCACGGTAGGGGCACTCACTAGTACATATGGTCAAAATTGCCACGACTTTTCGTTGTAATTGCCATGCTTTATTGTTCCTGTTACAACGATTCAGGTTTCATTTTTTTGTGGCTACCATTTCGTGGATATAGAGATGAAGATTCACCGTCATGGCAATAGCAACGCTCCCCAGTGGCAACGTGTCACCTATACAACAGCTCTCAGATCTTCAGAATTTGAAACCGCCCATGAAGTTTCATCGATATACCAATGCACATCTTCTATATGTTTCCACGCAGATGCTAAACCTGCCATGAACATTCGTGAAAACATTTTCTATAGCTCCACGAATGTGTTTTGCAGTATCCACAAATCGCATCACTAACTTTCATGGCAGGTTCAACATTTGCGTGGAAACATTGTCTATAGCTCCACGAACGTGTGTCGCAGTATCCATGAATCACTTCACTAACTTTCGTGGCAGGTTTAGCATCTGCGTGGAAACATATAGAAGACATGCGTAAATATATAGATGAAATTTCGTGGAAACATCTTATATAGGCTACACGAAAGTTCATTGATATTGAGACAAAACCTGGAAGTGTTAAAAAAAATTAAACCAGACTAATAGGGCTTCAGTATTGTAGATATTGAAGCCCTATTTCCATTAAATTAGATACTTTGTGGGAAACGTAAGAATCTCACCTTTTTTTGGACCAACAAGCAACAACAAATGTTTAATGAATTGAAAAAATGATGTTTCTATGGTTTTTAAATAGATGCATTCGATTATTCTCTCAAGTTTCAACACTATACTCACATTAACTGGATATTCAATCATCATTCATTTATAGACCTTATGGGACATTATGTAGTACTCAATAGATGACTAGCATTGTATTCTATTGTGCATGTTGTCTAGCAATGGTGACACCACCTACTTGGCAAGGAGATCATTATTCATTTAGATCATTAGGATTTGTGGTTCTTGCAAACTCGGGAGTAGGTTGAAGAAAGGAAGACGTACGAAGTGGATGACCTACCTATACCAATTCCACTTAGACTTAAGAAATGTGGAGACAAGAAGGCCCTAAGTTGACCTTTTGCAACACTTGCAATAAAAAATGCTCAATGCTCTAGCTTGAGGATGCCACTTTTAACAAATCGGTTAATCTCTATTCAACATATCCAATCTTTCAATTCACTACATCAACATCCAACATGCTTGACAGGTCAAGTTTCTCTATCAAATTCTACATTTTTCCTTCATCAAGGATACCTTGATGACATTGAATTCGTTTAAAACTACGGTGGCATTAGTAAGACACTTGTAGCATTCTAGGCCCATTTCTACTGGTCATTGATGCAATGGGATGTTGAAGTACAAATCCTATCTTGCATCCCTTACAACAATTTCCAAACTCCCAAATAGGAAAATTTCTATGTATACACTTATTGTCCCTTGATGTCAATGGGAGTCCAATGTGGTTTTATTTTGTGGTGTACCTCTTACAGGGAACAACCCAAAGTGTGTCTTTATGCTTATTGATCATTTCTCTAAGATGGAATCATGTTCCCATGCAACAATTCTATTATTGCACAAGAGTTTTCCATGCTTTTATTTCTACATGTCTGATCACACTCTGTAGATCCAACATCCATTATTTCTATTTGGTATTATAATTGATAAGAAATCCTTGTTTCCCAATGAAGTGTCACTTTGACATGTCTAGAACATTGCATCCTCAATCCCCTCAATTTGATGGTCAAAAACCAAAGTAGTTAACAAATATCTTGTCCAACTCTTCCACATGTACAACCATTTGCATTCCCACACTTGGGATGAAATCCTGCCCTTATCAACATGCATGCAACAAAGGTCATGATCACATCCCTATAAATATTAACCAATTTCATACTTGGTTTCATAGCATTTTACTCCACTCATCATTGGCTTTCAGGATCCATAAACTTATGTGGATATACAATAGGCTAGGGAAAAATGGGAGGCATATTTGTTCATTCAATAGATACAACAGATCCACAGACAAGTCCAAGATCTACTCAATTGATGATGGTGGAAATAAAAGGACTGACATAGCGTCTAATGCACCTAGCATTAGTTGAAATTTAGTGATAGAGTCTATTCCAAGTCAGTTCCAAGTTAGTTGAAGGTTAGACTTGATAGATTCTATTCAAAGTTAGAGAAAGCTACATGAGAGTTAAATGAGAGTTCTATTCCAAGTCAGTCCCAGAAGGTTGTTTGTTGGATGTATTTTGAAGGAAACAATGATGAAAGCATGAATTTGATCTATAGGAATGCTTTGATGACAGATTTAGAAACATGTCATTGTAGCCTTGTAGCATACTTTGGCATGAATGAGACATGTATAAGGTCAACACTGGAGGTAACGTCCTTGACTAAAATGTATAATCAAGCATGCCACACAATCAAGTTTGTTTGCAGTCATGACAATAGTAAAAAACCTTACAAGGGAAATTCTGGGAGGTCCTCTAAGTCACAGCAACAATAATCAGAACTTAATCCTCAATCCTAGGAACTCTTGTTTATTCTCCAGCTTGGGTTTGATCTCCTATGCATAAAAATAACATTAGACTGCAATAAAATTACATTCTAGGCATGAAATCACAAACATACTTAGAACTTCCTTGCTTTAACCTATATCGATTATGAAATTCACCTAATCAAAAAAATTTTATGATTAGTTAGAGAACCAATTGGGTGATTGTTTATGAGTAATTTGACAACTGACCCTTGGAAACCCTCACAGTATAGAGCCTTGTCTCAACTTGCATTGTTGAAGGATAGAATTATCAAGCTTATATTCAGTAGTTTCTATAAAAAACATGGTTGTTTGATGGTCATTCCTATGAGTTGCCAAATCAAGCTGCTGATTGAGGCATGCGATGCACAAAATGGCCATGTGGACAAGAGTCGACCAGGTGGCAGAGCTATAAAAGTTGGGCCTTCCATTCCATGTTCATTTTGCCATTCCCTGTACTTGTTTTTAGTGCAACTAAACGATGCACAAACTTGATCATATTTACTAATCTTAAACTGTAGTGGTGCACTTATCAGAGTAGCTTCTATTTTGCAACTCTTTCCTATGTGTACCTTTTTTTTTATGGTAGAACTCTTAAGCATATTATTTCTTAGAAGATTTTAAAGAGCTTGATAGCCTCCTTTTCCAGATCGTTAAATCACTGCATGGAATTTTGACATTTGGAAGAGATGGATGATGATGACCTTGATTGCTGTATGTACCTAGAGCTGATACATCTCCAGGCCATTTCAAGAAGAGAATTTAGTGATTCCCATGAAAATTCCTTAACAAAAATTAATTGTAAAATGCAATCAAGTAAGCTTGACAATATAATGTTGGACACATTTTGAAAACCTAATGCGTATCGTCCAATATTACTTGTATGTTCAATATTTAAAGTTAGTATTTGATCATGTATGTGATTTACCTACTGGTTTGAGATGAAAGGGTGCCTGAATGGTATATATTCATTTCATTTTGTTTACCAATATATGTTTTCTACTGACTTGGGAAGATAATTTAATTTTCACCGCAGCAGGTTTTGTCTCCTACAAAAAGTATCATTTGAAAAAATATTTGTGTTCAATGAGCACAAAAGAAAGTATTCTTATTTATCATAAGTAAGTGGCAAAGTGATTTTGTGGGGATAAACCTCTGGAAAGAGGATGGATACCCAAGTAGTTGGAAATGGGTTGGAGATACCAATGGCTGTAAAGGGCAATCTATGGCCCCAACTAGCAGTGAATGTGGAAAAAGAGATATATTCTTAAGGGCAGATGTAATCATCCTAAACCCCAAACTAGCCGCCAATCTGTAGTTGGGTCTGCTCATATGATTCATGAAGGGGCAGTAAGTACTGGAGAGGGCCTCATCAGCCTCTATTGTAACTGATATTTCAGATCCATCCTCAACAGCCCAAGTTCAAAGCTCTAGTCGCCTAGATTCACTAGGTACTCCAGAGCCTTCATCAACTATAGCTAGTGATGATGATAAGGACATGTTGATCGTGAAACACATCCATATATTTGCGATCTATCATCACTTAAACTAAAAATTATAGATTTTTAGTTAATCTAGGTACATACAAAACACCAAAATGCTCAAGGATATCACCTGATGTTATTTGAAGTGAGATAGATCCCACTCCTAGAATTGGATATGTGACATAATCACTAAGTTTCACATGCATACTTACCTCTTGTAACCAAGAACTCCAAATGTACAACCTGTAATTTCTTAACACAGGCTCGTTGGTATATTCATAACTACCATATCAACAAATTATAATGAGTTACACTGACAAGCAAACTAAAACGATAAACTAATATTCAGTAACATGTAATAAAATAAACATATATATCATATAAAAAAAAGAGAAATATAGTTGAAGATACCAACCTTGGTGTGAAACCATTCTTGTAAATATACTCAGAAGTGTTACTTTCAGAAAAGACTGATTGTGCCTCGGAGAGGCAGTCTTCTCTAGGAACCAGCTGACCCTACAAGAGGGTGTGTACAAACTAGAGAGAGAGAAATGACTGGAGTTGATTAGGTCAATGACAGTCAAGCACAATAGATAACTCAACATAAATAAAGTAACAAAAATTATAAACTTCAACCAAGTCTCAGCACAAGAGAAGTGATTATCAGCACACAACAACTGATCACAGGTGATCAAAGTCAAGTACTCTATAAGACCAAAAATTCAACAAGGTGGTATAAAAAAACTAAAGGAGGGTAAATGACCACATTAACCACAAGTCAAAGACAGGGTACCACAAGTCCAATAATAACTCAATCAAGGTAGGGAAGGTACAACAAGTATTTAATAACTCAATCAGTAACAGGTAATAAAATAAACATATTGATCATATAACAATAAGAGAGGTATAGTTGAAGATCTCCACATCAACATTAAACCAAAAATCAGATCTGAAGTGTGGGTACAAATATAAACAATGGTCATAAAATAAGAAATATAAACAATGGTCATAACATAGGTGTGGGTAGTAGAAGACCCATGACCCTTAGAACAAACAGGATGCTCCAAATGTGGCCAAACAACCATAGTACTCTATAAGACCAAAACTTCAACAAGGTGCTTTTAAAAAAGTTACTCAAGGAGGGTAAATGACACCATTAAACACATGTGAAAGATAAGGTACCACAAGACCAATCATAGCCCAATCAAGGTGGGGAAGGTACAACCAATCATATCTCTCTCAAATGTATATATGTTCCGTATAACCTGAAAGTTCATCATCACAGTATAAGGAAGGGTGGTGGGATGCCAAATAAAAATATCCCTCATTTCCCTCTATGCAATCCTGATAGCATCACATAATAGATAAGTACATTGTGTTGATGTATATGTAACTTCGGAATGTATTTCACATATATGCATATTGTATTCCTATAGAGATGTTATTATTCCTCTATACGGAAGTGTTGTCATTTATATTGTAAGTGTCGTAAATTATACTTGATGGGTTATTAGACCACCTTGTTGGGGTCAGCCCTGTATAAGTCATGTGGGTCAAAGGGTTATTAGACCACCCTAGTGGGGGTCGTCCATGTGGGTCAAAGGGTTATTAGACCACCCTACTGGGCGTTGGCCTAGTCAGCATTGTGTTATGTGGTTAAGTTAATGCCGACCTAGTAAAGGTTATTAGGCAAGTCAAGTCTAGTATAAATAGAGACCGGGAGATCTCTATTTGATCATTCTATTCTCTCACTCACACTTGGGAGAGTGGTGCACTTGTGGAGGAGGAGGCTCTGCTGCTAGGAGAAGACTATCTCTTATATTCTGGTTGTATCATTGCTCTATCTATCTCTGAGGAATTTATTGGGGTTTTTCACCTTTATGGTTTTCCCCAAGTAAACTCTGTCTCTTGTGTGCTTGCATTGTTGTGTCCATGATTGATATGCTGTAGATTTGCTGTACATGTTGTTCTCTCAGTTAAGATCGTAGATCAGATTGAAGTAAATCCTGAAAATTTAACATGGTATCAGATCTAGCCTGAAAGAAGGCATGATATGGCATGTATGACACTTTTTGCACTTACAATGCTATGGCTTGATATAGCAAAAACCAGTCAACGTAGCACTTTCGCTATAAATCCGTTTTGGCGACGTTTTCGGATCTAAAACTTTCACAGGTTGAATATCAGATCCCCATGTACCTTGTGTCCAAAGGAAAACCTCTATGTCATTGTACATTGTGATTTATGATCTGTACAATATAGGGTTTCTGCCTCTTCTAGATCTGAGTCAAAATCAAGTGACCTTGGGAAAAAGGTCATAACTTGGGCTAGGAAGCTCCAAATGAAATTTTGTAAAATGTGACAGGTAGTACACAGATTGTGCTATCTTAGGAAAATGTCTCAGAGGCCGAAGTTGAACCAGTGACACGTGGCATTTCGTACAAGTTCGCTCTCCTGTATTATCCCATAAACAGGTCACATTGCGAAACTTGGCATAACTCTCTCTCAGAGAATCCAATTGAGGTCAGACCTGTCCGTATGGAAATATAACAGGTCGGTATATCTCAGGCACATTTTTCAGACCCTGTAGATCAAATGTTCGGAGTTACACCAAAAACAATTAGGTACATATTTCTGTCAAAACAAAATTATTTTTGAGTACCTTCATTCATGGCTTCCAAAATTTAAGGTTTCGAAAAAAGTTGGAATTTTTGTAATTGGAGACCACGGCTGGATGCTACTCATCAAAATTGAAATTTAGAGACCAAGATCAGATTTTTTGGTTGGGCTGAAGGCCGGGCTTGATCAGACCCTAGTTCGGGACTTTGATCAGAAAAGTGGAAAATTAGGGCTTCTGTAAAAATGAGAATTTTTTAAATCTGTGACCACGGCTCAAAGCTCCTCAGAAAATTAGAAGCTTAGAGATTTGGATCAAACCTTTTGATTGGGTATAAGAGTGGGCTTCATCAAACCCCATTTTAAGGTCATGTCCAATGAATCCGGAAATCTAAAAGGCAATTTCGAGGGGTGAAACTTTGCAGTTTTCAAATTCTGAATATACCAACTTGATCAGCTCATCAAGGCACATATTTCTATCCTTTCGGAAGTTTGAAATTCAAAGTTTGAATTTTTGGGGTTTCTTTGACAAACCCTAATCTAGCTCCAGGTCTAGTTCTTGCAAATCAAGTGGATTGGGTTAATCCTAGAAGAGGATGGATTGGTCATCTTCATAGGTGAAGAAGTTCCTGTTTTAGAGGGAGATGAGGCTAAGGCCTTCCATAAGAAGATTACAAGCAATCTTGATAGGTATGGCTTACAGGTATGTTTCGAATTCTGTTCATGGTTAAGTTTATGATATGTTTGTCTTCATATCATTACAGTACAATCTTGATTAATTACTAGACTTGTCGTATTACCTTAATAGAAGATATTCATTGATTAACGTTTTGACACTTATGGTTTTACTAATGCATTGTGATGTTGTATGAGGTTTATGTTGTCCGCTAACATGAAAGGTACACCAAGAAAGACAAATCATGTTCTAGTTCAAGAACATATGATCATGATGACATGAAGACAAAGATTCATCGATTGTCATGGATCACATAGAAGATATACTTATGAGGTATGTATAACTTGGTTCTACAATGGCTAACTTATGAGACATGCAGGTTACTAGCACAAGTCACTGAAGAGAACCAAAAGACATTATGCGGGTATGGTAGACATAACTAGCTAGCATGCTAATCCAGGTATGTTTTTCCTATATCAAGCTAGAATTCTACCTTGTGTTAGTATCTTATAATGTTGTGTTGTTGATAATGATTATTCATGAAGTCATAGGTTTGAGTAATCATGGTTGTATGCATATTATGTTTCTTACCATAATTGATGATATCACAAACCAGAAGAATCATGAAGGTATAGGTTTGAATAATCATGGGTTTTATGCATATTATATCTCTTATCTTGATTGATGATTCAACTAACCAGAAGAGTCCTATGATCAAATAAGAATATGTATGAGTAAAAGAAGCCTTCCCTGAAACCTTGAATACTAATGTTTATTATCTGTGTTTGAAATGATCCTGACTATACATGCTTGAGATTATTGTGTTTTGATAGCATTAAGATTATACTAATAAATGTGTGGTTATGTATGAGACCTCAAGGATAACACAATGATGATACTAATAAGCATGCATAGTGATTAAGGATGGATATAAGTTCAAGGACAGGTAATCCAGGAAGCAAAGATCAAGAGGGAGGACACTTCAGTAGTTTCTACAAGGATGCAGATATTCAGAGGGAGTAGACCACTTGTCACAATCCACATCAGAATGGAGTTGCAAAGATTTAGAGGGATTCCACCCAGCAAACAAACAAAGATAAGTATTTTAATTACGAGTTCTTACATATTTGTTTGTTTAAATAAAATTGTTCAATGATACATATGCTTATGTTCCTAGACTTAGGATATGTATTTTGCATATTTGAATTAATGAACAAGATACTAATAATATGCATATGATGGGTAAGTGGCCTATGGCACTGTACAACATTCCATTGCTACTTATCTATAATGAAACCTCTTTGCTGACATGTTAGGAGTTGTGCACACTCTTAACAATGTTCTGGTAGAGACTGGAAGGCATCTAGAAAGTTATGGAACATGGATAAATGTTGTATTGATGCATTGGCTAAGATAATTGCATGATTGTATGACATATTTCTTTATGTGTAAGAATTTGTTTGAAAATTATGAGATGGTTCTAATCATGCAATTTAAGTTGTTTTGTAGGAAAGACCGTATATCTTCACCTACAAAAGAAGGACTACAACATTTGTTCAAGCAACAAAATTATCTATTGAAGATATTGAAGTTCCCAAGATACGGGAAGAATGCCTTGATCCGTCGATCATGAAGAACGATGTTTGGGATGCAGTCCCAAGAGCTGAAGGGAAGTCTGTTGTGACTTCCAAATGGAACTATTAGATCAAGCATGCTGCAGATGGCAACATAAAGAAATATAAAAGTGATGAAATAGAAGATACACCAAATGGATTTCAAGACAACTTTCTTGAATGGTGTAGTCATATATATGTGCAGAACATGGTAGGATAGATAGCTTTCTATCCAATTTGGGCTTTACTGAGAGTAAAGCGGATTCCAACCTTTACTACAAGGTTGAGGAAGGGAATCCTGTGATTTTTCTCCTGTATGTGGATGACATATTTGTAATAGGAGATGACAGATTGATTGCAGATACTAAGAGAAAGCTTGCTGCCGAGTTCGATATGAAAGATTTGGGAATGATGCACTATTTGTTTTTTGGCATGGAGGTGTGGCAGAGTGCAGATGGAATCTTCCTTGGTCAAGGGAAGTACACAGTAGATATCCTGAAGAGATTCGGGATGATGGATTGCAAGGCCATGGCCACACCTACGGCATCGAATCTGAAGCTTCTATGTGATGCTTCATCTGAGCCGGTTGATGTCTCTATGTATCGTTAGATGATTGGGTCCTTGATGTACCTGATGAACACGAGACTAGATACACTGTATGATCAGGTGGATCATGTATTTGTATTTGTATCAGGTGGATACACTGTATGATCAAGTGGATCATGTATGATGATATGTATCAAGTAGATACTTGGTATGCATCAGGTAGATGCATTGTATGATCAGGATGATCATGGATGACGAGGTTCAGGATGTTGCTCCAGATGACATGCATGATCCGGGTTTTATGAGCAGAATGAAATGAATACAGATTATTATCAGATGCTTAACACAAAATAACAGAGATACAGTAAAAATGGTTTTCTATTCAATCAGGAAATAAGCTAGAACTGTAAAAATGCAGCGGAAAACAAGCTTGCGTGAATGGTGGCGGCTTATCTCTGAGAAGAGATGTGACGGCTGCTCTCATTTCGCAAGAAGATGGTTACAATGAGGCTCTCAAGGCCTTTTACAATAAACAGGAATGTCAAAAACCCTAGACATCCAAAAACCTAACCCTAGGAGATGAAGCGCCAAAAGTCATGTGGGCCCCGTTTGGGTAAGTTAGTACATCAACTTCCCGAGGTCGTAACTTTTGCATATGATCTCCGTTTGGGGCGCTCGGTAGCCCGTTGGAAAGGTCTATCCGAGATTTACAACTTTCGAATGGAGCCAAATGTATGCCGGGGGCTACCATTTGGGCCCCCAAATTGCCAAAAAAGGTCGTTTAGGGCCTCAAAATGGCCCCGGAAGTTCAGGACCCGAAAAACTGCTAAAAATAGTACAATACCAAAATTGCCATAAAACTGTTTTGAGCCAGTTGGAAAGGTGGGTGGCCACCAATATCCACCTGGATCAATCCTCCCTCCTTAGGAAGCAATGGTCTCCATTGCGTTGAGTTCCCCCATCAGATGACGAAATTTCTGCTGAATTTGGCCTTGGGTGAGCCACTTGCCTTGGTGCAGGAGTTGCCCTGCTTTGACAACTCGATAAAGCTGGATCCTTTGATGTCGAGTGCCCTTGATCTGTGTGTCTGTAATATGATCACTGGATGCTTGTTGTAGGCAGTCAGGGTTGAGCTCTGTTGGTGTCAACTTCTCTGCTATCTCTGAGGTGTCTAATAGTGGTGGGAAATATGGCCGAAGGAGAGCCACGTTGAAGACTGGATGCAGACCCAGGAAGGGGGGAATGTTGAGCTCAAAAGCATTGTCACCCACCGCCTTGGTGATGGTGTACGGCCCATAAAGGAGTGGGCGAAGCTTTCGATGGGTCCCTGTAAGGCGTTCTTTCTGCAAATGCAACCAAACTTTATCGCCCACCTGAAACTTATGTGGCACCCGATGTTGATCATGGCGCTGCTTGTACTTGGCATTAGACTTCTGTAGAATATCCTGAACCTATTGGCGGATATACTGGATCCGTTCAATGAACCGGGCGGCTTTGTCAGCTTTTGGGGACGAGTCGGCCGAGGTGGTCGCAAGGGGAAGTGCAACATCCATGGGGCCCAATGGTTGGAATCCCAACCCCACCTGAAACGGGCTGTGGCCAGTTGAGCTATGCAAGGCTCGGTTGTAGCTATGTTGGACATAGGGAAGACTCTCATCCCATGTGCGGGGCTGTGTTGATTTGTACATGCACAGGATATGTACGACCATCCGGTTGACGACCTCCGTTTGTCCATCGGTCTGGGGGTGGAAGGCAGTGGATTTGGTGAGCTTGGTATCCAGCAGTGACCAGAGGCTTGACCAGAATGAGCTGAGGAACCGACTGTCGCGGTCTGAGATAATGGTCTGTGGGATCCCAAAATGTACCCATACTCGTTCAAAGAAGAGCTTGGCAGTGGCTTCTGCTGTGATGTTCTTCTTGCAAGCGGCTAGAGAGATGACCTTCCTGCATTACTTGGAAGAGATCAAGGAAATAGCACTAGGAGGGACTGCCTCGGGTATCCTGTACAATTTCCTGTTCAAAGAAATAATAACACTACGACGCCTAGACTCATATACAGCATGACGTTTCCATAAATAAGGTTGGCCCAAAAGAACATCTGAAACTTCAAGAGGAGCAACATCACACAATACCTCGTCCTTGAAGGGCTTGATGCCGTATGGCAGTCGACACTGTTGGTTGACGCGGAGATCGCTTCCTTTGCGGAGCCATCCAATGGTGTAGGGTTGTGGGTGCGGCGTTGTCGGTAGGGCCAGGCGCTTGACGACCTCTGCTGAGATGAGATTCTTCTGGCTACCGCTATCAACGATGAAATGCAGCGGGGTGCCTTTTACCCACATCTGTGAATGGAAGAGGCGTTCTCCTTCTTCTGGCTCGTCTGGTTCATTAGGCTGGAGCTTGGTGGTGGCAACGGTGGCATTGGGTTCCGCGTCAATGATCTGTCTTCCCCTTTCTGGTTCGGACTCAGAGTCAGAACCCGCATCTGATTCAGATGCTTTCACTTCGGCCACCAGCGACTGCTTTGAGCGGCAATCAGCAGTGTTATGCCAAGGGCTCTTATGGAAGTCGCACCACTTCCCGGTATCTTTCTTTGTTTTTTCGGTGTCCTTCTTTGCTTGCAGCTTGGACTAGTTGTCCTGATGCTGTCCATCTTTGCTCTGTCCTTTATTCTGTGGGTTGGGGCTGCTCTTTCCTGTCTTTTGCTGTGAAGGGTTCCTAGGCCCAAATTGCCGTGTCTTTTGTTTGAGCTTCTGCTCGATTTTGACAGCATATCGGTAGGCCGCGCCCAAGGAAGAGATGTCCAGAAATTCCATTTCGGTCTGGATGTATCTGTACAAACCACCGCGATACTTGATTACCAGATGTCACTCTGAATCTTTGATACCCAGCTTGGTGCGCAAGGTATGGAAGATATTTGTGAACTCTGTCACTGCTTGGTCTCTTTCTTGTCGCAGTGTGGTCCATTTGGTATACAAATCGTCATAACTTCCAATAGGGTAGTATTGTTCCTTAATAGCATCCCTGAAGGATTCCCAGGTGGCCGTGACTGAAAATATGAGCCTTCTTCTGTGTCCTTTTGCTCGCAGAATGTTTCCCACCAATCTTTGACATGGGGAACGGCTTTGAGGAGCGCAAAAGTAATCTTTTCTTTATTCGAAAAGTTATGGACAGAAAAATACCCTTCTAGTAGATTCAACCACTTATCTACAGCATATGCGTCTATCTGTCCTTCAAATATAGGGATATCAAAGTTGATTTGTACCTTGAAGGGGGCGGCGCCTCCGCTCGAGGAAGATGCGTCGCTTGTTGGTAGTCGCCGAAGGATTTGCGCGAAATTATCCATCATCTCGTTCCTCTGCTGCGTGAGGGCTTCCTCAAGCAACATTTTGATAGGATCTCCTGTCCCGTCATCTTTCTTTTCTCCTGCCATGAGAGGTCGCTTGGGCGTGCGAGAGCTTTTGTCCTCAAGAGAAACAAGCTCGAGACCCAATTCTTTGTACCCTGACCTCGTTGGGGACATGCATTAAGATGACAAGGAGCAGACCGCTCTGATACCACTGATCCGGATTTTATGAGTAGAACGAAATGAATACAGATTATTATCAGATGCTTAACACAAAATAACAGAGATACAGTAAAACTGGTTTTCTATTCAATCAGGAAACAAGCTAGAACTGTAAAAATGCAGCGGAAAACAAGCTTGCTGGAATGGTGGCGGCTTATCTCTGAGAAGAGATGTGGCGGCTTCTCTCATTTCGCAAGAAGATGGTTACAATGAGGCTCTCAAGGCCTTTTAGAATAAACAGCAATGTCAAAAACCCTAGACATCCAAAAACCTAACCCTAGGAGATGAAGCGCCAAAAGTCATGTGGGCCCCGTTTGGGTAAGTTAGTACATCAACTTCCCGGGGTCGTAACTTCTGCATACGATCTCCGTTTGGGGCGCTCGGTAGCCCATTGGAAAGGTCTATCCAAGATTTACAACTTTTGATTGGGGCCAAATGTATGTCGAGGGCAACCATTTGGCCCCGCAAATTGCCAAAAAAGGTCGTTTAGGGCCTCAAAATGGCCCCGGAAGTTCAGGACCCGAAAAACTGCTAAAAATAGTACAATACCAAAATTGCCATAAAACTGTTTTGAGCCAGTTGGAAAGGTGGGTGCCCACCAATATCCACCTGGATCAATCCTCCCTCCTTAGGAAGCAATGGTCTCCATTGCGTTGAGTTCCCCCATCAGATGACGAAATTTCTGCTGAATTTGGCCTTGGGTGAGCCACTTGCCTTGGTGCAGGAGCTGCCCTGCTTTGACAACTCGATAAAGCTGGATCCTTTGATGTCGAGTGCCCTTGATCTGTGTGTCTGCAATATGATCACTGGATGCTTGTTGTAGGCAGTCAAGGTTGAGCTCTGTTGTTGTCGACTTCTCTGCTATCTCTGAGGTGTCTAATAGTGGTGGGAAATATGGCCGAAGGAGAGCCACGTTGAAGACTGGATGCAGACCCAGTAAGGGGGGAATGTTGAGCTCAAAAGCATTGTCACCCACCGCCTTGGTGATGGTGTATGGCCCATAACGGAGTGGGCGAAGCTTTCGATGGGGCCCTGTAAGGCGTTCTTTCTACAAATGCAACCAAACTTTGTCGCCCACCTGAAACTTATGTGGCACCCGATGTTGATCATGGCGCTGCTTGTACTTGGCATTAGACTTCTGTAGAATATCCTGAACCTGTTGGCGGATATGCTGGATCCGTTCAATGAACGGAGCGGCTTTGTCAGCTTCTGGGGACGAGTCGGCCGAGGTGGTCACAAGGGGAAGTGCAACATCCATGGGGCCCAATGGTTGGAATCCCAACCCCACCTGAAAGGGGCTGTGGCCAGTTGAGCTATGCAAGGCTCGGTTGTAGCTATGTTGGACATAGGGAAGACTCTCATCCCATGTACGGGGGTGTGTTGAATTGTACATGTGCAGGATATGTACGACCATCTGGTTGACGACCTCCGTTTGTCCATCGGTCTGGGGGTGGAAGGCAGTGGATTTGGTGAGCTTGGTATCCAGCAGTGACCAGAGGCTTGACCAGAATGAGCTGAGGAACCGACTGTCGCGGTGTGAGATAATGGTCTGTGGGATCCCAAAATGTACCCATACTCGTTCAAAGAAGAGCTTGGCAGTGGCTTCTGCTGTGATGTTCTTCTTGCAAGCGGCTAGAATCGCCATCTTGGAAAAGCGATCAACAACCACGAAAACACAGTCGTTTCCCCTCTTGGTGGATGGGAGGCCCGACATGTAGTCCATTGAGATGGATTCCCACGGCCTGTCAGGAGTATGCAGAGGGGTGTATAGGCCCTGTTTCTTAGTGGTCGGTTTGGCAATAGCACAAGCGGTGTAGGACCTAATATACTTGCTGACATCCTGTCGAAGTTTCGGCCAGTAGAAATGTTTCTGCAACACTGCCACTGTCTTTTCGACGCCAAAGTGTCCTGCCACCCGACTATAGTGAGATTCCCAAATCAGCTTCGCACGCTCGCTTGATGGAACGCAGAGATGGCCCAGATGACACAACAACCCCTCCTGAAGATGGAAATTAGCAACCACTGAGTTGGTGCCAGAGATTTGATAGGTGGCGGAGAAGTCAGGGTCTATCTCGTAGAGGTGAGGCCATCCGGAGGTCTCATGGCCACAAGAGTCTAGCACCGTGGTAAGTGCCGCGACTGGAGGTCGGCTGAGGCAGTCAGCAACTCGGTTTGTACTCCCTGTTTTATATTTGATGTTGAGGTGGAACTGCTGTAAATATGTTGACCACTTCTGATGGCAGTCATTCTGCAACTTTCCTTGGGTCTGCATGAACTGTAAGGGCTTGTGATCAGTGTGGATGACTGTCTCCTTCCCAAGAATGTAATGTCTCCACTGGCGGAAGGCTTGTACAATGGAGTACATTTCTTTGTCATAGGTAGGGTACTTGCAAACAGCATCTGATAGTGTCTCACTATGATATGCCACGGGGTGGCCGTGTTGAGTGAGAACGGCACCCACAGCATAATCTGAAGCATCTGTCTCGATCTCAAAGGGATGTTGCAGGTTCGGTAATGAGATTACCGGTGATGAGCACAAACGCTTCTTCAAGTCATCGAAGGCTTTTTGTTGGGACAGGCCCCACACAAATTTTTCCTTACCACCACCCCTGGTCACTTGGCTGAGGGCCCATGCGATATGAGAGAATCCAAGCACGAACCGGCGATAGAAATTGGCGAGGCCCAAGAAGCTCCGAAGTTCAGTGAGTGTGGTTGGGGCTGGCCAGTCACGGATGACCTAGATCTTGGCTGGATCCACATGCACACCATGTCGATCAATGATGTAGCCTACGTAATGGACCCTGTCCATGCCGAAGGAGCATTTTTCCAAGTTTGCATATAGTTTGTGCTTCCGCAGGGTGTGCAGAACCTGCTGAATATGCTGCAAGTGTTCCTCCCAAGTCTTGCTATAGATGAGGATGTCATCCAGATACACCACTACAAAATTGTTGGTGAAAGGTCGTAGGATATCGTACATCATCCTCATAAAAGTTGCTGGAGCATTTTTCAAACCAAAAGGCATGACCAGCCATTCAAAAAGACCTTCTTTTGACTTGAAGGCAGTCTTCCATACATCTGTCTGTTCTATTGGGACCTGGTGGTAGCCCGACTTCAGATCAATCTTACTGAAGTATTTGGCCCCTGTGAGCTTATCAAGGAGGTCGTCGATTCGGGGAATCGGGTACTAGTTACGGACTGTGATTTTATTCAGGGCCCGGTAATCAATGCAGAGTCGCCAGGTCCCATCTTTCTTCTGCACCAGCACGATTGGGCTCCCACAAGGTGATGAACTGGGACGGATGTGCCCCTTGTGGAGCAATTCTTGGATCTGCCTCTTGATCTCCTCGTTTTCCAACAGAGAGCGGCGATAGACTGGCCCATTCGGTAGCGGTGCACCTGGGGTTAGATCGATGGGATGCTTGACCTGGCAGTGCAGAGGTACCTAGGTCGGAGAGGAGAAGATATCTGAGTATCCTTCCACCACCTTATCCACTTGCTTCTGTTGTGTGGATAGATCGGTCGCGGAGGCCCAGGATGTGGCTGCGATCTTTCTTTCACTCTGAGAGCGAATCACGAAGAAGACAAATTTCCCGGTCTGAGAGATGACCTTCCTGCATTGCTTGGCAGAGATCAAGGAAATAGCACTAGGAGGGACTGCCTCGGGTATCCTGTACAATTTCCTGTTCAAAGAAATAATAACACTACGAGGCCTAGACTCATATACAGCATGACGTTTCCATAAATAAGGTTGGCCCAAAAGAACATCTGAAACTTCAAGAGGAGCAACATCACACAATACCTCGTCCTTGAAGGGCTTGATGCCGTATGGCAGTCGGCACTGTTGGTTGACGCGGAGATCGCTTCCTTTGCGGAGCCATCCAATGGTGTAGGGTTGTGGGTGCGGCGTTGTCGGTAGGGCCAGGCGCTTGACGACCTCTGCTGAGATGAGATTCTTCTGGCTACCGCTATCAACGATGAAATGTAGCGGGGTGCCTTTTACCCACATCTGTGAATGGAAGAGGCGTTCTCCTTCTTCTGGCTCGTCTGGTTCATCAGGCTGGAGCTTGGTGGTGGCAACGGTGGCATTGGGTTCCGCGTCAATGATCCGTCTTCCCCTTTCTGGTTTGGACTCAGAGTTAGAACCCGCATCTGATTCAGATGCTTTCACTTCGGCCACTAGCGACTGCTTTGAGCGGCAATCAGTAGTGTTATGCCAAGGGCTCTTATGGAAGTCGCACCACTTCTCGGTATCTTTCTTTGTTTTTCCGGTGTCCTTCTTTGCTTGCGGCTTGGATTGGTTGTCGTGATGCTGTCCATCTTTGCTCTGTCCTTTATTCTGTGGGTTGGGGCTGCCCTTTCCTGTCTTTTGCTGTGAAGGGTTCCCAGGCCCAAATTTCTGTGTCTTTTGTTTGAGCTTCTGCTCGATTTTGACAGCATATCGGTAGGCCGTTCCCAAGGAAGAGATGTCCAGAAATTCCATTTCGGTCTGGATGTATCTGTGCAAACCACCGCGATACTTGGGCACCAGATGTCACTCTGTATCTTTGATACCCAGATTGGTGCGCAAGGTATGGAAGATATTTGTGAACTCTGGCACTGCTTGGTCTCTTTCTTGTCGCAGTGTGGTCCATTTAGTATACAAATCGTCATAACTTCCAACAGGGTAGTATTGTTCCCTAATAGCATCCCTGAAGGATTCCCAGGTGGCCGTGACTGAAAATAATGAGCCTTCTTCTGTGTCCTTTTGCTCGCAGAATGTTTCCCACCAATCTTTGACATGGGGAACGACTTTGAGGAGCGCAAAAGTAATCTTTTCTTTATTCGAAAAGTTATGGACAGAAAAATACCCTTCTAGTAGATTCAACCACTTATCTACAGCATCTGCGTCTATCTGTCCTTCAAATATAGGGATATCAAAGTTGATTTGTACCTTGAAGGGGGCGGCGCCTCCGCTCGAGGAAGATGCGTCGCTTGTTGGTAGTCGCCGAAGGATTTGCGCGAAATTTTCCATCATCTCGTTCCTCTGCTGCATGAGGGCTTCCTCAAGCAAGATTTTGATAGGATCTCCTGTCCCGTCATCTTTCTTTTCTCCTGCCATGAGAGGTCGCTTGGGCGTGCGAAAGCTTTTGTCCTCAAGAGAAACAAGCTCAAGACCCAATTCTTTGTACCCTGACCTCGTTGGGGACATGCATTAAGACGACAAGGAGCAGACCGCTCTGATACCACTGATCCGGATTTTATGAGCAGAACGAAATGAATACAGATTATTATCAGATGCTTAACACAAAATAACAGAGATACAGTAAAACTGGTTTTCTATTCAATCAGGAAATAAGCTAGAACTATAAAAATGCAGCGGAAAACAAGCTTGCTGGAATGGTGGCGGCTTATCTCTGAGAAGAGATGTGACGGCTGCTCTCATTTCGCAAGAAGATGGTTACAATGAGGCTCTCAAGGCCTTTTACAATAAACAGGAATGTCAAAAACCCTAGACATCCAAAAACCTAACCCTAGGAGATGAAGCGCCAAAAGTCATGTGGGCCCCGTTTGGGTAAGTTAGTACATCAACTTCCCGGGGTCGTAACTTTTGCATACGATCTCCGTTTGGGGCGCTCGGTAGCCCGTTGGAAAGGTCTATCCGAGATTTACAACTTTCAAATGGGGCCAAATGCATGTCGGGGGCAACCATTTGGCCCCCCAATTTGCCAAAAAAGGTCGTTTAGGGCCTCAAAATGGCCCCGGAAGTTCAGGACCCGAAAAACTGCTAAAAATAGTACAATACCAAAATTGCCATAAAACTGTTTTGAGCCAGTTGGAAAGGTGGGTGGCCACCAATATCCACCTGCATCAATCCTCCCTCCTTAGGAAGCAATGGTCTCCATTGCGTTGAGTTCCCCCATCAAATGAGGAAATTTCTGCTGAATTTGGCCTTGGGTGAGCCACTTGCCTTGGTGCAGGAGCTGCCCTGCTTTGACAACTCGATAAAGCTGGATCCTTTGATGTCGAGTGCCCTTGATCTGTGTGTCTTCAATATGATCACTGGATGCTTGTTGTAGGCAGTCAGGGTTGAGCTCTGTTGGTGTCAACTTCTCTGCTATCTCTGAGGTGTCTAATAGTGGTGGGAAATATGGCCGAAGGAGAGCCACGTTGAAGATTGGATGTAGACCCAGGAAGGGGGGAATGTTGAGCTCAAAAGCATTGTCACCCACCGCCTTGGTGATGGTGTACAGCCCATAACGGAGTGGGCGAAGCTTTCGATGTGGCCCTGTAAGGCGTTCTTTCTGCAAATGCAACCAAACTTTGTCGCCCACATGAAACTTATGTGGCACCCGATGTTGATCATGGCGCTGCTTGTACTTGGCATTAGACTTCTGTAGAATATCCTGAACCTGTTGGCGGATATGCTGGATCCGTTCAATGAACCGGGTGGCTTTGTCAGCTTCTGGGGACGAGTCGGCCGAGGTGGTCGCAAGGGGAAGTGCAACATCCATGGGGCCCAAGGGTTGGAATCCCAACCCCACCTGAAAGGGGCTGTGGCCAGTTGAGCTATGCAAGGCTCGGTTGTAGCTATGTTGGACATAGGGAAGACTCTCATCCCATGTACGGGGGTGTGTTGAATTGTACATGCGCAGGATATGTACGACCATCTGGTTGACGACCTCCGTTTGTCCATCGGTCTGGGGGTGGAAGGCAGTGGATTTGGTGAGCTTGGTATCTAGCAGTGACCAGAGGCTTGACCAGAATGAGCTGAGGAACCGACTGTCGCGGTCTGAGATAATGGTCTGTGGGATCCCAAAATGTACCCATACTCATTCAAAGAAGAGCTTGGCAGTGGCTTCTGCTGTGATGTTCTTCTTGCAAGCGGCTAGAATCGCCATCTTGGAAAAGCGATCAACAACCACGAAAACACAGTCGTTTCCCCTCTTGGTGGATGGGAGGCCCGACATGTAGTCCATTGAGATGGATTCCCACGGCCTGTCAGGAGTAGGCAAAGGGGTGTATAGGCCCTGTTTCTTAGTGGTCGGATTGGCAATAGCGCAAGCGGTGCAGGACCTGATATACTTGCTGACATCCTGTCGAAGTTTCGGCCAGTAGAAATGTTTCTGCAACACTGCCACTGTCTTTTCGACGCCAAAGTGTCCTGCCACCCGACTATAGTGAGCTTCCCAAATCAGCTTCGCACGCTCGCTTGATGGAACGCAGAGATGGCCCAGATGACACAACAACCCCTCCTGAAGATGGAAATTAGCAACCACTGAGTGGGTGCCCAACATTTGATAGGTGGCGGAGAAGTCAGGGTCTGCCTCGTAGAGGTGAGGCCATCCGGAGGTCTCATGGCCACAAGAGTCTAGCACCGTGGTAAGTGCCGCGACTGGAGGTCGACTGAGGCAGTCAGCAACTCGGTTGGTACTCCCTGTTTTATATTTGATGTTGAGGTGGAACTGCTGTAAATATGTTGACCACTTCTGATGGCGGTCATTCTGCAACTTTCCTTGGGTCTGCATGAACTGTAGGGGCTTGTGATCAGTGTGGATGACTGTCTCCTTCCCAAGAATGTAATGTCTCCACTGGCGGCAGGCTTGTACAATGGAGTACATTTCTTTGTCATAGGTAGGGTACTTGCGAACAGCATCATATAGTGTCTCACTATGATATGCCACGGGGTGGCTGTGTTGAGTGAGAACGGCACCCACAGCATAATCTGAAGCATCTGTCTCGATCTCAAAGGGATGTTGCAGGTTCGGTAATGAGAGTACCGGCGATGAGCACAAACGCTTCTTCAAGTCATCGAAGGCTTGTTGTTGGGAGAGGCCCCACACAAATTTTTCCTTACCAACACCCCTGGTCACTTGGCTGAGGGCCCATGCGATATGAGAGAATCCCAGCACGAACCGGCGATAGAAATTGACGAGGCCCAAGAAGCTCCGAAGTTCAGTGAGTGTGGTTGGGGCTGGCCAGTCACGGATGACCTGGATCTTGGCTGGATCCACATGCACACCATGTCGATCAACGATGTAGCCTAAGTAATGGACCCTGTCCATGCCGAAGGAGCATTTTTTCAAGTTTGCATATAGTTTGTGCTTCCGCAGGGTGTGCAGAACCTGCTGAATGTGCTGCAAGTGTTCCTCCCAAGTCTTGCTGTAGATGAGGATGTCATCCAGATACACCACTACAAAATTGTTGGTGAAAGGTCTTAGGATATCGTCCATCATCCTCATAAAAGTTGCTGGAGCATTTGTCAAACCAAAAGGCATGACCAGCCATTCAAAAAGACCTTCTTTTGACTTGAAGGCAGTCTTCCATACATCTGTCTGTTCTATTGGGACCTGGTGGTAGCCCGACTTCAGATCAATCTTACTGAAGTATTTGGCCCCTGTGAGCTGATCAAGGAGGTCGTCGATTCGGGGAATTGGGTACCGGTTACGGACTGTGATTTTATTCAGGGCCCGGTAATCAATGCAGAGTCGCCAGGTCCCATCTTTCTTCTGCACCAGCACAATTGGGCTCCCACAAGGTGATGAACTGGGACGAATGTGCCCCTTGTGGAGCAATTCTTGGATCTGCCTCTTGATCTCCTCATTTTCCAACAGAGAGCGGCGATAGACTGGCCCATTGGGTAGCGGTGCACCTGGGGTTAGATCGATGGGATGCTTGACCTGGCAGTGCAGAGGTACCCCGGTCGGAGAGGAGAAGATATCTGAGTATCCTTCCACCACCTTATCCACTTGCTTCTGTTGTGTGGATAGATCAGTCGTGGAGGTCTGGGATGTGGCTCCGATCTTTCTTTCACTCTTAGAGCAAATCACGAAGAAGACAAATTTCTCGGTCTGAGAGATGACCTTCCTGCATTGCTTGGCAGAGATCAAGGAAATAGCACTAGGAGGGACTGCCTCGGGTATCCTGTACAATTTCCTGTTGAAAGAAATAATAACACTATGAGGCCTAGACTCATATACAACATGACGTTTCCATAAATAAGGTTGGCCCAAAAGAACATCTGAAACTTCAAGAGGAGCAACATCACACAATACCTCGTCCTTGAAGGGCTTGATGCCGTATGGCAATCGGCACTGTTGGTTGACGCGGAGATCGCTTCCTTTGCGGAGCCATCCAATGGTGTAGGGTTGTGGGTGCGGCGTTGTCGGTAGGGCCAGGCGCTTGACGACCTCTGCTGAGATGAGATTCTTCTGGCTACCGCTATCAACGATGAAATGCAATGGGGTGCCTTTTAGCCACATCTGTGAATGGAAGAGGCGTTCTCCTTCTTCTGGCTCGTCTGGTTCATCAGGCTGGAGCTTGGTGGTGGCAACGATGGCATTGGGTTCCGCGTCAATGATCCATCTTCCCCTTTCTGGTTCGGACTCAGAGTCAGAACCCGCATCTGATTCAGATGCTTTCACTTCGGCCACCAGCGACTGCTTTGAGCGGCAATCAGCAGTGTTATGCCAAGGGCTCTTATGGAAGTCGCACCACTCTCCGGTATCTTTCTTTGTTTTTCCGGTGTCCTTCTTTGCTTGCGGCTTGGACTGGTTGTCCTGATGCTATCCATCTTTGCTCTGTCCTTTATTCTGTGGGTTGGGGCTTCCCTTTCCTATCTTTTGCTGTGAAGGGTTCCCAGGCCCAAATTACCGTGTCTTTTGTTTGAGCTTCTGCTCGATTTTGACAGCATATCGGTAGGCCGCGCCCAAGGAAGAGATGTCCAGAAATTCCATTTCGGTCTGGATGTATCTGTGCAAACCACTGCGATACTTGAGCACCAGATGTCACTCTGAATCTTTGATACCCAGCTTGGTGCGCAAGGTATGGAAGATATTTGTGAACTCTGGCACTGCTTGGTCTCTTTCTTGTCGCAGTGTGGTCCATTTGGTATACAAATCGTCATAACTTCCAACAGAGTAGTATTGTTCCTTAATAGCATCCCTGAAGGATTCCCAGGTGGCCGTGACTGAAAATAATGAGCCTTCTTCTGTGTCCTTTTGCTCGCAGAATGTTTCCCACCAATCTTTGTCATGGGGAACGACTTTGAGGAGCGCAAAAGTAATCTTTTGTTTATTCGAAAAGTTATGGACAGAAAAATACCCTTCTAGTAGATTCAACCACTTATCTACAGCATCTGCGTCTATCTGTCCTTCAAATATAGGGATATCAAAGTTGATTTGTACCTTGAAGGGGGCGGCGCCTCCGCTCGAGGAAGATGCGTCGCTTGTTGGTAGTCGCCGAAGGATTTGCGCGAAATTATCCATCATCTTGTTCCTCTGCTGCGTGAGGGATTCCTCAAGCAAGATTTTGATAGGATCTCCTGTCCCGTCATCTTTCTTTTCTCCTGCCATGAGAGGTCGCTTGGGCGTGCGAGAGCTTTTGTCCTCAAGAGAAACAAGCTCGAGACCGAATTCTTTGTACCCTGACCTCGTTGGGGACATGCATTAAGACGACAAGGAGCAGACCGCTCTGATACCACTGATCCAGATTTTATGAGCAGAACGAAATGAATATAGATTATTATCAGATGCTTAACACAAAATAACAGAGATACAGTAAAACTGGTTTTCTATTCAATCAGGAAATAAGCTAGAACTGTAAAAATGCAACGGAAAACAAGCTTGCTGGAATGGTGGCGGCTTATCTCTGAGAAGAGATGTGACGGCTGCTCTCATTTCGCAAGAAGATGGTTACAATGAGGCTCTCAAGGCCTTTTACAATAAACAGGAATGTCAAAAACCCTAGACATCCAAAAACCTAACCCTAGGAGATGAAGCGCCAAAAGTCATGTGGGCCCCGTTTGGGTAAGTTAGTACATCAACTTCCCGGGGTCATAACTTTTGCATACGATCTCCGTTTGGGGCGCTCGGTAGCCCGTTGGAAAGGTTTATCCGAGATTTACAACTTTTGACTGGGGCCAAACGTATGTCGAGGGCAACCATTTGGCCCCCCAAATTGCCAAAAAAGGTCGTTTAGGGCCTCAAAATGGCCCCGGAAGTTTAGGACCCGAAAAACTGCTAAAAATAGTACAATACCAAAATTGCCATAAAACTGTTTTGAGCCAGTTGGAAAGGTGGGTGGCCACCAATATCCACCTGGATCAATGCAACAGGATGTTGTAGTGATGATGATCAGGATGATCATGTGTACATTAGGATGATGTATGGTGAGTATCAGGTTGATACTCTGTGGCCGTGGAACACGTTGTGCAGATAAGCATGTAATTTGTGCCCTAGGAGATTTGCAGATAGTCTTTCTAGGTTTTGCCTATGGCATGTAATTTCTACCCTGGGATATCTGGAAAATGCTCTTTCGAGGTTTTTCTTGGGAGGACATATAATTTGTGCCTTGGGAGATCTGCAGATAGTCTTTCGAGGTTTTTCCTATGGCATGTAATCTATGCCCTGGGATATCTGGCAGATGCTCTTTCGAGGTTTTGTCCTATGGCATGTAATTTGTGCCCTAGGAGATTCAATAGGTTGAGCTGTGTGCTCGGAATCAGTCCTGGGATGCTCTTTCGAGGTTTTGAAATGACCACATGTAAATTGTGCCCTGGGAGATCCGATAGGTTGAGTCTTGTGCTCATAATCAGTCCTAGGATGCTCTTTCGAGGTTTTGTGGTGACCACATGTAATTTGTGCCCTGGGAGATCTGATAGGTTTAGCCTTATGCTCGTAATCAGTCCTGGGATTCTCTTTCGAGGTTTTGTGGTGGGGTCACATGTAATAATTCCTGGAGATCTGGACAAGATGAAAAAGGCCTCATATGCTCTTTAGGGCTCTTGCTAGTCAAGAGACTCTTTTAAGGTTTTGCGATGCACGTAATAAGTCCTGAGATTTCCATACTATGGCCAGTGATGACGAAGACCTGCAGGTGGTGGGCCTACATCCAGTATGAAAAAGGACTGGCTCTATAGAACTTCCTATGACGAGTAGATTCAGAGATTGATTGAGATAGCAGCAGCAGTGACGATGATCCAGAGAAGATGACTTGTGCTAGAAGACTTGTGTCGAGAAATACATTCCTAGTTAAGAGGGAGTGTTGATGTATATGTAACTTCAGAATGTATTTCACATATATGTATATTGTATTCCTATAGAGATGTTATTATTCCTCTATACGGAAGTGTCATCATTTATATTATAAGTGTCGTAACTTATACTTGATGGGTTATTAGACTACCTTGTTGGGGTCGGCCCTGTATAAGCCATGTGGGTCAAAGGGTTATTAGACCACCCTATTGGGGGTCGGCCATGTGGGTCAAAGGGTTATTAGACCACCCTAGTGGGGGTCGGCCCAGTCAGCATTATGTTAAGTGGTTAAGTTGAGGCCAACCTAGTTGAGTAAAAGTCAAGTCAAGTTAGTGTATAAATAGAGAGTGTGTCTCTCTCATTTTACACAGTCTATTCTCTCACTCACACTTGGGAGAGTGGCGCACTTGTGGAGGAGGAGGCTCTGCTGCTAGGAGAAGACTATCTCTTGTATTGTGGTTGTATCATTGATTTATCTATCTCTGAGGAATTTATTGGGGTTTTTCACCTTTATGGTTTTCCCCAAGTAAACTCTGTGTCTCTTGTGTGCTTGCATTGTTGTGTCCATGATTGATATGCTGTAGATTTGTTGTACATTTTGTTTTCTTAGTTAAGATCCTAGATCAAATTGAAGTAAATTCTGAAAATTTAACATCATGTACTGTACTTGAGCATTTGAAGTATTTTTACTTAGTTTAATTGCATTGGGAGAAGAAATAGTGCCTTTTCCCCAAGGGTCGAATTGGTGATTTTTGCAGTTGAATGGGAGAGGGTTGGAACAGATATAATAATCAATTAATGGTGCACATGCGACCTTAATAAAATACTTAATACATTCCCTACCTCTATTCATAAATTTGAGTGGGTTTGGAGACATTTGGGAAGCCATTCTCAGTACTAACCCCAGGGGGATTTGAACCCCAAATTACTAGTAAAATTGGATACTTGGTCCAGAATATTAAGAGAGTTTGCAGAGGTATTTTGGTGGTCATATATCATCTCTGAACATCATATTCAAGTCTTAATATCATCATACACCTTCCTTGAATATTTGAAGGCATTTGGAGTCAATTCGAGACCTAGAGACCAATACTAGTCAAAGGAAAATTACTAGTAAAGTTTCCTACATTGGCCATAATTGAAAGAGGATTTGCAGAAGTATTTTAAAAGTCCAAAAGCATCCTTGAAATACATATTTATGTTCTAACATCATCCATATACCTTCTCAAAATATTTGGGAGCAATTGGAGCAAGTTGGGGACCTAGAGCTCAAAACTAGTCAAAGGTCAAACTAGGGGAAAAAGTGAAAAATTGCCATTTTAATAAAATTCCTAACAAGGGACATTACAGTGCTATCAAAGCATGGTCCTTGCACTTGTGGATTAGGTACATACATTCAAGAATAATAGGTATCCATGTCTTACTATTATGATGAATCCTATGAGTACAATTCTTATGAGGAATATGCAGATGCTTATGAGCAATATGAAGCAAAATGTGAATGGTACGAGGAAGAGATGCCATCATGCAACACTTCTTACAATTTCAAGAGAAATGAAGATTATTCTTATGACTTTAAATCTGATGAATATGAGTGTGTCACACCAACCAAGGATAATTCTATGAGTGAGTTCCAAAGATGGAGAGCAAAATATAAAACCTTGCCCCAACAATATCAAAAATATCAAGAATATCTTGCTTTTAGCAAAAATACACAAAATGCCATGTCTTTTGAATACTTTGCTGAACATGATTTTGAAAAATAGGCCCAAACATGAAGATGTGGAGTTAGTAAAGAAAGGCTTATGCCCTTCTTGTAAAGAACCTTGGAGTGAGTATCATACATGTGTGCATGAAATTATGTCCCACTTGAGGAGAGCTTTTGGGAATTCTTCAAAAAGAGATTCCAAAGATATTGTTAATAAGGAAAACAAGGGGCAAAATGCATCATATTGCTTGAAGGATAAAAATCAAGAGACATCACAAGAGCATGAAGAAGATTCTATTGAAAATATGGAAGATCATTTCGAGACACCTTCTAGCTTAGAGATGAACCAATGAGCATCTACTGATGGATGATTAAACTATGAAGGAGTACCTACTGATGGGTGCTCACACCTCTATGTTGGTGACATAGAGATCACTTTTGAAAGTGTTGCTGCAAGCCCAAGTTCCATTAAGTATGATAATGAAGACCTTGTAGCAGTTGAAGAAGAACCAAGATCAACTTCCCCATCACCACTTGAGCTTCATGAAGTTGGTCCAAGCAAAATTGAAGAAGATGAGGAGGTTCATTTGCAAGAGCCTCATTTTCTTGAAGGGTCCTTAAAGATGAATGAAAATAAGATCCAAGAGTCCCTCATCATTCTCCATGACACTCAAGCATTGGTGTCAAATTCTTGTTGGAGAGCTACTTCATTGGAGGAAACATCCTTCCTTGAAGACATGGAGAAGATTCAAAGAGCAATGTGCCACATCAAAGGTAATTTTGATGTATTTGCTTTTTGATAGAAACCATTTGTTTGAGCTTAATGAATTGTTACATGATGCATATTTGAAGAATAATGAGGATATTCATAAGCTCACAATTCAAAATGAGCAACTTCTTGAAAAGTTGCAAGATACTTGTTTTTCCTCCTATGTTTTAGATTGCCAAATGGTAGATTGTTTGGAGGATTCTCATGACATGGTGGATCATGAGAAATGTGGGAATTTGAATGTGCTTAATGTGTTTGAAGATGAACGTGAAGAGATACAAACACTTGATGTGGTGAAAGAGGAACTTGAATTGTCTCTTGATGAAGGTTATGCAATTTTTAAAGAAGAGTATGATTCCTCTACATTGGAACCAATCTATGACAAAGGTTTCCCACTTTTGAAGGAGTTGCATGATACTACCCACATGGATCCTTCCCATGATGAAACTTCTGCACTTTTTGATCATTTGGGTGAGTTAGTTCGTTTTCCTACATCCTACAATTCCATGTTTTGCAGCATTAGTCTCAATGAAGTATGGGTGAAAGGGTTCTTTTTGATGGTGCCACATGAGGAGTATGGAACTCCTAGATTTACCTTTTATGATGACATGGTTGGAGCACATTCTTATTCACATTTGCATCAACATTATTTGTCACTTTATGATGATGCAAATCTACATGAATGCACCTATGATATGCATTTGAGTCACTTGAAGACTCATGGTTTTTCTTGCTCAACACTTGATTCATTTGATGTTGGAGGAACTTCATACAACACTTGGGAGAATAGATTTATGATTGAAGAACATTTTTGTTGGCAACCACATAGTTTGTTATATTTTGATGACTCTCACATTCATGGATGTATTGGCAAGACTTCTTTGAGTCATTTGAAGTCTCGTTTTTTCTTCTCATTATTTGGTTCAGATTTTAGTGGAGATTCTTCATTCACTTCTTGGATGAAATAATACATGGTCGAATATTTTGATACATATCACACCCTTTTGGAGCAGCATTATAAGACATGGGATCCTCACCTATGTCATTGTAGCAGATTTGATTGGTCACTTGAAGCTTGTATGCACTTGGAAAATGGTGGTCTACTTGCTTGGAGGTATAAGCACTTTCATGACTCTTTGATGAAGCATATCCTTGATGTACATTTTCATTATGTTTTTATGTAATTTGATGATATATATTTGGTACTCATGATGTTTGGAAGAATGCATACAAGAAAATGGGATCCAGGAATCCTCTTATCTAATGGTGTGGGTTGGAGATCACTCTTAATTGTTGGGGTGCAATACAAGCAATGGGACCCTGGAATAATTTTTGTCTCATTGGTTTCATTTTTTAGGGGGAAGCAAGCAGTATGGGAGATGGATTCCCCACTTAATAAAGTGATTTTAATCAGAGTACTGCAGCAGCAAGCATGGTGGTTTCTCTCTGAAATCTTCATGGAAACTCAAAGACTCAAGGTTGGGCAATTCAATGGCAACTTCAAAGAATTATACAGAAAGCAGGTTCTTCAACACCCATGTTTAAAATTGCTTGAGGACAAGCAATATTGGGAAGGGAGGATTTGTAATGTCCCAAATTTGGCATTGGGTCACAATGGACTAATCACATTGTCCCTATTCAGTAGAGTTCAGGGAAAATTTTAGGGGCGAATTATAGCCCATGGGCGAAATTATAGGGGTCACCCAAAAACCCTGGGCGAATTTTTAATATGAAACGGGTTTTTGAAATTTAACAAATTAGCCCATATTTTATGAATCCCAAGATAGTGAAAAATCGGATAGCCCACCCAACGAGAGAGGGAAAACGTAATTTAGCCCCGTGAAAGAGGGAGGAAATGGTGGGTTAGCCCCCGTCATTCCCGTAATGGAGTTCAGAGGTAGTTGGTTCGCCCGTAAATTTTCATTCATGGAGGCGTGAGCAGTTTGTTTGCCCATGGTTTTCATTCATAGAGAGTATTGCTAGTTTGTTCACCCTCGATTTAAGGTTCATAGGGCATTCTCGCTGGTTATTTCTCCTTGGATTCGAGGTTTTTCGGTTATGGAGGTATCAATGTTCTTTTCGATTATTCGACCTCCCCATTTGGTAGTTAATGAGAAAATCGGGGTTTTTAGCTCTTAGATGGAGGTATCAATGTTGTTTTCGACCTCCCCATTTTGTGGTTAATGAGAAAATCAGAGGTTTTAGATCCCAAATTGCACTCCCATATTGGGGAAAACGTGCAACGGTCCAGTGATTCAATGAAATGGGGACTTTTTCCCTATATTCATGGCATGAGAATTGTTTATGATTTGCAAAACTCAACAGACGACTAACCTCAAGAAAGTAGATGCCCATGTCCACCAGTTCAAGGGTATGCCACGCGATTTTCCTGTGTTGGCAGTAGCAGTTTTTGTGTTGAAATTTGAATTCCAAGAGAATAGAAGTTAATGGGGCAGATTATTAGCTTTTTACATGGCTGCTTATGGTATATTGATTCACTGTAATATTGCATTAGATGAGATATATGGGGCACTAGTACTCAGATTTTATTTTACTCGTCATAGTTCTTCTTGACCAATTTTTGCTCCAAGATTCAATCTGGTTTTGGTAAACTTATTCAAGCAATCCTATTTTTAACAAGCTCCATCTTGGAATATTGATGTTCTTTTGGATTCTATCAAACAACTGGTGAGTATTCTTCCATTCACCTCATCCTCAACATTGTATTAAGTTATTTGTATCTATTGAAATCTGAAGTTACTTTTTAGTGAGAAATTTTCAACAGTGGCGGTTATTTTGCAGGATCCAGAAATCAACTGGGTGTTTGTGATGGAGTCTCTAGATCAGAAAGGATTTTATTTTCCAAATCAGAAAGCCTTCTCTATTTTAATGTCAATTTATGGAAAAACTTTCCAGGTATATATGTTGATTTATGGAAAAACTTTCCAGATAGACATGCAGAGTTATAATGCAGTTGCTGCTATCTTTGGACTATTAACATGATGGATTGTGTGTACTAACTTTTTTCTTTAAAGGGAAATTATTTTTTATCTTGACACAAATGGTTGTAATATATCATTTGTTTGTATTATTTCTATGTAGGATCATTTTCCCATTCAAAAAGTCTGTGGGGGTGTCTAGAATAATGGCAAAGGCCAACTGTCCTTCTTGAGATTTGTTGTATCTGCCTCTCTTGAATTTTTTACATTTGCACATTCTTGAGGCTAACCACATTTTTTGTGGATGTATTGAGATCAATGTGGGCAGGGTTTTTTTCAAGGTCTCAATTACGAGGTTTTTATGTGAATTATTACAATATTTTTGTATATGAAAATGCAGATTAATACATGATGTAATTGGCCTTGAATTCTCAAATTTGAAAGAATTCATTAGAAATTTCCTCTTGAACTCAAACAACTTTCTATCAACATAGTAAATAACTTTCTAGACCACAGCCTTTTGTCTCTGATGAACAGAAAGTGGCTGATAAAGACATCCAATTCACCAATTTACATGTTATCCAGCTCCATCATAGAAGCAAATAAAATCATTTGGACACATTGACATTAATGTTCCATTTTCAAAATATGGACTTCCACTACCAGAATCGTCTTGTTAAAGATGACCCCTCTTTGATATTGCTAGTGTATGTTTAAAAGGGTCACAACTCGGGTTTTGGCCTTATTGTCTTCCTTTCAGTCATCTAGCATCTCCAAAGCACCTTGAAATATTGGAAATTTGTGGATAGATAAGAACTCTCCATGGCATTTCTTTGATGGAGCCCACCAAGACTCAAGCCAAGCCTGTGGGATGGGTTTTGTCATTTATCTCATATATTCATACTACTTCTTTGTCAAGGCAAACTTAGGGGTAGGAACAAATAATACTAGTGAGTTTAAGGCCCTCTACTTACTCTTAAAATTACTCTTAAAATTGGCTCTGGATAAAAGGGAATTTGGATATATAGGTCTATGGAGACTTAACACTGGTCATAAGATGGATGAAGGATCAAACCCATATTCACAACATAGGATTGCTTGCTTTGGCTCTAAAACTAAAGGACATCTCAAGGTAGTTCACTAGCATTACCTTCTCTCATGTTTACAAGGAGCAGAATACTGAAGTGGACTCTCTATCAAAAGAGTGTTTACATCTGGCTCAAAACATTATTTCTGAAGAAGAACATGTGGATGGCGATACAATCTCTGCTAGATATCTAAGCATCAATGTCTATTAAGTGTCTGCAGGATGGTCCATATGAAATTATGTCATTTTTGTTTATGTTGGAAATTTGACAAATATAAATGGTCTTGAGTTATCTTTTTTGTTTTATATGCTGAGATTTGGAATGATCACTCAGGGAGTTACTCAGGTTAGTGTGGTAGATCCTTTTTAACAAAGTCTGGAGAGAACACTATGAAAATGGCTTAGAATGAGTCTGTCACTCTCATTTCAATTTGTATAAATGTTACATGAAGATTGTATTTTGATATTATGAATGGATTTTTTTCTTTGAAGCTACAAGATATGGACACTCCAACCAATATTCTCTATGGGCCAACAAGAGGCCACATTGCAAACTCATAGAAGGGGCTATCTATACAAGATCCAAGGATTGGGCCAACTTAAATGTGATTGGTCAGTCTTAGGAAGTTTCATTTAGCCTTAATGAACTTAATAGGATTTATTAGTTGACACAAACTTTATTTAGCTTTTACTTGAGAATTCAATCATGGACAAAATGGTGATCTTTTGTAGGTGAGTGTGCATTCATGAGACCTTTATTACTAGGGATCTTCCACTGAGGTAATAGCTTGTATAATGAGATTTGTCACCCACAATGAATGTATGAACCTTCTTATTTACTTCAATCAAGTTGCATCCTGGTATCTTTTTCAAGCCTTGGTTTTTTTCATTACTCTCACTTTTGCTACATCATTACACTTCCAGCTGCAGCATAAATGTTAGATAATAGCTTTTTAGATAATCCTTTGACAATGCTGTCACATGATGCTCCTTGGATGGCGCAATGTTCCTAGCAAGAGCTAATACCTTAGATGAGATAATCACATTATAACTCTCATCCTCACCTCACCACCAAGTGGATTTTCTATAGTTGCATTGTTTTGGAGGCTTTGAAGGGTAAGTTGTGTCCAAGTGTCCATAAGCAAAGCAAGACCTGCATTGAAAGGTGTTTTGTTCATAATCCAATCTCTGTTCGAAGTTTCATTTGCCACATTCAACCATATTTCTTTTAACATACCTTTGGCAAGCTTCAAGTCAACATAGATGCTTGTATAGGTGGATGGGGTTTTGTCCTTGGTCTCCAGAGACATGAAGGGATATTTACTAAGGGCGTTTTGAATAGCTTCCAAGGATTCAAGACCTAAAAAATGCATGGGTAGGTTTGGAAGTTGAATGCAAATAGGAATAAAAAGAACACCTTTGCATGGGATCAGAAGAAGGGAACTAATGTTTCATTCCAAGCCCATAACAGTTCATGAACCTTGGGCTTGAGTGGAAAATCATATCTCTATCCTCCACTAAGTTGAATTCCAATACAAATAAACCTTGATATTAGGGTTGAATATAAACTTCATCATGAATGCCGCTTCATTTGCCTATTTTCAATAATGGAATAACAATTTGCAGTATCTGCTTCCTTAATCCTATGCCTTTTGATGCATGGTTGTGTCCTTATTGAGGTGGATCAGTGAGTCGTAGTTTCCTCAGTCATCTTTTTCACAATTGCAAAATGATGACTTGGTAACTATGTAACATATTGCATCCACATCACCACATGTTGCAATGCAACAATCTAATGTAGATAAAGGTTGAATACAATTGATCATATTCAGAATATCAACCTACAAATCAATTATGGTGGGCTAACTTCCAATAAATATGCATTTCTTGGAGGGAACCCTTTGCATAGAGGATATGGGAAACAAATCAGGTCAGTGCTTGCTTCATAAAATAATAACAGTGAAGGTCTCTGCCTTGCATGGAAAGGATGTTTTGTGATGTGTTGGGCCTGGCACTAAGAAGAGACTTGCATTTTAGACTCCTACAGAGCCATGTCTCAAATGTTTTTAAGTTCTCATGTGAGTCATAACTAGATTGACAGTGTCCTTGATGCAACTTACAAGGCGTGATAAATTTTAATAAAAAATGTGTGGGTGTAATTTGTCAGATTGGGTAGTTGTACGGATGCCAAAATTCAGTTGGTTATACAAGAGAAGAATGTATTGTGCCTATGAAGTTGGTAAAGAAGTTCACCATAGAGGTGGTTTTTCTAGACTGGTCCAAGTTATTGCAACATGTGGAGTTTGGGGATTCTTAGCATCCCATGAGAGAATACCATCCTTGAGTAGGAGCCACTATCAGCACTTGTACTTGCACCTCATATCAACAGCAAGTGGTATCCTTTATCCAACAGTTTCCAACCTTTTAGAAGTCCATATCATCTTGGACAAGGGTGCTTGTAATGCTGGCATCGTTGGACACGTCCTGAGGATGATCACTACCTGCTGTTTGCAGCCTTTCATATATTCAGATTGTTTCCATTGTTGCGTTTGACTCTTGAGACCTATTACCTTTTCTAAGACATACCAGTGCTGGAAATTGTATGTGGCAAGGTAGCATATTCCTTAACATAAGTCCTAGATTCATTTGAATGCTGGAGAACTTATCAGTAGAGTTTTCTTACACTTCAAGATCAGTGAAATATAATTTGAATACTGTTGGTGGATTGGTCACAAGTCAACTCTCCCATGACTGATTTTTAGCATCTAATTGACATTTGATGAAAGATAATTGTACTAGCAGATGCAGGGCACTGTCCTTGGGTTGAATTGCATGAGGATCTACAGTCAAGGCGTTGATTTGAATAGTTTATCTTCTGCATGAGGTAATGCCTTTTCCAAATTTGGTGCCCCTTTGTTGGAAGCTGCCAAAGATTAAGTGAGGGTGTTGTGATGGGTCTGATTTTAACACATATTCATCAAGCTTTGAGTATTTGTCATGAGAATTGAAGCACTACTGTTATGCCCACTTTTGAGGAGGATTCAACATGCATAATAGACACACTGTTTTGGGATTTCTTTCTTTGATTCATGCATGCACAGTTTCCCATGCTAAGTCAGCATGCAACCAACACTAGGGCATGCAACCTTGGGGTTATTTTTAGAAATTTTCTTTGAGTTCTTTTCAGCAGGATGGTGCATGAAATATTTTGAGTGGTAATCTTGTGCTATTTTGAGCTAGTGGGTTGCTATCTTCAACGAATTTAGGAGAGGGTGCTTTTGCTATTTTAGAAGAGAAAACTTCTTATGTTTAGAAAAACATTGTGCCTTTTTTCAAAAAAGTACACTCTTGCTATTATTGGATACAAATTGATAATTTTAGAAAAGCAAAGTGTCGATGGTTTAGGAAAAGCAAGCCATCTGGTTTTATAAAAGCATATCAATTTTGGAGCAAAGCTAATGAAAGCTAAACTTGGAGCAGATCTACAAGGATAAAAAGGACAACAAGGAAGTTGTTCAAGCTATCAACACTATCATACAACTTCTTCAAGCTTTCTCTTCTTCTGCTCTAAATTTTGAGTCTATAGGGCTTCTATTTAGCTTTTTTCATAAGTCATCAAGGTCTTGAGTAGTGACACTTGTTAAGTGCCCTCCAGTTCCTTCAAATATGGTTGAGCCAAAGTTGCATCAAAACTATGTACTTTGACATCTCTAATTATTGGAAGAAAGTTTATATGGTTTACAAGATTCTTTAGTAGTTTGAAGCAAGAGAGGGATTGTGCCAGTGAATGGGGCATCTTCTTGGGACTGATTTCGAAAGGGACCATTCTGAGTGATAACAAGAGCCATTACAATTACTATGCATTATCACTTCTAGTTCAAGGTATAATTATGTTTCTATCGGTTTCTAATTTATGGAATGACATGGGTGTTATGTTTGGAATTTTTAGCAAATGCGCCAACAAGCCAATGAAACTGGAGATTCTCCTGCCATACCTATAACTGTGAGGTATTTAGAGGCTATTATTCCATTCTCATTTTAATCTGGCTTTGCCCTATTACATTGTCAGACCTTGCTCTTGCAATCCTTTGCACGAGGGATTCAAACAGATGAGCTAAACTGAGAATCAAGCTATTACCATGAGTGCTGGAACACTTCAACTTTTAGCCAGGGAAAACCTCTTGTGGGTAGGGTTTGAGAGTAGAGAAGGTCAAATACTGATTGTCGGTGATGTGAGTGGAGAGATGAGAGGAAAATGAAGGGCTAACTTGGGCTAAGGTTGGTTGGATGTACTGAAAATAAAATGATTTACCTTGGTATTTGCTACTTCAACCTGCCTTAGCTTCATAGAAGTTTTTTACCCTTTTCAGTTTTCACTTGTTAAGTGTCAACACTAAAAGACTAGATAAACTGGATCAAACTCGTTCACTCCAAGACATTGCATTCTTAGGGCTGGTTCACTATGGGTAATGACTTAGGGAAGATGAATCAGTTATATGTGCATCTTCTTTGCATTCTGTCATGAAATCTTGTCAATATTTTTGACCTGATTCAAAAGATATACCAAGGAAGTTAATGATTTATCTTGCAATTATTTGGTGAATATTTTATTGGGTATGCTCTTAATATGGAGGTGTATTTTTTGTAAAAATCATTTACATGTGACAAAACTTACATTTAATGTGATTTCTGATAGAAATGCACTGCAATGTTGCAAGTAAAATTAGTGAATTCCCAATCATGTGACTTGGGAAGTGAGCTTTCGGTAACAAATTTCTTAGAATTAAGCTATTATATGGTGTAATAACAAATGAACCAATTAAGTGTTTACAAACTACCTTATTTCACTTGCAAACTTCTGAAATAGTGTGGTGGTATGAATACTACCAGCGATAGAAAATAACTCACACATAAGTAAAGGAGGAAAGACAAGTATGTAAGTATGATTGTTGGAAATGTACTTATCGGTATGCCTATTTGCATTACTACGTATAAGAGTTCAAAATTGAAGGTATTGTAGGTATGATTGTGAGTGAACTTCCTGTATATAAAATGTTAACTAGGTGCTCGACACTGTGGTTAAAGAGAAAGTGAAAGCAAAGTATCTAAAATTTTTGGACTAGAAAGCATGGTTGTTCATCCATATTAACTTGTTGAACAAGTCCTTTAAACCAATCCATGTAAATATAAAGACCAACTCTAGTCATATTAGGGTCTCACCAACGTGGCAAGAGATGCATGTCAATGGCCAAAGATGGTTACTAAAAAGCTTCATAGAGGAGACTAGGTACCTCTAGCATAAAGCTTGGGTTGTCTTCAGTGGATCAGGATATATAATGTGGAAGAATCCATAAAGGATTTGTAGTTTTTGCAAATGCTTTACATGTGGAGGGTCTTCATGGGTTTTCCAAGGGATTGACATTCTGCTGCTTGAGCTCACTCATCTTCTTATCCTATTATTCAGTTTGAATAAGAGTCTGAGAGCATGTTGTTCATTGAGGTCACATTCATCATGTTCACATGGATTTATTCCTGGACTTGTTGAGAGAACATACTTTGGACTCTAGAAGCAATCTGGAATTGCCTGGAGTGGCTCAAAGTTAAAGACAATATCTTTAAACTTTGTAGGGCTTGCAACAATGAAAAAAAGATACAACATATATCTCAATTGTTGGGTGTGTTTGCTTGATTTGTTTAAATTTTCTATCTCAATTAGCCTCAAGCATTTCTCGCAACTAGTTGGTTTTATACTCCATCACCCATGTATGTGACGGTAGTGAAGTCATGGTTGCTAATTTAGATTTAGAGCTTGGTGTTTTTTATATTTTTGTATGTAGATTTGTAGTTTCAAGGCTATATTTGAGATCTTTTAGCAGTAGATTTTCATGGTTCCAAAGGTAGCATTAGATTGTTAAGTGTAAATATGCATCATAGGTTGATGTCTAGAATTATTTCAGACAGATTTCAGGTCTGATATTTATATAGTAGCAAGTATGTGTCACAGTTTGAAAGAATATTTTGGCCTCCCTTATTCGTATTTTGTTTCCAAATTGAAAAGGGATTCCCACACAAGGTTAGCAAGGACTAGGATTCAGTGCACAGACATTACATAAAGTGATTTAACTTCTATAGTTGTGATTTAACTTCTATAGTTGTATTTTAAACCAGTCTATTCTACCAGGCTTGAAATTGACGGTTCTATTCTCAACAATTATGAACTGTGCAAATGGATAAGAGTATTCTGGAATACGACATGGAGTGCTTCATTTTTTCAATTTGTTGCTTGATTATGCTCAAATCTATAGGTAGTATTCAGACTCCAGAGCAGATTTAAACATGCTCTAGTCTTAATGGTAGAAAGCCCTCTGCAAGCCAAGAAAATTTGTTTAGTATTTATCTCTGTTCCAAGCCTGAAGTTAATTTCATTAGAAATAAGAAATGTCACTGGAAGATGAATTTGAGAAAACCGAAAGATATCTGCAACAACTTTATATTTGTAGTATTCTGCTTCATATTTTGATGTTGAGACAAATGCAATTGATGTGTTATGTTGAATTCTCTTCTTGAATTTCTTTATGGGGATGAAAGAGGATGTTGTAGAGTTTTGTTGTGTTATTTTTGGAAATACAAGAATTAGATCTACACTACCTACAACAAGATGCATTGAACCTCTAGCTTCTCTTCTTGTTATAGAGTTTAGTCCATCCCACCACGCTGTAGTCTGTTCTCTTGATAACCTTTTAGATGATGAACAACTTCCATAGTTTATTGCTACACATGGTGTTGTTGTTCCACTTGTTGGACTTCTGTTTGGTGGGAATTATCATCTTCATGATGCTGTATAAATGCTTTGGCAAATTTAGGAAAAGATAGACCAATTTGCAAGCTTGATATGATTAAAACTGGGGTGGTTGAATACATACCGGAAGCACCAGAATCTGTGTGTGCTTTGATGGCAGAATTACTTAGAATACCGACATATAATAACAACATTGCAAAAGTAGTCAATTCCACAGTGTTATAAACTCTCAAATCAATTCCTAGCTTTAGGATTTCAGAGTTGTGTCATTGTGTCAATTCCCAGCTTTAAGATGACATGACTTTAATGCTGCAAGGTAGCATATTGAAATGCAGGTGCTAGTAAATATGTTAGAGAATCCTCAGTAGCGTGCTACCTACAAGCTAACACCTTCTCAAGTAGTGGAGCCACCAATCCCTTTGTTGGATTGACCGTCCCAGGCAGTGCAACAACTTACAGCAAAACTACTTTCTCATTTACTTATGGAGGAATGCTTGTAGAGGCACATGATCACTCAACAGGAAATTGCTTTTCTGGTTCAGGTTCTTGGATCTGGTATCCCTAGTCTACAACAAAAAGAAATCAAATCTCTTGTAAGTGTTTCATTATGCTGGTCAAATGAAATTGCAGATGTGGGAGGAGTTGTTGAGCTATCAAAGGTGATTCACCAAGATGACCCTCCACTTCTTATGTCCTTTGGGAATCCACAGGTTTTCTATTATCAAGTATTTTACAATTTGGTTTCCAGTATTATTTGGAGGTACTTGTTGCAGTCCCAGTAAAAATGTTTTTCCCTAGTTCAGACACAACCATTGTAGGTGCATTAAATGTTGTTCTTGTTCTGGAGACTGATGATGCATCTAGTGCTAAAGCCATGGTAGATAGTGGTGCCATTGAGGCACTCTTGGAACTTCTTAGGTGTCATCAGTGTGAGGAGGTTGTAGGAAGGCTATTGGAAGCCTTACTGAATAATGTCAAGATAAGAGATGTGAAAGTTGCAAAGTTGGGAATTTCTCCATTATCTTAGTATTTGCTTGACCCTCAGACTCAAAGTTAGCAAGAAAGATTGCTACCTTCTCTTGCACTAGGGGATCTGTTTCAAAATGAGACCCTAACACTGGCGACAGATGCAATCTCTATCTACTACGCACTTGTGAATCATCTTGAGGATCAACCAATAGAAGAGTTGAAGGTGGTTGCCATTTGTGCTTTGCAAAACATAGTGATGTACAGATGCTCAAATAAGAGGGTGGTTATACAACCTGGTGGAATTCAAGTTGTCCTTGACCTTATCATCTCTAGTGATCCTGATATGGCAATCTAGGCCGCTATTTTTGTAAAGCTTTTGTTCTCAAGTAGTACCATTCAAAAATATGCCTCTATTAACATTGTCTTAGATTTGTTTGGTTAGTACCTATTTCTCTTTCTCATTTTGTTACTTTGCTTTAAGTGCTTGAAGATACTTGTTTATGGTTTGACCATATGGCCTGCAAGTGAGTGCAGAGACCAGTCAAAATATGATTGCATTGAAATATTTTGTGAAGTGTTTCATCCACATCTAGCTGAGCATCTAGCCTGAATCCATCCTAGTTTGTTTATTCCTTCACCTTATTATGTTGGTCTTCCTCTCAAGGTGGTTAGCTCAAAACAAGCAGTAATATATATTGTACCCATTTCCACTTTATACTAAGCAATGCAGTAATATATAGTGTACCCACTTACAAAGTACTAAAGAAGAATACCACGCTCATAATATTTCAAATAAGTCAATACAAGATACAAAAAAATAATAAGTATTTTGCACTAGATCACTGCTTGATATTATATTCAAATATTCTCACAGAGACAATGTTGAGAATAAATCTTCAACCTCAATTTCCACAAGCAAAGCAAAGTTACCTGTGAGTTCATAGATACTCGGAAGAGAAATATTTTGGTTGACTAAAGGTTAATAGGGTGGTATTTTGGAAATGCCTCACATCGCGCTAGTGGAAATTGAATATGGACAATGCATCTTCTGGAAATCCAATTAGTACTAGAGCTAGAGGTGTTTGTTGGAATAATGCAAGCAAGGTAATCTTCCATCCTTCCCTAGGGTTGGGGTTTCACTTTTTTTTTTTTCTTCTTTAGATGCACCGATTATAAATGTTTCAATCTTTTCATCATGACGGTGGTTACCTTCAGATACCAGATGCTCTATCATTCCTCCACAATGGTCACATGGATTACCTTGTTTTTCCAACATATTGTAGGCACTTAGAGAGCTAAATGCCCAACAATTTAAGCCAAAGTGATGGTCACGGTTCTATCAATCATTGTCCCTCTATGTGCCTAGGGCATCTTTATCATCATTAGACGAATTTTGAGGTGTCTAGGGCATGTAATGAAGTGCCTGGGCAAACATGGAAGTGGACAAAGGAATTATTATCTTCGTTGCGAGAATTTTCAAGTGCCTGGGGAAATATTGAAGTGTATGGGTGTTTTTATCATCGTTGGGAGAATTTTAAAGTGGTTGAGGAAAGTATTGAAGTGCATGGGATGTTTTTATCATCATTGGGTCAATTTAGAAGTGCATGGGGCAAGTACTGAAGTGTCTGGGGGGAATTTTGAAGTGCTTGGGGAAAATATTGAAGTGCACGGGGCAAGTATTGAAGTGCCTGGGGCATTTTTCTTGTCAATGGGTGAATTTTGAAGTGCATGGAGCGTTTTTCTTGTCAATGGGTGAATTTTGAAATGCATGGGGTGTTTTCTCATCACAAGGTGAATTTAGAAGTGCATGGGGTTGTTGTTTATCAATGTAAGGATGATTTTATGGTGTTGGGACATTTTAAAATAGTGATGGCCAAATTTATCACATGTCGAGGAAAATTTGTGTACTAGGGCATTGTTGTGATTGCCTAGGTGATTATATCATTGTCGGGTGTTTTCTCCCTTTCCTAGGGAATGTATTGAAGTGCCTAGGGCATCTTTATCATCATTAGACGAATTTTGAAGTGTCTAGGGTATGTAATGAAGTGCCTGGGAAAACATGGAAGTGGACGAAGGTATTATTATTCTCATTGTGAGAATTTTCAAGTGCTTGGGGAAATATTGAAGTGTATGGGCGTTTTTATCATCGTTGGGAGAATTTTTAAGTGGTCGAGGCAAGTATTGAAGTGCATGGGATGTTTCTATCAACATTGGGTCAATTTAGAAGTGCATGGGGCAAGTATTGAAGTGCCTGGGGGAAATTTTGAAGTGCTTGAGGAAAATATCGAAGTGCTTAGGGTATTTTTATCATCTTTTGGAGAATTGTGAAGTGCCTGGGGTAGGTATTGAAGTGCATGGGACGTTTTTCTTGTCAATGGGTGAATTTTGAAGTGAATGGGGGGTTTTTCTCATCACTGGGTAAATTTAGAAGTGCATGGGGTTGTTCTTTATCAATGTAAGGATGCTTTTATAGTGTTGGGACGTTTTAAAACAGTGATGGCCAAATTTATCACATGCCGAGATAAATTTGTGTGTACCGGGGCATTTTTGTGATTGCCTGGGTGATTATATCATTTTCGGGTGTTTTTCTACCTTACTTAGGGCAAGTATTGAAGTTCCTAGGGCATCTTTATGATCATTCGATGAATTTTGAAGTGTTTAGGGAAAGTAATGAAGTGTCTGCGTAAATATGGAAGTGGACGGGGGTCTTTTTATCTTCGTTATGAGAATTTTGAAGTGCTTGGGGAAAATATTGAAGTGTCTGGGTGTTTTTATCATCGTTGGGAAAATTTTGAAGTGGTCGAGGCAAGTATTGAAGTGCATGGGGTGTTTCTATCACCATTGGGTCAATTTAGAAGTGCATGGGATGTTTCTATCACCATTGGGTCAATTTAGAAGTGCATGGGGCAAGTATTGAAGTTCCTGGGGGGAATTTTGAAGTGCTTGGGGAAAATATTGAAGTGCATGGGGATTTTTATCATATTTGGGAGAATTTAGAAGTGCCTAGGAAAATATTGAAGTGCGTAGGGCATTTTTATCATCTTTGGGATAATTTTGAAGTGCCCGGGGCAAGTATTGAAGTGTTTGGGGAATGTTTCTCATCACTGGGTGAATTCAGAAGTGCATGGGGCATTATTCTCATCACTGGGTGAATTTAGAAGTGCATGGGGTTATTATTTATCAATTTATGGATTCTTTTATGGTATTGGGACATTTTAAAACAGTGATGGGAGAAGTTATCACTTGCCGAGGAAAATTTGTGTGGATTGAGACATTTTAAGTATTCACTGACAAATATGCAACTCGCCTACCATTCGACAAATTGCCAAGATTTTACAATATCATATAATAAAATGAAAGATTCGCCAAGATTTTACACTATCATATAATAAAATGAAAGATTCGCCAAAAAATTATATATACATATTATATTATTGATAAAATCACCTTCAAATTTTCCTATATATCGGGGAGATTCGCCAATTTTTTATACATATAAATTTCGGGGGGGTTCTTAAAATCATCCCTGGTAGAGTTTGTCAAATTGATGCTAAAGTTCAAATAATTGCCAAGGAGGAAGATTACTAGTTTCCTAGGTTTGGGGTGGAAACTTTGGGATTTGGAATAATGGGGATAATAAATGATGTTTGAACATTAGAGTGGCATAAATATTTAATAAAGGAGCTAAATAAATATATACAAGTGAAAATCAAAGTGGTATTTGATCATGAAGACACATGGAGGAAGTGGGACCCACATATGGCTAGATTTCCCCACTACACTTGGCATCATTCTCTCACCAATTCGAATTCAAGGTGAATGGTAACATACTTGGGGGAGTCCAAAAGGTATTATTCATGGCATGACTCATCCAAGGTCAAAATATAGAGGAAGAGTAACTCCCATGGAAGAGGAAGAGGCAATTTGGAGCTAGTGAGACACTTGGGCTAGATTCCCTAGCTCTATGACAACAATGATGAAGATGCTATGACACCTATGACACAAATCAGACCTGAAGGATGACATATGACATATATGAAATTTCAGGGCTAAAAATAGACTCCAATAGGGCGCTCAAGGGTGTTAGGGCAGCTAATATGCTTCCACATGTGATTTGGTGGAAGTGGGAGACTAGGAATTGTTGTACAAGTGGTGTTCTTTGGAATATCTTCCCAACTTGATTTGGAATGAGTCTCTTGGAAGGAATTCGACCCATGGAGGACATTAGAACTTTATAATGTCAATAAAAAAGAATGAAACCGGCTTTAGATCATTTGTAGAATTTTCAATTGCATTTGTGTAGAGGGAGAGCTAGTGGATGACTAGTTTCTTGCCTTAGCCAATTTCGAGGGTGAAAGATTCCCATCCAAGTTGGTAATTGGAAAGGCCATTCAGAACACTCATTTGGAGCTTTAATGGATTCTTTATTTGCAGGTGTAAGCTACAGTGCAGCTCATGGTTTCTTCTATTGCAGCACATTCTCTCAACCATTTCCAGTTTTGATGGCATATTCTTGATTCTTGAGAGAGGGCATTTTTGGTGAGCTATTGTACTCTTTGGGGGAGCTTCGCATGCCCCATTTCTTTTTTAATATGAATTAAATACTCTATTCTTCATCTCCAGAAATTTTCAGGTCGAAATTCCAAGTAGAAATGTATAAATCTCATTTTTAATGGAAGAACAATGCCATTTCCCCACTACCTTGTTGTGAACCAATGTATTGATGATGATTTAGAATGAATGGATGATTCTATGATGAATTTGTGATTAATGGAATTCCATGGATGTATTTTACAAGTTTCATGTACTGTACTTGAGCATTTGAAATATTTTTACTTAGTTTAATTGCATTGGGAGAAGAAATAGTGCCATTTCCCCAAGGGTCGAATTGGTGATTTTTGCAGTTGAATGGGAGAGGGTTGGAAAAGATATAATAATAAATTAATGGTGCAAATGAGAACTTAATAACATCCTTAATACATTACCTACCTCTGTTCAAAAATTTGAGTGGGTTTGGAGGCATTTGGGAAGCCATTTTCAGTACTAACCCCAGGGGGATTTGAACCCCAAATTACTAGTAAAATTGGATACTTGGTCCAGAATCTTAAGAGAGTTTGTAGAGGTATTTTGGTGGTAATATATCATCTCTGAACATCATATTCAATTCATAATATCATTCATACACCTTCCTTGAATATTTGAAGGCATTTGGAGTCAATTCGAGACCTAAAGACCAATACTAGTCAAAGGGAAATTACTAGTAAAGTTCCCTACATTGGCCAGAATTGAAAGAGGATTTGCGGAAGTATTTTAAAGGTCCAAAAGCATCCCTCAAATACATATTTATGTTCTAACATCATCCATATACCTTATCAGAATATTTGGGAGCAATTTGAGTAATTTGGGGACCTAGAGCTCAAAACTAGTCAAAGGTCAAACTAGGGAAAAAAGTGAAAAATTGCCATTTTAATAAAATTCCTAACAAGGGACATTACACTAGTGCACCTTGGTTTCCTCACCTGGATGACATCTGCAACCTAATACACCTACTTGGATTCCAATAGTCAGTTGCAGCATTGATTTTCTAGTTCATGCATTTATTGATCAGTTTAACTGCCTGTAGCTTCCAATTGTCTATATCGGAGTGCCACTTGACCTACTGATAGCCTCATGTACCCTCATTGGAGTCTCCTTCCCTTGATTTGTGCTCACATGGCTCATTTAGACTCATTTAACTAAATTTTGGCTATTTGTGACTACTACCACTGATTGGGTGATGTCTCCAATGCTATCCAAGCCACACATTGAGGAGAATTTGAATCACCTTTGGTTAATCCAAATTTACTTAACAATATTGATATTGTATTCATTTTCATAGTGCCAGCTTACAGCTGATGTATGATTATACTGTAGATTTCTCCATTTCTCAGTTTATGAGTGATAATTCATTCAATTCTTCTTCTTCTTCTCTGCAATTCTTGAGTGAGATTTGTGAGGTTTACTCTAGCTTTGTGATCTATCATGTAGATTATTATATGGTATCAGAGTTGGATTCAGCTATTCGAATTGCAACAGTAGCAGTAGTTGCAGCAATTAATTGAGCAGTTGTCTTTCATTGAACACCAGAAGCCTCTGGATTTCCACAACAATTCTTTGTGCAATTGTATTGAATTCACTGGAGAAATTCAGTGAGGTCTAGCCATGTGTGAAGGATCCAGTCACATGTGCTCATTGTCCTAAGGCATTATTCTCTCAATTTGTAGCAAATATCCATCAACAATTTCATTTTTTTCAGGTTTATTCCATCATTCGAATTCATCTTCAATTCGACTTCAACAACTACCAATGGATCTAAAACTGAATTCCTTCAATTATGTCGAATGGAAATCCAATATGGAAATCTTCATGATGTCCAAGATCCTTTCTAGAGTATTGAATGGGACTACAATCAAACCCACTGGTGCAGTAGAGAAATCCAAGTACCTAGATAAACTTGATGAAGCAGTGCAATTGCTACTCCTTAGCATTTCCGAAGACCTTCATTTTCATGTCATTGATCTTGCAACTTCAAAAGAAGTTTGGGACAAGCTCGAATATCTTCTTGGAAAAAAAGATGACTTGAAATCTCACAAATTTGAAAATGAGCTTATCTCACTCAGCCCTTGCAGTTTCAAATCCATCAATGAGTTTCTTAACAAGTTCAAAAATCAGATTTCTCAATTGAAGAGATATGGAATAGAGAAATAAGAGAAGCATCTATTCCTTGCTATACTATCAAAATTGGGCCATAACTACTCAGTATTTGTCTCTACCTTTCATACATCAAAGCTATCCATCCCAAAATAAAAGTTTCCCACTCTTGACGACTTCATCACCTCTCTCACATAAGAGGAGGAGAAGTTGATTCAAATGGGGATGATCAAACCCAAGATGGATTCAATACTTGCAGCTGCTGAAGTGAAGAGAGCGAATGGAAAAGGCAAGAATTTTTTTTTTGCCAGAAAGTCAAATGAGCAGAAGCAAAAGGAGGCTCCCTATTAGTCAGAAGGGGCTTTGAATTCCAAGAAGGGAAATCAATCTCAAAAGGAGAAATCCAAATGTACCTATTGCAATAGAGGATTTCATCCTGAGAGTTCTTATATGAAGAAGACTATAGATTTGATGGCTTAGTTACTTGAAAAGAATAACCTTCCAGTACCTGCATGTGCTAGGAAGAAAGAAGCTGAACCTTCTAGATCTAAGGACAAGGAGAGATGCCATGATCTCATGGTAGGAGCATCAAGAGAGTCCTTTTTCATCATTGATTTAGGAGCATCAAGACACATGTCTTCCTCCAAAGATCTCTTTTTCTGGTTTCGAATGCACTGTTGGCCCTTCCATCATGTTGGGGGATGATTCTGAGCTCTCCTTTGAGGGGATTGGAAGGATCAAACTGGATCATGGGTGTTGACACCAGGTCTGAGGAAACCTAAAGTTTTTGCTAAAAGGTCCTAAGAGAAAAAATCATCACAAAAAGGGTTGAATTGAAGGTTTTTATATAAAAGTATAGAAGAAAAACCCATATTTATAAAGTCCGTCAGCAAATATATGTAAGGGTTAAAGCCCAGTCAAGTTCCGTCGGCGGAGATATTATAGATCAAGATCAACGGTCAATATCAACCCCGCGTCGCCAATGTAATCGTCAACAAACGGTGGAGGGTGGTAGCGGACATAATACCACCAAGGCACGTGTCCGATATTCATTCATCCGCGTATGGATAAAGTGGTATCGGAAACCACTATAGCATCGCGCGGAACCACCCATTATGGAAATGTGGAAAGATACCTTACGTGGCAAGAGGGGACCCAACACGTGGCGAACAGGGAAAGCTTGGTAGGGCTATGGCACGTGGCATCATATTTCACGATGATCGGAAGGCTGATACATACCTAAATAAAATCAACGGCCAACGTTTCATCCGCGGCCAGGAACATGCACACGGGATATAAGGAAAAGCGGTCGCGGAGAATAAACCACCATAACAGGTGTCAACAGATGGTGTATCCGCGCGGGAAGCAAACCGGAAAAAGAAACCGCCTTTTCGATCGCGGATACCACCGGTGGAATAAAGGGGGACGAGATCTGACGGTCCAAAACAAAGCTTCGAAGATCAACGGTTGGATGTGACCCGCGTTCATAAAGGTGCAAGGAGGTTATTTTAAAAAGGCTTATATAAAAAGAAAGGGCTCCACATAACGGCATTTTGCATGTGTCGTTATCCTGGAGAGCTCCGAAGACTGGTGGAAGCTAGCGATTGCGACAGAAGGCGAAAAGCGAGCACTTACAGGTAGGGTCTGGTGACCTGTCACACTTTTTAAACGGAATTTTGTTTAAAAGAAGCGTTTAAAATGGAGACTGTGCAAGATATAGACGTTTTTAGGTCAAAAGATGCCCTAGAAGACATAGATGAAGATGTTTACGATACCCTAATCAGGTTTCCGGTCTCCGATGTAAAAATTAAGTTGTCTGAGTTATTAAAAGAGGGTATAGACCCCCATAGGGTTCACCAGTCGTCTCTGATAGCTTTTTGCCCAGACCAATTTCCTGTTTTCCCAGAATTCGTCTCCTGGTGTGCCGAAAATTATTCTCGGGAAGAAAGAGTCATTTTAAACAGCCAGAAAACCAGAGCCATTTGCAAAATCGAGCCAGCCGAATTGATTAGAGCCCTGGAAGTAGATTTGCCCCAAACCCTGGACCCTGAGGTTTTTTCTGAGGTTTCAATTATTGAAAATTTTCATCATGCTTCTCAGAGTGATAGGGAAATGTTTTTGTCGACGTGTCTCAGACCAGAGACTAGCATTTCAGAACTCCCTTACCCTTTAGATATCAATCTTTTTAATGAAAATACTCAGTTGGTCTTGACACTGTTGGCCGTATTTTTAGGGTTAGATACGGATTTGTATATAACTGAGTTTCAATTAAGTTTATTGTACAGAATAAGTATAGTCCAGTCGGGAATTGACGAAAGTCAAATTCCCCGACTAAATTTTGAAACATTCATAGCAGAAAGGATGCATGACCAGATGGTCAATTTTTCCATGCACAGACATTTCAGGTTTCAGGCCTTTTTAATGAGAATGATTATGGTATCCAGTCAGGAAGAATTACAGTTCCCATAGATTGTTTTCACAACTCCACTGGAAAATAATATGTTCAACTTTATCAACTACATGCTCTCAGCGATCTTTAAGATGATTTTCGGAAAAAACCTGCCTAGAGTACTGCCGGAAATGCAGGTATCAATGCAATTGAATACAGAGTATGCTACAGGAGACTGGTTTTTATCGAAAGATAGTACAGTAGTCAGATTGTATGGATTCAAGCATAAACCCTATGTGTTACCAGCATTCCTCACTTTGAGGATTTTTTCCTTGGAATTCTTAAGACAGAAATTGATTGTAGAAGATAACAATTTTTTAGTTCATAGACAAGCAACGGACATTAAATACCCTTTCACATTAGGTCCGTTCACAATAAAGAATAAGAACGTTGCTGTATATATAGAGAAGTTGTTAAAAGACATGAATTTTGAGACAGATGCAGCTATGGAATATGACCCCTTAAATATCATATCCAAACGAAGAATTGAGCATCGTATTAAGGCTCTGAATCATCAAATTGTCGAAGGGATGGAAGACAGAGCCAACTGGCTCGAATACAAAGAAGAAATTATTCCAGACACGTCTGACAAAGAAATGGCATTGGAAGAAGCAACGGCAGAAACAGAAAGCGAAATAAATACTGCATTAGTGGGGTCCAAAAGACCTATACAGGACATTATGGTCATTGATGATGAAGAGACAGAAAAAGGAAAAAGATTGAAAACCGATGAGTGACAAGAATTGACAACAATTTCAAAAGAAGCAAAAGCGACAGAAGATGAAATACCAGAGGTTATAGTGAAGGAATACAACATTGAAGAAACCCCTGTAGGGGGTGAGGTAAATAGACCCATGAATATCATGGACGTATTTGATGAACATAGTAAAAATAAACAGGAATCAGCGAAGCAAACAAGTCAATTGTTTCCGAAGGTCAGGAATATATCAAATAATGAAGTGAGCTTATTTACCAGCAGGAACATCAAAGAAAATTCTTTGAAATTTTCAGTTGTAACAAAAAACAAGATCTCAGAGATGAAGATAGACTTGTCAAAAGTAAATCCCCCTGATAAAATTTTGTTACATAGACAAGCTGGAGAGGTCATATACTCAGACTATTTGGGGGCTACATTGAGAGCAGACAAACTGAAGAATTCAGTAGACAAATTAAATAATCAGTTGAGACAGGAAAAGGCGGAGAATAAGTCTCGACAACAGCAAATTAAGAAATTACAAATAGATTTGACTAATAAAGATGGAGATGCAGCCACTAAACTGCTCAAAGAGAAGGAAGAGGTGATCTTAACATTGAGACGAAAATTAAAAATCCCAGACACTGTACTCATTCAAGGTGCAGAATTGACAGTATTAGAAAAAGAGAAAGAAGAACTATCTAACGAAGTCAATGATGTCACAGCTAAAATGTTAAAGCTTTCTGACGAAAAGGTGTTAAATTTTCAGTATTAAGTCACAATACTATAGGATCTTTGCTGAGAGAACAACATCTACAGTATATCAATGCATGACAATCATAATATGACAAGCATCACAAGCATCACAAGAATCAAAAGCATAGAGACAAGAGACACAGAGTTTCCGTGGGGAAAACCCTAAGGTGAAAAACCCCACAACTTCCTCAGAGATAGAGAGAGCAATGGCTCAACCAAAATACAACCAAATAATACAGAGATAGTCTCCTAGCAGATGATCCTCCTCCTCCTCACTAGTGCGCCACTTTTCAGAGAGAGAGATAGATACTTTTTCGAGTGAGTAAAATAGAGATCTCCTATCTCTATTTATACTCACCTTTTTGCCCAGTGACCTACTGGGGCCGACTTGTCTACTTGAGTACATCCATATTATATTATATATTAATTAGGGCTGACCCCATAAGGTGGTCTAATAACCCATCGGCAAGTACACACACTTGCGACACTTGTCAATCCACATGACGACACTTCCTTATAGAGGAATAACACATCTCTTATAAGGGTACAATAAATATATATATAATATACTGATGAAATACATTCCGAAGTTACATATACATCAACACTCCCTCTTAACTAGGAAGGTATTTCTCGACACAGATTTGCTAGACAAGTCTTCTTCTCTGGATCATCGTCATCGATGCATCGTCATCGTCATCGTAACTGCTGCTGCTATCTCATCCAATCTCTGTCTCTACTCGTCATAGGAAGTTCTACATAGCCAGTCCTTTTTCATACTGGATGTAGGCCCACCACCTGCAGGTCTTCATCATCACTGGCCATACTGTGGAATCCTCAGGACTTTTACGTGCGTCACAAAACCTCGAAAGAGCATCCCAGGCTGTTACGAGCACACAGCTCTACCTATAGGATCTCCCAGGGCACCGAATTACATGTGACCTCACCACAAAACCTCGCAAGAGCATCTGCCAGATATCCCAGGGAACCGAATTACATGCCATAGGAAAAACCTCGAAAGACTATCTGCAGATCTCCCATGGCACCGAATTACATGTGGTCATGGCAAAACCTCGCAAGAGCATCTGCCATATATCCCAGGGAACCGAATTACATGCCATAGGCAAAACCTCGAAAGACTATCTGCAGATCTCCCAGGGCACCGAATTACATGCCATAGGACAAAACCTCGAAAGAGCATCTGCCAGATATCCCAGGGAACCGAATTACATGCCATAGGAAAAACCTCGAAAGACTATCTGCAGATCTCCCAGGGCACCGAATTACATGTCCTCCCAGAGCAAAACCTCGAAAGAGCATTTGCCAGATGTCCCAGGGCACCGAATTACATGCCATAGGCAAAACCTTGAAAGACTCTCTGCAAATATCCCAGGGCACCGAATTACATGCTCATCTGCACAACCTGATCCACGACCATAGAGTATCAACCTCATACTCACCATACATCATCCTGATGTATCCATGATCATCCTGATCATCATCACTGCAACATCCTGCTGCATGTCATCTGGAGCAACATGCTGAAGCTCGTCATCTATGATCATCCTGATCATCACTGCAGCATCCTACTGCATGTCATCTGGAGCAACATCCTGAAGCTCGTCATCTATGATCATCCTGATCATCACTGCAGCATCCTGCTGCATACCAAGTATCTACCTGATACATATCATCATACATGATCCTCCTGATCATACAATGTATCCACCTGATACAAATACATGATACATATCATCATACATGATCCTCCTGATCATCAATGCATCTACCTGATGCATACCAAGTATCTACCTGATACGTATCATCATACATGATCCTCCTGATCATCAATGTATCCACCTGATACAAATACAAATACATGATACATATCACCATACATGATCCACCTGATCATACAATGTATCCACCTGATACATATACAGATACATGGTCCAAGCATCCAACATGATGCATATACAAAATACGTATACATGATCCAACTGATCATATCCAGCATCAACATGATGCGTACATACAAAAATGATCCAACTAATCATATCCAGCATCCAACATGATGCGTACATACATACAAAATGATCCAACTGATCATATCCGGCATCCAACATGATGCGTACATACATACATAAAAATGATCCAACTGATCATATCCAAGCAGAAACCAGAACATCATCCTGATGTTCATCATCCAGCGCTTACATCCACAGCCATGTGAAGGATCCTCCTTCCAACATGCTTGGAATGGCTTCAACAAATGTGTCCATCACTTCTTCCTCGAAGTGTCCTCGATCTGAAGAACGCCAAGCCTCTCTCTGAAGTACTCGAATTTCACCCTGGCTAGTGGCTTCGTCAGCACATCTGCAATCTGCTCGTCCGTCGCAACATACAGGAGCTTCACAGCTCCTCTCTGCACCATATCCCTGATATAGTGGTATTTGATCTCTATGTGTTTCGACCTGTCATGAAACACTGGGTTCTCGGACAGCTTCAGACAACTCTGGTTATCACAGAAGATACCAGTAGCTTCCAACGGGAGATCAAATAACTCAGACAGTAGCTTCCGTAGCCATACTGCCTCACAACTAGCTGAACAGGCTGCAACATACTCTGCCTCAGCTGTACTCAGTGCTACGCAGGACTGCTTCCTGCTAAACCAAGAGATCACACCTGATCCCATACTGAAGCAACACCCAGATGTGCTCTTCCTATCTGCAGCACTGCCAGCCCAATCTGAATCAACATAACCCTGCAGGTTAAACTTTTGATTCGCCTCATATCTGAGCCCATAATCCACTGTACCCTTCAGGTACCTCAGAACATGCTTTACAGCAACCAGGTGAACACTCCTCGGATCCGTCAGGAACTGGCTCAATGTATTCACAGCAAAGCAAATATCTGGTCTCGTGTTCCTCAGGTACATCAAGGACCCAATAATCTGACGATACATAGAAACATCAACTGGCTCAGATGAAGCATCACAAAGAAGCTTCAGATTCGATGCCATAGGTGTGGCCATGGCTTTGCAATCCATCATCCCAAATCTCTTCAGGATATCTACTGTGTACTTCCCTTGACCAAGGAAGATCCCACCTGCATTCTGCCACACCTCCATACCTAGGAAATAGTGCATCATTCCCAAATCTTTCATATCGAATTCAGCTGCAAGCTTCCTCTTGGTATCTGCAATCATTCTGTCATCTCCTGTCACAAATAGGTCATCCACATATAGTAGTAGAATCACAAGATTCCCTTCCTCAACCTTGTAGTAAAGGTTGGAATCTGCTTTACTCTTGGTAAAGCCCAAACTAGATAGGAAACTGTCCATCCTACCATACCAGGTTCTGGGGGCTTGCTTCAAACCCTACAAGGCTTTCTTCAATCTGCATACATAAGATTCCCTGTCATGTATTTCAAAGCCGAGTGGCTGTTCCACATATACTTCCTCTTCTACTACACCGTTCAGGAAAGCAGTCTTGACATCCATCTGGTATATCTGCCATTTCATTGCTGCAGCCAGGGCAAGTACTGTTTTGATGGAAGTATATCTGGCTACAGGTGCAAAGGTTTCTTCATAGTCTATTCCTTCCTTCTGAGAGAAACCACGAGCTACGAATCTTTCTTTATATTTTTCCACACTGCCATCTGCAGCATGCTTGATTTTGTAGATCCACTTGGAAGTCACAACAGACTTCTCTTTAGGTCTTGGGACAATATCCCAAACATCATTCTTCATAATTGATTGATATTCCTCAACCATAGCATCCTTCCATTCTTTCTTTTCTGCTGCCTCTTCATAACTGGAAGGCTCTTTGTTCATGATGTCACAGAGTAAAGCAACATAACTGGTGTGTGATCTGGTTCTCTTCTTTGCTCTGTGTTCTTCTTCTGGAATGCCAAATCTTTCTGCATCATGAATGAGCTCTCTAGCCCATACAGGTTTCCTTTTGTGAGAGTTATCCTCACGGGGTGGATCTACAGGTTCTTGTGGATCTTCAAACTCACGAGCAGTTTCTGGAACTGCTTCAGTCATGGTAGTGTCCTGAAATCTTGTTTCCTTAGGTTCTTCATAAACTTCGGTAGGTGCCTTTCTTGATTTGATGAATGCTGAATTCTCATCAAATGTTACATCCTTGCTGACATCAATCTTCTTGAACCCTGGAAAATATATTCTGTAAGCCTTCAAGCTTTCACTATAAGCCACAAAGATGCCCTTCTTTCCTGAAGGATCTAGTTTAGTCCACTTCTCCTTCGGAACATGAGTGTATACTGGACAACCAAATATTCTGAGATGGCTGACTTCAGGTTTCTTACCAGAAAAGACTTCTTCTGGTGTCTTGTTGTCCAATATCTTGTGGGGTGTTCTGTTCTGCACATATACAGCTGTTCTAGCTGCTTCTGCCCATAGATGCATAGGAAGATCCTGGTCATGCAACATTGCCCTTGCTGCTTCCATGATAGTTTTGTTCTTCCTTTCTGCAACTCCATTCTGTTGAGGATTATAAGGAGCAGTCAACTCCCTCTTAATCCCTGAATCACTGCAAAGCTTCTTGAAGTCATTTGAGGTGAATTCTCCACCATTGTCAGATCTGAATGTTTTGATTTTCTTGTCAGTTTGATTCTCCATCAAGGTTTTGAATTCCTTGAATTTATCAAACACCTCATCTTTGCCTTTCAAGAAGTATACCCAAGTCTTCCTGGAGAAGTCATCAATAAATGATACATAGTAAACATACCCACTCAGAGAGCTGGATGACATAGGGCCACATACATCTGAGTGGATGATTTCTAGGATATCTTTTGCCTTGCTTTCACTGCTTGGGAAAGCCTTCTTAATGTTCTTACCTTTTGCACATCCTTTGCAAACACCTTCATGTTTGGTCTTGATTTCAGGAAGACCTTCTACAGCCTTGCTTGCAATTGGAAGTGCTCTATAGTGCATGTGAGCAAGTCTTCTATGCCAAAGTTCACTTGGCTCCATGGATTCATGTACCATGGCATGTTCAGGTTGACCCTTTAATTTATACAAGCCTCCCTCTTGCTCTCCAATCACTACTGCATCATCCATGGTCTTTCCCTTTGGCCACATTAGTACTTGGCCATCAACAAATGCAACCCTCATACCTTTTGCATCTAAAGCAGAGATGGAGAGTAAGTTCTTCTTGAGTCCAGGTACATAGAGGACTTCCTTCATCTTCAGAGATTTTCCCGAATCTAGGTTGTAAGAAGCTTCACCACTTCCTTTGATTGGGTATTGATAATCATCCCCAAGTTTCACCTTATGGGGTGATTCATGTTCAGAAAGGTTCACAAAAGATTCCTTGAACCCAGTCATGTGTTTGGAAGCCCCACTATCAATCAACCAATCATTACAACCATGTGAGATGGTACCAGTCAGTGCAGAGATCAGAACATACTCTTCTTCACTTGATGAATCATCATCACTACTACTTTCTGCCTTAGCCTTCTTCTTTGGGGGTTCATCATCTTCAGCAGCATGAGCATGAAACCTTCTTTTGCTGCCCTTCTTCTTCTTACTAGGATTTTTGTTATTATCCCTTTTGTTCTTAGGACAATCTGAAGCAAAGTGACCCTTCTCATTGCATGTGAAGCATCTTAGGTCTTTCTTATTCTTTTGATAGGATCTATTGTGGCGAGGGTGATCCTTCTTGGTTTTGCTTCTTTTGGTGTGAGCTGCAAGAGATTGATCTTCTCCTCCCATCTTTTCCTCACGAGCTATAAGTCTAGCTTCTTCTTGAGAACATTCTTCCCAAAGTCTACTGAAGGAGATCAACTTCTTCCTTGCACAAATTCCTTGGATAAAGGAATCCCATGACCTGGGTAGCCCATTTAGAGTGGTCATCACCACTTCACCATTCTCCACCATTTCATCTACTGCTTCTAATTGTTCCTTGATCTGAGAGGCCCTTGAAAAGTAGGATTGAATGGTTTCTCCATTCTGAAACTTCACTGCTTTCAATTGGTTCCGCAGGGTCATCTTCCGATTTATGTTCTTTCCTTCAAATAGCTTGGTCAAAGATTCAAACATCTCTTTGGGTGTCTTGAGAGAAGACACATGGGGTATGAGATGGTCTTTGATGGAATCAGCAATGATTCTCTTTGCCTTGACCAAGTTCTTCTTGTGCAATACCTTGGCCTCTTCATCCTCTGGGATAGGGATGTCTTCTTTCACATATGAGTCCAACTCATTCTCTTCCAGGATTAGCCCAATCCTATACTTCCAGGCTCGGAAGTTATCAGCCCCTTCAATCTTATCCTCAAGCTTGGTGTGAAGAGACATCTTTAAGAGTACTTCAAATGGAAATAGAAAAGATTTAGTACTTACCACTTGAAGTGCTGAAAACTGGATCTGGTCCCGGATTGGGGTTTGTCAGAGAAACCCTAAAAATTCAAAATGTGAATTTCAAAATTCTGAAAGGATAGAAAGATGCGCCTTGGAGAGCTGATCAGCCTAGTACATTCAGAATTTGATATCAGCAAAGTCTTGCCCTTCAAAATTGCCTTTTTGTCCTCCCGGGTTCACTAGGAGAGCCCTGAATTAGGGTTTGAGTTTCCCGAAGATCTACCCAGCCAAAAATCTCGATCCAAAGCTCAAACCTTCGATTTTTGCAAGGAGCTTCCAGCTGTACCTTCAGTTTCAAGAAATTCCTATTTTTGTGGAAACCCTAATTTTTAGGGCCAAAACTGAAAATGCTCGGAACTGAAATCTGATTGGACGGAAAGATGCGCCTTGATGAGTATATCCAATCTACTATACTGAATTTCAAAAATATGTGGAGAGAAACCCAATAAACAAGCAATACAAGCTTCCGTCACTGCAAAATGTCTTCTTCTCAACCTGGCTCTGATACCATGTTAAATTTTCAGTATTAAATCACAATACTATAGGATCTTTGCTGAGAGAACAACATCTACAGTATATCAATGCATGACAATCATAATATGACAAGCATCACAAGCATCACAAGAATCAAAAGCATAGAGACAAGAGACACAGAGTTTCCGTGGGGAAAACCCTAAGGTGAAAAACCCCACAACTTCCTCAGAGATAGAGAGAGCAATGGCTCAACCAAATAATACAGAGATAGTCTCCTAGCAGATGATCCTCCTCCTCCTCACTAGTGCGCCACTTTTCAGAGAGAGAGATAGATACTTTTCCGAGTGAGTAAAATAGAGATCTCCTATCTCTATTTATACTCACCGTTTTGCCCAGTGACCTACTGGGGCCGACTTGTCTACTTGAGTACATCCATATTATATTATATATTAATTAGGGCCGACCCCATAAGGTGGTCTAATAACCCATCAGCAAGTACACACACTTGCGACACTTGTCAATCCACATGACGACACTTCCTTATAGAGGAATAACACATCTCTTATCAGGGTACAATAAATATATATATAATATACTGATGAAATACATTCCGAAGTTACATATACATCAACAAAAGGATTGTTGGGAAAAAGAAAGGTTCATTTTAGAAGAACAGTTGGCAACAACAAGAAAACAATTAGCAGAGAACAGTCAGCAGCAAGTACAGACAGGCCCAGAAGAGGATAAGACCGGTGTAGATGGAATTTTACAGGCAATGTCACAAATAAGTTTAAAAGATAATGAAATCAAATTGTTAAAGGCAGAAATACAGAAATTGAAAGAAGAAAATGAAGTAAAAGAGAAAGAAATAAAAACTTTGCAGGGAAATAATCAGGAATTGAGCAATAATAATAAGGGACTAGCAGCTCATGTAAGAGGGCAAGCTGCTATGCAGGGGTGTAAACATATGGTGTGGGACCACATCATTAAAGAGGTTGAAAAACTTAGGCCATATCTGGATGATATAAGAGTTAAAGAAAAGGTAGCCAAAGATGCCTTCGAAAGTTGCCGGGCAGTCAGGGAGAGCTTAAATAGAAAGCCGAAAGAAATAGCCCAGAGAGCAATAACATTTTTAAACAGTTTATTTCAGGCAGACCTAACAGCCATGAGTATAACAAACAGAATTTCTGTCATCACTTGGGCCAGAAGGATCTTGGGCAAATACTCACATGTCGAAAACGTCGAGGCCAAAGAAGGAGAAATAAGGAAAGAAGTAATCCAGTTCAAAAAACAATTTGAAAAGTTAGTGAATAAGGGATTCCCAACTTTCTGGAATGAAAACAGTGAATTAATTCCTCCAAATGAATATAAAAGATTACTGTTTGATATCAGGATGGATCACCGAAATTTCCAGCAGCTAGATCACATGCTCACAGGAAAAATTTTAATGGAGAAAATGTCAGGGGAATTTGAAATTTTAAATATGCTAATTTCAACTTGTGCAAACCTTCTTCCTATTTCTTATGCAGGTCATATCGAGATGCGAGTCTTGGTGAAGGAAATGACCAGTTATGACTTACCCACGGTTGACCAGTGGAATTATGTGGAGAAGTACGGAAAGACCAGATATTCTGTTCATACCTAGATGCATTTGAAACTCTTGCCATGTGGCAAAAGGATGATATCCAAAAAGTTTTGCCAAGTGGCAAAAAGACATTTTTATTTTAAATTTGTAATATTATTTGAAAGACGGTTATGGGTTGCTCGAAGACAGTTATCTTTTAGTTAAACATTTTTAATTATTAATTAGAAGAAGCAGTTATGTAGAGCTTCTCCTAAAATTTTTGTATAAAAACAATGGAGGTCATTGTTGAAAGGGTTGGAAAATTTTTGAGAAACAAGTGTGTTTTGAAGTTTATTTTTGAGAAATAAAAGCAGTATAGTGATGGTACCTATCTTTTGATATCATAGATTCATGAGTTAATCAGTCTTACAGTCTGTTATTCTCCTTATCTTTATATGTGTATGTTTACTTTCTTCGTTATATCTCCCATAGTGTTTTTCTTCCATATTTAAATGAGCACTTGAAATAACTTCAGATTCATACTGGTTATGCCTCATTTTATTTGCATTTAAATATCCATTATATTCTCCAAAGTTGACAATAGATTCATCCTGGATAGATGCCTGTTGTTGATGGAATGTCTTTACTTCTTTCTACGCCACCTGAAAAATCGAATTGACTGTAATATGATTACTATCTTGCCTCTGTGTAAATTTGTATGGTGAAAATCTCTTACTGGTTTATTATACATTTTGAAAGCTTCGACTCCATGCCCAATGTTTCTTGTTTACCTTTTCGACCAGAAAATATTTTTTGAGAAATTCTAAAAGAACCTTTGTATATTTTAGCTTGCACATATATATCAAAGAGAGAGCCCTCTCTGGTGGAGAAAATGGCTAGTTCTTCTACCTAAAGCTTGGTTTGAAATAGGTTACCTTAGGTCTTATTTTCTTACAACCGGAATAAAATCTAAGTGCTAACATTTTGGCGCCGTTGCCGGGGACCGAAAGTGAAATTTTCCCTAGGAGAAACGACAAAGAAAGCTCAAATTTCTTGGGCAAGGAAGTTTGAAACAAGTTGGTTGTAGATATTGCCCTGGCGACTTCACTTGTGACAGTTTTCAGAATTTTTGAGAGTAATTTGAGAAAGACATTGTGGCTACAAGAAGGAATCCAGGTTCGTAGTTCTTTTTAGGCGTGGACAATCCAGAAAAGCTCCTCAAGACGGAGAAAGGCAAAGGCAAGACGAAAGAAGGTATTTCTCAGTTTTCAAATATATTCCCTTCTTTACAAGAACATCTGTTTGAGGAAGAAAATATTGGTTCAAGTGAAAAGATTTTGCTTAGAACTAAGTCAGATTCTGATTTGAAAGAAACAAAAGTTGATCCACAAAGTTTGTGGGACTATTCTTTAAAATCTGTTTGGGAAAATTTACAAAGATCCGAGAGGAAAGAACCTAAAATATCCAAATCCCAAAGAATACCTGTACAGGGTAATAAACGACAGGCGGCGGTTGTTGCACCTTATAATCCACCACCCATGGCTGCCAGATTTGCTCCTTTGGTTTTGCCAGCAGTTTTACATGATTTGCCTCAAAATTATGCACAGAGAATCTTTACTTTTGATAATGAGGGAAATTATACAGCACAGCAACATGTTGATAATTTCAGTGATTTTATTGATTTAGAGGAAGTGGATTATGATGATGCTAAAATGAGGTTTTTTGCTCAAAGCTTGAGGGGTGAAGTGAAAAAATGGTTTAGAGATTTAGCCGCTGGATCTATTGCAAATTATGATGCCTTTACAACCCTTTTTATCGAAAGGTGGGAAGATCAGAAAAATCCTTCGCAGGTATTGACCCAGTATAACAATCTGAAAAAGGGAGGTTTTGAGTCAGTTCAGGAGTTCTCTGCCAGGTTTATGAAAGTCTACAATTCAATCCCTACAGATATAAAACCTCCAGTAGGGGCAACCAAGTTACATTATGCTGATGCTTTTGAAGGTGATTTTTCATGCACATTAAGAGAAAGAAGATCTACTACTTTGGCAATAATGATGAAAGATGCAGTAGAACTTGAGGCTAACATGATGGCTTCTGGAAAAATGAGACATAGAGATATGGATAGAAAGAAAATTAGAGAAGATAATCAAAATGCAGCTTCTCCTTCTTCTTCCTCCACAGACGTAAAATTCGAAGCAATGATGAAAACTATGGAAAAGTTGTTAGAAAGATTAGTAGTGGATAACAAAGCTCCAAATAAAGAACAAGCAGAACCTCAAATCAGAAACCCAAATTTTAGAAGGCCTTTTGTTCCAGCTGCAAGGCCGAGAGAACAGTGAAACCCAAGAAATGCAGAAGAAGATCAAATCCGACCTCCTTTTCCTGAAAATTATATTGCTGGGGAAGCTGAAGCCGAGATACCTGAAGGAGATATTCACCACTGCGGCAGTTCTGATCCAGAAGTGTATTTGACTAAACAGGAGCATGATATGTTCATGGCAGAAGGGGAATGTTGTAGTTTGGAGGTAGGAAGTGATCAATACCAGATTGGTTATCAAAATGCCATAAACGACCTTCAAAGAAAGATAAATCCGAGGGGTCGAGATGTCATGATAGACAAAGGGAAAGAACCAATGGGCAAATCGAAAAGAAATGCTGATAAAACTTCTACTAGTCAGTCTAAAACACAAACTAAAAGAAAAGAAAATGAAGATGTGCCTAAGGTAATTCCAGATAGCAAGAAAGATCCAATGAAGGAAAGTGATAAAAATTTGGTTCCTTTCAACATACAGAATGAAATGTCAAAAGTCAAGATTTCAGTACCCTTTAATGAAATACTAAAGAACAAGGAATACAAGGAACAAATTTTCAAGATGATGCAGGTAGAAAATCGGGTGGAAATAGACACTTTGGAATTAGATGATGATAATCCTAATATCTGTTTAGGATCAAGAATGGAAGACAATAGTTTGGAAGAAGTTTCTCCCTTCTATGTGAATTTGGATATTCATGATAAAGTAGTGCATAACTGTATGTTGGATTCTGGAGCTTCTCATAATTTGATGCCCAAACTTGTAGTAGAATCTTTGGGATTGGAAATTACAAGACCATATGATGACTTATTTTCTTTCGATTCAAGGAAAGTTAAATGTTTAGGGTTGATAAAAGATTTGACAGTCAATCTTAGTAAAATACCAGCCAAAGGTATTCTTATGGATGTGGTGGTTGCTGATATTCCTGCAAAGTTTGGTATGTTATTGTCCAGGTCATGGGCCTCAAAATTAAAGGGAACTCTACAAATGGATATGTCTTTCGCTACTATTCCGGTGTTGGGAGTACACAGAAGATTGTATACTGAAAAGAGAGCTGCTTATTTGGTAAGTGATCTAAAAGAACCTGAGAAACATGCCATATATGCATTAGACACCGATTTGGGTTCTTGCATTTTGTACAATGATGTTGAATCTAAAGAAAAGATTGATTTAATTGAACCTATAGAAAATGAGAAGGAAAGATTGTTAAGAGAAAAGATCAGAAGAGAAGGTACTTGGACAATGCACTTTGATGGGGCTAGAAGCAGAGAAGGAGCTGGAGCAGGAGTATGGATAATTACACCTGACAGAGAGTTTCTAATGTTTTATTACCAATTGAATTTTGAATGTACCAACAATGTTGCAGAATATGAGGCTTTAATTCTGGGATTGAATGTGTTGAAAGATATGAAAGTGTTGGCACCCCAACAACTCCCTTTAATTTTTGCACAAAATAAAGGGACCCCATTAAAAATTTGTAAATACTTAACTTATGGTTTGCTTTCTTGATTTTGTAGGTGATTTCATGGCTCTTTTCCTTTGATCTTTTCTTTGATCTTGACACTGCTCATTCTTTGGCTTGCTTTTAATACAATGAAGCTCTGATGGTTCAAATTGATCTATGAGTGTTGGTCTTTTGATTTTCTTTACAATCAACAAAGCTTACATAAACTTATCCAAAATGATTGCATTGTGCAATTTACTTAATTTGAATTTGATGTGTAATGAATTCACAACTCTTATGACTTTCTAATTAAAATATTCTTAAATGAAGATTATATTCATTTTATCCTTGGAATGAAAATATTCATATCTTTACGTGTAAATTCTCCAAAGTATTGCTTCATTTATAAATTATACGATTTTTCATAAGAGATTAAAATTACATTTTGATTACACATATTTCAAGTCTATCACAAACTAAGTTTAAGATTTTATATATTCATACCATTGGATTAAGGTAAACATAATATATCAAAAATGTTTTTGATATATATATATATATATATATATATATATATATATATATTTTTTTTTTTTTTTTTTCTTAATCATGTTATGCAACATATTGAATCTCATACTTCACTTTATTACTCACCATAATATGCTTTTGGATAAAGTCATAGAATTGAATTCGTTTGAAATTAACTCTGGAATCATGTGCATTTATGCTTATATCTTTTTCCACTTAACGTTTTCATTTCTTGAATCATTTTGGCTAACATAAGGTTTAAGTGTCATATGGGCGATTAATATTTTGAAAACAACCACATCCTCTCATTAAATGGTACAGGTTTGTGCTACATGGTGATATCACTTAAAGAATTAGACGCCCAGTGCATGCAAGACACAAAGTTGCCAGAATCAATAGAAACTTCTCATAGTTATCTCGTTAATGGATAACTTGGTCAATATGCCACTTGGAAATATAGAGTGTAGTCTCATAAAACAGAATGCTCAGAGAGGGAATATCGCCATGAATAGAGAAGATAGAACCTGCACCGCAACGTGGAGGATTGGGAAATGAGTTTGTTGTAGTATGCAATGATATCTCCTTGAAATATTGTTGTCTCTTAATCGAGACAGTTTGCCACATTAAAAGCGATGAGAGGATTGTGCCACCAGTTTACAAAGCTGTCACATGTTTGTTGAAAGATCAGCCACGAATACATACGATGGTGATTCATGAGATATGCTTATTATTAGATCAGCAGATGGATAGTTTTATTGGTGCACTTCTACAAATGCGCAGAAGGAGAGGAGAATCCAAGGCAATGTTTGTTTTGGTGGAGATATTGTATCACCCAAGTGAAATCTTAATATCGCAGTTCTGTTGTGCATATGATCATGAAAGCCTCGGATCAGAACGGTTCGCCCAACCATTGGCATGTTAAGAGGAGATCGTTGAAGTCAAGGATCAACGAATCAATGAAGAAGGGAGATTCATTAATATTTATTATTTTACCATTTAAAATCATTTATTCTTCTCCTTTGAACTATCATTTCTCTTCTCAGTTGATATTTATTTTTATATAATCTGCAGTGTTATTTAATATATGGTTTAATGTGCAGGTTTGACGAGGAGATATAACAGAAGATTAAAAAACCAAATCGCGCACCAGTGAAAGACAGGTTTTTGCACGAATGATTGCGGATAAACCGTGATGAATTAGCTAAAACCATTAAAAACCCACTTCACAAATGGGCTGATTTACCTTTCATCGCGGGCCGTTTCCAGAAATTGTGAAGGATCTAGGATATTTTCGGGCCTGTTTCAACCAGATTTTTCCAGGAAACGTTTTTTGCGACCAGCTGTAAACATCAAATGTGGAGATGGTTATATTCCTGATCACCTATATAATGGATGGAGATTCGACTTCCAGAGGGGTGTGGGTTCTTAGCAGAAGAGAGGATATTTTATGATCTTCAATTCTGTTTCCTTTTGTAAATTTTATGTTGCAAAAAGAAGAAGAGACACTTCCAGGAAGGAGGCGCGCGTGACAGAGCAAAGGAAGTGTTGTTTTCTCTGTTCTGTAAATGCTGCTGCCAGACAGGGCAGATCGATGGAGATGAAGAGCTTTGTCTTTTGAGGATTCGTTGTATCTCTCTGCAGGATGGAGTGGTGAAGAAAACTCATTTGAAATATATTTTGTTACTAGTATTACATCATACTTGAAGCTGAAGCTTTCATATGAATGATACTCGACATCTGCAACAAATACTGTGACTGGTATTTCATTTTTGGATTTATACATATATACATATATTTCAGTTTGTTGTCTTCTGCTTATATACTAACTCAGTATTGCTGTGACATACTGACGTTTAATCATTTTTTCCACTTCATCAATTCAAGTTAGTGTTTTGAGTAAATATCTCATTATGGTTTTGTTTATTAGTATGTTTACTATAAACATAAGTTTTAATGATATACTTTTCTGCTTATTTAAAATCTCACTTGTATGTTGACAGTGACTTTAAATAAGTATTATCTCAAATTCAAATAACTATCTTGATCATTAATTATTAATCAATTTTAGGAAGTTGAAATTAACTGTGTGTTTACAGGTTAGATTTCATTTCTATTATAGCAGAGTGGCTTTGTTATGATTTAAATATGTTTATTTACAGCATACTTCAGTTTTCTGTTATTGATTAATAATTAATATAGATTCAAATTTGCTCTCAGCTGAGATAGAGTTAAATAGGATAGATAGATTAATTAGTTTTAAAGTTTATTTTATTATTGATTTAGTACTGTAAATCATTCTGCATACTATAAGTAAGTTTGCATATTTAGAAAATTTCTCCAAAATCGAAGTCTTTCCTTACGAAAGCAACCTTAGGACATTTGTAGATATTTAGGTAGGATAGATATTAGAATAAGTTAGATTTTGCTGGTTTTAAGTTCTCCTTAAGAGACAAACTAGCTGGTAGCAGGACCATAACCTGCGAGGTTTTGTTAAACCAAACATACCGGACGCTGCTCTAAGCTGATTGTGTGGATAAAACCTCCTTACTGGCTCTGATTCATAAAATCAGGCCAACAAATGGCGCTAGAAGGAGGGCCGATCGGCAAGTAAGCCCTTTTGAGCTATTTCTTTTAAATTTCGATTTATTTTAAAAATTGCTCATATTACTGTTTTAGAACATGCTTTCAGCATGCCTGGGCCTGCTAGAGGTATTTCTGAAAGTGCAGTAAATCTCTTGCAAAGGTTAAGTTTTGATGGAGAAGGTAAAATGACTGCTTTGAAACATCTCACTGAATTTACAGATATTTGGAACCATTTTCGTATAGTGTGTGAGAGTAGGATTTGCAGGCTTTTTACTGTCACTTTCAAAAGAAGAATTCGAGGCTGGTTCGAAATGTTACCCGCTAAGTCCATTCATTCATGGAAACATTTTATGGAGTTATTCATTGATGCGCATGAGGATTATAATTATCAAGCATTGAGGTATGAGATTGGAAATCTTCGCAAACAAAAAGGTGAATCTACTAGTGCTTTCTTTTCAAGATTTATGTCAATGCATTTTCGATTTCATGAGAAAGATCAATTTTCTGCAGAAGAAATAACAGATTTATTTTTATCTCTTGATTCTCTTTCAACTTTATCTAATCAAACAAATCATGATAAGCTACAAATTGACGATATGCATGTTGATGGTTGCATCACTTCATCGGTTAATACTGATTCAAGGTCTAATTTTATTGATCCAAATTCTGACACTAAAATCATTGAACATCAACAAATCTTAGGATCTTCTAATATACAATTTCAAGAACAAAAGAATTTAAATTCGACGCTTACATTTAAAAATCATTCTCTTGTTCAAGCGATTGTAGTCGAAAATGAGTCGATGATTTTAGGACCTGAAACCGAATCTTTGAATGATCATAGCATAAATCATGATTTTGCATTTTCTTCCTCTGAAATTGAACAAAATTGTCTCATTCCTTTACAAAATATATCAACAAATCAAAATATGAATAATGATTTTTCTTTTGAGTCAATTAATCAAGATTGTCCTTTGCAAACAGGAACATCTAATTTTCAACATTTGGAAAGTTATCATGCTTTATATCCAAATCTATTTACTGATTATAATTCAAGTCCAGATACTAATATACAAACACTATGGTCAATTTCTATGCAAAGTGATTTGACGTATAAGAATGAGGAAAATATTTCTATTCAAGATATTGACGAGGAAAATATTTCTATTCAAGATATTGACGAGGAAAATAATCTTATAAATATCGCTCATGAATCTCATGCATATAATAATATTGAAGAAGTTAAGTTAGAAGTTAAAACTATTTCTTATAATGTTGACGATACTAATCTTTTCAATTGTAAAATAATCGAATCGTCAAAATCTCATGAATTTCAAAGGCAAAGTGCTTACTCTAAGGTAGTGTCAAATTTTGATTTTCAAATTTATGGTGATGATACTTCCTTACAAAATATATCCTCTACTTTAACTTTTCCTAGATCCTTTGATCATAATCTCGACATGCCACTTTTTGATTACTATCCTGATGAACATGCTATCACACATTCCATTGAATCTTCACTAGTTTTAGATCTCCTCCAATCTTCTTTTTATGATCCAGTTTATGCATGGTTGGAAGAGTCATATTTTAAAAGATTTTCATGTCGTCTTCTTCTTTCTTTTGTAATTATAAGTTCTGATTTAATACTTTCTATTTTTCAGTATGAAGCATTTCAATTCATATTATTAATATTCGATATGTTTTATTTTACAGGATTACAAATGCTTCAATGGCTTCATTGGCTTTTTGACTTTACTTGATTATGATGGAATGTTTGATTTTAGTGTACATAAAATAAAACTAGGAATAAGATAGAGTAGTTTCTTTTCTTTTTCTTTACTTCTTAGTTTTGATTTCACACATAGTAGTAAATATAAGAATGTATATATTTATTAATCAGCTCAATAGTTTTTTGCTAAGGATAGATTGATCTCTACTTAATTTTTGGTCAGGTACACTTGGTTGGATTGACAAGTTAGAAAACGTTTTGAAGCAAGTGATACAATCGGGAATGCTACGAGTATGGCCTTACATCAGGGAAGTGAATTCTTTATCTTATTTTCATTTCAAAATTTGTATACTTATAAACCTTGAATTTTGGTATTAATTGTGAGAAATCATAAATTTACAATAATGCAGTAATGATAAATCTATCATTAGGTTATTTTACATGATTGTGGGATGATGTCATTAATTATATACTTTTAGACTATATTTAAATTATTACAGTGACATTCATCAATTTATTTAAAATGTGTAGACTAACCTTACCATTATTTCTTTTATCATTTAAATTTTGATTTTCTCTTGAAATGAGTTTGACAAATCAACTCCCTGAAATTTCTAAATCATTCATGCCAATTCTTGATTTTGCTCATAAAGATTATTTTGATGAATATTTCTCTAAATTTTTGTAATCGATCATTTCTCAAAATTAATAATTTAGGCTTTTCTATGAATACTTACCATATTTATAATTAAAGAAAAGTCTTATTTTGATATTATCACAACCACAAATTAAGATAAACCTAATTGAGGGTATTGAAAATTGTTTTATAATTTCAGATCAATTAAATATGTTTAAAATATTATTACGTGTTGATCTTCAATTTTAAATTTTCTTTCATTCGATTATGATGCTTAGGTTGTGACATGAAATTAATAATGATTTGCACAAATCAATTTAATCATCAAAGGAAATTAATATTGAGTTTGGTTTCACTTGATTACTTCTCGTTTTCACTTTTGAGACCTAGATGATTGGATTTCTTATCACCTCAACCTTGTACATATTGACTAGATTTTGAGTTGAAATCTTGCTTTTTGAAATAATTGGTTTCTTACAAGTCTTCTTTATTTCTTTTGATTATCTTTCGATTTAGAAGATTTTGTTGTGACCATTTTTCTTTTAGGTTTTTCATTTAGTTTTGTTTTTCAAAATAAAGAGTTGTAATTATTACATCTTGCTCACTTTGTAATTATTTCCACGAAACTTTACAACTTAAAATTTTTCATTTTTCCTTTTGTAAATAATGATGAATAAAAGGATCCGACTTACTCAATCTTCTCACTAATTAATTGAGTCCTAAAAGAATGAAGAAATATTTTAAGAAACTTTACATCAATAATAAGTTTATGATACGTTTTGTGAAAATCACCATTTCGACATACATATTTATGTCTCCTATTTTCTATTTTATATTGACATTTATTTTTAGATCTTTATATTGTGGTCAATTTTAATATGGCACTTAGGAGATTTGTCGTTCTTTCTTACGTATGTCTTAATTTTATGATTTTTACATTATTTTATATAGCTCATCATATGGAAAGTAATCATATCTTGAATTTTGATTTTTGAGGTTATTGACCATCTTCGACTCTCAGTTAAAGTTTCGATAAAAAATTTTAAAATTTTTCTTTTGGATTTCAATACATACATTTTGGTTGAATTTTGGATTTGATCGGATTCTATCTTTTGAGTGTTTTATTAGTGATTTTTGTTTGGTTGATTGGTTTCAGTAGTAAATTTATTTTTTTTCAAGCTTTTGATTTTCTTCTTTGTTTTTAAGGGAGCATTGTAGATAAATAATACTTTGATGGCACACTGCTCGGTGTTCATATGTTTCTCTACTAATCAACCCAATATCTTTAAGGGAAACCATTGTAAGGAGTTTCTTGCCATATCAAATGTTCTTACTGTGATTGAATCATTCCTAGCCTTGAAAGATTTCTTATGAACTTAGCTAATCAGTCAGTTGAACTCATGATTATTATTCTTGGACTTTATTTTGAGAATGATATCATTAGCTAGGCAAGTCAACTTGTTGGGAAACTTTTCTCTCAGAATCTTTATAAATCAATGGCATTAGTCATCTTTAGGCCTTCCATGTTATTATAGGGGTATTATCTGGATTTGTTTCTCATCCATTAGAAAAAAAATTTAAAACTAAACTAAACTTTGATTGAAGGATAGGAGGTCTCATTACGAGCCGACCCAATCATGATCATCAGCCCTCTCAGGGATAACATCATTTCTGATCACCAGGGTGATGGCTCTTGGTCATAAGATCAAGGGACAGGAGGTCTCATCACGAGCCGGCTTGTTTATCTCTGACAGTTCTCGTGAATGATGCTATCAATAGCTGGTTACCAAGCTAGGATAGTAGTCTTGAATCAAAGATATATATATATATAAATAAAAATAAAAAATAAAAAATAACAAGAGAAAAACAAATTTTATCTTTCAATTATTTATATTTAATGGATGGGGAACTTATCCAGATATCTTCTTAAGATATGGAGGTCATATCTTTATGCTAGTGTTATTCGATTATCCTTAACTGTTGAGAAGGAATTCTTGATAAAGTTTATTTGCTATGCATATATTTCAAACTCATTCATCTTTATGAAATCTTTGAATAATAGTTGTGACAATTCATTTGAGTGTGACAGCACTTTAAGTTTAAACTTTACTATATAGGCTAGTGATGTGAGAATGTCATGTGGTGTGAAAGTTTGATATTTCGAGAAAACCTTGATTTTGTTTCCCTATATTTTTTTCTAGTAAACATACAGAGATAACTGGTTCGCCCAGCATGTCGCCATTTGTTGGCACCCCCAACAACTCCCTTTAATTTTTGCACAAAATAAAGGGACCCCATTAAAAATTTGTAAATACTTAACTTATGGTTTGCTTTCTTGATTTTGTAGGTGATTTCATGGCTCTTTTCCTTTGATCTTTTCTTTGATCTTGACACTGCTCATTCTTTGGCTTGCTTTTAATACAATGAAGCTCTGATGGTTCAAATTGATCTATGCGTGTTGGTCTTTTGATTTTCTTTACAATCAACAAAGCTTACATAAACTTATCCAAAATGATTGCATTGTGCAATTTACTTAATTTGAATTTGATGTGTAATGAATTCACAACTCTTATGACTTTCTAATTAAAATATTCTTAAATGAAGATTATATTCATTTTATCCTTGGAATGAAAATATTCATATCTTTACGTGTAAATTCTCCAAAGTATTGCTTCATTTATAAATTATACGATTTTTCATAAGAGATTAAATTTACATTTTGATTACACATATTTCAAGTCTATCACAAACTATGTTTAAGATTTTATATATTCATACCATTGGATTAAGGTAAACATAATATATCAAAAATGTTTTTGATATATATATATATATATATATATATATATATATATATATATATATATATATTTTTTTTTTTTTATTTTTATTTTTTCTTAATCATGTTATGCAACATATTGAATCTCATACTTCACTTTATTACTCACCATAATATGCTTTTGGATAAAGTCATAGAATTGAATTCGTTTGAAATTAACTCTGGAATCATGTGCATTTATGCTTATATCTTTTTCCACTTAACGTTTTCATTTCTTGAATCGTTTTGGCTAACATAAGGTTTAAGTGTCATATGGGCGATTAATATTTTGAAAACAACCACATCCTCTCATTAAATGGTACAGGTTTGTGCTACATGGTGATATCACTTAAAGAATTAGACGCCCAGTGCATGCAAGACACAAAGTTGCCAGAATCAATAGAAACTTCTCATAGTTATCTCGTCAATGGATAACTTGGTCAATATGCCACTTGGAAATATAGAGTGTAGTCTCATAAAACAGAATGCTCAGAGAGGGAATATCGCCATGAATAGAGAAGATAGAACCTGCACCGCAACGTGGAGGATTGGGAAATGAGTTTGTTGTAGTATGCAATGATATCTCCTTGAAATATTGTTGTCTCTTAATCGAGACAGTTTGCCACATTAAAAGCGATGAGAGGATTGTGCCACCAGTTTACAAAGCTGTCACATGTTTGTTGAAAGATCAGCCACGAATACATACGATGGTGATTCATGAGATATGCTTATTATTAGATCAGCAGATGGATAGTTTTATTGGTGCACTTCTACAAATGCGCAGAAGGAGAGGAGAATCCAAGGCAATGTTTGTTTTGGTGGAGATATTGTATCACCCAAGTGAAATCTTAATATTGCAGTTCTGTTGTGCATATGATCATGAAAGCCTCGGATCAGAACGGTTCGCCCAACCATTGGCATGTTAAGAGGAGATCGTTGAAGTCAAGGATCAACGAATCAATGAAGAAGGGAGATTCATTAATATTTATTATTTTACCATTTAAAATCATTTCTTCTTCTCCTTTGAACTATCATTTCTCTTCTCAGTTGATATTTATTTTTATATAATCTGCAGTGTTATTTAATATATGGTTTAATGTGCAGGTTTGACGAGGAGATATAACAGAAGATTAAAAAACCAAATCGCGCACCAGTGAAAGACAGGTTTTTGCACGAATGATTGCGGATAAACCGTGATGAATTAGCTAAAACCATTAAAAACCCACTTCACAAATGGGCTGATTTACCTTTCATCGCGGGCCGTTTCCAGAAATTGTGAAGGATCTAGGATATTTTCGGGCCTGTTTCAACCAGATTTTTCCAGGAAACGTTTTTTGCGACCAGCTGTAAACATCAAATGTGGAGATGGTTATCTTCCTGATCACCTATATAATGGATGGAGATTCGACTTCCAGAGGGGTGTGGGTTCTTAGCAGAAGAGAGGATATTTTATGATCTTCAATTCTGTTTCCTTTTGTAAATTTTATGTTGCAAAAAGAAGAAGAGACACTTCCAGGAAGGAGGCGCGCGTGACAGAGCAAAGGAAGTGTTGTTTTCTCTGTTCTGTAAATGCTGCTGCCAGACAGGGCAGATCGATGGAGATGAAGAGCTTTGTCTTTTGAGGATTCGTTGTATCTCTCTGCAGGATGGAGTGGTGAAGAAAACTCATTTGAAATATATTTTGTTACTAGTATTACATCATACTTGAAGCTGAAGCTTTCATATGAATGATACTCGACATCTGCAACAAATACTGTGACTGGTATTTCATTTTTGGATTTATACATATATACATATATTTCAGTTTGTTGTCTTCTGCTTATATACTAACTCAGTATTGCTGTGACATACTGACGTTTAATCATTTTTTCCACTTCATCAATTCAAGTTAGTGTTTTGAGTAAATATCTCATTATGGTTTTGTTTATTAGTATGTTTACTATAAACATAAGTTTTAATGATATACTTTTCTGCTTATTTAAAATCTCACTTGTATGTTGACAGTGACTTTAAATAAGTATTATCTCAAATTCAAATAACTATCTTGATCATTAATTATTAATCAATTTTAGGAAGTTGAAATTAACTGTGTGTTTACAGGTTAGATTTCATTTCTATTATAGCAGAGTGGCTTTGTTATGATTTAAATATGTTTATTTACAGCATACTTCAGTTTTCTGTTATTGATTAATAATTAATATAGATTCAAATTTGCTCTCAGCTGAGATAGAGTTAAATAGGATAGATAGATTAATTAGTTTTAAAGTTTATTTTATTATTGATTTAGTACTGTAAATCATTCTGCATACTATAAGTAAGTTTGCATATTTAGAAAATTTCTCCAAAATCGAAGTCTTTCCTTACGAAAGCAACCTTAGGACATTTGTAGATATTTAGGTAGGATAGATATTAGAATAAGTTAGATTTTGCTGGTTTTAAGTTCTACTTAAGAGACAAACTAGCTGGTAGCAGGACCATAACCTGCGAGGTTTTGTTAAACCAAACATACCGGACGCTGCTCTAAGCTGATTGTGTGGATAAAACCTCCTTACTGGCTCTGATTCATAAAATCAGGCCAACAGAAAGCAAAAAAGATTGAGATATTTGGAGATTCTGAATTGGTTATAAATCAGGTAAAAGCTATTTATCAGACCAAACACCCTAAAATGAGGTTTTATAGGAATGAAGTATGGGATCTACTGGAATTTTTTTTCGATGAACATGATGTTATATCAATTCCCCGATTTAGAAACACGGTAGCAGATTCTTTAGCCACTGCAGGAGCTGCGTTCAAAACTCCCATCTTTTCTAAAAGGGAATATAATATCGAAGTCATACATAGACCGTCTATTCCAGACAATGTCAAACATTGGCAGGTCTTTGAAGATGACCAACAGATCAAACGCTTTTTGGAAATGACAGATGAGTTCAATTACAGGTCTATTGATGCAGAAGGTGATGAGATGGGTCCAGATGAAGTGGATTCTCCAGAGGAAACGGAAAAATTCAAGCAAAGGATTGGAGGTAAGGATATTATACAGCTGAAGAATAATGTTATCCCAAGAGGTTTAATTCCTTTAGAAAAGCTATTTGATAAAAATGATGTGGTAAAGAATCCAAAGATTGAACCAAAACTTGAAGATGTAAAAGATTATAATTTAGGTTCTGAAAAAGATCCCAAATTGGTAAAACTTTCAAAGAAATTACCGAGAAAAGAAGAAGATAAAAGTGTGGAAGTAATGAAAAGGTTTTCAGATGTTTTTGCTTGGAGCTATGAGGATTTGAAGGAATATGATATTTCTGTTATACAGCATACAATTCCAATTAAACCAGATGAAAAGCCTTTTAAGCAGAAATTAAGAAGAATAAATCCCAAGCTACTGCCAGTAATAGAAAAAGAGGTGAGGAAGTTATTTGATGCTAAGATAATTGTGTCTCTGAGGTTTTCCAAGTGGTTAGCCAATTTAGTACTTGTAAGAAAAAAGAATGGAGAAATAAGGCTGTGTGTGGATTTTAGAAACTTGAACAGAGCTTCTTTGAAAGATAATTATCCACTTCCTAAAATGGACCAGGTTTTACAGCAAGTGGTGGGGGCCGAAAGAATTTCCATGCTAGATGGTTTTTCGGGTTATAATCAAATTAAAGTTCATCCAGAGGATCAAGAAAAAACTGCTTTTACTACTCCTTGGGGAACGTTTATGTACGCCAAAATGCCATTTGGTCTAATGAATGCAGGCGCAACATTTCAGAGAGCTATGGATATTGCATTTGCAGATGAAAGGGACAAAATTGTGGTGGTATACATGGATGATATCACTGTTTATTCAAAGAACGCTGCTGATCACTGGAAGCATCTGGAAAGAGTCTTCATAAAATGTAGAAGGTTTGGGATTTCATTAAATCCAAAGAAATCACATTTTTGCATGGAAGAGGGAAGGTTATTGGGACACATCATATCCAAAGAAGGCATTAAGATCGATCCGGAGAGAGTATCTGCAATACAAAAGGTGGGAATCCCTAGGAGTAAGAAAGAGATTCAGTCATTCATAGGAAGGGTAAATTGGTTGAGGAGGTTCATTCCCAGTTTCGCTGAAATTTTGAGAAATATAACTGAAATGTTGAGAAAAGATAGAGAAATTAAATGGAATGAAGAAGCAAGAAAATCCTTTGACAACATTAAAAAAGCATTGACTGAAGCACCGGTGTTAATTAGTCCAGAATATACAAGGAATTTCATTATGTTTACTTATGCATCGGAACACATAGTGGCTGGGGTATTGTTGCAGAAAAATCAAGAAGGTATAGAACAGCCTATTGCATTTTTTAGTAAGATTCTGAGAGATGCAGAATTAAAATACAACATTATGGAAAAACAAGCTTATGCTTTGGTGAAAGCATTGAAAGATTTCAGGATATATATTTTGCATTCTCATACAATAGCACATGTTCCATCAGCAGCAGTAAAAGACATCCTTACACAACCAGATCCTGAAGGGAAAAGAGAAAAATGGATAGCAGTGCTGCTAGAATATGATTTGGACATTAAACCTACCAAACTGATAAAAGGTCAAGGTTTAGCTAAAATGATGACAGAAACAAATTGGGACTCACTCAGTATAAATTTTCTAGCTGAAACTTCGACCGAGAATGCTCCAAAGTCACCAATAATTGAAGATTTCTCTTTATCTCCCTGGTACTCAGATATCGTATATGTCTTACAGAATCTCCAAGCACCTGCGGACATGGAAAAAACTAGGGCAAGGTCAGTAAAACTGAAAGCAGCAAAGTTTTGCATATTGGATGGGAATTTGTTTTGGAAAGATCCAGGAGGAATATTATTAAATTGTCTTTTAGAGAATGAGGCACAACATATTATGGTGGAGTTTCATAAGGGTATGTGTGGAGGACATCATTCATGGAAGGCTACAGTAAACAAAATTCTTAGAGATGGTTTTTACTGGCCCAGCATGTACTCCGATGTGTATAAAGAAATAACAAAATGTCATGAATGTCAAATTTTCGATGGAAAAAGAGAATTATTGTCATTTCCATTGAAACCCATTTCAGTTGAAGCACCTTTCCAACAGTGGGGGTTAGATTTTATTGGTGAAATTAACCCTAATTCTTGAGGACAACACAAGTGGATTTTGACTGCTACTGACTACTTCACAAAATGGATTGAAGCCATCCCAACCAGAAATGCTACAGAGACGGTGATTATGAACTTTTTGGAAGAAAATATTTTGTCCAGGTTTGGTTGTCCTAAAAGGATAGTGACAGATAATGCCCCAGCGTTCAAGTCAAAAAAGATGATAAATTTCTGTCACAAATACCACATACATCTGAATCACTCAACAGCTTATTATCCACAAGGAAATGGATTAGCCGAATCTTCAAATAAAAGTTTAGTGAGAATCATAAAGAAGTTGCTAGAGGATAATAAGAGGGCTTGGCACACTAAACTGAAATATGCTCTATGGGCAGACAAAATCAGTACAAAATGAGCAATTGGCACTTCCCCTTTTCAGTTGGTATATGGTACAGAAGTAGTTTTCCCTGTTTCTTTGGGATTGCCAGTCATGAAATTATTACAAGAAGTTGATGAAGAACCAAATCATATGCAAAGAAGAATAAATCAAATGATAGAGTTGCATGAAGTCAGAGAAAAATCATATAACAAGACTCAAATACATCAAGAAAAAATGAAAAAAACTTTTGACAGAAAAGTTAAAGAAAGGGATTTTCAAATAAATGATTTGGTTTTGAAGTGGGATTCCAGAAAAGAAGAGCACCATGGAAAGTTTGAGGATTTATGGAAAGGTCCATATATTGTTGCAGGATGCCAAGGAGAAAATGCATTTATCTTAAAAAATTGCAATGGCGAATTTTATCCTGGAGGGCCGGTAAATGGGAGACACCTCAAACATTATTTGTCCTAACAGATAGAAGTGAAAGAAAGTTCCTGTACAGTGTAAATATATCAAAAAAAAAAAGGGTTTGAATGCGGCCCAATGGATCAGGCACTTGGTCTACGATGTTCTTTGCTACCTTGCAGGGAGGATAGAATCCCTAGTTGGAGCCAGTTGTTGACACCAGGTCTGAGGAAACCTAAATTTTTTGCTAAAAGGTCCTAAGAGAAAAAATCATCACAAAAAGGGTTGAATTGAAGGTTTTTATATAAAAGTATAGAAGAAAAACCCATATTTATAAAGTCCGCCAGCAAATATATGTAAGGGTTAAAGCCCAGTCAAGTTCCGTCGGCGGAGATATTATAGATCAAGATCAACGGTCAATATCAACCCCGCGTCGCCAATGTAATCGTAAACAAACAGTGGAGGGTGGTAGCGGACATAATACCACCAAGGCACGTGTCCGATATTCATTCATCCGCGTATGGATAAAGTGGTATCGGAAACCACTATAGCACCGCGCGGAACCACCCATTATGGAAATGTGGAAAGATACCTTACGTGGCAAGAGGGGACCCAACACGTGGCGAACAGGGAAAGCTTGGTAGGGCTATGGCACGTGGCATCATATTTCACGATGATCGGAAGGCTGATACATACCTAAATAAAATCAACGGCCAACGTTTCATCCGCGGCCAGGAACATGCACACGGGATATAAGGAAAAGCGGTCGCGGAGAATAAACCACCATAATAGGTGTCAACAGATGGTGTATCCGCGCGGGAAGCAAACCGAAAAAAGAAACCGCCTTTTCGATCGTGGATACCACCGGTGGAATAAAGGGGGACGAGATCTGACGGTCCAAAACAAAGCTTCGAAGATCAACGGTTGGATGTGACCCGCGTTCATAAAGGTGCAGGCAGGTTATTTTAAAAAGGCTTATATAAAAAGGAAGGGCTCCACATAACGGCATTTTGCATGTGTCGTTATCCTGGAGAGCTCCGAAGACTGGTGGAAGCTGGCGATTGCGATAGAAGGCGAAAAGCGAGCACTTACAGGTAGGGTCTGGTGACCTGTCACACTTTTTAAACGGAATTTTGTTTAAAAGAAGCGTTTAAAATGGAGACTGTGCAAGATATAGACGTTTTTAGGTCAAAAGATGCCCTAGAAGACAGAGATGAAGATGTTTACGATACCCTAATCAGGTTTCCGGTCTCCGATGTAAAAATTAAGTTGTCTGAGTTATTAAAAGAGGGTATAGACCCCCATAGGGTTCACCAGTCGTCTCTGATAGCTTTTTGCCCAGACCAATTTCCTGTTTTCCCAGAATTCGTCTCCTGGTGTGCCAAAAATTATTCCCGGGAAGAAAGAGTCATTTTAAACAGCCAGAAAACCAGAGCCATTTGCAAAATCGAGCCAGCCGAATTGATTAGAGCCCTGGAAGTAGATTTGCCCCAAACCCTGGACCCTGAGGTTTTTTCTGAGGTTTCAATTATTGAAAATTTTCATCATGCTTCTCAGAGTGATAGGGAAATGTTTTTGTCGACGTGTCTTAGACCAGAGACTATCATTTCAGAACTCCCTTACCCTTTAGATATCAATCTTTTTAATGAAAATACTCAGTTGGTCTTGACACTGTTGGCCGTAGTTTTAGGGTTAGATACGGATTTGTATATAACTGAGTTTCAATTGAGTTTATTGTACAGAATAAGTATAGTCCAATCGGGAATTGACGAAAGTCAAATTCCTCGACTAAATTTTGAAACATTCATAGCAGAAAGGATGCATGACCAGATGGTCAATTTTTCCACGCACAGACATTTCAGGTTTCAGGCCTTTTTAATGAGAATGATTATGGTATCCAGTCAGGAAGAATTACAGTTCCCAGAGATTGTTTTCACAACTCCACTGGAAAATAATATGTTAAACTTTATCAACTACATGCTCTCAGCGATCTTTAAGATGATTTTCGGAAAAAACCTACCTAGAGTACTGTCGGAAATGCAGGTATCAATGCAATTGAATACAGAGTATGCTACAGGAGACTGGTTTTTATCGAAAGATAGTACAGTAGTCAGATTGTATGGATTCAAGCATAAACCCTATGTGTTACCAGCATTCCTCACTTTGAGGATTTTTGCCTTGGAATTCTTAAGACAGAAATTGATTGTAGAAGATAACAATTTTTTAGTTCATAGACAAGCAACGGACATTAAATACCCTTTCACATTAGGTCCGTTCACAATAAAGAATAAGAACGCTGCTGTATATATAGAGAAGTTGTTAAAAGACATGAATTTTGAGACAGATGCAGCTATGGAATATGACCCCTTAAATATCATATCCAAACGAAGAATTGAGCATCGTATTAAGGCTCTGAATCATCAAATTGTCGAAGGGATGGCAGACAGAGCCAACTGGCTCGAATACAAAGAAGAAATTATTCCAGACACGTCCGACAAAGAAATGTCATTGGAAGAAGCAACGGTAGAAACAGAAAGCGAAATAAATACTGCATTAGTGGGGTCCAAAAGACCTATACAGGACATTATGGTCATTGATGATGAAGAGACAGAAAAAGGAAAAATATTGAAAACCGATGAGTCACAAGAATTGACAACAATTTCAAAAGAAGCAAAAGCGACAGAAGATGAAATACCAGAGGTTACAGTGAAGGAATACAACATTGAAGAAACCCCTGTAGGGGGTGAGGTAAATAGACCCATGAATATCATGGACGTATTTGATGAACATAGTAAAAATAAACAGGAATCAGCGAAGCAAACAAGTCAATTGTTTCCGAAGGTCAGGAATATATCAAATAATGAAGTGAGCTTATTTACCAGCAGGAATATCAAAGAAAATTCTTTGAAATTTTCAGTTGTAACAAAAAACAAGATCTCAGAGATGAAGATAGACTTCTCAAAAGTAAATGCCCCTGATAAAATTTTGTTACATAGACAAGCTGGAGAGGTCATATACTCAGACTATTTTGGGGGCTACATTGAGAGCAGACAAACTGAAGAATTCAGTAGACAAATTAAATAATCAGTTGAGACAGGAAAAGGCGGAGAATAAGTCTCGACAACAACAAATTAAGAAATTACAAATAGATTTGACTAATAAAGATGGAGATGCAGCCACTAAACTGCTCAAAGAGAAGGAAGAGGTGATCTTAACATTGAGACGAAAATTAAAAATCCCAGACACTGTACTCATTCAAGGTGCAGAATTGACAGTATTAGAAAAAGAGAAAGAAGAACTATCTAACGAAGTCAATGATGTCACAGCTAAAATGTTAAAGCTTTCTGATGAAAAGGATTGTTGGGAAAAAGAAAGGTTCATTTTAGAAGAACAGTTGGCAACAGCAAGAAAACAATTAGCAGAGAACAGTCAGCAGCAAGTACAGACAGGCGCAGAAGAGGATAAGACCGGTGTAGATGGAATTTTACAGGCAATGTCACAAATAAGTTTAAAATATAATGAAATCAAATTATTAAAGGCAGAAATACAGAAATTGAAAGAAGAAAATGAAGTAAAAGAGAAAGAAATAAAAACTTTGCAGGCAAATAATTAGGAATTGAGCAATAATAATAAGGGACTAGCAGCTCATGTAACAGGGCAAGCTGCTATGTAGGGGTGTAAACATATGGTGTGGGACCAGATCATTAAAGAGGTTGAAAAACTTAGGCCATATCTGGATTATATAAGAGTTAAAGAAAAGGTAGCCAAAGATGCCTTCGAAAGTTGTCGGGCAGTCAGGGAGAGCCTAAATAGAAAGCCGAAAGAAATAGCCCAGAGAGCAATAACATTTTTAAACAGTTTATCTGAGGCAGACCTGACAGCCATGAGTATAACAAACAGAATTTCTGTCATCACTTGGGCCAGAAGGATCTTGGGAAAATACTCACATGTCGAAAACGTCGAGGCCAAAGCAGGAGAAATAAGGAAAGAAGTAATCCAGTTCAAAAAACAATTTGAAAAGTTAGTGAATAAGGGATTCCCAGCTTTCTGGAACGAAAACAGTGAATTAATTCCTCCAAATGAATATAAAAGATTACTGTTTGATATCAGGATGGATCACCGAAATTTCCAGCAGCTAGATCACATGCTCACAGGAAAAATTTTAATGGAGAAAATGTCAGGGGAATTTGAAATTTTAAATATGCTAATTTCAACTTGTGCAAACCTTCTTCCTATTTCTTATGCAGGTCATATCGAGATGCGAGTCTTGGTGAAGGAAATGACCAGTTATGACTTACCCACGGTTGACCAGTGGAATTATGTGGAGAAGTACGGAAAGACCAGATATTTTGTTCATACCTAGATGCATTTGAAACTCTTGCCATGTGGCAAAAGGATGATATCCAAAAAGTTTTGCCAAGTGGCAAAAAGACATTTTTATTTTAAATTTGTAATATTATTTGAAAGACGGTTATGGGTTGCTCGAAGACAGTTATCTTTTAGTTAAACATTTTTAATTATTAATTAGAAGAAGCAGTTATGTAGAGCTTCTCCTAAAAATTTTGTATAAAAACAATGGAGGTCATTGTTGAAAGGGTTGGAAAATTTTTGAGAAACAAGTGTGTTTTGAAGTTTATTTTTGAGAAATAAAAGCAGTACAGTGATGGTACCTATCTTTTGATATTAGAGATTCATGAGTTAATCAGTCTTACAGTCTGTTATTCTCCTTATCTTTATATGTGTATGTTTACTTTCTTCGTTATATCTCCCATAGTGTTTTTCTTCCATATTTAAATGAGCACTTGAAATAACTTGAGATTCATACTGGTTATGCCTCATTTTATTTGCATTTAAATATCCATTATATTCTCCAAAGTTGACAATAGATTCATCCTGGATTGATGCCTGTTGTTGATGGAATGTCTTTACTTCTTTCTACGCCACCTGAAAAATCGAATTGACTGTAATATGATTACTATCTTGCCTCTGTGTAAATTTGTATGGTGAAAATCTCTTACTGGTTTATTATACATTTTGAAAGCTTCGACTCCATGCCCAATGTTTCTTGTTTACCTTTTCGACCAGAAAATATTTTTTGAGAAATTCTAAAAGAACCTTTGTATATTTTAGCCTGCACATATATATCAAAGAGAGAGCCCTCTCTGGTGGAGAAAATGGCTAGTTCTTCTACCTAAAGCTTGGTTTGAAATAGGTTACCTTAGGTCTTATTTTCTTACAACCGGAATAAAATCTAAGTGCTAACAATGGGTACTTATCATATGTTCTATATGTTCTTACACTTACTTCCAATCTACTTTTGGTCTACCAGATGACCCATATTGGAGATCACAAGAGGGTGATCTTCTATCCAAATGAGGTCGAAATACAAGACATGGTTTCAGGAAATATCATTGCAAAAGGTGTTGCAAACCACAAATCAAAACTCTATGAGTTCTCTCACTTTCTTCCTCTCTCCAAGTAGTCTACTCTTCACACACATGCAATAGAAGAGAGTAGGCTATGGCATGAAATATTTGGGCATCCCAACTACAAGAACTTGCAAGACATGCAAACTCAAAAGGTGGTTGAATGTCTACCCAATCTCAAGTTTTCCCAATGCACTTGTAATGGTTTCTTGAATGGAAAAGATCGATTAAAGAAGGTTGAGAAAAAGATTATTCATAGAGAAGAGCGAATGCTAGATCTAGATCCATAAGAACCTGAAGATCTAGCACCTAATGTTCCAACTCCTATTGCTGGATGGTCCATCAAATCGAAACTCTATGAGTTCTCTCACTTTCTTCCTCTCTCCAAGCAGTCTGCTCTTCACACACATGCAATAGAAGAGAGTACGGTATGAAATATTTGGGCATCTCAACTACAATCACTTTCAAGACATGCAAACTCAAAAGGTGGTTGAAGGTCTACCCAATCTCAAGTTTTCCCAAGGCACTTGTAAAGGTTTCTTGAATGGAAAAGATCCATTAAAGAAGGTTGAGAAAAAGATTATTCATAGAGAAGAGCGAATGCTAGATCTAGATCCACAAGAACCCGAAGATCTAGCACCTAATCTTCCAACTCCTATTTCTAGATTGTCCACCACTAATCCTGTTTCCACCATTGATCTTGTTGGAGATAGATGTGATTTCCAAGATACAAGAGTTGCACTCTCTCCCACAAATCCATTTCTAGCTGAGAGATGATTTCTTATTATTGGATCTAATCCAAAAACATTCTTTGAGGCCTCCCAAGATCCAAGATGGGTAGCATCTATGGATGAAAAGTATCAATCTCTTCAAAGAAATGAGACTTGGGATCTTGTTTCTCTCCCTCCTGGGAGGAAGCTTGTTCAATGCAAGTGGATATACAAAACAAAGATAGACTCAGATGGAGTCACAAGAAGGTATAAGGCTCGATTGGTTGAAAGGGATTTCTCCCAAGTTCATGGGATTGACTATTCAGAGATATTCACTCGTGTTACTAAGATGGATTCCACCCGTCTTGTTCTTGCTCTTGCTGCATCCAATCACTGAGAAGTGCATCACGTGGATGTCAAGAGTGCTTTCCTTCATGGAGATCTAGAGGAGGAGATCTACATGAAGCAAATTGAGGGGTATATTGATTATCCTTCACTTGTGTGCAAATTGAGGAAGTCCTTTTATGGGCTCAAGAAAGCTCCCCAAGCTTGGTATGCCAAGATGGACTCCTTCTTACTTTCACAATATTTTCAGAGGTGTAACATACCCCTTTGCTGAAACATTTTATGTTTGAAGAAAACATTATCTTAACTTTTATTGTAAAGTTTTATATTTGGCCAAGTGTCTAAGGATGACTGTAATTTCACAATATTATTATTTAATAAAATAAAATAGGAGACACTCACCCAAAGAGACTGTTGAAAAGTGTTGACTGAACCACTAGGTGGAATGGAATCTGGGGTAGAAGGAAATGGACAAGTGGCAGCATTAGGAACTCAGTAACTAGTTGTTGTTATGGGACAACTCCCTTGAATTGTGGTCAAAGTTCCCTGAAAGATGGGACTGGAGCTTGAGGCTCATTTATTTTGGAAGCTGACCACTAAAGACCTAGGCATATTTATATGCCATCGAATTTGAGCAGAGACTCACACTTTTTCTGATGAGAAAATTTACCTTGTGGTTCTGTTGTATGCACACAAGAGATTCGATGAGGGGAAGCTATATTTTGGGTTGTAGTGTAATTCTGTTTCACTTCTGCTAAGTGCAGACTTTACTGATGAGTGAAGAGAGTTATTTTGAGGTGTATTGCAAGTCCCCATTGATGGCTGAAAGTACAACCTGAGTGCCTTGCTTCTACACAGAGTCTTTTACATAGTGGTTCAGTAAACATGCTCGGGGGTCCAAAGGAGCAAGAGATATTGGTTGTTTCTTCTGTAGAAGGTTGGGAGGAATAAGCCTCTTTGGGTGTTTGTCTACCCTATATACATTTGCAGGTTCTACTTGTTATTTCAGTTCCTAAGTAGTTATAATTTATTTTCTGTAACTGTTGATTTAGGATTTATTAGTCAAATGTTGATAGTTATCATTCTGCAGAAGTAAATGTTTGATTTTTTGAACTGATTATGATTCTGTAAATTGTTGAATAAATTATATGAATTGATAGAATAAATTAATTCCCTGTATTTTTCCACGCACTATCTTTCTGTGGTACTATAGTACAGGGAAGGATGTTTTAAAGTAGATAAATGATATGCATTAGATAAATTGATTAAATAAACAAAACTCTGCTATGTTTCCTTTAATCTATTTATATTTTGCAATTTAAGATATCTTATGTTTTAGTCATAGAAAAACATAGCAACATCCATACTTTTCAAACATTGTAATATCTTTACATTGCAGCAACAGAAGCAAATAGGGTTTAATCTTTTCAATACTTCTAACCCTTGCAAAAGACAAATAATGATTCATAGTCTCTTATTGATGTATTTTTCCATTCGAACCTCCTAGTAAGGCTTTTAAGCATTCTGTATTATACATTTATCTAGTATCAAAACTCTCACCAACTCTCATGACTTGAAAACAACCATCGAAACAAAAATACTGAGTATGCAAAGCTACTAACATTCTATCTTATCATTAATATTATAGATCTTTTGAACACAAAACAAGTCTATTTTTGGATGAATGTCCCATTAACAAAACCCTAGCTACCCTACAAATAAACTAATTGTATCTTTTTATTAGTTTATTTATAATTACAAAACTGTTCTTATTTTCGGACGACTTTCCCAAAGTTACAAACAACATACGTTACTAGGTTAAACATTGCATCAACCAAACAGAATTTCCAAACGAAGCTCAATTTTCACAAAGACCTTTCCACTGGATTATACAAAGTATTTATTGAATTCAAAACCCTCATCATTCATACAGTTAAGAAAAACAAATTAACACTAATATTGTTAGGGTTTCACAACCGTTGAAAATGAAATCTTTTAACCTTAAGTGAACAGAAAAATTCTTGACAGGGTTTCGAACTAAGGCCTTTGGCCTCTCATCACATAGGTTAGCATCAAAGTAACACACACAACAAAGGGCTCAAGTCCATTGTTAAATAGACAACTGAACGTTGACAAAATGAATCCATTCATTCAACGAAACCAAAAAGATTCATACGAGACTAGGTCTCGGCAATTACCAACATCTATTATATAGTTCTCAGAATTTATTATTCTACAAATAAGCTCAGGGTTGAATTTCCAAAACGAGGCATTAACCATTTTTGGCTCTGCCTTCAAGAAAACACACAGTATTTAAACATTTAGGAATTTGGGCTTTTGACCCTAACTTAGTTCAAATAAACATATTTATAATCAACGCAGGAGCAGTGCACTCAAATGCAGCTTGTAAAACAAACAACACACATAACAAGTTACCATAACATCTTTTCATTCCATTAAAATTTCCAAGGGTTGAACCCCTTTCAACAGTTGTTACACTTTCAACAAATAGATACATAGTGAAACGCTGTAGAGTTCACACCGAAGTAGGTCGAGGATCCCATCCTCCCTACACTTGCCATTTCATCCTACAAACTTTACAAATGGTGGCAATATCAATAGCCAAACCACAAAACTGAAAGCTTCGCCTAAAACCAAACAACGAACAACAATTTCCAAGATAAACCTACAGGAAAAACTACCAAGGCTTACCAGTTATTAAGCAATATTCCCACGTAGATTCAAATATAGCAACCTGTAGATGAGAAGTACCTGCCATCAACACATAGGATGGTTAAAATATGTAATATGAATTTTGAAAACAAATTATAGGAAACAATAATATTTTTAAACTATCGTCAGGAGCAAGAAGAGAACTAAGACATTACCTTATCATAAAGGCCCTGGACTCGAAGACAAATGCCCCTACAAGCCGGTGAGTTCCAGAGTCACGCAACCTACTAAACAAGTGCAGAAACCCTCACTTCATGGCTCAGATCTTAACACCTTAACAAGTGCTTGTAATTCTTCCACAGGTCGTGGTTTCGAATCTTGGGAGGTGCTCTCAAAAACTAGAAATGAAAACCTAAAGACCCGTAGGCCTATCGTCTTCTATACCACTCCACTCTGGAAAAATGAATGCAAAAGGTTATGCCATCGAAGTGGTAAGCCCAAGAGCAGATAGGGTTAACATCATTACCAAGAAAACCACATGAAGGATTTCTAGAAAGGATTCCACTAGACTCTCCACTCCAACACTTTAAATGCACTTTAATGACCAAAGCTACCGTACTACATAGAATATGCCAAGATAACCATGTATTAAGGTTATCATTCGACCTCCCTTGCATAGCAAACGTTATAATATGAATGGTTACGTTATATTATCAAAGGTCAACTATTTTCATGTAATTCGCATCATACCCTAGGTTAAAGTCTTGACCATCCACTATGGCGGGACTCATAAACATTATACGATGGTTACACTACATCAACACTAAGCTAATGTGGCATGTTTCCAATCCGTACATATAACAAATTAAATAATATGAAAACCACCTTTTTATATAGTATATCAACTATAAAAACCATGTCAACACTATTGTTTAGTTACAATCCTTAATATGCTATAGGCATTATATTATCAATGGAAAAAACTATAGAAGAAATACAAATAACAAATAGTTATAACTATAGTCATTATTACAATGCTATAGGTTATAACATCCATCATATAAATTAATAGGAGAGAGTGCATAAAGATCTCAACTATAGTCTTTTGTTGAAATTACTATAAAAACACTAAGTTATAAGTGATGCATATATTAATGTAATAGAGGTTAGATGCATATAGGGGTAGTTATAACCATCGACACTTTCAATGTGGCCATGCTAAATACTATCACCTAGGTTATGCATGTATTACATAAATATCATAGAGTTAGAAGTGCGACTTTAGCACACAAGTTTAAATTACAAACCCTTTGCATGGTAGTGATAATAAATATAGAAGTTTGATGCCTTTAGCCTTGAAGGCCAAACGAATTACTCCTTTTTATAACATAGTACAATATATGCAAATACAAACAATATAAATGCTAAGAATTTGAGTGAGATCTTAAGAACTATTCAATACATATTTTTAACTGAAGAAACAACCGGAATGGATCTCACCCTGACATGTTTTGTAAGTTATTCTATTTTCTCTTTTTAAACTTTAAAGCTAACTAGCGATATTTAGGACCTCCATATTTCACTTTCGAAATACTATTTTTCTCTTACCTGTGATCTGCGACAAGAGCATTCAAATGCTTTATCTAATAGCTAAGTAAGCCTTGGGGTTCCCATAAGACCCATTCATCATCAATAAGAAGAACAACAGTTAGCACATATAAAAAATAGCAAGTAAATCTATAAAGCATCGACATAAAATTTTAGTAATCATAAGTAATATAGGATGCACGACTGAGGGAAGAAAACATCCAATAGCATCCTAATGTAGACATAGTTACATTTCATGCACATCGTAAAACAATACACATGCATGGTCATTATAACATTTTATTTCAGCATGTCGTTTAAATGAACAAAAAAACATTTATTATATTTCCGTACAGCAAGTATCGCAATTAATGCTACGTTGAAATTTTTAAAAACATTTGTGATTTTTGGGATGTTACATGTGGTATCAGAGTGCGAGTTCAAACTCTAGGCCTTAAATAGGCTCACCCGCACAAAACAGAAAATGAAAACAGAAAAATCTAGTTACTAACTTTTATTTAAATTTGTTTCTGTACAGAATAGTTTGACGTTTAATTTGCAGGTATGGACATACCAAAGGAATTAGCAGAGGAAAGATCTCCTCATAATGAACGTAATAATGACGAACATGAGAATATTAATGAAGAAATCTACATAGAACTTAATGATCAATCATATGAATTATTACATACTGTTAAGGATTTAAAAACTTAAATAAAAAGTGTTAAGGAAAAAAATGAAAGGATTTTAAGAGCATAGGAGGAATTAAATCAGATTTTATAGGATAAGTACCATCAAGATGAAAAGGATAAGAGAATAGAAGTAAAGACTGAATCTGGAACAATGTCCTACAACCACAGAGATAAGAAAGAAAAATACTATAAAACTAAAAGTAACTCTTCTTCTTCTGAATTTGATGATAAAACTTATCGCAGAAAATATAATTTTGATCAGGACAATAGTGACAGTGACTGTGGTCCTAAGAAAAAATGTAAAAATTATGAACAAATTTCAGGAGAGTTTAAAAACATAAAACCTCCAACTTTTAATGGAGAAAATGAAAAGGGAGAGGCAGCTGAAGCATGGCTATCTGGAATGAAGAAGTATTTTCATATTTATAACTACTTATCTCAATTAAAAGCTAAGATGGCCATATAAAATCTGAACAGAAGGGCAGACATTTGGTGGCAAGATATCAAGAGAGTTAAACGTCTTAAAGACAAGAATATAAAATGGAGTACATTTAAGAAAATGTTTAAGAATTTGTTTTTATCCGAACAGTACTACGAAGATAAGTCGGAGGAATTTTATGATTTAAAGATGGGTTATATGACCATGAAGGAGTTATGTAGAAAATTTCTCATCTTGATAAGGTATGTACCTTACCTAGATGAAGAAAAACCTAAGATACAAAGGGTTCTAAGCTGCTTACCTTTCCACATAAAGGACATAATTGAATACGATAATCCTTCAACTCTTGAGGAAGCCATTAGGAAGGCTAATTTCTGTTTTGAACAGAGCAAAGGAAGAAAAGGTGTATCAAGTTGGAGGAATAATAAATCAAGTAATTACGATCATAAGAAGAAAACTTTTAATTTTAAGAATTCTGGAAATAATAAAAATTTCAATAACATAAATTTTCAGAATAATAATAATTACAGAGGTAATTCACCACAGAATTTTAATGCTGCAAGGAATGTGCCTAATAATAATAACAACAACACCATAAATGTTGAACAGAGGCCACCTTTGAAGTGTTTTGACTGCAATGGACCACATACTAGAACAAACTGCCCACTTAGAAGAAAGACAGTCAACAACATTCACACCATACAAGCAGAACCAACAGTTGGTGATGTAGCAAGAGAAATTCCCAGGATTAATTTAGCTCTGGAAAATCGACAAGCATACCATCAAACTTCTATGGTTGAGATAGAAGGTATGATACAAAACAAATCTATTTCAATTTTAATAGATCAGGGTGCACGTTTGAGTTACATTTCACCCGATTTAGTGAAAACTTGCATGTTAAAGGTAGAAAAATTTGATCATTCATGGTTAGTTCAGCTAGTAATCGGCAGTAAAAGAAAAGTTACAGAATTTGTCAAAAGTTGTGATTAACTTATGAGTCAGCTGAAAACGCAAGTTAATTTGAACGTTTTTCCATTAGGGTCATATGATGTGTTAATTGGCATGGAATGGCTTGAACAACATAGAGTAGTACTTAACTATAATGAAAAGTCTTTTACTTGTTTGAATAATCAAGGTAATACTAAAACAATAAAAGGAATTCCTAGGAAAACATCTGTAAGACAAATTTTTGCTTTACAAGTAAAGAAAGCTATAAGAAAGGGCTATAAAATGTCTACTGTTAATGTGATTAATGACAAATGTTAATCTAAAGAAGATACGATAAAACTGGAAGACATACCTATTCTTAAGGAATTTTCAGATGTATTCCCGAAAAAAATTTCAGGATTACCTCGGAAAAAGGAACTTGATTTCACCATTGAGTTAGTTCCGGGGGTGGTACCAAACTCAAAGGCTCCTTACAGAATGAATATTCTGGAGTTAAATGAACTAAAATCTCAACTGAAAGAATTAATAGATAAGAACTACATAAGGCCAAGTGTGTCTCCTTGGGGAGCACCAGTTATCTTCGTTAAAAAGAACGACGATACTTTGCGACTGTGCATAGATTACCGCCAACTTAATAAAATGACAATTAAGAATCAATATCCCTTGCCCTACATTGATGATCTATTCGATCAGGTACGCAGAGCAGAGATATTCACTAAAATTGACCCAAGTTCTGGATATCATCAAGTTAGAATAAAGGATGAAGACATTTCAAAACTGCTTTCAAAACTCATTATGGACATTACGAGTTCGTAGTTATGCCTTTTGGGTTAACTAACACGCCGACAGTCTTCATATGTTTAATTAATAGTGTTCTACATAAGTACCTAGATAAGTTTGTAATTGTGTTCATGTTAATTTTTGAGCATTAATTCAACGTACTCTAGGATCTTTACTGAGTGAATAACATGTACAGCATATCAAGCATATCGATCAAAACAAGCAATCACATGAGACAATAGAGACACAGAGTTTCCTTGGAGAAAACCAAGAAGGTGAAAAACCCCAATAACTTCCTTAGAGATAGATAGAGAAATGATACAAAACCCAAGCATAAGAGATAGTCTCCTAGCAGCAACTTCTCCTTCTCCACTAGTGCACCACTCTCCAATGAGTGTATAAGTGAGAAACTGAATGATCAAATAGAGTGCCTCCCGCACTCTATTTATACTTGACTTGACTTGCCTAATAACCTTACTAGGTCGGCCTCAACATAACCACTTAACATAATGATGATAGGGACGAACCCCAATAGGGTGGTATAATAACCCTTTGACCAACATGACTAATACAGGGCCGACCTATTGCTACTGCAAACCCCTCCCCCCAAAATGTTTTGGAAAATAGTGGGGCCCCTCCTGTTCTTTTAAGAAGAAGTTTGTCTAAGAGTCTAAGGCCATTAGAGCTTTTCCTTACTTCGACTTTTTTTTTGCTTGCTTCACTTTTGAGTTTATTTTCACCCTTGTGCCAAAGTAAATCTCAAAGTTCTGACTGCAATGGAGGAGATTTTGAGTTATCTTTTTTCGCGATTGCAGACGACCTCTCCCGAAACGGAGGTTAAAGTTCACCAAAGTTCTCCGCAATGGCGGGGAAACTCACGCAAGTCTATCGCAACGGCAGAGTTAAACAAATGAGTCTGACACAACGGAAGAGTTAAGATATCGAGAAGGACTCAATCCTTCTCCTTTCCAATAATTTTTTTTGTTTGAGATATCGCAACTCACCGTCAACCACGAAATAACTTGCCTATCTTTTCTGCAACAACGGATAGGCTTCCCTAAACTTTCTGTCTCCCAACTTCGTAGCTTTCCTTGGTGGGCAAACTCAAGTAACTTCTCTGTGATGACGAGCAAGCTCATATTTTCCTTCCGCAACGGTGGAGCACTTAGCCATGTCCTCTCGTTTTCGATGGTCGCTTTTAATACTAAATGTTTGGATTTGACCTTTTTCGTATGTCTTAATTAACCTCGTTTTATTGCCCACCTACCCTATTAATGGCTTGCACGCGTCAAGGGTTTTATATAGGGCATTAATCCCATTAGGATTTTCATAATCTCCATTGGCTGGAAGGCTCACCCCGTGCCATTCGAGATTGCATGCACCTGCTCCAAGTTCATTGGTTCTGTCGCAGCATCAATGCTCAACTTCTAACAGGTTAGTACCTTGCTAAGGATTATGTGTAGTGGTTTTCTCTCATCAAATTAGGTTCTATGGTCCCATTTTTTATCGTTTAAACCCATGCATTATGTTTTTTCTAATCTGACCGTGGCCTGAGAAGACCCATACCCATACCCTACTAAAAGAACCTAGCTTGTTTTCGTCTAGGTGTGGAGGTTTTAGTAACTTTCTCACCTGTTGAGAAATCATCAAAAAGAAATGCAGCCTACCCTTAACCCATTTTAGAGCCATTGGCGTCATAGGATTGAAAATAGTCTGTCCACCCTTATGCGAAGGACGTTGGTCTCATGCACACTTAGACTGCTTTTATTTAATATTTGCATTATGGTTGTCCCGTAAATAGACATTTTGATAAGAGTACGTAGGAATTTGCATTGACATAAATATTTACTTAAACATGGTGTAGTCCTTACGAATGAAATCTGCATTCAGTTTATGTTAGATGCACCAAACTAGAAATATTGGTTGGCATATATGCTAGTATGTTGTTGACACCACGTCATACTTTCTTATGTCTACCTATGTATTTTCATTGGTCAAGATTATTAAAATAACTAAAGGTGGCAAAAGAAAATCTAAATAAGCCGTCACAGAATCCACTAAATATGCAAGGGTTGAGACCACTTATCAGGATACTAAATGCATTACAGGTGTACCACCAAAGGTCCAATGGGGTGACTTATATCGGATGATAAGGGATCAAGAAATCCTGGATTCCCTGTTAGAAGAAGAATACCTATACCGAAACATCAGGACATCCTACATATCAAAGGAAACCACCCGCCCCGAGCTCTTTCCTTGTGCGAAGGTAGTCGAATGGATTTTGCAGCACGTAGATGCCCAATCACGAAGGGATGCCTTTGCATCTTTCACCCTTGCTTATGTCTTAGTAGCTTATAACTTACCCCACCCAAATCAGCACCTAAGTGACGAATGGTTGGCATAGGTTGAAATGGACAACCTAGAAACGACACGGAAGCTGCTCATTGCAGGCAAGTAGTTCAGGAAGAAGGAAAATAAAGAGTATGAGGTTCAAAACCTGAGGCCTCCTTTCAGAATGATTGCACTTATGTTGAGAAGAATCTTTCGTAGACCTAATGGAACTATGTTTATGCTTCAATGGGTACCCATTATCCATTATGTAGCTTTCTGAGGAACTATTTTCAATTGGGCTGACATGATTTCAGAAAGTCTAGCATTAGCCATAACTGTTGCACAAGAAGGGCTAGAAACAAATAGGTCAGAATTCTACATGCCATCTTATTTGGTGGACTATATTGTGGCAAAGCCTCCCTTTCCAAAACTAGGATGCATTTGGAACCAGGCGGAAGACCTGGTATATCCCACATATAAAATCTTTTGGGCGCAGAACTACAGGTGGCATTACAAGACCATTTGAGAGGAATTCATCATGCCCCTCTATGAGCTAATGTTTAAAGAAGAGCCTAATTTCCTATCGGAAAATTCCATGGAGGTTATAGAAAACTATGGTGACTTTTATTTTTCAAAGGATGGCACATGCATCAAAATGTATGGAGGATCAAAACCTCCATACATCTTGCCGAAGTATGTCACTGACTACATAGTTCACAAAGAGGTAGTGTAGTGTCCCCTCCTACCATATCAGTGTGATAGGGAGGACGTGGTGCTCAATCCGGGCAATTAGCCCCAATACGTTTGAATTAAAAACATTGATGCAAAGAACTGTATCTGTGCATGCTATGGAAAAACGATGGTAATCAAATAAATGTTGTTGATCTCTAACACACATTCAAGATTCTGTGACAAGATCATATGGAAATGCCTAAACTTTTAAAAACACAGCAGAGGCAAATTCGTTTAATACATCCACATACATTCATAACATTCATCAAATGATAATTGCCAATTTACACAAGAGAATACTTATCTCAATAAGGCAGTCCCAAGCAACTGGCTATGCAACTGCAACGTTCCACCCAACCATAGGCCAGTGTGCTCCTCAATCTCTCAGCACCACTGCCACCCCCGAGCTGGGCATGATCTCTACAAGGAACCAGGGAACAACAGACTCACGCATAGCCAAGCATACACCAAGATGAGCCAAGCCAATCTACAATTGGGTTTATCAGGCTACTAGGAGATGGAAAGGAAGAGTTGCTAAGCTAGTGAGCTCCAGCACAGAGCCAGGGATAACCTTGCAAGATCTATCTAGCTTGGCACCCACAACACCTACACACCCAGCACAAGGAAGTATTCTTTTCACTGCTGTGCAGTCCCTCAAGCCATACCTTCCCTATCCAGTGCTCTCAGGGTATGCATAGAAGAGTAACCAAAGCCCTCTTGATCTTTTTGAGAGGTTGTCTCCCCCACTAGGTTTATCAAGCCACTTCTATCCACTACCACTCCAACACTTCAGCTCACAGGCTCAAACCAAGAACAAGGATGCACATAACAGCAGAACCCACAAAAACGAAATGGGAAGTTGGTGAACAACCCAGGAAGCCAAATCCGTTTTTAGAAAAACGTCCCTGGACATTCAGGGGCAAAAACGACCTCCCTACAGTCCTCAAAACGTGGCCCTCCCTCTCCCAACTGTTATATACTGCAAAAACGACTCCCAGGCATGGAAAAATGCAGTATTTAGATGAAAAACGTAAATGGAAAGACCCCAGCTAACTCCCCCTGCGTGAATGAATGAAGACTACCCATTCCCCATGGCTTTGGGCACCATTTCGTGGGTGGTTTCTTGCCCCACAAGAAAAAACACGATTTTCCAAGTTGATGGCTTGCCCATGCACGAAAATGGCTTGCCCATACTCTTTCATTCCCAAGGCATTAACTACCTTAACCAATTTCTTGGAAAAATTAAATGATTGGGTACATGAGACAAAATGGGTAGTTGGTGGTTTATGGGTTTCCCCATTGACACATGGATTAATACCATTGGCTCAAGGTTTGAATAATTTCCCTCCCTTTTCCTTGTAGAGTCATGCCCCATCTCTTTTGTTGCATTGCATAGCCGGTTGTGGGTTTTTTTCCATTAAAATTCGTATTTACATGGTGTCTTATTTACATTGTGCCCATCTCGCACAAGAACCATGGGCATCTATTTTTAATTGCCGATTCATGAAACGCTGAATCAATGGTGGGGCCTTGGCCTTGAGCTCCTCACCATGATTAAATTACAATATTTACATCATTTACGGTTTAATACAAAGGGGGTCAAAATGGGGACATTACAGGTAGTATGACAAGTCTTCATCGATGGAATTGTTGGTACATTATACAACAGGAAGAAGGCTACTTTTCCACCTTTGCCCTTCTATTTGGGGGCTTATAAGTTCTCCAAGATTGCATCAGCAAAAGATTTCATAGTAGAACTAAGTGGTTTTCATTTCGGGGAAAGAATCTTTCAAAAAATGATAGACAAGGTAAGGTCGCCCAACATTGCAAAACAATACATTCTCCCTTTGAATATTCTCATTACTATGATTCAGAGGAGGAAACATACAGGAGAGTCAACAATATGATCGAGCTTCAAATTTTCCAACACAGTAAAGATGGAGCTAGCTGCAGTTATGGGATTCTCAAAGGATGACAACAACATCGAGAAAAGGAAACCTCAAGGGCTGCTGAAGCTCTCTCTCTAGAGGAACAAAGAATCCTACAACAAGCTGAGGAGATCCAGAAAAAAGTTGAGGAAAGGGAAAGAAAATCCCAAGAAGATAAACTCCAAGAAGAAGAAACCTAGAGAAACCAAGTAGCCGAAGATGAAGCTAGACGGGCTCAACAGGAAGAGAGAATAAGGCTGGAGGAAGCTGCTAAGCAAGAAAAGGATGAAAGACTAAGAAAGTCAGCAGAAGAGGAGGCACTGAAGAAATCCGAAAAAGAAAAGAAACAAGAAGATGATGCTGGTCCTAAAATCCCAAATATTCAATACCTTAATGTCAATATCCCTATTGAGAAACTTCCACTTGTAGCCTTCACACCATCCAGGGGCAGCACGGTATTTACATGGGGTAGGTTTTCCTTTAATAGAAAAAGGAAATCTATCATCAAAGAAACAATTACTAGTGTCAAGAGGCCTTTTCAACCTAATATCGTCACCAGGCATGAAACCACCGTCATGCAGGGTACTCAGAATGATCCTAATCTCATGGCATCAATCTCTGTAGCATCTATTATGGAAACAACAAAAAATGTCAATATATTGGAAGACGAATTGAAGCAGGAAAAGGAGAAAGTCCACCAGTTACAAAAACCTTTGGTTAAAGAAAAGAATTATACAAATTTGATTATCGAGAAGAATGATGCTCTCGCGTCTCAGAAGGAAGGATTAAATATAAAACTTCAACAGCTAGAAGCTGATAAGAGAGCCCTGACAATGCAAGGAACGGCACTAGAGATAGTGAAAAGAGAACTTGAGGATAAAAACGTGAAGCTGGAATCCAAAAAATTTGATACCGCTCATCATATTGAAGACCTAAAAGAAAACATTGAAAATATGCAAGAAGGAAGAGAATTGCTGGAGCAACAGTTGGAACTAGCAACCAGTAAAATAGACGATATGGATCCCTTTTATGAACAAGCTTGTGAGATAATAAGAGGGATCTACGGGGTACAAGAACTTATAACGGAAGAAATTTGCAATCTGAAGACAATCGTGGATATAATTGAAGAAATCGGAAGGGAAGCCACTAGGGGCAAGAGAAAGTATGTGCATATTAATTAAGATATCTGGAAACATATGGAGTGGAGAAAAGGGAATTCTGGTTTCCCAATGACTCTTCCTTTTAAATCTGTCTCTGGTTTCAGAGCAGATGTGCGCCTTTTGGGTTTTTGCAAAGATTACGAAGTAAAGTTGCACGAAGTGTCCATGGTTACCCTTGAACAATGCAACGGTTTGTATCTTTAGATACGAACTGCCCAAGAAAACTGCCAGATGATGATGCCTAAAACCTTAGAAGGATTTCCGGAGAAATCCCAACACTTGGCTGAGCTGAAAGATAGGTTAAATGCAGAAATAGAGTACGTTAAGAAGGTGGATACATTGACCGATGAAAACCTCTACTAGTGGATTGGCTAGGGCACTATTCAAAAACACATTCTATAAGAATGTCTCTGGGTTTCCAAAGTAGAAAATTCCAACATCGAAGAGGAACTCACCAAGCATGAAGTGTCACTAAAGACCATGCTTCCTCTCTTTGCAAACAATGTCATAAAGGAGACTAGTGCTTGGGTAAGCTACATAGAGGGGGCAGACAGGACATTAGCAGTTAACCAAGTTTCGACCTCAGTGAATGTTCCAGTGGCTGCAGTAACTCAGGTCTCAGTGGAAATGCGCACAGCCCCAGAAACACCTGAGTTAACATAGGAGCCATCCCCAGGATAACTCACATTTGCTCATATCTGTTTGATGAAGGCCAGCACGCCTCTTTGGTTTTTTTTATGTGTATACCTTTGAGATATTAAAATGACATTTTGATTTTAACTCCCTTTCCTTTTTGTAATTTAATTGGGATATTTATCCTTTTATAAAATCAGCACTACAAGACAAATCAAAAGAATGTGAACGGTTAGGGTATGGGTAGCAGCTCATGGCACTCTCTTTGATATTATTCACATTCTACTCAAAATACATCTTGATGATTAATGGCTATCTGTTTAATTCTCCAGATGTTTCTTTCAGTCATGTTACTCATATTTTAATTTCTGCTCCTTGCAAGGATAGGTTAGTTTAGGTTAAAATAGTTAGAATAGATTTGTTAAATAACACTCATTTAATTTAGGGCACTTGCATATCATTTCGCAATATAAAATACATAAACGGTGGATCGGGCCACAACCGATAAAATAAAAAAATCTTTAAAACCTATACGGTAGCCATCCTATTAACCAGACGGATTCCCCACAACAAATGGTGAGTGATCTAATTGGGCTTGCTTACCGGGGAGAATCCCTTGCTGATTGATGCTGCGATTTTTTAGGCATCAATAGTTTTTGGCGCTAGAAGGAGGGCCACCAGTGCATGGCTGGAAGAAGAGACCCTTTTGTTAATAAAATTTCCACTGAAGACCCACCCGAAACAGTTATTCCGAATATTTCAGATCTAGAATCAAGAAATCAAGAAAATCTTAGTTCTGAGGTAGAACAACAAGAAACATTGTACGCTGTCCCTTTTGAAGAAGTAAACTGCTTCAGAGGACATACTTGCTCCTACGTTAGAAGTCTTGGAGGACTAACTACTATTCCTTTGTTACCCAGAATCAAATATCCCCGAAAAAACCCTCAGTGTACAAGGGATTCCGTTCTAGTTCAAAGCCTAGAAGAATTAATGGATTTATCTTTAGAAGAAATTACTGAACCGTTCAATGAGGTTAGGCCCAAGACTCCCACGTATCAAGAACAACCACACACCCCAAGGCATACTCCTCATAACTCACCACTGCATACACCACCACGTTCTCCACCAAGAGTCATGGCCGTACCCACATGGAGAGCAAGAGGAGCATTGAATGTAGTTGGACCATTCTATGATTTGCCAAAAAACCCAGAAAAGGTTTTGCCTAAGTATGACCCTGGCAAAGGAATTTCTGCTGAAGATCACCTTAAAAATTTTTATTTAGCTTTAAATCTTCTCAATGTGGAACACGAAGATGTGGTCTGTCACCTTTTTCCTTACACTTTTGAACCCAAAGTATCTTCCTAGTATTTTAGTTTGCAAGGCAATTCGATAACAAGCTAGGAAGATTTTGAGAAATGTTTTCTAACGAAGTATGGGAATCAGAAAATGGTAGCTACCCTTATGAAAGAACTGCTTTCTATGAGAATGGAAAAGAATGAGAAAGTTCAACAGTTTAACCAAAGTTTCACAACATTGTTGAATAATTTTAGCGACGCAACAAAGCCTGCTGAGGAATGTTTGGTAGAATATTATACAACATCTCTTAAACCCCCATTGGCAATGTTTGTCAAGAGAACTAAGAAAGTTACCCTGATAGAAAACTTTGAAGAAGCAAAGAGAGTGGAAGAAGAGGCTGACATCATCGCCAAACACGCTCTCGATGTAGAGGTTAAGCCAACAACCATTAAGAAACCATTTCTATTAGCTAGAAATAAATAAGAGCCTGTAGCAGATTTAGAAAATGTCATAAAAATAATGCAAAAACTCTCCAATAAGATTGTATATCTAGAAAAGGATAAGGAAACCAATTCTTCAATGCCACCCTTCAAACCATTCTATAAAAGGAAGGAAGAAAATGGACAGTCAACCCTGCCAGTAAACAATTCTGCTGTACTAAACTTAAATGAAATAGGCATGGAGAACTTCTGCACCTTCCATCAAGAGAAACACTCAGAAAAAAGTTGTCCACAATGGATCATTTCAATGAGTTTAGTAATGAACCAAATGTTAGAAGCACAAATTCCTGAGCAAACAAATCCCCAACAAGAACCAATTCTTTAGAAAGAAGAGTCTGCTCTCGACACCACAATGATCCTTTGGGATTGGAATCCTCCTCAAGAGCCATCTTGTGAAGATTTCGTAGATGAAGTGCAAATAGCGTCTATTAACATCACTACCAGAAGTAAAGGCCCAATGATTGATACGATAGTAGAAGCACCTAAAACCAGGTCTAATCAAATACCGAAAAGGCACATAAGTGTCATTCCGCCCCAACCCAAGACAAATCCAGCAGTCACTCCCACAGTGACTAAAGAGCCAAACTCAAAAATAACCAAACAACCACAAAATCCTTCAAATAAAAAAGAAAATCAATCAAAAGTTTCAAAGGAATGTGACATGAGCTATGATATAATAGAAGATATTAAGAAAACAAAAGCAAACATTTCCATTTTTTATATGTGCAGCTTGCTGCCACAAAGAAAGAAATTAATGGAAGCTTTTGATCCACAAACAAACACCTCATTAGAAAACACCGATGAAAACCCAGAAATTAATAAAGCAAGTATTGGCGGAAAATCAAAGTCTCAAACCCTCCCTTTCCTCTTAACGTTTGATATTTTTAATCACAATGTTCACAATTGTTTGGTAGATTCTGGTGCTAGTTCAAATGTCATGCCTCTATCTATTTCTAGGAAGATTAATGGGCAGCCTATCCCATCCCCATCTCAAATCATTCAATTAGATAGAACTGTTGTTAAGGTCATTGGTGAAATGAAAGATGTACTTATTCATTTGTCGTCCGATTCAAGAGTGTGTCAATTCATTGACATCATGGTGGTTGATATTCCTGAGGCATATGGTTTAATTTTGAGTAGGGACTGGTCTACAAAACTAAATGGCTACTTTGCAATGGATTGGTCTCATTTATGGCTTCCCTATCAGAATAGCCAAACAAATCAAAATATTAAGAGAACCTCACATGAAACAAAATGTCACCCAGCTACAAGAAAAAATGAAGCTGTAGCTTTTTCGTCATCAGTTTTACGGAACTATTTTCTAGAAATCAAACCTGGAAATTATGAGTCAGAAGATGCTAGCCATGATTCAGACAAACAGTTCGATGTCCTTCACTTTTCATGGGATGATGATATTGATTGTAACATAGTAGATTGAGTTACTAACTCAGGTAATAATGACACTAACTTAGTTAGAGAATAAAATATTTTCTAGACTCTTTACTTTGATGGCTCCAAAACTCAAGAAGGATCCGGAGCCGGTTGTATTTTGATCGAACCTGGACAAAGTAAGAATTTTTTATCTTGTAGATTAGAATTTGAATGTACGAATAATACTGCTGAGTATGAATCTCTAATTCATGGGTTAAAGAAAGCCATTGGTTTTAATGTCAAATTTTTGAAATTATTTGGTGATTCTGAAATTGTTGTTAAGCAAATAAGGAATACAATTCATTGTCTTTCACCACATCTAAAGGGTTATCGAGCTGAATTTTGGGATTTAATTTCATGTTTTGATGCTTTTAATATCATTTATGTCCCAAGATTGCAAAATGCTGCAGTTGATCTGTTAGCCACTTATGTTTCCAAGTTAATGCCTACTAATAATAAATGTTCCATTGAATTAATTTTCAGGCCTTCTATTCTGGATAACATTACAAATCTCAGGGTATTTGATGATGATGATCAAATTATAAGTTTCTGAACCAATGAAGATGCTTTTCAGGAAGCCATCATAGAAGAAGAGGAGCATGACTCAAATCTACCAAATAAAGATACTATGAAAGGGAACTTCATGCCCAGAGGAGTGAGAACTTTAGAAGCACTGTTCGATTTGCAAAGAAAGTTCAGGAGACCTATAAATGAAAAAACCCACAGCTCGTCCATGCAGCACTAATTAATAAACCTGGGCACAGAAGCCTAACCAAAGTATATTAATCTTGGTAAGTGTTGTACATCGGAAGAAAGTAGGAAGTTCATTAAACTTTTCCAGCAGTATAAAGATGTGTTTGCTTGGACTTATGATGATCTAAAGACATATGATACCTGCATCATTCAACATGTAATACCAATGAAGGAAGGAGGGTGTCAAACCTTTTCAGTGACAATTAAGAAGAATGCATCTAACACTTGAACCTCTAATTCAGAAAGAGTTAAAGAAATTGTTGGATGCAAAGATTATTTTTAAAGTCTGACATTCTGAATGGGTGGCTAATTTAGTTCCAGTGAGGAAGAAATCCGGAGAAATTAGGCTCTGTGTAGATTTCCGAAATTTAAACAAGGCTTCTGATAAAGACAACTATCCTGTGCCCCCAATGGAATAGATATTGCAAATGGTATCAGGATCAGAACTTTTCTCTCTACTAGATGGTTTTTCTGGTTACAACCAAGTGCTAGTAGTAGAAGAAGACCAACTCAAAACCACTTTTCGTACGAAGTGGGGAACCTTTGCATACTGAAGAATGCCTTTTGGCTTAATAAATGCAGGATCTTCCCCTTTCAACCTGGTCTATGGCAAGGAAGCTATTCTCCCTCCAAATATATTACTACCATCTTTGAAATTGGCCCAATCCTCCCGAGGTTCTACTAGTCAAGCTCTACAGTCTAGGATTGATACCCTGCTAAAACTGAAAGAGTCACGGAAAAAGGCCAAAGAATGTTTTCATCATCACCAAGACGTAGTCAAACGATGGTTTGATAAAAGAAAATCCGGTAAGAGATTTTTCGAAGTAGGGGACTTAGTTCTCAAATGGGACCACCAACACGACGGTAAGGGAATGCACAGAAAGTGTCAACACCTATGGGTTGGCCCTTACCAAATTTCTGAAAAGCTTGGCCCATCAACTTATAGATTGAAAGATTTACAAGGAGAGGAACTAAACCTCCCTCTCAACGACCTCGCATTAAAACAATACTTTGCATAAATCCCAAGAGTGTTTTTGTACATAAATAAGCATTGTGTTCTTTCTTTTACTTGATTTTGTTTTCTTTTATCGCTTTTAGTATGCCAGTTAGTTTGATTTTACCTTTGTTTGTTTTCACTTTTGTTGTAAAGCCCTTTTGTTTGAAATAAATCTAAGCAAAATTTTTGTATAGCTGAGGGATTAGACTCCAAACAAAACTCAAATGACGGACACAAAGAATCTCGCTGATTAAAGAAAATATGTGTAACTTTGTTTCCACTAAGTGGTTTCCCTGAATGCAGAAATTATTTTTCTGATTGGTAAATGTAACCCATGTCAAATAACTGGGATTCAGCATGTCCTTTTGACTATCTTAGGGCCCCATTCACTCTAACATTAATAAATGTCTCGGGAATCTTACTACGGCAAACCCATGGAGAGGAAGCATGTCTTACAAATGTATGGTATTTTAAATGATCCCATGCTACAAATCAAAGCTCAAAAGCTCATATCAAAGAGTCTGGTTTCCAGAAATTCTCGCCTCAATTAAAGCATGGCTGAGAAAATTGAAGGAACTTTCAAATCAAGGAAGCTATTCAAATAAATCAACTCAGCAAGGTTCTTCTCCATCCGTCAAGCATGAAAAAAATAAATCTTTCTCTCACACAAAAGGACATTATGGATTGAAGAACTCTTTATCAATCATGGAAAACTGGAGAAATCCATTTCTAGAAGTCTCACATGGCAAAATCTCGTGAATTAAAAGAAACATCCAAAAGGATGCAAGACAGCATGGGACTGAGGAACAAATGAATATGTCTAGGAGATGTTGTGACAATCCTATGGAGTCTTGTAAGTAGTAAGTTTTGAAAGGAAGAACTTTAGTAGGAACATCACATCCTGGACCTCAGAGAGTCGGAAGGAAGGCTGATGCAAAGTTGCCTTTGTTCCCATCACCATTATGATAAGAGTAATCACTGCATTCTCAGAAGCTAAGCTATGAAGACAGGATGATGCACATGCAACCATCATTTTTGTAAGTGTCCCGACCATATGATGAGTTTATGTTAGAGATATAGGTTCACCAGCGAATCGCCAATTGTTGCTACTATAAATCCCTCCCCCCAAAATGTTTTGGAAAATAGTGGGGCCCCTCTTGTTCTTTTAAGAAGAAGTTTGTCTAAGAGTCTAAGGCCATTAGACCTTTTCCTTACTTCGTCTTTTTTTGGCTTGCTTCTCTTTTGAGTTTATTTTCACCCTTGTGCCTAAGTAAATCTCAAAGTTCTAAGCCACAATGACGGATATTTTGAGTTATCGTTTTTCACGATTGCGGACGACTCTTCTTGAAACAGAGGTAAAAGTTCACCAAGTTCTCCACAACGGCGGTGAAACTCATGCCAGTCTGTCCCAACGGCAGAGTTAGATAAATGAGTCTGACATAGTGGAAGAGTTAAGACATCTTTTCCGAAACAATGGAAGAACTTGGGAAATTCCTTCCACAACAGCGGAGGAATCAGTCCTTCTCCTTTCTGATAAATTGTTTTGTTTGAGATATCGCAACTCACCCTCAACCACGGACTAAATTGCCTATCTTTTAAGCAACAGGGGATAAACTTCCGTAAAATTGCCATCTCTCAACTTCGTAGCTTTCCTTGGTGGGAAAACTCAAGTAACCTCTCCGCGATGACGAGCAAGCTCATATTTTCCTTCCGCAATGACATAGCACTTAGCCATCTCCTCCCAATTTCGATGGTCGATTTTAATACTAAAAGTTTGGATTTGACCTTTTCCGTACGTCTTAATTAACCCTGTTTTATTGCACACCCACCCTATTAATGGCTCGCATGCATCAAGGGTTTTATATAAGGAATTAATCCCATTAGGATTTTCATAATCTCCATCGGCTGGAAGGCTCACCCCATTCCATTCAAGATTGCACGCACCTGCTCCAAGTTCACTGGTTCTGTCGCAACTTCAACGTTTAGCTTCTAATAGGTTAATACCTTGCTAAGGCTTATGTGTAGTGGTTTTCTCTCATCAAATTAGGTTCTATGGTCCCATTTTTTATCATTTAAACCCATGCATTGTGTTTTTTCTAATCTGACCATGGCCTGGGAAGACCCATACCCATACCCTACTGAAAGAACCCATCTTGTTTTCTTCTAGGCGTGGAGGTTTTAGTACCTTTCTCACCTATTGAGAAATCATCAAAAAGAAACACAGCCTACCCCTAACCCGTTTTAGAGCCGTTGGCATCATAGGATTGAAAATAGTCCGTCCACCCTTATGCGAAGAACGTCTGTCTCATGCACATTCAGATTACTTTTATTTCATATTTGCATTATAGCATCCCTGTAAATAGACATTTTGATAAGAGTATGTAGGAATTTGCATTGACATAAATATTTACTTAAATATGGTGTAGTCATTACAAATGAAATCTGCATTCAGTTTATGTTAGATGCACCAAACTAGAAAGATTGGTTGGCATATATGCTAGTAACCTGCTGACACCACGTCATACTTTCTTATGTCTACCTATGTATTTTCATTGGTCAGGATTATTAAAATGACTAAAGGTGGCAAAAGAAAATCTAAATCAGCTGTCATAGAATCCACTAAAGATGCAAGGATTGAGACCACTTATCAGGATACTAAATGCATTACAGGTGTACCACCGGAGGTCCAATGGGGTGACTTATATCAGATGTTAAGGGATCAAGAAATCCCGGATGCCCTGTTAGAAGAAGAATACCTATACCAGAACATTAGGACATCCTGCATATCAAAGGGAACCACTCGCACCGAGCTCTTTCCTTTTGCGGAGGTAGTCAGATGGATTTCGCAGCACGCAGATGCCCAACCACGAAGGGATTCCTTTGCGTCTTTCACGCCTACTTATGTCTCAGTAGCTTATAACTTACCTCACCCAACTTAGCACCTAAGTGACGAATGGTTGACATAGGTTGAAATGGACAACCTGGAAATGGCAAAGAAGCTGCTCGTTGCAGGCAAGTAGTTAGGGAAGAAGGAAAATGAAGAGTATGAGGTTCAAAACCTTAGGCCTCCTTTCAGAATGATTGCTCTTATGTTGAGCAGAATCTTTGGCAAACCTGATGGAACTATGTTTATGCTTCAATGGGTACCCATTATCCATTATGTAGCTTTCCGAGGAACTATTTTCAAATGGGCTGACATGATTTCAGAAAGTCTAGCATTAGCCATAACTACTGCACAAGAAGGGCTAGAAACAAATAGGTCTGAATTCTACATGCCGTATTATTTGGTGGACTGTATTGTGGCAAAGCATCCCTTTCCAAAACTAGGATGCATTTGGAACCAGGCCGAAGGCCCAGTATATACTGCATATAAAATATTTTGGGCACACCACTATAGGTGGAATTACAAGACCATTTGTGAGGAATTCATCATGCCCCTCTATGAGCCAATGTTTAATGAAGAGCCTAATTGCCTATCGAAAAATGCCATGGTGGTTCTAGAAAACTAAGACGACTTTTATTTTTCAAAGGATGGCACCTACATAAGAATGTATGGAGGTTCGAAACCCCCATACATCTTGCCTAAGTATGCCACTGACTATATAGTTCACAAAGAGGCGGTACGACCAGTCTTCATTGATGGAATTGGTGGTACATTGTACAACAGGAAGAAGGCTACTTTTCCACCTTTGCCCTTCTATTTGGGGGCTTATAAGTTCTCCAAGATTGCATCAGCAGAATATTTCATAGCAGAACTAAGGGGTTTTCATTTCGGGGAAAGAATCTTTCAAAAAAATGATAGATAAGGTAAGGTCACCCAACGTTCCAAAACAATACATTCTCCCTTTGAATATCCTCATTACTATGATTCAGAGGAGGAAACATACAGGGGAGTCAGCAATATGACCAAGCTACAAATTTGCCAGCACAGTAAAGATGGAGCTAGCTCCAGTTCTGCGATTCTCAAAGGATCAGAACAGCGTCGAGAAAAGGAAACCTCATGGGCTGGTGAAGCTCTCTCTAGAGAGGAACAAAGACTCCTACAAAAAGCTGAGGAGATCCAGAAAAAAGTCGAGGAAAGGGAAAGAAAAGCCCAAGAAGATAAACTCCAAGAAGAAGAAACCCATAGAAGCCAAGAAGCCGAAGATGAAGCTACACGGGCTTAGTAGGAAGAGAGGATTAGGCTGGAGGAAGCTGCTAAGTAAGAAAAGGATGAAAGACTGAGAAATTCAGCAGAAGAGGAGGCACTGAAGAAAGCCGAAGAAGAAAAGAAACAAGAAGAGGATGCTGGTCCTAAAAGCCCAAATATTCAAGACCTTGATGTCAATATCCCTATTGAGAAGCTTCCACTTGTAGGCTTGACACCATCTAGGGGCAGCATGGTATCTACATGGGGTAGGTTTGCCTTTAACAGAAAAAGGAAATCTATCATCAAAGAAACAATTACTAGTGTCAAGAGGCCTTTTAAACTTGATATCATCATAAGGCATGAAACCACCATCATGTAGGGCACTCAGAATGATCATAAGCTCATGGCATCAATCTCTGTAGCTTCTATTATGGGAACAACAGACAATGTCAATATATTGCAAGACGAATTGAAGCAGGAAAAGGAGAAAGCCCGCCAGTTACAGGAGGCTTTGGTTAAAGAAAAGAATCATACAAATTTGATGATCGAGAAGAATGATGCTCTTGCATCTCAGAAGGAAGGATTAAATATAAAACTTCAACAACTGGAAGCTGATAGGAGAGACCTGGAAATGCAAGCAAGGGCACTAGAGATAGTGAAAAGAGAACTTGAGGATAAAAACATGAAGCTGGAATCCGAAAAATTTGACACTAGTCAGCAAATTGAAGACCTAAAAGAAAACATTGAAAAGCTGGAAGAAGGAAGAGAACTGTTGGAGCAACAATTGGAACTAGCAACCAGTAAAATAGACGATATGGATCTCTTTTATGAGCAGTCTTGTGAGATAATAAGAGGGATATATGGGGTACAAGAACTTATAACGGAAGAAATTTGCAATCTGAAGACAATCGTAGCTAGAATTGGAGAGATTGGAAGGAAAGCCACCAGGCACAAGAGAAAGTATGTGTGTATTATTGAAGATATCCGGAAACATATGGAGTGGAGAGAAAGGAAGTCTTTTTCCCCAGCGACTCTTCCTTTAAATCCACCTCTAGTTTCAGAGCAGATGTGCACCTTTTGGATTTTTGCAAAGATTACGGAGTAAAGTTGCGCGAAGTGTCCATGGTTACCCTTGAACAATGCAACGGTTTGTATCACCAGATATGAACTTCCCAAGAAAAATGCCTGATGATGATGCATCAAACTTTAGAAGCATTTCCAGAGAAAGCTCGACACTTGGATGAGCTGAAAGACAGGTTAAATGCAGAAATAGAGTACGTGAAGAAGGCGGATACATTGACCACTGAAGACCTCCACTAGTGGATTGGCTAGGCCACTGTTCAGAAACACATTTTAGAAGAAAGTCTCTGGGTTTCCAAAGTAGAAACTTCCAACATAGAAGAGGAACTCTCCAAGCATGAAGTCTCATGAAAGACCATGCTTCCTCTCTCTACAAACAATGTCATAAAGGAGACTAGTGCTTGGGTAAGCTACATAGAGCAGGAAAACAAGACATTAGTAGTCAACCAAGTTTCGACCTCAGTGAATGTTCCAGTGGCTGTAGTAACTCAGGTCTCAGTGGAAATGCGCGCAGCCTCAGAAACACCCGAGTTAATAGAGGATCCAGCCCCAGGATAACTCACATTTTCTCATATCTGTTTGATGAAGGCCAACAAGCCTCTTTGGCTTTTTGTTTTATGTGTATACCTTTGAGATATTAAAATGACATTTTGATTTTAACTCCCGTTCCTTTTTGTAATTTAATTGGGATATTTATCCTTTTATAAAATCAACACTACAAGACAAATTAAAAGAATGTGAACGGTTATGGTATGGGTGGCAGCTCATGGAGCATTTTGTAAAACTATATATAGCTAGATTAGAGAGGAGAAAAGGACTTTTGGTAGGTGAAACATTTTCTTTTGATGTATATGAACTATTTCGGCTACACGAATAGAGAAAATATTTTGGCCTGTGGAAGCTGGTGCATTGTTTGCTTTGGGTTTTGATGAATGATAGCCGAACTTTTTATGCATGTTTCATACACATTCTGTGAGATATTTCCTAGCTTTTATGAACTAATTCTATGCTGTGAACTTATTTCTTTGCAAATCTCTGTATCTCATGAGTAATGGATTGCTTTTATAAAAAAAAAAAAATCAGAGCTATCTTCGATATTATTCACATTCTGCTGAAAATACGTCTTGATGATTAATGTATATCTATTTAATTCTCCAGATGTTTCTTTCATTCATGTTACTCATATTTTAATTTCTGCTCCTTGCAATGATAAGTTAGTTTAGGTTAAAATAGTTAGAATAGATTTTTTAATAACACCCATTTAATTTAGGGCACTTGCATGTCATTCTCCAATATAAAATACATAAACGGTGGATCGGGCCGTAACTAATAAAATAAACAAATCTTTAAAACCTATACGGTAGCCAAACCGTGAACTGGACGGATTCCCCACAACAAACGGTGAGCGATCTAATTGGGCTTGCTTACCGGGGAGAAACCCTTGTTGATTGATGCTGCAATTTTCAAGGCATCAGCATGACCCCATCAAGGTGGTCTAATAACCCATCAATTATAAGTTATGGCAATTACAATATAAATGATGACACTTCCATATAGAGGAATAATAACATCTCTATAGGAATACAATATAGATATGTGAAATAGATTCCAAAGTTAGATATTCATCAACACTCCCTCTTAACTAGGAAGGTATTTCTCGACACAAGTATTCTAGCACAAGTCTTCTTCTCTAGATCATCATCACTGGATCATCGACATCGAATCATCGTCATCGTCACTGCTGCTACTATCGCAATCAATCTCTGAACTACTCGTCATAGGAAGTTCTACATAGCCAGTCCTTTTTCATACTCGATGTAGGCCCACCACTTGCAGGTCTTCGTCATCACTGGCCATACTGTGGAATCCTCAGGACTTATTACGTGCGTCACAATCCCTCGCAAGAGCATGCAAGGAATTATTACGGGCACACAGCCCAACCAATTGGATCTCCCATGTCTTACATGTGGTCATGGCACAACCTCAAAAGAGAATCCCAGGACTTATTACGGGCACACAGCCCAACCTATCGGATCTCCCAAGTCACATTACATGCCATAGGACAAACCCTCGAAAGAGAATCCCAGGACTTATTATGGGCACACAACCCAACCTATCGGATCTCCTAGGTCTTACATGTCCTCCCAAGCACGACCTATCCACGACCACAGAGTATAATCCTGATACTCATGATCGTACAGATCATAACATCGTTCACGAAGCACAACCCAGATGCACATCACACAACACTTACACTCACCGGCATGGGAAGACACACTTCAACCATCCGTGAATGGCTCAGCACTTATATCTGCGCCATGGGAAGACACACTTCAACCATGCGAGAATGGCATCGCAATTATATCCATAGCCATGGGAAGACACACTTCAACCATGCTAGGAATGGCACAAAACTTATATCACAGCCATGGGAAGACACACTTCAACCATGCTCGAATGGCACAGCTCTTACATCAACAACCATGGGAAGACACACTTCAACCATGTCGAAATGGCCCCAACACTTATATCACAACCATGGGAAGACACACTTCAACCATGCTCGAATGGCCCCAACACTTATATTGCAGCCATGGGAAGACATACTTCAACCATGCTCGAATGGCCCATGTGCATCTATGTCTTCTGAACTCATCACACATAATCCAACTGATTATGTAATGTATCCACCTGATACATATCATCACATATGATCATCCTGATCATTATCATAGCATCATCCTGATGCATATCATCTGGAGCAAAATCCTGAAGCTCATCATCCATGATCATCCTGATCATACAATGCATCCACCTGATGCATACATAGTATCTACCTGATACATATCATCATACATGATCTACCTAATCATACAATGTATCCACCTAATACATATCAACATACATGATCCACCTAATCATACAATAAATCCACCTGATACATATACAAATACATGATCCAACTGATCATAACATGCATCCAACATGATGCATATACATATGATCCAACTGATCATGACAAGAATCCAACATGATGCATATATAGAGCAGTAACTGGAGCATCGACCTATTGCGTATCATACAACGCTTACATCCACAGCCATGGGAAAGATCCTCCTCTCACCATGCTTGGAATGGCTCCTTCAAATGTGTCCATCAATTATTCCTTGAAGTGTCGTCAATCTGAAGAACACCAAGCCTCTCTATAAAGTATTCAAACTTCACTATGGTTAGTGGTTTCGTCAACACATCTGCAACTTGGTCATCTGTCGCAAAATACAGGAGCTTCACTGCTCCTCTCTGCACCATATCCCTGATATAGTGATATTTGATCTCAATTTGCTTTGACCTGTCATGGAATACCGGGTTCTCAGACAACTTCACACAACTCTGGTTGTCACAAAAAAATACCAGTAGCCTCCAACGGTAGGTCAAATAGCTCAGACAGTAGCTTCCGGAGCCATACGGCCTCACAACTAGCCAAACAAGCTGCAACATACTCTCCTTCGGCTGTACTCAGGGCTACGCAGGACTGCTTCTTGCCAAACTAAGAGATCACACCTCATCCCATACTGAAGTAGCACCCAGAAGTCCTCTTCCTATATGCAGCAATACCTGCCCAGTCTAAATAAACATAACCCTACAGGTTAAAATTTTGATGCACATCATACTTGATCCCATAATCAATTGTATCCTTCAGGTACCTCAGAATATGCTTTACAGCAACCAAGTGAACACCTCTTGGATCCATCAGGAACTGGCTCAATGTGTTCATTGCAAAGCAAATATCTCGTCCAGTGTTCGTCAGGTACATCAAGGACCCAATCATCTGAAGATACACCGTGACATCAAGTAGATCAGATGAAGCATCACACAGAAGCTTCAGGTTCGATGCCATAGGTGTGGTCATGGCCTTGTAGTCCATCCTCCCGATCCGCTTCAAGATCTCTACTGCATACTTCCCTTGTCCAAGCAAGATCCCGTCTACACTCTGCCACACCTCCATGCCTAGAAAATAGTGCATCATCCTGTAATGTCCCTTGTTAGGAATTTTATTAAAATTGCAATTTTCCACTTTTTTCCTTGGTTCGACCATTGACTAGTTTCGATCTCTAGGTCCCAAATTTGCCCCAAATGATCCCAAATATTCTGAGAAGGTATATGAATGATATTAGAACATAAATATGTGTTTCAGGGATGCCTTTGTACCTTTAAAAGACTTCTTCAAATACTCTTTCGATTCTGGTCAATGTAGGTAACTTTACTAGTGATTTCCCTTTGACTAGTATTGGTCTCTAGGTCTCAAATTGACTCCAAATGCCTTCAAATCTTCAAGGAAGGTGTATGAATGATATTAGGGATTGAATATGATGTTCACGGATAACATATGGCCACCAAAATACCTCTGCAAACTCTCTTAAGATTCTGGACCAAGTATGCAATTTTACTAGTAATTTGGGGTTCAAATCCCCCTAAGGTAAGTACTGAAAATGGCTTCCCAAATGCCTCCAAACCCACTCAAATTTATGAACAGAGGTATGTAATGTGTTAATTATGTTATTAAGGTCTCATATGCACCATTAATGATTTATTACAACTGTTCTCACCCTCTCCCATTCAACTGCAAAAATCACCAATTCGACCCTTGGGGAAATGGCACTATTTCTTCTCCCAATGCAATTAAACTGAGTAAAAATACTTCAAATGCTCAAGTACAGTACATGAAACTTGTAAAATACATCCATGGCAGTCCATTAATCACAAATTCATCATAGAATCATCCATTCATTCGAAATCATCATCAATACATTGGTTCACAACAAGGTAGTGGGGAAATGGCATTGTTCTTCCATTAAAAATGAGATTTATACATTTCTACTTGGAATTTCGACCTGAAACTTTCTGGAGATGAAGAACAGAGTATTTAATTCATATTACAAAAGAAATGGGGCATTAGAAGCTCCCCCAAAGAGTACAATAGCTCACCAAAAACGCCCTCCCTCAAGGATCAAGAATATGCCATCAAAACTGAAAATGGTTGAAGGAGCGAGCTGCAATAGAAGAAACCATGAGATTCCCTGTAGATTACACCTGCAAATAAAGACTCCATTAAATCTACAAATGAAAGGTCTGAATGGCCTTTCCAATTGCCAACTTGGATGGGAATCTTTCACCCTCGAAATTGGCTAAGGCAAGAAACTAGTCATCCACTAGCTCTCCCTCTTCACAAATGCAATTGCAAATTCTACAAATGATCAAAAGCCATTCTCATACTTCATTTCTACATTTTATAACCAACATTAGCCTTCTAAGGGTCGAAATCCTCTCAATAGATTCAATAGATTTTCATTTAGGAAATATTCCACATTTGCCACTTGTCTCCTAGTTCCAACCTTCCATCTTCTCCCAAATTCGATTTTGAGTCTCTTTGGCTTCTCCCACTCCCAAATTCGCCTTCTTTGAGCCTATTTTTGGGGCTGACATGTCATAGTGGTCAGATGTCAGAGGTCAGGTCTGCAATTTGTCATAGTTGTCATAGATGCTCCATCATTGGTGTCATAGGGGCTAGGGAATCTAGCCCAAGTGTCCACAAACTTCCACTTTGACTCTTTATCTTCCATGGAGGTTACCAATCCTTCCAAATTCGACCTAAGATGCTCAATGACATGTGTTATGACTTACCAACTCACCCAAGAGTGTTCACATTCCCATTAATTCGAATTTGCAAAAGAGAGATACCATGTATTATGAAAAATCAAGCTAGTGTGGGTCCCACATCCTCCATATGTCTCCAAAACCATTTGTCACTTAGGATTTCTCTTGAATTTCTTTATTCACTCTATTTATTAAATACTTGAACCCTTCTAATGTCTAAACATCATTTATTATCCGCCTTATTCCAAATCCCAAAGCTTCCACCCCAAACCTAGGAAACTAGTAATTTTCCTCCTTGGCAATTATTTGACCCTTAACATCAATTTTACAAACTCTAATGAATATGGCTAATGTGATTAGGCCATTGTGACCCAATTCCAAATTTGAGACATGACAAATCCTCCCTTCCCAATATTGCTTGTCCTCAAGCAATTTCAAACATGGATGTTGAAGAACCTGCTTTCTGTATAATTCTTTGAAGTTTCCATTGAATTGCCAAACCTTGAGTCTTTGAGTTTCCATGAATATTTTAGAGAGGAACCACCATGCTTGCTGCTGCACTACTCTTATTAAAATCACTTTATTAAGTGGGGAATCCATCTCCCATGCTGCTTGCTTCCCCCCAAAAAATGAAACCAATGAGACAAAAATTATTCCAGGGTCCCATTGCTTGTCTTGCACCCCAACAATTAACAGTGCTCTCCAACCTACACCATTAGATAAGAGGATTCCTGGATCCCATTTTCTTGTATGCATTCTTCCAAACATCATTAGTGCCAAATATATATCATCAAAGTACATAACAACATAATGAAAATGTACATCAAGGATATGCTTCATCAAAGAGTCATGAAAGTGCTTATACCTCCAAGCAAGTAGACCACCATTTTCCAAGTGCATACAAGCTTCAAGTGACCAATCAAATCTGCTCCAATGACATAGGTGAGGATCCCATGTCCTATAATGCTGCTCCAAAAGGATGTGATATGCATCAAAATATTCAGCCATGTATTCTTTCATCCAAGAAGTGAATGAAGAATCTCCACTAGAATCTGAACCAAATAATGAGTAGAAAAAACAAGGAGACTTCAAATGACTCAAAGAAGTCTCACCCATACATCCATGAATGTGAGAATCATAAAGATGTAACAAAGTATGTGGCTGCCAACAAAAATGTTCTCCCATCATAAATATATTCATCCAAGTGTTGGATGAAGTTCCTCTAACATCAAATGAACCCAGTGTTGAGCAAGAAAAACCATGAGTATTCAAGTGACTCAAATCCATATCATAGGTGCATCCATGTAGATGTGAATCATCATAAAGTGACAAATTATGCTGCTGCAAATGTGAATAAGAATGTGCTCCAACCATGTCATCATAAAATTTAAATCTAGGAGTTCCATACTCCTCATGTGGCACCATCAAAAAGAACCCTTTCACCCATACTTCATTGAGACTAATACTGCAAAACATGGAATTGTAGGATGTAGGAGAATGTACTAACTCACCCAAATGATCAAAAGGTTCAGGAGTTTCATCATGGTAAGGATCCATGTGGGTAGTATCATGCAGCTCCTTCAAAAGTGTGAACTCTTTGTCATAGTTTGGTTCCAATGTAGAGGAATCATGCTCTTCTTTAAAAATTGCATAACCTTCATCAAGAGGCAATTCAAATTCCTCTTCCACCACATCAAGTGTTTGGATCTCTTCAAGTTCATCTTCAAACACATCAAGAACATTCAAATTTTCACATTTCTCATGATCCACCATGTCATGAGAATCCTCCAAACAATCTACCATTTGACAGTCTGAAACATAGGAGGAAAAACAAGTATCTTGCAACTTTTCAAGAAGTTGCTCATTTTGAATTGTGAGCTTATGAATATCCTCATTATTCTTCAAGTATGCATCATGTAACAATTCATTAAGCTCAAAAAAATGGTTTCTATCAAAAAGCAAAGACATGAAATTACCTTTGATGTGGCACATTGCTCTTTGAATCTTCTCCATGTCTTCAAGGAAGGATGTTTCCTCCAATGAAGTAGCTCTCCAACAAGAATTTGACACCAATGCTTGAGTGTCATGGAGAATGCTGAGGGACTCTTGGATCTTATTTTCATTCATCTTTAAGGACCCTTCAAGAAAATGAGGCTCTTGCAAATGAACCTCCTCATCTTCTTCATTTTTGCTTGGACCAACTTCATGAAGCTCAAGTGGTGATGGGTAATTTGATCTTGGTTCTTCTTCAACTGCTACAAGGTCTTCATTATCATGCTTAATGGAACTTGGGCTTGCAGCAACACTTTCAAAAGTGATCTCTATGTCACCAACATAGAGGTGTGAGCACCCATCAGTAGGTACTCCTTCATAGTTTAAGCATCCATCAGTAGATGCTCTTTGGTTCATGTATAAGCTAGAAGGTGTCTCGAAATGATCTTCCATATTTTCAATAGAATCTTCTTCATGCTCTTGTGATGTCTATTCATTTTTCTCCTTCAAGCAAGCTGATTCATTTTTCCCCTTGTTTTCCTTAGGATCGGTATATTTGGAATCCCTTCTTGAATAAATCTCAAAAGCTCTCATCAAAGAGGACATCATTTCATGCACACATATATGATACTCGCTCCAAGGGTTCTTACAAGAAGGGCATAAACCTTTCTTCACTAACTCCACATCTTCATTTTTGGGCCTATTTTCAAAAACATGTTCAGCATAGTACTCAAAAGACATGGCATTTTGTGTATTTTTGCTCGAAGCAAGATATTCTTGATATTTTTGATATTGCTGGGGCAAGGTTTTATAATTTGCTCTCCATCTTTGGAACTCACTCATAGAATTATCCTTGGTTGGTGTGACACATTCATATTCATCAGATTTAAAGTCATAAGAATAATCTTCATTTCTCTTGAAATTGTAAGAAGTGTTGCATGATGGCACCTTTTCCTCATACCATTCACATTCTGCTTCATATTGCTCATAAGCATCTGCATATTCATCATAAGAATTGTACTCATAGGATTCATCATAATAGTAAGACATGGCTGCCAATTATTCTTGAATGTATGTACCTAATACACAGGTGCAAGGACCATGCTCTGATACCACTGTAATGTCCCTTGTTAGGAATTTTATTAAAATTGCAATTTTCCACTTTTTTCCTTGGTTCGACCATTGACTAGTTTCGATCTCTAGGTCCCAAATTTGCCCCAAATGATCCCAAATCTTCTGAGAAGGCATATGAATGATATTAGAACATAAATATGTGTTTCAGGGATGCCTTTGTACCTTTAAAACACTTCTGCAAATACTCTTTCGATTCTGGTCAATGTAGGTAACTTTACTAGTGATTTCCCTTTGACTAGTATTGGTCTCTAGGTCTCAAATTGACTCCAAATGCCTTCAAATCTTCAAGGAAGGTGTATGAATGATATTAGGGATTGAATATGATGTTCAGGGATAACATATGGCCACCAAAATACCTCTGAAAACTCTCTTAAGATTCTGGACCAAGTATGCAATTTTACTAGTAATTTGGGGTTCAAATCCCCCTAAGGTAAGTACTGAAAATGGCTTCCCAAATGCCTCCAAACCCACTCAAATTTATGAACAGAGGTATGTAATGTGTTAATTATGTTATGAAGGTCTCATATGCACCATTAATGATTTATTACAACTGTTCTCACCCTCTCCCATTCAACTGCAAAAATCACCAATTCGACCCTTGGGGAAATGGCACTATTTCTTCTCCCAATGCAATTAAACTGAGTAAAAATACTTCAAATGCTCAAGTACAGTACATGAAACTTGTAAAATACATCCATGGCAGTCCATTAATCACAAATTCATCATAGAATCATCCATTCATTCGAAATCATCATCAATACATTGGTTCACAACAAGGTAGTGGGGAAATGGCATTGTTCTTCCATTAAAAATGAGATTTATACATTTCTACTTGGAATTTCGACCTGAAACTTTCTGGAGATGAAGAACAGAGTATTTAATTCATATTACAAAAGAAATGGGGCATTAGAAGCTCCCCCAAAGAGTACAATAGCTCACCAAAAACGCCCTCCCTCAAGGATCAAGAATATGCCATCAAAACTGGAAATGGTTGAAGGAGCGAGCTGCAATAGAAGAAACCATGAGATTCCCTGTAGATTACACCTGCAAATAAAGACTCCATTAAAGCTCCAAATGAAAGGTCTGAATGGCCTTTCCAATTGCCAACTTGGATGGGAATCTTTCACCCTCAAAATTGGCTAAGGCAAGAAACTAGTCATCCACTAGCTCTCCCTCTTCACAAATGCAATTGCAAATTCTACAAATGATCAAAAGCCATTCTCATACTTCATTTCTACATTTTATAACCAACATTAGCCTTCTAAGGGTCGAAATCCTCTCAATAGATTCAATAGATTTTCATTTAGGAAATATTCCACATTTGCCACTTGTCTCCTAGTTCCAACCTTCCATCTTCTCCCAAATTCGATTTTGAGTCTCTTTGGCTTCTCCCACTCCCAAATTCGCCTTCTTTGAGCCTATTTTTGGGGCTGACATGTCATAGTGGTCAGATGTCAGAGTTCAGGTCTGCAATTTGTCATAGTTGTCATAGATGCTCCATCATTGGTGTCATAGGGGCTAGGGAATCTAGCCCAAGTGTCCACAAACTTCCACTTTGACTCTTTATCTTCCATGGAGGTTACCAATCCTTCCAAATTCGACCTAAGATGCTCAATGACATGTGTTATGAATTACCAACTCACCCAAGAGTGTTCACATTCCCATTAATTCGAATTTGCAAAAGAGAGATACCATGTATTATGAAAAATCAAGCTAGTGTGGGTCCCACATCCTCCATATGTCTCCAAAACCATTTGTCACTAAGGATTTCTCTTGAATTTCTTTATTCACTCTATTTATTAAATACTTGAACCCTTCTAATGTCTAAACATCATTTATTATCCGCCTTATTCCAAATCCCAAAGCTTCCACCCCAAACCTAGGAAACTAGTAATTTTCCTCCTTGGCAATTATTTGACCCTTAACATCAATTTTACAAACTCTAATGAATATGGCTAATGTGATTAGGCCATTGTGACCCAATTCCAAATTTGAAACATGACACATCCCCAATTCCTTCATCTTGAACTCGGAAACAAGATTCCTCTTCGTGTCGACAGTCAATCTATCCTCACCAAGTCCTAGGAGCTTGCTTCAAGCCATACAAGGCTTTCTTCAGTTTGCACACATGAGTCCCTCTTTCTGGGAGAAGCCATAAGCTACAAACCTCGCTTTGTATTTCTCCATGTTACCATCTGCAGCATGCTTGATCTTATAGATCCACTTGGAAGTCACAACAGACTTCCCTTCAGGTCTTGGGACCACATCCCAAACATCATTCTTCATGATCGACTGGTATTCCTCAATCATGGCATTCTTCTCGAATGCTGGGAACTTTAGATTCTTCAATATCTTCAATAGATAGCTTTTTTGCTGGAACAAATGTTGTAGTCCTTCTTTTGTAGTTGATGGTATATGATCTTTCCTACAAGACAAGTTAAATTGCATGATTAGAAAACATCTCATAGTTTTCAGAACAAATTCTTACACACAAAGAAATATGTCATGCAGTCATGCATTTAGTTTAGCCAATGCTTTAATACAACATTTATCCATATCCCGTAAATTTCTAGATGCCTTCCAATCTCTACTAGAACGTTGTTAAGAGTGTGCACAACTCCCAACATGTTAGCAAAGAGGTTTCATTCTAGATAGGTAGCAATGGAATGTTGTACAGTGTCATAGGCCACTTACACATTACATGAATATTAGTAGTATACTGTTCATTAATGCAATTATTCTAATATGCATAATACACAACCTAAGTCTAGGAACATAAGCATATACATCATTAAACAATATTATTTAAACAATAAGAAATGCCAATTCAAATACTTATCTTTGTTTGTTTGTTGTGTGGACTCCCTCTCAATCTTTGCTTCCTTGAAGGAACTATTGGAGTGTGCTCCCTCTTGATCTTTGCTTCTTGAATTACCTGTCCTTTAACTTATATTTATCCTGAACCACTATGCATGCTTACTATTATCACCATTGTGTTATCCTCGAGATCTCATACATAATCATACATTCATTACTATAATATTAATGCTATGTAAAACATAGATAATAAGCATTAGCATTCAAAGATTCAAGGAAGACTTCTCTTACTCATGCATATTCATATTTGACCATAGAAGTCTTCTGGTTAGTCATATCATCAATCAGTGTAAGAGACATAATATGCATAAACCCTTGATTACTTAAATTTCTAACTTCATGAATAATCATATACAAAAGTATAAGATCCTAACATAGAGTAGGATTCTAACTTGATATAGGAAAACATACCTGGTCATCATATTTGCTAGTTATGTCTAGCAATGTTTTCTTGTTCTCTTCAATGACCTACATAACTCATAAGTTAACCATTGTAGAACCAAATTATACATACCTCTATGTGATGCATGACTATGGATGAGTCTTTGTCTTCATGTCACCATGGTCTTGATCTAGGACTTGATTTGCACCTTCATGTTAGCAGATAACATTCTCTTCATACAACACCACAGTGCATTAGTACAATCAGAATACAATCATAAGTGTCATAACCCTAATCAATGAATGTATTCTATCATGCATTCATACTTTTACTAGGGTGATAAGACAAGTCTAAAATTAAACAAGATTGTTACTAAAATCAATAACATGAAGACAATCATATTATAAACTTAATCATGAACAAATTTCAAAACATACCTGTAAGTCATACCTATCAGATTGCTTGTAGTAGTTGTTGTTGTTCTTCCTTTTGTTCTTAGGACAATCTGAGGAAAAGTGTCCTCTTCTTGGTATGTGTTGTGAGAGCTTGATCTTCATTCCCCATCTTCTCTTCTCGAGCTACAATCCGAGCTTCTTCTTGTGAACATTCTTCCCACAGCTTACTAAAAGAGATAAGTTTCTTCCTAGCACAAATTCCTTGGATGAAGGAATCCCATGACCTAGGAAGGCCATTAAGAGTGGTCATTACCACTTCTCCATTCTCTATAACTTCTCCCATAGCTTCAAGTTATTTTGTTATACGGGAGACCCTTGAGCAATATGACTGCATGGTCTTTGCATTCTGGAACTTGATATTCTTCAATTGATTCCTCAAGGTCATCTTCCAATTTATATTCTTCCCTTCAAATAGCTTGGTCAAGGAATCAAACATCTCCTTAGGTGTCTTTACAGAAGACACATGTGGCATGAGATGGTTTTTGATAGAATCAACAATGATCCTTTTAGACTTGACTATGTTCCCCTTATGTAAGGCCTTACTCTCTTCTCCCTCTGGGACAAGAACCCCTTCACTTATGTAGCTGTCCAACTCACTCTCTTCTAGAATTAACCCAATCCTATACTTCCATGCTCGAAAGTTATCAGCCCCTTCAAGCTTATCGTCAAGCTTGTTGTGGTGACACATCTTAAAGAGTACTTCAAATGGAAATAGAAAAGTTATTAGGTCTGACCACTTGATTTGCTGAAAACTGGATCTGGAGCTGGATTAGGGTTTGTCAGAGAAACCCTAAAAATTCAAACTTTGAATTTCAAACTTCTAAAAGGATAGAAAGATGCGCCTTGATGAGATGATCAAGCTGGTATACTCAGAATTTTAAAACTGCAAAGTTTCACCCGTCAATTTTGCTTTTCAAACTTCCGGATTCACTAGGGAGGACCCTGAATTAGGGTTTGATTTTCCCGAAGGTTCACCCATCCAAAAAGTTCGATCTTGGTCTCTAAACTTTGATTTTTTGGAGGAGCTTCCATCCATGGTCTCAAATTTCAGAAATTCCAACTTTTGCAGAAGCCCTAATTTCTGGCTTCACTAGAGAGGACCCCAAACTAGGGTTTGATTTTCCGGGAGCTTCAACCATCCAAAAAGTTCGATCTTAGTCTCTAAAATTTGATTTTTCTAAGGAGCGTCCAACCATGGTCTTAGATTTTAAAAATTCTTATTTTTGTGAAAACACTAATTTTTAGGGCCAAAAATGAAAGTGCCCAAATTGAATTCTAATTGGACAGAAAGATGCGCCTTGCTGAGGAGAGTCAATCTACCCTACTTCCTTTCCAAAATTTGTGAAGAGAAACCCAAAAACAAGAATCCCTAGCTTCCGCAACTGTAGAGTGTCTTCTTCTCAGGTTAGCTCTGATACCATGTTAATTTTTAGCATTAATTCAACATACTCTAGGATCTTTACTGAGAGAATAACATGTACAGCATATCAAGAATATCAATCACAACATGCAATCACATGAGACAATAGACACACAGAATTTCCTTGGGGAAAACCAAGAAGGTGAAAAATCCCAATAACTTCCTCAGAGATAGATAGAGAAATGATACAAAACCCAAGCATAAGAGATAGTCTCCTAGCAGCAGCTTCTCCTCCTCCATTAGTGCACCACTCTCCAATGAGTGTATAAGTGAGAAAGTGAATGATCAAATAGAGTGCCTCCCGCACTCTATTTATACTTGACTTGACTTGCCTAATAACCTTACTAGGTCGGCCTCAACTTAACCACTTAACATAATGCTGACAGGGCCGACCCCCAATAGGGTGGTACAATAACCCTTTGACCCACATGACTTATACAGGGCCGACCCCATCAAGGTGATCTAATAACCCATCAAGTATAAGTTACAACACTTACAATATAAATGACGACACTTCCGTATAGAGGAATAATAACATCTGTATAGGAATACAATATACATATGTGAAATACATTATGAAGTTACATATACATCAACAGTTTATTGATGATATTCTAATTTATTTAAAAACTAAAGAAGAACATGACGGACACTTAAGAATAATTCTGATAAAGATAAAATATAGTACTTAGGTCACATAATATCTAAAGAAGGAATTTCTGTCGACTCAGATAAAATAAGAGCAATTAACGAGTGGCCTGTCCGTAAAGACATAACTGACGTACGGTCATTTATGGGAATAATAGGTTACTACAAAAAGTTTATTGAAGGATTCTCTAGAATTGTGAATCCCATAACTTCTTTGCAGAAGAAAGGGAAGAAATTCGTCTGGGATAAAAAATGTGAAGAAAGTTTTAAGAAGTTAAAAGAGTTATTGACAATAGCACCAATATTAAAAATTGCTAATCCTATTAAAGACTTCGTTGTATGCACTGATGCATGTAACGATGGACTTGGTGGTGTCTTAACTCAAGAAGGTCATGCTATTGCTTGTGAGTCTAGAAAGTTAAAAATCCATGAAAAGAACTACGCAACTTATGATCTAGAGCCGGCAGCCATGATACATGCACTAAAAATGTGGCACCATCACTTGATTGAAAGAAAGTTCACATTAATGACAGATAATAAAGGCTTAAAATACTTGTTGGATCAAACAAATATTAATGCAAGGCAAGCTAGGTGGCTAGATTTCCTTAGCGAGTATGATTTCGAAATTCAACACATTAAGGGTAAAGAAAACAAAGTTGTTGATGCCTTGAGCAGAAATGTCAAATTAAGTTTTGTGGCAGCGATCAACACATTTAAGACAGACCTGGAAAATCAGATAAAAGAAGGAACTAAGCAAGATGAAAATGATAAAAAAAATTGCATGATAAGATTACTGAAAATTTATCTGAAAATTTAATAATAGATTACAACATTAATGAAAAGGGATTAATGAATTCTAAAAACATAATTTATGTACCTAATGTGTCAAAAGTTAAACTGCTGATTTTGGATGAAGTACATAAAAGTCCTTATTCGGGACACCGTGGTTATCAGAAAATGACAACTATGTTAAGAAAGGTGTTGAGGTGTGTTTACTGTCTTAAAAGAATCAGAAAAATATTTAATTATCGACTAGGGTTGGTAATCTTAGAGTTTTGGCACAGTATATGCTGATGTAAAATGACACCTAAGTTTCGGCTTGTCAGACCTTAGAAATGTTTTAATAAAGAAAATATCGAAAGATCTTTCAAAATGAAAAACCGAGTAAAAATTCGGAAAAATATAACAAATGAACTAGTTAAACCAAATTAAACCAATAGATCATAATAGTATCAAATCATACTACTCTACTCTATGATTAAACAATGGAAAAAGAACAAATACGGATTAAAGAGTAAACAATTTTATAAGAATGGAAACTACTTAACCAATTTTTCAGATTCTAATCTAGGAATTAGAAACAACTGTAAATGAAATTAAAGATCTATCTATGGAATGACTTATTTTAATAGTAAATTACATAAACAGAAAGCTATGATGATTTAAAGAAAAACTACAAACTATTAATAAATTCAATAACTACTTATGCATTCAGTTAATACTTCAAAACTACACTAAATCATCTAATTCTAATTCCATTCTCCTTGCTGTTGTATGTCAAATGTGATAGGAACTGGAGTGAATGAATTGTAATGACTTTCAAATGTAATAGAAAAACAAAATGGAAGTAAATCTAACCTAATTTCTATAAAGAGATGTAAACTACAAAGATTCCAATTACAGTTAACCTTAAACATTATGATCTATCTTCTATCCATAAGCAAAATGATATAAAACTAATGAAATCTAGAAGCAAGTAGAAAACTTAATAAAGATATTATTTCTGAATTCAATTTGGAAGCAAGTAGAAAACTTGATAAAGATATGTTATATAGAAGCAAGTAGAAAACTTGATAAAGATATGTTATATAGAAGCAAGTAGAAAACTTGATAAAGATCTTTATTTATGATCCAAACTCTATTTCATGAACATCTTCATTATCTAGATGAATGGGAAACTGACCCTATGCTTAACAACAAACTATCGAAATTCAGATAACTTGGAGAATGAAATTATTAACTCTAATTTGAAATAAATCTTAGAAACATGAAATAAACTACACTAAGAATAAGACTGATAAATTCTAAAACAGTAACATATTAGTGAATCAAATATGAAAGACATAACTCAAAAATAGTTGAAACAGAATGAAGGAGAATGAGATGTAAACTAAGAATAATGATAAACTTAATTAAAACTTTTATGGAATATAAAGCAAATCCCTAATTATGGTTAAAAATGCTAATTAAGATCAAGAAAGATTACAATTAAAGATCCTAAGAAACTGAATTCAAAATAAGCACAAAAACAATGCAGAAAGAATGAAAGTCCGAATGACGATCCGGTTGACTGTCCAGATGGAAGAAAACGAATTAAACTAAGGAAAGAAGCAGTTTTGATGATCTTAATTGTCAGCGGGTGAATGCAGATGAACCTACAGTGCAAAGAAGTCAGTGAAAAGAATATTGAGAAGCTAATATGGTAGGAAGCAATCTATTCTAGTTATTATTTGAAAAGATGAACTACTTCTATAACATAGTTAAACAAAACTAAGAATAATACTTAAACTACAGCTATAGAGAAAGAAACTAATGGAAATAACCCTAATTATAGCTAAGCTAGAAACAACAACTAACTAAACAACAACTATCTAAACTCTATCTAAATGCAGAAAAACTGAAAACAAAATAAAAACACTACACTTGGTCGACCATTATCAGTTATGGAAACATAAATTAAGTTAGCAGTGAAATACTGATTACAGGAACATAAGAAAATAACATATATAGGAAAATATAATTAATTATATAAATTAGAAAATGAACTAGTTGTTTGCAAAAAAGAAAATACAGAAAAACATAAATAAAACATCCAGTTGATGAGGGGCCCTTCCTAGCAATTAGAGATGGAAATTAGATCAACTTGGTCACCAACAGCAGAGCATCAACAATAAAATCCAGGAGCTTCCATTAACTGAGAAAGTTACATAGTGCTTGCAATTGAAAAAGACTAACAATTGCCTAAACACTAGAGACTTGGAGACTCGGGGATTAACTCGTCTCTGTCACAAAGAGATCTATATATACAATTTTGCAATGGGGAGAGTAAGTCGACCCTTTAGTGGTCGACTGGTCTAATAATAGGCAGTCTTTAAGACTGTAAAACAACTTCTTGGTGGCTCACGACAATGTAGAGGTCGCCTGCCTACTTTCACAGCGTCAATCCTACCTGATGCGAACAACTGCCTGTTCATTTTCTTCAGTCGTGGGCAGAATGTATGTTGACGAGCTGGATGGACAGAGGAGAGGGCTGCTGGAATGTAGACGTGGACAGAGAAATGTGTTGGCGGACTGAGCATGGGAGGACGAGGCTCCTCTAAAACATTGGCGTGATCAGGCGTGTGTGATATTAGGCTGAACAAACAGGAAAGTCGGAATGCTCAAGTGTTGATGTGGGGATACCATGTACTGTCGAGCTCAGGAGACAAGGAGGCGAATATTTTAGAACTTGGGCTCACCAACTGTAAACACCACGTTGCTAACACAATCCACATGTCCATTTCTGTCTTTAATGGCCAGGAATATGCCAATTGATGATTCCACGGATCAAACGCAGGGTTGAATTGAAGGATGGATGCGGCTGAACATTGGAAACGTAAACACACATCTGCATGGAGGGCCGTTTGAAGACCACAACTTGTCACTAGTACAAAATGAAGAATTAATGACTAAAAAATTCACTAAAATTCGACTATAAATGACTATTTTTGAGTCGGTGACTAAAAGTATCCGATTTACACTATCTTATCTCTAGTCGTATTTCACTAGTCATTAATTGGTTGACTTATTAGTCATTGATAGTCACTAATTTAGTCATTGATAGTCACTGATTTAGACATTGATTTAGTCATTGATTGCCACAATTAATGACCAAATATATGACTAAATAAACTACTAGATGATAACATATTAATGACTAAGCTAAATACGACAAAATGTTTGTCGTGCTGTAAGATACTGAAAATTAGCTACTAGTAGTTGTATATATGCGAATTTAGTCGTTTTCTTAGTCGCTAATTTATTATGGGGTACAGAGGAATCGATCCACCAATCTCTTGCCTATAATTAGGCAAGTGCTCTACCATTGAGCTAGCACCCTTTAAGAAGTTGTTATTGCTTGAAAATGATGATATTCAAACAAATTTTGCATCATTCAAGCATATAAAATAATGATTACCAAGTTACTATATATCCATAATGGCTTACCTTGTACTAGTCCTTCAAGTCTTTTAACTGCATTTATTAAGTGCAAATATATTTTTGCACTTAATAAAAGCAGTTGAAGAATTTGGAGGACTAGTACAAGGTAAGCCATTATGGATCTATAGTAACTTGGTAATATATATTTTGTATGCTTGAATGATGTGAAAATGCAAAAATCCTAGGAAAAAGTAACCTCTCAAAAAAAAATTAAAAATCAAATAGAAATTTTGGAATCAACAAGATAGGATCCCTTGTAATTTTCTTTAGTCTCCAATGGAGCAACTCATTACCCAAAATGTATATAGAATAGTAAAAAGAAATATACTACTAATTCCATTTCACATCAAGAAGAATGGGCATTAGCTATAAGTACTCTTAGCCGCTGTTAGCAACTATATATTTTTTGCTCTTTTACAGCATAAAGACCTGTACATGAAAGATGGAAGGTCAGAAAACTACTTGAGAAAAAAAAGCTTGGAGTGATCTCCATCGGTAATGGCCAGGTGCTAAGACATGAGACATAATGGTCTAGAAGGGGTCCAATGAAATAAAGGGGCTAATGTCAAGGGATAAGTATTAATAGGAAAATAGAATGACTAAAGGGAAGTGGAGAATACCGTAAAAACTATAGTGCTTGGGAAAATTTATGAAAGATTAAGTGTCGCACAGATCGGCATTGTTAATCAAGAGCAGGAGCAAGATCTATGGCTTTAAGTGGACTGTCGCATGGCCAAGTTGTGAGGAGGAAAGAGAATATGTGGATGTGATGGGCTGGGTCCCGTCGGATAGGTGTTAGCTTAGGAGTGCATCACAAGGAGCAAGGAGCAGTGAGTAGTGCCGTATTGGGTGCATGCGATGGTAGGGATAGATACAAGGATCTATGGCGGAGGCTATCCTTTCGAGATCTAAGGGTTCGGGTTCAGTCACAATAGAAAGGGCCTGACCCTCCACTAGATCTACGGTTCGGATGGCGAGGAGAGCCACACCAACGGCTGATGGAAGTTTTAAACGCACAAGATATAATAGGGAGGGCCTCGCCAATAGATAGAAGATCTGAGAGTTAAATAGATTATGGGGACTCATCATTAACACACGTTGAGAGCAGATGGACGGTTCTCACAAATAGTCACATCAAGAAGTAGCATGCTAGATAGTGGCGAGGCAGACGCAATGGACCTTTCCCGCCCACCAGGTGTCAACTCCAAATCCTGTCGCATGGAAGAAAACCGATATAAGAAAGGCTCTTTGGGTGCATGTGATACTACCCCGTAGACGCATCCGGTTGAGATGAATGACCCAGATGACGACTAACTAGATGATCCTATGGTGGAAATAGATGGGTTGTCAAATTAGTGGGTAGAGAGAAGGTAAGATCCGACAGCGGAAAGTGAACACGTGAGAGTTTGAACGGTTAAGATCAAAGGACGGCTAGTCAAATAAACCGGGGGTTATGGAAACCCAGTTATATACATAAGAATGCTCGTGAGGGTTGAGATTTGTTTTGGAAGACTGTCGAAGTCAAGGAGCCTCTTGGCGTGTGGCAGATGATGAAGGCGATAGAACCTTCGACAGGGTGAATGCAGGGCTTCCAAAGTGACAGGTAGGATCTATAACCACCATTCTCTAAAAAATCTAAGTCTTTTATAGTTATAAGATGGGGGAAGAAGAAGCTTCTACCAGTTCTAGGGTTAAGTTAGCCCTAGAAGATAGGGACGCAGATGTATTTGATACATGCATTTGGCTCGCAGTTTCAGAAATTAAGAGGAGACTAGCAGCCTTGCATGAACAGGGACTATATATACATGGAGTCTTTAGGTCGTCACTCATTTTCTTTTGCTTTGACCAGGTGTTCTCTTTTCCCAAGTTTGTAGCATGGTGTTCTTCTAATTACTCAGAACCTCAAAGAGTAATTATGGATGCCTGTAAGTCTAGAGTCGTCTGTAATATAGATGTGTCAGCCGTTAGGGATTCTTTTTTCATTCCCAAGTCTCAATACCAAGAGTTTGAGGGTTTTTCTAAAGAATTTTTGGTTTCCTTGTACCGCCAAATCAACCCCGAAAGTTGTCAAGATTTTTTAGCCACATGCCTGAAACCTGACTTTGAAATCTCCGAAGAACCCTACCCCCTAAATGTCATCCTTTTTTATGACAACTCCTAGTTGGTTCTTTCTTTGTTAGCTCAGTTTCTAGGGTTGGATACTGATTTGTGGGTGACTAAAGTCCAATTAGGTTTACTCTTTAGGATTAGCATCAGTTTGGCGAGGTCCAAAAGCAGGCTTATCCCACCCCTGAGGTTTGATGAATTATGGCGGAAAAGATACATGTACAATTAAGCAATTTCCTGAGTACTAGGTTTTTTAGATATCAGATGCAGATGATGAAAATGATTATGTATAGCAGTGCCGAAAGCCCACATTTCTCCTCACTACTTGAGACCGATGTTCTGGTAGACAATGTTTTCAATTATTTGAACTATGTTTTGCCCCCTATTTATAAAATCATCTTTGGAGAAGAATTGCCTAGAGTGTTGCCTGAAATGCAAACAATGATGCAGTTGAAGGATGAATTGGCTGTCGATGACTGGTTTTTGTTGAATGAAGCTACAGTCATTAGGTTGCATAGTTTCGTACAGGAGCCCTATGTTTTACCCGCTTTTCTAACATTGTGGATCTTTGCTCTCAAATTTATTAGACAGAAATTGGCCCTGGAAGAAGTACAATTCCTAAAACATAAGAAGAGCACTGATGTGAAATATCCCTGGAAGGTAGGCCCTTTCATCGTGAAGAGAAAAGAAGCTTTGTCAGAGGTGGAAGAATTATTGAAGCCGCTAGGGTTCAGGAAAGATGTAGCCATCAAATACGACCCCTTGCACAATATTTCCAAGAGAAAGAAAGAATGCAATCTCAGTGCTTTTGAGCATACTGAACCAGAGGGGGTGCTGAAGGGGTGAAATGTGTTGCATTGGGATCTTGAGGCAGGAGAAACTGTAGAGACACAGGGAGGAGATCTCATGTTATGGACATACCGAAGAAATTAGCAGAGGAAAGATCTCCTCATAATGAACGTAATAATGATGAACATGAGAATATTAATGAAGAAATCTACGTAGAACTTAATGATCAATCATATGAATTATTACGTACTGTTAAGGATTTAAAAATTGAAATAAAAAGTGTGAAGGAAGAAAACGAAAGGATTTTAAGAGCATAGGAGGAATTAAATCAGATTTTATAGGATAAGTACCATCAAGATGAAAAGGATAAGAGAACAGAAGTAAATACTGAATCTGGAACAATGTCCTACAAACACAGAGATAAGAAAGCAAAATACTATAAAACTTAAAGTAACTCTTCTTCTTCTGAATCTAATGATAAAACTTATCGCAGAAAATATAATTATGATAAGGACAACAGTGACAGTGACTGTGGTCCTAAGAAAATACGTAAAAATTATGAACAAATTTCAGGAGAGTTTAAAATGATAAAACCTCCAACTTTTAATGGAGAAAATGAAAAGGGAGAGGCAGTTGAAGCATGGTTGTCCGGAATGAAGAAGTATTTTCATATTTATAACTACTCATCTCAATTAAAAGCTAAGATGGCCATATACAATCTGAATGGAAGGGCAGACATTTGGTGGCAAGATATCAAGAGAGTTAAAAGTCTTAAAGACAAGAATATAAAATGGAGTACATTTAAGAAAATGTTTAAGAATTTGTTTTTATCCGAACAGTACTACGAAGATAAATCAAAGGAATTTTATGATTTAAAGATGGGTTATATGACCATGAAGGCGTTATGTAGCAAATTTCTCATCTTGTTAAGGTATGTACCTTACCTAGCTAAAGAAAAACCTAAGATACAAAGGTTTCTAAGCTGCTTACCCTTCCACATAAAGGACAGAATTGAATACGATAATCCTTCAACTCTTGAGGAAGCCATTAGGAAGGCTAATTTCTGTTTTGAATAGAACAAAAGAAGAAAAGGTGTATCAAGTTGGAGGAATAATAAATCAAGTAATTACGAGCATAAGAAGAAAACTTTTAATTTTAAGAATTCTGGAAATAATAAAAATTTCAATAACATAAATTTTCAGAATAATAATAATTACAGAGGTAATGCAGCACAGAATTTTAATGTTGCAAGGAATGTTCCTAATAATAATAACAACAATAATAATACTAACAACACCAGAAATGTTGAATAGAGGCCACCTTTGAAGTGTTTTGAGTGCAATGGAGCACATACCAAAACAAACTGCCCACTTAGAAGAAAGACAATCAACAACATTCACACCATACAAGCAGAACCAACAGTTGGTGATGTAGCAAGAGAAATTCCCAGGATTAATGCAGCGCTGGAAAATCGACAAGCATACCATCAAACTTCTATGGTCGAGATCGAAGGTATGATACAAAACAAATCTATTTCAATTTTAATAGATCCAGGTGCACGTTTGAGTTACATTTCACCTGATTTAGTGAAAACTTGCAAGTTAAAGGTAGAAAAATTTGATAATTCATGGTTAGTTCAGCTAGCAACAGGCACTAAAAGAAAAGTTACAGAATTTGTAAAAAGTTGTGATTAACTTATGAGTCAGTTGAAAACGCAAGTTAATTTGAATGTTTTTCCATTAGGCTCATATGATGTGTTAATTGGCATGGAGTGGCTTGAACAACATAGAGTAGTACTTAACTGTTATGAAAAGTCTTTTACTTGTTTGAATAATTAGGGTAATACTGAAACAGTAAAAGGAATTCCTAGGAAAACATCTGTAAGACAAATCTCTGCTTTACAAGTAAAGAAAGCTGTAAGAAAGGGCTGTAAAATGTCTGTTGTGAGTGTGATTAATGACGAATGTTCATCTAAACAAGATACGATAAAACTGGAAGACATACCTATTCTTAAGAACTTTTTAGATGTATTCCCGAAAAAAATTCAAGGATTACCTCGGAAAAAGGAACTTGATTTCACCATTGAGTTAGTTCAGGGTGAGGTACCAAACTCAAAGGCTCCTTACAGAATGAATATTCTGGAGTTAAATGAACTAAAATCTCAGCTGAAAGAATTAATAGATAAGAACTACATAAGGCCAAGTCTGTCTCCTTGGGGAGCACCAGTTATCTTTGTTAAAAAGAAGGATGGTACTTTGCAACTCTTCATAGATTACCGCCAACTTAATAAAATGACAATTAAGAATCGATATCCCTTGCTCTGCATTGATGATCTATTTGATTAGGTACGCAGAGCAACGATATTCACTAAAATTGACCTAAGGTCTAGATATCATCAAGTTAGAATAAAGGATGAAGACATTTTCAAAACTGCTTTCAGAACTCATTATGGACATTACGATTTCGTATTTATGCCTTTTGGGCTAACTAACGCATCGGCAGTCTTCATGTGTTTAATGAATAGCATTCTACATAAGTAACTAGATAAGTTTGTAATTGTGTTCATGTTAATTTTTGAGCATTAATTCAACGTACTCTAGGATCTTTACTGAGAGAATAACATGTACAACATATCAAGCATATCAATCACAACAAGCAATCACATGAGATAATAGACACACATAGTTTCCTTGGGGAAAACCAAGAAGGTGAAAAACCCCAATAAATTCCTCAAAGATAGATAGAGCAATGATACAAAACCCCAAGCATAAGAGATAGTCTCCTAGCAGCAAATTCTCCTCCTCCACTAGTGCACCACTCTCCAATGAGTATATAAGTGAGAAAGTGAATGATCAAATAGAGTGCCTCCCGCACTCTATTTATACTTGACTTGACTTGCCTAATAAGCTTACTAGGTCATCCTCAACATAACCACTTAACATAATGATGATAGGGACGACCCCCAATAGGGTGGTATAATAACACTTTGACCCACATGACTTATACAGGGCCGACCTATTGCTACTGCAAACCCCCTCCCCCCAAAATTTTTTGTAAAATAGTGGGGCCCCTCCTGTTCTTTTAAGAAGAAGTTTGTCTAAGAGTCTAAGGCCATCAGAGCTGTTCCTTACTTCATATTTTTTTTTGCTTGCTTCACTTTTGAGTTTATTTTCACCCTTGTGCCTAAGTAAATCTCAAAGTTTTGACCACAATGGCGGAGATTTAGAGTTATCTTTTTTCGCGATTGCGGACGACCTCTCTCAAAACGGAGGTTAAAGTTCACGAAAGTTCTCCGCAATGGCTGCGAAACTCGCGCAAGTCTATCACAATGGTGGAGTTAGAAAAATGAGTCTGACACAATGGAAGAGTTAAGACATCTTTTCCGAAACAACGAAAGAACTTGCGAAATTTCTTCCGCAATAGCGGAGGAATCAATCCTTCTCCTTTCCGATAAATTGTTTCGTTTGAGATATCACAACTCACCCTCAACCGGAATAACTTGCCTATCTTTTCCACAACAACGGATAGACTTGCCTAAACTTTTCGTCTCACAACTTCGTAGCTTTCCTTGGCAGGAAAACTCAAGTAACTTCTCCGTGATGACGAGCAAGCTCATATTTTCCTTCCACAACGGTTGATCACTTAGCCATCTCCTCCTGTTTTCGACAGTCGCTTTTAATACTAAATGTTTGGATTTGACCTTTTTCGTATGTCTTAATTAACCCCATTTTATTGCACACCTACCCTATTAATGGATTGCAATGGTCAAGGGTTTTATATAGGGAATTAATCCTGTTAGGATTTTCATAATCTCCATTGGCTGGAAGGCTCACCCTATTCCATTCGAGATTGCACGCACCTGCTCCAAGTTCACTGGTTCTGTCGCAGCATCAATGTTCAAGTTCTAACATGTTAGTACCTTGCTAAGGCTTATGTGTAGTGGTTTTCTCTCATCAAATTAGGTTCTATGGTCCCTTTTTCTATCGTTTTAAACCCATGCATTATGTTTTTTCTAATCTGACCGTGGCCTGGGAAGACCCATACCCATACCCTACTAAAAGAACCCAGCTCATTTTCTTCTAGGCGTGGAGGTTTTAGTACCTTGCTTCCCTGTCGAGAAATAATCAAAAAGAAATGCAGCCTACCCCTAACCTGTTTTAGAGTCGTTGGCGTCATAGGATTGAAAATAGTTCGTCCACCCTTACGCAAAGGACGTCGGTCTCATGCACACTCAGACTGCTTTTATTTAATATTTGCATTATAGTGGCCCCGTAAATAGACATTTTTATAAGAGTACGTAGGAATTTGCATTGACAAAAATATTTACTTAAACATGGTGTAGTCATTACGAATGAAATTTGCATTGAGTTTATGTTAGATGCACCAAACTAGAAAGATTGGTTGGCATATATGCTAGTAAAATGGTGACACCACGCCATACTTTCTTATGTCTACCTATGTATTTTCATTGGTTAGGATTATTAAAATGACTAAAGGTGGAAAAATAAAATCTAAATCAGCTGTCAAAGAATCCACTAAATATGCAAGGGTTGAGACCACTTATCAGGATACTAAATACATTACAGGTGTACCACCGGAGGTCCAATGGGGTGAATTATATCAGATGACAAGGGATCAAGAAATCCTAGATGCCCCGTTAGAAGAAGAATACCTATACCGAAACATCAGGACATCCTGGATATCAAAGGAAACCACCCACCCTGAGCTCTTTCCTTGTGCGGAGGTAGTTGGATGGATTTTACAGCAAGCAGGTGCCCAATCATGAAGGGATGCCTTTGCGTCTTTCACCCCCTGATTATGTCTCAGCAACTTATAACTTACCCCACCCAACTCAGTGCCTAAGTGATGAATGGTTGGCACAAGTCGAAATGGACAACCTAGAAATGGCACAGAAGTTACTCGTTGCAGGTAAGCAGTTCAGGAAGAAGAAAAATGAAGAATATGAGGTTCAAAGCCTAAGGCCTCCTTTCATAATGATTGCTCTTATGTTTAGCAGAATATTTGGCAGACCTAATGGAACTATGTTTTTGCTTCAATGGGTACCCATTATCCATTATGTAGCTTTCCGAGGAACTATTTTCAATTGGGCTGACATGATTTCAGAAAGTCTAGCATCAGCCATAACTACTGCACAAGAAGGGCTAGAAACAAATAGGTCAGAATTCTACATGCCATCTTATTTGGTGGACTGTATTGTGGAAAAGCATCCCTTTCCAAAACTAGGATGCATTTTGAACCAGGAAGAAGACACGGTATATACCGCATATAAAATCTTTTGGGCATAGAACTACAGGTGGCACTACAAGACCATTTGTGAGGAATTCATCATGCCCCTCTATGAGCTAATGTTTAACGAAGAGCCTAATTGCCTATTGGAAAATGCCATGGAGGTTCTAGAAAAATATGGTGAATTTTATTTTTCAAAGGATGGCACCTACATCAGAATGTATGGAGCCTCGAAACCCCCATACATCTTTCTGAAGTACGCCACTGACTACATAGTTCACAAAGAGGCGGTACGACAAGTCTTCATTGATGGAATTGGTGGTACATTGTACAACAGGAAGAAGGATACTTTTCTATCTTTGCCCTTCTATTTGGGGGTTTATAAGTTCTCCAAGATTGCATCAACAGAATATTTCATAGTAGAACTAAGGGGTTTTCATTTCGGGGAAAGAATCTTTCAAAAAAATGATAGACAAGGTAAGGTCGCCCAACATTGCAAAACAATACATTCTCCCTTTGAATATGCCCATTACTATGATTCAGAGGAGGAAACATACAGGAGAGTCAGCAATATGACCGAGCTTCTAATTTGCCAACATAGTAAAGATGGAGCTAGCTCCAGTTCTGCGATTCTCAAAGGATCACGATAGCATCGAGAAAAGGAAACCTCAGGGGTTGCTGAATCTCTCTCTAGAGAGGAACAAAGACTCCTGCAACAAGCTGAGGAGATAAAGAAAAAGTCGAGGAAAGGGCAAGAAAATCCCAAGAAGATAAACTCCGAGAAGAAGAAACCCAGAGAAGCCAAGCAGCCAAAGATGAAGCTAGACAAGCTCAGCAGGAAGAGATGATCAGGGTGGAGGAAGCTGCTAAGCAAGAAAAGGATGAAAGATTGAGAAATTCAGCAAAAGAGGAGGCACTAAAGAAAGCCGAAGAAGAAAAGAAACAAGAAGAGGATGCTGGTTCTAAAATCCCAAATATTCAAGACCTTGATGTCAATATCCCTATTGAGAAGCTTCCACTTGTAGCCTTCACACCATCTAGGGGTAGTACGGTATCTACATGGGATGGGTTTGCCTTTAACAGAAAAAGGAAATCTATCATCAAAGAAACAATTACTAGTGTCAAGAGGCCTTTTCAACCTAATATCGTCACCAGGCATGAAACCACCGTCATGCAGGGTACTTAGAACGATCCTAAGCTCATGACATCAATCTTTGTAGCATCTATTATGGCAATAGTAGACAATGTCAATATATTGCAAGACGAATTGAAGCAGGAAAAGGAGAAAGCCCACTAGTTATAGAAGTCTTTCGTTAAAGAAAATAATTATACAAATTTGATGATCGAGAAGAATGATGCTCTCACGTCTCAGAAGGAAGGATTAAATATAAAACTTCAACAGCTGGAAGCTGATAGGAGAGCTCTGACAATGCAAGCAAGGGAACTAGAGATAGTGAAAAGAGAACTTGAGGATAAAAACCTAAAGCTGGAGTCCAAAAAATTTGATACCGCTCAGCAAAATGAAGACCTAAAAGAAATCATTGAAAAGCTGGAAGAAGGAAGAGAACTGCTAGAGCAACAACTAGAACTAGCAACCAATAAAATAAGCAATATGGATCCCTTTTATGAGCAAGCTTGTGAGATAATAAGAGGGATCTATAGGGTACAAGAACTTATAACTGAAGAAATTTGCAATCTAAAGACAATCGTGGATAGAATTGAAGAGATCAGAAGGGAAGCGACTAGGAGCAAGAGAAAGTATATGCGTATTATTGAAGATATCTGGAAACATATGGAGTGGAGAGAAGGGAAGTCTGGTTTCCCAACAACTCTTCCTTTTAAATCTGTCTCTGGTTTCGAAGCAGATATGCGCCTTTTGGGTTTTTGCAAAGATTACGGAGTAAAGTTGCACGAAGTGTCCATGGTTACCCTTGAACAATGCAACGGTTTGTATCTTCAGATACGAACTGCCCAAGAAAACTGCCAGATGATGATGCCTCAAACTTTAGAAGCATTTCTAGAGAAAGCCCAACGCTTGGCTGAGCTGAAAGACGGGTTAAATGTAGAAATAGAGTATGTGAAGAAGGTGGATACATTGACCGCTGAAGACTTCCACTAGTGGATTGGCCAGGCCACTGTTCACAAACACATTTTAGAAGAAAGTCTCTGGGTTTCCAAAGTAGAAATTTCCAACATCAAAGAGGAACTCGCCAAGCATAAAGTCTCACTGAAGACCATGCTTCCTCTCTTTGCAAACAAATGAAGGAGACTAGTGCTTGGGTAAGCTACATAGAGGGGGAAGACAAGACATTAGCAGTTAACCAAGTTTCGACCTCAGTGAATGTTCCAGTGGCTGCAGTAACTCAGGTCTCAGTGGAAATGCACGCAGCCCCAGAAACACCCAAGTTAACATAGGAGCCAGTGCTAGGATAACTCACATTTGCTCATATCTGTTTGATGAAGGCCAGCACACCTCTTTGGTTTTTTTTTTTAATGTGTATACCTTTTTTATATTAAAATGACATTTGGATTTTAACTCCCGTTCGTTTTTGTAATTTAATTGGGATATTTATCCTTTTATAAAATCAGCACTACAAGACAAATTAAAAGAATGTGAACGGTTAGGGTATGGGTGGTAGCTCATAGAGAATTTTGTAAAACTATATATAGCTAGAATAGAGAGGAGAAAAGTGTTGGGAACTCGTGTCAACCCTTCTCTTTACTATGTTAGTATATTGTTATTGGATGCATGTGCTTTGTAAGTCGTCCCGTAGGATTTGTTGATCCATAGTTTATATTAGCCCATAGTATTGACCCATAGTATTGGACGCATATGCTTTGTAAGTCGTCCCATAGTATTATATGTCCCATGGTTTTGACCCATAGTATTAGGCATAGACTTAGTATATAAGTGTGTGTTGAGGTCATTGAAGGCACTGTGAAGTTAATTATATTGAGCTTGCTTAAAGGAGGTTGCCCCCTCGAAGTGGCCCGTGATCAATATAAAAGTCATTCTGAGTTCTATTATTTCTGATATCTCATGTATTTGCATTAATGAATTATTGCAGGTTCTTCACATTTGGTATCAAAGCACTTTCTTGGGCTCGTTGGGTGGAATTTCTGCCAATTTTTTTTTTCACATCTGTTGCAAATTTGGATCTGGGGATAACCCCTATCCACTTAACTATGGGAAGTACTTGGGCATAAGCCCTAAAACTCATTGTGAGGAGTACCACAGGAACCCCAAAGTAGCTGGCCCATTGAGAGGACCTGTCAGCGAAAAGGGCAACGACCCCTACCTGATTGACTAGTTCCCACCTGTGAGGTAAACCAAGAGCCATCGTTTGTGGCAAAGCGGTTATCAGTTTTACCTAAGCCATGGAGTGAGGGGTACAGTCCCAATACGTAAGCTGTCAGACAACATTGGTGGCCGAGTGAATCCACTGAACCGATAGGACGCCCCACATACCTGGGGTCCATATCTATTTTCAGCTGAACTGTTGCCAATCACTTCCGCTCCAGATCCAACCATTTCATATCTATTCTGAAAGATGTTCCAGATCCAGTCACTGTTTCAGATCCAACCGTTTTTTATCCCTTCCACGCCATTGCAGATCCATCTATTGCAGATCCCTTCTGCACCGCTGTTGTCAATCAATTTCTGGAAAAATAAAAAATAAAAAAAATTGTTTTTTGGCCATATCTCCCTTATTTCAACTCTGTTTTCCCTGAAACTTCATTGACATCCCTACAATCCCATTCTGCATATTTCATTCCCGAAGACCCTATCCCAAATTCCACTTCCCAAGACCAGAAATCTCACATTTGTTTACTTTTAGGGTTTGCCATAACTCCTTCAATTTTCACCCAAACGCATTCAAATTTTGCCACCGTGTTCCTTTCCTAATTCTGCTTCTTTGTGCCTCTCTACCAAATTTTCTCATTCTTTCACCCCACTTCTGAAATCCCCATTTTTTGCTTCCCTGTCCATCAGAAAGTGTCCAAAACCTAGTCATACCCCAATTACCCATCCGATTTTTTCCTAAATCCAAATCTTCCCTTACTAAATAAGCTTTTGTTTATGTTTTTCTATCCATTTCTCAAAACAAAAACAAAAAAAACTCTTGGTTGTGGTTTTCACCCGCACAGGAGCAAACACCATGGAGGAAGCACTTGCAGCCATCCAAACCAAACTCCAAGATCTAGATGAAAACTTTCTCAACCTCCTGTTAGGATACTTAGACACTTAGGAGTTAGTTAAGATCAACTTGTGTAATATATCCGTTAGGGATAGTGTGTTTCTTTAGTATGCATTAGTATGCATTTGTAAATACTTAATCCGACGGTCACGATATGTTCCCGACATAGAGTGATTCGACGACTCAACTTCTGTGATTAAGGATTTTAGGTTTCCGTGGTTTGCAGTGTTTGAAAAGGTATTCGGATGATCCACGGTGGTCATTTTCGTAGTCGACGTTTCGAATCCCAAGCTGGATTCATCATCCGGACAGAATATGTTGTAAGAAGTTGCTCATCTGCATATAAATAGTTAGGGATGCCTTCTCATCTTCTCGTCTTTTCATCTTCTACATCTTCATCTGACCTTTATTATTCATTAGTAAGGGTTTTTAATAATCATATGGACCATTAATAATTATTATTAATATTTGATTATTAATGTGACTGGTTGATTTTGAGAAATAAAAACTATATAGTTTTATTGTGAAGGTCATTTAATGATTTTATTATTAATAATCAATTATCAATTATTAATTAGCTAGACCTTTATTATTCATTAGTAAGGGTTTTTAATAATCATATGGACCATTAATAATTATTATTAATATTTGATTATTAATGTGACTGGTTGATTTTGAGAAATAAAAACTATATAGTTTTATTGTGAAGGTCATTTAATGATTTTATTATTAATAATCAATTATCAATTATTAATTAGCTAGACCTTTATTATTCATTAGTAAGGGTTTTTAATAATCATATGGACCATTAATAATTATTATTAATATTTGATTATTAATGTGACTGGTTGATTTTGAGAAATAAAAACTATATAGTTTTATTGTGAAGGTCATTTAATGATTTTATTATTAATAATCAATTATCAATTATTAATTAGCTAGACCTTTATTATTATATAGTGACATTATTTCATTAGTAAAGGTTTTAATAATCATTATTTCAATAATGATTTTAATTTGTTTGATTATCTTTCTATTAAGAAAAGATGAAGATGTAGAAGATGAAAAGACGAGAAGATGAGAAGGCATCCCTAACTATTTATATGCAGATGAGCAACTTCTTACAACATATTCTGTCCTGATGATGAATCCAGCTTGGGATTCGAAACGTCGACTACGAAAATGACCACCGTGGATCATCCGAATACCTTTTCAGACTCAACTTCTCATAGATCAAACCTAACCTTGATCCGTGGCTTGACACTCGATTGGTCCATGATATCTATTTAAAGAGCATGGAGGGTCATTGTTTAGTTGATCGATTATGAGAAGCTCATTTGTAACTTTCTTTCTTTGCATAATAAATTGTCCCGTAGAAGCTATTTGGATGGGGCCGTGGAGTGTTTCCCTCCACAAGGTTTAAACCACATCAAAACATCTGTGTGTTGATCTGTGATTTGTTTATGTGAAGTCATTTCCCTTGGTGTTCGATCTTTTGGCAGTACCCTGTGTACCCGAACATGGTATCAGAGCTTTTATGAAGTGCCGCTTTCGTTTATGATCTAGATCTTGAACTGCTATTGCCAAAACTCGAAAGGGTTTCTAGTTCTGGTATTTCTGTGCATTTCTGGGCTGTAGGAGCTGTTCCATTGCGTCTGGAGCATCGTTTCCATTGAGAAATAGTTTTCGTTTGATCGAAAACGGTTCCCGGTTGCTCTAGAAACGCATATTTCATTAGATCTGAAGGTATAATGTTACAGTGATGCATTTTTTTATTTTCTGTTTTAAAAGAAAAAAAATCTCATATTTTATCATTTTTTACTGTTAGATTTTTTTTGGTTCGGATTGTTGCTTTCCCGTCTGCGTATGCTCTTTACCGTGCACCTTGAGCGATCTCGGCAAATCAGAAACAGAAAGGGAAAGGGTTTTTTTCGGCTGCGTATGCTCTTTGCCGTGCACCTTGCGCGATCTCGACAAATCAAAAACAGAGAGAAAACGTAGACTTTCCGGGCAAGCTAACAAGATCTAACTCCACATGTGTGGCAAAGTTTTTTTGTTTCGATTTGGCCAGGGCCGTAGAGTGTTTCCCTCAAGAGGGTTTAAACGACGTAAAAACATCGGTGTGTTGATCTATGATCTGTTTATGTGAAGTGGTTGCTCTTGGTGTTCGGTCCTTTGGTAGTACCCTGTGTACCCAAACACCTCCATCTTCAGCATTCAGCCATAAACAATAACTGACAACCATAATCTTTTGCAGCCACCAGGTTCTCTTCTTCCAGCAATTTTCATGGGCCGAAGCTTGATTTTCCTCGCTTCAATGGTACTGATACAACTGGATGGATATACCGAGCAGAACAATATTTCAGCCTGCATAATACTTTTGATGTCCATAAAATTCCACTTGCATCCTTTCATTTGGAACAAGAAGCCCTTCAATGGTACCGTTTATTCATCAAAGCTCATCTCGAACCAAACTGGATAGATTTTTGCCAACTCCTTTTGCCACGATTTGGTCCTAGTGCTTTTGATGACTTCACAGGAGCACTCACTAAACTTCACCAAATTGGCACAGTGAGAGAGTATCAGACATAATTTGAGAAACTGGCCAATCACACAGAAGGATTGTCTGATGAATTCTACAAGAGTTGTTTTATCAGTGGTCTTAAGGATGAAATCCACTGAGAGGTCAAAATGTTCTGCCCCAACACAATGATGGAAGTCCTAGGGTTGGCTAATTTGGCAGAGGACAAGATCACAGCTCAACAACGCTCCAAACCCACCTTTGTTCCCTTCAGAAATATGGGTTCCCAATGACCTCCCATCACACCTGCTCCTCAACCAACTCCTATCAAGCATTTGTCTGAAACAGAGATGCAAGTACGTTGAGAAAAAGGGCTTTGTTATAATTGTGATGAGAAATTCACTCGGGGACATAGATGTATTCAACAAAATCTCTATCTCTTGGATGTGGATTCTCCAAATGCCTCAGAACTTGATGAAGAAGCTCCAGATACAGTAGATGATTAGGTCGATGTTCAACACCTGCCTGTTGACACCCCATCTCAGGACGACCCACCCGAGATCTCTCTCCATGCTGTAACCGGCGTCACCACCCCAAAAACAATGCAAGTCAGGGGATACTTCAAGAAGCTCCCTCTTACCAGACTCATTGAATCTGGTAGCACTCATAACTTCATTGACCCTCATATTTCCAAACAGGCTGATTGTTTTGTCCATCCTTGCTCCAACTTTGAAGTCATGGTTGCCAATGGGGCCAGCTTACCTTGCAAGGGGAAGTGTCACAATGTGCATATCTCTATGGAAGATTATAACATGTGCTTTGACATGTTTTCCTTGTCCTTAGGCGGATGTGATGTGGTTTTGGGTGTTCAATGGTGACACACACTTGGCCCCATCTTATGGGATTTTGCGGAACTTTGGATGCAGTTTTTAGTCAATGGGGCACAACAAAAATTAATGGGCTTACAACCAGGGTCTCTCCGCATCATCAGTTCACATCGCTTGGAAAAAATCCTTAAGAAGAATTCACATGGTGTCATCGCTCAGCTCCATTCCATTCAGATGCACCCATCAACAGCCTCCACTACTTCCTTGGATAGATATGCAGGTGTCTTTGTTGTACCAATGAGCTTGCCACCTTCAAGAGATCTTTCCGGTAAGAATTTAGTTGCATATACCTCTCCGCAGGAACTGATGGCTATTTTGCATGCAGTACAGAAGTGACAGCCATACCTATTAGGGAATTATTTCTGCATCAAGACTGATCTCCAGAGTTTGGAAATTTTTCTGGAACAATGGGTCTCCTATCCAACACACCTGAAATGGGTTATCCAACTCATGATTTATCCCTATGCGATCACTTACAAGAAGGGTAAGGACAATATGGTGGTAGATGCTCCTTCTCACACAATTGATGAACCAGTTTCTCTTACAGCTCTTTCTCTGCTTGTTCCAAATTGGTTGCAATATGTTCAACAGGACTATCTCTTCTATGAACTCCATGCTTCTTCATCATTAGGGCACTCTGGGCTCTTCAAAATGTATGACCGGGAACAATGTAACTTCTTTTGGCAGGGAATGAAAATGACAATTCAACAGATGGTGGCTGACTGTGATACTTTCCAGGTCAACAAGGGTGAAACGATAGTCCTTTCAGGATTACTCAAACCCTTGCCCATCCCTACTCAGCTTTGGCCAGCTATTTCGATGGATTTCCTAGTAGCGCTCTAGTGGTACAATACCACATATCAAAGGAAACCATATGAAGTAGTCTATGGATAGACACTGCCAGTTCTTCTTCCATACACCCTTAGCAGCTCCCCAATTCAGGAAATTGACTCGGTTCTTCGCAAACGCGATCAGATTCTTCTCATTCTGCAGGACAATCTTCACATGGCTAGAATTCGCCTGAAACAACAAGCCGATCAGCACCGTTTTGACCATATTTTCCATGCAACTGATAGGGTTCTTCTTCTTCTACGGCCTTCCAAGCAATCCTCCCTGACACTCCAAAGGCGTCAGTGGCCCGAAATGCAACCCGAGGATGCTACTGGGGAAGCACTCCTTCAGATTCTGTAGCAATTTCTGCAACCAAAGCTTTGAGGACAAAGATTTTTCTACGGGAGAGGGGATGTTAGGAACTCATGTCAACCCTTCTCTTTACTATGTTAGTATATTGTTGTTGGATGCATATGCTTTGTAAGTCGTCCCGTAGTATTTGTTAATCCATAGTTTATATTAGCCTAGAGTATTGACCCATAGTATTAGACGCATATGCTTTGTAAGTCGTCCCGTAGTATTATATGTCCCATGGTTTTGACCCATAGTATTGGGCATAAACTTAGTATATAAGTGTGTGATGAGGTCATTGAAGGCACCGTGAAGTTAATTGTATTGAGCTTGCTCAAAGGAAGTTGCTCCCTCGAAGTGTCCCGTGATCAATATAAAAGTGATTCTAAGTTCTATTATTTCTGATATCTCGTGTATTTGCATTAATTAATTATTGTAGGTTCTTCACAAAAAGGACTTTTGGCAGGTGAAACATTTTCTTCTGATGTACATGAACTATTTCAGCTACACGAATAGAGAAAATATTTTGGCCTATGGAAGTTGGTGCATTGTTTGCTTTGGGTTGTGATGAATGATAGCCGAACTATTTTTGCATGTTTCATACACATTCTGTGAGATCTTTCCTAGCTTTTATGAACTAATTCTATGTTGTGAATGATCTTATTTCTTTGCAAATCTCTGTATCTCATGAGTTATGGAATTCTTTTATAAAAATAAAAAATTAGAGCTATCTTTGATATTATTCACATTCTACTGAAAATACATCTTGATGATTAATGGCTATCTGTTTAATTCTCCAGATGTTTCTTTCAGTCATGTTACTCATATTTTAATTTCTGCTCCTTGCAAGGATAGGTTAGTTTAGGTTAAAATAGTTAGAATAGATTTGTTTAATAACACTCATTTAATTTAGGGCACTTGCATATCATTCTCCAATATAAAATACATAAACGGTAGATCGAGCCACAACCGATAAAATAAAAAAAATCTTTAAAACCTATATGGTAGCCGGACCATTAACCGGACGGATTCCCCACAACAAACAGTGAGCGATCTAATTGGGCTTGCTTACCGGGGAGAATCCCTTGCTGATTGATGCTATGATTTTTGAGGAATCAACCGTTTTTGGTGCTAGAAGAAGGGCCACCAGTGCATGGCTGGCAGAAGAGACCCTTTTGTTAATAAAATTTCCACTGAAGACCCACCCAAAACAGTTATTCCAAATATTTCAGATCTAGAATCAAGAAATCAAGAAAATCCTAGTTCTGAGGGAGAACAATAAGAAACATTGTACGCTATCCCTTTTGAGGAATTAAACCGCTTCAGAAGACATACTCGCTCCTACATTAGAAGTCTCGGAGGACTAACTACTGTTTCTTTGTTACTCAAAATCAAAGCTCCTCGAAAAAACCCTCAGTGTACAAGGGATTCCGTTCTAGTTCAAAGCCTAGAAGAATTATTGGATTTATCTCTAGAAGAAATTACTGAACCATTCAACGAAGTCAGGCCCGAGACTCCCACGAAGCAAGAACAACCACACACCCCAAGGCATACTCCTCATAACTCACCACTTCATACACCACCATGTTCTCCACCAAGATTCATGGCCGTACCCGCATGGAGAGCAAGAGGAGCACTGAATGTAGTTGGACCATTCCATGATTTGCCAAAAAAACCAGAAAAGGCTTTGCCTAAGTATGACCCTGGCAAAGGGATTTCTGCTGAAGATCACCTTAAAAGTTTTTATTTAGTTTTAAATATTCTCAATGTGGAACATGAAGATGTGGTCTGTCACCCTTTTCCTTAGACTTTTGAACCCAAAGTATCTTCTTGGTATTTTAGTTTGCAAGCCATTTCGATGACAAGCTGGGAAGATTTTGAGAAATGTTTTCTAAAGAATTATGGGAATCAGAAAATGGTAGCTACCCTTATGAAAGAACTGCTTTCTATGAGAATGGAAAAGAATGAGAAAGTTCAAGTGTTTAACCAAAGATTCACAACATTGTTGAATAATTTCAGCGATGCAACAAAGCTTGCCGAGGAATGTTTGGTAGAATCTTATACAACATCTCTTAAACCCCGATTGGCAATGTTTGTCAAGAGAACTAAGAAAGTTAACCTGATAGAAAACTTTGAAGAACCAAAGAGAGTGGAAGAAGAGGCTGACAGCATCGCCAAACATGCTCTCGATGTAGAGGTTAAGCCAACAACCGTTAAGAAACCTTTTCTGTTAACTAGAGATAAAGAAGAACCTGGAGCAGATTTTGAAAATGTCATAAAAATGATGCAAAAACTCTCCAATAAGATTGTATATCTAGAAAAGGATAAGGCAACCAATTCTTCAAGGCCACCCTCCAAACCATTCTATAGAAGGAAGGAAGAAAATGGACTTTCAACCCTGCTAGTAAACAATTCTACTGTACTAAACTTAAATGAAATAGGCATGGAGCACTTTTGGACTTTCCATCAAGAGCAGCACTCAGAAAAAAGTTGTCCACAATGGATCATTTCAATGAGTTTAGTAATGAACCAAATGTTAGATGCACAAATTCCTAAGCAAACAAATACCCAACAAGAACCAATTCTTGAGAAAGAAGAGTCTGCTCCCGACACCACAATGATCCTTTGGGATTGGACTCCTACCCAAGAGCCATCTTGTGAAGATTTTGTAGATGAAGTGCAAACAACATGTATTAACATCACTACCAGAAGTAAAGGCCCAGTGATTGATCCAATAGTAGAAGCACCTAAAACCAGGTCTAATCAAATACCAAAAAGGCAGATAAGTGTCATTCCACCCCAACCCAAGACAAATCCAGCAGTCGCTCCCACAGTGACTAAAGAGCCAAACTCAAAAATAACCAAGCAACCACAAATTCCTTCAAATAAAAAAGAAAATCAATCTAAAGTTTCAAAGGAATGTGACATGAGCTACGATATAATCGAAGATATTAAGAAAACAAAAGCAAACATTTCCATTTTTTATATATGCAGCTTGCCGCCACAAAGAAAGAAATTAATGGAAGCTTTTGATCCACAAACAAGTACTTCATTAGAAAATACCGATGAAAACCCAAAAATTAATGAAGCAAGTATTGGCAGAAAATCAAAGTCTCAAACCCTCCCTTTCCTCTTAACGTTTGAGATTTTTAATCACAATGTTCACAATTGTTTGGTAGATTCTGGTGCTAGTTCAAATGTCATGCCTCTATCTATTTGTAGGAATTTTAATGGGCAGCCTATCCCATCCCCATCTCAAATCATTCAATTAGATAGAACTGCTGTCAAGGTCATTGGTGAAATAAAAGATGTACTTATTCGTTTGTCGTCCGATTCAAGAGTGTGTCAATTCATTGATATCATGGTGGTTGATATTCCTGAGGCATATGGTTTAATTTTGACTAGGGACTGGTCTACGAAACTAAATGGCTACTTTGCAATGGATTGGTCTCATTCATGGCTTCCCTATCATAATAAGCAAACAAATCAAAATATTAAGAGAACCGCACATGAAACAAAATGTCACTCAGCTAGAAGAAAAAAATGAAGCTGTAGCTTTTTTGTCGTCAGTTTTACGGAACTATTTCCTAGAAATCGAACCTCGAAATTATCAGTCAGAAGATGCTAGCCATGATTCAGACAAGCAGTTCGATCTCCTTCAGTTTTCACGGGATGATGATATTGATTGTAACATAGTAGATTTAGTTGCTAACTCAGGTAATAATGACACTAACTTAGTTAGAGAAGAAAATATTTTCTGGACTCTTTACTTTGATGGATCCAAAACTTAAGAAGGATCTAGAGCCGGTTGTATTTTGATCGAACCTGGACAAACTAAGCATTTTTTATCTTGTAGATTAGAATTTGAATGTACAAATAACACTGTTTAGTACAAAGCTCTAATTCATGGGTTAAAGAAAGCCATTGGTCTTAATGTCAAAATTTTGAAATTCTTTGGTGATTCTGAAATTGTTGTTAAGCAAATAAGGAATACAATTCATTGTCTTTCACCACATCTAAAGGGTTATCAAGCTGAATTTTGGGATTTAATTTCATGTTTTGATGCTTTTAATATCATTTATGTCCCAAGATTGCAAAATGTTGTAGCAGATTCGTTAGCCACTTTTGTTTCCAGGTTAGTGCCTACTAATAATAAATGTTCCATTCAATTAATTTTCAGGTCTTCTGTTGCAGACAACATTACAAATCTCAGGGTATTTGATGATGACGATCAGATTATCAGTTTCTTAACCAATGAATATGCTTTTCATTAAGCCATTATAGAAGAAGAGGAGCATGATTCAAATCTACCAAATAAAGATACTGTGAAAGGGAACTTCATGCCCAAAGGAGTGAGAACTCTAGAAGAACTGTTCAATTTGCAAAGCAAGTTCAGGAGACCTGTAAATGCCAAAACCCACAGCTCGTCCATGCAACACGAATTAATAAACCTGGGCACAGAAGCCAAACCAAAGTATATTAATCTTGGTAAATGTTGTGCGCCGGAAGAAAGGAGGAAGTTCATTAAACTTTTCCAGCAGTATAAAGATGTGTTTGCTTGGACTTATGATGATCTAAAGACATATGATACCCACATCATTGACCATGTAATACCAATGAAGGAGGTTGTCAAACCTTTTCAGCAACAATTAAGAAGAATGCATCCGACACTTGAACCTCTAATTTAGAAAGAGTTAGAGAAATTGTTGGATGCAAAAATTATTTTTAAAGTCCAACATTCCGAATGGGTGGCTAATTTAGTTCCAGTGAGGAAGAAATCAGGCTCTGTGTAGATTTTCAAAATTTAAACAAGGCTTCCGATAAAGACAACTATCCTGTGCCCCCAATGGAATAGATATTGAAAATGGTATCAGGATCAGAAATTTTCTCTCTACTAGATGGCTTTTCCGGTTACAACCAAGTGCTAGTAGTAGAAGAAGACCGAATCAAAACCACTTTTCGTACGAAGTGGGGAACCTTTGCATACCGAAGAATTCCTTTTGGCTTAATAAACACAGGAGCTTCCCCTTTCAACCTGGTCTATGGAAAGGAAGCTATTCTCCCTCCAAATATATTACTCCCATCTTTGAAATTGTCACAATCCTCTCGAGGTTCTAGTAGTCAAGCCCTACAGTCTAGGATTGATACCCTGCTAAAACTGGAAGAGTCATGGGAAAAGGCCAAAGACCGTTTTCATCATCACCAAGATGAAGTCAAACGATGGTTTGATAAAAGAAAATCTGGTAAGAGATTTTTCTAAATAGGGGACTTAGTTCTCAAATGGGACCACCAACACGACGGTAAGGGAATGCACACAAAGTTTCAACACCTATGGGTTGTCCCTTACCAAATTTCTGAAAAGCTTGGCCCATCGACTTATAGATTGAAAGATTTACAAGGAGATGAACTAAACCTCCCTCTCAACGGCATCTCCTTAAAACAATACTTTGCATAAATCCCAAGAGGGTTTTTGTACATAAATAAGCACTTTGTTCTTTCTTTTACTTGATTTTTTTTTCTTTTATCACTTTTAGTGTGCCAGCTAGTTTGATTTTACCTTTGTTTGTTTTCACTTTTGTTGTAAAGCCCTTCTGTTTTAAATAAAGATGAGCACAATTTTGGTATAACTGAGGGATTAGACTCCAGACAAAACTCAAATGACGGACACAAAGAAGCTCACTAATTAAAGAAAATAAGTGTAAATTTGTTTCCACTGAGTGGTTTCCCTGAATGCAGAAATTCTTTTTCTGATTGTTAAATGTAACCCATGTCAAATAACTGGGATTGAGCATGTCCTTCTGACTATCTTAGGGCCCCATTCACTCTAACATTAATAACTGTCTCGGGAAGATTACTACAGCAGACCCATGGAGAGGAAGCATGTCTTACAAATGTATGGTATTTTAAATGATCCCATGCTACAAATCAAAGCTCAAAAGCTTATATCAAAGAGTCTCGTGTCCAAAAATTCTTGCCTCAATTAAAGCATGGCTGAGAAAATTGAAGGAACTTTCAAATCAAGGAAGCTGTTGAAATAAATCAACTCAGCAAGGTTCTTCTCCATCTATGAAGCATGAAAACAATAAATATTTCTCTCACACAAAAGGACATTATGGATTGAAGAACTCTTTATCAATCATGGGAAACTGGAGAAATCCATTTTTGGAAGGCTCACACGGCAAAAGCTCGTGAATTAAAAGAAACATCCAAAATGATGCAAGACAGCATGGGAATGAGGAACAAATGAATATTTCTATGAGATGTTGTGACGATCCTATGGAGTCTTGTAAGCAGTAAGTTTTTAAAGGTAGAACTTTAAAAGGAACCTCACATCCTAGCCATCAGAGAGTCGGAAGGAAGGCTGATGCAAAGTTTCCTTTGTTCCCATCACCATTATGATAAGAGTAATCACTGCATTCTGAGAAGCTAAGCTATGAAGACAGGATGATGCACATGCAACCATCATTTTTGTACGTTTCCTGACCATATGATGAGTTTATGTCAGAGATATAGGTTCAAGCGAATCGCCAATTGTTGCTACTATAAACCCCTCCCCCCAAAAATTTTTGGAAAATAGTGGGGCCCCTCTTGTTCTTTTAAGAAGAAGTTTGTCTAAGAGTCTAAGGCCATTAGAGCTTTTCCTTACTTCATCTTTTTTTTGCTTGCTTCACTTTTGAGTTTATTTTCATCCTTGTGCCTAAGTAAATCTCAAAGTTCTAAGCCACAATGGCAGAGATTTTGAGTTATCTTTTTTCACAATTGCGGACGACTCTTCTCGAAACGGAGGTAAAAGTTCACCAAAGTTCTCCACAATGGCAGGGAAACTCATGCAAGTCTGTCACAATGGAAGAGTTAGACAAATGAGTCTGACATAGCGGAAGAGTTAAAACTTATTTTCCAAAACAATGGAAGAACTTGTTAAATTCCTTCTGCAACAGCGGAGGAATCAGTCCTTCTCCTTTCCAATAAATTGTTTCATTTGAGATATCGCAACTCACCCTCAACCACGGAATAACTTACCTATCTTTTAAGCAACAGCGGATAGACTTCCCTAAACTTGCCATCTCTCAACTTCGTAGCTTTCCTTGGAAGGCAAACTCAAGTAACTTCTCCGCGATGATGGGAAAGCTCATATTTTCCTTCCGCAATGGCGAACCACTTAGCCATCTCCTCCCATTTTCGACGGTCGATTTTAATACTAAAAGTTCGGATTTGACATTTTCCGTACGTTTTAATTAACCCCGTTCTATTGCACACCTACCCTATTAATGGCTCGCACGCGTCAAGGGTTTTATATAGGGCATTAATCCCGTTAGGATTTTCATAATCTCCATTGGCTGGAAGGCTCACCCCATTCCATTCGAGATTGCATGCACCTGCTCCAAGTTCATTGGTTCTGTCGCAGCTTCAATGTTCAACTTCTAATAGGTTAGTACCTTGCTAAGGCTTATGTGTAGTGGTTTTCTCTTGTCAAATTATGTTCTATGGTCCCATTTTTTATCGTTTAAACCCATGCATTGTGTTTTTTCTAATCTGACTGTGGCCTGGGAAGACCCATACCCATACCCTACTGAAAGAACCCATCTTATTTTCTTCTAGGCGTGGAGGTTTTAGTACCTTTCTCACCTATTGAGAAATCATCAAAAAGAAACGCAGCCTACCCCTAACCCGTTTTAGAGCCGTTGGCATCATAGGATTGAAAATATTCCATCCACCCTTACGTGAAGGACGTCGGTCTCATGCACACTCAGACTGCTTTTATTTCATATTTGCATTATAGCGTCCCTGTAAATAGACATTTTGATAAGAGTACGTAGGAATTTGCATTGACATAAATATTTACTTAAATATGGTGTAGTCATTACAAATGAAATCTGCATTCAATTTATGTTAGATGCACCAAACTAGAAAGATTGGTTGGCATATATGCTAGTAAGTTTCTCACACCACGTCATACTTTCTTATGTCTACCTATGTATTTTCATTGGTCAAGATTATTAAAATGACTAAAGGTGGCAAAAGAAAATCTAAACTAGCTATCATAGAATCCACTAAAGATGCAAGGGTTGAGACAACTTATCAGGATACTAAATGCATTACAGGTGTACCACCGGAGGTCCAATGGGGTGACTTATATTGGATGATAAGGGATCAAGAAGTCCGGATGCCCTATTAGAAGAAGAATACCTATACCAGAACATCAGGACATCCTGCATATCAAAGGGAACCACCCGCCCTGAGCTCTTTCCTTGTGTGGAGGTAGTGATATGGATTTTGCAGCACGTAGATGCCCAATCACAAAGGGATGCCTTTGCGTCTTTCACCCGTTCTTATGTCTCGGCAGCTTTTAACTTACCCCACCCAACTCAGTGCCTAAGTGATGAATGGTTGGCACAAGTCAAAATGGACAACCTGGAAATGGCATGGAAGCTGCTCGTCGCAGGAAATCAGTTGAGGAAGAAGGAAAATGAAGAGTATGAGGTTCAAAACCTGAGGCCTCCTTTCAGAATGATTTCTCTTATGTTGAGCAGAATCTTTGGCAGACCTGATGGAACTATATCTATGCTTCAATGGGTACCCATTATCCATAATGTAGCTTTCCGAGGAACTATTTTCAATTGGGCTGACATGATTTCAGAAAGTCTAGCATCAACCATAACTACTGCACAAGAAGGGGTAGAAACAGATAGGTTAGAATTCTACATGTCGTCTTATTTCATGGACTGTATTGTGGCAAAGCATCCCTTTCCAAAACTAGGATGCATTTTGAACCACGCCGAAGGCCTGGTATATACCGCATATAAAATCTTTTGGGAGCAGAACTATAGGTGGCATTACAAGACCATTTGTAAGGTATTCATCATGCCCCTCTATGAGCTAATGTTTAACGAAGAGCCTAATTTCCTATTGGAAAATGCCATGGCGGTCCTAGAAAAATACAACAACTTTTATTTTTCAAAGGATGGCACCTACATCAGAATGTATGGTGGCTTGAAACCCCCATACATCTTGCCTAAGTATTCCACTGACTACATAGTTCATAAATAGGTAGTATGGCAAGTCTTCATCGATGGAATTGGTGGTACATTCTACAACAGGAAGAATGCTACTTTTCCACCTTTGCCCTTCTATTTGGTGGCTTATAAGTTCTCCAAGATTGCATCAGCAGAATATTTCATAGCACAACTAAGGGGTTTTCATTTCAGGGAAAGAATCTTTCAAAAAAATGATAGACAAGGTAAGGTCACCCAACGTTGCAAAACAATACATTCTCCTTTTGAATATGCCCATTACTATGATTCAGAGGAGGAAACATACAGGGGAGTCAACAATATGACCGAGCTGTAAATTTTCCAACACAATAAAGATGGAGCTAGGTCCAATTCTGTGATTCTCAAAGGATCATAATAGCATCGAGAAAAGGAAACCTCATGGGTTGCTGAATCTCTCTCTAGAGAGGAACAAAGACTCCTGCAACAAGCTGAGGAGATCCAGAAAAAACTCAAGGAAAGGGAAAGAAAATTCCAAGAAGATAAACTCCGAGAAGAAGAAACCCAGAGAAGCCAAGCAGTCGAAGATGAATCTACACGGGCTTAGTAGGAAGAGAGGATTAGGATGGAGGAATTTGCTAAGCAAGAAAGGGATAAAAGACTGAGAAAGTTAGCAGAAGAGCAGGAATTGAAGAAAGCCGAAGAAGGAAAGAAACAAGAAGAGGATGCTGGTCCTAAAACCCCAAATATTCAAGACCTTGATGTCAATATCCCTATTAAGAAGCTTCCACTTGTAGCCTTCACACCATCCAGGGGTAGCACAGTATCTACATGGGGTAGGTTTGCCTTTAACAGAAAAAGGAAATATATCATCCAAGAAACAATTACTAGTGTCAAGAGGCCTTTTCAACACGATATCATCACCAGGAATGAAACCACCATCATGCAGGGTACTCATAATGATCATAAGCTCATGGCATCAATCTCTGTAGCATCTATTATGGAAACAATAGACAATGAAACCACCGTCATGCAGGGTACTCATAATGATCATAAGCTCATGGCATCAATCTCTATAGCATCTATTATGGCAACAATAGACAATGTCAATATATTGCAAGACAAATTGAAGTAGGAAAAGGAGAAAGCCCGCCAGTTACAGGAAGCTTTTGTTAAAGAAAAGAATTATACAAATTTGATGATCGAGAAGAATGATGCTCTCATGTCTCAGAAGGAATGATTAAATATAAAACTTCAATAGCTGGAAGCTGATAGGAGAGCCCTGGCAATGCAAGCAAGGGCACTAGAGATAGTGAAAAGAGAACTTGAGGATAAAAACATGAAGCTGGAATCCAAAAAATTTGATACCGCACAGCAAATTGAAGACCTAAAAGAAAACATTGAAAAGATGGAAGAAGGAAGAGAACTGTTGGAGCAACAGTTGGAATTAGCAACCAGTAAAATAGATGATATGGATCCCTTTTATGAGCAAGCTTGTGAGATAATAAGAGGGATCTACAGGGTACAAGAACTTATAATGGAAGAAATTTGCAATCTGAATACAATCGTAGCTAGAATTGGAGAGATTGGAAGGAAAGCCACCAGGCGCAAGAGAAAGTATGTGCATATTATTGAAGATATCCGGAAACATATGGAGTGGAGAGAAGGGAAGTATGTTTTCCTAGCGACTCTTCCTTTAAATCCGTCTCTGGTTTCAGAGCAGATGTGCACCTTTTGGGTATTTGTAAAGATTACGGAGTAAAGTTGCGCGAAGTGTCCATGGTTAACCTTGAACAATGCAAGGGTTTGTATCTTTCGATACGAATTGCCCAAGAAAACTGCCAGATGATGATGCCTCAAACTTTAGAATCATTTCTGGAGAAAGCCCAATGCTTGGATGAGCTGAAAGATGGGTTAAATGCAGAAATAGAGTACGTGAAGAAGGTGTATACATTGACCACTAAAGACCTCCACTAGTGGATTGGCAAGGCCACTGTTAACAAACACATTTTAGAAGAAAGTCTCTGGATTTCCAAAGTAGAAATTTCCAACATAGAAGAGGAACTCACCAAGCATGAAGTCTCACTAAAGACCATGCTTCCTCTCTCTGCAAACAATGCCATAAACGAGACTAGTGCTTAGGTAAGCTACATAGAGCGAGAAAACATGATATTAGCATTCAATCAAGTTTCAACCTCAGTGAATGTTCCAGTGGCTGCAGTAACTCAGGTCTCAGTGGAAACGCGCGCAGCCTCAGAAACACCTGAGTTAACATAGGAGCCAGCCCCAGGACACAGGGGGTTCACTTAGTGAACTTGTTACATAACACGATCGTTCGCATGATATTAAATAATATCCCTAATTTCACTAAATATTGGAAAATTCCTCCTAAAATTTTTATTGTTGAACCCCCCTCCCAATATGCCTTTCCAATTAAAAAAACCCCTAGTTTCACCAGATATTGTATGCATCCATTTTTATCAACCCATTTTTAATACCCCCTTTATATCATATTATCAAGTTGTAACAAATAGGATCCCTAACACATTTTAGTATAAGAAAACACGATGCTAAATAAAATAATAGTATAATGTTAATAATTATCCAACCATGATTGCAGGGGTGACTGATCAACATAACAAAGGAAACCCAATCAAAAGATCAACATAACAAAGAATGTAAAAGGTTGATAGTCCAATAGTCAGTGCAATGCTTAGAAAAGAGCAGAATTGCAAATGTTTCACACCACAGTTTGCCAATCTCCCAATTTTATATCACGTAAATATAAGTATAGACATAAAGAGCTCATGTTTTATATAATCTTAATAAATTAAACTCCATAAAAATTCAAAATTGAAACCCTTTTGTGGATAGACTCCTTTACCTTCCTATCAAAATAAACATCATTGATGTTTGAACCCAAATGAACATAGAAAAATTCTTCTTACTCTCCAATAACACCATATGATTATGTCCATAGCTTGGATTTGGATCATTCACAAGATGCAATGAATTTCCTCCACTTCCTCTACATTTATTCTTTCCATCAAGGAAATTAACAACATTTAGTTACGTTTTCTTGGGTTATGTCTAGTTTTTTTTTACAAAAGAGGGAGAAATCTCCATTGTTAGGTTTCGAGCACGCAATAGTTATAAAGATACACAGATGGAGAAATTTATATGATACCATTTCATGGTAATGATAACACATAGGGTATGTAAATAAGGATTTATATTTTCACCAATGTTCATGTTAGTTCCAATACAATATTAAGACGGATGCCTTGCATATTATACAAATTGAAATTACAATTATGAATGTTCCAGATATAACTCAATTTAACAACTATTCCTAACTGGAAATGTGAAAATGTTAAAGAAGAATACAGAAAGTTGAAAGAAATAATTGGTCAAGAAAGATTGATCTAACTTTTATTGGTTCAAGTGAGACAAGAAAGATTGATCTCACTTTTCTTGGTTTTCATGGAGCAAGGTTGGATTGAATCTCAATACCCACCTAAACCCCAACCTAAAAAATGAAGAGTTAGATCTTTTACTCAAATGCGTACAAAAAATAAAATACAATTGTTCAACTCTGAAACTCCCAATTAGCTACATCTCTTAAATTAAAGAGGAAAAAAAATATATTGTATCAATTCAAACCAATCTTAAATAAGCTATTAAATGAGTATGGATCAAGGCCAGTAATCCGAAGAGACTTCCATCGATATTATCAGATTTATGCAAAACTTAGGATCATAAGCAATGTTGAATAAAAATGGAGGGTCCTTAAGTTTTAGGTGGTTATGAATTGAGCCCATGATTTGGAGGTATGAATTCATCTCACAATTTGGAGGTTATTACTCATCCCACCCAAATAAAATAACCCTCAATATTTATATTACTATGTCAAATTAAAAACAACCCTTGACCCCTTAATACGGGGCAATATATTTTTGAGGTTTTTAAGAGTATTCAAGCCCCCCATATGAATGGACGTGATATGATATTGCCTCATTAGTGAACTCCCCGTGCCCCAGGATAACTCACATTTTCTCATATCTGTTTGATGAAGGCCAGCATGCCTCTTTGGTTTTTTTTTTATGTGTATACCTTTGAGATATTAACATGACATTTGGATTTTAACTTCTGTTCCTTTTTTTAATTTAATTGGGATATTTATCCTTTTATAAAATCAGCACTACAAGACAAATTAAACGAATGTGAATGGTTATGGTATGGGTGGCAGCTCATGGAGCGTTTTGTAAAACTATAGATAGCTAGATTAGAGAGGAGAAAAGGACTTTTGGCAGGTGAAACATTTTCTTTTGATGTATATGAACTGTTTCGGCTACACGAATAGAGAAAAGATTTTGGCTTGTGGAAGTTGGTGCATTGTTTGCTTTGCATTGTGATGAATGATAGCTGAACTATTTCTGCATGTTTCATACACATTCTATGAGATATTTCCTAGCTTTTATGAACTAATTCTATGCTGTGAATGATCTTATTTCTTTGCAAATCTCTGTATCTCATGAGTAATGGAATGCTTTTATAAAAAAAAAAAAATCAGAGCTATCTTTGATATTATTCACATTCTGCTGAAAATGCGTCTTGATGATTAATGTCTATTTGTTTAATTCTCCAGATGTTTCTTTCAGTCATGTTACTCATATTTTAATTTCTGCTCCTTGCAATGATAGGTTAGTTTAGGTTAAAATAGTTAGAATAGATTTGTTTAATAACACCTAGTTAATTTAGGGCACTTGCATATCATTCTCCAATATAAAATACATAAACGGTGGATTGGGACACAACTGATAAAATACAAAATCTTTAAAACCTATACAGTAGCCAAACCGTTAACCGGACGGATTCCCCACAACAAACGGTGAGCGGTCTAATTGGGCTTTCTTACCGGGGAGAATCCCTTGTTGATTGATGCTGCGATTTTCGAGGCATTAGCACGACCCCATCAAGGTGGTCTAATAACCCATCAAGTATAAGTTATGACACTTACAATATAAATGACGACACTTCTGTATAGAGGAATAATAACATCTCTATAGGAATACAATATAGATATGTGAAATAGATTTCGAAGCTACATATACATCAACACTCCCTCTTAACTAGGAAGGTATTTCTCGACACAAGCCTTCTAGCACAAGTCTTCTTCTCTTGATCATCGTCACTGGATCATCGACATCGAATCATCATCATTGTCACTGCTGCTGCTATCGCAATCAATCTTTGAACTACTCATCATAGGAAGTTCTACAGAGCCAGTCCTTTTTCATACTGGATGTAAGCCCACCACCTGCAGGTATTCATCATCACTGGCCATACTGTGGAATCTTCAGGACTTATTACGTGCGTCAAAAACCCTCGCAAGAGCATGCCAGGACTTATTACGGGCACATACGCCAACCTATCGGATCTCCCAGGTCTTACATGTGGTCATGGCACAACCTTGAAAGAGTATCCCAGGACTTATTACGGGCACACAGCCCAACCTATCAGATCTCCCAAGTCACATTACATGCCATAGGACAAACCCTCGAAAGAGCATCCCGGGACTTATTATGGGCACACAACCCAACCTATCGAATCTCCCAGGTCTTACATGTCCTCCCAAGCATAACCTGTCCACGGCCACAGAGTATAATCCTAATACTCATGATAATACTGATCAAAACATCGTTCATGAAGCACAACCCAGATGCACATGGCACAACACTTACACTCACCGGCATGGGAAGACACACTTAAACCATCCGTGAACGTCACAACACTTATATCTGTGCCATGGTAAGACACACTTCAACCATGCGAGAATGGAATCACACTGATATCCATAGCCATGGGAAGACACACTTCAACCATGCTAGGAATGGCATAGCACTTATATCACAACCATGGGAAGACACACTTCAACCATGCTCGAATGGCACAGCTCTTACATCAATGACCATGGGAAGACACACTTCAACCATGTCAGAATGGTCCCAACACTTATATCATAGCCATGGGAAGACTCACTTCAACCATGCTCGAATGGCCCCAGCACTTATATCGCATCCATGGGAAGACATACTTCAACAATGCTTGAATGGACCATGTGCATCTGTGTCTTCAAAAATCATCACACATAATCCAACTGATTATGTAATGTATCCACTTGATACATTTCATCACATATCATTATCCTGATCATTATCATAGCATCATCCTGATGCATATCATCTGGAGCAAAATCCTGAAGATCATCATCCATGATCATCCTGATCATACAATGCATCCACCTGATGCATACATAGTATCTACCTGATGCATATCATCATGCATGATCTACCTGATCATACAATGTATCCACCTGATACATATCAACATACATGATCCACCTGATCATACAATATATCCACTTGATACATATACAAATACATGATCCAACTGATCCTAACAAGCATCCAACATGATGCATATACATATGATCCAACTAGTCATAACAAGAATCCAACATAATGCATATATAGAGCAGTAACTGGAGCATCGACCTGTTGCTTATCATACAACGCTTACGTCCATAGCCATGGGAAGGATCCTCCTCTCACCATGCTTGGAATGGCTCCTACAAATGTGTCCATCACTTCTTCCTTGAAGTGTCGTCAATCTAAAGAACACCAAGCCTCTCTCTGAAGTATTCAAACTTCACTCTGGCTAGTGGTTTGGTCAACACATCTGCAACCTGCTCATCTATCGCAACATACAGGAGCTTCACTGCTCCTCTATGCACCATGTCCCTAATATAGTGATATTTGATCTCAATGTGCTTTGACCTGTCATGGAATACCGGGTTCTCAGATAACTTCACACAACCCTGGTTGTCACAAAAAAATACCAGTAGCCTCCAACGGGAGATCAAATAGCTCAGACAGTAGCTTCTGGAGCCATACAGCCTCACAACTATCCAAACAAGCTGCAACATACTCTGCTTTAGCTGTACTCAGTGCTACGCAGGATTTCTTCCTGCTAAACTAAGAGATCACACCTGATCCCATGTTGAAGAAGCACCCAGAAGTGCTCTTCCTATCCGCAGCACTAGCTGGCCAGTCCAAATCAACATAACCCTGCAGGTTAAACTTTTGATCTGCAACATACTTGAGCCTATAATCAATTGTAGCCTTCAGGTACCTCAGAATATTCTTTACAGCAACTAGGTGAACACCTCTTGGATCCGTCAGGAACTAGTTCAATATGTTCACTGCAAAGAAAATATCTGGTCTAGTGTTCGTCAAGTACATCAAGGACCCAATCATCTGAAGATACACCATGACATCAACTGGATCAGATGAAGCATCACACAGAAGCTTGAGGTTCGATTCCATAGGTGTGACCATGGCCTTGTAGTCCATCATCCTGAACCGCTTCAGAATCTCTGCTGCATACTTCCCTTGTCCAAGGAAGATCCCATCTGCACTCTACCACACCTCCATGACTAGAAAATAGTGCATCATCCCCAAGTCCATCTCAAACTTGGAAACAAGCTTCCTCTTTGTGTCGATAGTCAATCTATCCTCCCCAAGTCCTAGGAGCTTGCTTCAAGCCAAACAAGGCTTTCTTCAGTTTGCACACATGAGTCCCTCTTTCTGGGAGAAGCCACGAGCTACAAACCTCACTTTGTATTTCTCCATGCAACCATCTGTAGCATGCTTAATCTTATAGATCAACTTGGAAGCCACAACAGACTTCCCTTCAGGTCTTGGGACCACATCCCAAACATCATTCTTCATGATCGACTGGTATTCCTCGATCATGGCATTCTTCCCGAATCTTGGGAAGTCCGGATTCTTCAATATCTTCAATAGATAGATTTGTTGCTGGAACAAATGTTGTAGTACTTCTTTTGTAGGTGATGGTATACGATCTTTCCTACAAGACAAGTTAAATTGCATGATTAGAAAACATCTCATAGTTTTCAGAACAAATTCTTACACAAAGAAATATGTCATACAATCATGCATTTAATTTAGCCAATGCTTTAATACAACATTTATCCATATCCTGTAAATTTCTAGATGCCTTCCAATCTCTACTTGAACATTGTTAAGAGTGTGCACAACTCCCAACATGTTAGCAAAGAGGTTTCATTCTAGATAAGTAGCAATGGAATGTTGTACAGTGCCATAGGCCACTTACCCATTACATGCATATTAGTAGTATACTGTTCATTACTGCAATTATTCTAATATGCATAATACACAACCTAAGTCTAGGAACATAAGCACATACATCATTAAACGATATTATTTAAACAATAAGAAATGCTAATTCAAATACTTATCTTTATTTGTTTGTTGTGTGGACTCCCTCTCAATATTTGCTTCCTTGAAGGAACTATTGGAGTGTGCTCCCTCTTGATCTTTGCTTCTTGGATTACCTGTCCTTGAACTTATATTTATCCTGAACCACTATGCATGATTACTAGTATCACCATTGTGTTATCCTCGCGATCTCATACATAATCATACATTCATTAGTATAATATTAATGCTATCTAAAATGCAGATAATAAGCATTAGCATTCAAAGTTTCAGGGAAGACTTATCTTACTCATGCATATTAATATTTGACTGTAGAACTCTTTTGGTTAGTCATATCATCAATCAAGGTAAGAGACATAATATGCCTAAACCCTTGATTACTTAAATTTCTAACTTCATGAATAATCATATACAAAAGTATAAGATCTTAACATAGAGTAGGATTCTAACTTGATATAGGAAAACATACCTAGTCATTATATTTGCTAGTTATGTCTAGCAATGCTTTCTTGTTCTCTTCAATGACTTGCATAACTCATAAGTTAACCATTGTAGAACCAAATTATACATACCTCTATGTGATCCATTATTATGGATGAGTCTTTGTCTTCATGTCACCATGGTCTTGATCTAGGGCTTGATTTGTACCTTCATGTTAGCGGATAAAATTCTCCTCATACAACACCACAGTGCATTAGTACAATCAGAATACAATCATAAGTGTCATAACCCTAATCAATGAATGTCTTCTATCATGCATTCATACTTTTACTAGGGTGATAAGACAAGTCTAAAATTAAACAAGATTATTACTAAACTCAATAACATGAAAACAATCATATTATAAACTTAATCATGAACAGATTTCAAAACATACTTGTAAGTCATACCTGTCAGATTGCTTGTAGTAATTGTTGTTGTTGTTCCTTTTGTTCTTAGGACAATCTGAGGAAAAGTGTCCTCTCCTTGGTATGTGTTGTGAGAGCTTGATCTTCATTCCCCATCTTCTCTTCTCGAGCTACAATCCGAGCTTCTTCCTGTGAGCATTCTTTCCACAGCTTATTGAAAGAAAAGTTTTTTCCTAGCACAAATTCCTTGGATAAAGGAATCCCATGACCTAGGAAGGCCATTATGAGTGGTCATTACCACTTCTACATTCTCTATAACTTCTCCCACATCTTCAAGTTATTATTTTATCTAGGAGACCCTTGAGAAATAAGACTGCATGGTCTCCACATTTTGGAACTTGATATTCTTCAATTGATTCCTCAAGGTCATCTTCTGATTTATATTCTTCCCTTCAAATAGCTTGGTCAAGGAATCAAACATCTGCTTAGGTGTCTTTACAGATGAGAGATGTGGCATGAGATGGTTTTTGATAGAATCAACAATGATCCTTTTATCCTTGACTAAGTTCCCCTTGTGTAAGGCCTTACACTCTTCTCCCTCTGGGACAGGAACCCCTTCACTTATGTAGGTGTCCAACTCACTCTCTTCTAGAATTAACCCAATCCTATAATTCCATGCTCGAAAGTTATCATCCCCTTCAAGCTTATCCTCAAGATTGGTGTGGTGAGACATATTAAAGAGTACTTCAAATGGAAATAGAAAAGTTATTAGGTCTTACCACTTGATTTGGTGAAAACTGGATCTGGAGCTGGATTAAGGTTTGTCAGAGAAACCCTAAAAATTCAAACTTTGGATTTCAAACTTCTAAAAAGATAGAAAGATGCGCCTTGATGAGCTGATCAAGCTAGTATACTCAGAATTTGAAAACTACAAATTTTCACCCCTCAATTTTGCTTTTCAGACTTCTGGATTCACTAGGGAGGACCCTGAATTAGGGTTTGATTTCCCCGGAGCTTCACCCATCCAAAAAGTTCGACCTTGGTCTCTAAACTTCGATTTTTCTGAGGAGCTTCCAGCCATGGTCTCAGATTTTAGAAATTCCAATTTTTGTAGAAGCCCTAATTTTTGGCTTCACTAGAGAGGACCCCAAACTAGTGTTTGATTTTCTTGGAGCTTCACGCATCCAAAAAGTTCGATCTTAGTCTCTAAAATTTTATTTTTCTGAGGAGCATCCAGCCATGGTCTCAGATTTCAAAAATTCCTATTTTTGGGAAACACTAATTTTTAGGGCCAAAAATGAAAGTGCCCAAAATTGAATTCTTGTTGGACAGAAAGATGCGCCTTGTTGAAGAGAGTCAATCTACCCTACTGCCTTTCCAAAATTTGTGGAGAGAAACCCAAAATCAAGAAGCCCTAGCTTCCGCAACTGCAAAGTGTCTTCTTCTCAGGTTAGCTCTGATACCATGTTGATTTTTTAGCATTAATTCAACATTCTCTAGGATCTTTACTGAGAGAATAACATGTACAACATATCAAGCATATCCAGCACAACACGCAATCACATGAGACAATAGACACATAGAGTTTCCTTGGGGAAAACCAAGAAGGTGAAAAACCCCAATAACTTCCTCAGAGATAGATAGAGAAATGATACAAAACCCAAGCATAAGAGATAGTTTCCTAGCAGCAGCTTCTCCTCCTCCACTAGTGCGCCACTCTCCAATGAGTGTATAAGTGAGAAAGTGAATGATCAAATAGAGTGCCTCCCACACTCTATTTATACTTGACATGACTTGCCTAATAACCTTACTAGGTCGGCCTCAACTTAACCACTTAACATAATGCTGACAGGGCCGACCCCATCAAGGTGGTCTAATAACCCATCAAGTATAAGTTACGACACTTACAATATAAATGACGACACTTTCGTACATATGAATAATAACATCTCTATAGGAATACAATATACATATGTGAAATACATTCCGAAGTTACATATACATCAACAGTTCATTGATGATATTCTAATTTATTCAAAAACTAAAGAATAACATGACAGACACTTAAGAATAATTCTGCAAGTTTTAAGAGAACATCATCTTTATGCTAAGTTCAGTAAATGTGACTTTTATAAAGATAAAATACAGTACTTAGGTCACATAATATCTAAAGACGGAATTTCTGTCAACCCAGATAAAATAAGAGCAATTAAAGAGTGGCCTGTCCCTAAAGACATAACTGATGTACGGTCATTTATGGGAATAACAAGTTACTACAGAAAGTTTATTGAAGGATTCTCTAGAATTGTGAATCCCATAACTTCTTTGCAGAAGAAAGGGAAGAAATTTGTCTGGGATAAAAAATGCGAAGAAAGTTTTAAGAAGTTAAAAGAGTTATTGACAACAGCACCTATATTAAAAATTGTTGATCCTAATAAAGACTTCGTTGTATGCATTGATGCATGTAACGATGGACTTGGTGGTGTCTTAACGCAAGAAGGTCATGCTATTGCTTATGAGTCTAGAAAGTTAAAAATCCACGAAAATAACTATGCAACTTATGATCTAGACCTGGCAGTTGTGATACATGCACTAAAAATGTGGCGCCATCACTTGATTGGAAGAAAGTTCACATTAATGACAGATAATAAAGGCTTAAAATACTTGTTGGATAAAACAAATCTTAATGCAAGGCAAGCTAGGTGGCTAGATTTCCTTAGCAAGTGTGATTTCGAAATTCAACACATTAAGGGTAAAGAAAACAAAGTTGCTGATGCCTTGAGCATAAATGCCAAATTAAGTTTTGTGGCAACAATCAACACATTTATGACAGATCTGGAAAATTAGATAAAAGAAGGAATTAAGCAAGATGAAAATGATAAAAAATTGCATGATAAGATTGCTGAAAATTTATCTAAAAATTTAATAAAAGATTACAACATTAACGAAAAGGGATTAATGACTTATAAAAACAGAATTTATGTACCTAATGTGTCAAAAGTTAAACTGCTAATTTTGGATGAAGTACATAAAAGTCCTTATTTGGGACATTGTGGTTATCAGTAAATGATAACTACGTTAAGAAAGGTGTTGAGGTGTGTTTACTGTCTTAAAAAAATCACCAAAATATTTAATTATTGACCAGGGTTGGTAATCTTAGAGTTGTGGCACAGTATATGCTGAGGTAGAATGGCACCTAAGTTTTGGCTTGTCAGACCTTAGAAATGTTTTAATAAAGAAAATATCGAAATATCTTTCAAAATGAAAAACCGAGTCAGACTTCGGAAAAAGATAACAAATGAACTAATTAAACCAAATTAAACCAATAGATCAGAATAGTATCAAATCATACTACTCTACTCTATGATTAAACAATGGAAAAAGAACAAATACTGATTAAAGAGTAAACTATTTTTATAAGAATGGAAACTACTTAACCAATTTTTCAGATTCTAATCTAGGAATTAGAAACAACTGTAAACAAAATTAAAGACCTATCTATGGAACAACTTAATTTAATAGTAAATTACATAAACAGAAAGCTATAATGATTTAAAGAAAAACTACAAACTATTAATAAATTGAATAACTGCTTATGCATTCAGTTAATACTTCAAAACTACACTAAAGCATCTAATTCTACTTCCATTCTCCTTGCTGTTGTATGTCAAAGGTGATAGGAACTAGAGTGAATGAATCGTAATGAGTTTCAAATGTAATAGCAAAACAAAATAGAAGTAAATCTAACCTAATTTCGATAAAGAGATGTAAAGTGCAAAGATTCCAATTACAGTTAACCTTAAACATTATGATCTATCTTCTATCCATAAGCAAAATGATATAAAACTAATGAAATCTAGAAGCAAGTAGAAAACTTAATAAAGATATTAGTTCTGAATTCAATTTGGAAGCAAGTAGAAAACTTGATAAAGATATGTTATATAGAAACAAGTAGAAAACTTGATAAAGATATTTATTTATGATCCAAACTCTATTTCATGAACATCTTCATTATCTGGATGAATGGGAAACTAACCCTATGCTTAACAAAGAAACTATCAAAATTCAGATAACTTGGAGAATGAAATTATTAACTCTAATTTGAAATAAATCTTAAGAACATGAAATAAACTACACGAAGAATACGACTAATAAATTCTAAAACAATAGCATATTAGTAAATCAAATATGAAAGACATAACTCAAAAACAGTTGAAACAGAATGAAGGAGAATGAGATGGAAACTAAGAATAATGACAAACTTAATTAAAACTTTTATGGAATGTAAAGCAAATCCCTAATTATGGTTAAAAATGATAAATAAGATAAAGAAATATTACAATTAAAGGTCCCAAGAAACTGAATTCAAAATAAGCACAAAAACAATGCAAAAAGAATGAAAGTCCGAATGACGATCCGGTTGACTGTCCGGAAGGAAGAAAACGAATTAAACTAAGGAAAGAAGCAGTTTTGATGATCTTAATCATCAGCTGGACAATGTAGATGAACCTCCAGTGCAAAGAAGTCAGTGAGAAGACTATTGAGAAGCTAAGATAGTAGGAAGCAATCTATTCTAATTATTATTTGAAAAGATGAACTACTTCTATAACATAGTTAAACAAAACTAAGAATAATACTTAAACTACAGCTACAGAGAAAGAAACTAATGGAAATAACCCTAATTATAGCTAAGATGGAAACACAAACTAACTAAACAACAACTATCTAAACTCTATCTAAATGCAGAAAAACTGAAAACAAATTAAAAACACTAGACTTGGTCAACCATTGTCATTTATGGAAACATAAATTAAGTTAGCAGTGAAATAACGATTACAGGAACATAAGAAAATAACATCTACAGGAAAACATAATTAATTATATAAACTGGAAAATGAACTCGTTGTTCGCAAAAAAGAAAATAAAGAAAAACATAACTAAAACCTCCGGTTGATGAGGGGCCCTTCCCAGCAATCAGAGATGGAAATTAAATCAACTTAGTCACCAACAGCAGAGCATCAACAATAAAATCCAGGAGCTTCCATTAACTGAGAAAGTTACACAGTGCTTGCAGCTGAAAAAGACTAACAATTGCCTAAACTCTAGAGACTCGGAGACTCGGGGATTAACTCGTCTCTGTCACAAAGAGGTCTATATATACAATTTTATAATGGGGAGAGCAAGTCGACTCTTTAGTGGTCGACTAGTCTAATAATAGGCAGTCTTTAAGACTGTAAAACAGCTTCCTGGTGGCTCACGACAACGCAGAGGTCGTCTGCCTGCTTTCACGGCGTCAATCCTACCCGACGCGAACAACTTCCTGTTCGTTATCTTCAGTCGTGGGCAGAGCAGAATGTATGCTGGCAAGCGGGATGGATGGAGGTGAGGGCTGTTGGAGCGTAGACATGGACAGAGAAATGTGTTGGCGGACTGAGCGTGGGCGGACGATGCTCCTCTAGAACATTGGCATGAATAGGCGTGTGTGATATCAGGCTGAACGAACAGGAAAGTTAGAATGCTCAAGTGTTGACATGGGGATACCGTGTGTTGTCGAGCTCGGGAGACAAAGAGGTGAATATTCTAGAACTTGGGCTCACCAACTGTAAACACCACGTTTCTAACAGAATCCACGTGTCCGTTTCTGTCTTTAATGGCCAGGAATATGCCAACTGATGATTCCGCGGATCGAACACAGGGCTGAATTGCAGGATGGATGAGGCTGAACATTGGCAATGTAAACACGTGTTTGCATGGAGGGTCATTTGAAGACCACAACCTGTCACTAGTACAAAATGAGGAATTAATGACTAAAAAATTGACTAATATTCGACTATAAATGACTATTTTTGAGTCGGTGACTAAAAGTATCTGATTTACACTATCTTATCTCTAGTCGTATTTCACTAGTCATTAATTGGTTGACTTATTAGTCATTGATAGTCAATGATTTAGTCATTGGTTGCCACAATTAATGACCAAATATATGACTAAATAAACTACTAGATGATAACATATTAATGACTAAGCTAAATACGACTAAACGTTTGTCACACTGTAAGATACTGGAAATTAACTACTAATAGTCGTATATATGCAAATTTAGTCATTTTCTTAGTCGTTAATTTATTATAGGGTATGGAGGAATCCATCCACCAATCTCCTGCCTATAATTAGGCAGGTGCTCTACCATTGAGCTAGAACCCTTTAAGAAGTTGTTATTGCTTGAAAATGATGATATTCAAACAAATTTTGCATCATTCAAGCATACAAAATAATGATTACCAAGTTACTATAGATCCATAATGGCTTACCTTGTACTAGTCCTTCAAGTCTTTCAACTGCATTTATTAAGTGCAAATATATTTTTGCACTTAATAAAAGCAGTTGAAGAATTTGGAGGACTAGTACAAGGTAAGCCATTATGGATCTATAGTAACTTGGTAATCATTATTTTGTATGCTTGAATGATGCAAAAATGCAAAAATCCTGGGAAAAAGTAACCTCTCAAAAAAAAATTAAAAATAAGATAGAAATTTTGGAATCAACAAGATAGGATCCCTTGTAATTTTCTTTAGTCTCCAATAGAGCAACTCATTACCCAAAATGTATATAGAATAGTAAAAAGAAATATACTACTAATTCCATTTCACATCAAGAAGAATGGGCATTAACTCTAATTACTCTTAGCCGCTGTTAGCACCTATATATTTTTTGCTCTTTTACAACATAAAGACTTGTACATGAAAGATGGAAGGTCAGAAAACTACCTGAGAAAAAAAAGCTTGAAGTGATCTCCATTGGTAATGGCCAGGTGCTAAGACATGAGACATAATGGTCTAGAAGGGGTCCAATGAAATAAAGGGGCTAATGTCAAGGGATAAGTATTAATAGGCAAATAGAATGACTAAAGGGAAGCGAAGAATACCCTAAAACCTATAGTCCTTGGGAAAATTTATGAAAGATTAAGTGTCCCACAGATCGACACCATTGATCAAGAGCAGGAGCAAGATCTACAGCTTTAAGTGGACCGTCGCATGGCCAAGTTGCGATGAGGAAAGGGAATATGTGGATACGATGGGCTGGGTCTCGTCGAATAGGTGTCAACTTAGGAGTTCATCACAAGAAGCAAGGAGCTATGAGTAGTGCCATATTGGGCGCATGCATTGGTAGGGATAGATACAAGGATCTACGGCAGAGGCTATCCTTTCGAGATCCAAGGGTTGAAGTTCATTCACCATAGAAAGGGCCTGAGCCTCCACTAGATCTACGGTTTCGATGGCGAGGAGAGCAACATCAATGGCTGATGGAAGTCTAAAATTCACAAGATATAATAGGGAGGCCCTCGCCAACAGATGGAAGATCTGAGAGTTAAATAGAGTATGAGGACTCACCATGAACACACATTGAGAGCAGATGGACGGTTCTCACACATAGTCGCGTCAAGAAGCAGCATGCTAGATAGTGGTGAGGTAGATGCGATGGACCTTTCCTGCCCGCCAGGTGTCAACTCCAAATCCTATCGAGTGGAAGAAAACTGATATAAGAAAGGCTCTTTGGGTGCATGCGATACTACCCCGTAGATGCATCCGGTTGAGATGAATGGCCCAGATGATGACTAACTAGATGATCCTATGATGGAAATAGACGGGTTGTCAAATCAGTGGGTAGAGAGAAGGTAAGATCCGACGACGGAAAGTTAACACGTGAGAGTTTGAATGGTTAAGATGAAAGGACAGCTAGTCAAATAAACTGGGGGTTATGGAAACCCAGTTATATACATAAGAACGCCTGTGAGGGTTGACATTGGTTTTGGAAGCCTGTCAAATTCAGGTAGCCTCTCGGCATGTGGCAGATGATGAAGGTGACAGAACCTTCGACAGGGTGAATGTAGGGCTTTCAAAGTGACAGGTAGGATTTGTAACAGCCATTCTCTAAAAAATCTAAGTCTTTTATAGTCATAAGATGGGTGAAGAAGAAGATTCTACCAGTTCTAGGGTTAGGATAGCCCTGGAAGATAGGGACGCAGATATATTTGACAAATGCATTCGGCTCCTAGTTCCGGAAATTAAGAAGAGATTGGCAGCCTTGCATGAATAAGGACTAGATATACATGGATTCTTTAGGTTGTCACTCATTTTATTTTGCCTTGACCAGGTGTTCTCTTTTCCTAAGTTTGTAGCGTGGTGTTCTTGTAATCACTCAGAACCTCAAAGAGTAATTATGGATGCCTGTAAGTCCAGAGTCATCTATAATATAGATGCATCAGCCATTAGGGATTCCTTTTTCATTCCCGAGTCTCAGTAACAAGAGTTGGAGGGTTTTTCTGAAGAATCTGTGGTTTCCTTGTACCGTCAAATCAATCCCGAAAGTTGTCAAAAAATTTTAGCCACATGCCTGAAACTTGACTCCAAAATCTCCGAAGAACCCTACCCCCTAAATGTCAGCCTTTTTTATGACAATTCCCAGTTGGTTCTTTCTTTGTTAGCTCAATTTCTAGTGTTGGGTACTTATTTATGGGTGACTAAAGTCCAATTAGGTTTACTCTTTAGGATTAGCATCAGTTTGGCCAGGTCCGAAAGCAAGCTTATCCCACCCCTGAGGTTTGATGAATTTTCGACGGAAAAGATACATGTACAGTTAAGCAATTTTCTGAGTACTAGGTTTTTTAGATATCAGGAGTAGTTGATGAAAATGGTTATGTATAGCAGCGCCGAAAGCCCACATTTCTCCTTGCTGCTTGAGACCGATGTTCTGGTAGACAATGTTTTCAATTATTTGAACTATGTTTTGCCCCCTATTTATAAAATCATCTTTGGGGAAGAATTGCCTAGAGTGTTGCCTAAAGTGCAAGCAATGATGCAGTTGAAGGATGAACTGGCTGTCGGTGACTAGTTTTTGTTGAAAGAAGCTACAGTCATTAGGTTGTACGGTTTTGTATAGGAGCCTTGTGTTTTACCCTATTTTCTAACATTGCGGATCTTTGCTCTCAAATTTATCAGACAGAAATTGGCCCTGGAAGAAGTACAATTCCTAAAACATAAGAAGAGTACTGATGTGAAATATCCCTGGAAGGTAGGCCCTTTCATCGTGAAGAGTAAAGAAGCTTTGTCAGAGGTGGAAGAATTATTGAAGCCGCTAGGGTTCAGGAAAGATGTAGCCATCAAATACGACCCCTTGCACAATATTTAAAAGAGAAGGAAAGAATGCAATCTTAGCGCTTTTGAGCATACTGAACCAGAAGTGGTGCTGAAGGGGTGAAATTTGTTGCGTTGGGAACCTGAGGCGAGAGAAACCGTAGAGACACAGGGAGGGGATCTCATGTTATCTAATTTAATAATGGATTTAGATCAAGTACCTGACATCGTGGAGGTGGGCCGAAAAAGGGACTTAGAAGAAGTCAGAGATATGGTTACTGAAGAAGGTAATGGTGACAAGCGACCTAAATTAGAAGTACATGATGAGTTAGTTGTTGCGGCTACTCAAGCCGAGTCAATTGCTTCCCCAACTAAAGAGGAGTTGGTTGTTGCAGTAGCTCAAGAAGAATTGACTGTTCAAACAGACAGTGGAGGGGCAGATGATGAGGAGTCTTCGGCTCCTGAGATCCAGGTTGTAGAATACAAGTTTCGAGATGTTCAAGAGGGAGATGTTGGTAATAAATTTCAGTCCAAGGCCGACCTCTGTAAATGTAGCATACCCACCCATCCATCAGAGGAAAGGGAGGGAACATGATGCCAATCTCTCGGGCTTTCACATTATCTCAGCCAATTTCATTGGAATCACATGAATAGAAATGAGAGTGTGCATATGCAACTCAAGCAAGTATGCACAGTGGAATTAAAACTCATCCAACATATCAAATAATCATCAAATTAAACATTGTAGAAGTAAATAGACATCAGATACTTATCTTTCTTTCACAATTGTCCCAAGCAACTAGCTATGTCACTGCAACGTTCCACCAAACTGTAGGATTTTCGACGGCATATACTTAGTTCATCTGAAGACCACCCCTGAGTTGGGCATGATTCTTACAAGGAAAAGGGGACATTCAGCTCATACACAGCCAATTAAGCATTTCAACTAAGCCAAGCCAGTCCACAGCTAGGTTTATCAGGCTACATTTGAACCCTGGAGGCTTACACTCAAGCTCAAGCCAAAGCAATGGATTTACCAACAGGATGGCCATGGGTTTGGGATTTTCCCAAATCGTTTCCATCCAAAAACGAATTGTGGGATGGGGAAAAACATTCACAGGGACGAAAAAGGATTTCTCCCGAACCATCTCAGCATTTAACAGCCATAATGGTCACTATGGAACCCCAATTCGATTTTCCATCTTTTCCCACTAGTATACAATACAAAAATGCCCTTCTCCTAGCTAAGGATCAAGGATAACGCCAAAAAACATGGCTGAAAAATGACCAAGTAAATCCAAAGTCGTGAGGGAGAGAAATTGGTTGATGGATAATGGCTTGGGGAGCAATTCATGGCTCTTTTCTTGCCCAAGAAGCAAAGTGTGATTTCCCATGCAGGGCGGATTTCCCATACCCGAATTTGGATAGCCATACCTCCCATTCCCCAAGGCATTAACTACCTCAACCAACTCTTGGGAGAAATCAATGATTGGGTACAAAAGTCAACATGGGTAGTTGAGGGTTTGATTGGTTCTCTCATTGACACTTGTCTTGACTTGATTGGCTCCAAGGGTTTGAATGTTTTCCCTCCCAATTCCTTGTAAAGTCATGCCCCCATATCTTGTTGCATTGCATAGCTAGTTGTGGGTATTTTATTAAAATTCATATTTACATGATATTCACAATTCAATGTGCCTTGCTAGCACGTAAACCATATGCATTGATAAATCGATGGTGTGGCTTTGGCCTTGAGCTCCTCACCATGATTTTATAACAATATTACATCGTTTACGATTTTAATGCCATGGGGTCAAGATGGAGACGTTACAGTAAACAATACAATCAAAACAAGGGGGCCTTGGTCCAGAGGTTGTTTGATTCGATGCCTATAGCAAGAGGTTTGTCTAAGACTTCCTTGATGATTAGCAGAAGTATAAATGATAACATCTTGAACTTAGTAGTATTGATAGAATCTGGAGTGACCGAGACAAGGATCAATTGGCAAAAGATACCAGTACCAGATAAAATCCAGTTTCACAAGTAGGTTAGTGATCTTGTATATGATGATTTTTTGAAAGCAGCATTGAAAAGCGACAACTTGCTAGTTACCGTGAAAAAGTTAGAAAACCAATTAAAGCAGGAGAAAAGTGAAAACCAAGCTCTTCAAAATCAGGTCAAAAAGGTACAATCTGACCTAGTTATAAGTGATGGTGGAGGTAAAAGCATGACCAAGACGTTGGTGGAGAAAGATAAGCTGATTCTTAAACTACAGAAGAAGGAAAAGGTCCCAAATATCTGACTAATCGAACCTCCTGAAGAGACAGACTTTAAAATACAAAAAGAAGACTTGTCTAAGGAAATAAGTGATGCAAAGCAAAATTGTTGAAGTTTGCAGAGAAGGAAGATAGCTGGAAAAAAGAGAGAATAAGCTTAGAAAAAAAACTTGATGACTTGAAAAGTGACTTCTCCAAATTGGACATGCGGCCTGCCAATATGAACTAAAATGGGGATAGCAGTAGTACTGACAATCTGGTGCAGGCTATGTCTCACATTATCCTGAAAGATGTGGAAATCAAGGAGCTGAAAGAAAAATCTCAAAGGTTGGAAGAAGAGATTAATAAAAAGGAAGAAGAGGCAAAGGTCCTCCAAAGGAAGCACAAAGAGTTAATTGACATCGATAAAAAGCTTAGTCATCAGGTTACCGAGCAGGTAGCTTTACAAGGGTGTAGACATCTAGTGTGGGACCGGATAATTAAAGAAGTTGAGAACTTTAGACCCTACTTACATTTCATAAGAATAAAAGAGAAGACTATTAGTGATGCTCTCGAAGGTTGTGGAGTTGCAAAGGAGACCCTAATACAAAGACCTAAAGAAACGACACTATGTGCTATGACTTTCCTGAATGATCTATCCGAAGAAGAAAGGATTAAGCTGAATATTGGGAATCGGATCACAACACTTGCAGTGACACAAAGTGTCCTGGGGAAACATGCACAGATTGAGAGTGTGGAAGCTAAAGTCGAAGAAATGAAGGGACAAGTGGTAGAGTTCAAAGGGTTGTTTGATAAGCTTGTTGAAATGGGATTACCTTCGTTCTGGAAGGGTGACCGGGAACTAATCTCCCATAATGCTTATAAAAACCTACTATGGGCAATAAGGATGGATCATACAAAGTTCAAACGTCTAAACCAACTGCTTATAGGAAAGGATCTGATGGATATGGTCGAAGAGGACTTTGAAATATTGAATAGGTTGATCGCCATTGGCGAAAGGATTCCCCCATTTTCCTACACAGAGCATATTGAGATACAAGTGATGGTAAAGGAGATGGTGGACTACGACCTCCCACCTGCAGACCAATGGGTTAATGTAGAAAAATATAGTAGATCGCTATACTATCTCCATCTTCCACAGTGATATTTGACTTTTTATAGTTGTTGATGCTTATTTGGAATCAGAGACTTCTGAGAAACTTTCCTATTATTGAGAAATTTGTAATATTTTTTGAGGCGGCTATATAAATAACCAGCTAGAACTATTACTTTACTATCTTTACTTTTTTACTTGAAGTAAATGTTATTTAGTAACAATACCGATGGATTGTAAGAAAACAGTTAGGCCAGTTCTACCTGTTTCTATTTTGTAGTGATAGTGGAAAATAAACCTGGATGAGGTGTCACTCTGATATAACTATTTTTGGTTTAGATGAGCCGAGCAAGAGGACTCCCAGCATCTATATATGTGATGTAATGGAATGATAAAGTGTTGAAAGCTGTTATGGGAATTTTTGTGTATTGTTCTGTAAGACATTTTTGAGCTATATTTTGAATAAAGATTTGTAGAGCTGAGCCAATGTTTTCAGGGATTCTTGTGTAACTGGTCTTGTAGTCTATTTATCTCTTTTTTTTCTACGTGAATTGTGTATCTTGCATTGTTAATTCCAGTCTGTAACATTCTTTCATACTTGGTGCAGTGTGATAGCTAAGTAGAATTCATAGAAATTATGCTCTACTTATCTTTTTCCAAGTATTCCACCATTACTTCTATGCTAAAATTGATGTAGGATACATCCTTGTATGCCTTATGTCAATGGATTGTTTCTTTCTCTTCTGTTTCACCAACTAAAATCACTTTTACTACAAGCTGTTTACTATCTCACCCCTGTGTTAACGCACTCGCGAAGCATTTGTAAATGAATTTTCAGAGTTTGTTTAAATGTGACTCCATTGACCAAATAGAGATTCATATGTTTCATCCAAACTACGTTTAAACCATTTTGTTTCCAACAGAAATATGATCTTCTGTATTGTTGTAATTGAATATTTTGAATGATGAATGCTGGTATATGTTTTCATTGTTGACACCTTGGATTATTCCAGTCTTTCATAGATCTGTAGAGAGAGCCCTCTCAGACTAAGCTAGGTCAGTAGCTTAAGTCTAAAGATTGGTTAGTGGTTATCCCAGTTTTCCCTCTCCCAAAACCTAGGGTGTAATTTTGGGTGTTAAAAAATTGGCGCGGCTGGGGACGTGATTGTTTTATTACCCCTGGAAGAACGACAAAGAATTTTGAAGATTCAGGGAAAAGAGAGAACCCTGCGGGCGAACAGAGATTTCCAAATTTCTATAGGGTTGTGCAATTTTTCCCCTGCAACTCCACTCGTAAAGATCCACATTAAAGGAAGACTCCACTGGGGGAAATCGACGTGCCAAGTTCATTTTTGAAGAGATCCCCAGACGGGAATTCTGGCCTAAAGAAGGAGCCATACGAGAGGTATTCCTGTTTCCAAAATTTTGTTAAGTGTGGAAAATCTAGAAATAATACTTAGACATAAGACCGGAAAGGACAAGGCTAATACTTTCAACCTTAAAAGAATTGGGTCTAAAGAAGAGTTACCTGTTTTACAAGAATTGGATATAGAGATAGATATCGGGAAGCCTTTGGCAAGATCAAGATCTGAATCCTATCTAAATCTAGGTGAAGAATGTCTGAATGCCCCTGAATCCTATTTGTTAGATCCTGTCTGGCTTCAGTCGCAAACCATTATCAAAGCAGAAAGAGCTATAGTTGTTTCTCAGGTTCATCAATCCCATACCACAATTCCTGTAGGTAATTTTTCCTAGAATATTCATCCCCAAGCTCAGAATCCACCTAGACCCATGGCTACTAGATTCGCACCATTGGCCCTGCCAGCCGCTTTGCATGACCTCCCTTAGAACTACGCCTAGAGAATTGTCTCTTATGATGGAGAAGGAGGTTTCTTTGCCAAGCAGCATCTAGAAAGATTTGGAGGAAGTAGACCATGATGATGCTAAGATGAGGTTGTTTGCTCAAAGCCTGTTTGGAGAACCCAAGAAATGCTTCAGACAGTTGCCAAATGCTTCTATAAATGATTTTGCAGCCTTTAATACCCTGTTCTTAGAGAGATGGGAAATGATAGGGAGCCCCGCCCTAGTCTTGTCCCAGTATAACCACCTGAAGAAAGGAGGTTTTGAATCAGTCCATGAGTTTTCTACCATGTTGATGAAAGCCTATAATTCTATTCCAGATGACCTAAAACCCTCAGTAGGTGCTGCAAAGCTCCACTATGCATATGCCTTTGACGGAGACTTCTCATGCACGTTAAGAGAGAGGAAATATGCCACCCTTCCTACTATGCTGAAAGTTGCAGTAGAGGTGGAAGCCAATATGATGGCTTTGGGAAAAATGAAGGGAAGAAAAGAAGCAAATAAAAAGAAGCAAGAAAACCAAACCCCTGCCTCCTCATCTTCTAGTGATGCCAAGTTTGATACTATGATGAAAACCGTGGAAAAGATGATGGATAGGTTAGCCATGGAAAATAAACCTCCTGCTAGGGAACAGCCCGAAAATCAGATAAGAAATGTTAACTTTAGAAGGCCACCCCCTCCAAGAAATCCAAGAAATCAAGAAGACCACTAGATTAGGCCTCCCTTCCTTCAAACTTTGGTGGATAAGGAAGGATCTGAAGAGCCTGCTGGAGACCAAATCCATCTCTTTGACATGCTAGACCATGAAGTACATTTAACACTGATAACACCCAAAAAGTGCTCACTACCTCTTCTACCCCATTGCATGACTCATTTTTCCATATTTCCTACCATATTTGCCTCCAAAACCTTAAAATCCCATTAAAAAGCCTCCAAAAGGCCACAAAACCATTAAAAAAGCCTCCAAAATGCCAAAAAAACCCCTTTTTCCCCCCAAAATAATCCAAAGTTCATCTAAAATAGCAAAAACCCTATACAGCTGACCTAAACCATATGGTGCCCAAAACCATGGGCCAACACTCCACCACTAAAAACCTATGAATAGGTGATGGAGGCCCCTCATTTCATATCCATAGTCAAACACACCCTTACTCTGCCAAAATCACTCCTGAAACCCTAGCTCACCCTTGAGCTACTTTCACATTTGAGTGCCCCTTTGGCCCATTTCCAAATCCCTTTGGAGAAAGAGCAAGGAGCAAAATTGGAAGCTTGGAAGCAACCCTCTTGGACTGCTGCAAAGGCTTCACCAACCTCTACACCTGAGGTAATCTTTAATACAAAAAGAGAAATATTTTGCCATATTTTCATGTTTTATTATTTATGTTAATGCTCATGCTAGGTTAAATTTCATATTGTTTTACTGCTTTTATTTACTATTTTCTGAACTGCTACTAAGGAGGCCCTTCTCCTTAGTAAGTGCTCATTTGCACAAGCTAGGGTGAAAATACTAGCTACATCTCAATCCGGAGCAACCCATTCGTATGCTCCCATGGCACATCACCACCATTCCCACGAACCCTCATGTCCACCTCAGTGCTTTGGTCATGCATCTCCCGATTACGCCCCCCTAGTCGCCCCTCAGCCATATTACAACCCGCAGGCTACACCAACTCCTGTGTCCTCTCAAGCCCAACCTGCTTGTTACCCACCACAGGCAGGCCTTACGGCAAACCCACAACCCATTCCACAAATGTATCAGCAACCCCCACAAGGTTTAGCACCTGCACAGCCTCCACCTACTTATTATTCACCACAGCCTGCTGCCGCACGTGCACAACCCCAGAACCCGCCTGTTGCCCAAGGGCAAGTGTACGCCCAACAGAATTCGCAGCAGAACCAAAATAACCAGTGCCAACAGGGCCAGCAAAACCGTGGCAAAGGCCGTAACCATGGGAAAAACCCCCCTCCATACCAAGGTGGTCAACCTCCCAATCCCCAAAACAACAATAACACGGCACCTACCAACTAGAACCCTGATCGGCCGCCCAAGCAGGCCAAAAATCCTAAATTGCGAACAAACCATCCTTCTTCTATTTGCGGGTTCTATGGCCACTACACACATGCTTGCCCACATTTGGAGCGAGCTCGGCAAGTCTGGATTGATGATGCCCATCGCCAAGGGCACGCAGCTCCTCAAGTGACGCCCAAGCCCCCACCACCTCAACATCAACCCTTGGTGTTGCAAAACCCCTTACCAACTCAAGGCGTAGTGAACACTCAGCCGTTGGCTCCCCCTCCAGGAAACGCGCCACCACAACAGCAGATCACTTATGCCGCTCCTGATCAACCCATGTTAGACTCAAGTACCCATTACTTGATAATGATGTCATCCATCGATGTCATCCATTGATGTCAACCTCCAAACTCGTCGGAACCAATATGGCTCCACCCCTGAAGCCCCTCCCGCCGACAAAAACACTAACGCTCATCCCACTGATCAGACGTTACGTATACCTCCGGATCCACTCGATGGCACCTCCAAAGCACTTCGCTTCCCACTTCGTTGCATCAACAATAATCCCAATGCTCGTGCTACGTCAAATTACAACATTGTAGATGACTTAGCCCAGTCTCCCACAGCCATGTCTGCGTTAGAAGTCTTAAAAAATTGTCCTTCACAGTGCAAGAATTTTCTCTCCGCCATTGGTGCTATTGACCCAAATGATTCACGACTGATGGGCTTCGATTTGGACCAGTCTGAACCAAGCCTGCCTTCCAGTTTAGCGTTCCAAGTTTCTATTTCCATTCGGAATCTTGTCATCCATCGGTGCATTATCGATTAAGGTGCCTCTACATGCGTTATGTCCACATTCGTTTGGCAAAAATTGGGATCCCCTACTCTCCAACAGTCCACCACTGTGTTGCGAGCCTATGACGGTCGTTCGGCTCAACCCCAAGGTCTCTTAGCTAATGTCCTCATCCAGTTGGCTGGTAAAACAGTGCTCATTGACATAGAAGTCATCAATGCCCAACTTGATTATAACCTCTTACTTGGCTGCAGCTACATGTATGCCATGCGGGCGGTTGCCTCATCCGTTTTTCATACCATGATGTTCCCGCATGACGGACGCATGGTCAAGGTCAACCAACTCACCTATTACGATTCCAATGCCCCCACTGCACCCGAAAATGTTCTCCCCATGGTTGAACAACCTGTTTGTGGTGCAACTAGCTCGTTTGTTTCCTCCGTGGGCCTCGGAGTTTACTTAGATACACCGATGACCTCAACATTCCAATCCATTCCACCCCCGTCACCCGCGACCGAAATATCTTACCTATGTACCCTTTCTCACAATACACAAACACCCAACAATCAACCACCCTTGTTACCCAAACCACCGTTGGTACCCAGTCACATTGGTGTAACACCCATCCACACCATCCCCTTCCTATTCCCTCCCTTGGGAGTAGTAAGCGCCCTAGTTATGGCTACTCTTAGCCTCCCCGAGTTAACCTTAGGATTACCTGTGTGGTATATTTCGCCTCCCGTTCCCTTGTTGACACCAAATGTCGTCCTACAACTGGTGCAACCCATTGCCACTACTAGCCAACCACCTCCCGGTGTCACTACCCCTTCATCATCTACAAATTCCCACCCTCCTATCAAGCACACTAGGGGTAGAGGCCGACAACCATACACTGCTGTACCCCCGCCCAAAACAGTTAAAACCCCCCCATGTTTCGTGCTCCACCCAAATGCTCATTGTGTGATGAGTTAGGCCATCTGACTCATCAATGTCCACAATTACCTGCATTACAGGTGTTAGCACTTAGATTTTATCCCGGTTGTAAAAGAATAACACCTAAGGTAACCTATTTCAAACCAAACTTTAGGTAGAAAACTTAGCCATTTTTCCACCAGAGAGGGCTCTCTCATAAGATATATGTAAAGGCTAAAAATATATAAAAGTACGTTCAAAATTTCTCAAAAGAATTTTCTGGGTTGAAAAGGAAAACAAGAAACATTGGGCATGGAGTCAACGTTTCAAATATTTAATATGCCAGTAAGAAATTTATACCAAACAGATTTCCACAGAGGAAAGATAGCAATCATATCACAGTCAATTTGATTTTTCATGTGGTATAGAAAGAATTAATGACATTCCATCAACAACAGGCATCTAACTGGGATGAATCTATTGTCAACTTTGGAGAAAATAGTGAATAGTTAAATGCGATAAAACGAGGCATAACCAGTATGAATCTCGATTTATTTCAAGCGTTCATTTAAATATAGAAGAAAAACATAATGGAAGATATAACAAAGAAAGTGGGTATGCACATATAAAGATAAAGGAAAAATAGACTGTAAAGTTGATCAACACATGAATCTCTGGTCTCAAAAGATAGGTATTTTCACTGTACTGCCTTTTATTTATCAAAAATAGCCTTCAAAACATACTCGTCTCTCAAAGAATTTCCAACCCTTTAAAAAATGACTCTCATTGTTTTTTATACAAAATTCGGAAGAAGCTTAACATAACTGCTTCTTCTAACTAATAACTGAAAATATTTTAACCCGAAAGATAACTGTCTTTGAACAATAGATAACTGTCTTCAAATAATATTACAAATTTAAAATAAAAGTATCTTTTTGCCACTTGGCAAAAATTCTGAATAGCATCTTTTTTGCCACCTGGCAAGAGTTTTGAATGTATCTATGAATGGACATAATATCTTGTCCTTCCATATTTGTCCACATAGTTCCATTGGTCGGCCGTGGGTAGATCATAACTAGTCATTTCTTTTACCAAGACTCACATTTCAACATGACCTGCATAAGAAACAGGAAGAAGATTCTCACAGGTTGAGATCAACATATTTAAAATTTCAAAGTCTTCCGCTATTTTCTCCATTAAAATTTTCCCTATAAGCATATGATCCAACTGCTGAAACTTTCTGTGATCCATTCTTATGTCAAACATTAATCTCTTATATTCATTAGGGGGAATCAATTCATTATTTTCATTCCAAAAAGCAGGGAATCCTTTGTTTATTAATTTTTCAAATTGCTTCTTAAACATTATTACTTCCTCCCATATATCTCCAGCTTTAGCTTCAATATTTTCAACATGCGAATACTTTCCCAAGATTCTTCTGGCCCATGTAATGACTGAAATTATGTTCATTATATTCATTGCTGTCAAGTCTGCTTCAGTTAAACTGTTTAAGAAAGTTATAGCTTTCTGTGCTATTTCTTTTGGCTTTTTATTTAAATTCTCCCTGACTGCTCTATAACTCTCAAAGGCATCTTTGGCTACTTTTTCTTTGACTCTTATATAATCCAGATAGGGTCTTAATTTTTCAACTTCCTTTATAATTTGATCCCATACCATATGTTTGCAACCTTGCATAGTAGCTTTCCCTGTCACATGAGTTGCCAAACCTTTATTATTATCACTTAATTCCTGATTCCTTATCTGCAAAGTTTTTATTTCCTTATCTTGAATCTCATTTTCTTCTTTCAGCTTCTGTATTTCCATCTTCAATTCTTTAATTTCACCTTCTTTCAAACTCACTTGGGACATGGCTTGTAAGAGACCATCTAATCTAGTTTTATCTTCATCTGTATCTGTCTGTACCTGTTGCTGACCAATTTCTGCTAATCTTTTCTTTGATTCCTACAATTTCTCTTCTAAAACAATTTTCTCTTTTTCCCAATGATCTCTTTCCTCAGAGAGCTTTAACATTTTTATAGTAACATCCTTTACCTCATTTGATAGCTCTTCTTTTTCTTTTTCCAGTACTGTTAGTTCGGCTCCTTGGATAAGCACAGTGTTTGAAATTTTTAGCTTTCGTCTTAAAATCAGAATCGTATCATCTTTTTCTTTGAGCAATTTTGCTGCTGCATCTCGCTCTTTATTTATCAAATCTACTTGCAATCTTTTTATCTGTTGTTGTTGAGACTTATTTTCTGCTTTCTCTTGTCTCAACTGATTATTCAATTTATCTAGTGAACTTTTCAATTTGTCTGCCTTTAATATTGCTCCCAAATAATCTGAATATATAACCTCTCCTGTTTGTCTGTGAAATAAAATTTTATCCAGGGCATTTATTTTTGTCAAATCTACTTTCATCTCTGATATCTTATCTTTAGTAACAACTGAAAACTTTAAAGAATTTTCTTTGATATTTCTACTAGTAAATAAACTTACTTCAGTGTTGGATATATTTCTAACTTTTGGAAACAACTGATTGGTTTTCCTAGAGGATTCATGTTTATTCTGACTGTGTTCATTAAATACATCCATCATATTGTGGGGTCTATTTACATCACCTTCCACTAGGGATTCTTCAATACTGTATTCTTTTACCATGACCTCTGGTATTTTTTCTTCAGTTCTTTTTCCCTCTTCTGAAACTGCTATCAACTCTTGTTGTTCACTCATTTTCAACTTTTTTCCTTTTTCTGTTCCTTCATCCTCAATGTTCATTAAGTCCTGTATGGGTCTTTTAAACCCAACCAATGCAGTATTGATCGTGTTTTCTGCCTCTGTTGTTGTATCTGTCAATACCATTTCTTTATCGTGTGCATCTGGAATGATTTCTTCTTTATACTCCAGCCAATTGGCTCTGTCAGACATTCATTCAAACATCTGATGGTTCAACGCTTTGATGCGATGATCCGTTCTCCGTTTTGATATTATGTTTAATGGATCATACTCAATAGCCATGTCTGTCTCAAAACCCATATCCTTCAATAATTTCTCTATATACACAGCAACGTTTTTATTCTTTACTGTGAATGGGCCAAGTGTGAACGGATACTTGATGTCTGTTGCTTGTTTGTAAACCAAGAAATTGTTATCTTCAACAATTAACTTTTGTCTTAGGAACTCCAAAGCAAAAACCCTTAAGGTAAGAAATGCTGGTAAAACATAAGGTTTATGTTTGAACCCGTATAATCTGATCACTGTACTATCCTTTGACAAGAACCAATCTCCTACAGCATACTCTGCACTCAATTGCATGCATGCTTGCATTTTTGGTAATACTCTCGGCAATTTTTTACCAAAAATCATTCTGTAAATCTCAGAGAGCATATAATTTATGTAATTGAACATGTTATTTTCTAACAAAGTTGTGAAAATGATCTCAGGGAATTGCAACTCTTCATAACTGGCTACCATGATCATTTTCATCAAAAAAGACCGAAATTTGAAATGCCTCAAAGTGGGAAAATTTACCATCTGGTCATGAATCTTCTCCGTAAAAAATTCTTCAAAAATTAAGTCGAGGGATTTGACTTTCATCAATCCCTGACTGAATTGTACTCATTTTATACAAAAGACTCAACTGAAACTCGGTTACATGCATGTCTGTATCAAACCCTAGGATTAAAGCCAACAATGTCAGAACCAATTGGGTATTTTCATCAAACAAATTGATATCTATAGGGTACGGGACCTCTAAAATGTTGGTTTATGGTTTAAGACATGAAGACAAAAACTTTTCTCTATCATCTTGAAGGGTTTGATGATAATATTCAATAATGGAGGTTTCAGAAAGAATATCAGACTCGAGGGTTTGGGAAAATTCTATTTCTAGGGCTTTAATTATTGCGGTCGGCTCTATTTCACAAACGACTCTGGTTTTTTGACTGTCCAAGACAGTTCTTTCTTCTCTAGAGTAATTCTCAGCATACCACAACACAAATTCTGGGAAAGATGGGATTTGGTCCGGGCAAAAAGTTAACAAGGACGACTGGTGGACTCTATGCAGGTTTATACCTTCTTTTAATAATTTAGACAACCTAAGTTTAATTTCAGCGACTAGTAACCTGGTCAGGGTATCATGAATGTCTCTGTCTCTATCTTCTAGGGCTTCTTTTGCTTTAAAAACGTCTATATCATGTACAGTTTCCATTTAAAACATTTTTTTAAACAAAATTCTATTTAAAAAAGTGGGCCAGGTCACCAGACCCTACTTGTATATACACGTCTTTATCCTTCTGTCGCAATCGTTGATCTCCACCAGTCTTTAGAGCTCCCAGGGATAACGACACATATATAAAATGTCGTTATGTGAAGCCTTTTTGTTTTATATAAGTCTTTTTGATTAACTTCCTGGCAGCTTTCTGAATGTAGTTTATATCCAACCGTTGATCTTGAGCCTTTTGATTTGAGCTGTTAGATCTTGCATCCTTTTATCCCCCATGGTGGTATCCGCAATCCTAAAACGGTTTTCTTCTCTGGTTTATCCCTTGTTCGGATCAACCATTTAACGACACCTATTTGAGTGGTTTACTTTCCGCGACCATTCTTCCTTCTATCGAGTGCGCACCTTTCCTGATGCGGATGAAAATTGGCCGTTGATTTTGTCCTGATGTATATTGTCCCTCCGATTGATATCGACATATGGCATATTCCCTTACGCTTTCTCCATTTGCCACATGCCATGTCCCACCACTTATTATCCTGCCACGTGATATGGCCCGCCGCGCCTTATCCTTTGGTGGTTCCACACGGTGTTGTGGTGGTTTATGATAACACTATCACGTATATGCGGACTAATGAAATTGTGACACGTATCTGGCGGTATTGAGTCCACAACCACTCACTACTATTTGAAAATGATCCTTTTGGTGGTGCGGGAAACTATAACAGCCGTTGATCTCGACCATTGCCATCTCCACCGTTGAAACTTGACCCAGACTTAACCCTTTCAAAGAATTGCTTTCAGACTTTGCATATGTGGGTTTTTCTTGTTGTTTTTTTGTATTTCAAACCTTTTACTTCAACTCATTTGTAGTAATTTCCCTTCTTTTGGATATTTTTTAGCAAAATTTTTTTAGGGTTTGAGCATTTTCAGATATAGTGTCAACAACAGGAACACATGCAAATGCTTGATGACGACCCCAACATCCCGGTTGTCAAACTCGATCCAACCCCTAAGCCTCGTGATAAATCACTGCGTACCAACCACCCTTGTGCAATATGTGGTATTTACGGCCATTACTCACATCACTTTCCTGATCTCCCAGATTACAGAGTAGCTCTCTACGAGATGAATAATTTGGACCTTGAGATGACACCCCCCACAATTGAGGAGATCCACCCCATAGTATCACCCTCATCCGGAGAGATTAACACCATTTATATGATCTCTTTGACTACCACTCCCTCGTCAACTGATTTGACAACTTAAAGTTTCCGCAATGATGAGGAGATTCTAGAGGCTCTCACTGCCTCGGATTATCCCTGGGAAGACATGCACCATCATTCCTATTTCCTCCCAGAAGAGTCATCCTCCACCATAGCCACCCAATTTGTGGTTGAGTCCAAATATTTCTTTCCCACCAAAGTCGACTAGTTTAAGGATTCCATTCCTGCTCCTGATGCATTTGAGGAGGGAAACATGGCCAACATCTCACCTGTCATCCACATCGATATCTCTAACCCACATGGTGCTCTTGAAATCATTCCATTAGGAGCCTCCTGCAGTGAGTATGAGATTGGAGAGTACAAAAAACTTTTCCAAGAGTTTCGTGATGTCTTTGCCTAGTCCTATACCAATATGCCTGGTATCGACCCCGGTATTATAGAGTACCACATTGACACATGGCCAGATGTACCCCCCGTTCGCCAGAAACAGTGCCCCGTTCATCCCTCAAAGCTCCCGGCTGTTAAAGCAGAGATTGAGAAACTTCGCAAGGCAAGATTAGTTTATGCTATTGCGTATACCACTTGGGTTTCAAACCCTGTCCCTGTTAACAAGAAACAAGGCACCATCAGAGTATGTACTGACTTCCACAATTTAAACCGAGCCTATCCCAAAGACAACTTCCCCATGCCATTTATTGACCAACTAATCGATGCGTGTGCAGGGCATGAAGTCCTATCTTTCATGGACGGTTTTTTCGGATACAACCAGATTCAGATCCATAAGGAGGATCAGTACAAGACTGCCTTTACCACCCCATGAGGCACCTTTTCCTATCATGTCATGCCTTTGGGCCTCAAAAGTGTTGGTGCCACCTTCTAGCGGGCCATGACCTATTGTTTTCACGACTTGGCCCATATCCTGCTAGTCTATCTTGACGATCTTAGAGCTCGCTCCCGAAAATGATTAGACCACCTTAATGACCTTCGGCAAGTCTTTCTGCGGGGTCGTAAATATCAAATCTGCTTGAACCCACACAAGTGTGTCTTTTGCATTTCGGCAGACCGATTGTTGGGTTTCATTGTTTCCCACAAAGAAATTGCTATTGATCCCCTGAAAGTCCAAGACATCATAGACCTTCCCTCTCCTGGCACGCTTCGGCAACTCCAGAATCTACAGGGGCAATCTAATTTCCTCCGTCGCTTTGTTCCTGATTATGCCACCACCATTCATGGTTTCTTACGCCTGCTTCGTACCCACATACCCTTTGTTTGGTATGAGCAAGTAGAAGCTGCATTCGAAGCCCTCAAGAAATCTCTCACACAAGCCCCTTTGATCTCCCCTCTGGATTTCTCTTAGGACATCATCCTTTACGTCTCAACATCCGATTATGCCGTGTCCAGAGTCCTTGTTCAAGAAGATGCTGCTTGCCAGGAGCATGTCATTTATTATGTCAGCCAGACCTTGTCTGTCCCACCCCTACATTACCCATATGAGGAAAGACTAGCCCTTGCTGTGGTATTTTCTGTCCAAAAATTATGACACTAAATTTTACTCAGTCATACCATCGTTGTCGCCGACTCCAATCCCATGCTCTATCTCTTAAACCGACGCCTCCTGCAAGGTCACATTGTTAAATGGGTAATTATCCTCCAAGAATATGGCCTCACTTTCAGAACCCTTAAGAGCACTAAAGCCCTCGCGCTTTCCCATCTCATCACGGATCTCCCCTCCCTTCTGTCGTCCCCACAAATCTCCGATGAGTTACCCGACAATCACTTGTTCATCATCTTATCTGATGACCCATGGTATGGTGATATTTTGTTATACCTTCACACACAGAAGTTCTGACCCAACATCAGTCGTGATGGACGCCGTCGTATCCGTCACTATGCCTCTTGATATCTCCTCTTAGGTAATGTCCTTTACCGACGAGGGGTTGATACGATTCTCCGTCGTTGACTTACACATGAGGAAGCCGAACACGTCCTCAATGACTGTCATAGCGGTGCCTGCGATGAACATTTCTCTGGAATGGCCACCACCCAAAAGGTCATCCACACCAGATACTTCTGGCCCACACTCTTTACCGACTGCATCACAGCGGTCAAACATTGCCATAATTGCCAACTTTTTGCCCCTAAGGCCCAAACACTACCCGCTTCGTTACACCCAGTCGTCACCGTTGGCCCCTTTTGCAAGTGGGCAATCAACATCATGGAATGTAAACCCTCATCCACCAATGGCCATAAGTACATCATTTTCGCCATCGACTACTTCACCCAATGGGCCGAATCCATGCCCACCTTCAATTGTAAAGCTAACACCATTGCCCGTTTCTTTTTTAACCATGTTATCACTTGATTAAGGGTCCCCAAATAGTTGGTCTCAGACCATGGTTCACACTTCGAATATTCCCTTTGGCACGAGTTATCCACCCTATTGAAGTTTGAACATCAGTATTCCTCTGCTTACTACCCCCAAGGGAACGACCAAGTAGAGGCCATTAATAAAAGTTTACAAACCATCCTCCAATGCACTATTGACCGACATAAGTCCAATTGGCACCACATGCTATTCCCTTCATCATGGGCTTACCGTACATCCACCAAAACTGCCACCGGTTTTGTCCCGTTTCATTTAGTTCACGGTGTAGAGTCTGTCCTCCCCATCGAGTGTCAGATACCTGCCTTACACATCGCCATTGAGCTTCTCCCAAACACCTCCCCACTCGAGCAACGTCTACTATCAATAGAACAAGCAGATGAAGACCATCGTGCCACTCTCCAGACCATTGAAGCCGCCAAGAACCGCTCCAAAGCTGGTTACGACAAACATGTCCACCGTCGCACTTTCCATGAAGGGGACCTCGTCCTCGCCTATGACCAAGCTCACGACAAGACTGGTAAAGGAAAGTTTGAATCCATGTGGCAAGGCCCTTACATCATGCAGACCTGCCTCGGCAATGGTGCATACATTTTAACTGACTCAAAAGGCCACCCTTTGTGCAACCCCCGTAATGAGTTGTATCTTAAACGCTTTTATCCCTAAATAAACCCGCGGCCCCATTGGTCCGTATTGTACAGTTTGCTCTCTTTTTGTTTTTCACCTTTTTTATCGCAATCTTACATTCATCATTTTTGCATGATCACAGATGGACCATCTTCCACCTCATTACATTGGCTTTGCTGATGGAGCAAGCCACTGGTCTCCAAACCTAGCTTCTGTAGCATGGGTCTTATAATCCCCTTCACATGAATTAATTCACCTTGACAGAATATGTATAGGTGCTGCTACCAATAACCAGGCAGAGTATGATGCTGTGACCGGCCTCCTGACTACTGCCCTCCAGATGGGCATATGTCACCTTCATGTGTTCCTTGACTCCCAACTACTTGTCTCCCAGCTCAACAACCGCTACCAGGTGCGTGATCCCTACCTCTTTAGAAAATTCCTGCGCACAAAACAACTCAGCCAACAATTTGAATCCATCACATTCACCCATGTCCCAAGGGCTCAAAATAGTGTCGTAGATCAAATGGCTAACAACATCCTAGATTGGCACATCAATCACACCATGTAAAAACTCCATCATGCATCATCATCCCATACCATCTCATAAAAAATATATAAAAATCCAAAAATATTTCTAGGGGCATCCACGTGCCTATCATCCCATAAACATTTGCATCCATGTGTAATAACATAACTCCCAATGAACCCAATGAAAATGAAGGTATGAGTTTATCGAAATACCTGTAACTCCCAGATCTGAAAACGGCCGGTCGGATTGTCCAAAAACACCAACTCAGCTCTGGTCCACTCTGATCACTAGTCAAAGTCAACAAGTCCAAATGACACTTGTCATGTTGGACCCACTTACTATTTATAGTCCGTTGACATTTTCTTGTTTTAGCCATTCTGAACCCATACGGAGTCCATTTTTTGAACCATTTCCACCACTGGAATTAGCACAATGAGACCGTCATGATTGTCAACTTGTTTTCTTATTTTTTCCACATCATTTTTTGAGCATTTTTAGACACCACTAGTCACCTCGGTTTACATGCCACTTCGGCTGCTCTCCATTTTTGACATATTTTATATCATCGGATTCATTTTTTCGAGCCCGTGATGATGCTTGAGATCATTTCTCACTCTCGCCCCCATATTTTTTGGGTATTTTTCCAAAACACCCCCCGTCGCCTCAGTTTGTGTGCCACTTCAACCGTTCTCCATTTTTTACACTTTTTATATCGCCGGATTCATTTTTCCGAGCTTGTGATGATGTTAGAGGTCATTTCTCGCTCTCACTAGGTATAGTTTCAACATTGTGTCTTGACACCTTACTGCCTCGGTTTGCACGCCACATTGGCCGCCATCAAATTGTTCCACTTTTTTACATAAGCCATTCACTCCTTTCATACTGCAATTATTTCGTTATTTTGCTACCATTGATTATCCTACAACGAGGCCCACTAGTGTTGCCCCCCTCACTTGTTCTTGGACATCATCAATGTTTCTTGATTGAGCACTTCCTCCTTCCCTGGCCATTCCTTTTGTTTGGTATAATTTTATCGCTTTTTTGGGTCAGACAAGTCCTTTACGAAAAAGGCACTTAGGGAGTTTCTGTTAAGCTCTTTTCTGACTCCTAAAACAATGAAAAGATCACCGAGCAATCTTGCTTCCTTTCATGCTTGTTAAATTACCTGAAAGGGTGTCTATCTGGTATAAGTTTAACCCTTTTCTGGACCTGGTAGACTAATTACAAAAAAGGAATACTCTAGTCACACTAGAAGAGTTCTTCATTGCATCGTTTTATGCTTCTTCGGGCCTTGGAGACTAACACATGAAAAAGAAACCCCCTGGAGTCTTCTTATCGCTTTCAGACTCTCTAAAATTGAAAGCAACCACGAGCATGCACCATCCTGGGCTTGTACAAATCCACACAACGGTACCATTCCATTATTTCAGAGTCTTCTTATCGCTTTCAGACTCCTTAAAATTGAAAGCAATCACAAGCATGAACTGTCCTGGGCTCGTATAAATCCACACGACAATACCATTTTACACACACTTCTTCTAGTTCCTTAACGCGTGAAGAAGTCCCCCCGTGCCTCTTGGCACTATGATCGATCATCTCAGTAGCACCCCCAATCAAGTTGCCTTTGTTCATAGTATTCTGCAGTCTCCTGCCATTTTACACCAACTTGAGTATCACTCATCCCAGTCACTATCCTTGATCCATTACAACTATGATCCCATTCCCACTAGTCAGTTTCATATGCTGCCCGATCATCCCCGCCATCATACTCTGAACAAAGGAAGTTTGAGTCCACCCACTCTACTTTCCCAGTTATCCCCCACAATATGACAGTCCTACCATCAGTACTCTCACACTTCGGTTCTCCACCTCGTGCTCCTATCAAGGAAACATCATTGACTTTCTAGTTGCAGGTCTCCCTCTGTCGACAACAGCCCCTCTATTCCAGAGGATAGACCCAGCGGTCCCTGCGCCTTGGACCCATCACCATCTGTGGTGAGTGCCTACAGACCATTTTGAGAGGAGTCATCATTGCCTCTCAGAGTGCTTGTTTCTCACATGCTCGACTTTAACACCTATCCCTTCAGTTATTGGTCGAAGACCCCGGATTTCCCCTAACTCTAGCACATTGGTGAGTCACTTCAGAACGCCCAGTTATATGTTCCCATGGATGTCTAGGTTGCGTTGGTGATTGTATTTGGAAGCCATCCATTTATATGCTTCCTTGAGTACCTAGTTCGGTGTACCATTGAGGGTATGACTCCCCGTCACTATGATCCAGCAGCTCATCAGTTCCTTTGGTACCCCACTCAGTAGCACTGTTGTTATTCCAATGTATCAGTTCTTCAGCCCAGACATGGTCAGCCCAGCAGTATGTCCCAGATTTGTGTCCCCTCTGGACCCTTATTATGTATACAGTGGTTCTCTATGTATCTTCCAGGTCCCCCTTTTTTCAGGCCTCACAGTTATTTTTTATGTATCTTGATACGAGCATGGGAATGCCCGCCTCATCCATATGTTCAGATTCTTCCTCATTCATTATTGAGGTCATGTACTTACAGTTTTTGCAGTTTGTTTGGGACCGTTGTTTCGGGCTCTAGTTCGTTTCTTCTCCTCTCCACACCCCAGGAAAACCATAGAAGACTTATGATGTCTATCGGCCATACGATGAGCTCCTGCCCTCACACATCAGGGGGCAATCTGTTAACACCCAAAAAGTGCTCACTACCTCTTCTACCCAATTGCATGACTCATTTGTCCATATTTCCTACCATATTTGCCTCCAAAACCTTAAAATCCCATTAAAAAGCCTCCAAAAGGCCAAAAAAACCCCTTTTCCCCCCCAAAAGAATCCAAACTTTCTCCAAAATAGCAAAAACCCTCTAAAAAGGGGAATAAAAAAATACAAAAAAGAGGAAAAAGAGGGAAAAGGGAAGCAAAAAACCTATACAGCTGACCTAAACTATATGGTGCCCAAAACCATGGGCCAGCACTCCACCACTAAAAACCTATAAATAGGTGATGGAGGCCCCTCATTTCATATCCATAGTCAAACACACCCTTACTCTACCAAAATCACTCCTGAAACCCTAGCTCACACTTGAGCTACATTCACATTTGAGTGCCCCTTTGGCCCATTTCCAAATCCCTTTGGAGAAAGAGAAAGCAAAATTGGAAGCTTGGAAGCAACCCTCTTGAACTGCTGCAAAGGCTTCACCAACCTCAACACCTGAGGTAATCTTTAATACAAAAAGAGAAATGTTTTGCCATATTTTCATGTTTTATTATTTATGTTAATGCTCATGCTAGGTTAAATTTCATACTATTTTACTGCTTTTATTTACTATTTTTTGAACTGCTACTAAGGAGGCCCTTTTCCTTAGTAGGTGCTCATTTGCACAAGCTAGGGTGAAAACCCTAGCCACAAACCCAAAGGGAACATGACTTTTTCACCAAGGGGAATGCTAGTAAGGTTGTTGAATTTGATTCTGAGCAGTACCAAATGGGTTACATGAATGTTGTGGATGATATTCAAAGGAAGATGAATTTAAGGAGTAGGGAGATACTGATTGGTGAAGGGAAGGATGCCCATATTCAACCCTCCAAGACTCAGTAGAATATGGAGAAAGTAAAAGAAAAACAGCCAAAGGTTGCTACACAGAAAACCTCAGAAGATAAGGGACAACATTCTAAAGAAGGTAGGTAGCCAGAAGTCACTGAAGTAGGGAAGCCAGCTTCAACATCCAGCTTGAAGGCTAAACTTTCTAAGGTAAAGATCTCTATCCCCTTAAATGAGTTGTTAAGAAACAATGAATATAGGGAAGAGATAAATAGCCTGGTATAGGGGTAGGCAGAAAGTACGCAAGACATGTTGGAAGTGACGGATGATGCCCCGACTATAATCTTTGGTTCCAAGTTGGAAGAGCCAGATGATGAAGAAGTCCCTCCCTTTTATTTGAGTTTGAATATCCATGATAAGTTATTACACAACGCCCTGATAGATTCTGGGGCTTCACACAACTTGATGCCAAATTCAGTGGTGGACCAGTTGGGATTAGAAGTCACTAGACCCTACAAAGACCTATATTCTTTTGATTCCAGAAAGGTACCATGTTTGGGTCTAATTAAATATGTGGTAGTAACCCTTTCGCAGATCCCAGCGAAGAGCGTCATGATGGACATAGTAGTGGCTAATTTACTTGCTAAGTTTGGGATGTTGTTATCAAGGTCCTGGGTAAAGAAGTTGAAAGGGACCATGCAGATGGACTTATCTTACGCCACTATACCACTTTTTGGGAGCAATGGAAAACTATACAGAGAGAAGAGAATGGCCTATGTTGTCAGCAATGACGACAAACCGGAAAATCACCCAGTGTATGCTGTAGACACAGGGATAGGTTCCTCTATTATTTTCAATGATGGTCTGCATACTGACCGCATACTGATCCTGTACCCCCTTTTTTCCATGAAGTCAAGGAAGACAAAGATTTTACGGCAAGGAATGAGGCCTCAAAGAGGCAGAAAAATGAGGAAGGACTGGGGAAGATGTATTTTTGATGGATCAGTGAGCAAGAATGGTGCTGGTGCCGTAGTTTGGATCATACCTCCCGATCAAGAGTCCAGAGCCTTATCATACAAGCTAACTTTTGAGTGTACTAATAATGTGGCTGAGTATGAAGCTTTACTCTTGGGGCTAAGAGCTTTGAAAGATTTGGGGGCAAAAAGGATACACGTTTTTGGAGATTCATATATGGTGGTCAATCAAGTAAATGACATCTATCAGGAAAAACACCCCAGGATGAGGGCCTATAGGAATGAAGTTTGGGATATGTTTGGGAACGTTTTCACCGAACACAAGATCTGGGTGATCCCAAGATTTGAAAATCAGGTGGCAAACTCTTTGGCCACCACTGTCAGTGGTTTTAAAACTCCTATTTTCTCTCAAGAAAAATACAAGGTAGAAGTGGTGAATAGGCCATCTATCCCAGACAATGATAAATACTGGCAAGTATTTGAAGATGATTTACAAATCAAAATATTTTTGGAATTGTTTGACGAGTTTGCTAATGTTCAGATTGATACTAAAAATGAGAACATAGAAGGATTGATAGACCAAGAGCAATCAGAGGGAGAAGACAGAGAAGCTAAACAATGGAAAAACATGTTGGGTGGGAAATATATCATTCAATTGAAAATTAGTTATATCCCCAAAGGATTGATACCTCTAGAGAGGTTGTTTGACCAGAATGATGTGAAAAAAAACCCAAAGTTTGAACCCCCCAAAGAGGCGGTAGAAGACCAAAACTTGGGCACTAAAGAAGAGCCTCGGATGGTAAACTTGTCTAAGAAGCTACTTGCTGAAAAGAAGGAGCGATATGTAGAGTTGATGAAGAAATATGTCACTCCATTTGCATGGAGTTATGAAGAACTGAAGGACTATGACACCTCTATAATGCAACACTCTATTCCAATTAGACCATAAGAGAAACCCTTCAAGCAAAAGTTGAGAAGGATAAACCCTAATCTGGTGCCTGTGATAGAAAAAGATATTAGAAGATTATTTAATGCAAAAATAATTGTCACCTTGAGATTCTCTCAATGGATAGCGAACCTGGTTTCAGTAAGGAAGAAGAATGGTGAAATTAGAATCTGCATAGATTTCAGGAACCTGAAAAGAGCTTCACTAAAGGATAATTAGCCCCTACCCAAAATGGAGCATATCCTACAAAAGGTAGTAGGGGCAAAAAGGATCTCTACTATGGATGGTTTCTCTGGATACAATCAAATCAAGGTATGTCCTAAAGATCAAGAGAAGACCGCTTTCACCACTCCTTGGGGAACTTTCATGTATGCTAAGATGCCTTTTGGGATGATGAATGCAAGAGCTACTTTCCAGTGGGAAATGCACATAGCATTTGCTGAAGAAAAGGATAAGTTCGTGGTTGTATACATGGACGACATAACTGTGTACTCAAAAACTAATGAAGAGCACCTGAAGCATTTGGAGCAAGTTTTTAAGAAATGTATAAATACAGTATTTCCCTTAATCCTAAGAAATCAAATTTTGCATTAGAAGAAGATAAGCTCTTAGGTCATATCATTTCCAAGGGAGGCATCAAGATTGATCCTAAAAGGGTTAGTGCCATCCAGAAAGTTGGAGAGCCAAGAAACAAAAAGGAGGTGCAGTCTTTCATTGGGAAAGTGGGCTTTCTAAGAAGATTCATTCCCAGTTTTGTCGAAATCATGATGATTATTACAAATATGTTAAGAAAGGCAAAAAGGGTTAAGTAGACCGCAGAAGCAAGAGATTCATTTAAGGGAATTAAGAATGCTATCACCGAAGCCCCAGTATTAACCAATCCAGATTTTTCTAAAGATTTTTTTATTTTTTCCTATGCTTCTAAGCATATTGTGACAGGGGTACTATTACAGAAAAATGGCCAGAACACTGAACAACCAATTGCCTTTTTCAGTAGGGTACTAAGAGATGCATAATTGAAATACAATATCATGGAAAAGCAGGCCTATGCCCTAATTAAGTCACTAAAATATTTCAGGGTTTATATCCTACATTCACACATCATTGCTCATGTCCCAAACAATGCTATGAAGGGTATCCTCACCCAAGCAGACCTAGAAGGAAGAAGAGCTAAATGGATTGCTATATTGCTAGAATACGACCTAGACATAAAACCCACCAAACTGGTAAAGGGGCAAGGGTTAGCAAAGTTAATGACCAAGGCCAACTGTGATTCTCTGCAACTGAAATTCTTACAAGGGTATTCAAATCAGATAGATATGGGAGTGCAAGTGAGGCCAGAATTCTCTGCATCCTCTTGGTATGCTGACATTGTGTATGTATTACAAAACTTACAAGCTCCTCCAGGATTGAGCAAAAGCGAAGCTACAGCTGTGAAACTCAAAGCTGCGAAGTACTGTATTATGAATCAATCCCTATATTGGAAGGACCCTGGAGGTGTACTGCTGAATTACTTACTTGAGGAAGAGGCTAAACACACAAAGGAGGAATTTCACAAGGGTGATTGTGGTGGTCATCATTCATGGAAGGTGACAGTCAACAAAATCATGAGGGATAGTTTCTACTGTCCTACCATGTTTTCAGATGTATACAAAAAAATGGTTGTTTGTCACCAATGCCAGATTTTTGAAGGAAAAAGAAAGGTCGTTTCACTACCCCTTCACCTTATCAGAGTAGAAGCACCCTTCCAGCAGTGGGGTTTAGACTTCATTGGAGAGATAAATCCTCACTCCTCAGGGCAGCATAGATGGATATTGACAGCCACTGACTATTTCACTAAGTGGATAGAAGCCATACCAACTAGGAGAGAAACCGAAGGCATTATCATGGATTTTCTGGAAGACAATATCCTGTCAAGATTCGCGTGTCCTAAAACAATAGTGACAGACAACGCACGAGCATTTTGTTCTAAGAAAATGATAAATTATTGCCACAAACACCATATCAGCCTAAATCATTCAACGGCATACTACCCTTAGGGAAATGGACTAGCAGAATCATCCAACAAAAGTCTAGTGAGAATCATAAAGAAGCTATTGGAGGATAATAAGAGAGCTTGGCACACAAAGCTGAAATATGCCCTGTGACCCAATAGAATAAGTACAAAGAGGGCCATTGGGATGTCCCCTTTCCAGCTGGTGTATGGATACGAGGTGGTTTTTCCAGTTTCTCTGGGATTTCCGGTTATGAGGTTGCTGCAGGGGATAGAAGAAGAACCAAACCACATGCAGATAAGGGTAAATCAAATAGTCGAACTGAATGAGTTAAGAAGTAGAGCCTGTGACAAAGTACAGGGGCACCAAGAAAAGATAAAGATTGCCTTTGACAGAAAAGCAAAAGACGATAAGAAAATGACCTGGTCCTAAAGTGGGATTCTTCGTGGGAAGATAAACATGGAAAATTCGACCATATGTGGATGGGGCCCTATATTATTGCAGCAAACTGAGGGGAAAATTCTTTTATCCTAGAGCACCAAGATGGGTACGCTTGGTCGGGAGGTCCAGTCAATGGAAGTTTTTTGAGGCACTTCCTGTCCTAAGAGAAAGCAGGTAACTAGTGTACCATAGCCTGTATATATATATTTTCATTTTTTCACATTTGTTTTAGGGTCTTAACGACAAAACCATAAAGACTTGAAGCCCGAAGCGAAGGCCCTAAGGTCTGGAAGGGGAAGCCATGTTTCATGTTTGAATATTCAGCCTGGCTAAGAAAACAGGCGTAGTCTCACTTTCAAGAGAAATTTTTCAATCTAGGGTTTGCAGAACCTGCCGAATGGATCAGGCACTTAGTCTATGGAGTTCTTTGCTAACTCACTTGGAGGATAGCATCCCCAATTGGAGCCAGTTGTTAGAACCTATATATTTTTTGCTCTTTTACAGCATAAAGACCTGTACATGAAAGATGGAAGGTCAAACAACTACCTGAGAAAACAAATCTTGAAGTGATCTCGATCGGCAATGGCCAGGTGCTAAGACATGAGACATAATCATCTAGAAGGGGTCCAATGAAATAAAGGGGCTAATGTCAAGGGCTAAGTATTAATAGGAAAATAGAATGACTAAAGGGAAGCGGACATTACCCTAAAATCTATAGTCCTTGGAAAAATTTATGAAAGATTAAGTGTCACCCAAATCGGCACCGTTGATCAAGAGTAGGAGCAAGATCTACAGCATTAAGTGGACTGTCACATGGCCAAGTTGCGAGGAGGAAAGGGAATATGTGGATGCGATGGGTTGGGTCCTGCCGGACAGGTGTCAACTTAGGAGTGCATTGCAAGGAGCAAGGAGCAATGAGTAGTGCCATATTGGGCACATGCAGTGGTAGGGACAGATACAATGATCTATGGTAGAGGCCATCCTTTCAAGATCCAAGGGTTCGGGTTCATTCACCAAAGAAAGGGCCTGAGCCTCCACTAGATCTATGGTTCAGATGGCAAGGAGAGCCACATAAATGGCTGATGGAAGTCTGAAACACACAAGATATAATAGGGAGGGCCCCGCCAACAGATGGAAGATCTGAGAGTTAAATAGAGTATGAGGACTCACCATGAACACACGTTGAGAGCAGATGGATGGTTCTCAGACATAGTCGCGTCAAGAAGTAGCATGCTAGATAGTGGCGAGGCAGACGTGATGGACCTTTCCCTCCCGCCAGATGTCAACTCCAAAGCCTGTCGCATGGAAGAAAAGTGATATAAGAAAGGCTCTTTGGGTGCATGTGATACTACCCTGTAGATGCATCTGTTTGAGATGAACGGACCAAATGACGACTAGCTAGATGATCCTACGGTGGAAATAGAGGGTTCGTCAAATCAGTGGGTAGAGAGAAGGTCAGATCCGACGGCGAAAAGTGAACACGTGAGAATTTGAACGGTTAAGATCAAAGGACAGCTAGTCAAAGAAACCAGGGGTTATGGAAACCCAGTTATATACATAAGAACGCCCATGAGGGTTGAAATTTGTTTCGGAATCCTGTCGAAGTCAGGAAGCCTCTCGGCATGTGGCAGACGATGAAGGAAACAAAACCTTCGACAGGGTCCATGCAAGGCTTCCAAATTGATATGTAGGATCTATAACTGCCATTCTCTAAAAAATCTAAGTCTTTTACAGTCATAAGACGGGGGAAGAAGAAGCTTCTACTAGTTCTAGGGTTAAGATAGCCCTAGAAGATAGGGACGCAGATGTATTTGACACATGCATTCAACTCCCAGTTTCAAAAATTAAGAGGAGAATGGAAGCCTTGCATGAACAGGGACTTGATATACATGGAGTCTTTAGGTCGTCGCTCATTTTCTTTTGCCTTGACCAGGTGTTCTCTTTTCCTAAGTTTGTAGCGTGGTGTTCTTCTAATTACTCGGAACCTCAAAGAGTAATTATGGATGCCTATAAGTCCAGAGTCGTCTGAGATGTGTCAGCCGTTAGGGATTCCTTTTTCATTCCCAAGTCTCAGTACCAAGAGTTGGAGGGTTTTTCTGAAGAATCTGTGGTTTCCTTGTACCACCAGATCAACCCCGAAAGCCATCAAGCTTTTTTAGCGACATGCTTGAAACTCGACTCCGAAATCTCCAAAGAACCTTACCCCCCAAATGTCATCCTTTTTTATGACAATTCCTAGTTGGTTCTTTCTTTTTTAGCTCAGTTTCTAGGGTTGGATATTGATTTGTGGGTGACTGAATTCTAATTAGGTTTACTCTTTAGGATTAGAATCAGTTTGGCCAGGTTCGAAAGTGGGCTTATCCCACCCCTGAGGTTAGATGAATTTTTGGCGGAAAAGATACATGTACAGTTACGCAATTTCCCATGTACTAGGTTTTTTAAATATTAGATGCAGTTGATGAAAATGATTATGTACAGCAGCGTCGAAAGCCCACATTTCTCCTCACTACTTGAGACCGATGTTCTGGTAGACAATGTTTTCAATTATTTGAACTATGTTTTGCCCCCTGTTTATAAAAAAATCTTTGGGAAAGATTTGCCTAGGGTATTGCCTGAAATGCAAACAATGATGTAGTTGAAGGATGAACTGGTTGTTGGTGACTGGTTTTTGTTGAAAGAAGGTACAGTCATTAGGTTGTATGGTTTTGTACAGGAGCCCTATGTTTTACCCGCTTTTCTAACATTACGGATATTTTCTCTTGAATTTATCAAACAAAAATTGGCCTTGGAAGAAGTACAATTCCTAAAACATAAGAAGAGCACTGATGTGAAATATCCTTGGAAGGTAGGCCTTTTCATCATGAATAGTAAAGAAGCTTTGTCAGAGGTGGAAGAATTATTGAAGCCACTAGGGTTCATGAAAGATGTAGCCATCAAATACGACCCCTTGCACAATATTTCCAAGATAAGGAAAGAATGCAATCTTAGCGCTTTTGACCATACTGAACCAGAAGGGGTGTTGAAGGGGCGAAATGTGTTGCGTTGGGAACCTGAGGTGGGTGTAACCATAGAGACACAGGGAGGAGATCTCATGTTATCTTATTCAATAATGGATTTACATCAAGTGCCGGACACCATGGAGTTGGGCCGGAAAAGGGACTTAGAAGAAGTTAGAGATATCGATACTGAAGAAGGTAATAGTGACAAGCGGCCTAAATTAGAAGTACGGGATGAGTTAGTTGTTGTGGCTACTCAAGATGAGTCAATTGCTTCCCCAACTAAAGAGGAGATGGTTGTTGTAGCAGCTCAAGAAGAAATGACTGTTCAAATGGATAGTGGAGGGGCAGATGAGGAGGAGTCTTCGGCTCCTGAGATCCAGGTTGTAGAATACAAGTTTCAAGATGTTCAAGAGGGAGATGTTGGTAATAAAGTTTGGTCCAACGCCGACCTCTGTAAACAATATGATGAAAACAAGTGGGCCTCAGCCCAGAGGCTATTTGATTCTCTGCCTATAGCCAGAGGTTTGTCTAAGACTTCCTTGATGACTAGCAGAAGTATAAATGATAACATATTGAACTTAGCAGTATTGACAGAAGATGGAGTGACCGAGACAAGGATCAATTGGTAGAAGATACTAGTACCGGATAAAATCCAGTTTCACAAGTAGGTTAGTGATCTTGTATATGATGATTTTGTTAAGGAAGCATTGAAAAGCGACAACTTGTTGCTTACCGTGAAAAAGTTAGAAAACCAATTAAAGCAGGAGAAAAGTGAAAAACGAGCTCTTCAAAATCAGGTCAAAAAGGTACAATCTGACCTAGTTATAAGTGACGGTGGAGGTAAAAGCATGAGAAAGTTGTTGGTGGAGAAAGATAAGTTGATTCTTAAACTACAGATGAAGGAAAAGGTCCCAAATATCCGGCTAATCGAAACTCCTGAAGAGACAGACTTTGAAATACAAAAAGAAGACTTGTCTAAGGAAATAAGTGAATGCAAAGCAGAATTGCTGAAGTTTGCAGAGAAGGAAGATAGTTGGAAAAAAGAGAGAATAAGCTTAGAAAAACAACTTGATGACTTGAAAAGTGACTTGTCCAAATTGGACATGCGACCTACCAATATGAACCAAAATGGGGATAGCAGTAGTACTGACAATCTGGTGCAAGCTATGTCTCACGTTAGCCTAAAAGATGTGGAAATCAAGGAGCTGAAAGAAAAAAGCTCAAAGGTTGGAACAAGAGAGTAATAAAAAGGAAGAAGAGGCAAAGGTCCTCCAAAGGAAGCATAAAGAGTTAATTGACAACAATAAAAATCTCACTCAGCAGGTTATCAGGCAGGCAACTTTACAAGGGTTCAGACATCTGGTGTGGGACCAGATCATTAAAGAAGCTGAGAACTTGAGACCCTTCTTAGAGTTCATAAGAATAAAAGAGAAGGCTATCAGTGACGCTCTTGAAGGTTGTGGAATTTCAAAGGAGACCCTAAAGAAGTGACACTAAGTGCTATCACTTTCCTAAATGATCTATCCGAAGAAGAAATGATTAAGCTAAATATTGGGAACTGAATCACAACACTTGTAGTGGCACGAAAGGTCCTGGGGAAACATGCACAGATTGAGAGTGTGGAAGCTAAAGTCGAAGAAATGAAGGGACAAGTGGCAGAAAGGGTTGTTTGATTAGCTGGTTCAAATGGGGTTACCTTCGTTCTCGAAGGGTGACCAGGAACTAATCTCCCATAATGCTTATAAAAACCTACTATGGGAAATAAGGATGGACCATACAAAGTTCAAACATCTGAACCAACTACTTGTAGGTAAGGCTCTGATGGTCGAAGAGGACTTTGAAATATTGAATAGGTTGATCGCCAGTTGCAAAAGGCTTCCCCCATTTTCCTAGATAGAGCATATCAAGATACAAGCGATGGTAAAGGAGATGGTGGACTATGACCTCCCACCTGCAGACCAATGGGAGAATGTAGAGAAATATAGCAGATCGCTATACTATCTCCATCTTCTATAGTGATATTTGACTTTTTATAGTTGTTGATGCTTGTTTGGAATCACATACTTCTAATAAACTTTCCTATTATTGAGAAATTTGTAATATTTTTTGAGGCGGCTATATAAATAGCCAGTTGGAACTAGTAATTTACTATCTTTACTTTTTTACTTGAAGTAAATGTTATTTAGTAATAATACCGATGGATTGTAAGAAAACACTTAGGCCGGTTCTACCTATTTCTGTTTTGTAGTGATAGTGGAAAATAAACCTAGATGAGGTGTCACTCCGATACAACTATTTTTGGTTTAGATGAGCCAAGCAAGAGGACTCCTAGCATCTATATATGTGATGTAATGGAATGATAAAGTGTTGAAAACTTTTATGGGAATTTTTGTGTATTGTTTTGTAAGACATTTTTGAGCTATATTTTGAATAAAGATTTGTAGAGCTGAGCCAATGTTTTCAGGGATTCTTGTGTAACTAGTCTTGTAGTATGTTTCTCTCTTTTTTTTCTATGTGAATTGTGTATCTCTCATTGTTAATTCCAGTTTGTAACATTCTTTCATACTTGGTGCAATGTGATAGCTAAGTAGAATTCATAGAAATTATGCTCTACTTATCTTTTTCCAAGTATTCCACCATTACTTCTCTGCTAAAATTGATGTAGGATTCATCCTTGTATGCCTTATGTCAATTGATTGTTTCTTTCTCTTCTGTTTCACCAATTAAAATCACTTTGACTACAAGTTGTTTACTATCTCGCCCCTATGTTAATGCACTCATGAAGCATTTGTAAATGAATTTTCAGAGTTTTTTTAAATGTGACTCCATTGCCCAAATAGAGATTCATATGTTTTAGCCAAGCTATGTTTAAACCATTTTGTTTCCAACAGAAATCTGATCTTTTGTATTGTTGTAATTGAATATCTTGAATGATGAATGCTGGTGTATGTTTTCATTATTGACACCTTTGATTATTCCAGTCTTTCATAGATCTGTAGAGAGAGTCCTCTCAGACTAAGTTGGGTCAGTAGCTTAAGTCTAAAGATTGGTTAATGGTTACCCCAGTTTGCCCTCTCGCACAACCTAGGGGGTCATTTTGGGTGTTAACAACCGCATTAGCTATAAGTACTCTTAACACTAGATAAATGGAAATAAAATGAGATGAAATATTAGCAACAATACCTTCGAGTTTGCTTGCTGACAAGAAGTATGAATAATTATGTGATCATTTTATTCAGAAGGGCAAAAAACCATGTTCAGGTTGATATATAAATAAAATAAAATAAAAGTTAAAGATAGAATATGCCAATCCCACTATCATATATACCTTGAAAGAGAACTAGCAAATCTCCCACAACTATTCAACTTTGTCCAAAATGCCCACTTGGAATGCCACTGTTTAAACAAAACAAAAAGAAATTGAAAACATGAAAGTAGTAATTTACTCTACCTATCTACTGGATGCAGAGTCCCATAGCTGTACAATAGAATTAGTCAAGCACATGCAATAAAATTATAAATGGACAAAAAGAAGAAAACAATGTAGTCTAGACCTTCCTTTATATACTCAGATATATATTATGATCAAACTTTGTCTCTTAGTAGACAAGTCACTAACAAAAAAATTGACATACCTGAGAGAGAGATATATAGGTAGCTGTAGGGCAGAGTGAGACAAATTTAGACCTCAAGGTATTAATCAAAACAGTCTAGAAATAACGATGAACTTTCAATCCCGTTGCTGCAATAAATGACGGTCTTTTAGGACAATCATACATCAAGCAAATAGACGATCCTTTCAAATGTGCAGAGGCAGCCTTAACCCACACTCTAGCATGTCCATCAGACTGCAGCACACTTCCATACATATTAGCAGCCTCAAGGAGGCTGAAAAGGATCACAAAAAACCCCTATAAAGTCTAAACAGGCTCGGTACCCTACAACGGGATGAACAAGAACCACAACGACCCTAGCAAAGGTCATGGTAGGCCCCAACAACAACACACTCATAGAAAAGACCTCAGAACCGTCAACAGACCATAGATCGATTCAAGGCATCCCAAGGAACAGTCATGGTTCAGTCTAGCAGATTCAGCAAAGGTCACAACCCAGCTTAACATCCCCAAAAGGGTCACGGCTTAGTCCAAACATCTCACAGAGGTCACCACTCTGTCCAAACAACCCACAAAGGTCACGGTTCTGTCCAAACAACCCAAAGAGATCATGGTTTTGTCCTAGCATAGGTCATGGCTCCATCCAAGGAATCCCACAAGGTCACGACTCAGTCCAAGGCATCCCATAAGGTCATGGCTCAATACTAGCAACCTCAAAGGTCATGGTAGGCACCAACAACAATGTTACACTCACATAAAAGACCTCAGAACAGTCAGTAGACCACATATCGAGTCAAGGTAGCCCAAGGAACAGTCATGGTTCAGTCTAGCAGACTCAACAAAGGTCACAACCCAACTTAGCATCCCAAAATAGGTCACGACTTAGTCCAAATAGCTAGCATAAGGACCAACAAGGTTCAACACAAGATCAAAGGTCAACAAGAGTGGCCAATAGTTCTACTCATTCACACTCTGCCTCATTGGAACTGAAACAAACTATTTTGTGGCAGCTGGAAGTATAGGAAAGAAGAGAAATTTGATTGCCTGTGGTTCATTGTTAGCTACATTAATTTCAAGCTTACTAAGTATGGAAAAATGGAAGACATACATTGCAATTTGGACACATCAACCTCCTTTTTACTTTCATATCTTAAATATTTTGTAAATCTGAGTTATTTGAGCCTATTTACATACTTTCATATCTGACCTCGTGATCCTACACTTGGTATCCCTTGAATAGATTCTTGGATTCTTCCAAGATGAAGCAAAAGAGGAAAGAATGGTGAACATAACAAATTCCCAAGGAGGCAAAGTATTTTTTTATGAAAAATACAATGGTTATACACACATACAAAACCAAATGTCTTTAAGTAATTAGATATTTGGAGCTAGTTAAGTCCATTATGAGGACTAAATCAACAATTCTCGGCATAGTTTGGGAACATCTAGGCATACCTCAGCCTTAAGAAGTAATTCTGGGCAGTGAAGAAGCATGTATAACATAAACAAATAGATCTGGGTATATGCATAATTGGACTAAGTCCAATGGGTATATGGTAAGATCCAAGCATGGAATTTAGAGGGAAATTTTTTTTTCTAATTTTTGCCACCTTTTTCCTAATTTTGGCATCCTAGACCCAACCCTAAAAGAAACAATCCCTATATGTTATCCTAAGATATACGAAACAGTAAACACAACACTCCTTTTTTCCATTATTGTATATCCCTTTATTCTATCAACATTTCCAGTACCCTTTTCCAACTAGCATAGGCATACAAATCAGAACGTCACTATGGGTTGGTGTTTCCTCCATAACTTATCAAGATCAAGGATGTCATCAAAGTATAATGCAAAGTATTCCTTGCGAATACCAATATTTCACTCACCTATCAAATCAACACCTAGGAAATCGAGATCTAGCCTCTCAAGCAATTGCTCAAACAAATGGATGATATTTTCAAGATCTTGAAACAAGTCCAAGCATCAAGTTTTTATCTATCTTTTGTGTCTAATCCAGATCGATTTGATTCTCACATTTGACCAAATGACATATTGAGAGCAACATTCTCAATATGTCATATTCCTTCTACCTTCTTAGTGTGGATAAAGGAAACCTAGACACTGACCATGATATTCCTAAGAGGATATAGTCAATAGATCCAATAGAGTGCAATAGATCCAATAGAGTGCAGGAAGACTCTCTAAAGCTAGGAATCACAATGAACAGGATGGGAGTCCCCTTTTAAAATGCAACTACAAAAGGAAAATGTGAAATCCAATCATGCACAAAAGCTACTAAAGGTGAGAAAATTAACAAAGCACAACTTCATCTAAGATTTCACCAGATATTAGGCAAATGCTTCTCAAACAACTTCTGCCAGAATATCATATAAAACAATTTGCCAACAAAAGCATTATGTAGGAATATAATTTCCATAGATTTAGGGTTGTTGCAGAAAATGTGTAATGTTATAAAACTCTATAGGACCTGTGGATTTGTCTAAATCGATGCACTCTGCAAACATGTGGTTTAAATCTATGCAACAGGTTGAAAAAGAATATTTCATGCTAGATTCTCACACAATGGTGCCAAGAATTCCAAGCATGCCCAAATGAGTTACCACCATCGTATTGCTCCTTGCATCACATCCTCCAAAACAGTATATGAACAGCTTATCCAACTGTTGGGAAGCATTGTTTGAACTTTGGCTGGTCCACAGTAAACAGATCCGAGGGAAATAATACAATTAATTAGAATATATGATGCATCCACAAACATATAAAAGGACTAAGTGTGCTTGATATTTGGAAGCTAGTAGGAGAATTGCATAAAGCAATGTAGGAAAGAGCTTGTTTGGGGTAATGCTAATCAAGTGATCAATTGTGCAAAGCTAGGAGAAATTAGCTCCTTCACACAATACTCCCAACACTAGCTACCTCAAATGCATCACGAAAATGTTCTCGTAACTCTAAAAAATATTCCACTACAGAACGGTCAATAAGCTGGATCTCCTCTTCAAACATTCCCCAAGGTTGATCATTCCATGATAGTATGCCGAGGTATGATCAAATGGACCAAAAATCACACAGTGAACCCTCATTAGCATCAAGTTGCTATGAGATGCAAGCATTGGAGCAATCGTCTATAGAGATAAGTGGAAGTGGGTTAGAAATACATCAAACCCTCAACATATCCTCTTTCCATAATTTGTAACCAAACCTGAGATATTTTTTACAAGTTAATAATTCTGCCACTTGAAGATAATAATAGAGTAATGTATATAGATCTGTTGTAAAATCTAAGGAAGAAAGGGTATATAAGTTGGCCCTAACACTTCTTTGGACAGGTTGTCCCTCCTGATTTACTGGAAGAACAAGTCAGCCACCTTACAAAATTTGACATTTCTAGATCGATCTCTGTTATTCGGGCTTAAAATAAGGCTGAAAGTGTACCCCTTTTGTTGGATACCTATTTAACTTGTGCTCTTAACATTGCCATTTTATACAAGAAGAGATATGACACTATATGAAAACTGCAACTACTTTCTTAGACTACCAGGGATGAATCCAGTATGCATGAAATAAATGTCTCAACATACAGGTCATCCAACCTCAAAAGTGAAATGGCATCAGGTACATCAAAACCAAGCATAAATATGTGGACAAAATTAGCACACTTTTGGAGGTTACCAATTTTTTGGGGTGTCTGACTGTGACTTCAATTCAACTTTACGGGTCTAAAATAGTACAATTGAAAATATTAAGTACAAGAAAAGTTAGAACATGCTACTTACTTTTAATTAATAATTACTCAAACAAGACAGATACGAGTTAAGTAAAATGACACAGTAGTAGAAATAACAATCTATATTAAAGTACCTACAAATTCATCTGAATGTCAATCTTGATGTGCTCATAAAGGCAGGTGCATAAATTTCCATCCAATTTTTCTTCAAGGGTGTGTATCTATGAGCTAGAATAGAGACTTTTTTAAACTCATACCGGCCACGAAACATTTCATAAGCTGTCAATGGTTCAAATTTTGGCTTCATGGGGCCAAAATATTCAATGTTCCATGCTGCATGTGAGCCTCCCCAATAGTATCTTGTAAAGTTGATTGTTGAACTGCCATAGGCTGAGGATGTTCCAGCAATGTTGTATTCTTCTTATATCTTGTGCTCACAATGGTAAAGGAGGTCTACACCAATCATTTGTGAGATCTGTGAGGTGCTCTACAGCCCAGTATCTATTTCAGCTCATAAAACAAAAAAAATGGACCATCATAGATCCATCTTAAATCCATATTTATCAAGCACCAAGAGGGATATAATTTATAAAGGTAAATTTTTTTAGATGTGTAACAAAATTAAGATAAAAAAAATTACACTCCAAGAAAAGAAATTGGTTAAGATGGATCTTTGCTAATTACTTTTTTTCGAAAGAAATAACAATACTATTATAATAAAACAATATAATAAAGATACAAAGACACTGTAAACTGTCAAATTCCCCCACCACTCAGAACAAACACTATAAGTTGTCAAATGCCCCCCACCTCTACATCAACTTGTTTGCTTAGATGAACTAAAGTGGGTACCAGATGAGATGAAAAATATATGCTTTATTTGAAAGTAGAATTTTATCTTTTGGACCTGCTTTTGTATAATTCTTTATATTGATTTATAATTTTTTGATGCCCTATTGCATACTGTTAGCTGCCGAAGTTGTTTGCCAAAAAATAAAATTGTATTGCAATGCCATTATACAATCTGTTCTAGCATGTAGTTCTTCCATTCTCACTTTTAATATATGGTGCCTTCAGGTTTTGTACAGTCAAAACACATGCCTAATTTTTCTAATGATCAACCCACCCTTTTACAGGTAGGTTTCTCATTATGCATCGCAAGCTTCAATGCCATATCCTGCAACCTGTGTTTACAAGCAATATTTTGGGAGTTTCACAGGTATCTATTGGAAGTTACCACAGAAAATATCAACAACATTTGCTACATTTTCTCTATAAGAGCATTTCTGTTGGGACACCATTGCAAAATAATCCAGCAGCCATCCGATTGTGGCATGGGTGTAGCAGACAGATATCAAGGTCAAACCAGTTACAGTTGCTGTGTGCTTTGAAACAATTTGGTTCACAAGATTTATGTTCCGCATCAAATATTCAAGTGCATATGATTGTTTTTCACAGGACTCGAGGTATTAGTGGGATTTCTAGCAGGCCCAAGCTAGTTGATGAAATATACTAGCAACTATGGGCAGGTGGATGGAATTCATCAATAGTGAGCACATTGGAGAGGTTGGATGGTATCTATACTCCAAGAATTGTAGCCACGGTTTTGAATGAAAGGATGCCTACTGAGGTTGCAATGGGTTTTTACAATTGGATTATGAATCAAGATGGATTCAAGCCTGGAGTGGCTATATACAATGGAGTGATAGGTATCTTGGGAAAGGCTCGAGATGTAGAGAAAATGCAGTCAATCATGGAGGATATGTCTAAAAATGGATGTGATATGGATGTTGTGACCTACACTCAACTCATACATGCATACAAAATAGTTGGTGACAGTGACAATGCAATCAATGTTTACAATCAGATGAAGGAGAACAACTGCAAACCTAATGTGGTCTTATACACTGCACTGATTGGTGCTCTTGCCAATTGGTGCTCTTGCCAAGGGAAAGAAATATGAGAAACTCACAGATATGTATAATGAAATGCTAAAAGACCAAGTTTTCCCAAATATGATGACTTTCAATGATCTCATGAAAACTCTCTATAAAGATGGAAATCTTGACGCTGCTTTTGAAATATTGAAATTGATGCAAAAAATAAAGATTCACCCCAGTCCTTCTATGTATGCTTTGTTTATGGAGGCATATGCAAAGGAAGGTGACATTGAAATGGTAAAGGATCTCGTTAATTAGATGAAAGAATATGGTTTTTCAGCTATTCCTATTTATTCCAATGTAATATACTGCTTAGTCAAAGAAGGGAAGGAGAAGGAAGCCATAGTAATTGAACAGTTACTTTGGCCTGATGAGAAGAGTAGGTCTAAATTTCTGAATTTTGAACCATTCTTGAAGGATCTTCCAAGAATCAAACATCAGAAGCTGGATAATAAGCATGGTAAATTCAGCATTTCTGAAATCACAAAAAGCCTTCAGATTTGGACGCCAGTTACTATTGCATCTTTAGAAGCTGCATCTGTGGATTGGAAGAGTCATCAAGTAGTGTTGGTGATCAAGTGAGTGAGGAATGCACGCATTTCATCTGAATTTTATTATTGGTAGAAGAATTCAGGTTTCAAGCATGATAAACACACTGCTTCTACTCTTGTCTTGAGGTTGATGAAGTCAAGGAAGTTCTCAACCGCAATGAAGCTGTTGTATAAAGAAGTTGAAGCAAGAGGTTATACCAAATATTCAAAAAGAAGTTGTTGTCCCCAATTGCCAAGAAGAAATCCCTGTCCCAGGAGAATGTCAGGGGATTATAACTTTCAACTAATTTAGGGATGAGAAAAATTAACTGCTTGAAATCCCAGACCAAAAGATTTACTTTCCTCTTTGTAATATCATGGGCCTGTTTTTGTGGAACTCTGCCTAGTCAAGTTTTGGAATTCTTATCTGTTATTTACATAATCAAAACTGTTATTTACAATCATAAACATAAAAAATAATAATATATCATCCTAATTCATAACTAAGTCATAAAATTAAATCACAACTAACATGCTGATAATTAACTAACACTTCAGATTTTTAAGGGTAATACCATGGGGTATTACAGAGGTCTAGTCATGATCACTGAGCACTAAGATTTTGCAAATTTGTCAAAGTATTTTATAGTGACTTTGAAGTTATGGAACTTTCCCTGCTCAATTGGGGGTAGTAATCTGCTCAAGTCTCATGTAAGGGTCGAAGAAGAAAATTATGTTTTTCCTCACATTTAAGTCCAACCTACCAACCTCAATGCTGAAGAAGCTAAAACCCAAGCTAAAACATTACTTAGATTGAGAAGACAACTACGAAGATGTGCATGTGTATGGATCAAAGAAGGATTTTCATACAAATGTAAAAGAGCCACTTACAATCATCTTAGAATTTAGTTAAAGTCATAATAGGATAAAATGTTTCTTTCTCACTGTCCATAGTGCCTTTTTGCAACTGAGCTTTATTTTAATAATGGCATACCATCTTGGAAAGGAATGCGTATATCCATGATAGTAAATGACTTCCAACTTAATCATAGCTTTTTTCCAGCTTCGTCATATACAATGTTCTTTGTTCTTAAGAAACACTCATTAAGCAAATGCTATATCTTTCATTTTCTGCTTCTTGATTTGAATAACTTTGGCATTGCTGCAAGTGTCCACTGTTCATAACTTTGAGAAGTAGAGGAAGACAGATAAAAAAATATTAAGCATGCATGACATATGGTCATGAACCAAATGCTAAATGCAAAGAATTGAATCAAATCCTCAACAATAACAAACTACATTAGTGCATTTACAAAAAAATGAGGTTAAGTGAATAGGCACATAATCCTATAATGCCAATACTACAAAATTACATTTCAAGATTTATGTACAAAATATTTGTCCGTGCTAAATAATAAGGAAATAGATATCAAGAATCAAGATAGTCCTGTATTGCTGATACGAAATGGGTTTGAGTTCAAATATTGAACCTTATTGTAGATCATTATTGTAATTAAAGTTGAATTTCATATCAACCATTAAAGTTCTCCAATCATCTTCTTCTATTCAGAAATGTCAGCTAATGCTTCACACCAAGCTGTTAGAAAGCAATCAGAGAAATTATTAATTTGTATAAAGGAAATTTTGCTGAAAGGGAAACTTGACCTTGTAGGCCGTGATGATGAGATTTGACAAATCATTCAAATTGTTTCAACAAGAACAAAACATAATCCTATTATCATTGGTGGTCTAGGCATTGGAGAGACTGCTAGTCCTGAGGGGTTTGTACAATGTATTGTAAGGGAATATGTTCCTGATCTCATTTTTTTGATAGGAAGGTGATCTCATTAGACATGGGTGCATTGATTGCATGAGATAAATTTCATGGATATTTTAAATAGAGATTGTGAGTAAGTGGACAAAGGAATTTCAATGATTTGATTATTCAAAGTGATATCAGGTTGTGGCATTTCAAACTAATTACAGGACTGATGAAAATCCCATGCTTGTTTTTAACTAAGGTGAGAAAATTTGAGTAGTTCACTGCATAAGAGATCTCAACCAAGGTGTTGATGGAGATGAGCTAGATTGCAGAGGCCTACCTTGGCATCCAACAAACAATTTCGTGGTTATTGTTCCTACATATTTCACTGACTCCCAATGCTAGGCCACCAAGGATGCTAGTGTGATTGTAGGGTTGAATGTGATGGGAATTATTAATGAGCCCACTACTGCTGCTAATTTCCTATGGATTGGAAAAGAAGGTTGGAAGTGTGGGTGAAAAAATGTATTGAAGATTGGTAGGGTGTAGAGTAGTTGAAAAACCCCCCAAAACTTTATAGCCAATAATAGACTTCTATTTCCATCCCAATATAAAACCTAAAAGATTTCAATACAAAGTGAAACAAGACATTGGATCCACTGGAGTAATTTTTCTCTTATTACATTCTTAGTTTTTGTTCGAAGAGTATTGAGTATAGAGAATTTGAACCAGAAAATAGGCAAAAGGATGAACTCATTGAGGATCGATTTCTTCAACACAGATATAATGTAAAAATAAATAAACATCATTGGCATCTAACCGTAACAAGGGAACAAATGCCCCAATAATTTTTTAGGATGATTATGATGTAGTGGCGTCATCTCTAATGTTATTTTCTCTAGCATGTATTTTAGTGTCTCAAAGAAGTAGTCGTATACAAGCTGTAAATCAATAAGCCTTGGAGCTTCGATTTGGACTGATGGTTAAAGGAGGGACAATAACATACCATAATCCCTATCACAAGCATGGTAGATATCCTCAAAATAGTACAATATTTCTTCTTGGTTTGCATTAGCATCTCTTCAGTAATTTGTGTTAAAATCAAATGACAAGTACCCTGTATTAATATATTCGTTTGGTCAGATAGAACACAAAACCAGATGTTCAACAAAAGACAAATGATACACACCTTCTGTACAATATCATCCCCGCGGTGTTCCTCTGGATCATCAATAGATTCTTTTATGTTTGGCACTTTAGAGGATAGATGCACATAGGCAGCCCCACCACCTGGCACAATGCCTTCTTCAATTGCTTCAAAGGTTGCATTCTTTGCATCCTCAATTCTATGTTTTTGGTCCTCAAGTTCAGCTTCTATAGCCGCTCTAACTTGAAATACATTGCTTGCAACTTCAGATATAAATTTCACAAACCTATAAATAAAAATTGCATGCTTCTCTGGGTCAAATGGTTGTTATGATGCTCGTCATTCAAAAAATGCATAATTTAATGAGGATATATACAAGATACTAGGCACAGTTGAGAATTATGACGTTCACGTGTGAGAGGCTTCTCACAGCACTATCCACATGATTCAATGGATTTATGGTCAGAACATATCCTTGTAATTTTTGTTTTCCCATATGGACAAGGTTGGGGTGGAGCCATTACTGAGCGATATGGGAAAGGACCTAGATGACATTGTAGAGTACATATATGTGGGAAACTAGGTCTTTTCTTTTCCTTTTCAAGTGGCTTCTCACATGATCCTCCACATGAATGTGGAGTGAGATAAAATTCCACTTCTGGTTCTTTCCCCTTCCCATAAAAGCAATATAAATGAAGATCACCTAGGGATGAAAGTTGCACATAATGACAATCAGGGCATCTCCAGTCGGAACCCTGACTTTTCCCAGTAGAAAAATATAGAGAGGATTGACCTCTTTCCCATTTTCTTACACAATGCAAGTGAAAAAAAGAGTAAGAAATACCACAAGAACATATGTCCGGCCGTCCAACTATTTCATAGCATATCATGCATTCAATCTTTCCTTTATTAAGTTTCTCTTCAATTGCCTGCACCAGCTTTGGTACATTGGATCTATCAAAAGTTGTCTTCACCCTACTTTCTTGCTTTGTTGATATAGACTCATAGTTCTGAGGAGAATGAAGAATAATGCACCTCCAGTCTTGGTTATTGTTCATCATCTTCCTATTACAAAAACCCTTCATTTCTCATCTCTACTGATCCATTGATTATGTGAGCTGGTTTCCATCAATCGAGGGGATCATCAAATTGTTAGTTGTATAATTTTGTCCAAGGATATATGCCTCATTCCACCTGTCATTATCATAATTGTCATCCCTCTCGGCATTATCTTTCCTAAGTATGCCCTGTTTTGTAGTATAGCTCTAAGGAGCATGAGGAATATTGCACCTCCAATCCTGATTGTTGGTCATCATCTTCCTATTCCTGAAACCCTCCATTTCTCGTCTCTGCGAACCCATATATTGTGTGAGTTGATTTCCATCAATGGAAGTCACAATCAAGTCCTCATTTTTTAAATTATTTCGAAGGATGGGTGACTCATTCTAACTATCACTAATCCCATAACCAATCCTATCATCATTCTCTTTCTCACGTATGCTCTGGTTTGTAGTTCTACTGAGGATTAGAAATCACCATCCTCCAGTAGTAGTTTTTTTGTTGTTTCTGTCAAAATGCTCTCTCTTTATCGCCCTCTTAATGGTCCTCTCTGTTGATTTTTCCGGAGTGACATCCCATTTCCCTCATAATTTCCATCTATTTGATGTAAATTACTCCACTCCAAGCCTCTAGGACTCTCACTCATATTATACTATCAATAAGGCAATTTGGAGCTCTGCATTGAGCAAGTCAAATTGGAGCTGGAACTAACTAGCTAATATTGATAGGGATGACTTCCACTCCTTTAAAACCTAAAATATTGACTGGGAGTGGAATCCATATTAATATGTATGTTGTTATCACCTGTTGAATCTATATCATTTTCCCATAATCTTGCAGAATTCACACCTACATTGGACTGGTTGTCAAACAATTGAAGACTCTGCAAAAGACTGTCAACCCTGGAACCTGAACCTAGTTTCTAGTGTCGATAATGACCCTGATCTCCATTTCTTTGAACCCAGGAAACTTGATTGTGGTCGGTATTGGTATTAAAATTTCGTTTGGGATTTTTGGTGTTTTGATGTGAGTTGTGTTTGGGAATGAAATTTGGATTGCAATTAGATTTAGGGTTGTTGATGTATATATAACTTCGGAATGTATTTCACATATATGTATATTGTATTCCTATAGAGATGTTAGTATTCCTATATACATAAGTGGTTGTATTCCTATAGAGATGTTATTATTCCTATATACATAAGTGGTTGTATTCCTATAGAGATGTTATTATACCTCTATACGGAAGTGTCGTCATTTATATTGTAAGTGTCATAACTTATACTTGATGGGTTATTAGACCACCCTATTGGGGGTCGGCCATGTGGTTCAAAGGCTTATTAGACAACCCTAGTGGGGGTCGACCCAGTCAGCATTATGTTAAGTGGTTAAGTTGAGGCCGACCTAGTTGAGTAAAGGTCAAGTCAAGTTAGTGTATAAATAGAGAGTGTGTCTCTCTCATTTTACACATTCTATTCTCTCACTCAGACTTGGGAGAGTGGCGCACTTGTGGAGGAGGAGGCTCTGCTGCTAGGAGAATACTATCTCTTGTATTCTGGTTGTATCATTGCTCTATCTATCTCTGAGGAAGTTATTGGGGTTTTTCACCTTTATGGTTTTCCCCAAGTAAACTCTGTGTCTCTTGTGTGCTTGCATTATTGTGTCCATGATTGATATGCGGTAGATTTGCTGTACATGTTGTTCTCTCAGTTAAGATCCTAGATCAGATTGAAGTAAATTCTGAAAATTTAACATGGTAGCAGAGCTAGCCTAAAAGAAGGCATGATATGGCATGTATGACACTTGTTGCACATACGATGCTAGGGCTTGATATAGCAAAAACCAGTCATCGTAGCACTTTCGCTATAAATCCATTTTGGAAAAGTTTTCAGATCTGAATATTTTACAGGTTGAAGATCAGATCCCCATGTACTTTGTGTCGAAAGGAAAACCTCTAGTTCATTGTACTTTGTGACTTATGATCTGTACAATATAGGGTTTCTGCCTCTTCAAGATGTGAGTCAAAATTAGGTGACCTTGGGAAAAATGTCATAACTTGGGCTAGGAAGCTCCAAATGAAATTTCGTAAAAAGTGATAGGTATTACATAGACTGTACTATCTCAAGAAAAATTTTTAGAGGCCGAAGTTGAACCTGTGACATGTGGCACGCTGTACAAGTTCACTCTCTTGTATTATCCCATAAACAGGTCACATTGCAACACTTGGCATAATTCTCTCTTTGAAAATCCAAATCAGGTCAAACCTATCGAGATGGAAAGATAACAGGTCGGGATATCTCAAGAAATTTTTTTAGAGGCCGAATTTAAACTAGTGACATGTGGAATGCCATACAAGTTTGCTCTCTTGTATTATCCCATAAACAGGTCATGTTGCGACACTTGGCATAACTCTCTCTCAGAGAATCCAATTGAAGTCAGACCTGTCGGGATGGAAAGATAACAGGTCAGGCTATCTTAGGAAATATTTTCAGACCATGTGGATTGAAACGTTTGGAGTTACACCAGTAACAATCAGGTACATATTTCTTTCAAAACATAATTATTTTTGAGTACCTTCATTCATGGCTTCCGGAATTTAGGGCTTTGGAGAAAGTTCAAATTTTTTGTAATCGGAGACCAAGGCTAGATGCTACTCATCAAAATCAAAATTTAGAGGCCAAGATCAGATTTTTTGGTTGTGCAGAAGGCCGGGCTTAATCAAACCCCAGTTTGAGACTTTGATCGGAAAGATGGAAAATTAGGGCTTCTGCAAAAAATTGGAATTTTGGAAATCTGTGACCACAGCTGGAAGCTCCTCAGGAAAATCGAATATTAGAGTTTTGAATCAAATCTTTTGGTTGGGTGAAGCTCTTGTAAACTCAAACCCTAATTCAGGGTCCTCCCTAGTGAATCCGGAAATCTAAAAGGCAATTTCGAGGGGTGAAAGTTTGCAGTTTTCAAATTCTAAATATACCAACTTGATTAGCTCATCAAGGCGCATATTTCTATCCTTTTGGAAGTTTGAAATTCAAAGTTTGAATTTTTGGGCTTTCTTTGACAAACCCTAATCCAGTTCCAGGTCCAGTTCTTGCAAATCAAGTGGATTGGGTTAATCCTAGAAGAAGATGGATTGGTCACCTACATAAGTGAAGAAGTTCCTGTCTCACAGGGAGATGAGGCTAAGGCCTTCCATAAGAAGATTACAAGCAATCTTGACAGGTATGGCTTATAGGTATGTTTCATGGTTAATTTTATCATATGTTTGTCTTCATATCATTACAGTACAATCTTGATTAATTACTGGACTTGTCGTATCACCTTAATAGAAGATATTCGTTGATTAAGGTTTTGACACTTATGATTGTACTAATGCATTGTGATGTTGTATGAGGTTTATGTTGTTCGCTAACATAAAAGGTACACCAAGAAAGACAAATCATGTTCTACTTCAAGAAAATATGATCATGGTGACATGAAGATAAAGATTCATCCATTGTCATGGATCACATAGAAGATATACTTTCGAGGTATGTATAACTTGGTCCTACAATGGTTAACCTATGAGACATGCAGGTTACTAGCATAATTCACTGAAGAGAACCAGAAGAAATTATGCGGGTATGTTAGACATAACTAGCTAGCATGCTAATCCAGGTATGTTTTTAATATATCAAGCTAGAATCCTACCTTGGGTTAGGATCTTATACTGTTGTGTTGTTGATAGTGATTATTCATGAAGTCATAGGTTTGAATAATCATGGTTGTATGCATATTATATTTCTTACCATAATTGATGATATGACTACCCAGAAGAATCATGAAGGTATAGGTTTGAATAATCACAGGTTTTATGCATATTATATCTCTTATCTTGATTGATGATTCAACTAACCAGAAGAGTCCTATGATCAAATAAGAATGTGTATGAGTAAAAGAAGACTTCCCTGAAACCTTGAATACTAATGTTTATTATCTCTGAATGATCATGAATATACATGTTTAAGATTATTGTGTTTTGATAGTATTAAGATTATACTAATAAATGTGTGATTATGTATGAGACCTCAAGGACAACAAAATGATGATACTAATAAGCATGCATAGTGATTAAGGATGGATGTAAGTTCAAGGATAGGTAATCCAGGAAGCAAAGATCAAGAGGGAGCACACTCTAGTTGTTCCTGCAAGAAAGCAAAGGAGCACACTTCAGTAGTTTCTGCAAGGATGCAGATATTCAGAGGGCGTTGACCACTTCTCACAATCCACATAAGAATGGAGTTGCAGAAAAGAAGTAAAGACTGAGAGGGAGTCAACCCAACAAACAAACAAAGATAAGTATTTGAATTGTCATTACTTGCATATTTTATTGTTTAAATAATACTGTTCAATAATGTATATACTGATGTTCCTAGAATCAGGTTGTGTATTATGCATATTAGAATAGTTGCATTGATGAACAGTATACTACTAATATGCATGGGTAAGTGGCCTATGGCACTGTACAACATTCCATTGCTACTTATCTAGAATGAAACCTCTTTGCTGACATGTTGGGAGTTGTGTACACTCTTAACAATGTTTTGGTAGAGATTGGAAGGCATCTAGAAAGTTACAGGATATGGATAAATGTTGTATTGAAGCATTGGCTAAGATAATTGCATGACTGTATGACATATTTCTTTATGTGTAAGAATTTGTTCTGAAAACTATGAGATGTTTTCTAATCATGCAATTTAACTTGTTGTGTAAGAAAGATCGTATGCCATCACCTACAAAAGAAGAACTACAACATTTGTTCAGCAACAAAATTATCTATTGAAGATATTGAAGTTCGCAGGATATGGGAAGAATGCCATGATCTGTCAATCATGAAGAATGATGTTTGGGATGTAGTCCCAAGACCTGAAGGGAAGTTTGTTATGACTTCCATATGGATCTATCAAGATCAAGCATGGTGCAGATGGAAACATAGAGAAATATAAAAGTGATGAAATAGAAGATACACCAGATGGATTTCAAGACAGCTTCCTTGAATGGTGTAGTTGAAGAAGAAGTGTATGTGGAGCAGCCATTTAGTTCCGAGACACATGACAGGAAGTCATATATGTGCAAAACTTGGGTATGATGCACCACTTTCTAGGTATGGAGGTGTGGCAGAGTGCAGATGGAATCTTCCTTGGACAAGGGAAGTATGCAGTAGAGATCCTGAAGAGGTTCAGGATGATGGACTACGAGGCTATGGCATCGAACCTGAAGCTTCTGTGTGATGCTTCATCTGAACCGGTTGATGTCACTATGTATCGTCAGATGATTGGGTCCTTGATGTACCTGACAAACATGAGACCAGATATTTGCTTTGCGGTGAACACATTGAGCCAGTTCCTGACAGATCCGAGGAGTGTTCACCTGGTTGTTGTAAAGCATATTCTGAGGTACCTGAAGGGTACTGTTGATTATGGGCTCAAATATGATGCGAATCAAAAGTTTAACCTGCAGGTTTATGTTGATTCAGATTGGAAAGGCAGTGCTGCAGATAGGAAGAGCACTTCTGGGTGCTGCCTCAGTATGGGATTAGGTGTGATCTCTTGGTTTAGCAGGAAGCAGCCCTGCATAGCACTGAGTACAGCTAAAGCAGAGTATGTTGTGACAGATGAGCAGGTTGCAGATGTATTGACCAAGCCATTGGCCAGAGTGTAGTTTGAGTACTTCAAAGATAGGCTTGGTGCACTTCAGATCGAGGTTGATTCCAAAGGGAAGTGATGAGTCCGGAAGATGCAGATGCACATGAGATTTTCTGACATGGTTGATGTGTTCTCCCATGGTCGTGATGTAATTGCTGAGCCATTCTCACATGGTGGTAGATGTGTTCTCCCATGGTGTAGATGTAAGGGATGGAGTCATTCTCACATGGTGGTAGATGTGTTCTCCCATGGTGAAAAAGTAAGGGCTGGAGCCTTTCCCGAATGGTGGTAGATGTGTTCTCCCATGTTGGTGGTGTAAGTACTGGATGATGTGCATCTGGGATGTGCTTTGTGGATGATGAGATAATCTGAAGAAGACGATGCTATGATTATCAGGAGGATCATGGATGATGAGCATCAGGATGATGCTCTAGTTACTGCTCTATATGTATATGTACGCATCATGTTGGATGCTGGATATGATCAGTTGGATCATTTATATGTATATGTATATGTATGCATCATGTTTGATGCTGGATATGATCAGTTGGATCATTTGTATGTATTTTGTATATGCATCATGTTGGATGCTTGGACCATGTTTCTGTATGTGTATCAGGTGGATACATTGTATGATCAGGTAGATCATGTATGTTTATATGTATTAGGTATGATCAGGTGGATCATGTATTTGTATTTGTATCAGGTGGATACACTATATGATCAGGTGTATCATGTATTTGTATTTGTATCAGGTGGATACTCTGTATGATCAGGTGGATCATGTATTTGTATTTGTATCAGGTGGATACATTCTATGATTAGGTGGATCATGTATGATGATATGTATCAGGTAGATGATTGGTATGCATCAGGTGGATGCATTGTATGATCAGGATGATCATGATGATGAGCTTCAGGATGTTGCTCCAGATGATATGTATCAGGATGGTATAGTGATGATGATCAGTGTGATCATGAGCATCAGGATGATGCTTTGTGCGATAATGATCCATTGGATCATGAGTATCAGGTTGATACTTGGAGGTCAGAGATGATATGTGGCAAGTTGTGCAAATAGCATGTAATCAGTCCTGGGAGATCTTGTCGGTCATGCTGCGGCACATAAATGTTCCTGGGATGCTCTTTAAAGGTATTGTGGAGGAGATGCATGTAATCACTCCCGGGAGATCTTGCTGGTTGTGCTTAGGCACATAAATGTTCCTGTGATACTCTTTTTGGTATTGCATCCGCACATAAAATTAGTCCTAAGAGGCCACCTCTATCAGACCGTTCACACAGATGATGAAGACCTGCAGATGGTGGGCCTACATCTAGTATGAAAAAGGACTGGTTCTGTAGAACTTCCTATGATGAGTAGATTCATAGATTGATTGAGATAGCAGTAGCAGTGATGATGATGATGACTCGATGACGATTATCCAGTGACGATGATCCAGAGAAGATGACTTGTGCTAGAAGACCTGTGTCGAGAAATACCTTCCTAGTTAAGAGGGAGTGTTGATGTATATGTAACTTCAGAATGTATTTCACATATATGTATATTGTATTCCTATAGAGATGTTATTATTCCTCTATACAGAAGTGGTTGTATTCCTATAGAGATGTTATTATTCCTCTATACGGAAGTGTCGTCATTTATATTGTAAGTGTCGTAACTTATACTTGATGGGTTATTAGACCACCTTGTTAGGGTCGGCCCTGTATAAGTCATGTGGGTCAAAGGGTTATTAGACCACCCTATTGGGGGTCGGCCATGTGGGTCAAAGGGTTATTAGACCACCCTAGTGGGGGTCGGCCCAGTCAACATTATGTTAAGTGGTTTTGTTGAGGCCGATCTATTTGAGTAAAGGTCAAGTCAAGTTAGTGTATAAATAGAAAGTGTGTCTCTCTCATTTTACACATTCTATTCTCTCACTCACACTTGGGAGAGTGGCGCACTTGTGGAGGACGAGGCTCTGCTTCTAGGAGAAGACTATCTCTATTGTTTTGGTTGTATCATTGCTCTATCTATCTCTGAGGAATTTATTGGGGTTTTTCACCTTTATGGTTTTCCCCAAGTAAACTCTATGTCTCTTGTGTGCTTGCATTATTGTGTCCATGATTGATATGCTGTAGATTTGTTGTACATGTTGTTCTCTCAGTTAAGATCCTAGATCAAATTGAAGTAAATTCTGAAAATTTAACGAGGGCTTGTATTTGTATTAAGATTATGGTTTCCCCTGCCTCTACCTCTGGGAATCCATTCCCTATGCCCATTGCCCCCCATAATTATTCGAGTGGATTCTCTCTTCTCATATACTTGATTATTCTATAATTGCAATATTGAATATCTCCATTCTTTGTGCTAGTACTCATGAATTACTAAATTTAAAACTCTCCCCTAACCAGGCTAATAACAAAAACTCCCAAATAAGAGACTTAAGTGTAATAGACGGTTATGAAAGAGTAGGCTAGTGAATTAATTGAAATAAAATGGAAAGAAACAAGAAAAACGAGAATAAAGGGTAATGTCCAGTACCTTCCACTAAGTTTGAAGAATCCTGGGAAGATATTATATGGTAATGTAGTCCTTCCAAGAGAAAATAATTGATGGAGAGAGAAGTTCCCACAATGGGGAAGCACACACTAAGAGAAATGTGAAGGTAATAATTTCTATATGTTGTATGGCCTCCTTGAGGCACATTCGTTGGTGCCCAAGGTGCTGAAGGTAAGCATCGAGACATGTGGTGTAGCGGTCATGTGTGGAAGTGCTACTTATTTCCACATGGCAATTTTCGATTTTCCAGGTTATAAGATTTTGAAAAGATTATAAATGGTTGATCGGGTCCGTTAAAGTGGGGTAGTTTTTTATTTTATTTTATTAAAGATTGAAAATAGGTAGTGTTTGGGTATTCATATCACATTTTTATTAAAATAGGTAGTGTTTGGGCATTGATATCAAAATTTTATGATAATAGGTAGTGTTCGGGTAGTAATATCAAATTTTAATGAGGAATATCAAGGAGAAATTCATTTGTTCCATCGTAAATGATTTGGATTTTCTTAAACAAATATTTGGAGATAAATTGTCGACCTTTGTAGATTTACAACATTTGTTTTATGGGTAATTCATTAGAGGATGCAGTCATGATGTTTGATTACAACATTTATAAGGACATTACTATATATTTGGTATTGTGGTTACATGTGAGGTAATGGATTTTGGGTTACATTCTTCTTCTAAACCGGTTTCTTATAAACATGTAATTGGATACAAAATATCTTCATCATGATCAACACTAATTATATATTGTTAAAGCATTTGTAGGGTTGTTGTGATGTATCATAACTGGATAACTTCATATCTAGTTTTAGGGTTAATTAGAGTGGGGTTTTCTTTCACTCAATGTTTTCTTATTACATTATGTGTTATTCTAGGAAGAATTATGGTTTCATCTATTGAGGGCCATAAGGAAATACTATCATAAGATAGAGAAGGACATTCTTATACACATTCTTGACTTGGGGTTGAGCAAGTTCCACTGTTGTTAAAACTATTCAAATAAATGGCTCGATTATTCACTATTATAATAATAATCCAATTTTGGGTCAAAGAGTAGCCAAGAGGTCATATTGATGTAAGAGATACTTGTTTGCAGTATGTGACACCCATTTAGACAAGTTATTTGATTCCTAATTAGGTTAAGGAGGTGTATATATACTCTACCACTTGGTTTTTAATATATTAATATATTGTAACACATAAGTTATTTTCTCTAAAAAAATGTGTTGAAAATTAAATATACTCTGTTGTGATTCAAGGGAGGACGATAATCAACATCATCAAGGTCATGATTTAATGTCATCATCATCATGATCAATGGATACGGTCTCTGAATCCAATATCTATAGTGTTACGATTACTAAATTTTAACACTATGTGGGAGAATGGAATTGGTTGGGGATCATGGTCACATAGGGTAGGATCCTCCTATGAGCTACCGGGTGCCTTAACGGTCTTGCTTTGGGATTCCATTTTGGATGGTTCTAGACTACATCTTATTCTGTTGTTTGTCATTAGTTCCTGCTGCGTAGTTAGTTTGGTCTCAGGATGTTAGGAGGTTTTCAGTGGTTCCTGAATTTATAGGATGTAGAGTCTTTTTTTTAAGAAGCTCTATTTTGTTTTGTGGATGGTCAATGGTGAACTCTTTTTGGAATGCTAACCCTGCTTTCTCCTTTGGGGGAGGATCCCTAGAGGTTATTTTGTTTTGAAGCCAAGTCTGGTTAGAAGGATGGTTCAGATAGCCATGAAGGAAACTCAAACTGATGGATGTTGTAATTTTGGTATAAATTGTTAATATAATGTGACTTACTTACAAAAAACAAATTATAGTATTTTATATTGTTACATGTTATTGATTATTCTTATTGATTCATGTTATTATGCATTAATCAATTAAATTTCTTATGTATCTTTATTATTTTTATATATGGTTTACTTCCTCCTTTACACACCCTCTCCCTAAGAATCATACCATCTGATCAACCTCCATAAACCTCCACATCAGACTGCATATGGTCATGCTCTCCATGGCATGGTCCCTCTACTATAACCTATCTATGGATCATTCATTGGGCATCGGTACTTACTGGTAATTTAGTACAGCTTCAATCTCCCTCCCCTTCTGGTTTTGTTGACCTTAAAGTCTCATGTAGGTTAAGCTAGGCATCTAGTTATCAGTACACTATCGCTAGTGTACTATTAGGAATCTCAAAAGGCTGGCCCAACATCCTCCCTATCCTCCCAAATGACATCCAACCTTAGGCCTCAGAAATCCCTCTCCATATACCTCCCACCAGTGATTATAACTATAGCCACGAGCTTATGGCATTCCTAGAAGTTAAAAGAACTATTGGCATAATTTTATTGGTTGATTTGTCTCATACCCATAAGATGTTATTGGTAAAAATTCTCATTCATGGTTATGGTGTGTCCCCATGAAATCCTTGAGTTTACCGACCTAAGGCCCATGAGCGGGTTTCCTGCCAATCACCACCTCATAACATTCAATCAATGCATTAGTCATATATCACCATTATGAATATATGCTACCATGTTCCATCAAGAGAACATGACTTTATCATGACACCACCCTATCCATAATAAACTATGAATAGTAAACAATTGCATGTTACCTCTTGCCATCATACGATGGTAATCATCAGTGTAAAACTGTATAGTCCTCATGAAGTATCATCATCATGAATAACATATAATAACATGATATCCGTATCATAATAACATGTCCATATAACATAATCCTTATAATATCATTATTAATATTAAGCAATTCAACCAAGTTATCCTAGTTAAATGACTAATTCACATTTATCGTTGTTAGATAGTCATATTTATATTCCCATGACTAAATTAGTCATTTATGTTAGTCATTTTTATTTTAGTCACTTGTTATCTAGTCATATATTTTATCCCGTGACTAAATTAGTCGTTTATCTTAGTCGGTTTTAGTTCGCTTATTTTAAATTGATCAATTTTAGTCATTTATCCCTTGAAAAAATAGTGGTGACTAACTTTTTTAGTCGCCTAGTCACTTATCTCTCATTTTGTACTAGTGTGTAGAGCAAAAACTAAATGCCACGCATGTCTAGAAATGTCGATTTAAACATTAATAAATCATAATATAGGGAGATTTGACCAAAATTCATATGTTAAATGAATATATGCATACCTGGTCTATTTGATGGTATGAATGGCAAGAAGAGTGATTTATTATACAAAAATAGTGAAACTAACGCCACTTAGAGTATATTTGATGATAAAAAATGGTGACAAAATGGACACCAACATTCCTCCAAACCGAAGACATGCCAGGTCCCACTGAGCAAAACAAAGAAGTTCATGAAGAAGGTTGAGCTGCGGTAGCAGCTGCCTTCGACTTAGAAGAGGAAGTGGTCTTAGCTTTAGGCTTCTGGAGCTTCCTAAAATGGTCCTTCAAGGTGTCGTACTTCATCCAGAGAGTAGTATGAGATGTTGCTCTGGCCTTGACCAAGCATTCAATGCTTCTTACTTGTGTGTGCAGTGCCTTGTTTTCTTTTTGAAGCTCATAGATTGTTTCCACATAATTTGGATTATGGTCTGTCAACCGTGCTATCACTCGGGTCAATCTATCCACTTCCTTCTATTTCAGAATGGGTTGTTCTATGCAATGTTCTAGGTCCATTTGAGGACTCGACTTTCTTGAAGATGTTTCAAGCTCAACAGTATGTTCTTCAGGAACTCTGCCTTTGTTGTGTGCAGGGGAACTTCCAGCAACAGGGGATTCACACAATTGAGCATATACACTGGCTAATGTGAGGATAGGTGTTTCAAAGGTATGCTGATCTGAGTGATTGTCTGAACGTGATGGATGAACAACAGTTTGGATGACAGACTGATCGATGAACTAGTCATGATTTGTTCTCGTGGATTTAGTGGGTACTGAAAAGAGTGGAGGTTCTGAAGTAGGGTCACCAAGTGTAAGCTTAGGAGAAGGCGATGAATGGACAAGGTGTACATCTCCTGAGGGATTCTCATCAAACCGTACATTCTTGGTGTCTTGTTCTTTTAGCGTAGAGGCTTGGGTAGGCTCACTAACACTGGCTTGGAAACGATGGTGTTTTCGAGAAGCAGAGGATTTGGAAATAGGCTTCTCGATCAAATGAGGGTTTAGTATTTCAATAACAAAATGGTCCCAGGTTTTCCCTCTCTTTTCCAGCTAATGAATGATCGATATTTTAATAAGACAGTGATGGTGCAAACTACTAGAAGGATTAACAATATTCTTCCTGACTTGGCTTGACATTTTCTCTAAACTTTTCAGGAAATAGAATGGAAAGTTGGGGGTCTGATTGTTAACAAAATGTGCTAGCAATCTAAAATGGCAGACTTTAAAAACAGTAAGCTTACCCTCACGAGTGATCAGATGGATGATGATAGTCAAGAGATCTAGGTATTCCGGCTTGACCCATTCTCGGTGGAATCCTTTTGTTCCAGTGACATGTTGATATTCGGTCTTCAAAGCAAATTCGTGAGCCTTCCATGGAAGGAGGAGATGTTTATGCCAACGGGTTCCTTCCCTAGGGAGCTTCGTGGCTAATGTGATAGATTCTTCTGTCACAGAGAAAGTGAGATGGCCAACTTTGGCCATCTTGCCATCAAATCGTTTGGAGAATAGTAGTGAAATTTAGTGGTCGTAGCCTTGGAGAAGGCGGAGAAACAGACCCCATCGGACTCGAAGGAACACCTCAAGCCATTCTTTAAACTCGGGGATGAAAAGTAAATCCTAGTAATTTCCAAGCTCATGACGGATCAGCATAACTAGACATAGGTCGAGGGAAGCGGATAGGTATAGAGGATGCAAAAGATGCAAAAGATGTGGCTTAACAGAGAAGATGGAAAACGAACAGGAATGGAGCGAAATTCATGTAGTCATCAGTTGAATTGAAGTCCGTTTGAATGGTTGAACGATGGACAAGGTGCATGCTTGAGAGATCACACTTGATATTCAAAGATCTTGAATCGAGTGCCACATAGAAATGCATGAGTCAGAGAATACATGTGGATATGATATATTCAACCATGTCCAAAACCGAGCTTTTGATAGGTTGAACGTAATTCCCGAAATGAAATTATAGTCGTAGATTATACATGGGAGATCATGATAACTTGATAAATATGATGACAGGTCATACGATAGGATAATTAAGGCCATATGGTGGTCGTGCAATGATTCTGAAGATTGAAATGATGCATAGTTCGTTTGTTTAATAGAGGCGAGATAGATAAGGGAATGAGACCACGTGCGAAATTGGCATTTGATTGATTCTTGACATAATTAGCCAATTAGATTTATCAATAATATTCAAATTTGGATACCTTGGCATGTTTAATAAAGCCATTAAAAGCTATGGTTTCATTCGGAACTTCATTCATATCGTTATACATTTGCCTCATTCGTCACCTCATTCGGATCGGCATTCGACCCATCATTCAACCCTTCATACAAACTTTTGTCTGTACAAGATTTTCTTGCTAAAGCTGACTGAAGCTGATTTTGTAGGGAATTTTTGAGATTCTTAGTGCACAAAAGATGCTGTAAACTTGTGTTTCAGGATCTTTCAGTTGTGTTCCTCTTTATTTGTCATTGATTAGGACAAACCTTCTTCTGCTATTTCTCATTATTCCTAAAAACACCTATCATTTTATCAGAGATAATAAAACATTTTTTTTTCATAAATATTCAGAAAGTAAAAACAATTTTGATCCTCCCCCAAACCAAAAATATTGCATGTCCTCATGCCATCAAAGAAAAATTGATCAATATTCAAATATTTTTAATACATGGTTCAGGCAATAATTTTTTAAAAAAATGTTGTGATAATTTTCATAAGAAATGAAATATTAACTAATATATGTAGATGATTCAGATATGTACATTCGTAAAAAAGAATACAACCGTGCTTAAGAAGACCATATGAAAAATGATAATACCATCGATGTAAAATGCCATAGGAAAACTAGTCATCCATGACTCATTGTAAAGATTTCTTATCATCCAAAGAATATAGATAAGGTTCATCGTGGAGTTTGTGAGATTAACTATTGTTATGGGTCCCATTTCTAGGATAATCATATCCTAGGTATTGTTTGAATTAGATGACAGGATCCAAGTCCAACTTACAACCATTCTCTAATGACAGTATAAATAATTGGCCAAAACATGTGTTTGTATACTCAGGTTTTTTATGAGCCATGTGAATAGCAAAGTGTTAACCAAACCTCTTTTACCCGATATTGCCCCACTACCAGCAGGCCTGTTCAGTACCCCTGTGGGTTTATCTTGCTACCATTCAAGCTTATCCCCGCTGCCAGCGAGCCTATTCAGTACCCCAATAGGTTTACTTGCATTTACCAAGCTTTTTTGTTTAAGATTTTACTTAGCATGGACCCGCTGCCAGCGAGCCTATTCAACACCCCGGCGGGTTTGCTTCGTATAATGATATTTTTAGTAAGGAAGTTGGTTGGCACTAGAGTGTGCTAAACTTGTTAAACACATAATTCAAGTTTTTAGCGCAAACCTTATGAGTAACTTTATTTATAATGGCCTAAATTATAGATCATGTCAAAAGATAATAACCTAAAGCTGTTCTTTGACCTCTCAGTCTATCTTCTTCATAAAAGGTTACTAATGTTCCCCACAAAATAGAAAATATCACTCACTTTTGGGCTACCTTTTAAAAGTGCTTAAGAGACAAGTTTTGATAATGAGTCTAGGATGAGCTAGTAGTCCATAGGTGTAAGATAGAGCTTTTGAAGATCATAGTAATTAAAGTGGGTCTTAAGAAATTTGTTCTAATGATAAATCATAAATGTACATGTCTGAATCAAATACCATATACAGAATCATGAAAGAAAGTGGTTAAAAATGATGTAAAGAACGTTTTAACTTTTCACTATAAATTTTCAATTCAACAATAATCGAAAGAGAAGGAGACCTATAGATATTTCTTTTTAGAGTACTTCCCTTTTTAGATATTATTGCATGAGCTGATTAGAAGGTTCTTGTAATCAAACTGCAAAACCACGTTTTAGATGATTCAAATTTATTCAAGATAAAAACATATATACAAAGAAAATGATCAAAATTAAGGAAAAGAGTCTTCCAGTTTTATTTTACAAAATTCATAAGCCAATCATAAAAATGAATTTCCTGTAGAGATGCAATCAATGGTTAGGGATGACTGTTATTATTGAAAAGTAAGAACATATTTACATATATACAAACGAAAATAACCCAAAATAATTTAAGAACTAGGAGAAGGAGGAATGACTTCCTCTTCTACCAACTCCATTTCCTCTTATTGTAAGGCATTCTGCACAAAATCTTGTTTATATATTGGGTGATGATAAAGTCTAAGTCTATGTCCATTTACAACAAAGGAAATTTGAGAATCATCAATTGTCTTAATTTTAACGGATCCATTATCAAAAGCTATAACAATTTCATATGGACCCATCCAACGAGTAGTTAATTTACCTTTAAATTTTTTGTATCTCGAATCAAAAAGTAATGCCTAGTCTCCAGTTTTGAATTGTTTTTGTTTAATGTATCTATCATGCCACTTTTTGCGTTGGTTTTGTATTAAGATTGTGCATTGAATAGCGTCTTGCATAATCTCGTCTAATTCATTTATTTGCAGGATTCTTTGTGCCTGTGCTTCTTCTAGATTCATCCCTAATTGTGCAGCCATATGAAAGGTTTTGACTTGAAATTCAATAGGTAGAAGAACTTGTTTACCATAAACGAGTTCATAAGGTGTGTGGCCAGTGGTGTTCCTCCAAGTTATTATGTAATCCCACAAGGCTTCTGGGAGCATATCTACCCAGTCTTTGTGGTGTAACTGAATAGTCTTAGTCAGGATAGCTTCTAATACTTTGTTATTGGATTCTACCTGACCATTGGCTTGCGAGTGATATGGTGAAGATTTACAATGTCTAATACCATATTTTTTAGTAAGATCTCTCATTAATTTGAAGGTAAACTGAGATCCTTGATCGGTTACAATTTCCCTAGGTACACCGAATCGAGTAAAGATTTCTTCATATATGAATTCTACCACAGATTTCTCTGTGGCTTGAAATAAATCTTTGGTTTCTACCCACTTGGTGGCATAATCTGTACAGACTAAAATGCAGTTCTTCTTGCGATACATAGGGGAAATTGGCCCAACGAAATCTAGAGCCCATTTTTCAAAAGGCTCAATCATCACTTGGGGTTGTAAGGGAATCTTATCGGATGGCGTAGGTCTACCCATTCTTTGGCAACTGTCACATCCCTTGACATACTTGGCAGCATCTTTGAAAATGCTTGGCCAATAATACCCAGAGTGCAACACTTTGTATGTGTTGTAGAAACAACAGATCCCATGCTTAGCTAAGCATGGGAGCCCCCAATTTTAATAAATGCAAAGGTGTTTGGGTGAGTCATCTTGAAAATTTTAGCTTTTGATTTTACCTCTAAAATTATTCACCCATGCTTTTGGCCTACTTGTTTGTAAGGGTTTGATTATTTCTTCCAAAGTGTTTCGGTCTGAAAAGAGCGAAAATTTTGAGTAATTTGTTGACTGTTATCATCATCCCGAAACCCGACATTTGGAGAACCTGAAACCCGCAACCCGACAGGTGCGGGTTGCGAGACTATTGTTTTTAAGTTTTGGTTTTGGTAATTCCGAAACCCTCAACCCGACGGATGCGGGTTGCGGAATCATTCTTTAATAAAATTGAGAAATAATTACCCCGAAACCCAAACCCCGCAATGGCGGCATTCGGATTTTTGGATTGTGTTTTTTTTTTCGTTTATCTGGTGTGTGTTCTCGAAACCCGCAACCTGTCACCTACCCAAATTTCTAAACATTATTATTTATTTGCAAAAATACTTTATGTTAAAATTAATTACAATTTTTGTAATTATGATCAGTTTTGATCATGGTTGAATGTGATTACTGAATATTATTATTTAAATAAATTCATTAGGAGACAAACACTTAGGAGGACTGTTGAATGAGTGTTCATCGACCCACTACGAGGAATGGAAGTTGTTGGAAGGAATGGGACACATGGCACCAGTTATATCACACCACTAACTCTTGGTTATGGGACAACTTCCCCTTAAATAGGGCATTATCCCCCAGGTGGAGGGAGTGAGCAGGCAGCTCATTTAATGACCGAGTAACATCTGAAAAGGCCTAGGCAGCCTATAAAGGCAAATTCGAATTGGGCAAGAAGCCCTTAATCAACATTTATGCAGAATGTTTCCTCTTGCAAATCAGGTGATTTCAAGAGAGATTCAAATAAGGGAGATTAGTGGTGATTGAAAACTGAGGTTTTGCTTATTATTGAAGAGAAATAGAGTTTTAGGAGCAAGTCTTTTGGACTGCTACCTATTGGAGATTTAGAAGATTACTACAACAACAACAAGTCCATCTTCCTGAAGCTTCTTCCTTTTGGTGGTTCAACGAACAGGCTCGGGAGTCCTAAGACAGTATTTGACTATTTTTAGGAGTTTGGTTGGGTGGAACGGTCTTCTTGAGTTGTTTGTTGCCCTACAATTTTAATCAGGTTCTACAATTTCCTACTTATTTAATTTATGTTATGTTTAAACAGTATTTTTTTGTGTTTCTGTTTTTGAAAGAAAAATCTAACCCTGGAATTGTTCTAAGTCTGAATGTTTAAGTTTAATGGTGAAGATGAATTGATAAATCAATATCCCCATTTTTCCACATGCTATTTGGCAGCATTGTACTCTAGTAGAGATATGCAAATTAAAATAAAATAGAAGATATGCAAATTGTGCCATTGAATTCGATAGCTAGATAATAATATAGAATGCATCAGTTTATGTTCTTAAGTTAACTAATTGTAGGGGGTCTGTATAATATTTAATATATATAATATTTTATCATTTTTATAATAATTAGTCAATTAACTAATTCTTGCAATCATCCTACAAACACATACATTATATTCATGAAAGGTAGATGAATTATACACTGTACATGGTTTTTAGACTGTTAACATTGAATAAAATATTCTTGATAATAAGCTGAAAAGCAATAGTTTTTCACACATATATCATATGCATATTTTTTTTACTCACATACAGATTCATTATAATTACTACACCAGCATTTTATGTATAGGAAATTAATTTATAGACACAATTATAGTTTTCACAGTCTTCATGAATTTCTGCATTATGCATTCATATTTCTTTCATTTTCTATAGTACTGTTGTATTATCTAGAAATGTACAAATGATAAGAATTTACTAAACACAATTATTATTACCATATATTAATTCTTTCTTTGGATCTGCTAACATTGGTTGCGATTATTGTAACTTTGAGTTTCGTATCAAAAGGAAAACCTAGCTATATTCATATTGTCTCATAACAAAAGCTTTACACTCTTTTCAAACATGAGATCGAATCCAATCTAGCATCTTAAACAGTTAATCAGATTATTATTTCAACAAAACACGAATTAGGGTTTGACCCTATTCGTTTTCCCTTGCAAATTATTATTGAGTTATCAGTTCAACATTCCAATCTATTGTTCAAACATCAACAAATAAGAATACATATTATCAATCTACAGTTTTTAAAACAAAACAAACCACATAGACTTATACGAAGGGTTCAACATATCTTTCTCATCTTAACGTTGAAGTTTATTTACATAGAACCCTTATCATCAATGAATTATCCAAACCCTAAACTAGCTCGATAAACATTGTAGTAACCTTTAGTGTGAAGATGATTTACAACATCAACTTACAGTTTCCAAGCTAACAAACCAGATAGCTATACAACATTTTAAACATGCAATGTATTACAAAAGGAGTATTATTCTTACATATAGATTGAGCCCTCGGCTCTCTATCTTACGGTCACAAACATTTCGAAAAACAAGTCGAATCTCATAAAACCTCAACATTACCACATAATCGCTTCTAAAACAAGGACGAAGCTCAAGCAACGTTTATATTATGTTTTTAACAAAGAAAACGAAGTTACACATGGTTTATCCCAAATTTTCCAATAGGCAGAAGAGCCCGAATATTCAAATCGACAAGTTAAATCTCCAGTTGACAAACAACAAGTTTGCAAAATATAACATCGAAGTATCACTGTTAACAATCGTGTTTCAAGATTTCCCAAACCACTTTCAATGACAGAGCCACGGCACAGACGAAGGGCACTACGAGGGTATGGAAGACCCGAAGCTTACCGGTGTAAGAGTGCGAGGTTTTCCTTTTGCCATACCCTAGCCAAACATTATGTTTACACCCTACAACTGACATTAAACCAAAGTTAGACATTTGATATTTATAGAAACCGATTTTTGAAATGCAAATACCTTTTCTAAACAAAAAGCTTACCTCTATAGCATTGACGAGAACATTGTCACGAACGACACCAAGAAGCCACTATCCTCGCCTAAAACTCTGTATTATCCCTCTTTTTCACTCTTGCTTGTCTCAGAGATATTAAAGTATAAAACTATAACCTTCGAACCAGAGAATCTATCTTTTCAAAACCACTTCATCGTCACAGTAAAAAAACCTGCAACGTCAACTTAAGGAGAAGGTCTCGGGTTCGAAACCCTTGCAAACTTCCTACCCAGACTTCGGCAGCCTATCGGCCACCCTAGCCGAAACAATAGCACAGTGAATCATTTTGTTCAAGTCTTAACTCTTTTTCCATGATAGATTTTAGGGTTTCATCCGACGGTTTAGGTTCATCACCATCGACGGTCTCCACATTGCCAACAAACTAAGCTTTGGTACAAACAACGTCCGCAATAAATACCAAACCTACCTTACAGATTGACAACGCCACCATGGCACACAATGGAGCATGCACGACTAATGCATGGAGTATTAATCCTACACATCGATGAGTTTGAAGACAATCATGTCTACTTGGATCAGTGGATATCCAACTTGGTAGAGACACAACACCGAGCCTTTAATACAGGATCAATACATGATCTCTACCGCAGCTCGAGACTGGCACCATTAATTGAACCAGCAACCTATCAAGCTTTGTTTTAAATTCCTGTCAGCATCCTTGATGTGACTTCAAAACCATGCATTAATTCGCCAAAGTATTAGAAACACTATGCAAAGATTTCATTATATCATTGCACTATATTATTATAGTTTCGACGTAATACATTTGATAACAAATACAAACTAATTATATAGTTTAAGTGATAATCTATTGTTTGCATTTTAACACTATGAGTTTCGATATGAATCTAATGTGGATAATAAAACAAAAATCGACATAGTCACACCACTATGTACATAGGACTTGAATAGACCATAATATGAAATAATAGTTAATCTATTGTGTAAATGTTTATTATTAAATTGTTACAAATGCCTAGTCTTTCGGAAGGACTATTTTTTATTATTAAGACCTAAATAATTATAGTAGAGAATAGGAATGGTTAACCATAAGTCTTTAAAGTTAATTAAAAGTGTTGTATAAAAATCACATACAATTATGCTATCACATATAGTTTGGCATCTTGGAACATTAAGTTCTTCGTATTTCTATCCACTTTTGGTACTGTACTATCCTAGCACTACTATTAAATTACGACAATAAAGCAGCTAGTACAATGATGACGACAAAACCAACTAGCACAATGATGACAACAGAACCAGCTAGCACAATGACGACAACAGAATCAACTAGTGTGATGATGACTACAGTGACGATGTTTATTAAGTTGATACAAGGCAAAACTTGGAAAGTTGAAGAGTAAACACGTGAACTGTACCTATATGCTGTTACCTTTGCAATAGTCTCTATTGATTCTATTTTATTTTCATACGATGAAATTGAACTCACGCTAATTGGAATTTATTTGCAATCATGAAACTTCTTACCTGTTGTCTGCACATAGAACAGGTCCAATGTTTTAGCATTATAGCTAAGTAAGCTTCACGGTCCCTCATAGGACTCCCTTGAGCAGCAAAGAAGCAAACTGCCAGTAACGTCTCAAAGAAATAGCACCACATCGCACTTCTAACCTGGCATTTCATTATTACATATTTCATACATTGCATTGCTTTAAAAAGTGTCGCATCAAAAGTCTAATCTAACCATGCATTTGACTATCTTAATGATAGGTGTTACGAATGTAATAAAATGTCACTGTCGCATTAGTTTTCTTTAGAAATATATTGGTGTTTAGTACAAACAGCTGTTAGCTAACATTGTTACATTCAACAATGGTTATCTTCCGCAATTATAAATTATTATAAATTAAGCTAATATTTCCGTTAATAAAAATTTTAAATTTTTACGAAAATATGGGATGTTACACAACTCGTAATTTCGGGATGGTTGTTTCGCTTCATAGTTTAACATTCCGAAGCTTGCCACCCGCATAGTCCATTTTCAGCTTCCGAAAATCCTTTTTTTTACTTCCATTTTGCATGCGTTCAACCCGTAAATCCGTACTTTTGGGTTTCGGCTTGCGGGATATTTGAATAAGAACTTCATGAAAATACTTGAACTTGATTCTACATCCCGCTCCGGTTAATCTCAGTCATCCATCTGTTATGGTCTCATGGTCATGTCGATTTTGGGTAGTTAGTTAAGTCAGGTTTTTCCATTTTGTCTTTTAAAGCTGGTTCTGCCAAATTATCATTTTTCTGTGTAATTCATGATAGTGGACACTATTACAAGTCTATCAGTTACTTCATGTTGAATGGATGCCATCTATACGCCTTAAGTTTGCCATGTCTAGACTCGAGCTTTGACATCTTGTCATTTTTGTTCCACCTCTTAATGATTGGATTTGTTACGTGTGAAGAATCGATAGCCCATGTACTGGAACTCCTAGTCGAGACCTTTTTGCACATCAACTCTATCACCATAACCTTCATCTCCGTTATTAATCACCAGTCATAATTATTGATGGAAGATTGCATTTAACGATGTGATCATAAAGGCAATTCAAAATCATGCAAGTAGTAATTGAACTCGTACTTCACACAAGCTTTGATCTAACTGGCACATACCTCGACTCGTTTCATTACAATTGAAGTAATTATAATGTATTGACTGGATAAGTTTAATCATTGCATATTTTCCCCGCCCAATTATCATCGACCTACTTGTTGGCCTTTAAATAGCAATTAACATGAATTCCCTAATTCATCCCTTGCCTTCTGGAAGATGTAAGACTCTGTGTGGTATTTTTTGCTTCCTACTATCCAAGACTCATTCAGAATGAGTAATATTCATGCAGATGGTGAATTTTCTAATGTTCAGGTTGAAAATGAAGAACTCTACCCCTTGTTGTATCAATAAATGTTGTCACCACCGTTTGATGCAGGTGTTCCTGATCTCAGCAACGGTAGCAGTGAAGAAGACTTCGAAACTTTGTCTGCCTACGTGCAAAACCCCGAAGAGCAAAGGAAGGAAATTCTGGAGGAATCAACTGATCTCAATACTGATGTTATACAGGACTTTATAATCAATGAAGAACCTATCGTGCTGGCTACTGTTCCTGAAGTAAATCCTCTAATGGATTTCTCTATTTTTGACAGTTGGTTCCCTGACCCCGAATTTCCTACAGTGGATGCTCTGCAAGCCATACCACCTGTCGACGATGGTGAACAATCTGTGATTGAATTTTTATGGTGGCACAAGACCTTATCTGATTAAGGAACAAGTCTTTCTTTTGTGAAAGGTGGCGGAAAATCCTTTAAGCTTAAAAATAGCAAAATTTCTTGGATCAATGGTTAGATCCGATTTTGTAATCCCTATTTTGTAGAATTTCTCATTTTGGAACTCTTATGTAAATCTATTATATAAGGAGGAATGTTTCCCTTAGTAAAGGGTTGGGAATTTTGGAATTGCAATTCAGCAAGAGATTGGACTGAAGATACTCTTTTTATCAAAGTCATTGTAATTTTTGTACAAGACTTGTCTATTCAGGAAAGTTATCTTTTAATCCACCTTCTAATGTTCTTCAAATTTCTTTGAGAATTGCTGAGTTAATATTTCAAATTCGTCATCGGTTATGTGTTCAATCTTTTGCATGACATTCAGTAATGCATAAGATCTCTCATATTGATTTCTCTGTATGTCTGGATTATGCTCAAAATTGTTCCATTAAATTTCTTTAATTGAACGTTTTCACTTTTATATTTCTGCAAATGATTTGATGCAAATAAATATGTATAATCAAATGTTAATTTTTCAATTAACACAATGATTACAGATCAGATATTTGAATAGGCTTAAACACTTTGAAGAATTGTCACTTAATTTTTATTAACTGATAAAACTTTAATTAACAAGTAAGAACCTGAAGACATTTCTGTTTAAGGTACTTAACTACTTGTTCATCATGCTTCAAATCTAATCTGCACAGCATCAACTCTTCCTTTTAGGCTAGATCTGACTTACAATAGGTTCTTTCCTTAGATAGGTTAAGTTAGATTTTGGTAGCTAGGTTTTACTTAGTTTTCCTTGATAGGAAAACTGATCTTTCAAGATCAAATATTTTACTCATAGAGTGCCAGCGGAGGCCAAATATCCGTGGGTGATTACCACACCAAACAACTCGAGGATAGAATTGCCCTTGTGCAAGGTCTTTCGAAGCCTTTGGCTTGGTTTTCATCCCCTGTTGTGTGCCTTGGAACCCATTCCAGCACTTTGCACTTACCCTGCACCCCCGAGGCATCAACAGTATGTTGTTCTCTTATCAGAAAAATGCCGACAACAAGGTCCACCATGACATGCATGTAGGATCTCTACCATCTAATCCTCCCGTACATATCGTCTAATAATAAGGTCAGGACCAGTACGAAAGAGATCATTATCCACCCAAGAATAATTGGAACTTTGAACTACGATCCTATGTTTTTCGAGTGGGGAGAGATGGTTTGGTAGCTTTCCGGTTGCTAAATAATTGGCTATGTCTTCAAACCATGGGGTTCAAACAGACACAACGAACAAATTTTCATCTAGGAAGCTATCATCAACAGGACTAGCATTATCGTCAGTTTGAATTTGAGAGAGAAAATCAGCTACCACATTCTCTCGACCAGGACAATCAACAATGGTGATGTTAAAATCTTGTAACAAAAGAAGCCACCGAGTCACTCTGCCATTGGTGATAGGTTTATTCATTAAAAAACTGATGGTAGAGTGGTCAGTGTGTATAAAAATCTCATATCCTTTGATATAATGATGAAACTTGTTGATGGCATAGACTACTGCTAGAAACTCTTTTTCAATAATAGTATATTTCGATTCTGCAGGAGTTGTATTTTTACTAGCAAAGTAAATGACATGTGATGTTTGTCCCTATTTTTGACCTAAGATTGCTCCTATAGCTATGTCAGAAGCATCAGTGGATATATGGAAAGGAAGGGACCAATTTGGGCCCCTAAGTATTGGTGCCATTGATAGCTTTGACTTCAACGTTTCGAAGGCTTGTTGACATTCTGTGTCCTTCATGAGTAGTTTGAACATAGGTGCAACTATCTTAGTGAAATTTTCAATAAAACGTCTATAATAGCCTGCATGGGCAAGAAAACTTCTTACTTCCTTCTGGGTTTTTGGAGGAGGAAGATTAATAATTATATATATCTTGGCAGGATCCACCTTGATACCTTGAAGGGAGACATGATGTCCCACAACTATGCCTTCAGTTAGTAGCATTTTACATTTTTCATGACTAAGAGCTAAGTTCGTTTCTTGGCATCGAATAAGAAGTGTTTCGAGGTTATCAAGGGCTTCTTGGAAGGTATTACCATAAACTGTAAAATCATCCATATAAACTTCTACACAGTCGTGTATAAGGTGAGCAAAGATTCCCAGAACTACCCGTTGGAAAGTAGCAGGTGCATTATATAGGACAAATGGTAACACTCGATAGGCATATCTCCCCCAAGAAAAAGTAAAGGTTGTCTTGTCTTGATCCTCAGGTGCTATTAGTATTTGATTGTATCCACTATACCCATCAAGGAATGAAAAATATTGTTTCCCTGATAAGGTGTCTAACACCTGATCGATGAAAGGAAATGGGAAGTAGTCCTTAAGAGTGGCCTTGTTTAGTTCTCGAAAGTCAACACAGATATGCCATTTCCCTGTGACTTTCTTTGGAACTACCACCAGAGGAGACACCCATTTACTGTTGGAAATTGGGTAAATGAAACCGGCGTTAAGGATTTTTTGTAGTTCATCTTTTACTATATCCTTTAGGGATGGATTCATTCTTCTCCGGGGATGCCTAACAGGAGGTATGTTCGAGTCTGTGTAAATGTGATGGATACAGGTATCTAGGTGTATACCTTTCATATCGGTATATTCCCATGCAAGTGCTCCAGTTTGACTCTTGAGAACTTTTAGTAATTGTTTTTGCTGACTCTCATCTAAACCTGCATTTTTATATAGAAATTTGTCAGAACTAACTTCGCAAGGTATGGTATAGGATCCTAGATGTTCTTCGATTGTGAAGACACAGGGTGTATTCGTAAATGTTGAGAGACTCATGTTTTCTTGGAATTCATCTCCAAAGATTTGGTCAAGTTGGGAGAAAGACTGAGGAAATTCTACACATGTTGTGGAAGAGATAAATTGATTCAACACATTCTCGGTATCTTGTTCTTGAAGTTCCCAGGAGAAATCACTAACAAGGGAAATTTCTTCCAAGTTCTCATCCCCGAAAGCACAATCTAACCAAAACAGGTTTTCGGTTACTACATGAGCTGGTGGGTATAAAGCTAGTTTTCTTGTAGATAACCCATCAGAGATAATCATCTCTCCATCCCTACATCCTATAAATGCATTGGTAGTAGCCAACGAAGGTCTTCCCAAAATAATGGGGTGAACTTTGGAATGGTCTTTTGATTCTATGACCATGAAGTCCACGAGATATTCCCATGAAGCTATCGATACAGTGATGTCATCTAAGATCCCAGTAGGCCACACCATCATGTGATCTGCTAGTTCTAGAATCGTTGGGGTAGGGCGGAGGAAGTGTCCTAAACTGAGAGTTTCTGAAGCTATGGTAGTCATCAGGTTGATAGCATCTCCTAAATCAATAAGTGTGTTCCCTATGGCAGTGTTATTGATGATTACAGTCACCACAGGGTTTCCTGGGTTTGAATACTTTGGGATTCTAGGTTGGCTTGCTATGCAATATGATATTTCTCCTATTACATGAATCGTTGGAGGGTCTTTTTGTTTCCTCCCTGGTATTTTAATACATAGTTCCTTTATTACTTTACTATAGATTGGGATATCCTTAATGTCTTGTAACAAAGGGATCTTAATACAAATATTTTTCAATTCGTTAATAAAATCATACTCTAGATAAGTTACAGGTTTTTCTATTACTAGACGCTCTGGATATGGAGGTGATTTTTCCCCTGGAATCAATACTTTAAGTGGATGGTTGTGTGTTGAATATTTAGGAATAACCGCATCTTCAAGAATGGCATCATTCAAAACTTCAGTAGGTATGTTTTCTTCTTCGTTCTCTTCTTAGAGAACAACTAATGACTTGGGTTGATCTTGCATAATTCTTCCAGACCGCAGTTGAATATCATGTATTGGTGTGGTCGAAATGGCATATGATGGAAGAGCTAACAACCCAATGCTGTTAAGAGCTTGGGTTGGCTTGTTGTTAGGATTCGGTATTGGTTGTGCAGTTAATATTGTGGGTCTTGGAGGATTCATGTTCTGGAAATGGTGAGGTTGATTTGGGATAGGTGGTAGTGAAGGAGGTGTAAATCAAGGTAAAATTTGTTGAATATTAGGTGGTTAAGGATAGTTATGCATAGGAGGAGGTGGTTGAGCATAAGCGTTTCCTTTCCACCCATGTGGCCATTGTTGTTGTTGGGTATTCTGAGGGTACTACGGAGGCCAATTCTTCCAACCTGAAGTATTCCATTGTTGAGGTATTTGACAAGGATAGTAGTAGGGTGAAATTTTTTATGGATATTGATATGATGGTTGATATCTATGTTTCCAAGGCCTCCTAGATGATTCACCAAAGTTTCCACTCTTATACACAGCATGCAACCCCGGTAATGATGGACTGTTATCAGTGAGATGTTCTTCTGTATAAAGGTGACAAACTGAAACATTATTCAATGGGCATTCTCTTTTAGGATGTCTAGTTCTACACCTAGTACAGAAAACACTCATTGATGCACGCTCTTCATATTGCCTCTTTTTAGCTTGTAGTGCATCTAGTTTAGAACCCATGGCTCCTAAGATATCTGTTTTGAAATTTTTCAATAGGTTTCCCAACTGTACCCTTGTAACTCCACTAGGACTGGATGTGATCCATTTAGGGTTCCTAGCATAAGATTCTAAAAAATGTCTTCCACCTTTCCCTCTGCTCCTAGAGTAATTCCTACATAGTTCACAAATCTGTGCAAAAGCCTGATGAGAAATATCTCCTGCTACCATGAGATTAAGGTTCTCTAGGAATTCTTCTGAGATTCCCTTGAGGAAGAGTGTTCTTACTGCATCTTCTTGAAGATCACTATATTTATATTTATGTAACACATAGTTAAATTTTTCGAGATAGTCTTCTAGGCTCTCATCTTCAAGTTGTTGAATTTTAAAGATATCATTGCGAGAGTCCTTAGGTCTACAATATTCCTAATATTTCCGTAGAAATGCATTCTTCATGTCTTCCCAAGTTCTAATACTAGACTCTCCTAATCCCATAAAACATCAAAGAGCATAATATTTCAATGTGGCAGGAAAGAGTTTTAGTTTTTGGCCATCTTGTAGGTAATTATAACTCCTACACAAAATGTCAAACTCGAATAAGAATGTATCTGGATCCTCACTACTCTTCCCATAGAAGGTTGGTAGTGAGGAGGGAGAGATATTTTTCATAGTTATATCTTGTGCAGTGTCTAAGATAGGGAATCCAGAAGTACCTTCGGTTCTAACCTCTCCTTCTCCTTCATCTTGTCGGACACGATATTCATTTTCATCCTCCATGAAGATTCGATTTCCAAAGAGTTAATACCTAGGTGGATCCTTTCTTGGTGAATATGGGATGTGCTAACATTCTATTTTAGGAAGAGTACTCTTCTTTTTAGGAGGAGAATTACCAGCTACGTGGGTATCCAGTTTTGAAGGTCCTACTGTTGTTGTCTCAATCTGTGAGATGACTATGTTCACAGAATTCTTGAAAAGAGCATCTACTTGTGCAGGATCAACAAAATCTACTAAGTTTGGACCACCTACTATTGAAAAAGTAGTGTCTTTGGGTTTTTGGACTAATGGAGAGTTGGAGGGTTCTGAAGTTTTATCCTTTGGATTTTCCTCTTATCTATGTTCAATATCAATATGAGCTTGAATGTTCCTGTGGAATTTATTTATGAACAGGATTTTCTGATGTCCCTATGGTTTCCCCTATTTGACTTACAGAAAGGATTTCCTTTGCTTTCCAAGTAGGACTATCCCCTTTAGGTGTCTTCTGATACCTTTCTGGTGAGTTAGTAGTTGGGGTGGCACGTCCCCCGTATATGTTAGTAGGAATTTTAGTTTTAATAAATCGACCTTGCGAGTGTCTAGACCCATTCATGAAAAACAAACTATAACTGAAACAAATTCTAACTGCATCACTACTACTACTAGGTTTTAGGGATGCATGTTATAACAGATGTGCAGGTTCTTACCTCTCGTCTTACTGCTCACCCACTACCAGCCTATTTCTAAATTTCAAAAGAAGAGATTTCAAATCTATCCATAAGTTTTTAAGAGAAGGTCCCATTTATCTAGAACTGAGTTCTACCTATCTACAACTCCCCGACAATGGCGCCAAAATGTTGAGGTGTGTTTACTGTCTTAAAAGAATCACCAAAATATTTAATTATCGACCAGGGTTGGTAATCTTAGAGTTGTGTCACAGTATATGCTGAGGTTGAATGGCACCTAAGTTTCGGCTTGTCAGACCTTAGAAATGTTTTAATAAAGAAAAGATCGAAGATCTTTCAAAATAAAAAATCGAGTCAAACTTCGGAAAAAGATAACAAATGAACTAATTAAGCCAAATTAAACCAACAGATCAGAATAGTATAAAATCATACTAATCTACTCTATGATTAAACAATGGAAAAAGAACAAATGCTGATTAAAGAGTAAACTATTTTTATAAGAATGGAAACTAGTTAACCAATTCTTCAGGTTCTAATCTAGGAATTAGAAACAACTGTAAACAAAATTAAAGACCTATCTATGGAACGACTTAATTTAATAGTAAATTACATAAACATAAAGCTATGATCATTTAAAGAAAAACTACAAACTATTAATAAATTCAATAACTACTTATGCATTCAGTTAATAATTCAAAACTACACTAAAGCATCTAATTCTCATTCCATTCTCCTTGATGTTGTATGTCAAATGTGATAGGAACTGGAGTGAATAAATCGTAATGACTTTCAAATGTAATAGCAAAACAGAATGGAAGTAAATCTAACCTAATTTCGATAAAGAGATGTAAAATACAAAGAGTCCAACTATAGTTAACCTTAAACATTATGATCTATCTTATATCCATAAGCAAAATGATATAAAACTAATGAAATCTAGAAGCAAGTAGAAAACTTAACAAGGATATTATTCTGAATTCAATTTGGAAGCAAGTAGAAAACTTGATAAAGATATGTTATATAGAAGCAAGTAGAAAACTTGATAAAGATATGTTATATAGAAGCAAGTAGAAAACTTGATAAAGATATTTATTTCTGATCCAAACTCTATTTCATGAACATCTTCATTATCTGGATGAATGGGAAACTGATCCTGTGCTTAACAAAGAAACTATCGAATTTCAAATAACTTGGAGAATGAAATTATTAACTCTAATTTGAAATAAATATTAAAAATATGAAATAAACTACACTAAGAATAAGACTGATAAATTCTAAAACAGTAACATATTAGTAAATCAAATATGAAAGACATAACTCAAAAACAGTTGAAACAAAATGAAGGAGAATGATATGGAAAGTAAGAATAATGACAAAATTAGATAAAACTTTTATGGAATATAAAGCAAATCCCTAATTATGGTTAAAAGTACTAATTAAGATCAAGAAAGATAACAATTAAAGATCCTAAGAAACTGAATTCAAAATAAGCATAAAAATAGTGTAGAAAGAATGAAAGTCTGAATGACGATCCGGATGGCTATCCAAATGACAGTCCGGATCGAAGAAAACGAATTAAACTAAGGAAAGAAGTAGTTTTGATGATCTTAATCGTCAGCTGGCGAATGCAGATGAACCTACAGTGCAAAGAAGTTAGTGAGAAGACTATTGAGAAGCTAAGATAGTAGGAAGCAATCTATTCTAATTATTATTTTAAAATATGAACTACTTGTATAACATAGTTAAACAAAACAAAGAATAATACTTAACCTACAACTACAGAGAAAGAAACTAATGGAACTAACTCTAATTATAGCTAAGTTGGAAGCAACAACTATCTAAACTCTATCTAATTGCAGAAAAACTGAAAACAAATTAAAAACACTACCTTGGTCAACCATTATCAGTTCTGGAAACATAAATTAAGTTAGCAGTGAAATACCGATTATACGAACATAAGAAAATAACATATACAAGAAAACATAATTAATTATATAAACTGGAAAATGAACTAGCTATTTGCAGAAAAGAAAATACAGGAAAACATAAATAAAACCTCGGTTGATGAGGGGCCCTTCCTAGCAATCAGAGATGGAAACTAAATCAACTTAGTCACCAACAGCACAGCATCAACAATGAAACGCAAGAGCTTCCATTAACTGAGAAAGTTACACAGTGCTTGTAGCTGAAAAATACTAACAATTGCCTAAACTCTAGAGATTCGGAGACTCAAGGACTAACTCGTCTCTGTCACAAAGAGGTCTATATATACAATTTTACAATGGGGAGAGCAAGTCGACACTTTAGTGGTCGAATGCTCTAATAATAGGCAGTCTTTAAGACTGTAAAATGGCTTCCTGGTGGCTCACGACAACGCAGAGGTCGCTTTCCTGCTTTTACGGTGTCAATCCTACCCGACGCAAACAGATGCGTGTTCATTTCCTTCAGTCGTGGGAAGAATGTATGCTGGCAAGTTGGATGGACAAAGGAGAGGGCTCCTGGAGCATAGAAGTGGGCAGAGAAATATGTTGGCCGACTGAGCGTGGGTGGACAAGGCTCCTCTAGAACATTGGTGTGAACAGGCGTGCGTGATATCAGGCTAAACGAACAGGAAAGTCGGAACGTTGAAGTGTCGACGTGGGTAGACTGTGTGTTGTCGAGCTCAGGAGACAGGGAGGTGAATCTTCTAGAACCGGGGCTCACCAACCATAACTACCACGTTGCTAACAAAATCCATGTGTCCATTTCTGTCTTTAATGGCTAGGAATATGCCAACCGATGATTCCACGGATCGAACACAGGGCTGAATGGTGCGATGGATGCGGCTGAACATTGGCAACGTAAACATGCGTCTACATGGAGGGCCATTTGAAGGCTGCAGCTTGTAGAGGAAAAACTAAATGCCACACATGTCTAGAAATGTCGCTTTAAACATTAATACATCACAATATAGCGAGATTTGACCAAAATTCATATGATAAAAGAATATATGCATACCTGGAATTACAAAGGTAAATGAGCAGATTTAGTGAAGGGGCCAATCGAAATAACCGGGTGTAATGGGGCAGGGTGGGTGCACTTCTTAGTTTGGAATTGTTGTCATGGAGGACATTTTTTAACACCTCGATACAATCTTTGAAGATAGATGGCCAAAAATATCCTGCACGAAGTATCTTCTGGGTTGTAGCCATCCCAGAGAGATCACCGCCACACGCTCTAGCGTGACAGTCATTTAGAACCTGTTCAGCCTCTTCATGAGTGAGACAATGTCGAAGAATATAATCGATACCACGAAGGTACAAAGTATCACTAATGATTAGATAATTCTTTGCATGGTGGCGGATGCGAGGACGATCGTCTCGCAAAAGTTGAGGGCTGAAGCGTTGGGTCTGAAGATATAAAGTAATATCTCCATACCATAGATCAGGCATGTTGATGACGAACAATGATTCATCTGGAAGAGAATCATTACGCTCAAAATCGACATCAGCACGGCGAAGATCACAAATCAGCTCAACAAACACCAAAGATTTTTTCAACTTAGCCTTTTAAAAAAGGAGATCAAATTCTTGCAGTATCACAATCTAGCATGAATACTTTCCCCTGAGCACCTGACGTGTTAAAATGTGGTACATGGGGTTTGAATCGGAGATGATGGTGGTGGTGCGAAGCAAGATGTAATGTCGGAACTTTTGGACAACGATGACTACCGTGAGAGTGAGTTTCTCGACATGTGAATAACGAGTTTCGGTGTCAATGAGACCCTTACTGGCGTAGTATATCACATGCTCCTGGGTGTTGTTGTCTTCTTGAACCAAGACCATGGAGATCGTGGTGGTAGAAGCAGCAAGATAAAGGATATAATCCTTATAGTAATTGGGCGACTGGAGCACAGGGGCATGTGTGAAGGCATGTTTTAAGCTTTCAAAATATTGTTGAGATTGGTCATCCCATATGAACAAGACATATTTCTTCATCAATATCATCTAGCCCTGCGTCTTTTGCATGAAATTACAGACAAAAAACCTTAAATAAGTTGCTTTCCCTTGCAAGATTTGAAGTTCCATTATGTTGGTGGGAGGTGGAAGGGAAATGATGGCTTCCACCTTCAAGGGATCAACGTGGATCCTATCTTTGGAGACTATGAAACCGAGGAGTCTTCCAGACTCGAAGCAGAAGATGCACTTGTGATGGTTCAGGCGGATGTTATACCGCCTGCATCTGAGGAAAACTGTCATCAGATTATCAATGTGGTACTTACGCTGCCGTGAATGGGCAGGTAGATTTTCCAAGTAAGGTTCCACAAAGTACTTCACGTCGTGAAAGGCATACGACATGGCCCACTAGAATGTGGCACTAACGTTTTTAAGACCAAAAGGGAGTTTGTGATAAGAAAACGTACCCCAAGGACAGATGAAATCTGTCTTGTGCTAATCAGCCAGGTAGATCTTGATTTAGTTGTAACCGGAAAATCCATCCATGAATGAAAAGATGACACTTCCCACACAGTTATCGATGATCTGGTCGATAAAGGGAGTTAGGTAATTGTCCTTAGGACAAGCCTTGTTGAATACCCAATAATCGACGCAGACACAAATGGTACCTTTCTTTTTAGCTACAAGGACGACATTCGAGACCCATTTTGTCAACGGGACAGGGTAAATAAAACCAGCTTTCAAGAGATTTTCAGTCTCTGCCTTGATTGCTGGAGTCTTTCGGAGGTGCACCGGTTGCAACTTTTGTCAAACTGGTTTGGTGTCGGGATAGGTTTGAATCATGTGTGAAACAATAGCGGGGTCTATCCTGTGCATTTCCTCGTACGTCCAAGCAAACACGTCTCGAAATTTCTTGAATAAGGCCGTGAACGTTGTGATTTCTTTAGGGGAACACTTCTGGCCCAAACAAATGTGTTCCACTACACTAGGAGTAACCGAAATGGTAGGCTCAATGTTGGGCAAGTTGCCTTAAGAGTCCGTTTGACACGTAAGTATCGAGGACTGAGATCCAAGGTAGACATCTGGTGTAAAGACGGTGCTAATGTTATTCTCTACAGTATCCAATGAAGGAAGGAATGACGACCGATGATGGAGGTCTTCCCCCGGAGGATCATCTACACTCATGATTTCCATAATGGACTCATTGGAATGAAAAGTCCATAACAGAGGATCGGATGATGTCCACTGTAGAGAACAGGAGGTGGAAGCCACAACTAAGTGGTCCTCCGCAGCTGCCTGGATAGCCTCGTACGTAATTTCGGTGGGTGAAAGAGGCATAACATCTCCAATCAAGTGTGTTGTAGCTTCAATAGATATAAGCCAAGAATCAATAGTGTTGGGAATGGATGAAATCTGCGAGGAGATCATGTTCACCATGGCAACATGATTTGGGGGATCCGTGGTTGGAAAAATGCCCATAAGGGATGAGTCCTTAATGAGGCCAACCCCATGTTCTCGTACTAATGCAAAGATTGTCCAAATAATGGAACGTTATCGCCCAGATGAGTAGCGGTGTCAGGTGTGCAAAAGTCCAACTAGCCGACAGTAACAATTCGGCCATGATGAGGGAATTTTACTATGCGGAAGACAGATGATGCAACCGCAGTCATGGTGTAAAACCAATTACGACCAAGCATAATTTTGTAATCTAACGGAGCAGCGACCACTTCCACGTTAATGGTTGTGGTATTGCCACCTAGCTCGACTGCTAAAGCTTGTAATAGCCCATGAGGTTGAAAGCCACATCCGTCGAATGCTTTCAAAGTGGTAGAGAATGGTTCAACTCGGGAAATCCGATGGCTCTCCAACATGAGATCGACATGACTAAAGTAGAGGCACCCTCGTCCAAAATGGTAAGATGGATTGTCTTCCCAACTATGTTCGTGGCAACTTGAAATTCCAACTAATGGGAAAGCCTCGGTTTGAAGTATTCCAGATGGAACATTATGTTATTCGATGAATCCAGATCAACCATGCCGATGGCAGCGAGGGGAGTCTTGCGCTGGTTAGGACAGTTTTGCAAGACTTCAAGCATCGACCTAGCACAGGGTGCGTATGCCAGGTCCTCTACAATATTGTAGTTTTGAGTCGCCCAAGCATTAGGATTGAAAACAGATTTTCTAATTGTGCTCTTGGTCAGATTCAACACTGACTCGAAAGAGGGCTTCTCGATGGTGAGAGAAGTGGATGGTACGGTGACGTCGAGAATTGAAGTGGAAGCTTTTTCAGTATTACTTCCAACAGGTTCCTTTGCCGGGACCGAGTCATATGAACGAAAATGGGTGTTCAAGTTGATAGTCTCACTACGCATCATGAGAACATGCATGGTGGAGGATGCTTCTCCTTGGGAAGGAGAGGTGTGTGCAATGAGTTGCTAGTTTTTAGTGGGGAAGGGATCATTGAGAACTGTGGTAGTAGAGTTTTCTTTAAGAAACTTCTGAACTTCGTCTCGGTGGGGGCATTCTTTTGAGAAATGGTCTCCACCACACAACAAACAAGGATACTTTAACTTCCTCTTCTTTTTGGTGTCTTCCTGAGTGGGCTTGGACTCCTGTTCGTTAGAATATTTCTTAGGTTTTCCTTTATTCTTCTTCTTACCACTGGACTTTGGAGATGAAGTTGATTGCACATAATTCACCTCTTCAGTGGAAGCAGGAGTGGCGGACTTGGTAGTGTTGTTGCTAGCCTATGGTGGTGATGGGGAAGAACCTTGCCAGTTCGACGAACCACTAGTTTGAATAGAAGGATGGGATGCAAGGGATCGAATGATGCCATCAGTTTGGGGTCCCTTGGGTGGTTTCGCAAGATCGTACGTAGGGCAGGGTGTGTTAGGAAAAATTTCATACAATATGTCGGATTGAGCATAGACCAAGTCTAAGTAATGGGAACGGGAAATAGCCTATTCGTCATTGATAGCTCCCCCCATAGCTACATCTAGAGCTACAACAGGTAGAAGTGACTTTGTAAACCATTCAGCTAAGAGTTGGTGCGGAATATGAGCCTTAATAAGACGTCGACTTCATCGCCATTCATTAATATGATCAGAAACATGAGTGGTAGTGTTCTGGGGAAGAGAGGTCAATAAGTCCGTTCCAGTCTCATAGTGAATGGGTAACTGGAAGTGGGTCAAAAATGACATAGCAAGAGATTGGAAATCGGGAAAAGAATTGGGTGGTAGCTCAATGTACCACTTGGCAGCTGGGCCAGTGAGAGTCTGTTGAAATAACCTAAGACGGATCGAGTCGTCCATCAAGGAGTTGGATGAACACCATAATTGGTAGGTCATCACATGGTTTTTAGGATCCTCACCAGGCTTGCTATCAAATTTGGGGATATCTGATGGTAACTTAACCGGAATGGGTAGCCAGTTGTGCCCATGGAAAATGGAATCATTCGTTAGACGAGACAAGTCGAGTAAGTCCAAAGTAGCCAAAAAGGGCAGCTGTTAGTTCAGCTGAGGGTATTGATAGTACTGATAAGGCATGTATGGACCGGTAGAACCTTGAATTGACTGGTTATAAGGTGTTCCCGGAGGAAACTAACCATAAGGGGGTGTGCCTCCTGGACCGTAAGTGGGTCCACCACCATCAAAAGGTGTTCGATTACCATAATAAGGTGGCCCATTACCATAAGGTGTGGGCCTGCCTCCACCGTCGGGAGGGGGTGGGCCACCTCCAAATTGTAGGGGTATGCCACTACTGCCAGGGTAGGATGGGCCACCACCGCCTCCACTGGGAGGAGGTGGTGGTCTACCACGACTGTCAGAATAACATGGGCCTCCACCACCTCTGTCGGGAGGACGTGGTTGTCCACCACCGCCGCTGGAAGGGTAAGGGCCTCCTCCACCACCTCCACCATAGTAGGGTGGTCCTCCACCACCACCACCATAGTAGGGTGGTCCTCCACCACCACCACCGGGATGGAATGGTCCTCCATGACCTCCACCGGGAGGGGGTGGTGGTCCATCACCACCACCACCAGGATGGGATGGTCCACCATTGCTGCCACCGGAATGGGATGGTCCTCCACCTCGACTCAAAGGATGAGGGCCTCCACCTCCACTGCTAGGAGGGGGGGGCCATGATAGCCGGAATGAGGTGGTCCTCCGCCAGAAGGGAGAGGTTCACCTCCTCCAGAGTGTGGGGACCCACTGCCTCCAATGGGAGGTTGGGGTGGAAAAAACCAGGGTGGTGGACTTGAGGGATTGTAATTGGTGGTCCATGTTGTAAAACATTTTGTTGTCCCCATAAAGTGTAAGGATTTCTGGGGTAGGGTACCCTGTAGAGTGCGTTTCCGGGATTGACTTGTCCCGACATAGGGTTAAGATAACCTGGATACGCTTCACTCGATGGTGGTTGAATTACATTGGATGGCCCCCCAACATGGTATAATCCCATAGTGGAAGGTCCAAGAGGTAAGGAATTTCCAACGGAAGGATTGATGGGAACTCCACTTGTAGTATTATGGTAAAGAGATGGGGGTTTCCCCCCAACAACAGCTTGTTAACCACTAAGTAAATCTTGATCCAACACGGGTTGTTGATTATCTACTCTAGGATTATCATTACCTGTGAAGAAGGTAGGGGGTAAAGTGTATCCTCCCCACAAAGTTTGGGGTGGGGGAGGAGTAGGTGACGTAACCGTGGTAGTAATAGGTGTGTTGGATTGTTGTCCTTCAATAAGTTGGGTCGCTTGAGGTATAGGACTGGTCTTGTATCTAGGAGATGAATGTGCAAGAGTTGATGGTTGACCAGCCTCAGAAGTGGTCACGTGTTGTGTGGATGATTCCAGTGAATCATAAGATCAATAACGACTCGAGAGTAGTTGATAAGGAGGTAACGTCGGGTCTTCAACCCTTCGTGAAAAGCTTTGTTTTTAAAACTCTGCGGCCATGGCACGTAATCGAGTCAATTGTTCACGATAAGGTGCCATGCCGTCGTCGGGAGTAGCTCAACTAGGTGGCGATGCAACAGCAAAATGAGCCACTGGGTGGCCCAGAGATGATGTCCAATAAGCTGTTGTGGGACCAACAGCTGTTGAAGGGCCATCCTGGGGTGAATTAATCCATTCCAATGATCTAGGCTCTACCGGTAGAATAGGAGGTGGGTCTTGTGAAGTAGAATTTTGTGCTTCTTCACCCTATGGGGGATGAGAGGCAGGTGAATCTGGAGAGAACATATGTTCTCCAATATTCAAAGTGGGTTTTTCCACTTCAGTTGACACGACCGTGGCTTGTGGGTCCATCCTTACCCGTGAAATTACCTCCTGGTTAAGGGGATATTCGGGTGGTAGGTTTTGAATCCTACAAGACCTTCTCTAAGGAAAGTCAGCCAGAGTGACTGAAACAATAGTTTCTCCTAGGGCAAGCTAAACAAAAGAAAAGCAATCCAGACAAAACCCTATGGAAACTAAGGCCACAAGCAAACTTATGTGATAAGAGTGGATTCAAAGGTGTGGAACCTCATAGGATTGTCAAGGCTTCGCAAATCGCTATATACCATACGGTCCAACAGTAAAATGCGATAAGGAGGATTGGGACCGTACTCTTGCCTAAATACCCGATTACCTGGACGGTACTTGCATAGTAATCTCCCCGAGTGTTGTTCTCGGTGTATTGGTCTACCAAGACGGCCAAAAGGTCAACTCAGTTGGTCTCAGGAATCCTAATGGTGTCTCCTGATATACTCAAGGTATGTGGGAGCTCAAATCCGTAGTGGTGTTGTCTAATGCACAACCGTACGGCACGAGACCTTCCTATATACTACCGAGCACATGAAACACCTTTCTATATATGCCAAGTATGTGAAACACCTTTTGATATACGCCAAGTACACGGATTACTTGGTGGGTACATGAAAGAGCTTTGATATACCGATAAGTACGTGGAAGACTACAATACCCTCGGAATACAGTGCTAGCAAGTAACGACAGCTGCCACGTTTTACGACGCCAGAGCATGTCTCTAACTTACACACAAGTTACTAAAAATTTTGCCCTAGTTCTACCGTTAATTTTATCTTGGACGGTTAAGTGAATGCATGAGGTGAGTACATAATCATAAAAATAAAGCAGGCCCTAACTATATGCAAAACATATTATTTTCTTTTGATGAACTCTATGTATGGGAGGGAGAAACTTCTTTCTAATGATTTTACCAAAGCAACACAATGCAACACAGTCTCAAAGTCTACCAAATTTGACAAAAAGTACTCTTTTCATTTTCCATTTTTTCAAGCAAAACACAAAAAAATAACAAGCATGACAACCAAATCCAAATGTTTTCTTTTGTCTTTTCGAATCAAAATTTAAGAAATGAAAAGAGATGAATTTCCTATCTAGAGCACTCTAACTTTTCAATTTCACTATGATAGCTTAAAAATACAAAAACAAAAAATGCATGCTATTTTCTCAAGCATGGAGTCGCTTTTGTAAAAATTGATCTCATCTGAATTCTTCAAGAAAATGAGTGGTTCATAGTTCTCGAAAAGCACAAATGACTAATTTTCCTTCAAACTTTCCCAAAAGATTATTGAATGATGATTCCAATGCATGAAGTAATTTCTACAACAATTTCCAAATATACTTGAAAACAGTGAAAATGATGCACTTTCAATTTTCAATGATATGCCAAGATAACAACTTGATAATATTGGTATTTTTAAGAATGGATAACTGAAAAGAACAGTGGTTCACAGCACTCTAAAACTCAGAAAATGTCAAGCAAAAGACAAGCACTCAAATGGACTGAAAACACTTCACAACACTCCAAACACTCAATCAAACAACTGAAATGCAAACAAAGCTTAATGACAAGTGTAAAAAGGGAGTTTGGGATCAGATCCAATGGAAGGATTATTAGATCAGGTGAGGAGAGGGAAGATGACAAGGTTAAGTGGATGAAGATGGAGGAGCTCAAGGTATTCACCACTACCAAACTCAAGCTTATCAAAATGGGACCCAATACAACCCACACAAAAACCAAATAAAATCAACACACTGATCACAAGGGTCTCTGACTAGATTTTGCAGCACAGAGAGGGTCTGCACACCAAACCAATACTCAAATCAAAAAGATGGAAGGGGATTCCCACATGTCAATTTTGACAAATCGACACAGTCTGTGTGTATACACATAGCGACCGTCACATTTGACTAGCACGGGGAATGCGATGATGTCGCAGTACACCTGTGGATGGGTTGCAACGACAGGCCAACAGACAGAGAAGCAGAGGTCAAATCAATGCTCTGGATACACTGCCCAGGTGCGACGGGTGAGATCCAAGTTCAAGAATGAACAAATCTCCAAACAATGAGCAATAAAATGGTTTGAAAGTAGTGAGTACAGACTCATAGGAGGACTATAGACTCTTCAAAGTGAAGTTCTAGTGGTGAAAAATACTTAGGAGGCAAAATGAAATGACTTGCAAAACAAATCAACTGAAAATGAATTTCAAATTGAAAACTACAAACAAAGAATGTACTCCCCAGTATGGTCACCATATTTGTTTGGCGGACAATCTACCAAGAGCGGACTCGAGGCCTAATCTCTCTAGCTCAATGTGAGTCTAGAACAAATAAAGACAGAACATAAATAACTCTCCTAGATCTAATTAGAGATCAAGGAACTATATTCTCTTACCCTTTGAATCGCTGATCCTTTCTCCTTGAATGTTGCTCCAAAGCTTGATAGTCTTCAGATCTGAGCTGAGAACCCTGTCAAGACAATACAACAACAGAAGCAGTAAAATAGCATCTACACAATAATATATCTAAGTAAGCAATTAAGTAGGAAAACTACACAATATATCACTAACATAATGAGATTGGTTGAAAGCACTTATATTACTGTATTAAAAGGGAAATACATAGGATGAAGAGATTAAAACCATTGACTTAACGTAGCAATCCTTCTCCGAGCAAGCCAATGCCAAAGCCTCCAAAGAGATGATGGATCTCTCAAGGATGAGTGGAGATCTCTCCTAAGCTAATTTCAACATCATTTAGATACTATAGACTTCCTCCCTTTAGGATGGGAGAGAGCTTCACTTATATAGGACTAAGTGGATAGGATAGGTTGAGATATTGTAGGAGAGAGATGGGGGGTCCTTCCAAGAGGTTAGGAACTGAATGTCAGCTTCCCAAAGGATAGGGATAGGGATGCACATCATCTAGCTTAGAGAATGGGCTCGAAGAATCTATTTTAGTCCATTAACTGACATCGTCGTAGTCTATAAGAGGACAAGCTACGACGTCGCAGGTTGCATGAGTACAACCTGCGACAACCTCTCCAAACCTAGTACAAATGGGTTTGCATCTCTTCCAGGTTAATGACTTAGTCAAGAAAACTTTAGGGATGTATACACTAAGTCTCATGATGGTAAGATTTTAGGTGTAATAGCAACTAGGCTTTTTCTTTGGAATTGGGGTAGTTTGTTTTCTTGATTTAAAATTCAGATTCTTAACATCTTCTTGCCCTTAACTCGTAGTTTCCAATTTATTTAATAGTATATATTTATATAACTACAGTTTCACTTATAGTTATTATTCCTTGATAACTAAACTTTTTAATTGTTTCTATTTTGAATTGAAAATAGAACTCTTAGTTTTTATTTATTTAGTTTATAAAAATAATATATATTCATTTATATATATTATGGACTCAACTATTTATTTATCTCTTTACTATTCATATAACTTTTATATGTGTATATATAAATTATCTTTTACTCTATATATAAAATCTACATATATATGAGACTCCTTCATACTTCCCTTTTTATATTCATTGCATCATATAGTATATATATTCGATCCTTCATTTATTCATAATATTTATTTATCATAGCCTTCTGTGGGTTTGGTTGGTCAACTAAATATAGGTAGTTCTAGATCCTTTTTGCATGCTTGATTCCTCGTTTTAGTGGCAATGTCTTTCAATCCTTGATGAGAAAATAGATAATGATTCAATTAATCAATTTGAATAAATATGATGAGCATTGGTGCTATTCGTTGTTTTTAAATATCAACACCTTAAGTGAGGTAACTCCAATGCTATTCAAAGCTTATGCTCAACAATTATAATGGGAGTTACACTAGTGCAATTCCAGAGCTTGTGCTTAAAACTAGTACAAGGATGCATTTGTAAGATACACCTAGGGATACAATGGCCAAATATACGATGCTCCAGAGCTTATGGTCAACCTCATAATGGTTGGTGTGCTCCAGGGATTATGCCCAACACTTATTATTTATCTTGTGGGGTTATCTATGTGCTCCAGATCTTACGCTCAACACATAATACAGTAACCCATGTGCTCCAGGGCTTATGCCCAACACATCCATGTGCATCAGGGCTTATGCCTAGTACATAATAAAAGTCCTCCATGTTCTCTAGAGCTAAGGATCAACATAAAATAAAATATCATCCCTGTGCTCTAGAGCTTACGCTCAACACATAATAAAAGGTCAAAGTCTCGGGATATGACATCCCTCCCCACTTAGAACAACACTGTCTCGGTGTTAGTGTCTCTAAATAAAACCCTGAAAGAAGGTGAGTTAAGCCTCTTTCATCGTGGTTTCATTATCCCATGCGGCCCCATAAATTCAATCTCCTTTTCAATTCAAGGTCTTATTGAAGCTTCCTTAACCCCTTACCTGCAATAACATCAAAGTACTGTCAGTCCCATGACATATAATCAGAACGTAAAGTAAATGGGGATATCATAATCCTCACATTGTTAGTCATGCTTCGATGTTTCTTGCTTTTCATACCTATACGTTTCACAAACAACACTTGAGTTGTTTCTAGTGTTTCATCATAAAACACATTCATTCATATGGTTTTTTTTCAAAAGTCAATTAAGTAATATTTTTCCTTTGCAACATCATGTTTTTTCCTTTTCGTGGCAAATATTTTTAGAGTTAGATCTTCTTACAAATATTTACTTTGTAATTACTTGTACCTGCACATCTGTCATTCACACATGATCATGATCTAAGATAATATTTTCAAAATTATTGACATGGAAGTTCTTTTCCAAGTATCCTTAGTCATTCTCTACTTGCTTTTCCTCAAAAAGCAATCATATCAATGCTCATAACATGAACTGTGCATGAAGATAACATAACATATACATAATCTATGCATAAATGTGCATAACATATGCATAACATGAGCATAAACAAATCTCGTGTGCCATAGAATACCATCTCAATACCCAAATAGGATTTGTCAATCAAGGTGTTCTCGAGCATAACATTACATAAAATTTGGCAATCTAGTTTAATAGTAGTTAAGGGGTTACTGATGCTCCGGAGTTTCTATCTCAACATCAATTAATCACAATGAGTCTAAGTGCTCCATAACTTTTACTGCTCAACACTTCACTCAACAAGTGCTCCAGATATTTTTACTGCTCAACAACGATGAATATTTTATCAATCTAGGTGATCCCTCGTGTATTCACTCAATCACCAAATAAGTTTTCCATCTTTATTATTAATGTAGGGTAGTTACAAGGTCTGTTTATTATCCCTTTTTGTAGATTTTGTAAAATAAATTGACACATAGAGTAAGCATAACATGAATCAAATCATAATTTGAAAACTCATATTTGTAATAGTACTAAAACAGACATATATAGGTAGTCCAACCCGTGATCCTAATACAAGCCCATGGTAATTCACCTCAGGCATATTCTAGTAGTAATAAATGAACACCTTTACAAAGATTGTGGTATTATACTATGGTGCAGTCCAAGACCGTTTATTTATGCTATGAGGTTCCTCCCGACTCAACATCAGATCATATTAATGCTTTCAAGACTTGATTAACACTCTACGCATATTTTAAATATGTTAAACATCATTTAAAAAAAACATGATACTTCTAGTATCTTGTAACAAACATGTATCAATTATTTCGACAAGTCTTAAATATATTAAATTATTCATGTAGTTGACTGTCATTAGTCTAATTGTAAGCATTATGCTACCTATTTTTAAGCAGTCATACCATTATTTTTAGAAACTATCTCCTGTATTACCTTCCGTTCACAATGCTTGGTGAAGTCTCTTGTACCCTCATGCACCTACATGCTTCACTTACAATCTATTTCAAGAAGTTATTTATATCATAATCTTTTGTTCATCATAAATAAAAGCATAACATTTATCAAGCTCCTATCTTGATTGTATATAAAACAAATATTGTTTGCCACCAAACATTCTCATGCGAACTTCTAATGCATTTACTCCTTTATCAACAAGTATAGTCACAACTCAATTTGGACATATCTTGTAAGCATAGTCTATACCTTCTTTTCTTATAAACTTGTATATTATATGATTAGTACTGCTATTGGTTTTTTTATGTCTTTTCCACAGAAAATTTAACACAAAGTTTTCAATAACAATTTTCATGGAATTTGTATGCGTAACCCTTCTCGCATAATCTCACAAGTTAAAATTCTTTTGTAATTCATTCTTCGATATTTATGCATGTAAACCTACCATGAACACATATTTGTATTTTTACTATGAAATTCTACTATCATTCATTTAGTGCATGCTTTAGTACTCATAACGTATGATGCAGATGTCCATAGCATAAGGTAACCACATACATATTAATAAACATATCAATTATTTCAAAACATTACGACCAAGTACAACATCTACAACTTTCATGGATTCAAGTACTTATGTCGAGCTTCTGAGACTTTTCTCATGCTACTACATCTTGTTTATGCTTTACTAGTACTTTAATATATGATTTTTTTCTTGTGCTTTTGACACCATGCATTCCAATGGTTTAGACCTTTTATCTTCCTATAACTTTCTATACTATAGGTTAAATGCAAGCTTTGACCTTCTACTCATACAAGAAGGTAATTATTTCTATCCTTACCAAAACATTACATACTTTGTCTAAGCAGATATTTTTGAAAACATAATTATCACTAATAGAGTTTCGAAGCTCATTTTATGCTTCTTTAGTACTTATGATTTATGATGCAACACATGTGATATAATTATCGAGCATTGTTTTCAATTACTAATGGCCAATGCACCTATGATGCATCTAACTAGTCCTATTAAGTCTTGGAACTCTTTTCATGCCATTATTAGTCATGACCTTTATTCTAAGTTTAAAGTATTTATTATAAATTACTTACGTCACACTTCCTTAAGTATAGTCACTTATACCATACTATTTGTATAGATGCACTTTGTATTTGTGCAGTACTCCTGCTCAATGTTCTTTGATTGTTTGTTTCTAAATTTCTATATAGAAGATAATTACGACGTTTAAGCATGCATACTTCCTGACTTCACGATCAGTATCAATCTCTATCCTCAATAGGTTTATTTTACTAAAAGCTTTAAACCCATTCTGTCATAGGGTTTTAAAACATTTTTTTCTTTCCTATGTAATCCTTTTTGCTTGCTTGACTATAGTATATAAAACAACTTTTTTTATTTTTTTTTAATCTTTTAATGATATACCAGTTTAGTTGATACTTGATATATACTATGCATGTTAAGAAGATAAAGAGATTTTGATTAGGTAATTTAATACTGAAGAAGTTTTGTATTTATATATACTATAGAGAGTACACAACGCACTGGCTCGTTTGCGAGTCCATAGGCCATAGTGTTGTAACTCAGCTTTGTATTTTGTTTTCATTAGCTCGGGTGGCTTGTTTGTCCTGCTCCTATCATTTATTTCCACCACTAGCTCCTCTTCTCGAGGAGGTGAAAGCAAGTTTTCATGTCGACCATTGTTTCTTTCTGTATTCATGTTTCAGTTTTCTTGTAGTCCCTAGTTTCAGGCAACGTGTAGTAAATAAGATCTTTTAGTTTTATAAAATCATAAGTAAAGTTTTGAAAACACTTTTCTGCAGCGAATGTCTTTTTAAGTAGTGAGCCCAAAGGTCTCTGAGTGTTTGAATTTGGGATCTGATACCACTTGTAATGTCCCTTAAATCCTAGAATTTTTTTTTTTCGTATGGAGTATAATTTTCAATAAGACCTAAGATTCATTTAAAATTAACTTCATTACTAAGTTATAATACGAAGAATGACATTGTACCTTAACCAGGACACTTTTGTTTATATGTTATTGACCTAGCATATCCTAGCTAAATGTAATGTTCATTATTGATATCATTACTCTGCGATGTTTGTTTTCTTTATATATTATGATACTTTGTTCACTGGTTTGATGTATGCTCCAGTCCCAAAACTCTTGTGTTTTTAATTATAATCACTGTGTGTTTACTGTGATACATTAGATGTTTTATGCTCTTACTTCCAAAGTTGGTGTGAGGGATCTCATGGGATATGGGATTACTTATCTTTTCATGAGCTAAGGCATATTTAGAATGTGATTACAGGTGTCCATGGAGTAACCTTATGCTAGTTCTTCCTAAAAAATGGATAACCTTTGGTAGGAAATATTAATGTTTGACTTATACTAAAACTATGCTTATACCCAAGTGCTTCTATTTGAAAGGCATGGCTCCCACTAGGGTAAGAATCAAACTAAAGGTGGAGGTAGCTGGGAGTTATGAGGGCCATGTGAAGGCCTCGTGGGAGCCCTCCACGCTGGATAAGGTAAAAGAATCGAACTACCCTAAACACATCGTTTCTCTGCATTATTTGTTTTTTTCCTGGGCATTGGAAAAAGAGATCAAGGGCTCTCTATCACACTTCGTTGTTTGGGAGAGGTAAGTGCATGACCAGAGCATAGCTCTTGGTCTACGTATTACCTTTACAGAAAGGCAACAACGTGGTGAAGGTAACGACCTGTGCTTACTGTGTTTGCATTTCAATCTAATCATAGAAGTTGAAAATCAATAGTTTTACTAATCCAGGGTTTCGTTTTTTCTTGTCAGGGAGCTTTCGAAAAGGCTTCTCGAAGAGTGCTCATGGGAGATTGGGGCCTAGATGAGGAGGTGTCTTGGATGCGAAAGGGCCCTGGTAAGCCCAGGTTCATTGATAACCTTGTTCACTTCATGCGACCAGTAGAAGGTTTATTAGGATTAACTTGATTTTTGGGTATCGTGTATTTAATGGCTATGCCATCTGGAGAGACAAGGAGATTTCATAGAAGTTTCTAAGCTCCTGTATTTACTGTAAATGTAATCGTTTTTCTTATAAAATGGGAACTTGCCCACATAATTTTATGTAAGCCGGCTCAGGCGTTGAAAGGTGTCTCTGTGATTTATACGTTTATTTGTTTTTGGATACATTATGTAATTTGAGGAGTGTCTCTATAACAATGTATGGATATGATTGTTTTACCTACATTTATCATCTTGTTCTATGCGCCATCTACAGGCTATTCCCCTGTTCTATTTATAAAACGTTTATGTAAATGGTATTTAAAACATGTTCGGTTACTGTGAAACCTTTAAATCTTGCAATACCTCTTTAATGTAACTTGGATAATTCAAAATGTCGATCCTGTATATTCTATGGTTATCTTACTTGTGTTATCGTTTGCTATTGTACCGTCATATACTTATGTCTCTGGTTGATTTGCTATATTAAAAATAAGTTACGTTTATTGAGGTTATGAGTGAGTCTCCCTATGTCCATTTCTACCTGTTTAATGAGGGCGCAATTATGGTGATTCTGTTGCTTGATTTAGGCATTTGAATATTCATTTACTGCTCTTGGGAAAAGCCCTATTTTCGATTTGGTGTGTTCCTAGTTTCGACGGATGGCACAGGAATGGAACCCTAGCCAAACACGTCTGGGAAGGCTCTGTGTGGTTATCATTTATGTTTATTGTGCTTTTAATTACCGTGTAAATATGCTCGCTTAGTTTATTGATGGGATAGGGTTTAACTACGCTGAGAGTGTGATATGAGCTTGTAGGCATTCATTTTCATTTATTAGAGGGACTCAATCCCGGTATTTCCAGTCAGATGATTGTGTGTTGTTTTCTTAATTTATCACCTGCTGACATAAGTTCAAGCCCCTAACTCTATCTGTGAAATTCTTTTAATTATTAAATGGTAAGCACAGAGGTGCCTTTGCCAACGTGGCTTACAAAATGAGTCTCATTCCAGTCAATGGTTGGAAGTATGATGATCGTGTAAAAGGAAGCTCTACGAGACTTGATCCCGGGTTTGTGATAACGCTATGTTTTTAATGACTGTATGTGTTTAGTTTGGGAATTTTATTTGTAAGTTTGAAAATGAAAGATTACCCATGCTAGCAGTAGCAGGGTCTGTGATTCTTCAAAGTTTTAATGTTTGTAATTAAACCAGATTTTGGATCTGTTTGAATGTTACTATCATATTTTAGTATTGTTTATTTATTCGGTGTAGGAATATGGTATTGTATTAATCTCCCGAGCTCTAGCAAAAACTAGCTCTGCTAGAGGGAATTTCGTTATGGAAAAGAAAATACGACTCAGACCCGAGTCCGTAATTTTGATGCGATTTTGGGGTTTGCATAATTTGTTTAACTTATAATCTAGGTATAAATTTGGTGTTGCGATTAGTATTTTTAATTGGGGAAAAACCATTGTAAATGGCTGAATTCTAAATTGGTTTGGTATACTTTCTTGGTTCTGTTTAAGGGTTTTGATTTTAGCCTACAGTAAATAAAAGAAAAACACTATATAACCCATGCATTTCATGACTAAGTGCTTATGTCGATGACTATGCTTCCAGATAAAGTATACCTATTTAAAAATCGATTTGCAGTAAAATAATTGGAACTTAGAACATAGTAAATTTCTATTTGAATTACCTTGAGAATTTAAAACTAAAACAAGAAGAACTGAATCATACATAGTGTTGAGGATACTACTACTGGAAATTACTCCTGTAACCTGCACACTACAATCACAGGTCGATAAAAACTACCTTTAACCGACCTGTAAGAATGTAACCGAATTACTTCAGAACTGCCATGTTCCTCCCAACCATAGATCCCAAACCGTTCCTGGTACACTAATCGCACTATTACATATGGTCTAATTTGCCATGAAATTGCGTTGTAATAGCCACGAATTTTCATCCTTGTTGCAACTATTTCGGGTTTGTTTTTTCGTGGAAAGAGATCCGTGGATATAGGGACGAAAATTCTACGTCGTGGCAATAGCAACGCTTCGTTGTTGCCATGTGTTAACAACACAAAAGTTCTCATATCTACGGAAAATGAATCCTGCCACGCAATTTCGTCTCTATATCGATGCACAATTCCTATAAATTTCCACCTGGGTGTTGAACCTTCCACTAATGTTTGTCCCAAAATCCACGCATGGATTCCCAAACTTTTGTGGCAGGTTCAGCATCTGTGTGGAATATATTTCATAGTTCCACGAATTATCGTCGCAGTATCCACGTTGGCATTCACAAACTTTCGTGGTAGGTTCAACAACTGCGTCGAACATTTTTGATAGCCTACATTGATGTTCGTTGATATAGAGACGATACCTGGGTTAAAAAAAAAAAAATTGAATGTGACGATGCAGTCATAGATTTGCTTTAGATAGACTAAAAGCACTTCTCATGAACTAGCTCTTACATCTACAATCAAATCCTTATCAATGATTCCTTTGAGATCTACAAACAAGTCTGCTTAATGGTGGTTTCCAATTCTATCAAACTTCATCAAACAAATAATCTTGCATTGTATTCCTTAAAGTAGTTACCAAGTCTTTATGATAAGCAGTAACACAAATAAAATTTGTTCAAGTAGTTTTCATACTTATCCCTTTTCAACAATCAATTCTTCGACTTCAAGTTTTGCCTTTTAATGGCACAAATATTCAAACTCAAACTCAATTTGGTCACAAAGACTAGGCTCGGTCTTCAAGATATAACTGATGTTATCCCATAACACTATTCAAACTCAATTTCAATTTGGTCACAAAGAATATGCTCAATCTTCAAGTTATAACACAAGTCCTTCAAATATGCTATCAATATGTTTCAATGCTTTGCAAATTGTTCTTCTTCAAGCTCAGATTTCGCATCCTTGTGTCCTTTGAATAATTATAAGGCTTAAACAACATTTTGCAATGTATGAGCTCGGTCTTACAAAGAATTATACCTTAGCTCCATTCACTTCTTACCTCTATTCACTTCTTAATAAAACTTTCTCCGATTCATTTATCATCAAACTTTTCATGAGCTTGTAAACAACAAACGCAGTCCTAGATAGATATCTCAAGAACTTGAACTAAATGTATAAACATGAAGAATTGTAATCCCCAATCTTAAGCACATGTGGATAGCAGTTGAATGGTGATCCGATTGCCATCGAAACTCCAAATTTCGGTAACCACCAGAATCTCCTCCTTGTCACATTCTGAACCCCACATCTGGGTGAATAGTCATGCCTTCAGCTTCTCCCTCTATGGTAATATATCATTGAGGCCTTAAAGGAAAAGTCCCCTATTCTCATGGGAATCCTGATCAGGAATGTACTCAATAAAAGAAAGGCATCAATCTTTCCTTACTCATCCCCCTCCTTCCCTGCCTTCAGATATTAACTGGACAAACTTATGTTTTCCCTACTCCATCCCTAAGCTCGACTTTCATCACGGAAAATCCTCACTACTAAAAATATTGCTAAGAGGGGAATCATTGGTCCCCTGAGATACTCCCTTGAGAAGATATGTCTATCCAGGTATAACAAAAACCTCAATGACCAAGTCACTAAACCCAAACTAGTGAAAACAACAAGTGTTAACCTGAAAACAGAAACTATAATTGCAAGTTTTGAAGGGCCAAATTGGATAGAAGACTTGAACCAAGATGAAGATAAATGGCTATTTGCTGGGACTTGAAGGATTGGAACTCATACCCAAACACTAGGCAAGCATTAAATGATGAAAATAGAAATCCATGTTCATTAGTATCTTGCATTAAAGGAATGACATGATAAAGTTTTACTTTAAACCCCTTCAAGGAAATAAGATCACAATTCTACTTGTCATGAATACCCTATAGGAAACAATTGTTCCACAAATTCTATCATATGAAGTTTGCAATGCTACGGTTTTCTATTCTCAACACTCACTGCATTTTTGAACAAGCAACTCTTTGTAGGCTTATTGAATAGAAAATAAATAGAGTGGAACCAATGGTTGAAAATATTTCTAAATAAACTTTGAAGTCAATTGATATAATCAATCTTACCTCTACCAAATCCCTTGTTTACCAAGTCTCCTAGAAGCACACTAACCATGTAGCAACAAACAATTATTTAAGTTACAACAAAGGAATCCAACCAAAATAAATTCTAACTTGTGCGGATATGAAAAAGGTGGGAAGCAACGCACCAAAAAGAATGCATAGAGAAGGCATGTGTAGGTTGAATGCAGAACCCGAAAACTACATCACGTGACAAGATAACAAACTTGCAAAATACTTGAGCTAGGGCACAATAGAAGATCCCAACTTAGCTTCCATGTTAGAGGCCACTTGATCCAATGAATGCACCAACCCAATAAAAACGAAAACAAATAAAGATCCCAATTGCAAATTTTGATGAGCTGCATAAATTTTCACTGTCAAGTGCACTTTATGTAAGAGGATTTTCCAAAAATACCATAGAACTATATAGGCAACACATGCAAACAATGCAATTACCATGCGCTCAAATGGGAAGATGTATTCACTTAATACCAAACAACTTCAAACAAAGACAAATTACACAATTTTACGTCATGTAGCACAACCATGTTTACCTCTCCCATGCAATTATTTCTGACTCCATACATCACTTCATGGAGATGGGATTTTCTCCATAATCTATTGTTGTCTTCTTATGTGTAACATGAAACTTCTCTGCACTTGCTGTTACCCAGAATTTCATTTGATTTCATCCCAACTTCTATATATTTTCTAGCTGCATATGCAATCACACACAAATCAACATCATCACCTGTTTTTCCACAGTGTCTATATCTCTAAATGGAGATGATCCTAATTTCCTGTCAATGGAAAAGACAAGGTAATCAATTGGGTGTTGAGCGAGGAATATCAACTGATTCTGCTTTGCCCTTCTAGGATATATATAATATTTGTATGGTCGACTGACAACACAATGAACTAAAGAAATGTTGATTTCTTGTGAAAGGTGGTGTTTGAGACCCTGGACAATAATGAGCCTTCAGATGTTTGTAGATCATATAGATATAAACCTCACTAATTTAGTTGCGAGCTTATATGTTTAAAACAAGCAAATACATACTTATTAAACACCGTGTTGAATATCAACACAAAGCATGAACAGTGCGTTGAAGGACATGACTACATGTTGCACCTCACAATTTACCCCAATATACAAATATCCAAATGCATATTTGTAACCACCAGGATAGGGTTTTGTGTCATTTGCATTCAAAGGTAGAACTACTAGTGCATGTTGTTTTGCCTCTTAATGTGCTCTTCTTTGTAAATCAATATGTAGTTCACTATTCATCTATAGGTTGTATGAGATCCAAAAGTTGTAAAAGTGTAGTCTAAACTGTTAGTTTTTTAGAAATGTCAATCTGATCTAGGATCTTAACTGAGAGAATAACATGTACAGCATATCTACAGCATATCAATCATGGACACAATAATACAAGCACACAAGAGACACAGATTTTCACCGGGGAAAACCAAGAAGGTGAAAAACGCCGCAACTTCCTCATAGATAAATAGAGCAATGATACAACCCAAGCATAAGAGATAGTCTTCTCCTAGCAACAGCTTCTCCTCCTCCACAAGCGCGCCACTCTCCAATGAGAGTACAAGTGAATAATAGAATGTGTAAAATGAGAGAGACACACTCTCTATTTATACACTACATCACTTGACCTTTACTTAACTAGGTCGGCCCTAACTTAACCACATAACATTATGATGACTGGGCCGACCCCGAATAGGGTGGTCTAATAACCCTTTGACCCACATGACTCATACAGGGCCGACCCCAACAAGGTGGTCTAATAACCCATCAAGTATAAGTTACGACACTTCCGTATAGAGGAATAATAACATCTCTATAGGAATACAAACACTTCCGTATATAGGAATAATAACATCTCTATAGGAATACAATATACATGGGTAAAATACATTCCGAAGTTACATATACATCAACATAAACTAGCATCAATCTACGGTCCCGTGTCTGATGCGAGGGAAAGCTGATAACTCAGAATGCATATTATATAGTCAGATCAAAAGCAAATAGTTGTTAGCATAGTCTAAATCAAGTTTGAGATGGAAACACTTATTGACTTGATAGTTACAAAAATGTGTTCGAAGTTTATTTAAAACAGAGAGCATATGCACATGTGATAAAGTAACAGTGTCCCAAATTCCATGTAGTTAGATGTTGTGATTACAGTGCAGGGCTATAAACGTTTCTTGAATGATGTGAGCAAAAAGTCAATGTGCCAAAAAACATTTAAGAAAAAACAAGAATGCCAAAAGAATCAAACACCTTTAAGGTAGTATGTGCCCTCCCTGTATCAGCTAATAATAGTGAACACAATTCACATTAGTTCCACAGCACAAATGCCAATAGAAACAATAAAAACAAATTTCCAGAAAAACGTATTCCATGGATATACATTAGTCAGTCTAAATGCTTACCTCTTGAAACCAAGAACTCCAAATGTACAACCCATAAGTTCTTAACACAGGCTCTTTGGTATATTCAAAACTGTTATAATGAGTTACACTGACAAGCAAACTAAAACGATAAACTATTAATATTCAGTAACATGTAATAAAATAAACATATTTATCATATAACAAAAATAGAGATATAGTTTAAGATACCAACCTGGGCGTGAAACTATTCTTGAAAATATACTGAGAAGTGTTACTTTCAGAAAAGACTATTTGTGCCTCAGAGAGGCCAATCTTCTCTAGGAACCAGCTGACCCTACAAGAGGGCGTGTACAAACCAAAGAGAGAGAAATGATTGGAGTTGATTAGGTCAATGATAGTCAAGCACAGTACATAACTCAACATAAATAAAGTCACAAAAATTATAAACTTCAACCAAGTCTCAGCATAAAAGAAGTGATTATCAGCACACCACAACTGATCACAGGTGATCAAAGTCAAGTACTCTATAAGACCAAAAATTCAACAAGGTGGTATAAAAAAAAGGAGGGTAAATGTCTGCATTAACCACAAGTCAAATACAAGGTACTAGAAGTCCAATAATAACTCAATCAAGGTGGGGAAGGTACAACAAGTATTTAATAACTCAATCAAGGTGGGGAAGGTACAACAAGTATTTAATAACTCAATCAGTAACAGGTAATAAAATAAACATATTGATCATATAACAATAAGAGAGGTATAGTTGAAGATCTCCACGTCAACATTAAGCCAAAAATACGACAGCATAGATGTCCACGGTAATATGTTCCATCCAAACCTATCAAGTGTACTTTTAGGTCAGTAGTATTCTTTTCTCCAAACTATAGCAGTTGTTTAGCCATTATCACCCTATAAATCTAAGGATTTACAGGGTCAAAATGGCCAAACAGCTGCTACAGTTCGGAGTCAAGAATACTGCTGACCTAAAAGTACACATGATAGGTTTGGATGGAAACCATTTTCAATGTTGATGCCACTACCCTCCTTATTGTCTTACAAAAAGACATGAAAATGAGGAAAAATACTTAAAATTGTGGACTTCACCCTCAAAGAGTGCGTTACAATCACATTGATAAGGACTTCACCTGCAACCTATGTCTAGTCCCAAGGCTACCACCTTCAAGCTTGAAGTGCAGCTAACAATGGAAGACACAAGTGTAGTTTATTACCCTCATGCAAATTTAATTTGACCTTTCAATTCCCATCACCATTTCCTCTCATACGACGTCCCACAACCATTTCTCTTGACACCCACTCTTCATTCATTCTATATGCATTTCACTATGCAACTGTCTCAGATTCTCACTGTGTTTTCCCTCAATTATTTTATCAATTCAGTATGACCCACGCCTGCCATCCGATGAGTGTTTCCATCAGTCTTGAGTTTCATCCTGGCAACGATGACGATTCATGGTATCATGTTTAATCCCTTCGACTGCAATATGACAAACACATAGTTCACTACGAAGGTTTGTTTGACAAATGTGATGGTTTGGGTTCTGTGCCCTAGGAACAATTTCTCAAAGTGTCCCTGAATGGCACCGGGGTTACGGAACCCAAGCCATCTAATTTTCAGACAAACCTTCGTAGTGAAATTTGAGTTTGCCATATTGTAGCTCAAGGGAAACATAATACCATGAATCCCCACCGCTGTTAGGCTGAAACTCAAGACCGTTGGCAACACTCCTCGGACGGCACGCATGGGTCATACTAAATTGATAAACTAATTGAGGGAAAATGCAGTGAGAATTTGAGATGGTTGAATAGTGAAATGCATACATAATGAATGAAGAGTGGGTGTCAAGAGAAATGGTTGTGGGACGTCATATGAGAGGAAATGGTGATGGGAATTGAAAGGTCAAATTAAATTTGCATGGTGGTAATAAACTACACTTGTGTCTTCCATTTTCAGCCGCACTTCAAGCTTGAAGGTGGTAGCCTTGGGACCCATGACCCTTAGAACCAAGGGTATGCTCCAAATGTGGCCAAACAACCATAGTAGTCTATAAGAGCAGAACTTCAACAAGGTGGTTTTAAAAAAGTTACTCAAGCAGGGTAAATGACCCCATTAAACACAAGTGAAAGATAAGGTACCACAAGACCAATCATAGCTCAATCAAGGTGGGGAAGGTACAACCAGTCATATCTCTCTCAAATGTACATCCGTCCAATATAACCTGAAAGTTCATCATCACAGTATAAGGAAGGGTGGTGGGATGCCAAATAAAAATATCCCTCATTTCTCTATATTGATCAAATAACAATAAGAGAGGTATAGTTGAATATCTCCACGTCAACATTAAACCAAAAATCAGATCTGAAGTGTGGGTACAAATATAGTACCTTGTACTATAGAAAATAAAAGCCATGTATGTTACCTTTCAATTTAGCAATATGGTCTACATAAGCAAAATTTCCTCACAATTACCATCCAAATTTCTGACTAGTGCTAAAGCAACAGTAAAAGATTTTATAACATAATTTTGATCTCTATCAACTTCAGCACTCCTGTGTGGTCCCTATGCTAAAGTTGGTCCTCGAGATGTAAGTTGCTTACACAAATAGCCATTGCATGACTGCACAATCTTCTAAACACATATAAAGTAGACAGGAAACACCAAACATTAAATGTGATACATACCTTGTCTTTGTCTTGCGTATTTCTTTCCTATGGCATAATTTATGAGAATGTATGCACTGTTATGGTCTTATCCTGTAGCTAGATGATTGGGCTATTGAATGATAGATTTGTATTTCGTTGATACCCGTGATACTTTTATCCTGAGTCTAAATTGTCATAAATGATCCTGGGCAAGATGAGCTACTCCAGGGGTTTGATACCTAGACTCGTGGTTTATCAGTTTTTGAAAAGTATGGGTGCCTATCGTAGGTTATGAGTTTTGGAACCATGAATTGGGGAAGTACCCATTTAGAGTTTTCAAGCTTTACGATGTAATCTTAAGCTTGCGTTTGTACTCGTGTGTAGTCGTGGCCTTCGTAAGTCTACTATGTGTGAGGTTAAGACTTTAAAGTGGGAATAAATCGTGTTTGTTGAAGTCTGCCAGTGGTATCGATTGCATTTGACTTCTGTGAGTCTTTAAAGAATGAAATCCCAATTCCTCCTATGAATTTCTATTTTACTATTGAGAAAGATGAATGGTTTGGCTAACGTAGGTTCAGTTTAAGGTTACTGTGTATTTCAATAGATTTGTTGTGATGTGATGCGCCCTTGATTGGGGATGGGGTTCAATCCATGAAATTTGGGATTGGCACCCATAAATAAAATGCAGATGAGGATTGAATTATGGGAACCTATGTGTGGATATGTGAAACTATGTTTTTGGAATACGAATCTCTGTAATACTTGATGCCTTTCTTTTGATGTAAAGTTTGACAAATGGTTGAATCGTAGGGACGTTTTGATAATGAAAAGTGTAGTGTGGCTAGAAGTTTTGATGTCTGGTTGTAGATAAATACTGCAACATTGTCCATTACCAATTTTTTATCAACTTCGAGGTTCTGCTAAGAATCCAATGGAGGGTCTAGCAGGTCTAGCCAAGCTAGCCTGTACTAGACAACACCCCAGGAATAAATTTAGAGTTATTATCTTGTTTTAAATACTTATATTTTTTTCTATCTGAATTTTCTTACTAGTTACTGTGTAGGGATTTCTTAGGTTCTCTTTAAAACATTTAGGGCCGTCCCTTTTTTTATGTTGGAGAATCACCAAATAGAAATGATAACAGTGGCAAACAATCATCTAATAGCCTAGATACACCACAAATCGATTAGGGAAGGAGACTACAATAGTATTACTCATTGCTGATCTTTAAATCTAGGTGTACTTTCATACTATCAACAATTGTACGATATCTAACATCGACCAACTCATTATAAATATCTAGTGCTTCAACCATATCAAGGAAATTACAATTTGCAAACGTAGACTCAGGCATTGCATTCCTTTTACAACTTTAATGAAAACGCAGGAGGTTTTTACACAGTCATCTTTCAATCAAATGAATTAACAATCATCAGCACCACAACCAACTTTCATCAAAACCGCATACATTAAATACAAACAAGCGTTGGGTTTCAAATGCAGGAACTGGGATCGAATCCCTTTAACATTCCACCCATTTAAAATCTTTTGTATGTCTATTTATGAAATTCCCAAAACATGGTAGTAAAGAAAGAACCAAAGCTCATAATTTAAATCACTCAGGAAATCAATTATGGGAACATTACACAATAAACACGATTTATTGAAACCATATCATAACACAAAAAAACCTTCAAAGATTATTACTGCTCAAACCCTACAGATGCAGACTCTAAGGTTTATATTGCAATTCTATAAACCTGACGGAATCCAAGGATCGAATCCCACATTGACACCAAGAAAACAATAGATGCCCAGGTTAGGGATCAAAACCCTAGGTAGAATTCCAAAAGCCCGGGTCCCATGAAAATAATTTAGACACGAGGCAAAAGTATCTTGGGCAACAGAAACGTTTAAACTAAATCACCTACACAGAAGAACAAAACGATTTTATTCAGTATGGAATATCGATCAGCAGTTACCATTTATAGATTCTCATGCTACAGGAAAACAGAACGACCTTCTTAAACCCCATTTCTTCTACGCATACAATTGGATCTTATACATTGGAAAATGCAGATATTAAATAGAGAACCAAAAATGCCCCAATTTATATAGAAGGTAAATCCTGGGCCCTTTTAAACAGGCATAGGTTTCGAAAGCAAATCCCAGTTCATATTGGGTGTTATTATTATTACTATTTTATCCACGAGCTTCAACAAAATTTTAGACATTGAGCCGAATGACCCAAAATATTCCACTAAGACCTTCTAGGGCCTGCATTAGACAATAGATACATTTCTTGCAACAATCCAGCCTATGACGATTCCAAGAACTCAATGCTAGTCACAGTGAACCCAATCGGGCTCACAAGGTTCCTCATAGCAAACACAAAACACTCCACAGAGGTGAGAGGAATAGGTAATGAAATGTGGACTATGAGCTTACCAATTGCAAATGCCTCCAAGTCTAAACCTATACCATCAACCAGTAACCACGCAAATGGAGAAGGCCAAACTATTACCTACCAAGTAAAAATATACCGGTCAGAACCTGAGTTTGTATTCGTATCAATTCAAATTAACAAGAAAGACAAGAAGTGTATTACCTGCGCGTGTAGTTATCACCATTCCTGCATATGCAACCTTCGTGGTGGTATGACCATGAGCCAAGCTCAGGTCAAACCACGAAACCCTCAGGCACATCCAACATACTGACTCCAACAAACGAACTATGACATCGAAACCCTCGATGGTGTAGAAAGCAAGAAGAAAACCCATGGCTTAACTGGAAACATGTCCATGTGCTATCATAGAGTTACTTTTAATGCCCTCACCAACCCAAATTTTAGATACAATTCATGATCCCTATAGTAGTGGAGCAGTCACGACAAATGAAGTAATTGAAAAAACTCAAGGAGTATTATAAGGACTCCAAGTAGTGTGTAAAGGAAACAAGTAATGGCAGGTTCAACATGCTTTGAAAGCTCAATAAGGACTTTAACTTCCAACAAAGCATTTCAAGGTGACAACCCCCAAACATTACAAACATTTGTATTATTTAAGTGCGAGACTTGCGAAAAGAACATCATAGGTAGACACCCCCGTAGGTACACCTGCAAACTAGGAGCACATGATAGAGTCAAGGGGTTCTGTGTTGTCACCGCCAGTAGATGCGGAAACACCAATTGTAGTCGGTATTGGGAAAAACACCAGATATAAAAACTACTTAATACACACGAGCGAGTTAATGGGCTATGTGTTGTCGCACACAAGCGAGTTAAGGGGCTGTGTATCTGCTTTTCGCACATGAGCAAGTTAAGGGGCTTTGTGTTATAAAATCTATAGACACATAAATAACCATAACTTATAATATAATATGAATATCCCATAATATTTTGTGTTTATTTTGTTGTAGGTCAAGAGGTATGTGCAACAAAAGATAATAAAGTGGAATGGAACAAATAAAACATGAAACAATGATGTTGCCAAAGTGAATAAGTTGTTGAGATGAAAATGCAAAGTAGTAGAGAAATCTTGAATAGGAAGATGATGAAGGAATACACAACATGTTTGTCATGGAATAAGATGTTTATGTGAAAATGAAAAGTAGATAACTAGAAATATTGAAGATGAAGATGATGAAGGAATACATGATGTGTTCATCATGGAGAAGTAGAAATGTCTCTAGTAAGAAGAGTTTATGTCAATAAATAGAAAATATGAAGAATAGGAGAAACAATTTGAAGATCATTGCAATAGAGGAGTGGTTGCAATGAAAGCAAAGTATAATGATGATAAGTTTTCAAGTGGCAAGCATTAGTTGTGTTCATTGAGATAGTGGTGATGGTGTAGAGGAGAGAGGATGGGGAAGTTGTGAATACCGTTGAGTGGAAGTAGCTTGAGGAAATATGTTCCATTTAACAAGCACATTTTGGGATGTAAGCTCTATTGGGAGAGAATGGAAGCATATTGAAAAGATGTTGAAGGTGGTAAAAGAGTTAGAGATGATGGTGATGAGGTGTTTCCTATGGTAGCAAAGTATATAGGATAATAATGAAGAGAAAAATAATATGAAAAATAAAGGGGACTTACAAATAGTGATGAAGGATCAACAAGAAAACTAGCTTAGTATATATAGCTCAACATTCGTGGATATTGCAACGAAAAGTGAAACCTAAAAATTTCATCCCTATATCGACGAAAGTTCGTGGAACATTACAAAGCATGGATATTGCCATGGTTTTTCCGCCCTAAAAAACAAAAAATATAAAAATTAATTTTTTTAACCCACGAATGTTGAAAATGTGGAAATATTTCATGGAACAATCCACCCATATGTAATAGTGTCGGATCACCCCTGAGCTGGTTCGAGCATGCAAGGAATCTAGAATACCTATGGAAAATTGTTGTTATCTTGGAGCTAATATTTGTATCTTCCATGTGCAAGATTTGAAATCTCTCCAATCTCATAAAGTAATAATGATAAGATCAGATGCCCCTTTCTTGGAACTTGCCCTTATATTTATAGGTATATGGCTAGGGTGCAACCTAGGCTTTTTCTTTGGAATTGGGGTAGTTTGTTTTCTTGATTTACATTCAGATTCTTAACATCTTCTTGTCCTTAACTCATAGTTTCCAATTTATTTAATAGTATATATTTATATAACTACAATTTCACTTATAGTTATTATTCCTTGATACCTGAACTTTTTAATTGTTTCTATTTTGAATTGAAAATAGAACTCTTAGTTTTTATTTATTTCGTTTATCAAAATAATATATTTTCATTTATATATATTATGGACTCAACTATTTATTTATCTCTTTACTATTCATATAACTTTTATATGTGTATATATAAATTATCTTTTACTCTATATATAAAATCTACATATATATACATATATTTACACATATATAAAACTCCTTCATAATTCCATTTTTATATTCATTGCATCATATAGTATATATATTCGATGCTTTATTTATTCATAATATTTCTTTATCATATCCTTTTGTGGGTTTGGTTGGTCAACTAAAGATAGGTAGTTCTAGCTCCTTTTTCCATGCTCGATCCCTTATTTTAGTGGCAGTGTATTTCAGTCCTTGATGAGAAAATAGATAATGATTCAATTAATCAATTTGAATAAATATGATGAGCATTGTTGCTCTTCATAGTTTTCGAAGCTCAACACCTTTAAGTGAGTTAACTCCAATGCTATTCAGATCTTATGCTCAACACTCTAAATGGGAGTTACACTAGTGCAATTCCAGAGATGCATTTGTAAGATACACCTCGGGATACAATGGCCAAAGATCCGATACTCCAGAGCTTATGCTCAAAATCATAATGGTTGGTGTAATCCATGGCTTATGCTTATTATTTATCTTGTGGGGTTATCTATGTGCTTTAGAGCTTACGCGCGACACATAATACAGTAACCCATGTGCTCCATGGCTTATGCCCAATACATCCATGCGCATCAGGGCTTATGCCCAGTACATAATAAAAGTCCTCCATGTGCTCTAGAGCTTACGCTCAACAGATAATAAAATATCATCCATGTGCTCCAGATCTTACACTCGACACATAATAAAAGGTCAAAGTCTCAGGATATTATAGACGCATATGCTTTGTATGTCATCCTGTGAGTATATTGTATTATCCCACATTCATGGGGAGTAATAGTGTTTGAGCTTAGACTTAGTATATAAGTACCTATTGAGGCCAATGAAGGCATCCATGATTTATTTGTATTGAGCTTGCTCAAAGGAGGTTCCCCCCTCGAAGTGGCTCGCGATGAATAAATCTATTCTTTGTCATGCTATTTCTGAGATATTGTGCATTTTCATCATTTAATTGCTGAAGGTTCCCCATAGTGAGCCAATATCCATTGAAAGAAAAAATGTATATAGTAATGTTATAGGTATTAGGTTTAGAATAAATAAAAGGGTTGGTAATGCATCCCATAGTAAATGTTAGGACCTCACAATCTAGCTCGGTTTCAGAGGGATTTTTCGTTGGAAATCTTAATAGTATTAGTATGGAAAGGATTGAATGGGGATCCATGCTAAGGGTACATGAATGTTTTTGTGAAGGAAGATATATATGTTTAACAATTATGCTTCTTATATAGGGTTGTATAAAATGTTATAAAGTGAAACTCCTCTTGATAAAGATGGTGGAGTACCATACAATTCTACAGAGTGGGGATTTTAAATGACAAATGAAGTTTGTGTAGAGTACAATAGCTTGGGTGATTATGACCCTAGATGAATTGAAGTGGAAATTAATCATTGATTTCAAATAATTAAAGTTATAAAAACATGTCATTTTGGTACTCAAGGGCATCAAGAAAATGGTGCAAGAAACAAATTGGGCGTATGGTTAAAGATTTCAAGATGTGATGAGTTGATTGACCTATTAGATCCATGATATGTAACATAAACAATATTGTGTATGGAACATTGTCCCCTTCAATACGATTTGTTTGATGTGACAACAAATAAGAACTCAGAGAAGCATTGGAAAAATCGATGAGGATAAATTATACTATAGGGTACCCTTAGAGTACTCCTATAGCTACACCAAGATCAAAACTTGAGCTATCTCATTTCTAGATTGAACTGGAAATGCTTAAAGATCTAGTATTTAGCTAAAAAAAAAGAAGCAAAGAGTAGGTATGGTGCACTTGTTGAAAGTCAATGGAAGGACACCATACAAATGAGTACCTACTATTGAGTATTTTAGGATGTGATGAGTTGATTGATCTATTAGATCCATGATATGTAACATAAACAATATTTTATAGGGAACATTGTCCCCTTCAATATGATTCGTTCGATGTGACAACAAATAATAAATTAGAGAAGCATTGGAACAAAAAATGAGGATAAATTCTACTCTAGGGTACCCTCGGAGTACTCCTATAGATACATCAATATCAAAACTGAGCTATCTCATTTCTAGATTGAACTAGAAATGCTAAAAGATCTAGTATTTAGCTAAAAAAAATAAGAAAAGAGTAGGTATTGTGCACTAGTTGCAAGTCAATGAAAGGACACCATACAAATGAGTACCTACTATTGAGAAGAGTTATGTGGGGCCATGTAGTTTGATCCTTTAGGGGTAAACCTTCATCGGAAGTTGAAAAAGGGCCTTCAATTGTCCCTTTTATAGATTTATAGAAGGAGAGTATTGTGATATTTGTGTATGGTATGGAAACCTATGCAATGCTCCGCTATTTTATAGAAGTATTCCTTTATCCCTCTAAATATACATTTTATGTTCTAGATAATTAGTATATGCATAATATGGATAATTGTTAGGGTTTCCAATACTTGATAAAAATAATAGAGAAGACCACATTTAAGGCTGAAGAGAACTATCAACTACAAGTTGGGGGAGGAAACATTCATGTATGAGCTCATTGAGTTGGTGAAATAAATGGTTGAAGGACCAAACCCATTGAGTTCCATAATTATGATTAAATGGGACCAATGTCCCGAGATTTCCCACTCCCTCAACAACCAAGGTGTATCAAGTTTCAAGAAACTAGACATGCCACAAAATACTTCCGTAATCTAATTGATAAATATGAAGTTCATGCAAGGTAGAGACAACCAACCTAATTGCGGTTGCAATATCACTATTGATTGGAATTATTTGCATGGTTATTGTTTGAATTTCTTGAAGGGAAAAAATTCACACACTAGTAGCAAAGTGGTCAAAGTTGCAGTGTCTAAATTCGTAAGCTTCCTTGTAGTAACAATGCTCCTAAATAGTGTACATCTGGTTCTATTAGGTATCATTATGAATATATTTGCATTCAGTCCTAGTATTATTTGATTTTAGTGTAAGTTGAGGAAGTTCAAACTTAAAACATAACTTTTTGTTTATTAGCCACAATCCTTTTCAGGAAGTCTGCATTAGTTGTCTATGAATTTTCAATCATCAAGGTGTCTCTTTAGTCATACCGATTTTAATGATTTAGAGCAACGCCAGTGTCCAAATCATTTGGTCATAGTGATTTTAATGATTTGCATTTCTAGTTTAAATCAAGACAATAAATACTCCACCCTATTAGTTTCAAGTGTACTAGTTTTAGGAATGGTTTTCAAGACATGGTTGTGGCTATCGATGGAGGATAGAAAGATTTTATATCGTACATAAATTGTGATACCGCGAAGGCATTATTATTTTATTTTTGATTTAATATTTGTGAAAATATTTCAAAAACAATTATTTTTGTAAGAGTTATTTAAAAACTCAAAAATACTCACAAGAGGTGTGACTAACCCTTTGTACAACAAATTATTATTTTATTATTAATAAAAGAAAAAGACACTTGTAGAATTCAGTTAAATGAGGGGACACCACCATGGCACAAGAAAACATGTGTAAGCAAGCTAGAGGGATCTTTACCAATCAAATCCAATCTAAAACTCAACAACCACACAATATCCTAAATGATAGGGATTTATGGATTGATTGGAGATTTGATTGGGATGGCACAAGACCTAGGAAAATATATATATATATACGAACTCTGAGAGAGAGTGCCGCGTGGAAGTATTGCTTGTCATTCTAGTGCATGGTGGTGATCCTGCTCCGGGGTGGAGTTGGGATAACAGTGGTGTTGATCTCTCCTATTGTTGGGAGGAGATGATTCTCCAAGTTGTCATTTTCCTTGATTCAAGTAAGTGTTTTATTGCTTGATTGTCTTAATGAGTGTTAAAATTTCAGTAGCGTAGTTTGTTGAAAATAATTTTGGGTACATTAAAAAGTGGTATCAAAGCATGGTTGGCTCGGATCTAAGGGATCTTAATTTGCTTTCTGCTATCGATTGGGGGATCGAGTATTTTCCTTTTGATGTGATACTATGGATTGTTCACCTGAGATTTAGTATTCTGCATAATGTTAACTTGTATGAATCAAATGTCCTTATGTCTTTTCTGGGTTGTTAATGGAGTGATTACAAACTCAATGTAATGTTTTTTAGATTCAAATATATATATGCCGTTTATCTTTTTTGTGGAGCCATGGGAGTCAGACGTTGTAGAAAAATGAGAGGGCGGCCTCCAAGAGAGAGCTGACCCACGTTTCCCTTTTCCACTGATTGTTTTCTGCGTGAGTCCAAAGGGTGAGATCCCTCCTTATTTTCTTACCGAGACTGATCTCTTTGGATATCATTTGCACGCACTTTCAACTGTGTCGTTTGTTGCAGAGATCTATCTTTTGAGATTATCTACATGTGTTTTTAGTTGTATGTAATTCATTTGTTGTAGAGAGTTGTATCTTGGAGACTAGCTACACACGTTTTGTAGACTATGCATTTTTTTTTGTTTCCTCTTTGAGGTTATCTGAACACATTTGTTGGTGGGTGCTTTCATAAGAAGATCAATCCTCATCTCATAAGGAATCTGTATAGATCGAATCATAACTCTAATAGTATGCAACAGGCATTTATGCAGAATTTGTGCTTATATATCTGCTTGAATTTGATTAAACTGGTACGTAAACAAATATATAGATCTCAGGTTTTAAATATATTTTATTTAAAATATCAGGATCCCAATACCCTGAGGGTAATCCCTGGTGGTTGTAAATGATCTCTCTGCTTAAAATTAAATTGGCTGATTTCTCCAATGTTTCCATACTTGGCAGCTTTGTTGTGTAAATGACTGTCCTCTCGTGAGATCCAATCGGGAGAAATCCAACTTAGCATTGGTGTTTAACATTAGAGCATGAATAACAACAGCTTGATAGGTTGCCTATTTATGCATTGTCTTCTCCTTGATTTCCAAAGTTATTTCAGAGAGGATAACTGTAGTCTTTGGGTTTCCAATCCTTTATTTATGCCGTGATTGTTTGATGACTCCCGCATTTATCGCATTGGACCTCTGTAGAAATTCCAAATTATTGTGTGTTACCAATGCTGTCTATAATTTGGTTTATGTGAATGTTTTGGTTTATTGAGAGCGACCTCTCCTTGTTTTCTTTGCGTTGAATAACTAAGTTCAAAGCTCTCTAGAGCTATATAGTTATATAAGCTGAGTTATTTTATAGAGTAGAGGGATTTCTATATCTATAGGGATTAGTTAGGGTGATCTCCCAAAAGAGCTAAAGGTACAACATATATTTTATGAGTAAGCTGAGAACTACACTCTTGAGGAACTTACATATATAGTGATACAATTGTCTAGGAAAAGGGATATTTGGTGATGCTCTTATTTCTATTTGAACTCCTCGTTGTCCTTCGGAAATGCAAAAGGGATTAACATCTAAACTGCATGGCAAGTTTGTGGTAGATTATGGTTATGCCTCTATATGTATGAAACATTATAACTCAGAAATCTAGGAGTAATATAGATTACATGTGTTTGACTTTATGATTCGTTAATGAGTTCGTATTATATGTATTTTGGAGATGCATTAAAAATTTATTCGGTTAATGATAATTGTGACAATGGGATTCAAACAAAGTATTATTTCGTATTGCAGACTTTTGTAAGCCAAACAACTAGTTTCCATGAATTATTGATGTAAGTTGAATATGTGGTGGAATGCCTTTGTATGATTTCATAGATAGAACCTTTGATATGCATTGTTGTAATTTAACGATTTGACATTCCGTCGGTAAAGGCAATGTTAAAAATGAGTATGCACTACCACATGTATAATGCGAATATTGTATGCATGTGCGATCATATCAATTCGTTATTGCATTGGCTAGAGGAAATTAGTTGCCCCTTGATTAATTAACTAGTCTTCGTTCTCCCCTGATAAAAGTTGAAGGCGAGATCAATAATATGGTTTGTGGATTGTTAAAACTCTATCATGCTATGTACACGTTCTTGGTTATGTTTTCTATTGGTATTAGGAATGCCAAATTGCAGAATAATTGTTGTTGGAATGTGAAAGTGGTTAATTCCTAATTCATATTTGACCATGACCATCTCCCAATAATTAATCTAGAAGAACGACAAGTTTGGGGAGGGATTTCAGTTAAAACTCAAGTGTAGCCTCACTAAATCTTTAAAACTTTATTCATAGTATAATAAACCTTTAAAAGGCATCAAGCCATGCAAATACTTTGGTTCGTGATACTTCCTGTATAGAGATCACTAAAATTAGGTTCACTCGAGATCAAATGGTAATTTTTCCCTGATATCGTTGTTATTGGTCATTATTAATATTTATTACCAATCTAACTGTATTTGCATGTCTAGGATGAATAAGGGATGCATCTATAATAATGCATTGAATGGATAGAAGATGGAGAAGTAAAACAAACTACATGAATGACAATACTATATGAATGTTGTGGGATGCATGTGGATACTATGTTTCTTTTACATGAGTTAGATGGCATGCGTGCAGGAATTAAGATATTTTGTACATCATGTCAATTGCATAAATTTAATGATGATACTGAGGCATTAACATAGAATGTTCATGTTGTTAAAAGGAAAAGGAAGAAAAGATTCTACACCCCATGCCTCAGCATGCTAAAGTAACTTCCATGGACTCAGGCAAGAGAGTTTGAGTGAAAAAAAAGAAAGAGAGAGAGAAAAGGGTAATTTCTTGGACTCAAGCAAGAGAGCTTGAGTGGAAAAGAAAGTAATTTCATGGACTCAAGCAAGAGAGCTTGAGTGGAAAAGAAAGTAAATTCATGGACTCAAGCAAGTGAGCTTGAGTGGAAGAGAGAGAGGGAAGGTAATCATCAATGGAAAGACCTAGGGAAATTAACTTAAAAATAACATCACGGGGAGAAGACACCATGTGATGTTTTTGAGGATGAAAACTTTTGACTGATAATCAAAAGAGGAGTAATCTCAAAGGCTTAAAGCCCGTAAGATCACTTTTAATTTGGTTGTAGTTCTCAAGGGAGAGTTCTATGTTCAACAAAGTGTCGCTAAAGTATTGCATCCCCATGGTATCATAATGGGACATAGGGCTAAAAGATGCCAAGTAAATTGGTTATTAACTTCCCTAATGTTTAAGTGTGATGTATGTAAATATTATCGTAGGTAATGCAAACCTCATCCAAAAATGAGGGTGAGTGTCAAGTTTTGAGGTTGGTTGCTTGAAAATGTTTGATATAATGCTACTAACCTATGAATGAAGGATATGTCTATAGCAAGTTAAAGACTAGCTTGTTGTTAGGGAATTTACCTTATAGTAGGGGATAGAGACTATCAACATACAAGGGGTATAGGATGAACATACAAGGTTCTGCACATACATATACTTAAGCAAATAAGTTAGAGGTTAGAAAGACATGTACCTTATTATGAAGTTTGATCCTAGCTTTCTCCTCCTTTGCTCCTCAATGTATCAGCCTGGAAAACAACTCTAAACCTTCCTCAAACCAGTTTGGTCACATATAAACAAATTTAAATTTATAATAGCATGAAACATCAATTAATAACCAAATCTACAACATATAAGACAAATTATGTTGGGAAAGGAAGAATGTCCAGTCTTATTAATGAACAAAGCAAATACATCAGATTATACCTACATCTGCATCAGGCACCTTCGTAACCAGACCCTAGGCTGCTGCTCCTCTCTTGACTTGGAATTTATTTAGCATAACAATAGCTCTTCAATTGGTTGTTCATTTCTCATTCCTTCCCCTTGTATTTATAGCAAGGTAGGGATGATTGGTTCGAAAGGTAGTTGAATTGGGAAGTTGGGGAAGTTGGAATACTTGACTCAACTAATCCCAATTCATGTTTTTAATATATTTTTTCAAGTTTCCTTAAGACACCCGCGACTATTGGACATAGCAACTTGCGAGTGACTCGCCGCATGTGGGCTCAACAACTGACGAGTGCAGCTTTTAATTGACACCCATGGGTTGTCAATATAGAGACCCATGAGTGACTCACAATGTGTCAAGTATAGGAGTCGTGGCTTTATGGTGAAGGAGTCAAAAAAATAAGTTTTTAAGCAGAAGGAGTAAGTATTCATCTCCAAATCATCCAAGGACAACTAAGTTATTCCATCCATAATGTCCTTTTGTGTGATCAACAAGGCGATGTGATCACGGACGGAGAAGTGCTAATTTGACCAATAACATAGCTAATACGATTATCGTCCGAGATTGAAAATCAATAATGATGCTCTAGAATATAAGTAAATGATTGTTTTATCTATGCATTATGTTTTTTATATTGAAAAATGGTCATCACATACATGTTTTATGTTGTCTTACGATGATAAGAGCACAAGTGTTGATGAAAAAATGACTTGAAGAGTTTCCATGAACATCACCAACATATTGCAAAGAAAATTCTTACTTACTTTCTTATTGAATTTAGAAAAAAATCATGTTATGTTGAAATTTTTTTGAAGACCTTCAATGGGTTGTGTAAAGTGCAGGTTATGAAAGGAAGAGGAGCAATAAAAACATGCAGGAAGAGTAGAGGATCAAAGATGAGTAAAAAAAGGTATAGTTGCATTCACATTTTCAGTCGCAAAGGTCTTCAAAAATAAGATAAGTACCTTTTTAATCAATTAAGTTATAGCGAGTTTTATTACATTCCAGTCTTGATTATGGAGATAATAGATAGATGTATTCATGGTATTATTTAAAATGGTGATTTTAGTGAAGAAAATAGTCATTCTATGATTGAAGTACTCTTGACTATAAGATTCTTTAGAATGTGATTTTATTGTGTGTATTTAGAAAAGAGGAATTATCTAATTATGTGGTTAATGTTACAGTATTAGAAGGATTTACGAAATTTTCCCTCGAGATTTATAAAGTTGGTACTTATTGTCAAAATTAAAAAGGAGTTAATTAGAGCTTATTTAGTTCTTTGTTAAATATGTGGAAAAGTAAACTTGTTACATTTCTTAAAGGATTATTGGTTTACTATATAATGTTTGTTGAAAAATGATGAAATCAATGCATGTTTATATAAAACTATATGGAACATATGCCAAGCTGTATGGAACATATACCACTTTCATTTATTAATGCATTAAAGTTGATGATGGTTACATTGTAGTAAAGGATCAAGTATTTAGCAAACAATTAACCAAGTAGTTTGCAAAGATTATAAGGGAAAGAGTCTCAAAACTTTCCATGATAAGGTTATTGGAACTGAAATACATGTTTTCTGATATGAAATGGCTTGGTATCCTATTAGCTCTCACTTCCCTCTTATATATAAAATTTCATCATGTTTTCTTTTCACACAAGGCACCTTATACACTAAGGTTCTTGCTTAACAATACACATGACACACGACGTTCACATAGACAAGATGTAAATAGGTTGCCATGAACTGGCTTATATTACTTCGCCGAAATAGTTACAATGCAAACTGCAAGCAATGAAAATAACTAACTAATCAGTCGGCCTGAGCCTTTTATAGTACAAAAGTACCTATGTGCTATTTCAGTGTGTCTATCTTCACCCTCTCCTAGTTCAGTGTGGAACTCTGAGCTATGGCTCGATCTTGTCTACGTTTGGAAGATGTGTGACTATTCTCTCCAGTCTACCAATCTTCTCCCAGAACTCTGCTCTGCCAATCTCAACTCTTCCAAGTGATCCAAATGATCCAAGCTCCCTAGCCTTCTACTATGTTGCTATTGTTCCCGAGATCACTCCCACCCCCGAGAGACACATCCTCTTGTTTGTCGATCTCCCCAATCCTGTCTGTTAGTGCCCCTACCATGCTGCACAAACTTTTCCTGTGTTGACATCTGTCACTATCTCAACTACCTTCAATAACTGCCATTAACTTTCTTAGCAACCCCGAATGGCCACCAAGTACTCCTCTTGACTTCATCAACCTCCTTCTGACATGTTACCGTAATCCATCATGTCTGCCATACTGTCTGTCAGTTTTGACTTATCCATCGGCTTCTTTCGCACTCTTCACTCTTTTCATGCTTCGCTAGTCTGCCCCTTCCTCCTTGCTTGGCTCATGCCCAAACCTGTCAGAGTCATTTTCAATGCATGTCAACCATCGACACTCTGCTCTTTCTATCATCTTCTGACTCCCAATCATGTCGACTCTCGACCTTCGCAACATTGGTCATTCGCTGCTTCTGTCGGTCACATCCCAACTGCTCCTGCTTGACTTATTGAATTCGACAAGCCAATCTAATCTTCCACACTAGTGGTCATCGACACTCCCTCTGGTCAGATTTCTCCATGTCGACTAACTTCAACTAATCTACCTAAGTTGCGATGTTCCTGCATCAGACTCCCTAAGTGAAAAAGAACATGACTGCTTCGTCAGTCTCCTGAACTCTTCTTCGGAAATCCATGTCGCCTCCTGCAACTCATCATTCGTCCATCTCACTAAGTATTCCTTCCTTTGCGAGCTGCACGTATAATCGACTTCACGTTTCTATATTACTTCTGCGATTTCCTCTTTTTGTCGATCTGGAATCTACTTTGTCTAGACGATCTTCAACACTTCCATGCTTCCATTGCTTGAACCTTCTTCAAACTTGTATAGATCTGAGACATTGAACGTTGGTGAAATGCTCAAGTCATTCAGTAGCTACAACACATAAGCATTGTCCGATATCTTCTTTAGAATCTTACATGGTCCAATCTTCTTCATTTTCAACTTGTTATATGTCCCTGTCGAAAATCTTTCCTTCTGCAAATGTGCATAGACCAAGTCTCCTTCGCTAAATGACTGTAGTCTCTTCTTCCTGTCGGCTCTCAACTTGTATGCCGCGTTACTCTTTTCTATGCACTTTCACACATCTTCATGCACTTATTTCATATGCTCTGCGAATGTTTCTGCATCCGCGCTTTTTGTGGTTTTTGTCGGTAACTCGACCAAGTCCACCACTCCATGTGGGATTCTTCCCTGAACAATATGGAATGGGCTCAAACCTATCGACCGATTCACAGAATTGTTGTATGCAAACTCTGCTTGCGCCAACACATTTTCCCACTTTATGGGTCTGTCGGTCGTCAAACATCTCAGAAGGTTTCCCAAAATTTTGTTCACCACCTCGGTCTGTCCATCTGTCTGTGGATGATATTCCAAGCTAAACTCCAACCTCATGTCCAATTTCTTCCATAGGGTTCTCCAGAAATGTCCCATAAACTTGGTATCTCTGTCCGATGTGATACTCTTCAGCAACCCATGCAATCTAACTACCTCCTTCAAGAATAGTACAGCAATGCCTGTGGCTTCACTTGTCTTCTTACATGGATTAAAGTGCGCCATTTTCAAAAATATGTTGACTACAACAAAGATTGAGTCACACCCTTGCTTCCTCTTCAGCAATCCTAGAACAAAATCCATGCTCAGGTGCTCCCATGGGGTATTAAGTATAGGTAACAGTGTTTACAACCCCGTGTTCTGACTTCTCCCTTTTGCCAACTGGCAAACTCTACATTGTCGAACCCACTTTCCAACATCTATTATCAATCCTAGCCAATAATACTTCTCTTCGACGAATGCCTTGGTCTTGTCGATGCCAAAATGACCTGCTAATCCACCACTATTAAACTCTTGTATTAGGTTCTTCCTAACCGATCCTCTGGGAATACATAACTGTTGTCCTCTGAACAAGTATCCCTCTTGGACAAAATAATCCAAGTATGGAGTCCTTTAAACACTCCATGGTTCACAACAAGCTTCCCATGCTTTCACAAAATCCTCGTCAATCTCATACTCTGTCTTCACTAACTCTATTCATGTTTCCTGAAATGTCATCATGTTCAGCAATGCAACTCTTCGACTAAGCGCATCGGCAACTTTATTCAACTTGCTCGACCTATGTCGCAACATGAACGTATATCCTTGTAGGAATTCGACCCATTTCATGTGCCGCTAATTCAACTTCGACTGAGTATTCAAACACCTCAGTGCTTGGTGATCTGTGTATAACACAAATTCCTTGGGAAATGAGTAATGCCTCCACTTCTTCAATGCCTGGAAAATAACATATAATTCCTGGTGATAGACCGAATATTTCCTCTTTGCATCATCCAACTTCTCACTGAAGAATGAAATTGGTTGGCCCTCCTGGCTCAACACTACTCCAATTGTTGTTCCACTCGTATCACAATCAACCTGGAAAAATTTGTCGAAATATGGGAGCGCTAACACTAGGCTCTCAGTGACCTTTTCCTTCAACTTATCGAAAGCTCACTCGGCATTTTCTTTCGACTTAAACTCCCGTTTCTTCATGCACTCGGTCAAAGGTGCAGACATCCGAATGAATCCTCGAATGAACTTCCTATAGAAACTGGCAAGTCCATGGAAACTCCTTATTCTAGTCACACTCGTCGGTTCCATCCAATCCAATATTTCCTTCACATTTTCTGGGTCCATCACCAACCCTTTACATGAGATTACGAATCCCAAGTACACTAGTTCTTCCTTCACAAAGAAACACTTTTGCAGGTTCACCATCAACTTCTCTTCCTACAACTTCTGCAATACCTGTCGAATGTGCTCCAAGTGTTATGTCTTGGTTCGACTGAAAATCAGATGTCGTCTAGGTAGAATATGACAAACTTTCCTAAGAATGGTTTCAGTACCTCATTCATCAATCGCATAAATGTACTGGGTGCATTAGTCAATCCAAATGGCATGACTAACCACTCATACAACCCTTCCTTTGTCTTGAATGTTGTCTTCCATTCATCTCCTTCTTTAACCCAAATCTGGTGATAACCACTCTTCAAGTCTATCTTCATGAAGTACTTCACTCCACTCAGGAAATCCATCAAGTCATCCATCCTCGGCAATGGAAACCGATACTTGATCGTGATCCTGTTGATGGCTCTAGAGTCTGTACACATCCTCCATTCTCTAGCCTTCTTCGGCACTAATACTGCTAGTACATCGCACGGGATTAGACTCTCTCTGATCAATCCCCTATCCAACAACTTTTGGACCTGTCGATTGAGTTCCTGACCTTCTGTCAGACTCATCCTATGTGGTTCCTTGTTCTGTAGACCTAACCCAAGAATCAAGTCGATCTGATGGGATATACTCCTTGTCAACGGCAATCCCGTCGGTGTCTCATCGACTCTTATGCTTCAAAACTCATCGAGCATCCTTCCGACTTCTACCGGAATCTTCTCCATTGTCGACCTCTCGACACATGGTCCCTTTAGAATGATAGCATGACACCTCGACTTATTTTCCTGCTCCACAAGGAATTCCTTCGCTGAACACATCAGCACTTGCTTCTCCCAAAAGTATCTCTCGCCATGTTTACAGCTGGCATGTTCTTCCATCTTCGGCTTAAGAGTCCTTTGCACGCCATTCTTCCACACCGTAACCGTGTTGGCTCGACCATCATAGATCATCTTCTAATCATACTATCATGGTATTCCTAACAATAGATGGAATGCGTCCATTGGGATTACGTCGCATAGTACACTGTCTTCAAATCCTTCGACTCTGATGTTGAACAGGCACTGTTTGGTCACCTTCACATGGTGTCCTTTCTACAACCATGAGATCTTATATGGGTGTGGATGTTCCCAACACTTTAACTTGGATTTGTCTATCACCTTTGTCGACATAAGATTCTCAGTGCTTCCACCATCAACTATGGTCTTGCAACGCCATTTTCCGATTCGCACCTTGGTTCGAAAGATGGCCTTTCACTGTGTCGGCTCTTGCTCGTCGCGTCTGTCGTCCAAAACTACTGTCTTCTTAGCTGTCATTGCCCGAATTTTCTTTTTACCATCCTCAATACTATCGGATGTCGATTCCTCCCTCTTGTCAACTTGCTCAACCCTTCGACGTCTAGTTTTTTACTCCTCTGCAGTTTGTAGGTTCTCTGGGCATTCATATTCCTTGTGTCCCACTCCTTGACACTTGTAACAGATTATAGTTTGTCTGTTGGCTCCTTTTATGTCGGATGGACCACTTCGATCATATGCACCTCAACCGCGGTTCTCACTACTATCACGTTAGTTCTCTTGCACTTTCTCCCTGTTGATGCCTCGGATGTGTAGGGTAAGTGCAAAGTGTTGGAATGGGTTCCTAGGAACACAACAGGGGATGAAAACCTAGCCAAAGGCTTCGAAAGACCCTGCGCAAGGGAAATTCTATCCTTGAGCTGTTTGGTGTGGTGATCACCCACGGATATTTGGCCTTTGTTGGCACTCTATGAGTAAAATATTTGATCAATTAAGATCAGTTTCCCAATTTAGGGAAACAAAGGTATGGAAAAGTTGTTAGTAGTTCTAACTTAGCCTATTTGGGAAAAGAACCTAATCTTAAGCTAGATCTATCCTAAAATGAAAAGCTTGGTATTTATGCAGATCAACCTTGAGGTGTAAGAGAACAAACAGTCTATCACCCTTAACATAAATGCCTCTAGATGAGATATTTGTTGACTTGGATTATGATTTATTTAATGAAAATTAAACAAAATAATCTAAGCTTAAAGATCATCAAGATATAACCTGTTATCCTTTTGTTGATTGAAAAAACAAGAATGATAAAATATACATATATGTGATCAATTGCAGAAATCGATAAAGAAAGTATTTAATCAAATATTTTCATACACACATCAGTTATACAGAAAAACCAATACAACAGATCTATGTATTCATTATATATTCAATAAGAGATCATATCCATAACAGATGATAATCTAGAACGTAAAATTAGAAATCCTTAAAGAAATTTAAGTGATAATCAGAAGATGAATCCGAAGATAACATTACTGTATTAAGATGCCTTGTACCAAAATTACAATGACTCTGACCACAGAGTATCTTCAGTTTTATCTCCTGCCGAATTACCATTCCAAATATTCCAACCCCTTAAATAAGGGAAACATTCATCCTTATATACTATATTTACATAAGAGTTCCAAAAGGAGAAGTTCTACAAAATAGGGATTACAAAATCAGATCTAATTGAAGATCTAGGAAATCCTGCCATTTTTCATAAATATCTAACAATTCATCTACATTTGGGAAAATGACAGATTCCAAGGATAATTGAGCATTGCATGCACTGTTCTCCATATCATGCTTTGCTATCTTGTGCCAAAATACGTAGGTACATACGAATCCTCCCTTCCATGATGACCGGTTCTTTAACCAAGCGTTCTACATTTTGAATGCTGACTTGTTCCAAATCCCGAATCTTCTGTGCCAATTCATCACATCTGCTCTCGAGTTCTTCAAGTCTGCATTTTGGTGGTAGAGCTTCCAAAATAGGATTCATGAGTGACAAACCTAGGGCATCCATGATTTTGTCAACTGCATACCATCATCTAGTGCAGATGTCCTGTGATTTATTAATGATTTCCTTAGCTAATTCATTCAAATCAAGCCATGTGTTCAAAGATGCCTTGACTTTCTTTATATGGAAGGCATTAAGGATTGGGATGTTTTCTGGAACGTTCTTGATATACAATTCCCTTTGAATGATTTATTCTTTAGCTTTACAAGCTTGGAGTCTCTTCACCTTCTGTTCTTCAAGAGTAGAAGACATCTTAGAAAAACTGATGAAATTTTCCCTGATCTCATCTAAGGCAATATATAACTTCTTCAGTACTTCATGCTAACTCTGATTCACTTCAAGGGCCAAATTTTTGAAGTCACAGGATGTGAACTTCAGAACATTGGAGGAAGATGCACTTGCAATGGCATCTTCAACCTGCTTTTCCAAAGAGGTTGTCTTTACGAGATCGGTAGAATGTTGAGACTGCAAAAGGTTGAATTCAGTAAGAAGAGTAGCATTCTTCTGTTCTACGTCTTGTACTTTGTCTGCCCAAGTTTTCCTAAGGTCAGCCACATCAACAGAATGTTGATCCTTTGTTTTAGCCAACTCTTCTTTCAGGTTTCTGATTTCTTCCTCCTTGAGGTCAACTTCTTTGTCCAAGACCTGGACTGAATCCCAGATAGTAGTGGAAAAAGCCCCTAAGGCTGCTGCTGTTTCAATTGCTTCAATTCTTGGGTTATTAGTTCTGGGGGCCCATATCACGTGATCTAGTTCATGTGCTTCCAAACCACCTTGACCTTGACCCCTCTTCCTGCTTCTTTTAACAACTGCCTTGTCATATTGATGATAGAAATAATTCCCAAGACAAACCACATCTGTGTCTGTATACTCAACAATGGACTGTATAGGAACAAAAGTGACACTAATTGTAGAAATCAAAGAAGGTGTCTGTGTGACAGCAGAGGTAGGGATAGCTAGAGTGAATTGAGTGGTAGCTAGAGGTGTACTAATGACTTTGGGAATTTACACACCTTTGTCTGGGGAGGGAAGTGAGACAAAGACTTCAGAAAGTGGAACCTGAACATGACTACTGACTTTTGCGAAAAAAGGTGGACTCTGATCTTTACCAGGTGAGTGTGTAGGAGAAACCTTGGAAGATGCATCGATAGAGGTTATTAATAAATCAACTGCAAATGATTGCGGAGGGATAGCCAAAGGCTGGGACTCTGCAGTAACAGATGGTGAAATGGAAAAAGGGACTGAATGTTCTGGTAATGAAGTAATGGTGTTGTTGAGGGTATTAAACAAGTGGGATAATGTAAATGGAAGTGTTCCTCCTAAAGGCATAGTAGAATTTCACTGAACAGATGGAAACACAATTGCTGATGATGTGCTACCAAGGGCGGCATTAAACTCCAACAATGACTGTTCAGGGAAAGACTGATCCATATCAATATTGTCCATCAATTCAGTATCAGTCTTAGGATTTCCAGAGACTCCTTCAACTACTGGTACTGGAAGAGGTGAAACTATTTCTTCATCACAGTCAATTACATCCATAGTAGAAATTTGTGATGAGGAAGGCATGAACTTCTATCTCTTAGCTGGCCTAGCCTTGGTTATGACCAAGTCATCATCTTCTCAAGTGTTTGGAGTAGAGGCCTGATCATCCAGTGTACCTGGTGGCTGAATTTTGTCTATAGGCCTTGGGGGTTGTAGCAACTGAGTATGTAACATTGATGACAAATGCACCATTGGTTGTTTGGATTCATGGGCTGTCTGCAGCATGAGTTTAGCTTCTTCATTAGCTATCTCTTTAGATAGTTCCCCTTGAATAGCTTTACCCTTGTCTCCATCATGACTGGTGGGCAAAGGAGGATTGTTAGACTTCTGAGCTTCTTTCTCTTCCCTGTCCTTTCTTGCTTCAACAAAATTCAACTGCATGGCCCTGTAACTTAGGATTCTGTCCTTCAATTATTTTTGATACTGTAGAATGTCATGTTGTTCTTGAGAGTCCTTTGCTTTGGCCAAGGCTTGATAAAATGTGTCTGCCCCCTGATATATGGAATCATCGGGGGTTGACTCATGTGTGTAGTCTATCTTCATGTGAACTTGCTTTAGGTGTGCATCCAAGAACTTCTTAGGATCATGTTTCCTTTTCGGGGAAACACCTAATCTCAGAGCAGCTATCTGATCACCTAGAACTGCAGTCTAGGTTGAAGTTGGGATGACCAATTGACCAAGATTCAGAGAGAACTTAGGCCAACCTTTCTTCTTGGGACCTATGAGTTTCTTATACATACCATCAGTGACAGTTTGAAAAGAAACTTCCTGTATTACCATCCTGTCTGCAACTATTCTGGGAAAGAAATGAACTGTTTCACTTCCCCAAATTCTGATGTATGAAAAGTACTGACCTACATACTAGTCACCAATTGTGTTGATAAAAGCTTTGGCATCTTCTGAGAATGTAGGTGGCTACTGCTGGAAGATCTTAAAATAGATGGTACCCATAAAATAGTCACAAATGTCATATATCATAGGTGCAAAATGCCCTTCCCATAGTGTTGAATGATAAATGTGTACTAGTGGATCTGAAGGGGTCCAATGCCAACCCAAATTAGGGTACTGGAACTCTGAGCAGAAAACATCAAGAACATATGCAGATAGGAAGAAGGGTGGCTTCTTATGAGCTGGTGCCTTCTGATATCCCTGAATGGCGTTTTTCAATTTCGCTGACAGAATAGAGGCCCACGGAAAAGACTCACCTGTAATTGACACATGATGTGCTATGGGTTCCCATTCTGCTTTAAAATGGGAACAATTGGGTTGACTGAAAAGTCGACAAAGCATGGCTACAAGTAGAGAAAAGGGTTCCTTAAACCAGATAATAGGATAAAGGTTATCCGACTTAGCTACAAAGGCATTAGGCTTGTGCATCCAAGACTTAATCATTTGATCGAAATTATATCGGGTTTTGGACAATTATATGAACTCAGCAGAGAGGGTTTGTACATGGGGTTTCAGAGCAAAACCTCGAACAAAAACCTCTGGGAGAAAACTTGTCAATTGGAAACCTGTACTGTCATTAAAAGAATGGTCTTTAACATCAGCATTCTCAATTATCCACTTAACTGCAACTGTGTAGGGTAAGACAACAGGGCATGCTGCGATGGCATGAATTTGGGAAGCCCTAATTTTCTCGTAGACTGGTCTATCGTTCTCGATATGGGAAAGGTCGTCATTATCGAAAATGGCGTATATCCTAGACCAGTCTATCTGGTACGTTTCAGTAACTCGTTCATTGGTGTCAGAGAATAAACCAAAATTTGGGTCTTTGATCAGGGGGTCCTTGTACGACGATTTAGATAGTGTATTTCTTGACATGTTGAAAGAACTTTTCAATATTTGATAGATATAGAAAATCAAATGAAATTCAACCCAAAAATAGCAGAATTGCAGGCTAGTAGTGTAAGGATAACAGTGGAAAGTGTAAAACTCAAAGCTCATCCTTGAACTATGAGCGGCTCAACCTAGGTACCGAACAGGAACCTCATTTCATCAATTTGGGAGTTGATTGTACTTCTGAAGAACGCAGAGCCATTATTGCATTGTGTAAACAGTATAAGGATGTTTTTTCCTGTACGTATGACAAGTTGAAAACGTTTGACACTAGTGTCATGTTTCATAATATACCCATGAAACCAGAGGTTAAGCCATTTCAACAAAAGTTGCGAAAGATGCACCCTAGTTTGGAGCCTTCTTTAAAAAAGGAGCTGGAGAAGCTGCTCACTGCTTAAATTATCTTTTCGGTTAGGCACACTCAATGGATCACTAACTTAGTACCTGTCCGTAAGAAAAGTGGGGAAATTCGACTGTGTGTCGATTTCAGGAACCTAAATCGGGCTTCTGAGAAAGACAACTATCATGTTCCACCAATGGAGCAGATTCTTCAAAAGGTAGCCGGGTCAGAGATGTTTTCTGTCCTAGATGGTTTTTTAGGGTATAACCAGGTCATGGTTGCCCCAGATGATCAATTGAAAACAACTTTCAGGACCCCATGGGGTACTTTTGCCTACAGACGGATGCCTTTCGGGCTGATAAATGCAGGAGCTACTTTTCAGAGAGCTATGGATATAGCTTTCTGAGGGTTAATGCATAATTCTGTCATAGTTTACCTTGACGATATCACTATTTACTCTAAAAAACAACATGAACATGTGTTTGCTTTGAAACAAGTTTTTGATCGCTGCAGGAAATTCGGTATTTCTCTCAACCCGACGAAATCTATTTTTGCAGTAATAGAAGGAAAAGTTCTAGGCTTTATTGTTTCGAAAGAAGGTATGATTATCGATCCTGAATGTACAGAGGCTATTTCAAAGATTGGTTTACGAGGCTCACGCAAAGCAATGCAATCCTTCTTAGGTAAGATTAATTTTGTACGTAGATTTGTACCAAATTTTGCCCAGATTGTTAAACCACTACAACTTTTGGTCAAGAAAGATGTGCAATTTACTTGGGCACAGGAACAGAGAGATGCATTTATCGGAATTCAAAAGACCATTGCATAAGCTCCTGCTCTCATGTCCCCAAATTTTGATAAGGATTTCATTCTTTATACTTTTGCCACTGATTTTTCTTATGCAGCCGTCTTAACTCAAAAGCATAACAATGATACTGAAATCTTGATCTCTTTTATGAACTCAACATTCAAAGGTGTAGAGCTTAAAGACTTGCAGATCACTAAGCAAGCCTATGCGGTCTATAAATCCGTCAAACATTATAGACCCTACTTGCTGAAGTCTCGAACCAAAGTCATTATTCCATATTCTATTATCAGAAATGTCCTCATCCAGAAAGAATTGCGGGAAAAGAGGGCCCATTGGATGACCACCCTACAAGCGTATGATCTTGAGATCAGGCCAGCTAAAATTGTCAAAGGACAAGGCCTTTTTCTTCTTACTGCGAAATCCAATGACCCCGCACAGCAGCAGTCCGAATGGGATCACGAGGAAGAAATTCCCCTAGGTGTTGTTAATGTTATCGATACCCCGACATCAGAATGGTAGGACGATATCAGATTTTTCCTGAACCATGGGTTTGCTCCCGAGACCCTTGATTTTAAGAAAAGAAGGGCTTTAAGACTAAAATCTGCTCCTTATCATTTCATTAATCAAGTTCTTTTTATAAAAAATTATGATGGAGTATATCTTAGATGGTTGGAAAAACATGAAACTGATGACATTTTGTTTCAATTTCATGCAAGTCCTACTAGAGGCCATTTTTCAGGAGAGACTACAACACACAAGATTCTTAGAGTCGGGTATTATTGGCCCACGTTGTTTAAAGATGCTTATGCTTATGTGAGGAAGTGTGAGCCATGCCAGAAATGCACAGGGAATTTTAGGAAACCTGCATTTCCTTTACAACCGGTTACAATTCAATTTCCATTTCAACAGTGGGGATTGGATTTTGTTGGGCCTATAAACCCTCCCTCATCCCTCCAACATAAGTATATTCTCACAGCCACAGATGATTTCACTAGATTGGTGGAGGAAGCTCCTCTTAAACAATGTAACGTCGCCCAAGTAATCTCTTTCCTCGATAGCCAGATCGTCACACGCTTTGGCGCTCCAGAATACTTAGTTTTCATCAATGCATCTTACTTCTCTTCAATCGATATAACTGAATATGCCTTTGAAAATGGGATTAAGCTTAAGTTTTCTGCCAATTATTACTCGCAAGGAAATGGTTTGGCGAAGTCATCAAACAAAAACCTGATAAACATTCTCAATAAGACTGTAGCTTCTCATCACAGAGATTGGCACACACAGTTGTATAATGCATTATGGGTAGATCGAATTACCCCAAAGGCGGCAATTGAAAATTCTCCCTATTGTTTGGTTTATGGCAAAGAAGCCATCCTTCGCACTAATCTTACCATTCCTTCGCTACAATTGGCCTAGTATGTCCAAGAAGATGATTCTTCTCCCCTCCAGCAAAGAATTGACACCCTCTTGAAGCTAGAGGAGGATAGAGAAATAGCCAAAAACAAGTTGTATCATCATCAGTAGATGGTGAAGAGATGGTTTATTGAAAAATCTTCATCTGACAAGGAATTTTCTGTTGGTGACCTGGTTCTAAGGTGGGAGAAGCAACGTAAGGATAAGAATTAGTACACCAAGTTTCAGCGCCTTTGGCTAGGACCTTTCATTATTAGAGAAAAGATTGGTCCCAGCACTATTCGATTATAGATGCTAGAGGGAGTTGTAGACACCTTCCCAGTGAATGTGTCTCTTCTCAAAAAGTATTTTGTTTGAACAATCTGGTGCACTTGTACATAGGTGTGGTTTGTTTTTCAGTCATTTATTTTATTGCATTGACATTTTGATTGGTTTTCTTGTTTTGTTTTGGTTTTCATAAATAAGGCTTCACACTTGTGGTAATGGCTTATGATCACTTTTCTTAGCAACAATTGCTTCTAAAGTGTCAGCATCGTTATCAATCTTACTTTATGGCTTTTGATTAGAATTTGCTCTGAGGAATAAACAGACAAATAATTGCAGTGCCTTTGGATACTTTTCACTTTGATCATTATCTTTCACCATGCTTTATTTGTGTAATTGAGGTATGAAGGATGGTCATCATTTCTCTATTTGGTGTTTCATGGTTGAACGACGAATCATAATAACCTGACCAGTTCTGATTGCTCATGGATCCTTTTACAATCACTTTGAATATGAATTTTGTTTAAAATTATAAGTTACAAGGTGGGTGGTCTTGTTATCAAGCCAGCCCATTAGGTTCATAGGTGTTTAAAGTGGAATGACATCTTCACATCAAGCCCCCACACTTGAAAGATGACTTTCAGTTCTGCTGGAAGGTGGAAGATCCTATTAGAGGTTGGTGCATTCATGATTCGCAAAGCACTGGTGCGTAACATTATCACTATATGGTCACCAAGCCATGGTAATTCCTTGTCGCTTATGCCAAAATAAATTGTTTTTTTTTCATGGGATTTTTGTTGTATACAAAAACAGGGGGGTCTTATCACAAGCCAGCCCTACTATGATCATGGGTTTGATCTTGGAATGGAGTTATCACAATATCGTTACCAAGCCATGATAATTTCTTTTGGTCTTACAACCGGAAGACAAGGAGTCTTGTCATCGAGCTAGCTTGACTAGTTTCCAGATCAGGCCTGTGAATGGCGATGCTTCATCTTATCACCAAGTTAGTACAGTGGTCTCGTATCAACAAGTCTTTATGTATAAAATAAAAAATAAAAAAAATAGAGGGAAAAAATATTAAAAAAAAAGAGAGAGAAAGAAAAGACAAAAGAAAAGATAAAGAAGTGTATCTAACTCAAAGATGATCACTGAATATACATATAATTAATAAACCCAAGAGATTTGTAATTAGGATATCCATGAGCATTTCTAAGACTGTGCCCAGGTTCAACACAAGCTGGTTTTCAATGATTACATCATGGTAAAGATTTGGTATTACTCTCTAAATCTCCTTATCGGATGACTATTATCTTTAAAATGGTCATTGTTGAGATCTATCCATTTTTATGTTCATTGTTTGTTGGCTGTTATCTTTTGAGCATCTTCTTTGAATTGAGTTTCAAGAAATCGGTTGATCGACATGTTGTCTTTAGATGGTTTTGATTGCAGAGATAACTAGTTCTTCCTAGCCAGTCGCCATTTGTTGTAGCCACAACAGATCCCTTGCTTAGCTAAGCACGGGAACCCCCAATTTTAATAAATGCAAAGGTGTTTGGGTGAGTCATCTTGAATTTTTTTAGATTTTGATTTTACCTTTAAATTTCTTCACCCATGCTTTTGGTCTGCTTGTTTGTGAGGGTTTGATTATTTCTTACAAAGTGTTTCGGTCTCAAAAGAGCCAAAAATTTTAGTATTTTGTTGACTGTTATCATCATCCCGAAACCCGACATTTGGAGAACCCAAAACCCGCAACCCGACAGGTGCCGGTTGTGGGACTGTTCTTTTTAAGTTTTGGTTTTGCTAATTCTGAAACCCGCAACCCGACGGCTGTGGGTTGCGGAATCATTCTTTAATAAGATTGAGAAATAATTACACCGAAACTCGAACCCCGCAATGGTGCCATTCGGCTTTTGGGACTGTGTTTTTTTTTGTTTATTTGGTGTGTGTTCCAGAAACCCGCAACCCGTAATTTCAGGATGTGGCTTTTGGGATGGTTGTTTCGCTTCACAGTTTAACATTCCAAAGCCGGCCACCTGCATAGTAGGTTTTCGGCTTTCGAAAATCCTTTTTTTTTGCTTCCATTTTTGTGAACCCGCAACCCGCCAATCCGTACTTTCGAGTTTCGGCTTGGGGGATCTTTGAATAAGAACTTCATGAAAATACTTGAACATGATTCCACATCCCGCTCTAGTTAATCTCAATCGTCCGTCTATTATGGTCTCACGGTCATGTCAATTTTGGGTAGTCAGTTAAGTCAAGATTTTCCATTTTGTCTTTTAAAGCTGGCTCTACCAAATTATCATTTTTCTGTGTAATTCAAGACAACGGACACTATTACAAGTCTATCAGTTACTTCACGTTGAATGGACTCCATCTCCCTGCCTTAACTTTTCCATGTCTGGACTCGAGCTTTGACATCTTGTCGTTTTTGTTCGACCTCTTAATGATCAGATTTGTTACGTGTGAAGAATCAATAGCCCGTGTACTGGAACTCCTAGTTGATACCTTTGTGCACATCAACTCTATCACCATAACCTTCGTCTCCATTATTAATCACCAATCATAATTATTGATGGAGGATTACGTTTAATGATGTGATCGTAAAGGCAATTCAAAATAATACGAGTAGTAATTGAACTCATACTTCGCACAACCTTTGATCGACTAGCACATACCTCGGCTCTTTTCATTGCAATTGAAGTAATTACAATGAATTGACTGGATAAGTTTAATCATTGCAGATTTTCCCCACCCGATTATCATCGACCTGCTTGTTGGCCTTTAAATAGCAATTAACATGAAATCCCCAGTTCATCCCTTGCCTTCTGGAAGATGTAAGACTCTGTGTGGTATTTTTTGCATCCTACTATCCAAGACTCATTCAGAATGAATAATATTCATGCAGATGGTGAATTCTCTAATGTTCAGGTTGAAAATGAAGAACTCTACCCCTTGTTGTATCAATAAATGTTGTCACCACTGTTTGATGGAGGTGTTCCTAATCTTAGCAGTGGTAGCAGTGAAGAAGACTTCGAAACTTTGTCTGCCTACGTGCAAAACCCCGAAGAGCAAAGGAAGGAAAATATGGAGGAATCAACTGATCTTGATACTGATGTTATACAGGACTTTATAATCAATGAAGAACATGTCGTACTGGCTACTGTTCCTGAAGTAAATCCTCTAATGGATTTATCTATTTTTGACAGTTGGTTCCCCAACTCCGAATTTCCTACAGCGGATGCTCTCCAAGCCACAGCACCTGTCGATGATAGTGAACAATCTGTAATTGAATTTTTATGGTGCCATGAGAACTTATCTGATTATAGAACAAGTCTTTCTTTTGTGAAAGGAGCAGAAAATCTTTTAAGCTTAAAAATAGCAAGATTTCTTGGATCAATGGTTAGATCCGATTTTGTAATCCCTATTTTGTAGAATTTCTCCTTTTGGAACTCTTATGTAAATTTAGTATATAAGGAGGAATTTTTCCCTTAGTAAAGGGTTGGGAATTTTGGAATTGCAATTCAGCAAGAGATTGGACTGAAGATACTCTGTTTATTAGAGTCATTGTAATTTTTGTACAAGACTTTTGTATTCAGGAAAGTTATCTTTTAATCCACCTTCTAATGTTCTTCAAATTCTTTGAGAATTGCTGAGTTAATATTTCAAATTTTTCATCGGTTATGTGTTCAATCTTTTGCAGGGCATTCATTAATGCATAAGATCTCTCATATTGATTTCTCTGTATGTCTGGATTATGCTCAAAATTGTTCCATTAAATTTCTTTAATTGAACGTTTTCACTTTTATATTTCTGCAAATGATTCGATGCAAATAAATATGTATAATCAAATGTTAATTTTTCAATTAACACAATGATTATGGATCATATATTTGAATAGGCTTAAACACTTTGAAGAATTGTCACTTAATTTTTATTAACTGATAAAACTTTAATTAACAAGTGAAGAACCCAAAGACATTTCTTTTTAAGGTACTTAACTACTTGTTCGTCACGCTTCAAAACTGATCTGCACAACATCAACTCTACCTTTTAGGCTAGATCTGACTTAGAATAGGTTCTTTCCTTAGGTAGGTTAAGTTACATTTTGGTAACAAGCTTTCACACTTAGTTTTCCTTGATAGGAAAACCGATCATTCAAGATCAAATCTTTTACTCATAGAGTGCCAGCGGAGGCCAAATATCTGTGGGTGACTACCACATGAAACAGGTCGAGGATAGAATTTCCCTTGCAGAGGGTCTTTTGAAGCCTTTGGATGGGTTTTCATCCCCTGCTGTGTGCCTTGGAACCCATTCCAGCACTTTCAACTTACCCTGCACCCCAGAGGATCAACAAATGGTAGTAGAAGGAGGGCAACTAGTAAAACATGCCTAAGTAGACTACTAATAGACCCCCTCCAGCAAGTACTTCAATGGTTCAAACCTAAAGTCAGACTAGGGCTTCAACATCTGAACAACCAACTAGTACACAACCTATGATTCTCCTTGTCGCTTCCACACAACCTGCAGTTATACCTATCACACCTGTGATACAACAGGAGAACAGAGCAGATACCATTTTCACATCACCTACAAGGGGACCCATCTTGCTAGATCAGATATTGAAAACATCTGCCGATAGGGTTTTAAGAGCAGAACAACGACTTGCTGATCAAAGAAGACGGTGCCTAGCAGCTCTAAACTTAGAAGGTATCTTGCAGGATAGCGGTAGGGAAGATCAGCAAGTTCCCACCTCACATTTTACTGATCCACAGGTTCAGCATACCAATAGTTTTAACACAGAGGATCAACATACAATTGATCAACAATCTGAAAACCAAGACCTAGTTAATCGACTAGATTCTCTTGAATATAACCCTGAGGCCACTCTTGTAGGAACACAAGGTCAACCAAATCTTGGAGCCGGTGGTCCACCACCGTCCCCTCCTTCATCTTCATCATCTTCCTCGGATGAAGAGAATTCTTCTAGCTCATCATCTGAAGAAGAAGAACAAGAACCTCCAATGGCTGGAGAAGGTCGAAACAAACCTTGGCTTGACCAAGGTGTAGTTTTCATATTAGGTGATCAACATAGATTACCAAAGAATCCTGAGAAATGGTTGCCTAAATACAACCTCGATGATAAGATACCCACATTGGATCACATAAAAACTTTCATGCAGGAAATCAAGCTTAGAAGCATGGTACATGAGGATGCAGTATGCAGACTTTTTCCATACACCTTTGAGGGTAGAGCAGCCACTTGGTATTTTGCTTTACCGGCCCAATCTATAACTTCCCGGGATGAATTCGAGAAACATTTTACCCAGAAATTTGGGGATGAAAAAACACCGCAAGATCTTGTCTTAGAATTGTCCTCCATGAAAATCAAAGGAAAAGAAAGGGTAAAAGACTTTAGCTAAAGGTTTTCATATCTCAAAAATAGAATTCCTACCAATCTTCTTCCTGCTGAAGAATTGTTGGTGGCTTATAATGAAAAGGGTCTGCCTCCCCCTATTGCAATATGGGTCAAAAGGGCACAGAAGGGTACTTTATTGGAAGCATTTGATGAAGCAATCCAAGTTGAGAAGGACATATTTTATCTAGAAGATAGCCCTAAAGCTTCAGAAGGACAACCTTCCACTTCCAGGAAGAAAATTGAGAATGTCCCTAAACCCATAGTTCAGAACAAGGATCCATTTGATATGACTGAGATGAAAACATTCCTTCAGAAGATTTCAAATGAGATGGTGGATTTAAAGAAGAACACTAATGATAATCAGAATCAGAACAGAGGTTTTGTAAGGCCAACATTTAGGAGACCTTACCAGCCTCCACAAAATCTACCACCACCAAATCCGGTAGATGCACTCACAAATGATGAACTCTTTTCTAGTTTTAGAGCATTGGCAGCAGAATCTCTTGTCACTCCTAACACTTCCAACGATCAGACTACCCCAGATCCTCCACTACCTGAACAACAAGAAGAAGATGATCCACAGGTCGATGCTTTGGGTTGCTTTTCGGAACTTCCTATGTGTGAAGAAGAAGAAGAACCTGAGGCGGTGTTTAACACACAACACCCTTATAATACAAGGTCAAGACCACAACCACCTTAAGAACCTTCATCTTCTCCCTGGGTTCCCACAAGAAACGAGATTGTCCCACAGAAGGATACAGTCCTCCCAAAAATGGAGTACAACCTGGTTGAAGACTTAGAAAGAGTCAAAGCAAACATCTCTCTATTTGAGCTACTCAAGATTCCTATTATGAGGGATTCTTTACCTAAAAACATGATAGTCAAACAGCCTAGAGAGTCACAGAATAATAATCTAGACTCTGTCACTAAAACTGATGATAAAAAACCAGCAAGTAAGGGAACTCCTCCTTTCTTGCTTACTTTTGATATTTTCAACCAGAATGTACACAACTGCATGATAGATTTGGGAGCATCATCAAATGTGATGACCCTCTCTATTTGCAAAAAATTGAATGCAACGTGGGAAGCCCATCCAACCCAGATTGTGCAACTTGACAGATCCAAAGTCGAAGTGGTTGGCAAATTGAGAAACATTCTGCTCATGCTGTCAGATGATCCTAGGATCCATCAGACAGTTGACATTGTGATAGATGACATTCCAGAAGCCTATGGGATGTGGTTAAGCAGGGACTAGTCAGAGAAACTTAAAGGTTACTTTGCAACCGACTGGTCCCATTTATGGTTTCCTTACAATGGTCAACCGAATAAAACTAAGATCAATAGAGAACCTTGTATGAAACAGATAGTTACTAATCTTAATGATACAAGTTAACCTGCTGGTTATCTCACCTCTTGTGCAGAGAAATATACATTTGATACCTTTTTTCGATGAATTCCCAGCTGATGTCTCACCAGAAGAAAGCATCCGAAATGAATCACATATCACTCAGGTCACTTCGATACCTTTTTCTGGTGAAATTGTGCATAATGTATATAATGTGAATACGAATTTTAGATTAGACCCTGTCTCATGGACTTTATTTTTCAATGGCTCCAAGTCCAAGGAGGGAGCTGGAGTGGGTTGTGTTCTTATCAATCCTAAAGGAATGAAAATCATGATTGCTTGCAAGTTAGAATTTGATTGCACTAATAATGTAGCCGAATAGGAAGGTCTTGTGCAGGGGCTCAAGAAGGCCATTGATTTAGGTGTACAAGGAATAGAATGCTATGGAGACTCTGAAATTATAGTTAAGCAAGTTAGGAATAAAATACAATGCTTATCTCCATGTTTGGCTAATTATGAAAAGTTGGTAAGGGATCTAACCAACTCATTTTCGGCATTCAATATTAAATCAGTTCCCAAGTCACAAAATTTTGATGTAGACTTGCTAGCAAATACAACGTCTAGACTGATCCTGCCAGAAGGTCTATCTGCTCAAAATTTTTCTATCGAATTGATGTACAAACCATCCATTCCCGATAGTGTGACTAATTCGAAAGTGTTTGATGATGAACAACAGATACTTGACTTCCTCACTGCTCAGGATGCGTTTCAAGACGTGGCCATCGATGAAGTAGAACATGAAAATTCTCTCACTGATTCCTCAAACGTCATCCTGAAGTCTGTGATCAATCTAGAAAAGTTTTACGATTTACAGGACAAGTTCAAATCTCAAACTAATTGTAAAACTCAAAGCTCATCCTTGAACTATGAGCGGGTTAGCCTAGGCACCGAATAGGAACCTCGTTTCATCAATTTGGGAGTTGATTGTACCCCTGAAGAATGCAGAGCCATTATTGCATTGTGTAAATAGTATAAGGATGTTTTCACCTGGACGCATGACGAGTTGAAAACATTTGACACTAGCATCATGTTTCATAATATACCCATGAAACCAGAGGTTAAGTGATTTCAACAAAAGCTGCAGAAGATGCACCCCAGTTTGGAGCCTTCTGTAAAAAAGGAGCTGGAGAAGCTGCTCACTGCTCGAATTATCTTTTCGGTCATGCACACTCAATGGATATCTAACTTAGTACCTGTCCATAAGAAAAGCCGGGAAATTCGACTGTGTGTCGATTTCAGGAACCTAAATCGGGCTTCTGAGAAAGACAACTATCCTGTTCCACCAATGGAGCAAATTCATCAAAAGGTAGTCGGGTCAGAGATGTTTTCTCTCCTAGATGGTTTTTCGGGGTATAACCAAGTCATGGTTGCCCCGCACGATCAATTAAAAACAACTTTCAGGACCACATGGGGTACTTTTTCCTACAGACGAATGCCTTTCAGGCTGATCAATTCAGAAGCTACTTTTTAGAGAGCTATGGATATAACTTTCTGTGGGTTAATGCATAATTCTATCGTAGTTTACCTTGATGATATCACTATTTACTCTAAAAAACGACATGAACATGTGTTTTCTTTGAAACAAGTTTTTGATCGCTGCAGGAAATTCAGTATTTCTTTCAACCCGAAGAAATCTATTTTTGCAGTAACAGAAGGAAAACTTCTGGGCTTCATTGTTTCGAAAGAAGGTATGATTATTGATCCTGAACGTACAGAGGCTATTTCAAAGATTGGTTTACCAGGCTCGTGCAAAGCAATGCAATCCTTCTTAGGTAAGATTAATTTTGTACGTAGATTTGTACCAAATTTTTCCCAGATTGTTAAACCACTACAACTTTTGGTCAAGAAAGATGTGCAGTTTACTTGGGTGTAGGAACAAAGAGCTTCATTTATCCAAATTCAAAAGGCCATTGTAGAAGCTCCTACTCTCATGTCCCCAGATTTTGATAAGGATTTCATTCTTTATACTTTTGCCACTATTTTTTCTTATGCAGTCGTCTTAACTCAAAAGCATGACAATGATACTGAAATCCCGATCTCTTTTATGAGCTCAACATTCAAAGGAACAGAGCTTAAATACTCACAGATCGATAAGCAAGCCTATGCAGTCTATAAATCCATCAAACATTACAGACCCTACTTGTCGAAGTCTCGAACCAAAGTCATTGTTCCATATTCTGCTATCAGAAATGTCCTCATCCAGAAAGAATTGGGGGAAAAGAAGGTCCATTTGATGACCACCCTACAAGAGTATGATCTTGAGATCAAGCTGACTAAAATTGTCAAAGGACAAGGCCTTTGTCTTCTTACTGCGAAAACCAATGACCCCACCCAGCAGCAGTCCGAATGGGATCACAAGGAAGAAATTCCCCTAGGTGTTGTTAACGTTATCGATACCCCGACATTGGAATGGTATGACGATATCATATTTTTTCTGAACCATGGGTTTGCTCCCAAAACCATTGATTTTAAGAAAAGAAGGTCTTTAAGACTGAAATCTGCTCTTTATCAATTCATTGATCAAGTTCTTTTTAGAAAAAACTATGATGAAGTATTTCTTAGATGCTTGGAAAAACATGAAACTGATGACATTTTGTTTCAATTTCATGCAGGTCCTGCTAGAGGCCATTTTTCAAGAGAGACTATAGCACACAAGATTTTTAGGGCTGTGTATTATTGGCCCACATTGTTTAAAGATGCTTATGCTTATGTAAGGAAGTGTGAGCCATGCCAGAAATGAACAGGGAAGTTTAGGAAACCTGCATTTCCTTTACAACCGGTTACAATTCAGTTTCCATTTCAACAGTGGGGATTGGATTTTTTTGGGCCTATAAACCCTCCCTCATCCCTCCAACATAAGTATATTCTCACCGCCATAGACTATTTCACTAGATGGGTGGAGGCAACTCCTCCTAAACAATGTAACGCCACCCAATTAATCTCTTTCCTCGATAGCTAGATTGTCACACGCTTTGGCGCTCCAGAATACTTAGTTTTCGACAATGCATCTTACTTCTCTTCAATCAATATAACTGAATATGCCTTTGAAAAGGGGATTAAGCTTAAGTTTTCTGCCAATTATTATCCGCAAGGCAATGGTTTGGCAGAGTCATCAAACAAAAACCTGATAAACATTCTCAAGAAGACTGTAGTGTCTCATCACAGAGATTGGCACACAAAGTTGTATAATGCATTATGGGCAGATCGAATTACCCCAAAAGCAACAATTGCAAATTCTCCCTATTGTTTGGTTTATGGAAAAGAAGCCATCCTTTGCACTAATCTTACCATTCCTTCGCTACAATTGGCCCAGTCTGTCCAAGAAGATGATTCTTCTCCCCTCCAGCAAAGAATTGACACCCTCTTGAAGCTAGAGGAGGACAGGGAAATAGCAAAGAACAAGTTGTATCGTCATCAGCAGATGGTGAAGAGATGGTTTGATGAAAAATATTCATTTGACAAGGAATTTTCTGTTGGTGACCTAGTTCTAAGGTGGGATAAGCAACGTAAAGATAAGAATCAGTACACCAAGTTTCAGCGCCTTTGGCAAGGACCTTTCATTATTACAGAAAAGATTGGTCCCAGCACTGTTCGATTATAGAGGCTAGAGGGAATTGTAAACACCTTCCCAGTGAATGTGTCTCTTCTCAAAAAGTATTTTGTTTGAACAATCTGGTGCACTTGTACATAGGTGTGGTTTGTTTTTCAATCATTTGTTTCATTGCATTGACATTTTGATTGGTTTTCTTGTTTTGTTTTGGTTTTCATTAATAAGGCTTCACACTTGTGGTAATGGCTTATGATCACTTTTCTTAGCAACAATTGTTTCTGAAGTTTCAGCATCATTATCAATCTTACTTTATTTTGATTAGAATTTGCTCTGAAGAATAAATAGTCAAATAACTGCAGTGCCTTTGGATAATTTTCACTTTGATCATTATCTTTCACCATGCTTTATTTGTGTAATTGAGGTATGGAGGATGGTCATCATTTCTCTATCTGGTGTTTCATGGTTGAACGGCATATCATAATAACCTAACCAGTTCTGATTGCTCATGGATCCTTTTACAATCACTTTGAATATGAATTTTGTTTAAAATTATAAGTTACAAGGTGGGTGGTCTTGTTATCAAGCCAACCCATTAGGTTCATAGGTGTTTCAAGTGGCATGACATCTTCACATCAAGCCACCACACTTGGAAGATGACTTTCAGTTTTGCTGGAAGGTGGAAGATCCTATTACAGGTCGGTCCATTCATGATCCGCAAAGCACTGGTGAGTAACATTATCACTATATGGTCACCAAGCCATGGTAATGCTTTGTAGCTTATGCCAAAATAAATTGTTTTGTTTTTCGTGGGATTTTTGTTGTATACAAGAACACGGGGGTCTTATCACAAGCCAACCCTGCTATGATCATGGGTTTGATCTTGGACTGGAGTTATCACAATATGGTTACCAAGCCATGATAATCTATTTTTGTCTTACAACCGGAAGACAAGGAGTCTCGTCATCGAGCAAGATTAACCAGTTTCCAGATCAGGCCTATGAATGGCATTGTTTCATCTAATCACCAAATCAGTACAATGGTCTCGTATCAACAAGTCTTTATGTATTAAAAAAAAAAAAAAAAAAAAAAAATAGAGGGACAACATATTAAAAAAAAAGAAGAGAGAAAGAAAAGACAAAAGAAAAGATAAAGAAGTGTATATAACTTAAAGTTGATCACTGAATATACATATAATTAATAAACCAAAGAGATCTGTAATTAGGATATGCATGAGCATTTCTAAGACTGTGCCCAGGTTCAACACAAGTTGGTTTTCAATGATTACATCATGGTAAAAATTTGGTATTACTCTCTAAATCTCCTTATCAGATGAGTGTTATCTTTAAAATGGTCATTGTTGAGATCTATCCATTTTTATGTTCATTGTTTGTTGGTTGTTATCTTTTGAGCATCTTCTTAGAATTAAGTTTCAAGAAATCGGTTGATCGACATGTTGTCATTAGATGGTTTTGATTGCATAGATAACTAGTTCTTCCCAGCCATGCGCCATTTGTTGTAGCCACAACAGATCCCTTGCTTAGCTAAGCACGGGAGCCCCCAATTTTAATAAACGCAAAGGTGTTTGGGTGAGTCATCTTGAATTTATTTAGATTTTGATTTTACCTCTAAATTTCTTCACCCATGCTTTTGGTCTGCTTGTTTGTAAGGATTTGATTATTTCTTCCAAAGTGTTTCGATCTGAAGAGAGCCAAAATTTTGAGTATTTTGTTGACTGTTATCATCATCCCAAATCCCGACATTTGGAGAACCCGAAACCCGCAACCCGAGAGGTGCCAGTTGTGGGACTATTCTTTTTAAGTTTTGGTTTTGCTAATTCCGAAACTTGCAACCCAATGGCTGTGGGTTGCGGAATCATTCTTTAATAAGATTGAGAAATAATTACCACGATACCTGAACCTCGCAATGGCAGCATTCGGCTTTCGGGATTGTGTTTTTTTCGTTTATTTGGTGTGTGTTCCTGAAACCCGCAACCTGTAATTTTGGGATGCGGCTTTCAGGATGGTTGTTTCGATTCACATTTTAACATTCCGAAGCCCGCCACCCACCTAGTAGGTTTTTGGCTTTCGAAAATCCTTCTTTTTAATTCCATTTTTGTGAACCCGCAACCCACCAATCCGTACTTTCGGGTTTCAGCTTGCGGGATCTTTGAATAAGAACTTCATGAAAATAATTGAACTTGATTCCGCATCCCACTCCGGTTAATCTCAGTCATCCATCTGTTATGGTATCATATTCATGTTGATTTTGGATTGTTAGTTAAGTCAGGCTTTTCCATTTTGTCTTTTAAAGCTGGTTCTGCCAAATTATCATTTTTCTGTGAATTCATGACAGTGGACACTATTACAAGTCTATAAGTTACTTCATGTTGAATGGACGCCATCTCTCCGCCTTAAGTTTTCCATGTCTGGACTCGAGCTTTGACATCTTGTCATTTTTATTCCACCTCTTAATGATCGGATTTGTTACGTGGGAAGAATCGATAGCCTATGTACTGGAATTCCTAGTCGAGATCTTTTTACACATCAACTCTATCACCAAAACCTTCGTCTTCGTTATTAATCACTAGTCATAATTATTGATAGAAGATTGCGTTTAACGATGTGATCATAAAGGAAATTCAAAATCATGGGACTAGTAATTGAACTCATACTTCGCACAAGCTTTGATCTGACTAGCACATAGCTCGACTCTTTTCATTACAATTGAAGTAATTACAATGAATTGACTGGATAAGTTTAATCATTGCAGATTTGCCCCACCCGATTATCATCGACCTGCTTGTAAGATTTGCCCCGCCCGATTTAAATAGCACTTAACATGAAATCCCCAGTTCATCCCTTGCCTTCTGGAATATGTAAGACTATCTGTGGTATTTTTTGCATCCTACTATCCAAGACTCATTTGGAATGAGTAATATTCATGCAGATGGTGAATTCTCTAATGTTCAGGTTGAAAATGAAGAACTCTACCCCTTATTGTATCAAGAAATGCTGTCACCACCGTTTACTGTAGGTGTTCCTAATATTAGCAGTGGTAGCAGAGAAGAAGACTTCGAAACTTTGTCTGCCTACGTGCAAAACCCCGAAGAGCAAAGGAAGGAAATTCTAGAGGAATCAATTGATCTCGATACTGATGTTATATAGGACTTTATAATTAATGAAGAACCTGTTGTACTGACTACTATTCCCGAAGTAAATCTTCTAATGGATTTCTCTGTTTTTGACAGTTGGTTCCCCGACCCTGAATTTCCTATAGTGGATGCTCTACAGGCCACAGCACCTGTCGATGATAGTGAACAATCTGTGATTGAATTTTTATGGTGCCATGAGACCTTATCTGATTAAAGAACAAATCTTTCTTTTGTGAAAGGCGGCGGAAAATCTTTTAAGCTTAAAAATAGCAAGATTTCTTGGAACGATGGTTAGATCCGATTTTGTAATCCCTAGTTTGTAGAATTTCTCCTTTTGGAACTCTTATGTAAATTTAGTATCTAAGGAAGAATGTTTCCTTTAGTAAAGGGTTGGGAATTTTGGAATTGCAATTTAGCAGGAGATTAGACTAAAGATACTCTATTTATCAGAGTCATTGTAATTTTTGTACAAGACTTCTCTATTCGGGAAAGTTATCTTTTAATCCACCTTCTAATGTTCTTCAAATTTCTTTGAGAATTGCTGAGTTAATATTTCAAATTTGTCATCAGTTATGTGTTCAATCTTCTGCAGGGAAGTCATTAATGCATAAGATCTCTCATATTGATTTCTCTGTATGTCTGGATTATGCTCAAAATTGTTCCATTAAATTTCTTCAATTGAACGTTTTCACTTTTATATTTCTGCAAACGATTTGATGCAAATAAATATGTATAATCAAATGTTAATTTTTCAATTAACACAATGATTATAGATCAGATATTTTAATAGGCTTAAACACTTTGAAGAATTGTCACTTAATTTTTATTAACTGATAAAACTTTAATGAACAAGTGAAGAACCCGAAGACATTTCCGTTTAAGGTACTTAACTACTTGTTCGTCACGCTTCAAAATTGATCTGCACAACATCAACTCTTCCTTTTAGGCTAGATCTTACTTAGAATAGGTTCTTTCCTTAGTTAGGTTATGTTAGATTTTGGTAACAAGCTTTCACACTTAGTTTTCCTTGATAGGAAAAATGATCTTTCAAGATCAAATCTTTTACTCATAGAGTGCCAGCGGAGGCCAAATATTCGTGGGTGACTACCACACCAAAAATCTCGAGGATAGAATTGCCCTTGCGCAGGGTCTTTTGAAGCCTTTGGTTGGGTTTTCATCCCCTGTTGTGTGCCTTGAAACCCATTCGAGCACTTTGCACTTACACTGCACCCCCGAGGCATTAACACTCCCTTGTCGATGTCCCTTCCGTCGTTCGACTTTGTTCGACAGATTTCTTCCTGTAACCACTACTTTGGCCTTTCACAAAAACATTCTTCGCACCTCAACCAGTCATCCTACCTCTGGTCACTGCAGACTTCAGAGATAACTAGTAAGATTCACCCGTTGCTCTGAATCTTGACATGCTCAATTCATCCTGAATGGCATATTTCAAGTCGTTCACATACCTAATGACAACTTCTTCTCCTTTGTCAGGTTGTCCAAACCTTATCGACAATCTGTAGAAATCTTCCATGTATTCCTTCATGGTCATCTCTTTTTGTCGACATTTTTGCAACTTTCGGAACAAGGAAATCACATAGTCCCCTAGAAAGAACTTCCCCTTCAGCTTGGCGAACATCCTATCCCAAGACTTGATTTTATCCTTTCTCTTCTTGACTCTGTCAACCTGCACATTGTCCCACCACAATGAGGCATGACCCTTCAACCTCAGACATGCAATTTGAACCCGTTTAGCATCCTTGATCTGCTCTATGTCGAAGTATTTCTCCATTTCTCTGAACCAGTCGATCAAGTCTTTTGGATCTAGACTTCCCAAGTAGGTACACACATCTATCTTTGTTCGACCTCCCATATCCGTCAAAAGTTTGATTAGTTTGTCTTCTGGTTCTTCTCCCGCTACTTCCCATGGTTCCACTTCTTCAACTTCCTCATTGTTGTGGTCTAACGCATTTGTAATACAACCACGCCTTTGGATTTCTTTGATCGATGCGACTTCACTCGTCAAAGTTCGCATTGTTCGGATGCACTAGTCAAACATCTCATGATCAACTGTGACTGCTGCACCACATGCTCTTCGTCCTCGAACATTAACACCTATGTGAGCCATTTTCAACCTCATCTGAAACTCCCACTTCGTCCAATCGCAACCGGACTTCAACAAGTCATGCACAACTCTACCCAACCTCAGCTAGAGTTGTTCAATGCACTTGCGGGCTCAATATCACTGACGTTCTTCTGCGTTGTTAACACCCAAAAAGTGTTCACTACCTCATCTACCACATTATATGGCTCATTTGTCCATTTTCCTACCATATTTCCCTTAAAATCCCAAAAAATCCCATTAAAAAGCCTCCAAAAGGCCTAAAATGCCTCCAAAAGGCCACAAAACCATCAAAATAGCCTAAAAAAGGCTAAAAAACCCCCTTTTTCCTCTAAAAATAGAAAAAACCCCTAAAAAAGGAAGAAAAAATATAAAATAATGAGGAAAAGGAGGAAAAAACCCTATACAGCTGCACAAAACCATGTGTTTCCCAAAACCATGGGTCAGCACTCCACCACCAAAAAACTATAAATAGGTGATGGAGATCCCTTATTCCATATCCACAATCACAAGCACCCTTACTCTGCCAAAATCTCTCTCGAAACCCTAGTTCATCATTGAACTATTTTCACCTTGAGAGCCGCTTTTGGCCCATCCCCACCATTGGAGAAGGAGAAGGAGCATACTGAAGCTTGGAGCATCCTCTTGGACACTGCAAAGGGCTTCATCAACCTCCACATTGGAGGTAATATCAATACAAAACTACTTTTTTATATCTTTTCTTTATGTTTCCTGCAATATTTTAGAAGTAATTTAGTTGTTGTTTTAGCTTAATTGTTTATACTTACTGAACTGCTACTAAGGAGTCCATTCTCCTTAGTAGGTGCTCATTTGCACAAGCTAGGGGTAAAACCCTAGCTACAGTTTTGGCGACTCCATTGACATCCTTTATATCGCCGGATTCATTTTTCCGAGCTCGTGATGATGCTTGAGATCATTTCTCGCTCTCACTTGGTACAATTTCAACATTGTGTCCCGACACCTCGTTGCCTCGGTTTGCGTGCCACATCAGCCACCATCGGATTGTTCCACTTTTTTACATGAGCCATTCACTCCTGTCATACTGCAAATGTCTCGTTATTTTGCCACCATTTCATCTACCCCGCAAGGAGGCCCACCAGTGTTCCCCACCACCCTCGTTCTTGGTCACCATTATTGATCCTTGATTGAACACTTCCTCCTTGCCTGGCCATTCCTTTTGTTCGGTATAATTTTATCCCTTTTTCGGGCCGGACAAGTCCTTTACGAAAAAGGCACTTAGGGAGTTTCCGTTAAGCTCTTTTCTGACTCCTAAAATAATGAAAAGATCGCCGAGCAATCTTGCTTCCTTTCATGCTCGCTAAAGTACCTGAAAGGGCGTCTATCTGGTATAAGTTTAACCCTTTTCCGGACCTGGTAGACTAATTACGAAAAAGGAATACTCTAGTCACACCAGCTAGAAGAGTTCTTCATTGCATCCTTTTATGCTTCTTTGGGCCTTGGAGACTAAATCTACAAAAAAGCAACCCCCTGGAGTCTTCTTATCTGCTTTCAGACTCTCTAAAATTGAAAGCAACCACGAGCATGAACTGTCTTGGGCTCGTAAAATCCACACGACAGTACCATTCCATCATTTCAGAGTCTTCTTAATTGCTTTCAGACTCCTTAAAATTGAAAGCCACCACGAGCATGAACTGTCCTGGGCTCGTAAAATCCACATGATAGTATCATTTTATACATACTTCTTCTAGTTCCTTAACCCATGAAGAAGTACCCTCCTGTGCCTCCTGGCACTATGATCGATCATCTCGGCAGCACCCCCAATCAGGTCGCCTTTGTTCAGAGTATTCTGCATTCTCCTGCCATTTTACACCAGCTTGAGTCTCCCTCAGCCAGTTATCCTCCCAGATCCATTACAGCTATGATCCCTTTCCCCTCAGTCAGTTTCATATGCTGCCAGATCATTCCCATTATCATACTCTGAACAAAGGAAGTTTGAGTCCATCCACTCTACTTGCCCAGTTGTCCCCCCACAGTTTATTAGTCCTGCCATCAGCACTATCACATTTCGGTCTTGTACCTCGCGCTCCTATCAAGGAAGCATCATTGCCTTGATAGTTGCAGGTCTCCCTCTGTCGACGACAGCTCCTCTATTCCATAGGATCGGCCCAGAGGTCCCTACGCCTTGGACTTATCACCATCTGTGGTAAGTGCCTACGGATCATTCTGAGAGGAGTCATCATTGCCTCTCCGAGTGGTTGTTCCTCACATGCTCGACTTCAGCACCTTGATCGCATCGTTGAGGATCGCGTAGGATTATATCCCATCAGTTTTTAGTCGAAGACCCCGGATTTTCCCCGACTCTAGCACATTGGTGAGTCACTTCGGAACACCCAGTTCTACGTTCCTGTGGATGTCCGGGCTGCGTTGGCGATTGTATTCGGAAGCCATCCAGCTCTATGCTTCCTTGAGTACCCATTTCAGTTCCAGTTCAGTGTACCATGGAGAGTATGACCCCAGTCACTATGATCCAGCAGCTCATCAGTTCCTTTGGTACCACACTCAGTAGCACTGTTGATTGTTCCAGTGCACCAGTTCTGCAGTTCACACATGATCCGCTCAGCAGTATGTCCCAGATTTGTGTCCCATCTGGACTCTTATGATGTACACAGTGGTCATGTATCTTACAGGTCCCCCTTTTCGGGCCTCACAGTTCTGTTTATATATCTTGATACGAGCATGGGTATGCCCGCCTTGTCTACATATTGAGATTATTCCTCAGTCAGCATTTGAGGTCATGTATGTTTCAGGTCCTTATTTTTGGACCCCATTGTTGTTATTATGTTATATCCTGATACGAGCATGGGAATGCCCGCCTCGTCCATATGATCAGATGATTCCTCATCCATTATTGAGGTTATGTACTTTTAGTTCTTGCAGTTGTTCGGGATCGTTGTTCCGGGCTTCAGTTTGTTTCTTCTCTTCTCTCCACATCCCAGGAAAACCATTCATGACTTATGATGTCCATCGGCCATACGATGAGCTCCTGCCCTCGCACATCACGGGGCAATCTGTTAACACCCAAAAAGTGTTCACTACCTCATCTACCACATTATATGGCTCATTTGTCCATTTTCCTACCATATTTCCCTTAAAATCCCAAAAAATCCCATTAAAAAGCCTCCAAAAGGCCTAAAATGCCTCCAAAAGGCCACAAAACCATCAAAATAGCCTAAAAAAGGCTAAAAAACCCCCTTTTTCCTCTAAAAATAGAAAAAACCCCTAAAAAAGGAAGAAAAAATATAAAATAATGAGGAAAAGGAGGAAAAAACCCTATACAGCTGCACAAAACCATGTGTTTCCCAAAACCATGGGTCAGCACTCCACCACCAAAAAACTATAAATAGGTGATGGAGATCCCTTATTCCATATCCACAATCACAAGCACCCTTACTCTGCCAAAATCTCTCTCGAAACCCTAGTTCATCATTGAACTATTTTCACCTTGAGAGCCACTTTTGGCCCATCCCCACCATTGGAGAAGGAGAAGGAGCATACTGAAGCTTGGAGCATCCTCTTGGACACTGCAAAGGGCTTCATCAACCTCCACATTGGAGGTAATATCAATACAAAACTACTTTTTTATATCTTTTCTTTATGTTTCATGCAATATTTTAGAAGTAATTTAGTTGTTGTTTTAGCTTAATTGTTTATACTTACTGAACTGCTACTAAGGAGTCCATTCTCCTTAGTAGGTGCTCATTTGCACAAGCTAGGGGTAAAACCCTAGCTACATGCGTGGAGGGTTCACTTTAGGCTTTGATATAGCTATCCTCCAAATCACAGGATACTATCCGCTCTGATACCACTTGAGGCAAGGTGCCTTATACACTAAGCTTCTTGCTTAACAATACACATGACACACGACATTCACATAGACAAGATGTAAACAGGATGCCATGAACTAGCTTATATTACTTCGCTGAAATAGTTACAATGCAAACTGCAAGGAATGGAAATAACTAACTAATCGGTCGGCCTCAGCCTTTTATAGTACAGAAGTACCTGTGTGCTATCTCAGTGTGTCGATCTTCACCCTCTCTTGATTCACTGTGGAACTCTGAGCTATGGCTTGATCTTCTCTGCGTTTGGAATACATGTGACTCTTCCCTCTAGTCTACCAATCTTCTCCTGAAACTCTGCTCTTCCAATCTCAACTCTGCCAAGTGATCGAACTGATCCAAGCTCCCTGGCCTTATAATATGTTGTTTTTGTTCCCGAGATCACTCCCACCCCCGAGACATGCATCCTCTTGTACGCTGATCTCCCTGATCCTATAGACCTGTAACTGTCGGCACCCCTGCTGTGCTGCACAGCCTTTTCCTATGTTGACATCTGTCATGATCTCAACTACCTTCAATAACTGCCATTAACTTCCTTAGCAACCCCAAACAGCTACCAAGTACTCCTCTTGACTTCTTCAACCTCCTTCTGACAGGATACAATAATCCGTCACATCGACCATACCATTTGTCAGTTTCGACTTATCCGTCAACTTCCTTCCCACTCTTCACTCTTTTCAGGCTTCGCCAGTCCACCCCTTCCTCCTCACTTGGCTCATTGTTGATGTATTTGTAACTTCAAAAGATATTCTTCTATATATTTCATTTGTACTTTATTGTATCCCCAATAGAGATGTATTATTCTTCCAATTGGAAGTGTCGTCATGTGTACTTGCAAGTGTCACAAGTTATAGTGTAAGTGTCGTAACTTATACTTGATGGGTTATTAGACCACCTTGATGGGGTCGGCCCAGTATGAGTCATGTGGGTCAGAGGGTTATTAGACCACCCTAGAGAGGTCAGCCCAGTCAGCATTATGTTAAATGGTTAAGTTGGGGCTGACCTAGTTGAGCGTATAAATAGAGAGTGTCTCTCTCTCATTTTACACATTCTACTATTCACTCACTTCACATTAGTGAGAGAGAGGAGTGCACAAAAGTGGAGGAGGAGCATGCTGCTGAAGATATCTATCTCTTGGGTTTGATCATGGTGATCCTTGTATTGATGCTTATTCTATCTCTGAGGAAGTTGTGGGGTTTTTCTCCTTCTTGGTTTTCCTCGGTGAAATGTTTTGTGTCTCTTGTCTCTTGTCTATTATGCTTGATATGCTATACATGTTGTTCTTTCAGTTAATATCCTAGATTAGAATGAATTAAATTCTAAAAAACTAACATGGTATCAAAGCTAGCTTGAAGGAAGGCATGCTATGGCATTTATGAGACTTGTTGCACTTGCGACAAATTGGAAGCTAGGGCTTGATATAGAAAAAACCAGTCATTTTGGCACTTTCACTATAAATCCATTTTGGAGAAGGTTCAGGATCTAAAACTTTCACATGTCGTATATAACATCCCCATGTACTTTGTGTCCGAAGCACAACATTTAATTCGTTGTACTTTCTATTTTATGATCAGTACAATCTAGAAGCTCCAAATGAAATTGCGTAAAAAGGTCACAACTTGGGATAGGAAGCTCCAAATGAAATTGCGTAAAAAGTGACAGGTAGGGCATAGACTCTACATTCACAGGTCCTCTTTTCAGATACTGAAGTTGAAACAGTGACATGTGGTAGTCCATATAAGTTTGCTCTCTTGTTTTGTCCCATAAATAGGTCACATTGCGACACTTGGCATAACTCTCTCTTAGAGAATCCAATTGAGGTCAGACCTGTGGGGTTGGAAAGAAGACAGGTCAAGATACCACAAGCTGAAGTTTCAGACCCTATGGGTTCCTAATTTCAAAGATGCACCAGAAACAATTAGGTGCATATTTCTGTCAAAACAGATTTGGATTCTAAGCACCTTCATTCTTGGCTTGTCACTGCTGCGGGAACTTAGGGCTTCGTAGAAAGTTGGAATATTTGGAATCGGAGACCACGGCTGAATGCTCCTCATCAAAATTGAAATTTAGAGACCAAGATCGAATTTTTTGGTTTGGAAGAAGGCCGGCCTTGATCAAACCCTAGTTTGGGATTTTGATCGGAAAGATGGAAAATTAGGGCTTCCGCAAAAGTTGGAATTTTTTAAGTCTGTGACCACGGCTGGAAGCGCCTCAGAAAAATCAAAGTTTAGAGCTTTGGATCGAACCTTTTGGATGGGAAGAATACCTAGTTTTATCAAACCCTAGTTTAGGATCCTGTCCAGTGAATCCGGATGTTTCAAAGACAATTTTGAGGGGTCAAATTTTGCAGATCTAAAAATCTGAGTATACTATCTTGACCAGCTCAGCAAGGTGCATTTTTCTATCCTTCCAGAAGTTTGAAATTCAAAGTTTGAATTTTTAGGGTTTCTCTTACAAACCCTAATCCAGCTCCAGATTCAGTTTCAACAAATCAAAGTGGATTGGTTTAATCCTAGAAGAGAATGAATTGGACACCTGCATAAGTGAAGAAGTTTTAGTTCAAGAGGGAGATGAGGCTGAGACTTTACATGAGAAGGCTACAAGTAATCCTGACAGGTATGACTTGAAGAGATATAGGTATGTTTTTGGAATAAGTTCATGATTAAGGTTATGATATGTTTGTCTTCATATTATTGAGGTTAGTACAATATTGATTAATTTTAGACTTGTCTTATCACCCTAGTAAAAGTATGAATGCATGTGAATGATAGAAGACATTTATTGATTAGTGTTATGACACTTATGATTGTACTAATGCACTGTGGTATTGTATGAGGATGATGTTGTCCACTAACATGAAAGGTTCAAATCAAGTTCTAGATCAAGAACATATGACCATGGTGACATGAAGACAAAGACTCATCCATAGCCTTTATAGAAGCTCTATTGACGACGTATGTATATTTTGATTCTACAATGGTTAACTTATGAGTTATGTAGGTTACTAGCACAAGTCATTGAAGGGAACAATGAGACATTATATGGGTATGTTAGACATAACTAGCAAGCATGATAATCTAGGTATGTTTTTCCTATATCAAGTTAGAATCATTGTGTTAGGATCTTATACTTTTCTATGAATGATAATGATTATTCTTGAAGTTAGAAATCAAGGGTCTATGCATATTATGTTTCTTACTTTGATTGATGATATGACTAACCAGAAGAGTCCTATGATCAAATAAGAATATGCATGAGTAATAGAAGTCCTCCGTATACTAATGCTTGTGATAAAATACCTATGTGTGAAATGATCATGACCATAAATGTTAAGATTATTTAGGATCGTGATGTTTTGATAGTATTGAGATTATACTAATGTATGTATGGTTATGTATGAGATCGTGAGGATGACCTATCCTGACACTAGTGCACACTTAAGCATGCATAGTGGTCTGGGATGGATATAAGTTCAAGGACAGGTAATCCAGGAAGCAAAGATCAAGAGGGACTCCACCCTACAACCAAACAAAGATACGTATTTAAATTGTCAAATCCTGTATATATGATTACTTAAATAATGATGTCGAGTCATATACATACTTATGTTCCTAGATTTAGGATATGTATTAGGCATATTATAAAAGTTGCATTAATGAACAAGATACTACTAATATGAAAGTAATGGGTAAGTGGCCTATGGTACTGTACAACACTCCATTGCTACTTATCTAGAATGAAACCTCTTTGCTAACATGTTGGGAGTTGTGCACACTCTTAACAAATGTTCTAGTAGAGATGGAAGGCATGTAGAAAGCTACTGTGTGAATACGAGATATGGATAAATGTTGTATTGAAGCATTGGCTAAGATAATTGCATGACTGTATGACATATGTACTTATGTGTAAGAATTTGTTTTTTGAAAAATCTATGAGAAATTTCTAATCATGCAATTGAATTTGACTTGTAGGAAAGATTGTCTACAATCATGTACAAAAGAAGGACTACAACATTTGTTCCAGAAACAAAGTTCAAGAAAACTATCTATTGAAGATATTTAAGAATCTGAAGTTCCCAGGATCTGGGATGCAGTAATAGAAGAATGCCATGATCGAGGAATACTAGTCGATCATGAAGAATGATGTTTGGGATGTAGTCCCAAGACCAGATGGGAAGTCTGTTGTGACTTCCAAGTGGATCTATAAGATCAAGCATGCTGTAGATGGTAGCATAGAGAAATACAAGGCGAGATTTGTTGCTCGTGGCTTCTCCCAAAAAGAGGGGATAGATTATGAATAAAATTTTGCACCTGTAGCCAGATACACTTCCATTAGAACAATACTTTCTCTGGCTGCAGTGATGAAGTGGAAGATACACCAAATGGATGTCAAGATAGATTTCTTGAATAGTGTAGTCGAAGAGAAAATGTATGTGGAGAAGCCACTCAGTTTTGAGACACGTGACAGGGAGTCATATGTATGTCGGTTGAACAAAGCCTTGTATGGCTTGAAGCAAGCTCCTAGGACTTGGTATGGTGGGATAGATAGCTTTCTATCTAGTTTGGGCTTTACCAAGAGTAAAGGAGATTCCAACCTTTACTGTAAGGTTGAGGAAGGAAATCCAGTGATACTTCTATTGTATGTGGATGACCTGTTTGTTACAGGTGAGGATAGATTGATTGCCGAAACGAAGAGGAAGCTTGCTACCGAGTTTGAGATGAAGGACTTCGGTATGATGCACTACTCTCTAGGCATGGAGGTGTGGCAGAGTGCAAATCGAATATTCCTTGGACAAGGGAAGTATGCAGTAGACATCCTGAAGCGGTTCGAGATGGTGGAGTGCAAGGCCATGGCCACACCTATGGCATCGAACCTAAATATATTGTGTGGTGCTTCATCAGAGACAATTGATGTCATGGTGTATCATCATATGATTGGTCCTTGATGTACCTGATGAACATGAGATCGGATATTTGCTTTGCAGTGAACACATTGAGCTAGTTCCTGATGGATCCTAGAGGTGTTCACCTGGTTGTTGTAAAGCATATTCTGAGGTGCCTAAAGGGCACAATTGATTATGGGCTCAAGTATGATGCGAATCAACAGTTTAACCTAGAGGGTTATGTTGATTCAGATTGGGCAGGAAGTGCTGCAGATAGGAAGAGCACCTCGGGGTGCTGCTTCGGTATGGGATCATGTGTGATCTCTTGGTTTAGCAGGAAGTAGTCCTACATAGCACTGAGTATAGCCGAAGCAGAGTATGTCGCAGCTTGTTTGACTAGTTGTGAGGTAGTATGGCTTAGGAAGCTACTATCTGAGTTATTTGATCTTCCGTTGGATGCTACTGGTATCTTCTATGACAACCAGAGTTGTGTGAAGTTGTCTAAGAACTCGGTGTTCCATGACAGGTTGAAGAAAATTGAGATCAAATATCACTATATCAGGGATATGGTGCAGAGAGGAGCAGTGAAGCTCCTGTATGTTGCGATGGATGAGCAGGTTGCAGATGTGTTGATGAAACCACTAGCCAGAGTGAAGTTTGAGTACTTCAGAGAGAGGCTTGGTGTTATTCAGATTGAAGATACTTGTCACGTCCCCTTCCATCAACCCGATGCAAAGGAGGGAAACATGACTGACATACTGGGCTTATTTAACAATCTCAGCCCCATACAATACTCATAGATTCATAACAATTAAAATCTTGTGTGTGCAGACTCATACTCAATATAAACACAGTGGAAATAAACATATTTGCAAACACACGAACAGTAATGCATCGTCATATCTAACATAGGCATATGATGGTTCATTATGCAGAGAATTCAATCTTGTACTCATGCTATGCACAAACTTCATGTCGATTTCATTAAGACAATCACTTCATTTCATTAACATGGCAATCAACATTTAGAATTAACTCACTACAAACACATAATGCATATAATGTAAATCACAGAGAACACTTATCTGGAAGATGAAGTTTTCCAACAACTCGCTATGTTAGACCAACGTTCCACGCAACCATAGATCTCTGTCCAGCTTGTATTCTTTCAGCCGAGGGATCACCCCCAAGCTGGGTTGTGTATCCACTGAGGAGGAACTAAACAAGCTCACTCACATCCATGGTTTCACTCAACAACTATGCTAATCCAACTCACAGTTGGGTTTATCAAGCATACAATAGACAAAGGAGGGCGAAGCTAAGCCAATGAGCTCATCCACAGAGCTACAGGCATCTCAGATGAATTCAACAGTCAAGGCACCCACATTACCTACCACACCCAACACAAAGAAGGTCCCCTTCTCTACTGCATAGTCCCTCAGGCATCCCTTCCCTCCAATTCTCTTTAGGGTGGACATAGAAAGGTCCAGCTTCTAATCCTTGAGATTCTAGCCTTCACTGGGTTTAGCAAGCAAACCCAACCTTTGCTCAGTCATTCACAATTGGATTTCTCACAATTCAGTTCATCAAGTAACTCAATCCCGACACTGGTTTTCTAGGCTATAAAAACTGGGTTTTCCAATGGATTTCGGGGTATCTAATACTCTCAAATTTGCCCCAAGGTTCATATCTATGGATCCTCCATTGGATTTCACTGTCAAATACCAAATCTAAGCATTTTTTGCTCTTCAAAACGTGGGTTCTTGCAAGGTTGCGATTTTTGGTTTTGCTCACTGCTAAGAATTCATTTTTGGATGGAAAATGATGCTGGGTCCTTCCACATTGGAATGGGAATGAGGAAGAAGCAACTCCCATGAGGTAGAGTGACTTGTGGTACAAGAAAACAGAGCCCATACCTGCAAATACGAATTTCTGGGCTTCCCATTCTCCATTGAAGCCATGGACTGAAATCTTCAACTACTTCCTTACAACAAAAATAAATGTCATCAAAGAAAGTCAAATGGGTTCTCACAATGACATTTGGCAGCATATGGTTCATCCCCACAGCCCCCTCACCACTCCCTAGTGGATACACATGGCCCCTTCTCATTCGTTGCTCCCATAGCCAGTTTTTTTGGTATTTTATTGCAATATTAAATATTTACATCAATTTAAAATATCCCATGGCTTAATAGCACATGGGTAACAAAATGTCAAATGCTTGTCCATTTAAAATAAAATATGAACATATACTAACGGGGACTTGGCCTTGAGCTCCACACTAGGGAAACATACATCGCATGTACACAATATTCACATTAAGAACCAATATTTCATAAGGGTCAAAATTGGGGTATTACATACTTCGAGGAAGAAGTGATGGGACACATTTGCAGAAGCCATTCCAAGCATGGTGAGAGGAGGATCCTACCCATGGCTGTGGATATAAGCGCTTTGTGATGAGCATCAGGACGATGCTCCAGTTACTACTTTGGATATGCATTAGTTGGATTCTTTGTATGATCAATTGGATCATGTATATGTATATGCATGAGGTGGATGCTTTGTATGATCAATTGGATCATGTATATGTATATGCATCATGTGGATGCTTTGTATGTGTTGTTCAGGATTTAAACCTTATAGTGAGGAGAGACACTACCAAATTGGGCGGGGTTGACATGTAAATACATTCATTATATTGCATTTAGTTCCTACAAATGAAAGAGATAGGGATATCGAAAGATGTACCTTTAATCGATGGTTGGTTGTCATGTCCCCCCCTAGTGACCTTGGTCACCACTTGGATCCTCCTATCCCTAGAGGACTACATTCATAATTCATTGAGAAATGAATTAATTTGGGAAATGTTGAGGCATTACACCTTATTAATTAATTAATTACTGGATAATTAATTAAGTGCTCAGTTAAATTATTTCTGAGTTGTATTATTTTCATTTAAATAATTATTGCTAATAAATGTGCTAAGTGGTTGATGACAAGGCCAGGAAATTCGAATTGGTAAGTGAGCCAAACTTGCCTAAGTGATGAAGTCTCAGAAAAGCTAAGGAATATAATGGAGACAATTGGCAAGGTGAACCAAGAAGGAATTTGACAAAAGCTGGCAAAATCAGACAAAAGCAGAAAATAGGAAAGTGAATTAAAGGGAAAGAAAACAAGAAAAGCTATAAGAAAAGAATTAGCAACATCCAAAAAGCTTCCTATGGTGCACTTGCTAATTGGAGTGAAGGAAGACAAAAGATGGCAAGTTTTTCTAGTCAGAAGTTTCTAATCCTAGCAAGGAAGGCACCTTCCTTCGTCCACACATGTGTCTAGCTTGAGGAAGAAGTCATCTCTTCTATTTAACTAATTTTCTAACTCCATCTCTCACTTTTGATCATTTGTAATTTGTGAATGAGAGCTCTGAGCTACTCACATGTTGAGATATGTGCCTCGAATATTCCTCTTGGGTGATGTGCACCAAGGCCCTATGAGTTTACTATGAGTATTATGCAGGTCAAGCAAGCAATATGACAGCCAACAACATTCAGTATAATTCAGCCATGAAGATCTAATGTTAGATTGAAGAGGAGGCTACCATTGGAGGAGATTCATAGCTAGATTTACTGGAAGAACACTGGTGGAAGAATATAATTATGGAGAGATGTTCTCAGGACCTCCAGTGAATTCTATCAACTGAATTTGTAGAGATTCGTTGCTGCTATATTCCATAATTAAAGATCAGATCGATTTTCCACTCTTCTCTTACTCCTACTCCTCCCACATCCAGTTTGGAGGTGATTTCCCTAAATGAGAGAACTGGTGGATGATGGCACCCATTAAAGACAAGAATGCTCATAATGTAGCAAGTCCATCCATATAATCAGTAGATGGACTGTTAATAACCTACAGTACATATCCAAAGTAACTTATTTCTTCTCTTCTCTATTTCTCCAATATTGTAACAGAAAACTAGCCTTTGAGGCATCATGATTTGAGAAGCTAGCATTAATAAAAGAAAGAATGTTTTGAATGTAAGATTTTGAGTTTTATGGATGGAATATGTTATATCTGAGTTAAAATTAATATCAAAGCAGATTTTTTAATTCTTAAAATCAGTTTGTGAAGTTAAAATGCAAGACTAGCTAGATTGATGACAATTCTAGACTAGTTTCACCACTTTTCCTGCTAAATCCATTTTAATAACTCTTTTTACATTCTTTCAGTTGGATCTGGTCCTTAACTCAGTATAGTTTCCATATTAGTCCTAAAAATCAGAATTTGGAAGCCTGTTGACCCTTTTTGGAAAGTTAAGAAAAATACTAGCTCAACAATCCAGGGAGAGCCCAAACCCCAATACTTCCCAAACTCTCACAAGTATGCAAAAATAAATTCCTAAACATAACCAACACTCCTTCGAATGATATAACCTATTTCATTAACTCCCATAACCCACACCTATCTAGTATGCATATGCCAGCTACCCAGGAAGCCCCGAAGTAGGCAATATACTAGGTCTATTGTTGAAAAGTAAAAGGTACTGGTACATGGTGCATAGGAAATCACCGATATGCAACTTTTGACCATATTTTGTACTTAGCCTCATACATTTTCCAGAATTAAATATTCATCCCACCATCCTCATTCCTTACCTCAGTACCCCTCACTTACCTCCTGCATGGTTCGAAGGAATTGATAAACATTTTACTAGTAAAAATTTATCAAAAATTTGAAGTTGAGTTAATATCTTAGTTGAATCTTCCCAAGGATATTACAGTGGTATCAAAGCATGGTCCTCTGAACCTTCTCTTTTTGTGGTGATGAGCTCAAGAAAAACCCCTAGCACTAAAGGAAAAGGCCCCAAAGACACTGGGGAAGAAGAGGTAGATTCCACTGAAGGAGAAATACAAGGGAATAGAGACATGTCTAATCGGGAATCTAATGGTGAGTTTAGAAAAATTCTTATTAAAATGGTTAGAGGGATAGAAATTCTAACTCATACTATGGCACAGAATGGTCAAGAAACTAAAGTAATCGTTAGGAGACAGTTTGCACACAAAGAGGCAGAAGGGAGTGCTAGTGGTTCCCACTAGGGTGAAAGAAAGACATTTGCAAAAACCATTTTTTCTAACAATGGTCCACACAATCCTCCTAGAGACTTTAAAATGGATTTGGAAGATCAACCTCAACAAACCATGCCTACCTTCTTTGTGGAAAATAAAGAAGCCCTCGGTGCACTTGTAGCTACCTATGAGGAAAGGCATGCAGTATATCTGACCTTGAGTGATGAGTGCAAAAGAGATCTCACTTTCAAATATTTATCTGAGATTTACCTAAAAAATCAGCCAAGGGGATATAATAGGCAGCCAACAAATAATTTTGAGTTGAGGAATGCTGTAGGTAAGGTCCAGATACCTTACTTTGATGGGACTGCAAAATGCAATGCTAGTTCCTCAGTGCAGAAACTAGACATATATTTTCAGCTGCATCCCATGGTAGAAAAGGATGCCATCAAGATGGCAGTTTTGCATTTGGAAGGAGAGGCCAGTGATTGGTGGTTCCATGGAATGAGAACCTTGGGACATGATCTGGTTGAGTCTTATGAAGATTTCACCAAGAGGTTGGTGGAAAGATTTGATAGGAGGGATCCTGAGCTATCTTTTCGTGAGCTGGCACATTTGAAACAAACCAACATTCCGGAAGCATATATATAAGAATTTCAAAAGTTGGCAGTGATGGTAACTAATATATCAGAATCTAGGTTAATCCTCTTGTTCAAAGAAGGATTGACATAACCTTTGAAAGGGCTGGTTAAAGCCTACCGACCAGCTACCTTACAAGAAGCTTTGAGCACACAATGGATCTGCAAGATGCAATCCCAAGGAACAGATACCCACCTAAGTTTAATCCACCCACAAAATTTCAGAATTCAAAGCCACCATTTAGAAATAATGCAACCCCAAACAAGAAAGAATACTCATTCCGAGATCGGGATGAGTTAAGACGGAAAAGGCTATGTTTTTCCTTCCAAGAACCATGGGTTCCGAGGCACAAATGTGCAAAAGGTAAAGCTCGCTACATAGAAGTATTTTATGAAAGTGATGAGGAGGAAATGAGTGCAAAAGTACAAGTGGAAGAACTAATAGAAGAGGGGTATAATACAACAGAAGAAGAAGAACCAACACAAACAGAAGCAAAATTTGCAGTTTTGAGTGGAGTTCCCCGCTACCACACTATGAGGTTCAAGGGGGTGGTGCAAGGACAAAATTTTTTAGTGATGGTTGATGGGGGGGCCACACATAATTTCATTGATGCAACCACGGTGGAGAGAAGAAAACTCCAATCTGAAAAATTTGGGGGTTTCACAGTTATTATTCCGGGGAGAATAACACTATGCAGTGCAACAGATGGATTCCCAAGTTGTAGGTAACTATTGGAGACCATACTATAATTGATGGTTTTTACATTGTTGATGTTGTTGATACTAACGTTGTGTTGGGGGTACAATGGCCGTTCTCACTTGGTGAACATGTGGTGAATTATAGGATTCCCCAAATGTGCTTTAAACATACTGAAGGTAAGCAAGTGGTTTTGAGAGGTGTTAACACGTACCCAAAACAAGTGATTTCTGTACATAGTATGAGATCTGTTTTGAGGCATGGAGACATAGAGTGGGATGCTGAATGTTTTATCTCTACCAAAGGAACCACCATTGATGTGTCACAACATCCTGAAGCTATCCAAAAATTGCTCCATAAACACAAAAACATGTTTGAAGATCTTCCACATGGAAGGCCTCCTGATAGGGGTACTGACCATTGGATAGAAGTGTAACCTGGTAATTTTCCCATAAAAACCCATCCCTACAGACCTCCCAAGAGATTCAAGGATGAAATAGAGAAGACCATCAAAGAGCTGCTTGAGATGGGTTTCATAAGACCAAGCTCAAGTCCCTTTGCTTCATCAATGGTTTTGGTAAAAAAAAAAAGATGGAACAATGCGCATGTGCATTGATTACAGAGCTTTAAATAAGAAAAACATCAAGAAAATATATCCTATTCCAAGAATTAATGAGCTGATGGATAAGTTGCATGGAACCAAATATTTTTCCAAGATTGATCTTCATTCTGGTTACCACCAAATCAGAATGAAAAGTGAAGATGTGCAGAAAAATGCCTTTCAGTGCCATTTTGGGCATTTTGAATTTGCTACGAACATAAATAGTAAATAATTAATAAATAAACATAATTAATTGTACTTAAGAATGGAAGGGCATGAACTTTCATTCACGATGCCAAAGCCTTATTTAATAGGCAAGTTATCAACCATTGTAGTCATCTTTTATCATATCATCAATACAAATATATTATTATTATGGCTTATCTGGTTTACCAAGTCTTTTGGTGAATTATTTTTGTGAAGGAACTATTGTTCGCTTCATCTGGTATCAGATCGGAACGCTCCTCCATCTAAGCTTGGATTTGGCTCACAATCACACTCACAGTGGACTCGCTCCTCCATCAGGTGAGCTCAGACTGGGCTCATTCCTCCATTCCGCTGCATCACTCACTCCATTCCGCCTGCTGCACTCCCATCTCACTCGTCTCTCTCCCCACTTCACCCCACTTCATGCTCCTCCCTCCTCGTGACCTCTCACCGTTCTCCTGCCCACAACATTACACTCCAACACCTGCGCTAATACTACCTCATGCCTCACTCCACCATTGCGTCCACAGATCCGTGCCTACCAAACTCCTCACTCCACTCTCGGTTTCCCTTCCTGCACACCTCGTCTCCTCCCGATCTCCTGCATGCCCCTTTCACTCCATCCACGATCATCTCTGCATGTCCGTGCTCTACTCCACCATTCCACCCTCCCACAACCATCTCTGCACACCCCCTGCTCCATCTCTCTATGCCCTCCTCACTCCAACACACCAACACCTTCCTGCCTGCACCTCACTCCAACGCCTTCCTCACTCCATCCCTCCCCATGTCTCCGCCACTTCCACCACTGCTCGCCCCTTCACTAATCCTGCCTCCCCACTCCATAGTCCATCTCTCCATCAACTAGATCCCCCACCTGCACTGTGTCTTCTTCGCTCAAATCCCTGCTCACCCATGCTTCGACCACCAGCCCCTCTAGCGTGATAAGTTGACCCCCTTCACCTTCACTCCAACACCCACGATGCCGCCCATACCTGCTCCTTCACATCCATTTCTGCCGCCACCTTCGTCTTTGTGCTCTCCCGCCCATCCTCCCAACTCCTCCACTTAGAAACCCTACAAATTTTAAAAATAAAAATATAAATAAAGTTAACAATATAATATTTAACTTTATTCCAACTTTATAACATTTCAAATAATAATAATCATTATATTATATTTTTTTTCTACCACTTGATTTTAATAATAATAATAATTATTAATTAATCAAGCTCACATACAAATCTCCCAAATTTCTCGAGTATCACTTCACCCTCACAAGCCAGAATAGTGTCGAAGTACACACATCCGCATACAAGGTCCAAAACCATGGCGGAACTAAAAGAGCAAATCGAAAAAATGGAGAAAGACATCAAGGCCCTCGTTGCCAACCAAGAAAAATTCAGAGAAGAAATGAAAAATAACAATGTACTTAAGAAAGGAATTAAAGAATATGTTGTTCTAGTACTAGGAAGAAAACTTGATGACAAAGTAGACATCATGCACGAGAAACAAAAAGAGTTAGATAACAAGATGTGTGCAATGACACAGAACATAAGCACCATGGTACAGAATTTGAGCATCATGACACAGAACCATAATACCATAATGGAAATGTTACAAAAACTAAGGTCTAATACAAACCATATGAGTAACTCAGATATGTTGGACCACTATGTCAACAAAAATGAGAGGAACAAAACTGATCAAGACACTAATAAAGACAAGGAGACTAAATATCGTAGGGATGACCAAAGTACCAATAATATTTTTGATAAAGATAAGCTCAACCAAGATCATAATGAGAGTCAAGCCAGTATCATTGACAATAAGGACGATCCATACAATGACAAATGATGGATCCTACAATATGCAAAGGAATCCAATTCAAAGGAATTAGATATCATAGAATTTCTGGTCATGCCTTTTGGCTTGACAAATGCACCAGCAACTTTTCAGTCTTGCATGAACAGAATCTTCAGCAATCAACTCCATAAGTTTGTACTTGTATTTTTTTATGACATTCTGATTTATAGTAGGACATGGGAAGAACATTTGCAACACTTGGATAGTGTACTAACTCTACTTGCAGAACAATCCTTTTATGCCAAACTGTCGAAGTGTGAGTTTGGTATGAAGGAGCTCCTCTATCTTAGCCACATCATTGGGCAAGAAGGAGTCAAGGTACACATGGAGAAGATCCAATCCATCCTAGATTGGCCCAACCCAAAGAATATAATTGCTCTAAGAGGATTCATAGGCTTATGCACATACTACAAGAAGTTTGTGAAGGGATTTTCCAAACTCACTTCTCCCTCGATAGACCTTACCAAGAAGGGAGCTTTCTGTTGGAATGAGGAGGCTGAAAAAGATTTTAATAGAATGAAGGAAGTTATGAGCAGCTTCCTAGTACTTGCACTTCCAGATTTCAGGCAAAATTTTATATTGGAGTGTGATGCCTCAGGTGAAGGCATTGGACCAGTTTTAACGCAGAATATACACCCTATTGCTTATGAGAGAAGAAAGTTGCAGCCCCATGAGAAGCTGTACTCTATCTATGATAAAGAGATGTTAGCCATCATGCATGCATTGGCTAAATTCAGGCAGTATCTGGTGGGAGGCAAATTCATAGTCAAAACTGATCACAACAACTTGAGGCATTTCCTAACCCAAAAGGAGCTGAATGACAAGCAGCAAAAATGGGTAACCAAAATTCAATTTTATGATTTTGATATTGAATATAAGAAGGGTAAGTTGAATGTAGTTGCTGATGCCCTCTCTAGGAAACCTGCTTTTTCTTTGCTGCAAGTGTCTACGGATTGGAAGGCACAACTAATTAAGGAATATGTAGAAAATCAGTTTGCTTGTGAATTGCTAGATAGAGTAAATTAGGAGGATCATTATCAAGTTATAAACGATGTTATCTATTGCAAGAACAAAATTTTTCTAACTCCTGATTCCAAGTTGAAGAAACAGATTTTGATGGCTGACCACAATGCACCAGTAGAAGTCCATCCCGGAATTTTGAAAACCTATCGGAAGTTAATAGAAAGGTTCACTTGGAAGGGCCTCAAGGAGGATGTTCTAAGGCATGTGGGTGAGTGTACTACATGTAAGCAGAACAAGGTTGTCCACACTCGTCCTGCTGGTCTCCTACAACCTTTGCCAATTCCCGGACAGAAATGGGAAAGCATATCAATGGACTTCATCATAGGTTTTCCCAAATCCCAGGGTAAGGACAGTATTTTTGTAGTAGTTGATAAGTTAACCAAATTTGCTCACTTTTTTGCTGTCACATCTACTATTTATGCTAGTCAAGTTGTTGCACTTTTTTTAAGGAAGTATTTAGACTGCATGGGCTGCCTAAAATCATAATCCGTGATAGGGATAGCAAGTTTACCAGTTCTTTTTGGCAATCTTTGTTCAAATTGGTAAATACCAGTTTAAACCTCATTACAAGCTATCACCCCCAGACGGATGGGAAAACTGAGAGAGATAACCAATGGCTGGAAGGTTATCTCAGGAACTATGTTATAGGGAAGCCAAAGGCATGGGTCAACTAGTTACATTTGGGGGAGTTCTGCTATAACACCACATTTCACATATCCATTGGAATGACCCCATTCAAAGCCTTGTATGGCTATGAGTCTGCCACTTTTGCAGATCTGGTTTTTGGAAACTGTAAGGCACAAAAGGCAAAGGATTGGATGCAAGAAATCCAGCATATCCTTAAAGCACTAAAAGAAAATTTGCAGGTTGCACAAAATCAATAGAAAATCAATGCAGATAAAAATAGAACAGATCGAACTTTCCAAGTAGGAGACTTGGTTTATTTGAGATTGCAGACATACAGGAAAACCACTCTTAAGACAAAAGGGGCTGAAAAGTTATTGCCAAGGTTTTATGGACCCTACAAAATAACAAGAAAAGTGGGTAAAGTAGCCTATGAGTTGGACTTACCAGCAGAGAGCAAAATACATAATGTCTTCCATGTGTCATGCTTGAAGAAAGCATTGGGCTAGCAAGTTAAGGCTTCAGAAATACTACCTCCACTTGATGATGAAGGACATTTGGTCCTAGAACCAGAAGACGTTTTTCAGGTTAGAGAAAGGAAGTTGAGAAGTAGAATTATTAAAGAATACCTAGTACAATGGAAGGGGTTTCCTAGTGAAGATGCCACCTGAGAAGATGAAAATATTTTGCAGCATCCTAGTTTGAAATTGCTTAAGGACAAGCAATCTTGGGAAGGGAGGACTGTCATGTCCCCCCCCTGGTTACCTTGGTCACCACTTGGATCCTCCTATCCCTAGAGGACTAAGTTCATAATTAATTGAGAAATTAATTAATTGGGAAAATTTTGAGGCATTACACCTTATTAATTAATTAATTACTGGATAATTAATTAATTGCCAAGTTAAATTATTTCTGAGCTGTATTATTTTCATTTAAATAATTATTGCTAATAAATGTGCCAAGTGGTTGATGACAAGGCTAGGAAATTCGAATTGGTAAGTGATCCAAACATGCCTAAGTGATGAAGTCTCAGAAAAGATAAGGAATCTAATGGAGAGAAGTTGGCAAGGTGAACCAAGAAGGAAACTGACAAAAGCTGAAAAAATCAGACAAAAGCAAAAAAGAGGAAAGTGAATAAAAGGGAAAGAAAACAAGAAAAGTTGTAAGAAAAGAATTAGCAACATCCAGAAAGCTTCCTAAGGCGCACTTGCTAATTGGAGTGAAGGAAGACAAAAGATGGCAAGTTTTTATAGTTAGAAGTTTCTAATCCTAGCAAGGAAGGCGCCTTCCTTCATCCACATGTGTGGCTGTCTTGAGGAAGAAGTGATCTCTTCTATTTAACTAAGTTTCTAACTCCATCTCTCACTTTTCATCATTTGTAATTTGTGAATGAGAGCTCGGAGCTACTCAAATGTTGAGAGATGTGCCTCAACAATTCCTCTTGGGTGATGTTCCCCAAGGCCCTATGAGTTTACTATGAGTATTATGCAGTTCCAGCAAGCAATATTACAGCCAAAAAAATTCAATGCAGTTCATCCATGAAGATCTAATGTCCTATTGAAGAGGAGGCTACCATTGGAGGAGATTCACAACTAGATTTGGTGGAAGAACACTGGTGGAATAATATAATTATGGAGAGATATTCCTCCAGTGAATTCTATCAGCTGAAGTTGTAGAGATTAGTTTCTGATATATTCCATAATTCAAGATTAGATTGATTTTCCACTCTTCTCTTACTCCTACTCCTCCCATAGCTAGTTTGGAGGTGATTTCCCTAAAGGAGAGAATTGGTGGATGATGGTGCCCATTGAAGACAAGCATGTTCAGAATGCAGCAAGTTCATCCATCTAATTAGTAGATGGACTGTTAATGACCTCTAGTACATATCCAAAGTAACTTCTTTCTTCTCTTGTCTATTTCTCCACTATTGTAACAAAAAACTAGCCTGTGAGGCATCATGATTTGAGAAGCTAGCATTAATAAAAGAAGGAATGTTCTCAATGTCATATTTCAAGTTTTATGGATGGAATATGTTATATTAGAGTTGAAATTAATATCATAGCATATTTTTTAATTCCTAAAAGCAGTTTGTGAAGTTAAAATGCAAGACTAGCTAGATTGATGACAATTCTAGACTAGTTTCACCACTTTTCCTACTAAATCCATTTTAATCACTATTTCTACATTCTGTCAATTGGATCTGGTCCTTAACTCAGTATAGTATCCATAACAGTCTGAAAAATCAGAATTTGCAAGCCTCTCGACCCTTTTTGTAAAGTTAAGAAAAATACTAGCTCAGCAATCCCGAGAGAGACCAAAAACCCCAATACTTCCCAAAATGTCACAAGTCTAAAAAAATACCTTCCTAAAAAAAACGAACACCCCTTTGAATGATATAAAATCTGTCACTAACTCCCATAACCCCCACCTGTCTATTATGCATATGCCAGCTACCCAGGAAGCCCTAAAGTAGGCAATAGACTAGCTCTATTGTTGAAACGTAAAAGGTACTGGTACATGGTGCATAGGACATACCCGATATGCACCTTTTTACCCACTACTACACTTAACCTCATAGATTTTCTAGAATTAAATATTCATCCCACCATCCTCATTCCTTACCTCAGTACCCCTCACTTACCTCCTGCATAGTTCGAAGGAATTGATAGAAATTTTACTAGTAAAAATTTATGAAAAATTTGAAGTTGAGTGCATATATTGGTTGAATATTCCCAAGGATATTACACTGGTCCTAGCTTTCACTTGATCTCCCGATGTGATGAACGTGCAACACAAAGTAAACCTTCCTCAGCGTATCTTAACTATATATAAATATGATGAAATCCGAAAGTAATTTAACATCCAAGATAATCAGATATTTAAGCCAAATGAACATACAATCCAATAGACATTCGATTTGGGACAGGAAGGGTATTTCCACCTTTTTATTGTCAAAGAAACATTAATCAACACAATATACCTGACGTGTCAAGATGCTTCTTCAACTGAGTCCTGGGCTCCTACTCTTCACAATGACTTCGGAATTCCTCCAACGTAACAGCACTCAAAGCATTCTTTCTAGGTCTAGTTCTATTCACCTCTCATTGATCCTCCTTGTATTTATGGGACAAGGTAGGCAGTTGGAATCGAGAGGTGGTTGAATTGGTAGGTTGGGGAAGTTGCAGAACCAACTTCAACTAATCCCAATTTGTAATCTTAATATATTTTTTGATTTCATTTTAAGATGTGTGCGGGTTTTCTTAAGGCAGAGTAACGCACAGTATGCAACTTCACTGTTTTACAACAAGCATTTGCAACTTTTCAAAGGTGTGCACTGGTTTCCCTTGAGTAAAGTAGGGAATTTTTCCTAGGTGTGCACTGGTTACTGCCCAAAGAGTAGCGCACATGTCAAAACATCAGGAGAAACAAGGAATTTCTCAGCTGAAGAGGGCAGTTCCGGTCCATAAGTCATCTAGGTCAATCCTAGTTCTTCAATCCCTGTTGTCCTTTTGTGTGATCGACAAAGCAATGTGATCATGGACGGAGAAGTGCATATTTGACCTATAATAGATGCCCCCTAATGTGTGAGGTCAGAGGGAAACGATGGCCGAAATTCATTATAATTCCAAGTCAGACGAGGAGCAAGAAACTGTAGAACCAAGTCACAAAAACACATGAAACAACGATCAAGGTCAGCGAGAAATTACAATCTTGACATCATATAGATGTGTAACATGATCTCTGATACATAGCTAGGAGATGTATATATAGAGCATGGCCACGGAAATACAAGCGTGGATCCATGTCAAAATGAGAGATCATAGCTGTGTTGGAGAAAACTCACTATGGCTTGGGAGACCACTACAGACAGCTGGCTACCATAAATTAACTCAATTCTCATAACTATGCTATTATAAATGACAATGCTAAGATAATGGAGAATGTAACCAACCTCTATCCAAATGTTTGATGTAGATCCCCATTGGAGCTTTTCAAATCCGTGCACTTGAATCTGCAAATTAGTTTTGACAACGGATATACAACAAGTACATAATATATATAAATGACATTAACATCATCAATAGAAATGGGCCATGATACAACAAGTAAATGCAACCCAATGTAAGATAAACAACATTTAAAACATTAATGGACGAGAATACGAGTATTTCTATTAATAAACAAGAAGAAGTACAAAGTGATACAACCTCTTACCAGCAACCAATCTGAACCAAGATCTGGGTCAATCAACTTGTGCCTCCACCACTTCAATCCTCCATGAATGAAAAACTCAAACTATGATAGGATTTTGGAAGGTGAACATAAGGGGTTCACAACTACAAGGATCAATGAGTGTAGACTCAGGATAGGGAAAAAATCCACTAGAGTTCTCTTTCTCTTCTTTCTCCTCCTGTCCATAAGCTATATGTGCTCAATATGTAGTCCTCCCAAAGGTAGGTGAAAGGACACATCAAGATGTTATTTGGGCAGATGGAGGGTCAAAGGTCACCCAATAACCGCTTTGTGGGAGTAAAAAGTAATAAACTAGTGATTTTTACCATTTTACATGCTACCCATGGGCTATATAGATGCAACTCGCGGGTATGCCTACTATAGTGATGCAATAAGCGGGTAGGAATAAAAATAGGGAAAAATAGTATCTGAAGGATATAAAGTGGATCTGAGTCAGTGAAATGGATCCTGCAGGCCAAAGAATGCTAATGCTCATAAGGTGGAAGATAACATTGTAATAGATGCCCCCTAATGTGTGAGGTCACAGACTGATGCTACGATGGCCAAAATACATTATAAAACTCAGAAGTGGAGTGATGGAAACACAAGTGGAAAGAGCATCTCACTCGTCATAGTACAATAGTATCTCTGGCTACATGTCAGTATAGTACAATAATATGATACAATGGCCATAAATAGGCAGTACATAATGGATATATGTCATAAGTGATCATAGCTATGATCCCTCTACAGTAAGATATGGTCTCCTACTAAAAAGGAAACAACTAGTGCAAACTGGAGGTACAAACTGTTGATATTTGAGAGGTGATATCTCAGATGTAAAGTCAAAGTCATGGGCAGCATATTGAATGCCACCATCGCCTGGGGTCTTCTACATAAGTCTTCGACGGTGTAAGTCCCATCAAGTGAATAAAGGAGTTGAAGTCAAACCTGATGTGACATCATTTGATTATCGGTCAATGATGTATACTGTTAACAGACGCAAGATGACCCACCAATAATGAAAATGGGCATCAAGGCACAGAGCACAATCATTGGAGTGTGAATAAATGAGTTGAAGTCGAACACTAGGATGAATCCATCAATTAGGGAATATTGATGTATTCCCAAAACTGTCGATGGTGAGAGAACCTGCTACTATTGACTGCAAGACTCAAGGTACTCAACTAAACTCTAAGCCGCAAGTCTCAGAATAAATTGGTTGAAGTCGACGGAACAAGACTCGCTGGAAGGAGGGCACTAATGCATACCCCATCAACCAACACGGGGTACTAGCTACGATGAAAGATTTTGAAGAACTCAGGTGAAACAGATTGACTCAATAAGGATGGATGACATGCAATAGTCAAGAGATATGAGGAGTGGCCGACACTAGTTTTAGGACTTCCTTTGAAAAAGAGCATGAGCAGATGGATAGACTCAGGCAACATAGACTTGACATAAACTGTGCAATGCAGGAGGCATTACAAAGGGCTCCATAGTGACTGGAAGCTTAACCAATTGGTCGAGAAACTGAGATAAAAGTACAGCTCCTAAGGTCCAACTATTGTCCCGACTCATAGTGTATGGAGTGGAATGAATGCTCTGTTCAAAGGCGACACAACAACTGCTAACAAGAAGTAGTAACCATAATCCTGTCCGGCTTTTTGGAATATTTGATTTTTTTGGTCTTTTTCATATTTGGGGAAAGCTTGAAAAAGAATAAAATTACTTATAGTACAACAAGTGAAGGAACAAGTGTCAAATAGTGAGCAAACTAGTTCCAAGCAGTGGAACATACCTATGATCAATGCAAGGAAGTGCATGCAGGATGTGGACACTTGGGGGTGTGTTCCCTCAGGGTCAAAAGGACATCAAATTGTGAAGGGAAAATTTAAGCTCTACAGGGCTTGACAGGGTAAAGTGCTTAGGGACCAGGCTAACAACTAAGTAAGTGGGAGTTGTCACAAGGCTGAAGTGGCAAGCAGGATGATGCAATGCAATCACAACATGATATAACTGAGAGGAGTCCTTAAGGGAGATGGCTAGCATAAGACAAAGTAGAGTATGAGTCTTTATCGCAACGTCATGGAGTAACTACAAAGGACTCCCAATCCTAAGGACAAACAACGGCATGGGCACCAGAATGTACAAAGGGGTTCTAACTAGGGTATCCATCCTCGGAAAAGCCCTACCGCCATATAACGACACTTCTATAGCAGCGTGAAGGTTCTATGTCGGTTACGAAGCAGGGTCGCACCTAGGGTTTATGAAAATGGTCAACAGGTTAAATGCATAATGCACACGGAAATGGCATGTAACCTATATGCCAGGTGTGAAATTTACCTGTCATAGGTGTGAAATGGTCCAAAAGAACTTTCGCCGAGAAATCTGATTGAAAAATACTACTCCAAGACATTACATTAGTCCATAACGGCATAAAATGGTAAAAACTATAGACAAGTGGGTCTGGAAAATTATAAATAGTAATAAAAATTTACAATTTACAATTCATTTTTACTATTCACCCATTTGGATCTTTTGGTTAGTTTTCTCCTGAAAGTTTAGTTGCCGATTCTGGGAGCTGCAAGTGACCGTTCATCGAACTGTCTCAAGCAGGTTGGTAGTCTCATCCATACCTTTCATTTCAATGCTTTCATTTTAGTTTTCAGTGGTGGGATTTTTAGTTTTTCCAAGCCCTAAATGGATTTGGTGCTACCCGCGAGCTATAGCTATGCGGGTCGTGGGTAGGGCACGATACGCGCAGTCAACACAAAGGTTGACCATGGGTACCTGCACCTGTATACAAGTTAGCCTACGGGTATGGCCGTGTAGTTGGTTTTTGAAATAAAATTGACTAAAGACTTTGTTGTTTCTCACTCCAGGATGGTTCTAAAGTGGAGGGAGAGGGAGCATGACCAAGTAGATGAGGCCGTGCGCAATGATGTGCAAGCACAATAGGCATTGCAAGCATGGGGGTTATATACAAGTTGGAGTATAGGGGGTTTGAGGGCCCAAAACCTATTACTCTGCTGCTTGATTGATTACTGGGATGTTGATGCATAGAACTTCAGTCTCAATGGGAAAATCCTCACACTGGAAGTGGAAGACATCTACTTCATAACAAGTTTGTCCCGTCGAGGTGAGACGGCCAATATTAGTTCTCGTACTATGGGTGGTGGGATCACCATCCAGGACTACATAGCCCGGTATTGTACCACAAACACATGAGCAGTGGGAAGCTAGGTGCCCATCAATGCCATAGTAGATCTGAGCCTAAAGATCATTGTGGCTACCTTAGTGCAGATCACTGGATCCAAAGCCCTGCACCAGGCATCCAAGCCGGCGATGTTGTATGCATCACAATGCATGTAGCCTATAGTGTTTGATTGGTGTACAACAGTACTGGTGTCTATGAAGACACAATTGACATAATGCAAAGAAGGGAAGGAAAAAAACTTCGGGTATGGAAGTATCCTATGCAACTTCTTCTTTGAGAGAGTTCCAGGGCTTAGTCCGAGGGTGGATGTCCCTCCTCATAGCCTCCACGATCTAGCCCTGACCCGGTGGGATGAGATCCTAACACGATAGGGTGGTGGCTGTCTGGCATCACCATATACTGAGGAGTTCTTCCGTTGGTGGAACTAGAAGGTCATTGCCATAGAGGACTACCCCTATGTAGGGATAGATTTCTGCTAGGATCGGGACATTCCACTCTCACCAGACGCAGTGTTCGGAGACATTGGTGAGTACTCTTTTTAGGTTTTTGTTATTAAATTTTTATGGATTTTTTATTATAGATGAAATCCAAAAAAAATTTTGGTGGTAGTATCATATGTTAATGGTTGACGTTTTGCTTGCAGACAAAGGCCCAGTGAGACCCGATGGCTTCCTGAGACATGGTCATCGGGGTAGGGGTGATGAGGCAAGCGATGCTGCAGCAAGGCGCACTCTATAGACCTGCAGCACAATCTATCACGGACGGTTTCCAGGGCTCCACAGATAGAGGTGGCGCGACTACTTGAGGCCATGTAGTGCCAAGTAGTATGGGTTCCTGGTGATTGGGTGCAGTTACTGCAGCGGGTGGCCAATGCAGTTCACTATTTCTATGAGACACATCCTGTCATGGTGGTAGCTAGGGCTCCTCGGAGGGAGTAGATATCCCAGGATCTCATTTTGTATCAATATGTATATTTTTGAGGGCTACGAGCTCCAGTTTTGTATGACACTACCATTTTTGGACATATTTATATATAAAAACTTTGGTTCTTCGGTTCTACTATATTTGTGTATGTACAAATGTATGAATGTCTCTTTCATTTGTGTGCTTCATGGTGAATGTGACAAATGCCAATCTAATACATAGTTAGCGTATGGATCAGATATATGATTAACACTTATCGGAACATGTATGTATGTAGTTGAAACAAAATGGCATTCCAAGAGTCTTACCCTTAGGAATTTCTGAAGTAACATAGGATCTTGCACATGGTACTTCCCATTCAATTGAGACACAACTAGTTGTGAATCTAGATGGACTTCCAAAGAATGGATACCATGGGAAATGGCATCCTGAAGTAGCTCAATGACGACACTATACTCAACCATGTTTTTAGACATGGGACCGAGACAAGCACCTCCTGAAGACACAACTAGGTGGTCAAGTGAGAAAATAACCCAAGCAGTAGAAGCAAGCTGCTGCGTATGTCAGCTAGCACCATTCATGAAACGTAAGAACATAGGAGATTCCGCTGACATCTATCAATTAAATGGAAGTGAATCAACATACCTGAAAAACCAAAAGAAAGCTAAACTATGTACAGAAGCAACTATACAATAGTATACAAAAGTATCAACCTGAACCAGAGGTTCAAGCATAATACCGCTTCAGGTAGAGCCCATTTCTAGGATCCTTCAACACAGTCCCCTCATAGTCTTCTAATTGATAGGCTCATTTTTTCAGGACATGCCTCACGATGTAAGGACCGTGCCACATGGGATTGAACTTGATTGCCCCCAGGGGTTCTTAGCCTGGTCATATCAGAGGACCAAGTCACCTTCAGCATACTGCTAGGGATGGACAGATCTATCATATTGAACCTTGAAACGATGTTTGTTATCATCTATGGCCACATCGGCATCTCGACGTTGATTGTCAAGTTGCTCAAGGTGGATTAAACGTTGCTCAATATCTGTCGTACCAGGGAGAAGCTCTATGGCCAGTTTGAGCGAAGGGATTTTGCATTCAATCGATAAAAGTGACTCCACACTGTGAACTAGCTGGAATGGTGAGAATCCGGTGGTAGTCTTAACTGTGGTTCGATATGCCCACAAAGGAGGGTATAACATGATATTGCAATTGTTCTTGCTTTGCTAGATTGTACGTTGGAGAATGGTCTTTAAAGAATTATTAACTGCTTCAACTTGACCATTCGCTTGGGGATAGTAGGTCAATGAGTGTTCTTGACAAAACCCAAGATTGAGAGACAAATCCTCCATCATCTTGTTTTGAAAGTGACTGCCATGGTTAGTGACAATCTCTTTTGGGGTACCGAATCGAGTGATAATTTGATTGAACACGAAATGGGCTACAGTAGCACCGTCGGCTTTTACGGTAGGCATGGCCTCAGCCCATTTGGAAAAATATTCCACAGCCACTATGATATGGTGATGCCCCCCAGCCGAAGCTGGTTTACAATCCATGAAATCCACCCCCCATTTAGTGAAGGGACCGACGGTGATGACCAGATGAAGGGGCGCTAGATGCAAGTGAATGTTCCGAGAAAACACCTGGGAAGGGTGACATCTGTTCACATCATTAACACAATCCTTAAATATGGAAGGCCAAAAATAACCAGCTAGCATAATACATTGGGCTATAGCAAGCCTGGATAAGTGAGCGCCACACACCCTAGCATGGCAATCATTAACCACCCGCTCCACTTCTTCATGAGCTAAGAAACAATAGAGAATGGAATCCTTTCCTCGGTGATACAAAGTGTCACCGACGATGGTATAGTCTTTAGCGTGATGTTTCACACATCGTTGCTCATCTCGTGAATAATGTGGAGAAAACTTCAAAATTTGGAGATATACAATGACATCCCCATACCAAGGGTCCTCGGACGAGATAAGAAACAAGTGCTCATCCACAAAGGAATCTTCATGAATGACATCCTCATCGAGTCTTGGAAGGTCCGACATAAGCTCAACAAACACCAAAAATTTAATCGATTTTGCTGAAGCAAAATCGAGATCAAACTCCTGAAAGATCACAATCCATTTATTATACTTACCCCCTATAAGGCGTCATGACAGCACGAACTGAAATGGATTGATGTAAGCTACTACTATGGTTGTTCTAAGGAAAATGTAATGTCGTAACCGCTGGTCTGCATGGACAGTTGCAAGCGCCAACTTTTCTACGTGAGTATATCTTAGCTCAGCGTCTACTAGATTTCAACTGAGGTAATAGACAACATGCTCGATGAGCGCGTCATCAACCTGAACCAAGACCATGCCATTCATTTCTTGAGACGTAGCCTTATAAAGGATAAAATCTCGTGCGAAGTCTGGTGGACTAAGAAGAGGGGCTGATACCAATGCTTTCTTAAGGGTGTCGAAAGACTGTTGGGCTCGCTCATCCCAGATAAAAGGTGTGTCTTTATTCAATAAGGGTGTGAAACCTTCGGTAATATTAGCATAATTTACTACAAATCAACATAGAAAAGTAGCTCTCGCTTGGAGGCTCTGAAGTTGTAACAAATTACGTGGAGGAGGCAACTAAAGTATTTCCTCAACTTTTAGAGGATCGACTCTAATAACCTCTTTGGAAACTGTGATGCCTAGAAGGCGACCAGTCCTTACAGCGAAGATGCGTTTATTGGGATTCAATCGAATTTTGTAGTGTATACATCGTTCAAGAATCATACAGAGGTGCTCGGGGTGGTCCACTTTCTTGTGAGAATGGCCAGCAAGATCATCCAGGAAAACCTCCATAATCTTCTTAAGATCATGAAAGGAGTAGGTCATGGCTCGCTGAAATGTAGCTCTGGCGTTTTTAAGGCCGAAGGGAATTTTTCGATATGCAAATGTTCCCCATGGAAAAATGAATGCCATCTTATGTTGGTCCACAGGTTTGATCTGAATCTGATTATAGCCTGAGAAGCCATCCATGAATGAAACAATCTCACTTCCCACGCAAGCATCCAAGATCTGATCAATGAATGGCGTGGGGAAGTTGTATTTCGAACATGCATTGTTCAAATCTCTAAAATCGGTGCATACACGGATCGTTCCCTGCTTCTTATCCACAGGAACGAGGTTTGACACCCATTCGGTAAGGGGAACAGGGTAGATGAAACCAACTTTGAGCAGTTTCTCCACCTCTGCCTTGATAGCAACTGCCTTCCTACGGTTCACAACACGTAAGCATTGTCGAACAGGTTTAGCATTAGGATATGTTCTAATATCATGTTCAACAATGCGGGGGTCTATTCCTGGCATCTCATCATATGACTAGGCGAAAGCTTCCCGAAGTTCTGTAAACAATTCAGTGTAAATAGCAATCTCCTCAGGAGTGCAATCGGCACCGATGTAAACATTCTCCACCTTTCTGGGAGTATGAGAGATTTTGATCGACATGGTTGGGGAAATATTGGCCATATTCCCCTCCACAAAAACATCATACGACTCTAAAAGAGCCACAGGGTGACCAACCATATCTGCTAGAGTCATCCTATACTCCTCTTGCTCAATGAGCTTGAGGTTGGGAAGGAAATAAGAGTGATGATGCATATCCTCCCAAGGCCTCTCACTACCACACATGGCCTCCATAATCGCTTCATCAGATGGAAAACTATCATCAATCCAATCATGTGAACAAGAGAAGTTGGCTGCCCAAACTGGTAGTGTAATGGGATCTTCTTCGACTGTTTGGGAAGAAGAGAGATCTGGTTCTGCAGTGGCTTGTTGGATATGCTCATAAGCAAGCTCAGCTATAGACAAGGGAATAGACATCTCGACATGCATAATGTCTCCATACGCAGGAGTCGTGGATGGTAAAGTCCATGGATCAGTGCAATAGGAAGTCTAGAATGGCATATTATGCAAAGGAGGAGGCGCATCGTTGGAAATGGTTCCAATGAAATTCACAGGTGTAGAAAGAGTATAAGTTCCCATTAATGAAGGGTACATACCAACACCTATGTTCCCAGTTGCTGGCTGAGAATCAATAACTTGCGGGACTATGGATCCCATGGATGCCTTAAAAGGAGTGTTAATGAAATCTAGTTGATCCATGGTCACAATCTTTTCTTCATGGGGAAAGCAGATAACTCTGAATACAGTGGACACGACAGCCTTCATAGCGTACATCCAATTCTGACCTAGTAAAAGGTTGTAGTCGATGGGCGCATCAACCACCTCGACTTCAATAGGCACATACTTACCTCCCAAGCAGACAATAAGGGAAGGGATAATTCCATGTGGCTTAAAAGACCGACCGTCGAATGTAGTGAGCGTGGTTCTAGACACGAGTAGAGGAGGAGAGCCAGGAGCTTTCCAACAAGTGAAGGACATTACTGACGCGGAAGCACCTTCATCAACCATAGTACGTTTGACAAAACTCTGAAGGCACACCACCTAGATTTGAAAAGCCACGTGGTAAGGTATGTGAGGTTGTACATCAGTATTATTGAACTTGATAACACTAGGATTTCCCCCATCCTGAACTCCTAACGCACTCAAAAGGGCGTGCTTCTAAGAAGGACAGGCTTGTAAAACTTCAAGAGCCGACATGGCACACGGAGTTTAGCCCAAATATTCTACAATGGAGTAGTTATGGGTAGCTTGAGCATTAGGATTATGCGTAGAGCACTTGAGAACACCTTTCGATATCTGTGGCATATTAGAGGGCTTCTCGATATGCAAGGAATTGTCAGGAGGAGGGGGAGGCTCACTCCCCATATTAGGTTGTGGTGCACCATAATTGCGTTGATGAGTAGGAACACAAACCTCCGATTGAACCATGTTCACACATCCATAACCACTAGTATTGGAAGAAGTCGTTGCCATTTCATTAGGTCCATAACCAATGGTGGGAGCTGCGAAGCCATGTTTTGATGATGAGGAAGGGGATCCTTCAACACAATTGGGCTCTATGCCAAATGCTTCGATGCTTCTTCAATTCGAGGACATAAGTGAGTAAGATGGTCTTCCCCACAGAGCTTGCAAGGAAACTTCACCTTACGCCTAGGTTTATGGTCCTCACCAGCATTTCTTCCTTCCCAAGTAGGGTTGGCATTCTCTTTTTGAGGATTATTACGATTTCTATTATTGTTACTTCCATTGCTTCCATCCCTACAATTATTTCTCCCCTTTTTCTTACCACCAGGTTGCTAGTTACCTGACGATTTCGTTGATTTCACATTGTGTACATCAGACGACGGAGTGGAAGTGGACAAGGTGTGAACCTGTCCGGGAGTAGACTAGTTTAGCGACAAATTTTGCATTTGATTAGCTACCAAGTCTATAGGGCGAATGCTTGCGGATCCCACGATGCGATCGGCATGTGGTCCTGGAATTGACGTAGGCCCATGCCTTGTTCTCGATGCGTTAGCAATAATGTCATATAAAATGCCAAACTGAGAGTATAGTAGGTCTAACTGCTGGACTTTCAAGATAGCTTGTTCCTCAGTCACAATGCCAGACATCAAAACATCCTTAGCAATGTACGGGAGTAGAGATTTAAGGAACCATTCCAACAGAAACTATGGAAGAATGTTGGATTTTACTAATCTTTTCCGCTGACGCCACTCTTGAATGTGCTCAGAAATATGTGTGGCCTTATTCTGATGGAAAGTCGACAATAGTTCAGTACCAATATCATAACGAACCGACAACTGGAAATGGTCCAAGAAAACCAAAGCGATCTCGTTGAATCCCCTATAAGTGTTCACGGGCAACTTCACATACCACTTTGCAGCTGCCCTCATGAGGGTGCATTGAAATAGTCATAATCTAATGGAATCATGATTCAATGAGTTGGAGGAGCACCAAAGGTGAAACGTTGTGATATGATCACTCCGATCCTCACCACCTTTCCCATCAAACTTAGGAATGTCCAAAGGGAGCTTGGTAGGGACTGGGAGCCAACTAGGGTCGTGACACGCCGGATCATTCATGAGCTTTGAAAGATCTAGAAGATTCAGACGTGCAAGGAATGGGAGCTGCGGCTGGAAAGCTTGATTATAAGCTCCCATAAAAGGTTGGTTGAATGAAACCGTATTATAAGGTGGACCAAAAGCTTGAACTTGATCATTAAACTGTTGATAATGAGGACCTGGCGGACCAAAAGCTTGACCATGGCCATAAGGTTGATAACCTCCTCTGAGCTGACCCATATGAGAGTAAGCAGGCATATGTGTATTTTGGGTACTGCATTGAGGTGGGTTGAACTGGTGGCCAGCACCGACTGTGTTGTAGTAAGGGTTACCATCATAAACATGGGGCATATACATACTATTCGTAGCGGGAACCAAGTTGTAATGACCATAATGGTGAGCCATGTTCCCACCCCCCGCATTAGGATTAGTGTGTGCAGCCGTGTGGTGACCATAAGAATGAGAAGTATTCCCAACCCTAACATTGGTGTTACTAGTAGTAGGAATGGTGGAATTATGATCATGAGAATAAGATATATTCCCACCTCCTACATTAGCATTACTAGTAGCGGTGGTGGATGCAAAAGTGTGTGGTATTTGTCCACCCTCATAGTTAGGAGGAGCATTAACATTTGTGAAAGTGGCCCTGGGTTGATGGGTAGCAATATGCGTGTTCGGTGGTGGATGGTGAGTTAGGTTTTGAACAATGTTCCTATTAGGTGGGGCAGTCCTAGGAGGTGGTCTAGTTCCAACATTAGCATTGTTAAGAGGATTATGACCAGTCCTCATATTATGTGCGTGAGTAGACAACGTGGTGCCCCCGGAGAGGGTATTACCCCTAGTGGGTACAGTGTTGCTAACACCATGACTAGTGCTAGCATGACTACCAAAAGTAGTGGGAGGATCAACTGTACTGAAACCGAGCATACTATATGAGAATGGGTTAACGTTGATCGCAGGATCTTTGTCTTCATCTTCAAGTAAGGTTGGCATCCCATAAAGATAATTATTTGGGTTTGAAGGATCGAATGGATCGTTCTCAAGTGGATTCGGCCAAATAGAACTGGGTTGAGTCTCAGGTGGATCACCCCCCCAGGCCTCACTAGGTGTGCGGCTGTTTGTAGTATGTTCGACTCCATTCGATGGAATCATGGGGATGTTCTCCATGTCGGAATGTGTAGCCGTCATAATGTCGACTATGTATGTCTCGTAAGAATTTGAAGACTCAAAGGGAGACCGCCGACGTCCTCGAGCGGCATGGCATGAAAACTCGGCTGGTTTTAAACCAACTAACCAACGGGAACGACAGAGAGTAGGACTCCACCCCACGATATCTCCAAAGAGAAAATCAAATCACAACATATCCTATGGCCAACTATCGATCAAAAACAGTAAACCAAAAGCACACACCTAGAGAAACTACAGCCAAGAGTAGACAGATAGAGTGGCTAAATGAGCTCCCGATATTATAGTCGGTATGTCTTGCCTAGGAGAGGCTTGATACTCCTAAATTATAGCCAGAGGTAACAGAATCAGCTATAGAGACACCCAGGCTTCACTGCGTGTACAGGGTCAAGTCTACTGCACAAACACAACTGTGTTGTCCAATCCCTATCTGACTCAGAACACAAACAGCATAACCACTGCAAGTACCCTATGTGATACCTAGGTAAGGAAACTATGTTCACCACAATATAACCAATGCTCATGGGGACAGTCGCAGGTGGGATCCGTCGCATGGGCAGGGTAGCTAAGGCCGAAGCACAAGAAGATGAACCTGCGGTACCCCCAGATATGAACAAACCCTGAAAATATCTCCCACGTTCAGCCGGTATCAGAGGGATATCCCTTCAACCAAACTCCCGTCACCTCGTGCTTAACTCTGGTTTGAGTAGAGCTTCCTGAGAACACCGATATATACCATGGATTCCTCCACTCCCTGGTCAGACACCTAATGTTTCATCTAGTAGTCTTGGACTGTTTACTCACAATGATCTATTCCAAGACTCTAAACCTATGCTAGTTGGTGTACCCTATAAATAAAATCGGTCTAATCAATTTTAATACTAAGCATTAATTTTAATGCCTGTGGTTACTCAAGGGATATGGTCATGAAACTAGTGATGTTTAGGACTCAATAGTATGCAAAATCGTCCAATCCTAGACTCATCTATCTAATAAAACAATGTCACTAACATGCACAATCAACCCAACAATTTCGAAATAAAAAAGCAATCCTTTTATATTTTCGATGCACAATCAGAGCCTAAATGAAAGCAGTAGGCACTCAATGCAAAATGCAGTACATGAAAGTAATTTTTTTTTTTTTGTATTTTCTCTTATAAACAAAAGGAAAATGAAAAACTATATGTATATGTTTTTTGTATTTTTCAATATAAAGAAATGAAAAATGCAAGCAAAATCCCACTATTTAGTCATTGAAGTGCCAAGAAGAACACTAAGACAACCCAACAGATTCCAAACAGTAAGACTCAGCCAAAGGAATGAGCTCAAAAGGAAAAAACCAACAAGGCTAAATCCAAAGATGGGTAAAAAACCAACAAGGCTCAACCAAGAGAAACGAAGAGTTCTTGTCACAACCAAGGCATGGAACAGTCAGGAAACAGGCCAACAAAGACTCAGGATCATCCAAAGCCAACCCAACAACAACCAATAGTCATAAACCAAAAAAATTCGGAGTTGTGTGTTACTGTCGAAAGAATACCTACGGGTACCCGTGAGCAGCAGTGTAAATAGAGGTGGGTATACGCGGGCAGAGCTAAGCTAGCCCATGGGTGAGGAAAGGAAAATGGGAAAACGAAGAGTCCAATGGCTCAGAAAAAGCAAATTTTCTATAGTGTATCTTAACATCCAATCAGTGACACAGAGCTTCGACAAACAACAACTCTAACTATCGACTAATGCTCAAAAAAAAATCCCAAACATGGATGTTTTTCGCAGTGGAGTTGCCATTTCTGTGTTGGAGAAAAATCACTATGGCTTGGGAGACCACTACAGACAGTTGACTACTAGAAATTAACTCAATTCTCATAACTATGCTATTATAAATGACAATGCTAAGATAATGGAGAATGTAACCAACCTCGATCCAAATGTTTGATGTAGATCCCCATTGGAGCTTTTTCAATCCATGCACTTAAATTTGCAAATTAGTTTTGACAGCAAATATACAACAAGTACATAATATATATAAACGACATTAACATCATCAATAGCAATGGTCCATGATACAACACGTAAATGCAACCCAATGTAAGATAAACAACATTTACAAAATTAATGGACAAGAATACGAGTATTTCTATTAATAAACAGGAAGAAGTACAAAGTGATACGACCTCTTGCCGACAACCAATTTGAACCAAGATATGGGTCAATCCACTTGTGCCTCTACCACTTCAAACCTCCATGAATGGAAAACTCAAACAATGATAGGAGTTTGGAATGTGAACATAAGGGGTTCACAACTACAAGGATCAATGAGTGTAGACTCAAGATAGGGAAAAAATCCACTAGATTTCTCTTGCTCTTCTTTCTCCTCCCATCCATAAGCCATATGTGCTCAATATATAGTCCTCCCACAGGTAGGTGAAAGGACACATCGAGATGTTATTTGGGCAGATGGAGGGTCAAAGGTCACCCAATAATCGCTTTGTGGGAGTAAAAAGTAATAAACTACTGATTTTTACCATTTTACATGCTACCCGCAGGCTATATAGATGCAACTCACAGGTACGCCTACTATAGTGATGCAACAAGTGGGTAGGAATAGAAATAGGGAAAAATAGTATCTGAAGGATATAAAGTGGATCTAAGTCAGTGAAATGGATCCTGCAGGCCAAAGGATGCTGATGCTCAGAAGGTGGAAGATAATGTTGTAACAATAGCCATAACAACAAGCTGGATCTATGTCTCATGAAGAGCCAAATTGAGTGAGGCTCAGTCTTGCGCAGCTTGGGTGATCACATAAATAGGGTGATGCTATCAGAAACCCAAGGTCTTCATCCAAAACAAACCAAGGTACAAACCCTAACCATGTGAATAAATGAGTTGGAGTCAAACACAAGGGGTCTCGTTTGATTACTGGTCATTGATGCATACCCTTAACAAATGCGAGGACTTCCATCGATAATTATAATGGTGTACAAGGTACCTAGTACGTTCCAACAAGTGTGAATAAATGGACTTGAAGTCGAACACCTGAGGAACCTGTCGAATAATAGACATTAATGTATTCCCATTATTCAATAGTGAGGAAAACTACCACTGATGACTACAATCCCCAAGGTACTAACTGAAAATCTAAACTTCATTCCCAGAGCATAATGAGTTGAAGTCAACGGGAAGAAGTCCACTGGAAGGGAGGCCTTAATGCATCCTCCATCATCCAACATGAGGAACACTTAAAGGTATGAGCAGATTTGGAGTAGAACAGTAACAAGATCAAACAAACTGACACCAGGATGGCTGACACATGAAGTCAAGGTAAACTGCAGAATGGCTGACACAGGCTATATCCTTGAACAGTGAGCATGACACAAAGTGACTTAGGTAGTTTCCAACATGAAGGGGAAGTAATATAAGCCTGCAATGTAGGATACATTGACAGAACCTCCATATGATTGGAAGAATAACCAATCGGGGGAGTAAAAACTCAGAGATCGGGTTCACCCTAAGGTCAAAAAGTAAAACCCAAACTGACATGAAAGACTCAAGTAGGTGCTATGTTCAAGGACATGACTGACTTAACTTCCTTTGAAACTGAAAATATGTGATATACCCTTCTTATCCCTTATTCTTTTTGGTAATAGAATGTCCTTCTTGTTGTTTTAATGAGTCCAAGAAAGAAAACTCAATAGATCCAACCATGTAAAAGTTTAACGAGCCCATGGGAGGAAGATTCAGGACCTTCTTCATTGTTTACAGAGTTTGAAGAAGACATAGAAGAATAATCTATAATACTAATCTCTGGATTTTAATATCAAGCCGAGATCTGTTCTTACTCGTCGGTGTTTTCAATTTTAAGGAGTGAAAAAATTAAACAATAAGTCCATACACCTACCCGTGGATTTTAATATCGAGCTCGGGTTGGTATATGCTCATCGGTGTTTTCCTGTTTATAGAGTCTGAAAAACTTAAACAATCCTCTATACACTCTCTCGTGGATTTCACATCAAGCCTGAGTAGGTGAGTGTTTGCTTGGTGTTTTCATATTTCGAGAGCTCGAAAACCCTAAAGAAGGCTCCAAAAGTTCTTTTTTCGTACAGTTAGTCTCCTCCCCCGAAAAAGTTTAAAACAATGAGAGAAGAACTCTTCTAGCCATATATGACTAGAGTATTGATTTTTCATAAGTAATCCGCAAAGGTCCAAAAAAGGGTTAAATTTATACCTAAGTGGATGTCACTTCAAATCCTTTAACGAGTCTGAAAAGACAACTATACTCGGCAATCTTGTCATATTTAAAGAGTCTAACAAGAGTATGAAAGAACTTTATAAAAATCTTTGTTGTAAAGTTTTAACAAGCCTGGAAAAGTAAACTCATGACCCCCTTATTGTTTTTAATGAGATCAAAGGAGAGATGGAAGAATGCTCGTATCCTCCTTATTATTTTTAACAAGCTCTAAGTGAAGGTGGAAGAATGCTTGTAGGTGGGTCAATGTCCAAATGAATGGCAGACTCCGTAATAGACTCTAGGAAAACTTCATCAGAGGGAAGTATATTATCCCATATGGAACACATATCTAAACATTTAGATGGAGTCATCACCTGGTCAATTGCCAAGACCCAGTCCCTAGAAGGTAAGCATGAATTCAGAGGCTTCTTCTCAGTAGCAATTGGACTGAGGGAATAATATGCCACATAATTTGATTGTGACATGGTAGTTCCTACTAGCGAAGGATATACTTGGTCTATAGTTGGGTAATAAGAGGAATCAACAAATGTAAGCTGATCGATAGTGACAATGCTTTCATTGTGAGGAAAATGCATCACACAAAGAGTGTAGACACCACAACTTGCATAGAATATATGTAATCACGCTTGAGGATCATATCAAAATCCATAGGTTCCTTTAAAACCATAAAATCAACTAAGACTGTTTTTCCACTCAAAGTAACAGGTACCTGAGGGGGGAATCCCAACGGTTCACTAGGTCTTTTATTGAAAGTCAGCGACCAATTAACAACTGGAACAAGGTTAGGAAAACCTAAATCTCTCCAAGCGTAAGGGGATAAGATACTAACAAAGGCTCCTTCATCTACAATACATCGATGAATCGCATGGTTTCCGATATCAACCTTTATCTGAAAAGGTGTAGCAGAAGGAAGGTGAGGCCCAGTTAGACTATTCCAATCAAAAGAAATGATCCCAAAGCTTGGTGGGGGTTCACTTGGCACATATGAAGTTCCCCCCATTTCATAAACATTTGAACTGGTAATGCAGAAGACTTCAGAGACAGGTGCATCAGTCTCTGAAGGACTGATGGGATTGGTCAAAGATTGCATCAATTCGATCACTTCACTCTCTGAAAGAAGAGTGTGGTTGACCAAAGATTGCATTGGTTCAACCACTTCACTCTCCGAAGGAAGAGTGGAGTTGACCAAAGATTGCCTTGGCTCAACCATAACCAAAGGTTGATCAGGTTTTAGGGAATCTATAGATAGTTCAGGAACAGAGTATCCTTTAGACATGGACCACACTCTCCGCGCCTCTGGAATAGCAGGGAACAGGTGAGTAAGGTGATCTCCCTTACACAATTTATAAGGGAACTTTGGCTTGCGTCCTATAAACCGAGATGCCTTTAAAATAATAGTACTCTCAGCATGACTAGCATTGGTTGACAGCTTGCCCCTAGCATGACTTGCAGTGGCTGGTTACTCAAAAGCAGAATACTTTTGAACTATGGACCACAATATTTGCACTTCTGGAAGTATAGGGCACAAATAGGTCAGGTGGTCTCCCTTGCAAAACATACAAGAGAACTTAAGCTTATGTTTATTAGGTTTGTCGACAATATCAACTTTCTCAACATGACTTGCAGTGGTTGATTCAGTGTCTCCAGTATGACTCGCAGTAACTAGTGACTTGTCATTAATATGACCAGTAGTGATCAATGACGTGTCCTCAACATGACCATCAGTGGTTGAATATATGCTTTCAATATGATTTGCAGTGATTGAAATTTTGCTCCCAGCATTACATCTAGAGGCTAGGTAGGTTCCCCCAGCATGACATTCAAAGGATGGGTGGGTGAGTTCAATATGATTTATAGTGACTTAGTGAGTTCTCCCAACATGACCACCAGAGGTTGGGTAGGTGCCCCTAGTATGACCTTTAGAGGCTGGGTGGCGAGGTTCAGTATGATTTCCAGTGATTGAGTGAGTTCTCCCAACATGACTACCAGAGGTTGGGTAGGTGCCCCCAGCATGACCTTCAGAGGCTAGGTGTTTAGTATGATTTCCAATGACTGAATGAGTTCTCCCAACATGACCACCAGAGGTTGGGTAGGTGCCGCAAGAATGACTTTCAGAGGCTGGGTGACTTTTCCCAACATGACCACCAGAGGTTGGGTAGGTGCCCCCATCATGACTTCCAGAGGCTGGATGGGTGCCCCCAGTATGACTTCCAGAGTTTGGGTGGGTGCCCCCAGCATGACTTCTAGAGGTTGGGTGGGTGCCCCCAGCATGACTTCCAGAGGCTGTATGGCTGCCCCCTTGCTTTGGAATCTTCTTCCTATTCTTCCTTTGTTTATTCCTTTTAGACTATTGGTTACTAGTATTACTACTTTCACCACATGAGGTAGAAGGAGGAGGAGAAGATGTTATTGGTGAAGAAGGCATAGATTTTTTATGCTCTTGATGTGAGGTGCTTACTTGAGAAGCATCAAGAGCATGCAAGGCATTCGAAGTGGAAAAAAACCAAACCGGTAGCCCTATAGTGAATCCCGGAAGATTCAAGGTAGCTATTAAGTGAGTACCAATGTTCCCAATGAATGGAAAATCACAAGAATCCCCTTGAACAAGGGTCCCTTGATTGGTGCTCACTGAGGTCCTATCCATAGTTTCCGACTCAATTGGCCATCAATCCCTAAGGCCAACTAAAAACAAGCAGCACAAAGAGAACACCACTAAAAAGGTCCTAGGTAATCCAAACCAGGAAAACATATGCCTTCTGGAGGGAATTCTGGCATGATTAGGGCCTAGAAATAACCAACGAAGGATGAGGAATAGTTACCCGAGGTCCACATACAGGTCCTCTGGGTGCAAGCATTTGAATCACCAAACCACCTTACCAAATTTCTATAGATGGTTTCCTCCCACATCTGTCCTAGGTACAACAGAAATAGCCTTTTGTCGTCACCTGTGTAGAGCCCTAGAGTCTGGATACTAAGGTTACCACCAATATGAAATAACTTGGGGGGACAGTCATCAGCCTAGTTGAAACGCATGGGAAGGGTAGCAAAGACTGAAATCCAAAATCACTTTAAAAAGAACTAGTGGACCCCCGTACGTGAGTCAAATCTGGTTTATGGTTGATGGGAAAGTGAGGACGTATCCTCAACAATTCCAATTGCCCACGGCCTTGTGCTTAACTCCGGTTTGAGTAGAGCATCCTAGGACTATTTGATAGAGACGGATTTACCTAATAAATAGTCATACTATGATTTTTTAGTAATGAAGCGAGTTTCGGATCGTTTAAGGTGATTTAAGTCCAAAACTCTAGCCTAAGCTAGTTGATGATGTGTATACCTAAAAGGAAAAATGTTGCTAGTAAATTTTATTAATATTTCCTTTTAAGGGCTACTTATTACTCAAGGGTTGTAGTGCGGTGTGTGGAATGGTTTGTATGAAAGTAAAGTGCATGTAAAGTCATGCTTTCAAATTCACAAAAACTTTTTCTCTTTTCCGTTTATATTCTTTCAAAAATCGAAAACTAGGTAATCCTAAATCAAATTCTTTTTGTATTTTCTTTTAAATTTCAAAGTAAACTATGCTACTTCAAAACAAAGGTAGATCTTGCTACTAAGCTGCTTAAAACATTTTTTGTCTTTTTCTGATAATTGTAAAAGAAAAAGAACTTGTACAAGAACAAGTAAGACCTAAATGTAAACTGTGCATAAGACAAACACCTAAATGGCTCAAAACAAATGAATCAAAAGATTCAAGGAAGAGTCAACCTACCAAGTTGTTTCAAAAGAAAAAACTTTGGGCTTGGAAACAAAGTGTAAAAGAAACAAGGAAAAATAGATCCTTGTAATAGAAGGGAAAACTTAAAAAGATGCTCCTAAGTACCAAAACCCTAAGAAAAGCACTAAGCCAAGCGAAGGAGTAGGCAAGTGAACCAAGAATGACCTTACTAACGCACAGACCCAAAAGAAAGCAAAGTGGAAAGTTTTGACTTACTTGGACTGAACTGAAAAGACAATTAGAAAGTATCTAAACCAAGCAACCTTTCAAAAGCAACCCTAAGGCTTCAAACTTGAGGTCAAACCCTAACTGAAAGGATATGACACAATGAAAGTGTGCTAACATTGCCACAGACAACAAACGTTAAGAATGTAGGTCTGTATGACTGCAACAAGAAACTAGGGTAAAAGTATGCAGCTATGTCCAAAAGAGAATAGTGAACGAACTTCAAAAAGGGATAGAAAGTAGTAAAGACACTTAAACAAGTACTCAAGCAAGAAAAAGCAAACTAAAAAACTCAAGAGAGTCCAACAAGACTCCAAAGAGACATGGAAGTCTCAAGGGTCAGTCAGGGAAGCAAAGCAACATGCTGGAAGTGGAAGCAAACCACTGGAAATCAAACCCTAACAGCAAACTGGAAGATACAGAAAAATGCACTACTTTGCAATGCAGAAATCAATGCACACTAGAAAAGATGTGCTACTGTTCAGTACACAAATTAGCGCTCATTGGGAAGATGCGCTACTATAAGTAGGGTAAACCAGTGCACATGTCTCAGAAGGATAGAAACAGGCTTTGGAACAGCAAACTAAGATGAATCAACCAGTAAGGAATAGGTAACAAAGACCTATAAGACCTTTCAAAGAATCAAAAAGTGAAAATGGACTGGAAGGAACACTAACTAGGTCTCCTAGAGCAGAAAAACACATGCTTACTCCCCAGTGGAGTCACCAGTCTGTTGTTCAGGATTTAAACCTTATAGTGAGGAGAGACACTAGCAACTTGAATGGGGTTGAGAGGTAAATAGATTCATTATATTGTAATTAGTTCCTACAAATGAAAGAGATCGGGATATCAAAAGATGTACCTTTAATCGACGGCTGGTCCTAGCTTTCACTTGATCTCCCGCTGTGATGAACCTACAACACAAAGTAAACCTTCCTCAATGTATCTTGACTATATATAAATATGATGAAATCAGAAAGTAATTTAACATCAAATATAATCAGATATTTAAGCCAAATGAACATACAATCCAATAGACATTTGATTTGGGACAGAAAGGGTATTTCCACCTTTTTAATGTCAAAGAAACATGAATCAGTACAATATACCTGATGTGTCAAGATGCTTCTGCAACCGAGTCCTGGGCTCATGCTCTTCACAATGACTTGGGAATTCCTCCAGCGTAACAACACTGAAAGCATTCTTTCTAGGTCTAGTTCTAGTTCCCTCTCATGGATCCTCCTTGAATTTATGGGACAAGGTAGGCAGTTGGAATCGAGAGGTGGTTGAATTGGGCGGTTGGGGAAGTTGTAGAACCAACTTCAACTAATCCCAATTTGTAATCTTAATACATTTTTTGATTTCATTTTAAGATGTGTGTGGGTTTTCTCAAGGTAGAGTAGTGCACAGTATGCAATTTCACTGTTTTACAACAAGCATTTGCAACTTTTCAAAGGTGTGTGCTAGTTTCCCTTGAGTAAAGTAGGGCATCTTTCCTAGGTGTGCACTGGTTTACTTCCCAAAGAGTAGCGCACATGTCAAAACATTAGGAGAAACACGGAATTTCTCAGCTGAAGAGGGTAGTTCCAGTCCATAAGTCATCTAGGTCAATCCTAGCTCTTCAATCCATGTTGTCCTTTTGTGTGATTGATAGAGCAATGTGATCACAGATGGAGAAGTGTAGATTTGACCTATAATAGCATGATCAGTTGGACCATGTATGATCACATGCATCAGGATGATGCAGTGATGATGATCAGGATGATCATGTGTGATGAGTATCAGGACAATGCTCTGGATGACATGCATCAGGACGATGATTAGGATGATCATGTGTGATGAGTATCAGGATGATACTCTTGATGACATGCATTAGGACGATGCAATGACGACGATCAAGATGATCATGGGTGATGAGTATCAGGACGATGCTCTAGATGATATGCATTATGAAGATGCTATGATGATGATCAGGATGGTCATGTACATCAGGATGATGTATGGTGAGTATAAATTTGATACTCCGTGGCTGTAGACAGGTTGTGAAAGATAAGCATATAATAGCGCCCTGGGATATTTGCAGATACTCTTTCGAGGTTTTTCCTATGGCATATAATAGTGCCCTAGGATATCTAGAAAATGTTCTTTCGATTTTTTTCTTGGGAGGACATATAATAGTGCCCCAAGAGATTTGCAGATACTCTTTTGAGGTTTTTCCTATGGCATATAATAGAGCCCTGGGATATCTGGTAGATGCTCTTTCGAGGTTTTGTCCTATGGCATATAATAGCACCCTAAGAAATCTGATAGATTGAGCAGTACACTCGTAATCAGTCCTAGGATGCTCTTTTGAGGTTTTTCCATGACCACATGTAATATCGCCCTGTGAGATCTGATAGGTTGAGCAGTATGCTCGTAATCAGTCCTGGGATGCTCTTTCGAGGTTTAGTGGTGACCACATGTAATAGCACCCTGGGAGATCCGATAGGTTGAGCAATATGCTTGTAATCAATCCTGGGATGCTCTTTCGAGGTTTTGTAGTGGGGTCACCTGTAATAGTGCCCTCGGAGATCTTCTTGGTCATGCTTAGGCACATAAAGAATCCTTGGATACTCTTTTGAGGTTTTGTGATGCATGTAATAAGTTCTGACGACTCCACAGTATGGCCAGTGATGATGAAGACCTACAGGAGGCTAGGCCTACATCTAACATGAAAAAGGGCTGGCTCTATAGAACTTCCTCTAACGAGAAGAATTATGAGATAGCCCAGTGATCCAGATGTTGAGTACAACAGCAGTGATGATAATGATGCTCCGTGATCCAATGATAATGATCCAACTCCAGAATTGAAGACTTGTGCCTATATGTATTGATGACTTTTGTCTAGAGAATACCTTCCTAGTTAAGAGGGAGTGTTGATGTATTTGTAACTTCAGAAGATATTCTTCTATTAATTGTATTTCTACTTTATTGTATCCCCAATGGAGATTTATTATTCCTCCGATTGGAAGTGTCGTCATGTGTACTTGCAAGTGTCGCAAGTTATATTGTAAGTGTCGTAACTTATACTTGATGGGTTATTAGACCACCTTGATGGGGTTGTCCTGGAATGAGTCATGTGGGTCAAAGGTTTATTAGACCACCCTAGAGGGGTCGGCCTAGTCAGCATTATGTTAAGTGGTTAAGTTGGGGCCGACCTAGTTGAGTAAAGGTCAAGTGAAAGCTAGTGTATAAATAGAGAGAAGGAGTGCGCAAAAGTGGAGGAGGAGCATGTTGCTGAAGATATCTATCTCTTGGGTTTGATCATGGTGATCCTTGTATTGATGCCTATTCTATCTTTGAGGAAGTTGCGGAGTTTTTCACCTTCTTGGTTTTCCCTGGTGAAATGTTTTGTATCTCTTGTCTCTTGTCTCTTATGCTTGATATGCTGTACATGTTGTTCTTTTAGTTAATATCCTAGATCAGAATGAATTAAATTCTGAAAAACTGACACTCATGCCCAAACCTATTGGAGTCATGTTTGACGCATGTCGACCATCAATGCTCTGCTCTTTCTGTCGTCTGCTGACTCCCAATCATGTCGACTCTCAACCTTTGCAACATTTGTCACTCGTTGCTTCTGTTGGTCGCATCTTGATTGCTCCTGCTCGACTTATTGACTTTGACAAGCGAATCTTCTCTTCTACACCAGTGGTCGTCCGCACTCCCTTTGGTCAGCTTTTTCCATCTCGACTAACTTCGACTGATCTTCCTAGGCCCTGATGCTCCTGCATCATCTTTTATGTTTCTTTATTAAAAAAATATATGTACATGACACTACTCATACTATTGATTGGAGTGTGATGAATTCAGGTAGAACTTGAAGGCTAATTCGAGATAGAACCCTGGCACATCCTGGACAAGAAGGAACGCATTCTATGGAATCGATCCATCGTTCAAATAAACGTGCAATGGAAGCACTTCATCCTTGAAGAGGAAACATGGGAAATGAAGGATAAAATGTGAGAGAAATATCCTTCCATGTTCCAGAATGAGCAAGAGAGCTCAAAATAAAAGAACACAAAGGACGGTGTTAAGAATAAGGGGGGGAGAAATGTGATACCCCAAAGACATTATTTTATTTTTTATTTAATATTTGTGAAAATATTTCAAAAACAATTATTTTTGTAAGAGTTATTTAAAAACACAAAAATACTCACAAGAGGTGTGAATAACACTTTGCACAACAAATTATTGTTTTATTATTATTAAAAGAAAAATACACTTGGAGAATTTAGTTAAATGAGGGGACACCACCATGGCACAAGAGAACATGTTTAAGCAAGCTATAAAGATCTTTACCAATCAAATCTAATCTAAAACTCAACAACGAGACACTATCCTAAATCATAGAAATTTTTGGATTAATTGGATATTTGATTGGGATGGAACAAGACCTGGGAAAAACTATATATAATAGTGCAATGAGATAGCATGGGACACCGTGTTGTGCATGGAGAAACTATGGTTGAGTGTTTCTCTATTTCATAAGTCCATCATTGCTTGTTAGATACTTTGAGAGAGATTGTCGCGTGGAAGTATTGCTTGACGTTCTAGTGCATGGTGGTGATCCAGCTTAGGGGTGGAGTTGGGATAAAAGTGGTGTTGATCTCTCCTATGGTTGGGAGGATTTGATTCTCCAAGTTGTCATTTTCCTTGTTTCAAGTAAGTGTTTTATTGGTTGATTGTCTTAATGATTGTTAAAATTTCAGTAGTGTATTTTGTTGACAATAATTTTGGGTACATTAAATAAACATATGATGATATTATTTAGTTGGTGTGCCTATCAGTCTACTTTTTGGATATAGATTCTTAGGAACAAAGGTGCACTTAAGCAATCTTGTGTTTCTTATTTCATGTTTTACTCATTATCCTTTAGGCCTTCTCCTTTTTGTTGATTGCAAAATTGAGAATTGATAATCTTGGTAAGCATTGGTTATAGTGAAAACAATAAATTGTTCATTCATCTATCTGTTAGTGTAAATTTGATGTTAAAATTATGGAACGGGGCATTTCGAATGGTATGATTGGTGGAACTACATTATAGACCTTTATTCTTTTATTAATCATATATTTCACAAACTAGGAGAAAGAGGTGCAATTCTATCGTCTATCTTCTCTCCCACTTTATGTAATAATTATTTTTGTTTTTAGCATGGACACTTTAGTTCATGGTCTTTGTTTATAGGTTGGACACTTTAGTTTTTTGGCCTCCATGGAATTGCCGGCCACTATTGCTAAGGATCATTTTAAATTATGGGGTGGTTCAATTGAGACTTTCAAACATAGCTCAATTGATGTAAGATCACGCCATAATGATGATATTTGCAACTTGACTATTGCATAGAATTAGTAATAGTGGTTTGGCTACTTTGACCCTTTTTACTTGATTTCAGTTTTCACTCTAATGATCAAAACTCTAAACCCCTTTCAATGAGTGGTAGGTAAAAAATGGTCGTGAAAGGATTAATAAAACTTCAGAAGTTTAAAGAGAATCAATAATATTTGACATTATATCTTTTGATTTTTTAGTTCAGTTTTTGATATTCTACTTAATAAAAGTACATTGCATATTTGTTTATGTAGAAGTTCTAGTTGTTCATCAATAAGTCTGAGAAGTAATTTTCCATATTTAATCTAGTTTAGCCATAATGTTAGATGTATCATGTGATTTTGATTTCATCATTTGTTTAAATGATCTTGACTTGCTTAAGCATATTTTATGTTATGAAGTGACACATTCACACTGATGGCGGTTGAATTTCTAAGTTGTTGGACTACTTCAAAATAGAGAAACCACAAGAATGCAAATGTGTCATGTCTTGAAAATGGTGGGAAAATCAAATTTGAAAATAATATATATCATTTTTTATTTTTTCCCATTTATTTGTGTTTTCAAATTTAGGATTGTTTAAGCTTTGAGATTTATGATTTATGGCATTTGTAAAATCCAGAGACTTGAAATGCATGATAGAATGAAAAATATTCCTAAAATGCTATGAAACATCTCAGAAATATCATATTTTCTAAGTGAAATGGGTGGTGTTCTATGGCATTTCATCTTACGAGAACATATTTTATTCTTGCCAAAATATCAAGGTGTTGGGAATTTGTGAGAGTTTGTGATATAGTTTTAGTGTAAAATTTTATTCTATTTAAGGATGCTAGCCCAATGGAAGAGCACCTACCTTACAGGAAGGACATTGGTGGTTCGATTCCTTCATACCCTATCTACATAAATCAGTGACTAAATAAATGACCAATTAATAAAAATCATTGACTAAATAAATGACTAGTTAACAGTAATCGATGACTAAAGAAATGACCAATTAACACCAATCAATGACTAAATAAGCGATTAAGTGTAATACTAAACATCAATAATTAACAACCAAATAGTGACAATTATTGACCAAGCAATTTATGACCAAGTAATAAATGACCAATTTGGTTGAGTGATAAGTTACTGCTAATTTATGACCAACAGTCACGTGACCAAATTTAGTCATTTATCACTCATTTTTAGACATTTTTTTAGTCACTTATCACCCATTTTGTACTAGTGAGAGTTGTAACACCTCTCATTGAAAGAATCAATAGTATCTACGTTTCTTAAAACAAAAGATGATACGATTGACCAATAATACCAACATAAATCCATCTTAAAACCGTATCTATCAAGCACCGAGAGGGATCCAATTTCTTGAGGTGTATTTATTTTTTTAAATTTAAACTCAAGAAATTTGATCTCTCTTGATTGATAGATCCGGGTATGAGTTTTAAGTTTTTATTTTATAAACGAACATTTATTTTTTAATTACTTTTCATAATGTTTTATTTTATGAACCAACATGGATTTTTTTTAAATACTTTCCAATTTTTTTTATTTTATGAGCCAACATGAATTTTTTTAATTATTTTGTCAGTGACAAACGTTACAACATCTCCCCCATATTGGACTGTAGAGCACCCCATTTCACTCGGTACAATCATAATCCTCTAAAGTTATGAAATATTAATATTGTAACAAAATAAAGACCAACAATAACTTTTGTAAGATATTAACAAGATGAGCGAATGGTATAGTTACACTAAAATAAGATAAGAATCCCCCCACATAATATTACAAATATGAATGGAATTAAAGAGAAATTGATGGAAATGAGGATTTGGATTTAGTTGCATCGAGAAGCCAAGCTGGTCAAATAATGTCCCTACAGCCCTATAGTTAAAGAAAAATTCTAAAGGGAGATTGACCAAATATTTATCCAAGTGACTTATTATTTATATAGTTGTTAATTATTTTGTGTATTGATATGTTTTGAGTTAGATAACTCTAAATTTGTTTGAAGTATTAAAAAAATAAAACATTGATTTGATATATTCTAAGTTAAATAACATTAAATTTGTTTAAAGTATTAAAAAATTAGAAAAATTGTTTATGATATAAAAGAAGGGTGTTAATGGTCTTGAGAGTGTTTTATAATAAGAAACAATATTTTGAAATTGCTTTATATTTTGTGAGCTAAAAAATTTACAATGAGAATTTAATATATGGGTGGTTGAATGGTTCAACTTTTCTCAAATTAAATATATTTTCAATGTTTGATATATACGATATGTTCAATGTTTGATATATACATTGTTTTATATATACGATATGTTCTATTGCAATTATATTGTGTTAGCTATATAAAATGACAAAATAATAATAATAATGTGTTTAAAGTTTCTTATCAAATTGAACTTTACATATATTAATTGATTTTATAAAATGACATTGAGAATTTAATACATTCACAAAAGAATGTCAATGAGAATTTAATACATGGTAGTTCAACTGCTACCAATTGAAATATATTTATAAGGTTTGGTATTCATTTGGATAAAAGAATGAGAATGGGAATTTAATACATGGTAGTTCAACTGTTTATTTACAAGGTTTGGCGTATATTACATATTATCTTATTGCATTTATATTACACTAGCTATATAAAATGGTGAAAAAATATAATAATTTGTTGAAGATGTTAAAGTGTTACATATTATAACATTACATTTCTATTTTTTCATTAATATTGGTTTTTTTTTATTAAAACTTTTATTAATATAAATTTTATTTCTAATAAATAATTATAATATATTAAAAAAATAAAAAAACTTATTGATAACAATAAACTTAATACAATATACGTTAAAACAACCCATATAAAGATACTCACAATGCAATTTTTTAAAGATATAAGAGAAATATTACACAACAGGACACATTACACAACATGATCCTTGGCTTACAATGTTGTTGCATCCTCCACGGATAACATTTCTAAATTTTTGGAAATTTACTAGTAAGGCTGAACTGTGTACACGTTGTCTAAAGATGACTAAGCTGTCAAACCTTACACAGTTTTTTTTTCCTTGATAAATATTCTTTTAAAAAATTCATAAACAATTAACAAAATTAATCTGTATTCCAAACAGTAATGCATTATCAGTATGCGAAAATGTTTTTTTTTCATCATCCTAGTTGGAATTTTGGCTGTGTGTTGTTGGAGCTATTCCCATTTTAAATGGAAATTATTCCACCATATACTAATATTTGAAAGACAATTTGGAAAATATTTTATACATATTAATACTTCTAAACAAAATTTATTTACACTTTGAAAAATAGGTTATACATATTAATACTTCAAAATAAAATTCAATGAGAGTTTGTAAAATTAGTTATTCATCAAAAATACTTTTTGGAACTATATAACCACACAGTTCAATAAAATATTTAATCATATTTAAAAACCAAAATGACCACATTTTGCCCATCAAATTTCAACCCTACTTCCAGACCTTAATATATATGATAATTTTAATTCCCTATTTTATATTTCAGATGCACGCTCCACTTCTCTCCATGTGCGCAGCCTAACATACTAAGCATGCACGTACACATATAGTTATTTAAAAAGTAGCTGAAGCAATAATCACAATAGTAATTAATACACACTAATAGAAAATAATCATAACAAAAAATTACAAAGTCAAAACATAGAACATGTCACTCTATGCAAAACATGACGTGATGAATAAACGATACATTGTTTTACTTTATTCCAACCTTTGGTAATGTATTATACAACATTACACAAAATTGCTGGAATTTAACCAATTATAACAATACCAATGTAGCGTTGGCGTTCTCATAATCATGGTAAATTATTTAAAATATTGAGAAAGGGTTCTAAAAGCATAGAGGCTGAACTAGTTATTACATGCATATTGTAATGTTGGAAAATAATAACAACAAATTTAGTAAACTAGTTTATTCTAAGTTTGAAAAATTATAATAACAACAAAAAAATAACATTTAAAGCCTTTCACATTTTGATGTATATCCAAAATTCACCTTCCACTTGTCTCTTAGTTAAGAGAGCTTTTAAATAGATAAAGTTATATTAAGGTAGATAAGCTAAGAAGGCCCTATACCATGAGAAGTTCGATTGTCCAAATCTCTAGCTCTTGCAAGATTGATCTCTGCATTGAAGATGAGATCCTTCTTCAAATCTCTAGCTCTTGCAAGATTGATCTCTGCATTGAAGATGAGATCCTTGTCCAAATCTCTAGCTCTTGCAAGATTGATCTGTGCATTGAAGATGAGATCCATTATGTCATTATGTAAATATGGGGATTCTTCATTTTAGTTTATTTTTATTCACATAAAAATATAGCATGTTATTATAGTCTCTACAACTCAATGACCTCATGACCTCTAAGGTCATAATTAAGAGGAAGTAGAGTGTAACTTCCCTTTTATGCTGAAATCTAATGATTCCATGACCTATAAGGCCATAGTTAAGAGGAAGTAGAGTGCAACTTCCCTCTATGCTCAAATTTGGAAAAAGTGGGCTACTCAACCTATATTAAGATACATTAATTATGTTGAATTTATACATAGTTAAGAGGAAGTAGAGTGCAACTTCCCTCTATGCTCAAATTTGGAAAAAGTGGGCTACTCAACCCATATTAAGATACATTAATTATGTTGAATTTATACATAGATGTCAACTTTGTAACTAAATTCCATATTTCACAAAATCCTTTGATGTGAGCCTACACAAATTAGTTCATATAATTGTATGAAATGTAATGTTGTTAGCTAAAGTTTCAAAGTCTTTAGAATTCTCTAGCTTAGAAAATCTATGGAATAATCAAATCCCTTTTTAAATCAAACAAATAGTTATCAGTGGTTATTAAATCTAGTGAAATAATGAAATATGTTTGAGAAGGAAATGATCTAGTGAAATGCTTATATCTAAAAGGCAGTGTTACTAGAGACCAATTCACATATTTAGATAAAAGGTTTGATTTTGTATGCTCACGAAGATTATAAATAATGTAGTGATACTTATCTTAGACTTGAACCACAAAAAATGAATTTAGAGAATATAAATGCATAAAAGAATATATAAGAGACAACGAGATGATATATGGGAAATAAAACCCTTGTATTAATGATTTTCAAAAGAAGCAACAAGTTCACATGTCTCTTAAGGTAGGGAAACCTCTCATTGAATAAAGCTCCAATTACAAGAATACTTGACAAAAAAATCGAGTCTTCTAGCTTTATAAATAAATTATTAATAGGAAAACCCTAACTATTTATCCTTCCATCATTGACGAGTACCAACCACCTAATGGGCCTTATTTAATAAGGAGAACCCTTGTACATTAAGTAACTATCAACTAACTATATATTGTGACTTACTCAAAGAATACGGCCCCACACATTAATTGAATGATCTGAATTTTAGGGGGAATATGGTCTAAATTCAGATGTATAAGTCATAAAAGCGTTAAATGGAGAGGCCACCCTCTCTCATTCATCATAAAAGAATTAAATGGAGAGACCATCCCATCCATGGTTTTGGTATCTTCCAAGCAATTCTAGAAGCCCATAGTTTAGGATACACCCATCCACGGTATTTGGTAGCCCATGGGTTTTTCCCATGGTATGGCCCCAAGGAACATTGTAATAATGTTATATAAATGCTTTATGCCTTCTCAATAAAGAATTCAATGATTTATGTCATCCTACATTGGGACTTATTATTGTGTGTAATTTTGTGAGTTTTTTTCTTGGTTAATCCATTTAAGTTGTTGTTCTGAGAGGTGAGGCTCGAAGGTCACATTTATGGATCAAATGATAGTTATTTTGCATATTTAATATCCTCCTCTCCCGACATTCAATCCTTCCAGTTCTCATCCCCCAAGATCTGGATCATTGAATAACTCTTAAGTACCACTAAAGTAAGAAAGTCAGGGTAGGATCCTAATATAGAATAAACCAAGGAAAGAAATGGTTAATAATTTAATCACAAATGCACAAAGAAGATTGATAAGATGATGTGATCATAACTATCCCCTCAATATAAGTCTTGACATCATGCTCCAGGTGATACCTAACATCTAGCATCAATTCAATATGCTAGCACTATACTACATCATTCCTTCTTGGGTTCCTAAGTGTTAGGAACCCATGTCTTTACTTTGTTAGTATGTTATTGTTGGACGCATATGCTTTGTAAGTCGTCCCGTAGTATTTGTTGATCAATAGTTTGTGTTATTGTTGTTGGCGCATATGCTTTGTAAGTCGCCCGTAGTATTGTTGATCCATAGTTTGTAACGGCCCATGGTTTCGACCCATAGTATTGGCACCTAGAATTAGTATATAAGTGTGTGTTGAGACCTATGAAGGCACCGTGAAGTTATTTGTATTGAGCTTGCTCATAGGAGGTTGCCCCCTCGAAGTGGCCCGTGATCAATATAACAGTGATTCTGAGTTCTGTCATTTCTGTTATTTCGCATATTTTCATTAAGTAATTGTTGTAGGTGCCTCACATCTGGTATCAGAGCACTTTCTTGGGCTCGCTGGGTGAAATTTCTGCCAAAATTTTTTTCGCATCTGTTGCAGGTTCGGATTTGGGAATAATCCCTATCCGCTTAACTGTGGGAAGTACTTGGGCATAAGCCCTAAAACTCATTGTGAGGAGTACCACAGGAACCCCGAAGTAGTTGGCCCATTGAGAGGACCTTCCAGCGAAAAGGGCAACGACCCCTACCTGATTGACTAGTTCCCACCCGTGAGGTAAACCAAGAGCTGTCGTTTGTGGAAAAGCGGTTATCAGTTTTACCTGAGCCGTGGAGTGAGGGGTACTGCCCCAATACGCAAGCCGTCAGACAGCATTGGTGGCCGAGTGAAAACCCTGAACTGTTAGGAAGCCGCACATACCTAGGGTCCATATCTACTTTCAACTGAACTATTGTCGATCACTACTGCGCCGTTTCAGATCCATTTTGCAAGCCGTTCCAGATCCAGCCATTCGGCGTTGTTCCAGATTCCTTCCGAGCCGCAGCCGCTCCAGTCTGTTAAAAAAAAAAAAAAAAAAACTCCGAGCCGTAGCCGCTCTGGTCTGAAAAAATGAAAAAAAAAGAAGAGTATAAAATTCAATTTTTTCTCCATATCTTCCTTGTTTTACCTCTGTTTCCTTTGAAATTTTCAGGGAACCCCTGTCATTCCATTCTGCATATTTCATCCCTGAAGACCCTATCCTCAATTCCCCTTCCTACAGCCCGAAATCCCACATTTGTCTATTTTTAGGGTTTGCCATAACTTCCTCAGATTTCACCCAATCACCTTCAATTTTTACCACAGAATTCTTTTCTGAATTTTGCCTCTTTGTTCCCCTGTGCCAAATTTTCCCATTCTTTCACCCCACTTCTGAAATCCTCATTTTTGCTTCCCTGTCTATCCAACAGTGTCCAAACAACTAGTCAAAACCCAATTACCCTTTTGATTTTTTCCCAAATCCAAATTTTCCTTTACTGAAGTAGTTCCTGTTTTTGTTTTCCTACCCAGTCAAAAAAAAAAAAAAAAAATCCTGGTTATGGTTGTCACCCGTGCAGGAGCAAAAACCATGGAGGAAGCACTTGCAGCCATCCAAACCAAACTCCAGGATCTAGATGAAAAATTCCTTGGTCTCCATCTTGAACATTCAACTATGAACAACAAACGGCAGTCTGAGTCTTCAGTAGACAATGGGTTCTCTTCTTCCAGCAATTTCTGTGGTCCGAAGCTTGATTTTCCTCGCTTCAATGGTACCGATCCAACTAGATGGATCTATCATGCAGAACAGTATTTCAGTCTGCATAATACTTTTGATATCAACGAAGTTCCGTTGGCATCCTTTCATTTGGAACAGGAATCTCTTCAATGGTACCGTTGGTACATCAAGGCTCATCCAGAGCCCAACTAGCCAGACTTTTTCCAGCTCCTTTTGCAACGATTTGGTCCTAGTGCTTTTGATGACTTCACAGGAGCCCTCACTAAACTTCGCCAAACTGGCACTGTGAGAGAGTATCAAACCGAATTTGAGAATCTAGCCAACCACATCGAGGGATTGTCTGATGAATTTTACCGGAGTTGTTTTATCAGTGGTCTAAAGGATGCCATCCGCTCTGAGGTCAAAATGTTCTGTCCCAACACAATGATGGAAGCACTCAGGTTGGCTAAGCTGGCAGAAGACAAGATTGCAGCCCAACAACGCTCCAAACCCACTTTTGTTCCCTTCCGAAATATGGGTTCTCAGTGACCACCTATACCGCAGGCTCCTCGACCGACTCCTATCAAGCGTTTGTCTGAAACAGAGATGCAAGCACGCAGAGAAAAGGGGCTTTGCTATAATTGTGATGAGAAATTCACTCAGGGACATAGATGTGTTCAACAAAAGCTCTATCTCCTGGATGTGGAGTCTCCGCCTGCCTTTGAAATGGGTGACGAAGATCCAGAAACACTGGATGCTCCGGTCGACATTCAGGAACCGCCTATTGACCCTCCGTCTCAGGATGACCAGCCAGAGATATCTCTCCATGCTTTAGCTGGAATCACCACCCCCCAAACAATGCGGGTCATGGGTTACTTCAAGAAGCTTCCTCTTACAATCCTCATTGATTCTGGTAGCACTCATAATTTCATTGACCCTCGGATCGCCAAACAAGATGATTGTTTTATCCATCCTTACTCCAACTTTGAAGTCATGGTTGCCAATGGGGGCACCTTACCTTGCAAAGGGAAGTGTCGAAATGTGCGTATCTCTATGGGAGATTATACCTTGCGCTCTGACATGTTTTCCTTGCCCTTAGGCGGATGTGATGTGGTTTTGGGCGCTTAATGGCTACGCACACTCGGCCCTATCTTATGAGATTTTGCTGAACTTTGGATGCAGTTTTCCCTCAATGGACACAAACACACATTGACAGGATTACAACCAGGTTCTCTCAGCATCATCAGTTCACATCGCATGGAAAAACTCCTCAAGAAGAATTCACATGTTGTCATCGCTCAGATCCATTCCATCCAGATGCAACCATCAGTGGTCTCCACTACTCCTTTGGATCTACAACAAATTTTGGATCGATATACAGGTGTCTTTGCTGAACCAGTGGGATTACCACCTTCCAGGCCAGAAGACCATCATATTCAGCTCCTTCCTGGCAGCGTTCCTCCCAACATCAGTCCCTATCGCTACCCATTCCACCAAAAAACGGAGATTGAAATGCTCGTTCGGGACTTATTGAAGCAAGGTATTATTCGCCCAAGCACTAGTTCCTTTTCTTCTCCAGTTATTCTTGTCCGCAAAAAAGATGGGTCATGGCGCCTCTGCATTGACTTCCGAGCACTTAATCACCTCACCATCAAGGATAAGTTTCCAATTCCTGTTGTTGATGAGCTTCTTGACGAGCTTCATGGGGCTCACTTTTTCTCCAAGTTGGATCTTCGTTCTGGGTATCATCAAATTCGGGTTCATGAGGATGATATTCCAAAAACAGCTTTCCACACACATGATGGCCATTATGAGTTTTTGGTCATGCTCTTTGTCCTCACTAATGCTCCTTCCAAATTCCAGGCCGTAATGAATAAAATATTTCGACCCTACTTGCGGAAATTCATTCTGGTATTCTTTGATGATATCCTCATTTACAGTAAAACATGGGATGAACATCTCCAGCATCTGGATCTTATCATGCAACTTTTCTCTGACCATCATCTCCATGCCAAGCAGTCTAAATGTGTTTTTGGACAAAAGGAAGTTGAGTATCTCGGGCACATTATCTCAGCACAAGGGGTTCGCGTGGATCCTGCCAAAATCGATGCCATGAACAATTGGCCACGTCCTCAGACACTCAAGAGCCTTCATGGTTTTTTGGAGTTGACTGGCTACTACCGCAAGTTTGTCAAGGATTATGGGAAGATTGCAGCTCCATTAACTGCTCTATTGAAAAAGGATGCTTTTACATGGACACCTACTACTCAGTGTGCATTTGACCAACTAAAACAAGCTATGTGTACTACACCTGTGCTAGCTATGCCCGATTTTTCCAAGCCCTTCACTATTGAGAGTGATGCTTGCGGCAATGGACTTGGTGCTGTTCTCCTTCAAGATGAACACCCCATTGCGTTCACCAGCAAAGCCCTTTCAGGTAAGAATTTAGCTGCCTCTACCTATGAGAAGGAAATGATGGCTATTTTGCATGCAGTACAGAAGTGGCGTCCATACCTATTAGGGAATCATTTCTGCATCAAGACTAATCACCAGAGTCTGAAATATTTATGACTATGAGATCACTTACAAGAAGGGTAAAGACAATATTGTGGCAGATGCTCTTTCTCACACATTTGATGCCCAAGGTTCTCTTTCAGCTATTTCTATGCCTGTTCCAAATTGGTTGCAATCTGTTCAACAGGGTTATGTCAATGACTCTTCCTTATCTCAGATCATCCAACGCTTGACCAACAACCCTTCTGTTGTACCACATTACTCTTGGGATGGTGCTTCTCTGCGATACAAGGGTCGTCTGGTGCTTCCCCAGAGAACAGATCTTCAACAGGCTGTCTTCTATGAACTCCATGCTTCTCCATCGGCCAGGCACTCTGGGTTCCTCAAAACATATGAACGAGCACAGCGTAACTTCTTTTGGCAGGGCATGAAAAGGACAATTCAACAGATGGTGGCCGAATGTGATACCTTCCAGTGCAATAAGGGTGAAACAACACTCATTCCAGGATTGCTTGAACCCTTTCCCATACCTACACGGATTTGGACAGATATTTCTATGGATTTCATTAAAGGGCTCCCTAAATCTGGCGGGAAGACAATGATTCTCGTTGTGGTTGATCACCTCTCCAAATATAGTCATTTTTGTGCTCTCAGCCATCCCTATACAGCCTCCTCAGTTGCTCAAATTTTTATGGACCAAATATTTCGTTTTCATGGCATCCCTTCTTCCATTGTCTCGGATCATGATGCGACTTTCACCAATCATTTTTGGACAGAACTATTTCGCCACACTGGCACCAAACTGAAGATGAGTTCAGGGTATCACCCACAAACAGATGGTCAGACTGAAATTGTCAATAAATGCTTGGAAACTTATCTTCGTTGCTTCACCTCGGAACAACAACATCAGTGGGCAAAGTGGCTCCCTCTCGTTGAATGGTGGTACAATACCTCTTACCACACTGCCTCTAAAATGACCCCATATGAAGCAGTCTATGGTCAGGCACCTCCATCTCTTCTTCCATACACCCCCACCAGTTCACCAGTTCAGGAAGTTGACACGGTCCTTCGCAACCGCGATCAGATTCTTAGCATTTTGCGGGACAATCTTCACATGGCAAGAAATCACATGAAGCAACAAGCGGATCAGCACCGTTCGGAGCGCACTTTTCAAGTCAGCGATATGGTTTTTCTTCATCTCCAGCCGTACAAACAATCCTCCTTGAAACTCAAAGGGCGTCATAAGCTCGCTCCAAAGTTCTATGGGCCATATCGGATTCTTCAGAAGATTGGGTCCGTTGCTTATAAATTGGAACTTCCTCCTTCTTCCCGCATTCATCCAGTCTTTTATGTCTCTTGTCTGAAGAAAGTTCTTGGCACCAGCATCAGCGGCCAAACGATTTTACCAGAACTGGATAATGAAGGATCCATCCTTTTGGAGCCAGAGGCCATCCTCAATCAGCGCACGCGTCAGCTTCGCTCTCGCTCTATCACAGAGGTCTTAATTCAGTGGCATGGCATGCAACCAGAGGATGCTACATGGGAACCACTCCTTCAGATTCAACAACAATTTCCACATCTAAAGCTTTGAGGACAAAGCTTTTTTTAAGGGGGAGGGGATGTTAGGAACCCATGTCTTTACTTTGTTAGTATGTTATTGTTGGACGCATATGCTTTGTAAGTCGTCCCGTAGTATTTGTTGATCAATAGTTTGTGTTATTGTTGTTGGCGCATATGCTTTGTAAGTCACCCGTAGTATTGTTGATCCATAGTTTGTAACGGCCCATGGTTTCGACCCATAGTATTGGCGCCTAGAATTAGTATATAAGTGTGTGTTGAGACCTATGAAGGCACCGTGAAGTTATTTGTATTGAGCTTGCCCATAGGAGGTTGCCCCCTCGAAGTGGCCCGTGATCAATATAACAGTGATTCTGAGTTCTGTCATTTCTGTTATTTCGCATATTTTCATTAAGTAATTGTTGCAAGTGCCTCACACTAACTGGAACCGAGTTTACCAAATAGAGCTAAAAAATGGTTTCATTCTTGAGACTCTATCATGAGCGTGGAAAATTTCCAAGATGGGATTTGAAATCACAATTAGAAGATTTTAAATAGAGTTTGGAGGTTTTATTAAATAAGAATGTAAGTTATGAAGATGAGGCATGGAAGTAAATATGCAAATAGTTTTATATTGGGATGCTTCCAAGTATAAGTACAAGATGTTTTGGGTGGAGTTATATATTGAGTATTTATCAATTGTTAATGTATCTCGAGGAGGAACCAAAATATCTCTGGAATGAGAGGAATATAGTAGATTGGAATCTTCAAAACCTAGTTGTACTAACTACATGTAGCCCACCTTATAAACATAGTAGTTGATTTGTAGGTAAATGCAATGGTAAAGTGGTTCATTGTTGATTTTGTAGTGGAATTGTAAGAACCATATTTAAAGTCCAAGGAAGAGTATAAGTGCAGTGTGACAGGAAGAGTGTTGAAATAAATCTATACCTAGATTAATTTGTTATTAGTAGAGGAATAAATGTTTCCTTTCGAACCCAATATTATGGGAAGAAAAAACCTCATTCAAATGTGGATTTTATACTAGTTTTGTCAGTGTTGAGGATATAAAAGAGTTCATTATCAAGAATTTGGTGGGAGGGGGGGATGGAGGGGAGGAATAATGAGAGGGATAAACATGTTCTAAGAAGGGTAGATATCATATATTGGTGGTGGATTAATTAGATTCATGAATTAAATTAGTAAGTGAGTAGCTACAAAGGGAGATCAATTGTTATTCCCTAAATGTTGGCACATCACCCACTATATTGTGGCTTATTACATATTATTGATGTCGGTTGGCGTCTATTAGTGGTAATTGTCATTAGTATTATTATATTAGTTATGTCAGCTTGGGTACATTAGTTGAAATTGTGCCTCTTTGTCTCCTATAGATAGGAAGGTGACCTTTTCATTTGAATCATCTCATCTTGTCTTGTCATGTGTACTTAGTACATTGTGTAAGGAGGTTTCCACCTCAAAGAGGCTTGATATTCATCTATTTTATTCATTATTGGTGTGGATTACTCTTTATAGTCTACTTATGTTTATTTCATGTTCTTTCTAGGATTTGGTTGCATAACATTTGGTATCATAGTTTGGATGCTTCCAAAATGAGTCATTGTGGAATTTTCACTATAACTTTTTTTCTAGGATGTTTCAGACAACAAAAATTGCAAGGGAGTAAAAATACATCTTGCACTACCATGGTTCCATGTTTCATATCTTGACTCATTATAGGTTTGGAGTTATACTGAGTGGAATTTAGGGTTCCTAACTAGTCCAAAAACTAGTATAAAACAGGTGTTCCGACAAAACGGTTATATCTGGAGCATGCAATATCCAAATTTAGTGAAACCTATTGCATCAAAAAGAAGATAGGCCACAATATATTGGGTAACAATTTTAGAATCATACTGAAAAAATTGGACACATGGAATTCCATACACTCTCGCTCTTTTGAAAAGGCAAAAAATAACAAGTGTTGGGAAAATTGTCACAATTTGTTTTTAGCACGTCCAAATTCAATGAAACTTGTGGCATTGGAAAGAGGAAATATCAAGCTACCATAGGCCAATATTTTATACTTGGAAGGGCCAAAATTTTAGAGTTACCTCAATTGGAAGGTCGGACAACAAATCAATCTTCAAGTCAGGGTTTGAAAAAGGTACACCATTTTAAATTTGAATAAATTTTAGTAAAATGATATATTTAAGGTGAACCTAATTTGTGATATCTATTTATATTATTCAAAATTCCACCAAAATGTGTTGAAAAAAATCACACTCCACTCAAACATTCTGAGGATTCAACCTTGACCTACAATGAAAGTGAAGACCTATGTTTTCGAGTATCCAAGTTGGAAGATCTTATTAAAGGGTCTGTGAAAATGATTGATTTAGTTAATATGGATAATAAGATGGGACATATGATGGATGAAGGATAGGATAGATGGAAAATAAAAGATAGGAAAATATGGGAAGGATTGCTAATCTGATACATAATCTAGAAGAAAATATTCCTAAAGGTGCGGAATTGCCCCAATTTAAGGAATATAAAGATAGTGTCGATGTTGTGCAACCATCCCTTAATAAGCATAATACAAGAGTATTTTATTCTAATATGGCCCCCTATGGGTATCAAACTCCCTAATATTTACATGAGGAAATTTGATGGCAAGGACCCCATAACATGGATCTTTCAGATGGAGAAATTCTTTGGTATACATCAGGTGCCAAATCTACAAAAAGTGCCTATTGCATCTTTATATTTAGAACCTTAGCAGTTTGTGTGGTACTAATGGTTTTGTGAATGCAAAAAGAACTCCATTATCTCTTGGTCCATTTTCATAGAAGAATTGATATCATATCATGATGATGTTAAGAGGAATTCCTTCTTTACCCAATTGATGAATACAAGGAAAAAATGTCCAGTAATAGAGCACATTCAAGAATTTAAAAATTTGAGTCTTAGAGTGGAGGGAATACAAGATGATAACTTGTTGTATCTATTTATTGGAACCTTTAAGAATAACATCCAACATGAGGTACTCCTTCTTGAACCAACATCTTTAGAGAAGGCTTTCAAGGTGACAAGAAAGGTTGAATGTAAAAATATGGTGATGGATACTAGAAGAACCACCTTCAACACATATAGAGAGAATAATGTTCCTTCTTCTAACCCACCTCAAGGGATAACAACTCAACAATTGGATGAAAAAAAAATAAAAGGTCTATGATTTAATTGTGACAGCAAGTATAGTAAAGAACATGAGTGTGGTGAGAATAAATTATTCTACATAGACTATGAAGAGGAAGATGCAAAATAATAGGAACCATCTCCAACTAAAGAAATAGAAGAGATTACTCATGAAGAGATTACTCCCACCATATCTTCTTGTGCATTGGTGGGAATTAGCACTCCTCAAACTCTCAAGATCGAAGGATATATAAAAAATAAAAAGGTAAAAATGTTGATTGATTATGGTAGTACTCGTAATTTCATTCATTGTAAATTAGCCAAAGTTCTCAATTGATTTGTATATCCAACACCATAATTTCAAGTAATGATTGTAGATGGATGAACTATCAATTTCTCAAGGAAATTCCATAATATCAATCTTAATATGGGGGAATATGTATTGAATATTCCTACGATTTATATCCCAATGGGTGGTGTTGATGTTGTCTTAGGGGTTCAATGGTTATAATCATTGGGAACAATGGATTTTAATTTTCAAGAACATTTCATGATTTTTTCTTGCGAAGGAAAATAATTTGAATTAAGGGGTATCACAGGGAATTCAAGCAAGGTGATAAGCTCTAATGGTATGACAAAATTGTTGAAAAAGGTACATCAAGGTGTAATTGCACAATTATGCTCACTATATGTTCAAACATATAATCCTCCTATTCCCATGGATCTCCAAAGGGTCAGTGATAAACACTACAAGGTATTTGTATATATTCCAAAAGTTTGTCCACCTACTCAATATTTTGATCATGTTATTTACTTAATTCCGGGAAGTGTTCCTCCTAACATCAGACCTTACAAATACCTCTATGGTCAAAAGAGTGAAATTGAGTGTATGGTTGGAGAAATGTTAGAAGCGGGCATAATTAGGCTTAGCCAAAGCTCTTACTCTGCACCAGTGGTAATGGTACACAATAAGGAGGGATCATGGTGTATGTGTATAGATTGTAGAGATATCGACAAGATCACCATTAAAGATAAGCTTCCCATTCATGTCATTGATGAATTGTTAGATGAACTGCATGGAGCAGTTTACTTCACAAAGTTGAATCTCCATTCAGGGTATCATCATATTAGAATGAATGAAGAAGACATCTCAAAAAGAACATTTAGAATGCATGAATTTCATTATGAATTTTTGGTCATTCCTTTTGGCCTTACGAATGCAGCTTCCACATTTCAAGGTTTGATGAATTCCATTTTCAAGACCTTCCTAAGAAAATTTGTGTTGGTATTTTTTTATGATATACTAATATATAGAAATTCTTGGGAAGAACATGTTCAATATGTTAACATGATGCTACAACTACTAAAGGAGCAACAACTATATGAAAAACCTTCCAATTTTTTCATTGGGGTAAAGAGTTAGAGTATTTGGGTCATGTTGTTTCTCATGAAGCTGTCAAGGTAGACCCTAACAAAATTAAATCCATGATGGACTAGCTGATTCCCAAAACCTTGAAGAATCTTAGAGGATTCTTAGGATTGAGAGGGTACTACTGCAAGTTTGTTCGGAACTATGAAAGAATAACAACTCCAACAACACTATTCAAGAAGGGAGCATTTTCGTGGACTCTAGAGGCAACTAAAGCATTTAAAAAAATTAAAGAGGCAATGTGCAAAGCTCTTTTTTTGACCACACTAGACTTACCAAAAACCTTCAATGTGGAATGTGATTCCTTGGGAAATGGAATATGTGTTGTACTAATGCAAGAAGGATGGCCCCTTTCTTTCGAAAGTCGACCAATCAAGGGAAATAACTTACAGAACCAAGAAGGAAATGATGGAAATACTACATGAACTTAAGAAATGGTGTCCTTACCTAATAGGTAGTCACTTGAAGCTCAAAACAAAGACTATCTTCAGAATAAATACAAAAATGGGTAAGCAAGATGTTGGGATATGACTTTGAAATCATCTATAAAAAAGGGAACCAGAATGTGGTGGCAGATGCACTCTCTAGAAAAGATGAGGATGTTGAGGCATTACTTTATGTGATTTTTATTAAGCAACCCTATTGGGTAGTAGTAGCAAGGGAAGAACGAAAGAATGACCTATATGTGTGGACACTCATTAGAAAGATACAACAGGATCGTAGTGTATCAGACAATTTTGTGTGAAAAAATGAATCACTATGGTATAGAGATCGCTTATATATATATATGTAAGAACTCCCAACTCAAACACAAAATCCTTTTGGAATTACACACCTCTCCTATAGGTGGGCACTCATGATTCCTAAAAACATACCACAGGGTCAAGAAGGAATTCTTTTGGGAAGGTCTTAAATATGATGTTAAAAGGTTTGTGGCAGAATGTTTGGTTTTCCAAAAACATAAGGTTGAAATAGTTAAGAACCCTAGTCTTTCACAACCATTAGAAATGACTTGTCATCACTGGTTGGAAGTCCCAATGGATTTTATCACAAGTCTACCCAAGTCAGAAGGGAATAATGGTATTATGGTGGTTTTTGATAGTCATAAACTATGCACATTTTTCCCCTCTATCACCCTTTTAATGAAAGTACAGTTGTTGAATCCTTCATGGAAACAGTTCAAAAGTTACATGGAAACCAAAAGATTATTATAAGTGATAGAGATCCAATTTTCATTGGAAAATTCTAGAGTAAATTATTTTCTTTTTTGGGTACCTAGTTGGCTCATCGTTCTTCTTATCATCCTTGGTCCAATGGAAAAACAAATATAGTGAACAAATGTTTGGAAGGATATGCTCACCGCTTTGCATCTGATAAATAAACACAATGGGTGAAATGGCTATCTTTGGCAGAACAGTGGAACAATACTTCCTCCCATACTTCATAAAAAATGTCTCCATCTATGGCCTTTTATATGTACCATCGTCCATCTATCACATCTCCTTTAAAAGGAAAATCTAAAGTTCAAGTTTTAGAAGATCACCTAGAACACCAGCAAGAATTTCTCCAGTTATTGAAGGACAACCTCGCTATGTCAAAAAAAAGATAAAACAATAAGTAGATCAACATCGTAGGGAAAGGAGTTTTGAAGAAGGGATTGGGTATTTTTGAGGATGCAAACTTACAGATATATGCCCCTCTCAAGAAACTAAATAAAGACAATAAATTATCACCCAAGTACTATGGTCCTTATAAAGCGTTGTAGAAGATTGGTAGTATGGCCTATTGTTGATGTATATGTAACTTCGGAATGTATTTCATATATATTTATTGTACCCTTATAAGAGATGTGTTATTCCTCTATAAGGAAGTGTCGTCATGTGGATTGACAAGTGTTGCAAGTGTGTGTACTTGCTGATGGGTTATTAGACCACCATGTGTGGGGTCGGCCCTGAATTATATATTATATTGTGGATGTATCTAGATAGACAATTCGGCCCCATAGTGTAACTAGGCAAATTGGTTAGTATAAAAAGAGATCGGGAGATCTCTATTTTCATCACTCGGAAACTCACACTTCTCTCACTCAGAAAGTGGCACACTAGTGAGGAGAAGGATCATCTGCTACTAGGAGACTATCTCAGTGTATTTTGGTTGTACTTTGGTTGAGCCATTGCTCTCTCTATCTTTGAGGAAGTTGTGGGGTTTTTCACCTTAGGGTTTTCCCCATGGAAACTCTGTGTCTCTTGTCTCTCATGCTTTTGATTCTTGTAATGCTTGTCATGCTTCTTGTGATTGCTATGCATTGATATACTGTATATGTTATTCTCTCACTAAAGATCCAAGAGTGTTGTGAATTAATGCTCAAAATTTAACATGGTATCAGAGCTAACCTGAGAAGAAGACATTTTGGAGTGACGAAAACTTGAGTTTCTTATTTATTGGGTTTCTCTCCACATTTTTTGGAAAAGTAGTATAGTAGATTGAATCTACTCATCAAGGAGAATCTATCTGTCCAATCAGAATTCAATTTTGAGCAATTTCAGAATTGGCCCTAAAAATTAGGGTTTCCACAGAAATAGGAATTTCCAAAATTTGAAGACATAGCTAGAAGCGCCTTGAAAAAATCGAAGTTTAGAGCTTTGGATCGAGATTTTTGGTTGGGTAGATCTCCGGGAAACTCAAACCCTAATTCAGGGCTCTCCCTAGTGAACCCGGGAGGACAAAAAGACAAATCTGAAGGGTAAAGATTTGTTGATCTCAATTTCTGAATACACCAGGCTAATCAGCTCATCAAGGTGCATCTTTCTATCCTTTCAGAAAGTTGAAATTCACATTTTGAATTTTTAGGGTTTTTTTCGACAAAACCTAATCCAGGACCAGATCCAGTTTTCAGCATTTCAAGTGGTAAGACCTAAATATTTTCTATTTCCCTTTGAGGTACTCTTTAAGTTGTCTCTCCACACCAAGCTTGAGGATAAGCTTGAAGGGGATGATAACTTCTGAGCTTGGAAGTATAGGACTGGGTTAATCCTAGAAGAGAATGAGTTGGACTCATATATAAAAGAAGACATCCCTATCATAGAGGATGAAGAGGCTAAAGTATTACATAAGAAGAACTTGGTCAAGGCAAAGAGAATCATTGATGATTCTATCAAAGACCATCTCATACCCCATGTGTCTTCTCTAAAGACACCCAATGAGATGTTTGACTCTTTGACCAAGCTATTTGAAGGGAAGAACATAAATCGGAAGATGACCCTACAGAACCAATTAAAAGGAGTAAAGTTTCAGAATGGAGAAACCATTCAATCTTATTTTTCAAGGGTCTCCCAGATCAAGGAACAACTAGAAGCAGTGGATGAAATGGTGGAGAATGGTGAAGTTGTCATGACCACTTTGAATGGCCTACCTAGGTCATGGGACTCCTTCATTCAAGGAATCTGTGCAAGAAAGAAGTTGGTATCCTTTAGCAGACTACGAGAAGAATGCTCATAAGAAGAAGCAAGGCATGTGGCATGAGAAGAAAATATGGGGAATGAAGATCAAGCTCTCATAGCTCACACCAAGAAAGGGAAGTCCAAGAGAGAGCCATCTCACTCCAAGAAATCTTCACATCACTATAAAGAGAGAAGAATATGCTTCACCTGTAATGAAAAAGGACATATTGCCATAAATTGTCCCAAGAACAAGAAGGGCAACAACAACTTCAATAAGAAGAAGAAGGGCAACAAAAGAAGGTTTCATGCTCATGTTGCCGAGGATGATGAACCACCCAAGAAGAATGCTAGGGAAGAAAGTGATGACAGTAATGATGACTCATCAAGTGAAGAAGAGTATGTTCTAATCTCTGCTCTCACAGGTACTACCTCCCATGGTTGTAATGATTGGTTAATTGATAGTGGGGCTTCCAAACACATGACTGGGTTTAAGGAATCTTTTGTGAACCTATCTGAACATGAATCACCCCATAAGGTGAAACTTGGGGATGATTAACAATACCCAATAAAAGCAAGTGGTAAAGCCTCCTACAACCTCGATTCTGGAAAATCGTTGAAGATGAAAGAAGTCCTTTAAGTACCTGGGCTCAAGAAGAATCTTCTCTCCATCTCTGCATTGGATGCAAAAGGCATGAGGGTTACATTTGTAGATGGCCAAGTCCTAATGTGTCCAAAGGGTGAAACAATTGATGATGCAGTAGTGATTGGAGAGAAAGAGGGAGGATTGTATAATTTGAAGGGTCAACCTGAACATGCCATGGTACATGATTCCATGGAGCCAAGTGAACTTTGGCATAGAAGACTTGCTCATATGCATTATAGGGCACTTCCAATTGCAAGCAAGGCTGTACAGGGTCTTCCTGAAATCAAGACCAAACATGAAGGTGTTTGCAAAGGATGTGCAAAAGGTAAGAACATTAAGAAGGCTTTCCCAAGCAGTGAAAGCAAGGCAAAAGATATCTTGGAAATCATCCACTCAGATGTATGTGGTCCTATGTCATCCAGTTCTCTGGGTGGGTATGTTTACTATGTCTCATTTATTGATGAATTCTCTAGGAAGACTTGGGTATACTTCTTGAAGAACAAAGATGAGGTGTTTTATAAGTTCAAGGAATTCAAAACCTTGATGGAGAATCAAACTGACAAGAAGATTAAAAAATTCAGATCCGATAATGGTGGAGAATTCACCTCAGGTAACTTCAAGAAGCTTTGCAGTGATTCAGGGATTAAGAGGGAGTTGACTGCTCCTTATAATCCTCAACAGAATGGAGTTGTAGAAAGGAAGAACATAACAATCATGGAAGCAACAAGGGCAATGCTGCATGACCAGGATCTACCTATGCATCTATGGGCAGAAGCAGCTAGAATAGCTGTATATGTGCAAAACAGAACTCCCCACAAGATATTGGAAAACAAGACACCAGAAGAGGTCTTTTCTGGTAAGAAACCTAAAGTCAGCCATCTCAGAATATTTGGTTGTCCAGTATACACACATGTCCCAAAGGAAAAGAGACCAAGCTAGATCCTTCAGGAAAGAAGGGTATCTTTGTGGGTTACAGTGAAAGCTTGAAGGCTTACAGAATATATTTTCCAGGGTTCAAGAAGATTGATGTCAGCAAGGATGTAACATTTGATGAAAACTCAGCATTCATCAAATCAAGGAAGGCACCTATCGAAGTTTATGAAGAACCTAAGGAAACTAGATTTCAAGACACTTCCATGACTGAAGCAGTTCCAGAAGTTGTTCGTGAGTTTGAAGATCCGCAAGAACCTGTAGATCCACCCCATGAGGATAACTCTCACAAGAGGAAACCTACATGGGATAGAGAGCTCATTCAAGATGCAGAAAGATTTGGCATTCCAGAAGAAGAACACAGAGCAAAGAAGAGAACCAAATCACATACCAGCTATGTTGCTTTACTCTGTGACATTATGAACAAAAAACCTTCGAGTTATGAAGAAGCAGCGAAAAAGAAAGAATGGAAGGATGCCATGGTTGAGGAATACCAATCAATAATGAAGAATGATGTTTGGGATGTTGTCCCAAGACCTAAAGAGAAGTCTGTTGTGACTTCCAAGTGGATCTACAAAATCAAGCATTCTATAGATGGTAGTGTAGAGAAATGCAAGGCAAGATTCGTAGCTCGTGGCTTCTCTCAGAAAGAGGGAGTAGATTATGAAGAAACTTTTGCACCTGTATCCAGGTATACTTCCATCAGAACAGTACTTTCCCTAGCTATGGAAATGAAATGGAAAATACACCAGATGGATGTCAAGACTGCTTTCTTGAATGGGGTAGTTGAAGAGGAAGTATATGTGGAGCAACCACTCGGTTTTGAAATACATGACAGGGAGTCATATGTGTGCAGATTGAAGAAAGCCTTGTATGGCTTGAAGCAAGCTCCCAGAACTTAGTATGGTAGGATGGAGAGTTTCCTATCTAGTTTGGGATTTACTAAGAGTAAAGCAGATTTCAACCTTTACTATAAGGTTGAGGAAGGGAATCCTGTGATTCTACTCCTATATGTGGATGACCTATTTATAACAGGAGATGACAGATTAATTGCAGATACAAAGAGGAAGATTGCTACTGAGTTCAATATGAAGGACCTGGGGATGATGCACTATTTCCTAGGTATGGAGGTGTGGCAGAGTACAGATGGGATCTTCCTTGGACAAGGGAAGTATACTGTAGATATCCTGAAGAGGTTCGGGATGATGGATTGCAAGGCCATGGCCACACCTATGGCATCGAATATGAAGCTTCTATGTGATGCTTCATCTGAGCCAGTTGATGTCTCTATGTATCGTCAAATGATTGGGTCCTTGATGTACCTGACGAACACAAGACCAGATATTTGCTTTGCTGTGAAAACATTGAGTCAGTTCTTGACAGATCCAAGAAGTGTTCACCTGGTTGCTGTAAAGCATGTTCTGAGGTACCTGAAGGGTACATTGGATTATGGGCTCATGTATGAAGCGAATCAAAAGTTTAACTTGTAGGGTTATGTTGATTCAGATTGGGCTGGAAGTGCTACAGATAGGAAGAGCACATTTGGGTGCTACTTTAGTATGGGATCAGGTGTGATCGCTTGGTTTAGAAAGAGGCAATCCTGCGTAGCACTGAGTACAGCTGAGGCAGAGTATGTTGTAGCCTATTCAGCTAGTTGTGACGCAGTATGGCTATGGAAGCTACTGTCTGAGTTATTTGATCTCCCATTGGATGCTACTGGTATTTTCTGCGATAACCAGAGTTGTGTGAAGCTGTCTGAGAACCCAGTGTTTCATGACAGGTCAAAACACATAGAGATCAAATATCACTATATCAGCAATATGGTGCAGAGAGGAGCTGTGAAGCTCTTGTATGTTGCGACAGATAAGCAGATTGCAGATGTGCTGACGAAACCACTAGCCAGGGTGAAGTTCGAGTACTTCAGGGAGAGGCTTGGTGTTCTTCAGATTGAGGACATTTCGAGGAAGAAGTGATGGACACATTTACTGAAGCCATTCCAAGCATGTTGGAAGGAGGATCCTTCACATGACTGTGGATGAAAGTGCTGGATGATGTTCTAGTTTCTACTTTGTATGATCAGTTGGATCATTTATATGTATATGTATGTATGCATCATGTTGGATGCTGGATATGATCAGTTGGATCATTTATATGTATCTATGCATCATGTTGGATGCTTGGACCATGTATCTGTATATGTATCAGGTGGATACATGGTATGATTAGGCAGATCATGTATGTTGATGGATACATTGTGTGGATCATGTATCTATGTATCAGGTGGAGACACTGTGTATGATGATATGTATCAGGTAGATACTTGGTATGCATCAGGTAGATGCATTGTATGATCAGGATGATCATGGATGACGAGCTTCTCTAGATGACATGTAGCAGGATGTTGCAGTGATGATGATCAGGATGATCATGTGTACATCAGGATGATGTATGGTGAGTATCAGGATGATACTTTGTGGCCGTGGATTAGGTTGTGCAGATGAGCATGTTTGGGAGATCCTATAGGTCGGAGTTGTGTACCCATAATAGCCTGGGATGCTCTTTCGAGACATTGCTCTCGGAGGACATGTAATTTGTGCCCTGGGAGATTTCAGGTCGGAGTTGTGTACCTGTAACATCCTGAGATGCTCTTGCGAGGTTTTGTCCTATGGCATGTAATTTACTCCTGGGAGATTTGGACAGGATGAAAAAGGCCTCAGATGCTTCTGCAAGGTTTTGCCATGACCACATGTAATTTGCTCCTAGGAGATCTAGACAGGATGAAAAAGGCCTTAGATGCTTCAGCCAAGTTTTGTGGTGGACCAAATGTAATTTTCTCCTGGGAGATCTGGACAGGATGAAAAAGGCCTCAGATGCTTCAGCCAGGTTTTGTGGTGAGATCACATGTAATGTACTCCTCGGAGATCTGACAGGTAGAGCTGTGTGCTCATAACAGCCTGGGATGCTTCAGCCAGGTTTTGTGATGGGTCACATGTAATGTGCTCTTGGGAGATCCGACAGGTAGAGATGTGTGCTCGTAATAGCCTGGGATGTTGCAGCTAGGTTTTGTGACGCACATAATAAGTCCTGAGGATTCCACAGTATGGCCAGTGATGATGAAGACCTGTAGGTGGCGGGCCTACATCCAGTATGAAAAAGGACTGGCTCTGTAGAACTTCCTATGACTTGTAGAGTCAAAGATTGGTTGAGATAGCAGCAGGAGTGATGATGATGATGACGATGCATCAATGACGATGATCCCAAGAAGAAGACTTGTCTAGCAGAACTATGTCGAGAAATACCTTCCTAGTTAAGAGAGAGTGTTGATGTATATGTAACTTCAGAATGTATTTCATATCTATTTATTGTACCCTTATAAGAGATGTGTTATTTCTCTATAAGGAAGTGTCGTCATGTGGATTGACAAGTCTCGCAAGTGTGTGTACTTACCGATGGGTTATTAGACCACCATGTGTGGGGTCGGCCCTGAAATATATATTATATTGTGGATGTATCTAGATCGACAAGTCGGCCCCATAGTGTAACTGGGCAAACTGGTTAGTATAAAAAGAGATCAGGAGATCTCTATTTTCATCACTCAGAAACTCACACTTCTCTCACTCAGAAAGTGGCGCACTAGTGAGGAGGATCATCTACTACTAGGAGACTATCTCAGTGTATTTTGGTTGTACTTTGGTTGAGCCATTGCTCTCTCTATCTCTGAGGAAGTTGTGGGGTTTTTCACCTTAGGGTTTTCCCCATGGAAACTTTGTGTCTCTTGTCTCTCATGCTTTTGATTCTTGTCATGCTTCTTGTGATTGCTATGCATTTATATACTGTATATGTTATTCTCTTAGTAAAGATCCAAGAGTATTGTGAATTAATGCTCAAAATTTAACACCTACAAATTGGAGCATCCGTCATCTTCAAGGGTATACCTAGTTTTTTGTGTTTCTTGCTTAAATAAGGTAATAGGAGACAATATCCCAATTCAAAATATATTTCCAGCTCTTGATGAAGAAGGAAAATTCATATTGGAAACTAAACAAATCATTGCAACAAGGACCAAACAACTACGCAATTAGGCTATTATGGAGTACGTCATCAAGTGGAAGAAATTACCAATTGAAGATTCAACATGGAAAGATGAGTCCTTCATAAAAAAGCATCCACAACTAATAAAGCGTTGAGGAAAACATTTGTAGGAAGGGGAGGGTCATGTTAATCCCTAAATGTTGGCACATTACCCCTTATATTGTGGCTCATTACATATTATTGATGTTAGCTTGGGTCTATTAGTGGTAATTGTCATTATTATTATTAGATTAGTCATGTTGGCTTGGGTCCATTAGTTGTAACTATATCTCTTTTTCTCCTATATATAGGCAGCAAAAATTTTCATTTGAATCATCTCATCTCATCTTGTCTTGTGTACTTAGTACATTATGTAAGGAGGTTTCCCCCTTGAAGAATCTTGATATTCATCTCTTTTCTTCGTTATTAAAGAAGTGATTACTCTTTCCAGTCTATTTATGCTCTTTTCATGCTCATTTTGGGACTTGGTTGCATAAAATCAATGACATTATAATAAATTATGGAAGGCTACATGAGACCAAGAATATTATAAATTAATGACTGATGGATAGAAAATGTGATCAAGGATTGACACTGAGAAGGGAGTCTAGAAATGGGAAAGAGTGGTGAAGGGAAATGGATGGGGTTTGAGGTTTATACCTATATAGAAATATATATGGATGCTAAATTCCAATTATATATGGAAAATATTCCACAAAGAGACCTCACATTCAAATATAAATCTAAAGAACCCAAGTGTTGGTTGTGGAGCCAGATATTCCAGTCTCATAGATGATATTGTCCTAGCTGTGTACCCCAGAGGACTGTACACTCGTTTCCCAACCTTGGGATTTGGGGGTAGTGCCCCCAAGAAATGGGTGTTCGGGGGAAATGCCCCTGAGAAAAAAGTTTGGGGGTGTTTTCGCCAACAGTTTACGGGCCCATGGTTTTGGGTAACCCATGGTATTTTCCCATTGTATTTCCCTTATAAAAGAAAGAAATTGTAATATGGCTAGGGTAAGATGTATTAGGTATTATGCATTGTAAAGATCTCTAAGATCGTGAAGAGAGACTGTGAGACAGTGAAGAGGAAGTGCAGCAGTTGTGCTGCAGGTTGTATCCCTTCACTTTGTTGGATGGTATAATAATAAGGACTAGAAAATTTCAGTGTGGACGTAGCCCATCTTGGGTGAATCACGATATATTGGTGTCTCTCTTGTAATCTGTATGTGTGATTTTATTTGCATTTCTGTTTATTGTTATTGCTCTGCGATCCTGTTTTTCTAACAATTGGTATCAAAGCAAAAGGTCTATTTAGCAGTAAACCCGTAGGAAACGGGGTTTCTGGTTCGAGTGGGAGCAATGGTGGAAGAAGGAAAGTTTAAGGTCGACAAGGTTAATGGCCAAAACTACAAGTTATGGAAGATGCAAATGGAGGACTATCTGTACTAGAAGGATCTATTCCTACCGTTGGGAGGAAGAGCAAAGTAGCCGACGACTATGAAGGATGAAGAATGGGAGGTTCTTGACACAAAGGCAATGGGGACAATACGGTTATCCCTAGCTTCATTGGTGGCTTTCAATATCTCAAAAGAAAAGACAAAGGAGGGTTTGATGAGCGCATTGGGTAAGCTATATGAAAAACCCTCATCCTCCAACAAGGTATTTCTAATGGAGCGTTTATTTAATATGAATATGTCTGAAGGTGGATCTGTTGCTGATCATTTGAATGAATTTAATACAGTTACAAATCAAATAAGTTCTGTAAGTGTGAACATTGATGATGAGGTTAGGGCTCTTCTAATCTTGTGTTCATTGCCAGAAAGATGGAATAGCTTGGTCATGGCTGTAAGTAACTTTGTCTCTGGTTCAAATAGCTTGATATTTGATGGTGTTGTTAGTGTTATTCTTAGCAAGGAAATGCGAAGAAAAAGCATAGGTGAGACATCAGGTAATACGTTGACCATGGAGAGTAGGGGAAGAAAAAAGGAGAGAGGAAAGAGCCAAGGTAATCGTGGCAAGTCTAAAATGGGCAGATCCAAGTCCAGACTAGGAAAGATATAGTGATAGAAATGTGGAAAGAAAGGACATCTGAAGAAAGACTGTAGATATCTAAAGAAGAAAGGAGATGGATAGAAGGAAACTACCCAGGAAGCAAATGTAGCAAGTGATGTGTTACAAGATGCTTTGATTCTTGCATTAGATAATACTAGTGATTATTGTGTAGTAGATTCAGGGGCTTCATGTCATGCTACACCCCATAGAAAATATTTTCATGATTATGTTCGAGACGATTTTGGACATCTTCTATTGGGTGATGACGAGCCATGTAAAATTGTTGGAATTAATAAGGTATGGATAAAATTTAAGAATGGAACTGATTGGCTGCTGAAATATGTTAGGCATATTCCTACTATGAAAAGAAATATGATCTCAACATGGCAGTTGGGAGATGGTGGGTGTCTCTCCATGTTTGGATAAAAGTGGTGGAAGATCACAAAAGGATCAATGGTGATAGCAAAAGGAGACAGGGTAGGTACGTTGTATTTATATCCTCATAATACTGACTATTCTATCTCTTTAGCTTCCACAGGAACATATACAACATTGTGGCATCATAGGCTTGGCCACATGAGTGAGAAGGGGATGCAGATTCTCCACTCAAGGAATTTGCTTCCAGATTTGAAGCAGGTAAGTTTGGAATTATGTGAGAACTATGTTTATGGAAAACAGTAGTCATATTTCTCAGAGTTTGGAAACAAAAGAAAAATGAAAAGTTAGAGCTTGTGCATACAGATGTATGGGGACCGGCTCAGGTACAATCTCTTGGTGGCACTCATTATTATGTTACATTTATTGATGTTGCAACTAGAAAAACTTGGGTTTATTGCATTAGACATAAATCTGATGTGTTTGCTACTTTTAAGAAGTGGAAAGCTTTGGTTGGGAATGGGACAGGAAAAAGGTTGAATTGTCTCATATCTGATAATGGAGGTGAGTATTGCAGCAAGGAGTTCGATAGTTACTGTTCATACCATGGGATTCGTAGAGAGAAGACAGTCCCCAGAACACCACAAGAAAATGGTGTGTCGGAAAGGATGAATAGAATGATCATGGAGCGTGCAAGGTGTATGAGATTGCATACAGGGTTTCCCTTACAGTTTTGGGCAAATGATGTAAACACTACTGTTTATTTAATAAACAGAGGGCCTTCAAGTGCTTTGGATGGTGGTATTCTAGAGGAGGCATGGACAGGTAAAAAGGTAAACTACTCATTTTTTAGAATGTTTGGTTGTGAAGTTTTTTTCCATATTGATAAAGAAAATAGAACAAAGCTTGAAGCTAAATCCAAGAAATGTACCTTTATTGGATATGGAGTTGATGAATTTGGTTATCGCTTATGGGATAATGAAAATAGCAAAATCATCAGGAGTAGAGATGTGGTATTCAATGAAAAGGTCATGTATAAAGATCAGTTGGAGGGAAAGAAACAGGAAAAGGAAAACACAGAGTACATAGTACTTGATGAAATTGAAGAAAATGAAGTTCCAAATGTGCGAAAAAATCAAGAACAACAGCAAGTACCTGAAATTCCTGCAAGTGTAAGAAGATCTACCAGGGTAAGTAGACTCCCTGAGCGATACTCTCCTTCAATGTATTATTTATTGATGACTGATTCTGGTGAACCATAATGTTATGAAGAAGCAATGCAGGTGGAAACTAGAAAAAAGTGGGAGCAAGGCATAAATGAGGAGATGGACTCATTGGTAGGAAACCGGACTTGGGATTTGGTTCAGTTTCATGCTGGTAAAAGAGCATTGTAGAACAAATGGATTTACAGGTTGACGGAAGAAGGAGGAGGTAAGAAGCGGTACAAGGCCAGACTTGTTGTAAAGGGGTTTACATAGAAGAAAGGTATAGAATTTGATGAAATATTTTCTCCTGTTGTTAAGATGACTTCAATTAGGACTATTTTATGTCTAGTGGCGGTAGAAGATTTGCATCTTGAACAGTTAGATGTAAAAATAGACTTTCTCCATGAGGATTTGGAGGAAGAGATATATATGCAACATCCACAAGGGTATGAGGTTAAAGGTAAGGAGAACTTGGTATGCAGGTTGAAAAAGAGTTTGTATGGCTTGAAGCAAGCTCCAAGGTAGTGGTATTTAAAATTTGACAGGGTTGTGACAGAACAGGGTTATAGTAGATGTCATTCTGACCACTGTGTTTTTTTCAAGAATCTAGACAATGAAATATATATTATCTTGTTATTGTATGTGGATGACATGCTTGTTGTAGGGTCTAATATGCAGGATATAAATGTACTCAAAAGGAAGCTAGCTAATTCATTTGCGATGAAGGATTTGGGTGCTGCAAAGCAAATCCTTGGTATGAGAATAACAAGAGACAGAAAAAATTGCAAATTGACATTGTCTCAAAGTGAGTACATACAAAAGGTGTTGGAGAGGTTCAGAATGCAGAATGCAAAACCAATTAGTACAACTTTGGCCAACCATTTCAAACTAAGTAAGGAAATGTGTCCCAAGACACAGGAAGAGATAGATTACATGTCCAAGATTCCCTATCAATCAGCAGTTGGCAGCTTGATGTATGCCATGGTGTGCACAAGACTACATATTGCACATGCAGTGGGAGTTGTGAGCATATATATGAACAATCCAGGTAAAGAACATTGAAAAGAAGTATAGTGGATTCTCAGGTATTTGAGAGGTACTACCACTCAGTCATTATGTTTTGGAGGTACAGACACTGTTCTACAGGGATATGTTGATGTAGATATGGCAAGTGATAAGGATATCAGGAGAAGAACCACAGGGTATGTGTTTACTGTAGGTGGAACAATAGTAAGTTGGATTTCAAAACTGCAAAAGGTTGTTGCACTTTCAAAAACGGAAGCAGAGTATGTTGTTGTTACAGAGGCTAGTAAAGATATGATTTGGTTGCAGAGGTTTATGGAGGAATTGGGTAAGAAGCAGAAGGATAGAAGGTTGTATAGTGACAGCCAAAGTGGCATTCATCTTGCAAAGAACTCAGCATTCCATTATAGGACTAAACATATACAGCTCAAGTACCATTTCATATGCTCTGTTCTGGAAGATGAATTGTTGAAGCTGGAAAAGATACATACTAGCCAAAATCCTACAGACATGTTCACAAAGGTAGTGACCAGAGATAAACTGAGTTCCTTCTTGGTTTATGTTGGCCTTCTAGCATGAAGGTGAAGAGGAGAAATTTTCCAAGTCCAAGGTCCAGCAAGTACAACAGCGGTGGAGTTGTTGTGATCAATCTCCAAGTGGGAGATTGTTGGTTGTGGAGCCATATATTCTAGTCTCATAGATGATATTGTCTCAGCTGTGTACCCCATAGGACTGTACACTCGTTACCCAACCTTGGGGTTCAGGGGCAACACCCCGGAGAAAAAATTTTGGGTCTATTTTCGCCAAGATTTTACGGGCCCATGGTTTTAGGTAACCCGTGGTATTTTCCCATTGTATTTCCCTTATAAAAGAAAGACAATGTAATACGACTAGGGTAAGATGTATTAGATATTATGCCTTGTAAATATCTCTAAGATTGTGAAGAGAGACTCTGAGATAGTGAAGAGGAAGTGCAGTGGTTGTGCTGCAAGTTGTATCCCTTCACTTTGCTAGACGGTATAACACTGAGGACTGACAAATTTCAATGTGGACGTAGTCCATCTTGGGTGAACCACAATACATTGGTGTCTCTCTTGTAATGTGTATGTGTGATTATATTTGCATTTCTTTTTATTGTTATTGCTCTGCAATCCTGTTTTTCTAACACCAAGAGCAGAGAGAAAATGATATGCACCTTATTAGAAAAATAGGAAGTTTAAATCATGAATAACAAAATATAGCAATATTAAGAATAGAAATGACAACATTACCACAAAACTAGACAATTGGAGAGAGAATATTACCATGACTAGAATACTTTTATTGGAAAGCAATGTTCACTTGCCTCTTCAAGTGGTAAACCTCTAACTGGGAATAGCTCTAATTACAATATTCTTCATAAGACATTTCATAATTTTTTTATAATATTTGCATAGATTCCATCCACTTAGGAACTATCTAGTGAGGTAATTTTCTAGCAGGTGAGACTTCTAGCAAGCCTTCTATCCTCCTACTACCTTTCTCATGAAGGAAATTTCTAATAATACTTCTTACAAGTATTGTTTCAACACTATATCTACTTCATAGGAATTATTTAGTAGAGGTAGATTCAATACATAGAAACTTGTCTATAGAATTAAGGGAAATAGGGTAGTGTTGGAATATTTTATATTCCTTGGAAGGTAATAATGTCTTTGTATTATGTCAGAAGATATCCACAATCTTATGTAAAAGAGTAATACAATATATCCCATATTCATTATGGTAAAATATACTCTTGATATTCATTATTATATAAAGAGATGTTATTATGGACAATTATATTATCCCACATGTAATATGTGAGAGTAATTCCTCCTCATCTCTTGGTATATAATAGAGTCAAGGGAGTCTTTCACTTTCATCCTTTGTGGATCATCTAGTGTGGATCATATATTGATGATATTTCTATATTGTATTGGGGTTATTATTATTTCTCTCTTGTAAGCTTGAGGGAGATATTATGGATATAATAGAAGAATAACTTCCCGTGGACGTAGACCAATTGGGTGAACCATGTATATTTGGTGTACTCTTTTCTCTTTTTCTGTTTCTGTACTTATTGTTGATATATTATTGTTTTGCATAGATAGGTAAGCTAGTTTAGTTAGATCCATATCTCTGACATGGTATCAGAGCTTGTTGCTATGATCTAGCACCTTCTATTGCTTTCAAAAAAATATTTTATTACTTGGGCATTGTTTATTTCTTGTAGATTTTCTTTCTATCTGGTAGCCATTAGCCTTATCTTCAGATCTGGGCATATTTCTGCAGTTTTTACTTCTAACCCTAACCTTGTTGTGTTGATTTTTGCATAAATTTTTCAAGGGTTTCTTAATGTATTTTTTGTAGATCTATATGATTTTATGAGTCTCTTCAAGGATATCTATCTTCCGATTGTCAAAACAACATTTTTGTCCAAGTTTGGTAGACTTTGTGCAGGTTTTCGTGTTCGACAGATTCGACACTGTTTTTGTCCTTAAACTAGACACTCGCGACTTTCCTTTGCAAGAACCCGTGGTTAACTGTGACTAATCTTACTGCAAACCCGCGAATAATCTGCAGGCTCACAACATCCCACTGCGCAGACCTGTGTATGCTCCGGCATACTCACGACTATTCCACCGCCGAACCCGCATTTACTTCAAATATTTGTGACCCTCCTTGTGCTGAGCTCGCGAATGCTTCGATAGATTCGTGACCTTACAGTGCAGAGACCCGCGAGTAGCCGTGACTCCATTACACCGCGACCCACGTGTAACCACGACCATTGCATGCAGAACCCACGAGTATCTGTGCTTGTTCACGAGTTTCTTGTTGGAAGACCCGCGAGTGGATTTTCTTGGCACTTTTTTCAAAAGGGTTGTAAGTAAAAGTTTATTTTCCTTTACTATTTTTCTAACTCTGTTTTTGCAAATTCAAATCAGTACATTAAATTATTTCAGTTTTATGTAATTCATCTTTTCGCATTTAGGATTTTCTTCTAATCATGTTTATTAAGAGATTATTTCTTGTTCTTGGTATATATTTGTCTCACATTCCGATATGGAAGCATTGACATTTTTTAAGGGCATGGATCTCTAGTATTTTTTCATGATGATAGCTATAAACCATTTAATGCTTAATACTTTTAACAAAACCTTTAATAACTAATTTGTTCTTTTCTTTGTTTAATCATGTTGATTTCTAATCATGTCATGTTTATAAAAGCAATTTTTATAAGAACAATCTCATCTGTGTTATCTTTTGATCATTATTTGCTTTATTTATATGTTATTGCTGACCTTTGTGTAAAAGCAATTTCATTGTTTTATAAGTAATATATTTATGATCATTCTATGCTTTTTCTAATTAAATCCTTGAGTAAAGTCAATTTTTTGAATCCACGTGATATCATATTTTTGGCTTGTCATAATTTCTTTAATTGGGATATAGTCTCTTTTTCATGTCTTGCAGAGACTGTATTTAGTTCCTGTGTTATTTGCCTCTAACATTCCTATATGGAAGCATTGACATTTCCAGATAATTTTATCTCTTGCATATTTACATAGTGTTAATAAGAAATGAACCCGTGATTAAGACCATTAGTGACTTGTCATTTCATAATTTATTTTAAGTGATATCATCAGTTGATCATAATTTTCTATATGTTGATCATATTAAACATTTTGATTTATCCATATCATGTCATGTTTATTTCGATCATCTTTTACTCAATATTTATATGGCTTTGAAAAATATTATAATCTTGAAATATTTATCCCTTGTTCTTGTTGCAATGGGATTTCTATTCTTATGATTGCAGAGGTTATCTTGTTCCTACTTGTCTTTAACGTTCCTATATGGAAGCATTGACATGTGTTTCTTGTCTGTAGCGTTCATATCTGGAAGCATTGACATTTTCAAGGCATTCATCTCTTGCATATTAACATCATACAAATAATAAATGCACCTATGCTTAATATTAGTTGCTTGATGAGTAAATTTTCATATATTTGAGTGAAATCTTGGGCTCACTATTTATTTGTTGTGGCTGACACTTAATGTGTAAAAGTAACTTCATTTTCCTTAATGAGCACGTTAATATTTTATTTGATCATATTATGTTGCCATATTTTATATGATGTGTGCTAACCTTTGGTATATAAGCATTTTCATTTATCTATGAGCAATTTTTTATTTTATGATCTTTGTATGCTTTAATCTTGGAAGTTCTTGTGCAGATCAGTTTTCTGTTTACGCTTTCAACTTATTCCACAAATAATGAAGCACCATATTCTACTGTTAAATTCATTATGTTCATCTATATGATATCATTTTTTATGTATAGACCATTGGGGTCTTGTTCCTTCAATGTTTGAGGTATTCTACAGATATTTATATTGCACCTTGATTGATAGAATGTCTGCTATCTGCATGTGTATTGGCCATCTGGGAATTTTGTAGACTGTTGTGGTGTTCTTAGCCACATGTTCTGTTGTATCAGCCATTAGAAAGTGTCTGTACACTGGTATGGATGTTATATTAGAGTTATTCAACTATCAGTTATGGTTGTGATGATTCTTGTGGTGATCTAGGCATCTTGTGGATCTAGTAGCCATGATGGCTTCTCTTTAGATCTGGGCACCTTGTTGTTGGATTGTGTCACATGTTCTCGACATCTGTTGGATCTAGTAGCCATAAAGGATTCTATTTATATATGGGCATCTTGTTGGTATTTCATCGTACAACCTGGTTCGTGTGCACTTTCATGATTCAATGAGAAAAAGTTGTTCTTCATCAAATTCCATCAGCCGAAGTGTTCTTCTTTTGTAGCTTTGGTTCTTCTGGAAGTTGTCATCAAGGGGGAGCAGTAATGACTCCTTCCTTCCTTTGTTAGTGGGATTTTCTCCTAGCCATTATTAAGGGGGAGTGTTGGAATATTTTATATTCCTTGGAAGGTAATAATGTCTTTGTATTATGTCGAAAGATATCCACAATCTTATGTAAAAGAGTAATACATTATATCCCATATTCATTATGGTAAAATATAATATTCATATTCATTATTATATAAAGAGATGTTATTATGGAGAATTATATTATCTCACATGTAATATGTGAGAGTAATTCCTCCTCACCTCTTGGTATATAATAGAGTCAAGGGAGTCTTTCACTTTCATCTTTTGTGGATCATACAGTGTGGATCATATATTAATGATATTTCTATCTTGTATTGGGGTTATTGGAATTGATCTCTTGTAAGCTTGAGGGAGTTATTCTGGAGATAATAGAAGACTACCTTCCCGTGGATGTAGCCCAATTGGGTGAACCACGTATATCTCGTGTACTCTTTTCTCTTGTTCTCTTTCTGTACTTATTGTTGATATATTATTGTTTTGAATAGATAGGTAAGCTAGTTTAGTTCGATCCATATCTCTGAAAGGTAGGACCCTAACATTTCTTTCCCTTTAAAGAGAATCCTTTTACTCAAGTTTGGATATGTGGAAATTATTGAAGTATCTCTATTGATTCCCATGTAGAATCCTCAATCACTTATATATGTTTAAAGTATATCGGTACGGATGGTGCACTAGCATGGACAAAATTCTTGATTGTCGAAGACAACTTTGGGATACAACCAAATGTAACCTTCTCCATCCACTTCTAGAATGATAGTTTGAAAACAACAGTTAAGTCCAACCACTTTCTTTAAGTAGAACCAATTAAATTTTAGATGAATTTTAGACTAGCTATGTAGCTCTAATATGGAAGCCATTGGACCAACACATTTAATGACCTTATAATGACAATACAAATTTGGAGCAATTTTTCAATGGTGGTTATCTTTAAGTGAGATATGCTTATAAGGTTGTAGATGGATAAATACATAATCCCCTTATTCAAAATGAATTTGGAATGACGATGTTTATCTTGTTGCTTCATCCTAGAATAAGCCATGAATTGATTATCCTTTAGAGTGTGTAGAATGTCAACTCGAGATGTGAAGGTTATTTTGACCTCTTGTACCTTAGATATTCTTGGTAACATTAGAGGAAATTTGGGGTCTAAACTAGGCCTTATAAGAAACCGAGACAACCATAATTTCTTGATGAGTTCGAATTCAAGAACCAATAGAATTTCAATAAAATGAGTCAACCATAATGGTTGACTTGAGATATTTGTCATAAAAGAAACTACTTTTTTTGTTCATATTTTGAACATGTCTCCCTTTGTTTTACTCAAATTTCGAGCGGGAGGACTCGTTGGATGCGGAATTTAATTCCGCATCCAATGAGTGCTCCCACTTGAAATTTGAGTAAAAACACAGGGAGATATGTTGAAAATGCGAACAAAAAAAGTAGTTTTTTCTTTCTTCCTTCAAAATTAATAAATATTATTTTATTATTTTCCTTAGGAGGCCAATTTTTTTGGAACATTTAAAAACCCATTCCATACTTAGGATATATTTTATTACTCATCCAGATTAATTTTCCTAGATGTAGACTATGTAGTTGGCCTAGTTTTGTCTTATATGCCTCCATATGTCATCCTAAGTCAAAAAAATGAATTTGGATAGATTATGGATAATATTTCCTTGGATTCTGTCTAATTTTATTCCATTCCTGAATTAGAAAGACACTTTTCGGATTTAGATAGCTTTATCCTATTTTTTCTACTTTCTAGTGGATAAGGTAAAGCTAGCTGACTTAGAAACTATCTCCACTTGGCCAATTCGAACTCCACCTCTTTATTCTCTCCAAAATTCATCATCACATTCCATTTTCATCACTCATTTGATTCCATACCATATTCATCTAATTCATGAGCCTTTAGACTAATTTGGAAAGTGCTTTTGACACCTAAGGGGTTTTTCTAGCCTTTAGTAAGCCTTACTTTTGTGAGATATTCAACTTGCCTTTAATGCATTCTATTTTCTCTCTTGAGATGTATTATATATTGTATTCATATTTATGAATAATATATGAGATGATATTTCCATCAATTTAGTTCCTTCTCTTATGTTTTTGTCTCAATATCTATTCTTCTTATTCTTGCATATCTTTGAATACTTCTTGTGACGACTTCTTTGCTTCAAGATTCTTAGGTATTAGAATTATTTCATGGTATTCAACCTATATAGAATTCTCACATGGTATCATATCCATATAATTCTCACATGGTATCAAAGCCATAGAATTCTCACATAGTATTAGAGCTTAGGGAGCTCATAGCTTAGATTCAGATGAGTTTTCTAGTATAAGTTTCAAAGTTTGTTTTGTAGGTACAACTTCATGGATTCATATTCAGTTCCTCTTCTTACACCATTCAACTATGATGAGTGGAAGCCAAATATGAGTGCATATCTGAAGAGACGTGACCTATTTTATGTGTCTATTGGAGCTTTTGCAGAGCCTGAATCCTTAGAAGAGAAAAATGGCTGGCTGAATAATTGTGATAGAGCACTTGGAGCCACGTGTCTACATTTTTATTCATGCATGCACTACCTTATTGATTCTACTGAATACCCAAAGGATCTCTGTACCAATTTGGATAGAGTCTTAGGCAAGCAAAATGAGTTTCATATCAGCAATATCGAGAGTAAATTTGACACCTCCTCAGGTGTTCTTCCTCCTGAAGTCTCGTCCTCAACCCTCTTTGAAGAAGTTGTCTTTGAAGAAAAATAAATTGCATAAATTTCTTTACAGTCAGTTCATGTTGATAATGATCTCCTTGATTCGAATGCTTCTTGCCATGAAGCATTAATTGAAGAGACTTCTTCTATGGATCTAGAAGTTGAGAATCATATCTCTCTCCTTCATATATGGTTGTTGATAATCAAGAAGGTTCAACTAATGGAGCTATCATTGTTGAAGAGGGTTTCATTCATTCACAGTTCTCATATCATTCTTCATATTTTGATTGTGATGATGACAAGCTAGTTTTTTATGATTTTGTGCATACTTCACAATATAGTGTGCAATATGTTGATCTATTGGATGATTTGAACGTTGGTTCATATTTCAAGAGTGCTCCATTTACACTCACTTATTGTGATCTCATGATTTCTACCTATTACTACATGATAACTAGCACCTATCCTCAAAGTTTCATTGAATATGGAGGCATTGCCATCACATTGGCATATTTTCTTGGAGCTGATTTAACTTCCTCTGATTTGAAGTTCAATTTTCAAGATAAATCAGATTTTCCTAGAGCTAATCCTACCTCAACTTGTTGGAATTTCAAGTTCCAGAATGGTCTGCATATTCATGGATTTGTTCTATTCAAGAGCAAGTTCAAAGAGCTTCCAGATTTGCTTGTATCCACTAAAGGAGAATTCAAGCACATGTTTTTGGAGCATGATCCACTTCTTACCAATAAGAATATTCATCCAGACATATGATCAATTCCACACCTGCTTGAGTTTGGAGCAGCAATAATTTTGGTGTGCACATGTCCATTTTTGAGGGGGGGGTTTTCCCATGAGGTTTTCCCCATTTCCTTAGTTTACCTGGGCATAATAATTTTTGGGATGACCATAATCCTTGTTTCTTGGGACATACACATAATTTAATCACTCTAATTTAGGCTTAAGGGGGGGTTTTGGAACATTTAAAAACCCATTCCATACTTAGGATATATTTGATTAGTCATCTAGATTAATTTTCCTAGTTGTCGACTGTGTAGTTGGCCTAGTTTTGTCTTGTATGCCATCCTAAGTCACCAAAACGAATTTGAATAGATTATGCATAATATTTCCTTTGATTTTGTCTGATTTTATTCCATTCCTGAATTAGAAAGAAATTTTTCTTATTTAGATAGCTTTATCCTATTTTTTCTACTTTCTAGTGGATAAGTTAAAGCTAGTTGACTTAGAAACTATCTCCACTTGGCCGATTTGACCTCCACCTCTTTATTCTCTCCAAAAGTCATAATAGCATTCCATTTTCACCACTCATTAGCTTCCATACCATATTTAGCTAATTCATGAGCCTTTAGACTGATTTGGAAAGTGCTTTTGACACCTAAGGGGTTTTTCTAGATTTTAGTAAGCCTTACTTTTGTGAGAATTTCAACTTGTCTTTAAGGAATTCTATTTCTCTCTTGAGATGTATTATATATTGTATTCATATTGATGAATAATATATGAGATTATATTTCTTTCAATTGAGTTCCTTCTCTTATGTTTCTGTCTCAATATTTCTTCTTCTTATTCTTGCATATCTTTGAATAATTCTTGTGAGGACCTTTTTGCTTCAATATCCTTGGCTATTAGAATTATTTCATGGTATTCAACATATATAGAATTCTCACACATTTTAGACCTCGAATTTACACTAATGGTAGAAGAGTATTGAGGGAAGAGTTTTACAATAGACAACTTCAAAGAGAGTCATCCAAGTGGTAGTACGATAAGTTGTATGAGACCATCATTATGATATAGGTAACCAGTGGACCCATTTGTATTCCCTCTTGGATTAAGGAACCTAAAATGTTCTTCAAGGGACTTGTTGAAATATTTAGTCTAACCATAATTTTTGGGGTGATATGTGTGGCTAAGACTTGATTGAGTTCCCTAGAGCCAAAACAAATTCTTTCCATAAATTACTAGTGAAGGTCAGGTCACAATATGTGACAATAGATTATGGTATACCATGTTTTTTGAAGATATTATCTAGAAATTCTTGAGTTATAATTGAGGCATTGAAGAGGTCTTGTAGAGTACAAAAATGAATATATTTGGAAGTGTGATCAACCATGACCATGATTACTAATTTATTGACATATTTTTGTAACCCCGTAATGAAATCCATAGAAATGAAAATCCTAACCATCGTCAAAATGGGATGTGGTTGTAGTTAACCTAGATTTTTCATTGTCTCTCCCTTATTTTGTTGGAAAATGTCTACTATGGAATCTCTAGGTGATCTTATTAATAACACATACCATAGAAAACTCATAACTCAAGAAGGGTTTAAATATTTTGTATGTGAAAATCTAGAAGGTGGATAGTGCATTGCAAGGGTCAAGGGAAATCAATAAGAACTCATAATGGCCTTCATCGGTGAAAAAAGTTATTTTTCAGTATCTTCATCCTTAATGATAATTTGATGATTAAGTAACTGGAGATCAAGTTTGGTCAAGAATTGAGCACCCCTGATCTCATCCAAAATTTCATTAATGATAAGAATGGTTAACCTATACTTGACGATCAATTTACTCAAAGTATAGAGGTAAAAACACATACACCAAGACCCTTCTTTCTTAAGGATCATAATAACTAGTGAATAATAAGGACTAGTACTTCAGAGGATGACACTAGTAGTGAGAAATTCCTGAAATATATTTTTAATTTCATAATGTATGTTGGCTATGGGGATACAAGTTATGAGCATAGTTGAATAATCATGTTGATCACAAGAAGGGGGGAAGTCCCTTGGGAGTGTCCAAGATGGTTCAGTGTTTGGCCAATACAAACTGCATGTCATAAGGAATGGGGTGACAAGGGATATCAAAAGCTTGAACAGCATGGAATTGAGACACAATGCTTCAATGCCCATTTTTAACATGTCTTTCCATATGGTGAAAACTCTTTATTTTCAGATATTTGGTTCTAATTCTTTTGAGAGTGTAGTGGTTCCCCTCGTATAGGAAAATCATGTATAATGAACAAAATGACATGGTGATGGAGCCTAATGTCCTTAACCATTCAACACCCATATAAAAGCCACCCATTTGAATAGAAAACATGTGGGTTTTGAGTGAATAATCACCTAAATGAAGCCACACATTTTCACAATGATCACCACATTTCATAATTCCTCCATTATAAGACATAATTTGAAACTTTCTTGTATCATGAATGTAATAGTGTATTTCTTTGGTTACACAATGATGAATGAATGTATTCATTCTATTGTATCATTTAAGATGATAATTTGTGATGTTTAAGTTTGGCAAATTAATTTGAGGGTTTGGGTAGAAGAAAGACCAGTTTTAATGCGAGCAAAGAGATATGGGTTCCACCTCTTATAGATCAAATGGGGAAAATTCTTCAATATATGCATGAGGGTCCTATTTGGTGATAAATTTGAATTACTAATAAAAAAATTCGTATGAAATGGCCATAAATAGTTTTTCTCTCCTTACATTTATGCTCATGGAAATATTTCTCATAAAAATTGTAGTAGAGACCTCTAATTTGCTACATTCCACCATTTCAACTCTGGTTAAATTTTGGATCTTGAGAGGTGGAGAGTGTTAGATTATTGAGAAATATATAAACATAAAAAAATAATTTTTCTAACATGCAAATCAATACTAAAAATCCATTAGAGAAAAATACCTTCTCCATAGCATAATTCTCTTACATAGTAAACTAGACCTTGACTTCATGACTCTACTGGGCCAAACCTCACTCATTTTTACCACCTGAGTCATCCTAAAGATTAATTCTAATATCTAAGGGTCTCAAACTACTTTATATGCCAGTCAAAGAAAACCCTAATGTCCGTTTTGGCTGATCTACGCACATTCCTAGATTTAAGGGCACCTTCCCTGATTAGGAGGAATTTTCCCTGATTTTAGGATGATTGGAGTCCCAAATCAGTTCATAAATGATATCTCTCCCATAATTTATCTCCTAAATTACCTTACATGTTTATCTTTAGCCATTATCTCCTTTGTTAAGTCTCCTTAGGGTTTTGCATGCTCATTTAGTCAATTAACTAAGAATCCTTCAATCTGAACTAATGCTTGTGGAGTCATGAGTCAGTGTAGATAAGTTAATGAGAGTTAGGATGGATAAATAATGCTTCTTAGGATCTATTTAATCCTAACATATATCCAACTACTGCATGGGAAATTCAAATTTCCTCCCACGCCAATTTGAATGGCCTCCCTATAAATATTGTTCACCATCACTCATTCAAGTCAATGAAATATACCATTATTCTTATGTTATGTTCTAAGTTTTTGTGTAATGATCTATGACATTCATTTGTTACATAATTTATTAATTGGTGATTTTATTTTCACTATATATGTCTTTAGTTTATGTACCTAGATCTATATGTTCAAATCTCATAGAATCCACTAGTCTAGCCTTCTATCCATAGAAACAACAATCATAAAATGGTAAGTACGAGACAAGAGACAAGAAAAAAATACACCAGATCTACGTGGTAAAACCCCAAATGGGGAAACATCCATGAGAAGGTATGATCTTATTTATTCTTCATAAATCTCCAATATTACACTTGAGCTCCTCTCCACATATGCTTATCACAACTTTACACTATTGTTCACAATAACATTCAACATACCTAAAGGGTCTCCTTCACCTCTATTATATAGATAGAGGTATGGAATATTTCCATCCCATACTACATATGTGATAAATTATTTTCCACCTCTTTATATAGTGAATGGTACTAGGATAATATTACACCATGATGCGGGTGGGATAAGTCCTTATACATAAGATAGAGATAATCAATGCCTTCCTTTGATAGATAAGACATCATAACACCTTACGACATCACACTAGACAGCATTCCACTTGAAATATTAACATTACACATTTTAATAGATAGGATTGTGAGGAATAAGTGGAAAGGATGATAAGGAGACAGAAATAAGGAATAAATGGGACCTTTTTTATTTGAGAATTTATCACCTTTTGGTATTTCCAATCTATTTGATTGGATTCCAACCAAGCAGTAGGATGATCAATTAAGACTTGTGTGCATATAGATTTTTTCATATCACAGATGAAACTTTTTTGAAAAAAATATCAAACATTCCTTTGATGCATTTTGTAGTTGCTCAAAAGCAGAGATGAAATCATCAACTACACTAGATTTTGAGTTTGATCTATGACCTAAAATAAGGAGTGTATGTTTCAAAACATTCATAGAGGTATGAGACAAATTTCATCCAATAAACAGAACCCGTTTTAGAGTTCTTGTGCCATTTCCACCATTTCGAATGTTTAAGATCTAAATATAAGGCTATTCAAAGCATCAGTCATTGCATGTAGGAAAAACTAATGTTCCATTTAAGTGGTCCACCCTTTGGGAATTGAACCAGAAAAAATGTTGATATTGACTTTATGAATTAAATGCCACATGCGTGTTGTCTGATCAGGTACAAGTGGAGTAGAGTGAAGTGCACTAGTGTTTGATGATTAATCACCATCCTTGTGGGATAGTTTTTCCAAATCTAGGAGACCAAAATTTTGTGGAGTGATGAGTGACATGAGCATGGAACTCTAGTTGTGCAATGACTCCAATTTTCTAATATTTACTAGGATTTCATAAAAATCATGTTCAGCATAAGGGTGGTTGTTTTTTATCTTATGATGCAACTCATCATACTACATTTCAAGATGGGAAAGTTGTGAGAGAGATTTACTCCTTCAGTGTTATGCATAAATGGATTAGAGAGTGTTACCAATGATATAGATGTGTCCAAAGGATTATATTGAGAGAAAATTCAAATAAGGTTGTGTGCAGGACTAAAGATGTGAGTACACTACTACAGATTGGTACCAATAAAATCATCTCAACACAAGAATTATGTTGAGACAGTTTTTAAATAAGGGTTTAGTTAGGACTACATATGTGGGTCCATAAAAGGGGTTGTTAGAGAGTGGTACCAATTCAATCAGTCCAACACAGATATTCTATTGAGATAGATCTCAAATAAGGATGCGTGAAGGACCCATACTTTCATAATATTGTAATATATATAAGAATTTCACGGAATAGAAATAGACAAGTGGGTTTATATATTTCGAAGGAAAAGGGAGTGTTAGATCCTATAGCTCTCTCAAGGGTCCAACATTAGTAAACATACCAATATTTCAAGGAACTAACTAAGGAGGATTAATCATACCCTTATCTATACTACCCCACTACCGAGGCACTGGAAAGTAATCTTCTTGAATGTTGCATTAATGCCATTGTTGACACAAAAATGTTCAAATTCTAGGGTTTTGCGCATGGGATAGCAAAGGACTGCTGTAGTTTATAGAAATCAACATTTTCATCCTTCCGCAAAGAGAATAACATCTCACTTGAGGCATTACTAATACCTGAGAAAAATGAAGGAGATACTAACAGAGAGGTAGGGGAGAGTTCCTAGGGTTGATTCATTCACTTACTATGGTGTACAATACAAACTGAAGTTAAGTATTCATCCTCTATTTTCAATTCATTTCAGATAAAAGAAGATACAAGCAAATACAAATAGGTCATTCCCACACATGCACATAAATAATAAATTTTGAGGGGGAACCAACACTTTGAATTTTATAAAAAAATCCTGAACATGTTCCATAGATTAGTCCACATAAGAGTTTGACAACCTCTTCTTGGATTCCCAAATCCAACCCATTACATTAGAGAACCTATCATAGTTTTTTCTAATCACCCTTAGCTTCAGTTTATTGTGCATCTTGACTACTAGATGTAGACCACACTTTCTAACCTCTTTCCTTGGCCCATCCTCCCCTTTCATGCTACTCAGGTAGTTACTTCTAACCATGTCAATGAAATTTCGAAATTTGCATTATTTTTATGGGCACTTTAATTGTCCATCCTATCTTCTTCCACATCCTTTTCTCATGACCTTTTCTGTGTTGGTTGGATGCTATCTTTTGAAATCTTGTTTTCAAAATGAAGGGGCCAATAAGCCTCAATAAAAAAACATTAAATATCCCTCTACTCAACCATGTTGCTTTGCTAATATATCATTTGGGCCTTCAAAGGAAGGGACCAAGTCATGAACCACAACAAGTTCTCTACACTCGAATTCTTCAAAATAAAGCACCTTTTTTTCCACTTTCCCAAAAAAATATTGGAACTAGCGATAAATGCCTAGAAATTCTCACTATCTGGTGTGGAGGGTTGTTGTTGTTCCAAAGCCTATCACTTGGAATCTACAAAAGCAAATAGTTTATACAATGCGATATAGTTGGATTGGGTGACATGACGGAAGTACAAAACAATATTTTTGGTGGTGAAAAAAACTTCATGGAGGATTTCCAATTGATCATGGTCATTCTAGATTTCCTCGTATTTGCACTAATACTCAAGAGGATTCATCATGGCTTTCACATATACACACTACGACAAATCCTAGAATTAGTGTCCCATTTAGCGTCCCTTTTTAGCATAATTTATTTTCATTGATTGGTCGAAGTAAACGCTAAATGGGACGCGTCATGTACAAAATGTAAAGAGTCTAAAATAATGTATTGTTTTGCTTCCTAGACAACATCATTTCTGATGTCTAAAATAACGCCCATTTTTTTGCTTCCATAATAACTTCCAGTTTTGCTTCCTAAAGGACGACGAGGTTTTCTTCCTAAATAACATCCTATTTTTCTTCCTACAGATCGTCCTCTTTTGCTTCCTCAATAACGTCCCCATTAGCGCCCTATTTGCATCCTTAAAATCGCCATGTTAACATTTATGTTTGCATCTACAGTTGCTCCATATTTGCATCCAAATTAGCATTCAATGTTTCATCCATATGTGCTACCACTTTAGCATCCGATTTTGCACTATGTTTTACTTCCAATAAGCACCAATTTTCGCTTCTAATTTTGCACCAATTTTTGCTTCCTTTTTTGCATCGTGTTTTGCTACCAAAATGGCGCCATATTTTTCTTCCTATGTAGTGCCATGTTTTGCATCCAATGTAACATCTTATTTTGCTACCATATCAACACGATGTTTGGCTTCCTCATTAGCGTCAAGTGTTGCATTGTTTTTAATGCCTAGTTTTGCATGTCTATTGATGCCAACATTAGTACCATGTTTTGCTACCAATTTAGCGCCCAATTTAGCATCCATTTTTACTCCCACATTATCGCCACATTTTGCTTCCCATTTATCTCCTTGAATTTCTTCTACTTTTGCTTCCTCATGAACGTTGCATTTAGCTTCCCATTAAGCATCTAATTTTTCTTCTTTTTTGGCAACTAGTTTAGCTTCTGGTTTGGCTTCTACTTTGACATCCAAAGTAGCATCATAATTGACTTCCAACTTAGCACTAGGTATTGCATCTAATGTTGCTTCTAGATCTATGACATATTGGGCTTCCATTTTAGCTCCTAGTTTTGCTTCCTATTTTGCTTCCTTATTAGCACCACATTAGGCATGCTATTTAAAACCTACAACTATATCCAATTTTGTACTAATATATTTATTATATCAAATCATTATAATTATTTCATTAATATCAATAGTTCTCGTCTATCATTTACTTCATAGTTCGGAAATAACATAATGAAACATTCAAATTAATTGTAGATACCATTATTGAAATTGATTGCATAGCATTTATGAAGAAATTTAACACAAACATACAACATTGATCCAAAGTATTAACATCATCATATATATTAATTTTCCATGAAAATATCATCTACAACTTCCAATATAGATAAATTTACAATATAATAATGATAACATCACCATTATATTTCATCAAAAGAAGTGAAATTATAAAACATCATCACATCAATAACCTATCATACATATCATCATATTAAGGTTAAAGGAACAAGTGAACGATATATTTAGTGAAAATACCAATATCACAAGAAATATCTTTTTTAATATCCCTATATAGAAATGTCAAAATGATCAAGGGTAATCAAAGTTTATATGTCAACATCAATCCACTATACAAATCAAAATGACTCAGAATTTAATATGAACTTGGATCGTCACAAAATAACAATATGTGTCTAGTAGCATCGAGAAAGCAATAAATATCCACAATCTCAATAGTAGCATCGATAGATACCATCATCATCATCATCATCACCATCATCATCATCATCATCCTCATCCTCATCATCTATCCCAACATCATATTCATCATCATTTTCATCTAATCCATTTGCATCATTATCAACAATATCTTTCTTTGGTACATTGGTGAAAACATAATCTAAATCATCTAAGGAGTCATCTTCACCATTTTTCTGCAAACAACAAGAAATAATCAATTTAAAATATTAGTATTAATTTCATTACATAATGCATATTTTGTGTTATATTGCAAATATTAGTGTGATAATTTATGCATTCTCACAAGTTTTCCAACCATAAATATAAACATCATCTCATAAGCAGATAGTAACGTCACACATATAAAGTGTATCCACAACCGTGCACACACTCACACATACACACACATGTACACCATAGTTTTTCATATCACAACAGAACAAGACATAGAAGAAAGGAAAAATAGACATCCCAGTGATTATATATAAAGTGAAGAAAAATATGATATCACATATACTATTCGATTCGAACCATTTTTTTGCCTAAAGTTGTTATATCATTAAATCTCTATATATAACATGTTATTCAACCCATATCTTTAAGAGCATATTAACCATGGTTTTCATATCTCAATCAAGTTCATGAATTGTTTACATTTTTAATCTAAAACACCAATTTCATTAAATTTGGACAAATTAGGCAAATTTTGGACTAAGAAAGTGTGAATTTAGACTTTGAAAGTGTCAATATCAACCTTTCTAAAGTGCAAAAACGGGTTCTGAAAGTGGCAATATTGGATTTGAAAAGTGTGCTTTTCTATTCGAATAGTGTGTTTTTTGACTACTTCTGAACCTTGAAATCGTAGTTTTTTGTTATAAAACTATGAATTTCAATTCAAAAAGTCTGAATTTCAAATCAGGAAATGCAAATTTTGATTAAAAAGTGTGAACTTTAAATCAAAAAATGTAAATTTTGATTTGAAATGTGTGAATTTTAAATAAAAAAATTCAAATTTTGATTTGAAAAGTGTGAATAAAAAAATGCAATTTATGATTTGAAAAGTGTAAATTTCAAATAAAAAAATGCAATTTTCATTTGTAAATGTTCAAAGTTTTAAGGCGAAAAGTTCAATGTCTAAAATATTCAACCATTGTTTGAATAACAAGTCAATCGGCTAAGGTATAACATAAAAAAATGGTTTGTCCCGACTCCTATTTTCAAGCAAGAAGGATCGTCCGCCCCTTCTTTTCGTAGTTAATTGTGAAAACATATATCCAACAATTCAGCTATATCCATAATGGAGAACACAAGAAGGATTGACCAACCCTTCTTGCAATGTCGAAATATTATGAAAAGAATATTGGGAATAAGAAGGGTCGACTGATCCTTATTGCAGGGTCGAACTATTATGAAAATAATATTGGAAATAAGAAGGGTCGGCCGACCCTTCAATTAGGAGGGAATTGTAAAAATAGAACACCTTGGAAGGTATATCATATAAAAATGGTTTTTCTCGACTTCCGTTTTAAGACAAAAAGGATCGGTTGCTTCTTCTTTTCATAGTTAATTGTCAAAACCTTTATTGAGCAATTAATCCATTGCCATAATGGAGAACACAAGAAGGATTGACCGACCCTTCTTGCAGTGTCGAACTATTATGAAAAGAATATTGGGAATAAGAAGGGTTGGCTGACCCTTCATTTAGGAGGGAATTGTAACAATAGAACACCTTGGAGAAAGAATGGAGAAAGAGCGACCGTTCTTTCTCTGAGAATATTTCCACTTGCCAGCAAAGTCTTTACAACAAAACGTCTATAATTTTTTTTGTTAAAATGTTGATATATAGTATCCTAGGTTGACACGTGGAATGATCATATTGTTACATGTGGCATATTTGATTTGGCACATTGAGTATAGGGAGGTTACTATTTTTTATTTAATTTGACACATTGAGTATATTGAGGTTATTAATGCAGGTTTAACCATAACACAATCAGGAAATGAAAATTCACTCATAGTAGTTTTAAGGATTAGGCACATGCAATATTACCGTGTAGTTGGAATGCTAATTGAAAAATTAACATGAATTTATTAATTTATGTTAATCATTTCCAGAAATAGATAAATGTTTTAATTAAATAAATTCACTTAAAAGATAAAGGTCACACAGATCATGACTAAAGACAAATCCAAACTGTAGATGAATGTATGGACTATTTGAAGTGAAAATCATCATTCATCAAAGAAGTTTGATCAATTAACAAAAGAGGAATGACGAGAAGGACTAACTACATTACTTCAAAGTTGCAAAAAATTACAATCTTTGCATCAATCAGAGTGTCTCCAGTCTTCTTTTGTTGATTTTCTCCCCCCTACCCCATGAGACCACTACCGACCCTTCTTGCATTCTAGAACTAATATGAATACAATACTGGGAAGAAGAAGGATCGGTCTCCCCTTCATTTATGAGGTAATTGTAAAAATATTAAACCTGTGAAAAATAAAATCTGATTAAGTAGATTCTAAGGAGAATCTGACAAAAGTTAAACATCTATAAATTTTGTTGTTAAAATGTCGTTATCTAGTTTTCCATGGGGACACGTGGAACGCTCAGATTGTGAAATGTGGAACACTGAGATTGTGAAATGTGAAACACTCAGATTGTGAAACGTGAAATGCTCAAATTGTGAAACGTGGAACGCTCAAATTGTGAAACATGGAACGTGAGCGACATGTGTATCATGGTGTATATTTTTTTCATGACAAGACATAATGTCGACTGAAGCATGATGAGATTATTTTCTTCACACAAGTAATATCTACGATTACTCCAGCAAAATCTGCTGTTGCTGCAAATCATATCTATGACCACCATACTGCCATACTGTGATAATTACATTACCCATCCATCCCATCCCGGTCAATCCATCAACTCACGGGCCATTCACTATATATAAGATAACCATGCCCCATATCACAACAAACTGCAATCTTCGGGAATCAAAGCCATGGCATTTTTCTTTACTGCCTCTGTTCTCTGTCCTTTTTTTATGAGAAATGCTTGAGTCTTATGATCTCCCCCTAGTTCTCCTCATGATATATGAGCATTTCGAAATTGGATCCCTTGAAAATCCTCACTAGACTATGATATATGGGCATTTCGAGCACTGTCGAAGTCCCAATACATAGATTTGTCATTATGTTTTTTGGCACCAATCACATTTTTTTCAATCTTCTTTTCCTCACTCTTCTTTCAATAACCGATTGGTATGCAAGCCACTGTCTTGGAATATTTATTCTCTAAGACAACATGTACTGCTGCGGTCCTCAATGTTAGGCTTATAGCAGTCGTCGAATGGTTTTTTAGTACCATACCATGATGTCATATTCTTCTTCGTGCGTGGAGATGTTTCCAGACATGACGACCCATTTCCATCCAAGGGAGTATCGAGTATCAGCTCGTAGTTCATCATCTCTATTCCTCCAGACACATTTCTAGACATGACAACCCATTTCCATCCAAGGGAGTATCGAATACCATCTCATAGTATCAACGTGTTGTTCATCCAACTCCAGTTATTTTCTAATTTCTTCGAGATGAATAAAGGTGTTGTTCATGTGGGAGATGTTGGAGGAGGTTAGGTCGGCCGCCCCTTCTTTCTGTAGTTAATTGTCAAAACCTTTATCCATCAATTTCGTTATAGCCATAATGGATAATACAAGAAGGATCGAATGACCCTTCTTGCAGTGTCGAACTATTATGAAATGAATATTACAAATAAGAAGGGTCGGCCGACCCTTCATTTAGGAGGGGATTGTAACAATAGCACACCTTGGAGAAAGAGCGATCGCTCTTTCTCTGAGAATTTTTCTACTTGCCAGCAAAGTATTTAAAGCAAAACGTATATAAATTTTGTTATTAAAATGTTGATATCTAGTATCCTAGGATGACACGTGGAACGGTCATATTGTGACATGTGGCTTACTTTATTTGGCACATTGAGTATAGCGAGGTTACTAATTTTTATTTGATTTGGCACATTGAGTATATTGAGGTTACTAATGCGGGTTTAACCACAACACAATCAGGAAATGAAAATTCACTGAGAGTATTTTTAAGGACTAGGCACATGCAAGATTACCCTGTAGCTGGAATGCTAATTGAAAAATTAACATGAATTTATTAATTTATGTTAATCAATTGCAGAAATAGATAAATGTTTTAAAAATAAATTCACTTAAAACATAAAAGACACACAGATCATGAGTAAACACAAATCCAAACTGTAGATCGATGTATGGATTATTGATTGCAAAAATTAAATAGTGTTCATAAATAATCTGAAGTGAAAATCAACATTCATCAAAGAAATTTGATCAATTAACAAAAGAGGAATCAAGAGAAGGACTAATTGTATTACTTCAAAGTTGCAAAAAATTACAATCTTTGCATCAATCAGAGTGTCTCTAACTTCTTTTGCTGATTTTCTCACAAAATTCCCAAAATATTTTTATCACATGGTTTTCGGGAAGTATCTCGTAACAAACTGTGGAAGATACTGACAATCCACTAGCTATCTGTGACAAAAGTTTAAATATGCTTCTTAGAAGATTCATGATGATCGATAATGTCCTTAAAAACCAAAAAATTGGCCACTTGTCCTTCCTTTAGGGGAATTGGTGGAGTCACAGGCACTTGATTAATCATAAAATCTCGGATGACTATATCATCTCGATCAACATGTTTCTCAGTGATATTCCTTCTCTTCCTCTAAGGGAGTCGTACATACATGGATTGAATCTCAGAGTCTTCTTTTTCACTACCAGTGTTGTCATCCAAAACATCAGCTTTAAAAGGTGGCAAGAGAGGTTCATGATATTGAAGAGGCTGAAGTTCTTTCTCGCCACAAAATATGACTGAATATTTGTGACTTTTCTGCATCTTGTTCACAATATGTAATTGTTAGGAGGAAATCTATGGAAATTGAATAACAAGACTTTTCTATGGAATATGACGACTAACAAATTGCCCATATTGGTCTTTGTGTTTAAGAAGAGCAATAAAGATCCCATAATGATTAACTGTAATGAATTGCCATGATTAAAACCTTTCAGTCTGAGAAATGCAATTATCACATCTGTAATGAAATAACAGATAGCATGCACAAACAAAATTTGGATTAAGATGAAGTACAATTTTAATTATATCACGCATTATTTGATGTCAAATCTAAACAACTTATCATTACAGATTAGTCGGGTCAGTGACTATGACTTCAAATTTGGACGAAGGTGAAAATCGCAGTTACGAGTCTAATTGCAATTTTTAAAAATGGCAAAGGGAAAAATGGACAAGCTAAACTTCATTTAAATCACCCAGTGTAATCTCATCCGCAGGATCAAGACAAATCAATGGTTAAAATTAAACACGCGGGAAGGAAAAGAAAGGTTGCGAGGTTTTATTTCATAAATATATACATTCTTTCTGCAATCCGCAATCCGCAATTGCGGGTTGCGGAAATGCAAAGTGCAAAACTATGTTAAGACTCTTCCTGCAATCTACAATTGCGGGTTGCGGATGTAAAAGAACACAATTATTGAAGAATATTTCTGCATCCACAATCTGCATTGAGGATTGCAGGTTGTGGAAAGAAAATGTTTAAAAACCGAAAGGCAAACTTCTGCAATCCGCATTGTGGATTACAGATTGTGGGTTGCGGAAAGAACCTGTCTTTTGGAAAAACTCAGTGCTTTCTGCAACTCACAAAAACACTAAAAAAATGCAAGAAAATTTCAAAGGAAAGTATCAACATCAACCTGACTTTGAGAGTGTCAATATCAACCTTTCTAAAGTGCAAAATCAAGTTCTGAAAGTGGCAATATTGGCTTTGAAAAGTGTGTTTTTGTATTCGAATAGTGTGTTTCTTGACTACTTATGAACCTTAAAAGTGTGAATTTCAAAACAAAAAATGAAAATTTTGATTTCAAATGTGTGAATTTCAAATCAAAAATGCAAATTGTGCTTTGAAAAGTGTGAATTTCAAATCAAAAAATGCAATTTGTCATTTGAAAAGTGTGAATTTCAAATAAAAAAATGCAATTTCTCATTTGAAAAGTGTGAATGTCAAATCAAATAATGCAATTTTTTATTTGAAATGTGCAATTTTCATAATTAAATGTTCAAAATTTTACGGTGAAAAGTCCAATCTCTAAAATATTCATTCATTGTTTGAATAGCGAGTCAATCGGCTAAGTTATAACATATAAAAATGGTTTGTCCTGACTTTCGTTTTCCGACAAGGAGGATCGGTCGCCCCTTCTTTTCGTAGTTAATTATGAAAACATTTATGTAGCAATTCAGATATATCCACAATGGAGAACAGAAGAAGGGTCGACCGACCCTTCTCACAGTGTCGAACTATTATGAAAATAATATTGGGAATACGAAGGGTCGGCTGACCTTTCAATTATGAGGCAATTTTAAAAATAGAACACCTTGGAAGTTTTAACATATAAAAATTATTTCTCTCGACTTCCGTTTTTCGACAAGAAGGATCATCCGCACCTTCTTTTCATAGTTAATTGTGAAAACCTTTATCCAACAATTCATCTATATCCATAATAGATAACACAAGAAGGATCGACTGACAATTCTTGCAGTGTCAAACTATTATTAAAGTAATATTGGGAATAAGAAGGGTCGACTGACCCTTCATTTACAAGGGAGTTGTAACAATAGAATACCTTGGAGAAAGAGCGGCCACTCTTTCTCTGAGAATATTTCTACTTGCTAGCAAATTTTTTGAAGCAAAACTTCTTTAAATTTTGCGACAAGTGGAATGCATATATTGTGACACGTGGCATATTTGATTTTTAAAATTGGTCTAAAGATGGTTTGATCAAATATTAAGGATATTAGTGGTACCATTTAACGAATATTGAGTATAGCGAGGTTACTATAACTAAAACTAAAAACTAGCAAGAGTATTACCAAACAACTTGTGGGAACTTATACAAAAAACCTACCTCCAACGGCGTGGCCAACACCAAAAAATAGTCTAACCGAGATCAAACCAAAAATGCCCGTATCCGAGGTTAATATATGGTATACTTGATTCACATAAACAATTTTGTTTCTTAAAAGCAATCATGGGAAGTAATTGCACAATTTAATATATGGTATACTTGATTCACATAGGATGAAACTTACGTCGAATATTATTCAGCTTGTTGTAGGCCATTTAATGTGTTTGCAGCAGGCATGTTGGCCGTTGGATTTTCAAGGAATCGATTGGAGTGATAAGTGTATGATTACTCTAGCAAAAAATTTTAGTCTCTACAGATGATATCTATGACCGCCATACTATGATAATTACCATTCCCCATCCAAGACTTTGTTGGTGACAAGACATAAACATAATGTGGACTGAAGCATGATGAGATTATTCACACGAGTGATACAATCCATTATTTACGGTGAATATTATTCATCCTGTAGGCCATTTAATGCACTGGCAATAGGCATGTTGGCCGTTGGATTTTCAAGGAATCGATTGGAGTGATACATGTACGGTTACTCCAGCAAAATATGTAGTCGGATTGGAATGATACGTGTACGATTACTCCAACAAAATCTGTACTGGTGATTCCACCATACTGTGATAATTACCATTCCCCATCAATCCCAGAATCCCATCCCATTCAATCCATCAACACAATGGAAACTCACTATATATAGGCTAACCATGCCCCATATCACAACAAACTGATATGGGGACATATTAGGGACATTAGCATTGTCTAAGTCCCAATACATGGATTTTTTATTTTGTTCCTGGGTATGCAACATGGAGGGGACATAGGGAGATTAGCAGTCTTGGAAGCTTTCTTCTCTAAGACAACATGCGTTGTTGTGGTCGTCAACACTTGCAGCAGTCGTGGAATGTTGTTCTAGTACCAGACCATGTTGTAAGCTTCTTCTTACTCTTCTTTCAATTCACGAATAGTTTCTCTGTTTTTATTGTGCATGATGATATGTGTGCTCACGCGCTACCCTAGCTGCAATAAAACAATTATTTTTGCATTTGTTGGAAATGGTTTCCTTTTACGGTAGCATGATAAACAGTTTTTTTTTGCTATGCAGGTATTTGAGAGAGATGCAATACTGTCATGTCCAGGCTATCTTCAAATCTCTGTGCCTCCATATCATGTTGTTAGCTTCTTCTTACTCTTGTTTCAATTTATGAAATGGTGTAAGAGTCAATGGGGTGTTGTTTTATGAGCTTTGACAATGACTCTTTAGCTCACTTTATTTCCCATTGCCCGCTTCAGCAAAAACTTGAGGTAATCTATTGTTATGGCCTGCGGAAGCCTATTATCTCCTCTCCCAACATTGCACACTTATGTGTAATGGGCTGTGGAAATAGAGGCTTTCTCATGCAATTGTGGACCTCAAAATGGAATGTGGAAGTAATTTAATTGGATTGCGGACCTCAAAATGGAATGTGGAGGTAATTTAATTTGACCATAATGCACCATTTTCCTATAGAGAGATTTGTGGAGATAATAGGTAGCCTGAAATCATTGAACAATCTTGAAATCCATATTCTGAAGCCTCTTCTTCTTCTCAACTTTTTGGAACAAGCTCCTAACCTTAAAGGACTACATATCCACAAAAGTTTTTCTCGATAAGAAATAATTTTTGTAGTCATTATTATACACACGTCTAATTTAAGTATTTGCTTATCATTTGCAAAGTATATTTCATTGGTTGAATTCCTTTGCTTCCACTAACTACGGTGTTAGGAGCTAACCCATCTAAGCGAGCTGCCTAGACCAACTGTCTGGCCATCCCCTGTTATGGTGCACTTCCAATTTAGGAATAGTTTCTCTGTTTTTATTGTGCATGATGATATGTGTGCTCACGCGCTACCCTGGCTGCAATAAAATGATTATTTTTGCATTTGTTGGAAATGGTTTCTTTTTACAGAAGCATGATAAACAGTTATTTGTTTACTATGCAGGTATTCGAGAGAGATGCAATACTGCCATGTCTAGGCTATCCGCTTGCTAATATTCGGGTGTTAAAAGTAGACATTAAGGGATATGATGGGAGGGAAATCCCATCAGCAGTCTTCGAATGTTGTTTTTAGTACCAGACCATGCTGTCAGCTTCTTCTAACTGCGCCAAGTAGAAGGCTTCGAGAACTCTCAAAGTCCCAATACACCATGATATATGGGAATTTCGAGCACTCTCGAAGTCCCAATACATGGATTTCTCATTATGTTCCTTGTCACCAATCACGTTTTTCTCCATCTTCTTTCTGTCACTCTTCTTTCAATAACTGATTGCTATGCAACGAGGAGGGTAGATAGGGAGAAGAAGAAGCAGAAGTAGAAGGCAGGACTATGCTTTCTCTAAGACAACATGCGCTGTTGCATTCGTCAACATTAGGCTTACAACAGTCGTCGAATGTTTTTTTAGTACCAAAAGGCTTCGGTCCTCGGGAAGGTGAGAAACTATGCAAGTGGTTGTATCAGCATCTTAAATTACAGAGCATTCTATATCAAAGTTTTTTGATGACTCTCAGATGATGTAGTATCAGACTTAATAGACTGTAAACTTGTTATCACCATCGCACATTTTTTGCACTATTCATCAACAAATAACTACATCTGGCCCAGAGAGCTTACCAGTCTTTGCAAGAATATTCCAACTAGGTCCTCCGTTCGACTCCTTCAGAGATCATGTTGAACCGCCCTATCGAGCACTATTAAATTTTAATTAACATTAGGGTGTGTCTGGGAAGGCATGAATGTGTTGCTTGTTTTTGAAATTATGCATGGAATGTGTTGAATATAATTGTACAGCTATTGACAAAACTATTCATTAATGACAATATGTAAATTTCCTTCCTTTCTCTGTTAATTGTTATTTCCAGTATTGACGGCCTGTAAATTTCCTTGTTTTCTCTGTTAATTGTTATTTGTAGTAAATTATGTCATTCTGTTAATTGTTATTTGCAGTAAATTATGTCAGTCTATAAATTTCCTTCCTTTCTTTGTGAAAAAATCAATGTCTAAAATTTCAGTCATTGTTTGAATAACAAGTCAATCGGCTAAGTTATAACATAAAAAAATTGTTCGTCCTGATTTCCTTTTTCCGACATGAAGGATCAGCTTCCCCTTAATGGCCAACACAAGAAGGATTGACCAACCCTTCTTGCAGTGTTAAACTATTATGAAAATAATATTGGGAATAAGAAGGGTCGGCCGACCCTTCAATTTTGAAGGAATTATAAAATAAAACACTTTGAAAGTTATAACATATAAAAATGGTTTCTCCCAACTTCCATTTTCTGACAAGAAGGATCAGCCACCCCTTCTTTTCATAGTTAAATGTGAAAACCTTTATCCAACAATTCATCAATATCCATAATAGAGAACACAAGAAGGATCGACCGACCCTTCGTGTATTGTCAAACTATTATGAAAATAATATTGGGAATAAGAAGGGTCGGCCGACCCTTCATTTACGAGCGAATTGTAATAATAGAACACCTCGGAGAAAGAGCGGTCGCTCTTTCTATGAGAATATTTCCACTTGACAACAAAGTCTTTGAAGCAAAACGTCTATAAATTTTGTTGTTTAAATGTTGATATCTAGTATCCCAGGGTGACACATGGAATGATCATATTGTGACACGTGGCATATTTGATTTGGCACATTGAGTATTAGAAATATAGTTTAATTATAATATTGACTCTTATAGAATATTTTCTCCTCTGAGCACCACTGAATCCATGCTACGTTTTATTCTCTATTAAACACTATGTTTTAAATATGCTTGGGTGAACTGCAAGAGGAAGTGAATAATTATAGTAGCATTTGTGCTCTCGCACTATCACTACCTCTCTAGCGCCTCCTGGTACACCCTATTATCTTGGTCATTTATGTTGATCTAGATACTTGCAATCGTTTTGATGTTATGTGCTTATGTTTCATGTTCTAATCGACCATCAAACCCAAATTGTTTCATTCGCCCAACTTATGAGATATTGAAAAATATAAATACCAGGCAATTAAAAAATGAGATTTATGGTTATAGATGTATGGTTTGAATAATATAAATACCTGGGAATTGAAATGTTCTGTTACAGATTTATGGTTTGAATAATATAAATACCTGGCAATTGAAATGTTCTGCTACAGATCTGTAGTCGGATTGGAGTGAGACGTGTACGATTACTCGAGCAAAATCTGTACTGGCTACGGATGATATCTATGACCACCATGATTCCACCATACTGTGATAATTACCATTCCCCATCCGTCCCAGACTCCCATCCCATTCAATCCATCAACATAGTGGCCACTCAGTATATATAGGCTAACCATGCCCCACATAACAGCAAACTGACATGGGGACAAAGGGAGATTAGCACTGTCTAAGTCTGACTACATGGATTTGTCATTATGTTCCTGGGTATGCAATGAGGAGGAGACATAGGGAGATTAGCAGTCTTGGAAGCTTTCTTCTCTAAGACAACATGCGTTGTTGCCGTCGTCAACACTTGTAGCAGTCGTGCAATGTTGTTTTAGTACCAGACCATGTTTTCAGCTTCTTCTTACTCTTGTTTCAATTCATGAATAGTTTCTCTGTTTTTATTGTGCATGATGGTATGTGTGCTCACACGCTACCCTGGCTACAATAAAATGATTATTTTTGCATGTGTTGGAAATGGTTTCTTTTTACGGTAGCGTGATAAACAGTTATTTGTTTGCTATGCAGGTATTCGAGAGAGATGCAATACCATTGTGTCTAGGCTATCTTCGAATGTATGTGCCTCTAGATCATGCTATCAACTTCTTCTAACTATGCCAAGTAGAAGGTGAGAAACTGTCCTAGTGGAGGGGACACAACTTGCCAAAGTTCAACTCATCAACTGAATTCCATGCATTAATGCTCACCTTTGTTCAATGGAAAATGAAACATATCACTTCACTTCAATGAAACGGTCCTCGGGAAGGCGAGAAACTGTGCGAGTGGTTGAATCAACATCTTAAATTACAGAGCATTATATCTCAAAGTTTGTTGAGTGACTCTCGGATGATGTAGTATCAGAATTAACAGACAGTAAACTTGTTATCAGGTATACCGTACCTTTTTTGCACTATTCATCAACAAATAACTACATCTGGCTTGGAGAGCTTACCAGTCTTTGCAATAATATTCGCTTTGTAGCTGAAGATGGGAAAATCATCAGGGTAGGAGGCTTTCTAAAGTTTCTCCAGCCTGCATCCATGAGTAACTAGGTCAAGTTAATGGGGATGGAAATTGGAATCCTTGGATTACTATGGGATTTTCAACACTTTTTAAAGGTTACCTTATACTACCACCTTGTGCAAGAGGTATGATGTATTCAATGAATGATTTGGTTTCATTCTTTCAAAGACACTTGCAATAGTTGTCGAATGTTGTTTTAGTACAACCCTTCATTTCTGGAAAGCATAGTCCTTTTTCCTTCGACTTGCCACAGTAAGAAGAAGCAGCAGTAAGTAGAAGGCAGGACTGTACTTTCGGGATGGAGAAATGGAGTTTCTGGTACCACCTTTCGAGACGAAGAAAGGTATTGTTCATGGGGGAGATGTTGGAGGATCTTACGTCGGACGCCCGACTAGGTCCTCCATTTGAGAACTTCAGAGAACATGTCAAACCGTCACGTCAATCACTATTAAATTTTAATTATCATTATGGTGTGTCTGGGAAGGCATGCATGTGTTGCTTGTTTTTAAAATTATACATGGAATGTGTTGAATATAATTGTACCACTGATGACAAAACTATTCATTAATGAGAGTTTGTAAATTTCCTTCCTTTCTCTGTTAATTTTGATTTCCAGTAATGATAGTCTGTAAATTTCCTTCCTTTCTCTGTTAATTGTTATTTGCAGTAAATTATGGCAGTCTGTAAATTTCCTTCCTTTCTCTATTAATTGTTATTTCCAGTAAATCTTTTCCATTGTGTTATTCTTCATGCCTGGATGAAAGTAAGATTAAATCAGAATTCATATGTTTATTCTTTGGCTTACCGCATCTAAGTATTCACCAATTTTTTGCTAAAATTGATATTGGATTCACTTATGACCAATGCCCAACATTAATGGACTGTTATATTTTATTGATTATCAAACTGCAAATTAATACCTTGACTATAAAAAGATAACTACCTAGAATAGAAAAATAGTTTTTCCCGACTTCCATTTTCTGACAAGAAGGATCGGATGCCCATTTTTTTCGTAGTTAACTATGAAAACCTTTATCCAACAATTCAACTATATCTATAATGGAGAACACAAAAAGGATTGACCGACCCTTCTTGCAGTGTCGAAATATTATAAAAAGAATATTGGTAATAAGAAGGGTCGAACGACCCTTCTTGGAGTGTCGAACTATTATAAAAATATTATGGAAGATAAGAAGGGTCGGTCAACCCTTCAATTACGAGGGAATTGTAAAAATAGAACACCTTGGAAGTTATATCATATAAAAATGGTTTGTCCCTACTTCCGTTCTACAACAAGAAGGATCGGCCGCCCCTTCTTTTCCTAGTTAATTGTCAAAACCTTTATCCATGAATTCAGATATAGCCATAATGGATAATACAAGAAGTAATGACTGACCCTTCTTCCAATGTTGAACTATTATGAAAAGAATATTGGGAATAAGAAGGGTCTGTCGACCCTTCATTTAGGAGGGAATTGTAACAATAGAACACCTTGGAGAAAGAGCGGAGAAAGAGCGGCCGCTCTTTCTCTGAGAATATTTCCACTTTCCAACAATTTCTTTAAAGAAAAACGTCTTTAAATTTTGTTGTTAAAATGTTGATATCTAGGATCCTACAGTGACACGTGGAAGGATCATATTGTGACATGTGGCATATTTGATTTGTCACATTGAGTATAGGGAGGTTACTATTTTTTATTTGATTTGGCACATTGAGTATAGCGAGGTTACTAATGCAGGTTTAACCACAACACAATCAGGAAATGAAAATTCACTCATAGTAGTTTCAAGGATTAGGTACATGCAAGATTACCTTGTAGATGGAATGCTAATTGAAAAATTAACTTGAATTTATTAATTTATGTTAGTCATTTGCAAAAATAGATAAATGTTTTAATTAAATAAATTCACTTAAAACATAAAAGACACACAGATCATGAGTAAGGACAAATCCAAACTATAGATCAATGTATGGATTATTGATTACAAAAAATTAAACAGAGTTCATAAATAATCTGAAGTGAAAATCAACATTCATTAAAGAAATTTGATCAATTAACAAAAGAGGAATGAAGAGAAGGACTAACTGTATTACTTCAAAGTTGCAAAAAATTACAATCTCTGCATCAATCAGATTGTCTCCAGTCTTCTTTTGCTAATTTTCTCCCCACTACCCCATGAGACCTCTACCCTTTTAATAATAATTACAAAATAGTTACACAAGATAGACTTCCCATAAAACAAGGATTACAAATCGAAACAAGGAAGTATCATGTAACAAACTGTGTAAGATACCGATTGGTAGCAACCGAATTTTACCTTAAGGTTGCAGAAAGGCTCCAAAAACCACTTCAGGAAAGGTAAGTTGGCTTCTTCCTCTCCAGAGAGGGATCTCTCACAGAATTTTAAACAAGGCCAGATACATATGAATGAGTATTGTAATTGAAATGTTGTTTGGTTGAAAGCAAAGTGGACAAACACATTGGGCAGTGGAGTCAAAACATACAAATATGATTAAACATGACAGTGCTTTGCAAATAAAACTAATCAAAGGTAGGATAGCTACCCACTCACACTCAGAAAAATTTTGTTTGGTGATTAAAGAAGAAGATATGAACAAGCCACCAATATAGAGCATATGATAATGAATTCTATACCAACTTTAGCAGAAAATGGTAGTGGATGCTTGAAATGAAAGAAACAGAGCATCATATGTGTGAAGCTTGTCCCAATACAACACTTATCCAAGCATGAAAAAGCATAACAATATGAATTAAACAGTGAGAGAAACATTCACATAAGAGAAGAAGTAAACAGAATGTAAGACAAATAACACAGGAATCTCTGACAGAAAACCTTGCTCGGCCTAGCCAAATTTTATTAAAATATATCTCAGAGTGCTTAACACAGGGAATTCAGGAGTCCAACAAAAGTTTCCAACCCTTTCTCCTTCTATTACATTTCTTATATAGATGCTCAGAGCCTTCAGGCTCAAGCTGCCTCAAAAGGAATTTGTTACAATTTAGGTGACACCTATTCAAATGGGATTGCCACCCTCAGGAATTAGTTACAATAAAATGACAATGCTGGAAAAACTGGCTCAATTTCCTTTTACAAAATTACTGAGCATTTTTACCGAAAGACAACAAACTCTAACAAAATAAAAAAATGCTTCAGCGGTTCAATATCATCTTTAGCTTCCCATATTTCTCAACGAGCTTCCACAGATCGGCAGCTGGAAGCTCTAAGGTGGCCAACTTCTTCATTGAGACTCAGATCTCAGTGTGGTCCCTATAAGAGTAGCATCGTAGATGTGCACTAGCCTCCTTGAACATCATGCTTAACTCAAAATCCTTTGCCCTTTTCTCCATCACTGTCTTCCCTAATAGCAACTTATCCATACCTGCAAAATCTGTGAAATCCACTTTACATCCTACCATTTTCTTCTGATATTCTTCTTCTGTGAGCATTGTTCCAACCTCCTTCCACAAGGGAGGTAACCCTCTCTTGAACAAAGGGTCAAACATGTCTGTGAAATACTTGATCTGTTGTGCCATGACATCTATTTTAGCTTGAATAGCCTTTACCTGCTAGTGCTTGTGCATCACTTTTTTGGCTCCAATGATGATGGAAACCCTATCTGTTACACCAGTTGTCTCAACCTACTCCTCAGATAATCCGTTCAAGAATTTGATGGCATTCTCAGTATACTCTACAAGTTTTTTGTTCAATTTATCATTTGTTGTTGTCACACTATTCTTGGCTAGTTTTATCACTACTTCCTTGTCCAAGACAAAATCGAGGAAGGGCCTCAATTTTCCTGCTTCTTCAGTCATGTCATCCCAGATGGCCTGCCTGGCCTCTAGCAAGGAAGTTTGCCTTGTACCTTGTCTTTCCAACTCATCATATTTACCCTACAACTCCTGGTGCTTGGCTTCCTATTTGTGCCAGAAATTGTTTCAAAGGCCAGAGAAACAATCCAACACAATCTCAAATAAAACTCAATAAAATAAAGTAGGTTTTAGGTTTTTGAAAGGTTTTGTGGTTGTAAAGTTTTGGGAACAATCAGGGAATACATTCATAAGAAAAATAATAACTAAATCATAAACAAAAGATGATAAAGATGCATGATATATCCAACAAGATCCAATTGAAACACAATGTTGAGGTTCATTCATAACAGACAAGCATCACCAGTAGATACACATAAACCAGCAATGAATATATCTATTAAGCAACTAAATAAGCTGAAAAACGAAGCCAACACAGAAAATTGAAGGGTAAAGGTCATATATATCTCATAATTTCATCACCAAATGCTTACAAGAGTCATAATACTTAGCTCTGAACAAGTCTGAAGATAATAATAGTCTGAAGACCTCCTGAAAACTCCCAAAAATCGAACCCTCTCAATGACTTTCTAACCTGTCTAAATACTATCCTTTTTACAAAATCAGTTAGGGATCTAACCCTAACTGCCTTCCACCTATTCGATGAGGTAAAGTAAATGTACAACTTTTACAAAATTACAAAATATGCTAAAAATAGCAAATCACTAACATATATGTTTATTAACTAATGACAACTAACTGAATGTACAACTATCTTATAGGTCTTTTGTTACTTCAGCCAGTAGAGCGATACCATCTGATGCTTGGTCTTTCTTCTTAGCTTTCTTATGCTCCTGCTCCATGTCATTTATCTTTTTGATGAGCTCTTTGTTTCTCTGTTGCAGGTCCTGGACTGTCTTCTCCAACTCTGTGCAATGCATGTCAGCAGCTCTTTTTCTCTTTAGTGCTTCTTTTGCTTCTGCTATCAGCTCCTGAAAATTATCCTTTACATCTTGTAGATCTTCTCTCAACCTTCTGTTAGCCATCATTAATCCATCGTTGACCTCTTGCATGTAATTCATTTGGTGTTTGTACTGCTTAACAGTTTTCTACAAATTCTCTCTGTCAAAATTAACTAATTTATCCATTGTAGGATCTTGTTCCTCATTAGGTCTCCAAGGTATATCAAGTTTTTTGAAGATTTCTGACTCTTCAATCAACAGCTTTGTAGGAGTGTCTTCCATGTTAGGATTTTGATTTTCTTCACCTGTTGCTTCAACTGGAGGAGTTTCTTCTTTTAATTGTGGCTGCTGTAAAAGATCACTTTCCTTTCTACTATCTTTGTCTACTTCTAGTTTATCATCCATGGAAACCTCATCTAGGACAGTAATTTCACTTGTATTTAATTTGGGATTGAGCAATTTCTTCATGTTCAGCCTTAGTTTGTTCTTTGACCTAGTTTTAGGTCTCCAAAATGATGCTGCTTCTCCCATCATTTTCAGCTCCTTTCCTTGATGCTGGATAGTAGCCAACTCTACTACTTCAAGTTTATTCCTTTTCCTGTTAGGTTTTGCTGTTTTGCTATCTGAAGTATGGATTTCTTTTCCTATTTCAACCTTGACTTCTATTTTGGATATGGGCTACTCTTCTTCCAATAAATATCCCTCATCATCTGAGAGAATGGTAATAGGGCTTCTCTGTTGAGAGTGAATCTCCTCTTTAGGTACAGCAACCTCTTTTATATCAACATTTTTCACTTCATGAAAATCTTCTACAGGTGCCAAATTCTGTTCAGGTTGCTCCTTCTCATCTTCAAACAGTGAATACTTGGCTTTAGAGCTGGTTGAGAATGGCTTTGGTTCATTATCTTCCTCCACATGCTCTGATGCTTCCTCAACTTTGACTTCTTCCTTATCTTCAAGTTTTGGTTTCTGACCTAATTTTCTCAACAAGACCTTACCCTTATCTACTTGCCTCTTAGATTTCTGATCTTCAAAGCCAGACCAAAAGATGAAGAAATCCCAGGTCTTTCCTTCATGCTGCAAAACAGTACTAATAATCAACTTGATTAACCCATGGTGAAATATGGACTGAGAAGAATGATCTATTGGCCCTTTCACCTTGTTGGACATTTTCTGCAAACTTTTCAAAAAGAAGAATGGCAGGTTCATCTTGGACACCCCCACCATGAGCTGAAGGAATCTGAAATGATACTTGTATACATAAGCATACCTTCCCTCACAAGTAACATAGCTCTGCAATATTCTGATTGGCTCAACCCATTCCTTTCTAAAATTTTGAATAAGGACGCCTTTATTCCAATCAGGGGTGACATTTGGTAAAAGATATCTTTGTGGATCAAAGTCAAAGTGCAGTTTCTTAAACCATGGTTCACCCTCATCCTTAATCCCTATAGCTTCTGAAATCACTTTCACTATTAGCTTGAATTTAAGAGTATCAAAAATCACCATGTCATTTTTGAAACCCTGGGCAAACTTACAGGACACCTTTGCATTATACCCATCGATCTTCCTGAAAAATCCATCCAACCAGCTTGTTGAAACAGCTCAACACACTCAGGCAGTTTTTCAATCCATCCTACATCAGTTGGTTCAGCTCTGTTTATCTTAACACTCCTGCCCATTCTTCTTCAATCAGTGTAAATTGAATGTATCCTTTTGTATTGTTTGTGAGCAGGAGATTAATTTAGGAGGTTGAAAATACTGTCGAATGTATAGGTTATTCACAACACTACAACCTTGGCTTTGACAGAGTTATATTTCATAAAAACAAAACTACTATCTTCAACCCTCACTCAGCCTGGCATTGCAGAGCATCAAAAAATAGCTATTTCTCTGGTCGAAATTGCGTTTAAAAGCACAATTTAACCTTTCCCTTGATCAATTTTGATAGAGTAAGCCCCAGCGAAAAAACCCCAAATTTACATTTATATTGGTTTTTCAGGAAATACCTATAAATTGCTCAACTGTAGTCATTTAAAAGCAGGACTTGAGTTGTCAAATGAGTCACCTTGAATGTATAGACGTCCTCCAGCATTCAATTTAATTGCTAGCCACGAAATTACGAAGCTCTAATTTTCCGTGAAGCCATCAACAAATATCCTTTGTTTAGCAGCGACAATTTCCGGTTCTTTAGTGATTATGGTTATTCCACTAAGTCCTTCGTGTTTGAATGTGCCTGTAAATAACAAACTCATCCCACATTTCCTTCAAACCATACTGCTACCTGTCAAAAGGAATTACACCTGGGCTGATGATGAGCACGATTTCCTCACGATGTGTAACCACTTGGAATCATAATGTTCTCTGCCTCAACATGTAATGAATTCTCTAAAACACATAATCAGTCATTCATTATTCCAAGCGTGCCAAAATTTGCTGAAAAATCGGACAAATTTGGAGTCGCGATATTCTTGTAGCGCGCCTTTGGTGATTTTGAGCTCCAGCGCTACAAGAATAACTTTAACACTGTTTTGGTGCTTTTTAGCAGCTTTGGGTCATTTTGCATGCGGTTTAAAAGCTGTCAGGGTAAGGATTATACATGACTCTACTTAGAATAAGGTTTATGAGCCCATTATTTGATATATTGACCTTTTAAACCCCTTATTAAAAACAAACTTAAAGTTTAAAATTTGAAAATCTCAAAAGCAAGCCCAAAATCTCATATAAAGACTAAAGAAAATTTCCTAAAGAGGGAAAAATCAAGTTAAAGCAAATAAATAACTTAAAATAAAATGCAAATCAAACAAAATTTGAAAAAACAAATTACTGACTTAACACTTCCCAAGCCTCCTTTTCTCTTTTTGCATTGTCCCTCAGGGTTTTCAGATTCACATTCTGCTTTTTTAATCTTTCTATTTCCACGTCTTCTAGACTAGCTTCGGCTATAGCCCCTACCAGGGATAAATCACCAACCTCTATGGATGGTGTGGCCATGCTTTCTACTTCTTTCTCTTTCTCCTGCAGTTTCTTCTCAAGCTCTTCCACTCTGGCCTTTGAGATTTTCTCACTTGCCACCAAAGTGGCTATATCTATCTACCATTGTTTTTCCTTCTCTTCAAGCTTCAAGAGATTGGAGCTACAATCCGTCAAGTCATTCTGCAACTTCTCCTTCTTTTCCTCCAATTATGTTAGCTCAGAGACTGCTACTAACTGGGTAGAGGAGATTTTCAGCCCCTTTTTTCTAGATTTGATGATGTTGTCTTTTGCATTGAGTAGGTTTTGAATGCTGGCTCTTTTATCAAGATGGCCCTCAGTGGCCACTATGTCACACTGCAATTTCTTGATCTTTACCTTATGAGCTTTGTTTTCCATCTTTTCATGCTTGAACTGGCTGGTAACCTTAATCTTACTGACTTGTACCTTTTATAGCTCCAAATTTTTCCTCAACAGTTTAGTATAAATAACATCCTTGGTTTCTTTGTGCAAGTTTATTACATCTGGGATAGGGATGTCCTCTAAATTCATCCTTAGCTCAGTGGCCTTGCTCTTGGTGGCCAAGGCCAAACTCAGGGTGTTCTGAGCGAGGCTCCTGCTAGTAACTAGAGACACTTCTTTGCTTAAAATTTGCCTTGCTTCAGTATATAACTTGGACTCCTCTGAGGCTTCCCCTGAGTCCACCTTGTATTCATCTATCAACTCATCTCTAGTCTTGCTTAAGGCAGCAAGCTCAGTGGCTGCTGGGTTAAACACATACTCTTTGATCTCAAATGCTGGTAGCTTATCCACTTGTTTCTTATTTCCTTTACTAGTCCCCAGAGGTACTAACTGGGCTAGAACTTGTTTCTTTTTTCCTTTAACCATCCCCATAGGCACTAGTGTCTGCTCAGATTCCTGAGTTTTTTGCCTCTTTGTGGCTCTTTCATCTTCCCCTTCTATGTCCATAGGGACACTGTCATCTTCCTTACTAGACTTTATTAAGTTGGTGGCCATAGACATGGTTGCTAGCAATGATAGGACTAGGCTAGAAGATCCAGGAACTAAGGGTGTGTTCCCTTGTGTCAACAGGGAGGAGCTCTCAGGTGTGTCTATTTCCATTTGGCTCTTGCCAGGACATTCCAGTAAATTTGCAACTTCTTCCATGCCTGGAATTTTGAAATGCACAAAATCCTTCGTGTTGGTTTCCTTCCTCTTGTTGGAAATGATGTGGTGGGGATCATAATTTAAGGGTGCTTCTATTTTGAAACCCATCTCCTTTATCTTGCATTCGATGGCTGTAAGAGATCCTTTGTTTTTTATTAAGAATGGACCTGTAGTCCATGGAAACACAATATCAAAGCCCTTTCTATGATCTAGAAAGTGCTTAGCTTCTGCCTTCAATTTTTGTCTGATGAATTCTAATGCAAATATTCTGGGGGTTAGGAAAACTAGTAGCACGTGGGGTGCATAAGCAAACCCATAAACCCTGATGATTGTGCCATGCTCTGAAAGGAACCAATCTCTGACCCTCTTCTCAGGAGAAAGCTGTAGTAACTCCTACATTTCTGGTAAGACTCTAGGTAGCCTCTTTTGAAAAAAGACCCGATAAACCTCAGACATGAGCTCATCATAGAACTTGGTGTAATCAGTGTACATCTCCTGAGTAAGTAGTACCTCAGGAATTTGGAATTTTTCCTCATTCAATGCCAGGAACATTTTTAGTAAGTAGGACTGAAATCTGAAAATCCTTGTTTCCTAGAAATCCTTTAGCTAGGAGTGTATACGTTCAGCCAAAACTTCATCAAACCTAAGGCATGCACATTGGGTAGATTGGCTTGGGTCATCTGATTCCAGGGGGTAGGTGCCTAGGACAAAAAGCAAACTTATTAGAGGTTTTGTGACATATATATCAGAGTCTAGACCTAGGAATTGGCTCATCATGGCGATAACACCTCTGGATTCTTCCGTGAATAGTCTAGCTTCAGTTGGGAAAGCTTGCTCTTGTATTTGGACAGTAGGATTCACACAGGACCTGTAGAAATTATGTTTTACTTCAACAGGGGATTGTCTAAAAACAAGATTAGTGCTTCCTCGGTATACCCTATAGCTTTCTGGAAAAACTCTTTTGGGACAGACAGGGTTTTTCTAAGGGTTTGGGGATCGATTTTGCAAAGTATATTGGAATTGGAAGTAGCCATGATTTCCCTCTTGGTAGAAGAGTTGTTAGAGGCACACCATTCAACAAATTTCGGAAAAGTAGGGGTTTGGCCAACTATAAACATATGGAAATAGGACTGGTGTACCTAGTGCACATCTATACCTCGCTCCTTAACTAGTTTTAGCTTGTTTTTTACAGTTTCCATGGGGTCATCGATCATCATAGTGTCGTAGACCTCTACATCTTTGTCTATCAACACTGTTTCTATGCTTTGAAGCTCAAAACTAGCGGGTTCTCTATCACTCAATTCAGCCATTAAATAGTTTAGTGTAGAGCAGACAACCTACCTGGTTCATTGAAGGTTGGCTTGGGGCCCTGGTTTACCTGTCTGTTTCTGCACAGCTTGCTCCTGTCCCTTTCCGACGCAAAATAGGACAGATGGAATCTAGGTCTCCATGCAGGGGAGTTTTTTATATTATTTATCCTTTGCTATCACCCATGCATCTCCTACTGCGTGGAATCTTCCCTAGCCGTCTATTTTCCTGATCCATTCTGGGTCATGGATTGTCATTTCTTTCTAACTCTATGATCCCTGGTGGCCTCGAAACCCTCCACATGTCACCTTTTCTGCCAGTTAAAACCACGGGAAGTCACCCACCATTGATCTAGATCTTTCATGAATCCTGGCCGTCAAACGGTGCGACTTTTACCAACTTCACGGATTAGGCTTGCGTTGATGTTTCATGCAAGTTAGATCCACGATCAAAACCTCAGCCATCAATCTCGGTTTCATCAGATCTATGTCGTCCCAACCCACGGGCCTCTACCAAAAGTTAACGGATCCAAAAATTTGTTTGCTCTACACATGTTGTATTGGAGAAGTAATTCCCAATCATCAATCTGCTCCATTGGCCGTTGATCTGCACCTTAAGATGATTGTGGGTTGAACCTCCCGCCTCCGTCTAAAACACCTCACCCTTTTTTCCCGACTGTAGATCTTCACCACCACCGATCTAGACCGTTTATTTGTGCAGATATATAATCGTTGGCAAACCTCTTCAATTTAATTCTCCTTGCAAAGTTTCGGGCTTGGGGTTTGATCATTTCCCCATTTTTTTTAGAAATTGAACCTCCCACTTTCATCCAGGTCAAAGCTAGTGCTAACACTGACTAGCTAAACGAGCAAGCTAAACTTCATTTAAATAACCCAGTGTAATCTCATCCACATGATCAAGACAAATCGACAGTTAAAATGTAAACATGTGGGAAGGAAAAGAAGGGTTGCGGGGTTTTATTACAAAAATATATACATTCTTTCCGGAATCCGCAATCCGCAATTGCGGGTTCCAGGTTGCGAAAACGCAAAGTGCAAAACTATTTGAAGATTCTTCCCACAATCCGCAATTGCGGGTTGCGGATGCAGAATACCACAATTATTGAAGACCACAATTTTAATTTTTAAATGTTCAAAAGTTTGGAGGTGAAAAGTCCAATGTCTAAAATATTCACTCATTGTGTGAATAGCCAGTCAACCGGCTAAGTTATAACATATAAAAATCATTTTTCTGGATTTCTGTTTTCCGACAAGAAGGATCGGCCGCCCCTTATTTTCATATTTAATTGTGAAAACTATTATGAAAAGAATATTGGAAATAAGAAGGGTCGGCCAACCCTTGATTTACGAGGGAATCGTAACAATAGAACACCTTTGGGAAAGAGTGGCCACTCTTTCTCTGAGAATATTTTCACTTGCCAACAAAGTCTTTGAAGCAAAATGTCAATAATTTTTTTTGTTTAAATGTTGATATCTAGTATCCTAGGGTGACACGTGGAACGATCATATTGTGACATGTGGCATATTTGATTTGGCACATTGAGTATTAGAAATATAGCTTAATTATAGTATTGGCTCGTATAGAATATTTTCTCCTATGAGCACCGCTGAATTTGGCACTTTGAGTATAGTGGATCATATTTTATTATTTAGGTAGTTACTATGAGGATAATTACTAGATTTTAAGTGCAACAGATAAGCAACTTCTAACGGCCAATTATTCTTAAGCGCAATTAACTAGTAATTAAGGTGTTAATTACAACACTTAACGACAGTAAGTGCGCAAATGACAACAATGATCACAAATCCATTTTTTTAATAGATAACCATCCATTATCAATCCCAATGGCCTTTTCTTTTATAAAACTTTAATGAAAATGAAAAAATACAAATTAACTTTAAAGAACATTGATGTATCGGTATAAATTACGCTATAGATTTAAATATATTTAATCTATGAAGGCTATGTCAACAATTCCCGACTTCCGACTTTCGCTTTAAATAGTAGGGACTCGGACATCATCTAAGTCCTAACATATAAAAATTTCCGAAGAGAAGGATCGGCCACTCAGCTGCCCCTTCGTTTAGGAGATAATTGTGGACAACTATATCCTGCAATTCACCTATATCCAGAATGGTGAATGAAAGAAGTATCTACCGACCCTTCTTGCATTCTAGAACACCAAAAGAAGGGTTGGCCACCCCTTCATGTTAAATTTTCAGAATTTACTTCAATCTGATCTAGGATCTTAACTGAGAGAACAACATGTACAGCATATCTACAGCATATCAATCATGGAGACAATAATGCAAGCACACAAGAGACACAAAGATTTACTTGGGGAAAACCATAAAGGTGAAAAACCCCAATAACTTCCTCAGAGATAGATAGAGCAATGATACAACCAACCAAGAGAGATAGCCATAACCTAGCAGCAGATCCTCCTCCTCCATAAGTGCGCCACTCCTCCTTGAGTGCATGTGTCAGAAGTGAGTGAGTAAATAGAGTGCCTCCCGCACTCTATTTATACTTGACTTGACTTGCCTTTTTACCTAACTCATGTAGGCTCGAACTTAACCACATAATATAATGCTGACTGGGCCGACCCCCAATAGGGTGGTCTAATAACCCTTTGACCCACATGGCTGACCCCCAATAGGGTGGTCTAATAACCCTTCAACCCACATGACTTATACAGGGCCGACCCCAAACAAGGTGGTCTAATAACCCATCAAATATAAGTTACAACACTTACAATATAAATGACGACACTTCCGTATAGAGGAATAATAACATCTCTATAGGAATACAATATACATATATGTGAAATACATTCCGAAGTTACATATACATCAACACTCCCTCTTAACTAGGAAGTTATTTCTCAGCACAGTTCTTCTAGCACAAGTCATCTTCTCTGGATCATCGTCACTGGATAATCGTCATCGAGTCATCATCATTGTCACTGCTGCTGCTATCTCAATCAATCTCTGAATCTACTCGTCATAGGAAGTTCTACAGAGCCAGTCCTTCTTCATCATCACTGGCCATACTGTGGAATCCTCAGGACTTATTACGTGCGTCACAAAACCTCGAAAGAGCATCCCAGGCTGTTACGAGCACACGGCTCTACCTATAGGATCTCCCAGGGCACAAATTACATGTGACCTCACCACAAAACCTCGAAAGAGAATCCCAGGACTGATTACGAGCACAAGGCTCAACCTATCGGATCTCCCAGGGCACAAATTACATGTGGTCACCACAAAACCTCGAAAGAGCATCCCAGGACTGATTACGAGCACACAGCTCAACCTATCGGATCTCCCAGGGCACAAATTACATGTGGTCATGGAAAAACCTCGAAAGAGCATCCCAGGACTGATTACGAGCACACAGCTCAACCTATCGGATCTCCCAGGGCACAAATTACATGCCATAGGACAAAACCTCGAAAGAGCATCTGCCAGATATCCCAGGGCACAAATTACATGCCATAGGCAAAACCTCGAAAGACTATCTGCAGATCTCCCAGGGCACAAATTATATGTCCTCCCAAGCAAAACCTCGAAAGAGCATTTGCCAGATGTCCCAGCGCACAAATTACATGCCATAGGGAAAACCTCGAAAGACCATCTGCAAATATCCCAGGGCACAAATTACATGCTTATCTGCACAACCTGATCCATGGCCACAGAGTATCAACTGATACTCACCATACATCATCCTGATGTATCCATGATCATCCTGATCATCATCACTGCAACATCTTGCTGCATGTCATCCGGAGCAACATCCTGAAGCTCGTCATCTATGATCATCCTGATCATCACTGCAACATCCTGCTGCATGTCATCTGGAGCAACATCCTGAAGCTCGTCATCTATGATCATCCTGATCATCACTGCAACATCCTGCTGCATGTCATCTGGAGCAACATCCTGAAGCTCGTCATCTATGATCATCCTGATCATCACTGCAACATCCTGTTGCATGTCATCTGGAGCAACATCCTGAAGCTCGTCATCTATGATCATCCTGATCATTAATGCATCTACCTGATGCATACCAAGTATCATACATGATCCTCCTGATCATCAATGTATCCACCTGATACAAATACATGATACATATCATCATACATGATCCTCCTGATCATCAATGCATCTACCTGATGCATACCACGTATCTACTTGATACATATCATCATACATGATCCTCCTGATCATCAATGCATCTACCTGATGCATACCACGTATCTACCTGATACATATCATCATACATGATCCTCCTGATCATCAATGCATCTACCTGATACAAATACAAATACATGATACATATCACCATACATGATCCACCTGATCATACAATGTATCCACCTGATACATATACCAATACATGGTCCAAGCATCCAACATGATGCATACATACATACATAAAATGATCCAACTGATCATATCCAGCATCCACATGATGCGTACATACATACATAAAATGATCCAACTGATCATATCCAAGCAGAAACCAGAACATCATCCTGATGCTCATCATCCAGCGCTTACATCCACAGCCATGTGAAGGATCCTCCTTCCAACATGCTTGGAATGGTTTCAGCAAATGTGTCCATCACTTCTTCCTCGAAGTGTCCTCGATCTGAAGAACGCCAAGCCTCTCTCTGAAGTACTCGAACTTCACTCTGGCTAGTGGCTTCGTCAGCACATCTGCAATCTGCTCGTCCGTCGCAACATACAGGAGCTTCACAGCTCCTCTCTGCACCATATCCCTGATATAGTGATATTTGATCTCTATGTGTTTCGACCTGTCATGAAACACTGGGTTCTCGGACAGCTTCACACAACTCTGGCTATCACAGAAGATACCAGTAGCTTCCAGCGAGAGATCAAATAACTCAGACAGTAGCTTCCGTAGCCATACTGCCTCACAACTAGCTGAACAGGCTGCAACATACTCTACCTCAGCTGTACTCAGTGCTACACAGGACTGCTTCCTGCTAAACCAAGAGATCACACCTGATCCCATACTGAAGCAACACCCAGATGTGCTCTTCCTATCTGCAGCACTGCCAGCCCAATCTGAATCAACATAACCCTGCAGGTTAAACTTTTGATTCGCCTCATACTTGAGCCCATAATCCACTGTACCCTTCAGGTACCTCAGAACATGCTTTACAGCAACCAGGTGAACACTCCTCGGATCCGTCAGGAACTGGCTCAATGTGTTCATAGCAAAGAAAATGTCTGGTCATATGTTTGTCAGGTACATCAAGGACCCAATCATCTGACGATACATAGAGACATCAACTGGCTCAAATGAAGCATCACATAGAAGCTTCAGATTCGATGCCATAGGTGTGGCCATGGCCTTGCAATCCATCATCCCGAACCTCTTTAGGATCTCTACTGCAGACTTCCCTTGTCCAAGGAAGATTCCATCACTCTGCCACACCTCCATGCCAAAAACAAATAGTGCATCATCACCAAGTTCCTCAACTTGAACTCGGCAGCAAGCTTCCGCTGTGTGTCGGCAATCAATCTATCCTCACCTGATACAAACAGGTCATCCAAATAGTAGTATCGCTGGATTGCCTTCCTCAACCTTGTAGAAAAGGTTGGAGTTCGCTTTATTCTTGGTAAATCCCAAACTGGATAGAAAGCTGTCTATCCTACCATAGCAAGTTCTGCACACATATATGACTACACCATGCTGTCTTGAAATCCATTTGGTGCATCTTCTATTTCATCACTTTTGTATTTCTCAATGCTGCCATCTGCAACATGCTTGATCTGATAGTTCTATTTGGAAGTCACAACAGACTTCCCTTCAGCTCTTGGGATCGCATCCCAAACATCATTCTTCATGATCAACGGATCATGGCATTCTTCCCGTATCCTGGGAACTTCAATATCTTCAATAGATATTTTGTTGCTGAACAAATGTTGTAGTTCTTCTTTTGTAGGTGATGGCATACGATCTTTCCTACACAACAAGTTAAATTGCATGATTAGAAAACATCTCATAGTTTTCAGAACAAATTCTTACACATAAATAAATATGTTATACAGTCATGCATTTATCTTAGCCAATGCTTCAATACAGCATTTGTCCATATTCCATAACTTTCTAGATGCCTTCCAATCTCTACCAAAACATTGTTAAGAGTGTGCACAACTCCCAACATGTTAGCAAAGAGGTTTCATTCTAGATAAGTAGCAATGGAATGTTGTACAATGCCATAGGCCACTTACCCATGTATATTAGTAGTATACTGTTCATCAATGCAACTATTCTAATATGCACAATACATATCCTAAGTCTAGGAACATGAGCATATACATCTTTGAACAATTTTAGTTAAACAAACAAATATGCAAGAAATGATGATTAAAATACTTATCTTTCTTTGTTCGTTGGGTGGACTCCCTCTGAGTCTTTGCTTCCTTGCAGGAGCTGCTAGAGTCCTAATCTGAAGTAGCTTCTTCTACACCTTTCTGTTGTGGAATGTAGAGAGATGGTCAACTCCCTCTGAATATCTGCATCCTTGCAGAAACTACTGAAGTGTGCTCCTTTGATTTATTGCAGGAACAACTGGAGTGTGCTCCCTCTTGATCTTTGCTTCCTGGATTACTTGTTCTTCAACTCATATTCATCCTTGGTCCCTATGCATGCTTATTAGTATCATGATTGAGTTATCCTTGTGATCTCATATAAAATCATACATTCATTAGTATACTATTAAAACACAATAATCTCAAGCATGTATAGTCATGATCATTTCAAACAGAAATAATAAGCATTAGCATTCAAGGTTTATGTAGGATTCTTAAGGTTAGTCAAATCATAAGAAACATAACATGTCTAAACCTGTAATTACTCAAACCTATGACTCTTCAGATTAGTTGAATCATCAATCAAGATAAGAGATATAAAATGCATAAAACCTGTGATTATTCAAACCTATACCATCATGATTCTTCTGGTTAGTCATATCATCAGTTATGGTAAGAAACATAATATGCATACAATCATGATTATTCGAACCTATGACTTCATGAATAATCATTATCAACAACAGTATAAGATCCTAACACAAGGTAGGATTCTATCTTGATATAGGAAAAACATACCTGGATTAGCATGCTAGCTAGTTATGTCTAACATACCCGTATAATGTCTTTTGGTTCTCTTCAATGACTTGTGCTAGTAACCTGCATGTCTCAATGGTTAGCCATTATAAAACCAAGTTATACATACCTCGTAAATGGATCTTCTATGAGATCCATGACAATGGATGAGTATTTATCCTCATGTCACCATGATCATATGTTCTTGAACTGGAACATGATTTGTCTTTCTTGGTGTACCTTTCATGTTAGTAGACAACATAAACCTCATACAACACCATAATGCATTAGTACAATCATAAGTGTCAACACCCTAAATAATGAATATCTTCTATCATGCATTCATAATTTTGTTAAGGTGATACGAAAAATCTAAAAACAAAATTGTACTTAACTGTAATAACATGAAGAAAAACATACCATAAACTTAATCATGGACAAATATCAAAACATACCTCGATGAGTCATACCTGTCGAGATCGCTTGTAATCTTCTTATGTAAGGCCTTAGCCTCATCTCCCTCTGAAACAGGAACTTCTTCACCTATGTAGGTGACCAATCCATCTTCTTCTAGGATTAACCCAATCCACTTGATGTGCAAGAACTGGACCTGGAGCTGGATATGGGTTTGTCAGAGAAAACCCAAAAATTCAAACTTTGAATTTCAAACTTCCGAAAGGATAGAAATATGCGCCTTGATGAGCTGATCAAATTGGTATATTCATAATTTGAAAACTGCAAAGTTTCACTCCTCAATTTTGCCTTTGAAACTTCCGGATTCACTGGACGTGACCCTGAACTGGGGTTTGATGAATCCCACTCTTTTTCCCAATCAAAAGGTTTGATCCAAAGCTCTAAGCTTCTATTTTTCTGAGGAGCTTCCAGCCGTGGTCTCAGATTTAAAAAATTCCCATTTTTACAGAAGCCCTAATTTTCCACTTTCCTCATCAAAGTCCCGAACTAGGGTCTGATCAAGCCCGGCCTTCTACCCAACCAAAAATTCTGATTTTGGTCTCTAAATTTTTATTTTGATGAGTATCATTCATCCGTGGTCTCCGATTACAAAAATTCCAACTTTCTCCAAAGCCTTAAATTCCGGAAGCCATGAATGAAGGTACCAAAAAATAATTCTGTTTTGACAGAAATATGTACCTGATTGTTTATGGTGTAACTCCGAAATTTTTGATCCACAGGGTCTGAAAAAGCTTCTTGAGATAGCCTGACCTGTTAGCTTTCCATCCTGACAGGTCTGACCTCAATTGAATTTTCTGAGAGAGAGTTATGCCAAATGTCGCAACGTGACCTGTTTTGGGATAAAACCGAAGAGCGAACTTGTACGGTGTGCCACGTGTCGCTTTTTGAACTTCGGCCTCTGAAAACGTTTTCTAAGATATCTCGGCCTGTTATCCTTCCATCCTTACAGGTATGACCTCAATTGGACTCTCTGAGAGAGAGTTATGCCAAGTGTCGCAACGTGACCTGTTTATGGGATAATATAGGAGAGTGAACTTGTACGGCGTTCCACGTGTCACTGGTTCAACTTCGGCCTCCGCAAAAGGTTTTCTAAGATAGTACAGACTGTCTACTACCTGTCACTTTTTACGAAATTTCATTTGGAGCTTCCTAGCCCAAGATATGACCTTTTTCCCAAGGTCACCTGATTTTGACTCAGATCTGGAAGAGGCAGAAACCCTATATTGTACAGATCATAAATCACAAAGTACAACAAATTAGAGGTTTTCCTTTGGACACAAGGTACCTGGCGATCTTAGCTTCGGCCTGTAACAATTTCAGATCTGAAAACTTCTCCAAAACGGATTTATAGCGAAATTGCTACGATGACTGGTTTTTGCTATATCAAGCCCTAACATCGTAAGTGCAACAAGTGTCATACATGCCATATCATGCCTTCTTTCAGGCTAGCTCTGATACCATGTTAAATTTTCAGAATTTACTTCAATCTGATCTAGGATCTTAACTGAGAGAACAACATGTACAGCATATCTACATCATATCAATCATGGAGACAATAATGCAAGCACACAAGAGACACAAAGATTTACTTGGGGAAAACCATAAAGGTGAAAAACCCCAATAACTTCCTCAGAGATAGATAGAGCAATGATAGAACCAACCAAGAGAGATAGCCATAACCTAGCAGCAGATCCTCCTCCTCCATAAGTGCGCCACTCCTCCTTGAGTGCATGTGTCAGAAGTGAGTGAGTAAATAGAGTGCCTCCCGCACTCTATTTATACTTGACTTGACTTGCCTTTTTACCTAACTCATGTAGGCTCGAACTTAACCACATAATATAATGCTGACTGGGCCGACCCCCAATAGGGTGGTCTAATAACCCTTTGACCCACATGGCCGACCCCCAATAGGGTGGTCTAATAACCCTTCGACCCACATGACTTATATAGGGCCGACCCCAAACAAGGTGGTCTAATAACCCATCAAATATAAGTTACGACACTTACAATATAAATGACGACACTTCCGTATAGAGGAATAATAACATCTCTATAGGAATACAATATACATATATGTGAAATACATTCCGAAGTTACATATACATCAACACTTCATTTAGTAGATAATTGTGAAACCCTTTAGCTAGAAATTGAATGATATCTAGAATGGTGAAGACGAAGAAGGATCGACCGACCCTCCTTATAGTCTCAAGCTATAACGAAAAGAATATTGGGGAGAAGAAGGATCGTCCGCACCTTCTTTTACGAGGGAATTGTAAAAATAGAACTTGGAGAAAGAGCGGCTAATCTTTCTCTGTGCATATTTCTACTTTCCAGCAAAATGTGCGAAGCAATGTTCCTATGAAATATGTGTTTAAAGTGCCGATATCTACTTTAGCCACTCCAAAAAACTCATCACTGGGGGAAAGAGAGGACACTCTTTCTCCTCAACATCTACTTCCAACACCTCGAAATGGAACAACCTGACGAAAGAGTGACCTCGCTTTCTGTGACAAAATTTTGACTTAACAACAAACTCTAGTCTCCAGGCTGACACATGGAATGCTTTGATTATTCCAGAATTGATTTGTACTACACTTGGTGAAGTAGAAGCTACTATATCATTCACCATGTTCTTGGGAAGAGCAAACCCAAAAGTAGATTGTTTGAATAATATAAATACCTGCCAAGTGAAAAACAAATCTTCTCGGTTCCACCTCAGTAAAAGAAAACCTCGGTCCTGAGAGAAAATAGAGCTCCAAAATGGAAAACACAGAGTGTTTGAACTTTAAGTTTCAATGTAGGCAGTGGGCGGGATATCATCACAGTATCAATGCATAAAAGTTCGTAACATTAATTATCACAGTGTGGTGGGATATCATTTGTACATCGTGACACATAAACACAATCCATCATAAACACGATGAGATTATTCACACGAGTGATACAATCCATCATTTACCATTGGTGTCGTCAGGGTCAGGATCAGTGCCAATGTACAAACCATTTTAAATTGCAGAAAAGATCAACGGTCCCACATCCATTCCACATCCCCAACATGTGTGCTAGGATGGAGGGATGGGTGGTTGCGGAATCTGAAATCGCTCTCCGTGTGGTAGCACCACATGATTTCGCAACTTGGAAGGGAAGTAAGGAAAGCCAACTTCCTCCATTTGAGAAACCACCACCTCCCATGCAACTCCTCCATGTCTGGGCCCCTGCCCATGTGTCTCATCCACAAATCAATGTATTAATTGTGAGGCCAGCCATGCAACATCAAGTCGCTGGGCTCTTTAATTCCCTCTCCTCTGACGTCGCCTCATCTTGCCAGGAAAGAATTCACATGGATCTCCAGTGTGCGAAGATTAGGCTGCCAGGTTCACACTATATGGTCTGTCATGGCCCTCTATGCTGCGCATTTGCACTCACCTAGTTTTGCTCCAAGCTCCTCGTGCTCCAGTTCTCCTCACGGTCTCGCTTACCTGCACCTGTAACATCTTCTCATTGGCTCCCATGTGCAGGCCAAAGGGTACCAAGACCAAGAGCAAGCAAAAATATGCAGCTTTGGAGACAAGTCACACCAGGCAGGGATACGGTGCTGAAGTATCCATTCCAGACCGTTTACTAATTGATAATTGGGAGGCTAGGATAATTGTAGACATTTTGGCTAACAGGAATCAGGAGCAGACCTGGGAAACCTATTGGCTTGTGAAGAACATGTTAGGCTAGCTTATGGAGGACATGTAGACTAATTGGACCCCTGCTCTCCATGCCACCCAAACTCTACAGGCTACTCTGCCAAACTTGGCTGCCACCCTTGGCACACTAGAACACACGCTCAGTTGGGACAGTCATCCTGGGAACAATACACTTGGCGCCAGCATGTCTACTGTCAGACCTGAAGCCACCCTTAGAAATTTGGCCAGTCCTCTTGGCATGGATAAGTCCAATCTAGGGGGTAGCATGTCAGTTTTGACATGCAGCAGGAACCTTATGAAGGGAAAGGAGCAACTGCACACCTCCTTCCCCATCCCATCCACCTTGGGCCCAATCTTGGCCAAGCGTACACTTAATGAGCTGACTGGTTTCATTCTTGTCATCCCCCGGAAGACAACACCCTTGCCGTTCAAGCTCCCTACTCAGGCCACTCATCCTTCCGCAAAGACTACTCTACCTCCCGTGAGAGCTACATCGACACCTGGGATTGTTGCTTCAACACCTCGGAATTATGCTCCAACACCTGCAAGCGACTGGAAGGACACAGATTACTACAGCTTCCCAATTCTAGAGGAGACACATTCTGATGTAGAAGGCCCCTCTGCAACTAGTTGAGGAGGTTTTTCTGATGTCTCTCTTACTTTTTGTCTGTTTTGGTTCTGCCTATGACTACAAGTTTTTTGTATGCCTCTATGGCCATGACTAGTGATATTCACCCTAGTTTCCCTACAATGGACAGGGTTTTTTTGTATAGTTTGATTTTGAATTGCCACAACTCTGCTGATATCTATGGCTGGCACCTCTAGATAATACCACCACTGATTGTAATCTCTACTGTATTTCTATTAGCTTAATATAAGATCGCATCTTTACAAAAAAAAATCTATCTCCCATTACAGTCAAGCAATTTTGATTATTACAATGTTTCCTTTGAAAGATAACATTGTGGACTTCCGACATCATGTTGTTCATGAACTGAGCGTATTCTGTGAGTGTCTCTAGAGTCAAGCAATTTTTATTATTACAATGTTTCCTACCTCAAGGCTTTTGATATTGAAGGGAAGGTTGTTCATAGGATAGGTGTTTTTAATTTCCGATTAAAACGCATGCAATTTCTTTTGGAAGATGTCAACACGCAACTCATGAATAATTAAGGTATATGTATTAGGATGTGCGAGACAATTGTTTTATAAATATATTATGTGGGGGTAAATATAATAATATTGTTTTTTAGATGCGTATGTGTATTCATAAAATAAGTAATAATATATTTATGCTTTTTTGTAGTTGCTTTATATAAGCAAGGTTTTGGATTGGTCGATCTCTGAGTCATGATGATTGAATAGTTTCGGATGAATATTTTTTTTTTAGTTTTCTGTGTGGAAGCTGAAAGACATGATCCGGAAAAGATTAGATATGTTTTTGCACTTTTTGATTTCCTCGAAATAACACAAGTACGTTTTTTTTCTCTGAAAAAAAAGTAATATACCATTATACATATATATATATAGTTTATATATATATATATATATATATATATATATATATATATATATATATATATATATATATATAATGAATAAGTATATTGAAATTTCATTTCAATCATTAATTTTCTAAAAAAACTTTGCTTCTCATTCAAACATACAATTTAAGTCAAAAATATTTAATTTGTTGTTTAAATAATATTTTTTTACATAGATTTAATTTTCTATCTAATTAATTTTTTTTTTACATATGTGAATTTTAATAATAACCTTTATATGAATTAAATTATGTATTGAACTTGTCAATGTTGAAATTTGGCATTTACCTTTCCTTGTCATAAATAAGATTTATAATACATAATTATTTTGATCACCCCTGATTCTACTTTCACACAAATTAATACTGTGTCAATTTTAAATTGACGACGTCAAAATCATGTAACATTATAATTATAATGATAACATGATTGATAATGTTCAATCAGTATTTAGATATTAACTCTAGGATCATGTCACATTGTAGCTATAATGATAACATTATTGATAATGTTCAATCAATTGTTGTATATAACCTTTTGCGTTGCAACAATTCTCACTGATTATTTTTATTTCATGTAATTAATGGTTTTTTATTCCCTATAATTGGATTCAAAGCTTGTTAATTTGCTACCCTTTATCCATATGCAAAATGCAAGGCACTATGAGTCATTATAATTTTTTCATATTGCTTGAAAAGGAATTTCATAATTAGTATATGCCAACCACAATGTAGTCTTGATAATTGGAAAATTTTCATGGAAAACCATGTGAGTTAGAATTTTCATGGAAAACCATGGTTAATATTGGTGTAGGCTTGAATTGTGGTCATGTTATGATAAATGACCTCCTCCTAGTGGATAATTGGGTCCCTCAGATATGTCCTTAAACCATCTGATCCCTTCCCCCTTGCACCCTTGTAACCTAGGTCTCACTTTTTTGATGAAGTCCTTTAATGGCCAAATCTCCTCAGGATTCTCTCGCTCCTTTCAAACGCCTCCTCGTCTGAACTGGAAGCCACCCTTGACAGGCTCCATCTGTCTCGCATGCAGGAGATTGATGTGGACTAGTCCCAATGTTTTTAGTGGGTATTTCATGCATGAAGGTGGCACACTCTGTATCTTGCATGTCTCTCTCTGCGAAGGTTCTCCCAATGATTTTCTCCGAAGTCTATTATTTGGTCTAAATATGGAGAATATCAATTTGTGTCTGTATGCTCTGCAATGTTGCAAATGTAGGAAGTCTTCCCAGGGGCACTCTGGGGGGGTTGGCTCGAAGCGATACCTCTCTGATATTTTCAATGGACACATTACTAGCGGTAATGAACTCTCTCGTAGTGGCCAGACAAATAATTCTTGCCACGGCCATTCCAAAGCTAAGGACCATGGCAGCGAAAAAAGATGGGTTCTTCCTGAATTTGGTCAGGGTCAGGGAATCAGGGGCCCTATCCAACATTCTGGCTACGGTTTTGATTCTAGAGAACTAGGAGGCAATAATACTTGGCAGCATGTGTTGGCCGATAATGGTGGTCTGGTTAACATTGACTCTCCTTGTGGGCAGGATAGCCCTTTCCCTGAAATTCTCATGCAAGTTCGGGGTGACTTCTCCGACATGAAGAAAGAAATTTCTCGCCTCGCTACCTCCATTCAAATTTCTAACTCTAAAGTCTGGAATAACAACAAAAATATGAAAGACTACTTCAAGAAGCTGGTGGGAAAGCTTGATATGTTCTATACTAGCCTCAGGTTAGTGGAGGCTAAAGTTGATTGTATCAGAGATAGTGGAAAAAATAGCCCATCCGTCAGTGACGATGAAATTGCAGGTGCAGCAATAGGAGGCAAGGAAAAGAACGCCCGTCCCCATAATGGCAATTGACTCCTTCTTTGTGTTCTCGTCTTGGCGTTTTAGCAGCTCTGTTTCGGATGGAATTTTGTAATCCTTCTCATATGTATTACTCTTGCAAGTTTCTCTTAGGTCACTTTGTTAAAATTTTCAGTAGTAGCAAGCATAAGGCCTTTTTTGAAGATCAGAGACTGAAATATGAAGAGACTGTTTCGACAGCTCTTGTTTTTGGGGACCAGTCTCCCCTATGCTATGTAATATGTTCCATCCCTTTAATATAAAATCTCTTTAACCGTTTGTGTAAAACAAAAAAGAATTTTTTTGGTTTAAAAAAATAGTTATGATCCTTAACTTTTAAGATTAAATCACAAACATTATATCAAAATTGCTTGACACTTTATTCAATATCAAAATTGCTTGACAGTTTATTCAATATCAATTAGCTTAGGATCTTTGATTATTTTATTCGCACACTGCAAATTCATATCCAGAGATCCCATTAGACATCCCTTGCGTCTTCTGATTCGATAACCGAGGCCCTAACCCTCCTTTCATGGACCTGAACCCCTCAAATCATCTAGGGAAGAACTGGTGCCAATAATATGATTGTAGCTTAAGGATTGAAGCACATACAAGATTATCCTGTTATAAAATGCTAATTGAAAAATTGGAATGAATTTAATGTTTCTGCCATCCGTAGTCGGGATAAATGACAACTTGGAGAGAGAAGACAAAGTCGCTCTTTCTCTGAGAATATTTCCACTCACAAGGCCCTACGAAGGCTAGACCATCAATTCATTTATATCTAAAACGGTGAGCACTGGAAGAATACTTACCACAACAAGGGTCAATGGACCCTTCATTTACGAGTGAAGTATAAACATATTTAATCTACGAAGGCCAGTTTGAGAATTCGGGACTTCCAACTCCCAATGTAAATATTTGTGATCCCCCCATTCGTTTAGTGGATAACTTTTAACAGCCTTATTCAGCAATTCACCTATATCCAAATTGGCCATGACAAGAAGGATCAACCAACCCTTCTTGCATCCTATAAGTTTAGAACTTTTATGAATAGAGTTATGGGCAGAAAAAGGGTTGGCTGCCCCTTCCGTTATGAGGGAGTTGTAAAAATAGGCAACTCGGAGAAAGAGCGGCCGCTCTTTCTTTGAGAGTATTTCCACTTGCAAGCAAATTGTGCAAAGCAATGTAAAATTCATCTATATCCATAATAGTGAACACTAGAAGAATACTTACCACAACAAGTGGTGGCCACCCCTTCCTTTATGAGGGATTTGTAAAAATATACAACTTGGAGAAAGAGTGGCCGCTCTTTCTTTGAGAATACTTCCACTTGCATGCAAATTGTGAGAAGCAATGTAAAATTATTCAACCTACGAAGGTTAGACTGTCAATTCAGTTATATCCATAATGGTGAACACTAGTAGAATGCTTACCACAACAAGGGTACAGTTGACCCTTCATTTACGAGATTAGTGTAAAAGAATTTAATCTACAAAGGCCAGTTTGAGAATTCTAGACTTTCAACTTCCGTTGTAAATAGTAAGGATCTGCCCCTTCGATTAGTAGATAATTGTGAACATCCATATCCACCAATTCACTTATATCCAAAATGGCAGAAGAAGGATCGACCGACCCTTCTTGCATTCTTAAAACTATTATGAATAGAGTTATGGGTAGAAGAAGGGGCGGTTGCCCCTTCCTTTATGAGGGATTTGTAAAACTAGACAACTTGGAGGAGCGGCCGCTCTTTCTCTGAGAATATTTCCAATTGAAATCAAGTTGTGCGAAGCAATGTTGCTATGAAATTTGTGTTTAAAGTGTTGATATCTACTTTCACCAGTGCTACAAAAAATCTCTGGAGGAAGGAGCGGATGCTCTTTCTCCTCAGCCTCATATTCCAACACCCTTTCACTAAACACAAGTTTCAACTTGCCATCAAACTCTTTTGAGGAATCTTTCTATGAATTTTGTTGTTAAAATGTTGAGATCTTGCTTCCAGGGTGACACGTGGAACGCTCAGATTGCGACACATGGCATATTTGATTTTTCCATTGGTTTTGCTATTGTTTAAAAGAGTATTACGGATCTTAAAGGTACCATTTCAATACAAACCTATGGATTTAAGTTATAGTAATTCCAATGCAAGAGTAGAATCATTTTATGTTATAGTGATTCTAATGCAAGAGCAGAAAAATCGGGTGATTCCAATGCAAGAGCAGAAACATCGAGGAAAAACCAAGAAATACATGACCTTCGATAAATTTACTCTTTTTATAATAATCCTATTGATAATTTTATATTAAAAATTATTGTTTTCAAACTAGAAATTTAAGCCATATTTAGATAACCATGTATATTATGCAAAGTAAATCAGGAAATTTACAAACATTAGCACTTCGAAAATCAACACAACTCCATTTTCAAATCTTATACAAAATATAGCTAAAATGCACTTCCAAGAAAAATATAGTTCCTCACTCAATCTGAAAAACAAAATAAAATATGGTTCGTTAATGTGTTTCATGGAGTTTTTTTAAATTTAAAGAGTTTTTCTCCAGTAAATAATCACTATGTCGAATTGATGGCCTCGATTTTTGTTTTCCGTTATTTAAACTATCGTGCAAAAGAAATTCAAAACTTTATCTAAACTGAAACAAAATACATAAATCCAAACATAATCAATAAATAATAATTGATAAATAAGAGACGTTAAGAATTTAGAGAAGAACAAAGAATTCAGAAAATTAACATTCAAAAAACTAGATATATATTCTTCAAATAGTAGGTACATCATCACAGAGTTTAAATAGTAGGGACATCCCCTAAACTTATAGAAAAGTAAACCTAAAATAGTTGCTGATACAAACTTAACATAAGGGTCGTGGACAAAACCCCTGGCCTAAACTAACAGAAAACTAAACCTAAAATAAAAAGTGACCATTTTGGGTGGGCCGCGTCGTTCCCTCAGGGGTCGATATCCATTGGTTTGACCCCTCCTTATGATCTTGCCAATCTTTCCTCTGAGGGAGTCGAGGGAGTTCGGGTAGTTGGACGAGATGGAGAGGACTATCCAGAACCTACCGAAGTAGCTGGGCTCCCCTCGGGTTGATTTTGAATGGCTTCATCGCGTTCACGGATGAGGGCTCACAATAGCATCATCATTTCGGCTTTGTCGGCTTGCTCTTGTGCATTCCTCTCCATCCTTAAGGCTTTGTCATTTGCCATGGTTTGCTCCAAGGAGTCTAACTTCTGCTGAACCTTTGCCATTTCCTTGTCCATCTTCTCAACTTTCCCGCGGGTGTGTGCATCAATGATGCTGGTCCTTCCGTGACTGCTACCTTCTGCCATTAAACAAGGATACTGGCCTAAAGAAATCCTGCAAGAAAGCTTCTTGCAAGGGATCTTGCGGCCGCTGAGTAGAGCAGTGGTCGGAATCCTCAGACTTTCCTGTTCTCCAACTCTAACAACCTGACGTTGATGAGGGCTAGTGGACGGAGAAAGAGTCGAATAGAGAGCTAATTTAGAAAACATTTTTGGCAACCTCGAGCGAACATGACCAGATCCTATTTAATTCCACAACACGGATCCGAAATGATAAAAAAAAAACAGAACACAGATCGCAGTAAATCTATAGATCCATCAGAATTGAAGATCAAAGCAATTGAAAGACTGTTATAACGCGTTATAGGACATTAAGGGTCAAAGATGTTACCCTTTGATTTAACTGCTGGTACATATTGACGGCAAGGGTTCATAATTGGGAAAAATAAAATTTTGAAGTCCACCGTCGATCTTCAATAGGGCATGATTTTCCTTAATAAAGTTCTCAAATAATAAAGTTCTTTGAAAATATATATAACCATACAAGTCAAATGTATGAAGAGGACCATGCGTGTCTATGAAGTTTTGGTAATTGCATATCAGAAGCAAGATCTGAAAAACCGAAGTTAAAACTATTATAAATTAGAGGGTTGTTGGGTGTTTCTTGGGGCAGGTTCAGGCCTTCTAAGGTAATTCTTGCCTCCTTCCAGCCGTGGGTAGATATTTAGGGTGGTGGACCATCCTTTTCTATTAAGTAGGTAGAAAACCAGCGGTGCATGAGCATAAATTCTATAGTGGTAGAAGAATCCATGGGATTAAGTTCCCCATGAAGTTCGTGCTTGTAGAACAATTTTGTATACGATTACCTCATTAATCGGAAAGCTTTGTTGGTTTTACCTTTGAGGTTTCCATGATAAATCTGTGTGTTCAAATTTTTAATTGTCCTATTCACATTGGGAATGATTATTTAACTTGTGCTTAACACTAATTTTATATAAAGGGTTGAAAAAGGCAATACTGATCCCCCCCCCCCCAACCTCTTATTAGTATTGTTGGATGAACCAACACTTGCCACAAAGCGCCCTCATCGTCGCCTAACATCTTGTGTAGTTGATGCTGTAGCGCCTATGCTTAATATTTTAAGCACTTGGACCTATTGGCCTACGTTTGTATGCCCCCTAAGGTAAGCTTACTTCTCTTATACGTTTTAAGCCTTTTTTGGACTCCAAAGATCATGAACTATTTACCTGATCTTTTTATGTACTTGGGACAAAAATAATGCTAAGAATGGGGTTCCTTTGTGTAGATATTTTGTACCTTGTCCCACCTGATGAACACCTTCCAAATTTATCTTTCACATGATCATGTATTCCATGCAACACAATATCCATTTCCATTGCATTATTATTTGTTAGCTCCTTCATGGATGCAGTTTTTTTTAGTCTTTTTAGAGCGATGAAAGCATTTAGAACAGATTTCCAGATATAAAAACCTTATGCATTTAAATGGAGTCTCATTCTTATAATCCAATCAAATCATAATTTGATCCATAGAACAACCAAACCCCATCTGCGGAGTAGAGACTTTCATGTTCGTCCATGTGCTCTAGAGATCTTCGGTCTAGCTATCAGAATCTCTCGAAGGAATTGACTACCAGATTTGACTACACCAAATGGAAGGAGGCTTGAAACCTAAGGAAGCTCCAACTCCTCAGTTTACTAGCTCCATCTAGAATGAGGCTACAACCCCTTGGTTGTCATAATTTCCAACCTATAGATAGGACTCCAGACCTCAGTAAAGTCCAACTCAATAGTTTTACTAGCACCAACTCGATGGATTCCTCAACTCCCTGAGATCACAAGCACCAAGCCAAAGGAGACTTCAAACTCCTATCCTTGCTCGATCCTTCCACCCTAATATGAATAAGAAGAACAATATTCCACTGCCATTGTATCACGGTTTCCATCAACCTATACGTGCATCTATGTCCTTGTACCTGTATCATTGTCCATGTACCATTGTATTGATGTCACTATCACAATCTATGTTCGTCTGTGTCACAAGGACACAATCATTGTCTATGTCACAAGGCCACAAAAAATACCGATGTCACAATGTAAACTTGTACATGCCCCAAATCTATCGTCCAAGAATGGCAGCAACTCCTTCCAAGATATACTTTATATGTTTAGCAAGACCATAAAGATGCCTCCAAAGAGTGTAATCAAATCCCATAAATAATCACCAATAGACTTCATCTATTTTCACCTTCAAACCCTTACATCATAGACCTCATAGTACATTCCAAAAGCTTAGAGGGATCTCATGCCAATATCATTACCATGGAATATTCCAATACAATCACCAATAATATCTATGCCATTGGAGAGTGGTTTTTTATCATTTCTCATTTTACGTATTGGAGAGCATAACTTGTCCATGCTTGTGGAGTGATTACTCTACTTTCCTTAGTACCAATTTCGAGGACCGTGAAAGATTCCCATCTTAATTGGGAATTGGAGAGCCCATTGTGCATTGGTCCATGAGGACACATATTAAGAGGTTGTGGCACCCATTTGTGGCAAGATTCCCCACTACACTTGGCATGATTCTCTCACCAATTCGAGTTCAAGATGAAGGGTAACATACTTGGGGTAGTTTAAGAGGTATTATTCATGGCATGATTCATGTAAGGTCGAATTGGAGTGGAAGAATAAGTCCCATGGAAGAGGAAGAGGCATCTTAGAATAATTATGATAGTTGGGCTAGATTCTGTAGCCTCTAGTGTGACAACAATGATGAAGATGCTATGAAACCTATCACACAAATCAGACTTGAATGCTGACATCTGAAATATATGACATGTTAGGTATAAAAATAGCCTCCAAGAAGGTGCACAAGGGAGTTAGTGCAGCCAAAGTGACACCCATTCGAAATGAGGGAATAAGGAGACTAGGAATTGTTGGACAAGTGGAACACATTGGAATCTCTTCCCAAATTGAGTTGGAATGAATCCTTTGGAAGGAATTCGACCCATGGAGGACTTGAGAAGTTTATAAAAGTCACAAGAAAAAAGAAGGAGAGTAGCTTTTGATCATTTTTATTTGCATATTTGTAATTTGGAGAGCTCGTACCTTGTCATGCAGGTGGAGTGTTTACTCTAATTGGGAATTGGAGAGGCTATTGTGCATTGGACAGAAAACCAAAATTTGACAGAAACTACAAATCCGAAATTCGCAGGTCACTTTTGAGGGGTAAATTTTCGGAGTTTTCAAAATTTGAGCACACCATCTTGCTCACCTCAGTCAATTGCATCTCCCTGTCTAGTCAGAAGTTTGAAATTCCAAGTTTGGATTTTTAGGGTTTCTCTGTCAAACCCTAGCCAGCTCCAAATCCAATGGTAAGATCTAAATCTTTTGTTTCCATTAATTGAGTTTCTCATTAAGATGTCTCACCACTTGAGGTTATTAAGCTTTGAAGGGGCTGATAAATTCCGAACATGGAAGTATAGGATTGGGTTAATCCTAGAAGAGAATGAATTGGACACCTACATAAGTTCTAGTCCCAAAGGGAGATAAGGCTAAGGCCTTACATACGAAGAACTTGGTCAAGGCCAAGAGGATCATTGCAGATTCTATCAAGGACCATGTCATACCACATTTGTCATCCCTAAAGACACCCAAAGAGATGTTTGACTCCTTGACCAAGATGTTTGAAGGAAAGAACATAAATCAGAAGATGACTTTGAGGAATCAATTAAAGAATGTCAAGATACAAAATCGAGACACCATGCAGTCACACTTTACAAGGGTCTCTCAGATAAAAGAACAACTTGAAGCCATTGAAGAAGATAATATAGAGAATGGAGAAATAGTGATGACCACCTTGAATGGTCCTCCTAGGTCATGGGATTCTTTCATCAATGGAATTTTTGCTAGGAAGAAGCTCATCACATTCAGTAGGCTATGGGAGGAATGCTCACGGGAAGAATCTTGAATTGTAGCTCGAAAAGAAAACATGGGTAGTGAAGACCAGGCTCTCACAACACACACCAAGAGGAATTACAACAACAGGTCGCATCCTCATCACAAGAACAAGATTGTCCCAGGAACACAAGCATCTCCCACAAGAAGAAGGACACTTTGTTAGAGACTCCAATAGTTCCTGCAAGGAAGCAGAGATTGAGAGGGATTCCACCCAACAACCAATCAAAGATAATTATTTGAATTATATGAGACCCTATATTTGCTTTGCTATAAACTCATTGAGTCGGTATATGGTGGAACCCAAGAAAGGTCACCTGATTACAACAAAACATGTGATGATATATCTGAAGGGTACATTGGATTATGGACTCAGATATGCCTCATATAGTGAGTTCAGACTGTATGGGTACACAGACTCATATTGGGATGGAAGTGATGAATACAGAAAGAGTACCTCAGGAAGTTCCAAATACAGAAAGAGTACCTCAGGATCATGTTACTTTAGTTTCGGATCAGGCCTGATCTCATGGCTCAGTAGAAAGCAACCCTATGTTGTACTCAGTACAATGGAAGTTGAACATTTAGCAGCTTGTTCAGCTTGTGGTGAAGTAGTGTGGCTTCGAAAGATCTTGACAAGATTGTTCAATGCAGAGATTGATGCTATGGAGATACTCCATGACAACCAGAGTTGCATCAAGTTGACAGAAAATCCTGTGTTTCATGATATATCGAAGCACATTGAGATTATGTTCCAATATATCCGGGAAATCGTGCAGAAGGGAGCTGTGAAGCTCGATTATGTTCCTTCAAAGGAATAGGTTGTTGATGTGCTAACTAAGCCTCTAGCTCATGTGAAGTTTGAAGCTTTGTGTGGTCCAAAGGGATCTCTCTAGAAAGAAAGACCGATAGAGATCCTATCCGAAAAGATAGATGCTTGTCCAGGAAGGACGGAAGACCAGTATTGGTTGACTGATAGTTCCAATTCTCACGAGATGATGCCTGTCCGTAGGGGTGGATGCCTCTCCAATGGTGAGGGTAGATCAATACTGGATGACTGATAGTATCAGTATTTAGTTATTGATGTTTGTTGTAGGTGTTCCAACAGATGGTGTTGTTGATGAGGGTGTCCAGCAGATGGTGTTCTAGCTGACAAGGTTGATGACAACAGAAGATATTCCAGCTGATGGTGTTGCTGATGAGGATGTCCAACAGATGGTGTTCAAGCTGACGAGGTTGCTGACAACAGAAAATGTTCCAGCTAATGGTGTTGCTGATGAGGATGTTCCAGTAGACGGTGTTCTAGCTGATGAGGTTGCTGACAGCAGAAGATGTTCCAACAGATGGTGCTCTGTTAATGATGAGATGATCTAAATATGATGAGATGATCCGAAGATGATGGGGTGACAGTAGGGTACATAGGTTTTTACAAAGACAGTGTAATCAGTCCTAAGATGTTCCCTATATCTTGTTGTCGGAGCTTGAAGATACATTATTTCGAATTGTATAAGTCAATATTTGTGATTTTGTTGATATATGGAGTGTCATTAATGTTAATAATGAAGAAGTTTCATTAACATTGCACAATTCCTTGGAACCTAAATCTTGAATTTCATAACTAGTGGTGAAGTTTACTAGCATTTAATTAAGTATGTGAAGACATGTATACAAACATCTGATTCATGGTAGTTATAGAAGCCTATAGAAACTAATTGATGATGAATTGGGGAGATCATTGAAATCCTTTATCAGTATCACATATCTTTTCTGAAATTTGGAAAGGTCTTACAACATTTGGGAATCCATCTTTGTCCCCTACCCTTTGGGGTTTTGAACCTCGATTTGACTAGTAAAATTCCGCTACTTCTCCTGAAGTTAAATGGATGTTGCAGAAGTATTCTGATATTAGTCTACAATCATCGATGAGGTTCCTTTTTATGTCTTAATACCCTTCAAATACCTTCAGACCCAATTCGAAATCCTTTAAAGAGTCTTTTGGAGCCATCTACCCTTGGGGGCTTCAACATAGATTTTCCTAGTAATTATGCCTTTCATTCTCTAATTCTAAATGCAAGTGGCTGAAGTATTTTGGAAGTTTCCAAGGCCATAATAGCTTCATAAATGTGTCATATAACACCTCAACGGCTATGAATATTTTTCAATTTTTTTTTTTCAAATTGATAGGTATTTTTTATGTTTCTAAAATTTCCTCTATATGGGTTCTTGGTTTATCTCGGTTAGACATTGCTTATTAAAAGTTGTAGAGAGGAACGATGCAAATTTTGTCGCTTTTTATGTCCCAATACCTTTCAAACACCTTCATACCCAAATCATAAGCATTTGAAGCCATTTGGAATCATTTGAGTCATTAATAGTTGAATTGGCCAAAAATTGCAATTTTCCAATTTTAACAAATTTATTAAAAAGGGACACTAAATGAACAATAGAATTATGCAGCTAATATGAAATGGGTTGTGTAAAAAAACAACACCAACCTTAGATGTTATTGCTACGACATGTGATCTCTCCTTCTTTTCCTAATTTAATGTTTCATCTCAATGCCATCTTGGAAGATTGATCTTGTTGTTTAGACTTCTCTTATCTCTTATGGTCATCTCTCCCTCTTCTTCATCGACTTCTTCCCATGTTACACTAGATCTTCTACAAACCCATCTACAAACAATGTCTAGAATTGGTATAATTGATCAAACAAGTGATTTCTTCATATTGTTAGCATTTTTGTCTTTATGTTTTTTAAATTTATTCTATATGGATTCTTGGGTTAGTTAACATTAATATAACATTGCTTATTAATGTTTATAGAGAGGAACAATGCAAATATTGTCACTATTATAAGGTCTTTACATAAGGTCCCTCACTCCAAGGGCGGAGGTGGAAAAGGTGTTAAACAATTGGACGACTCACACCAAAAGTTGCAAACGTGTAGCAATGTGGCGGAATAATAATGCAGACCCACCCAGAAGCAAATCAACGGTGGAAATGGGTTCCCGCGCTAGAAAGTGCATGGTGGTTAAGCTTGGAAAAGGTGGAGTGAAAATTAAATTGTTTACCACGTGGCAAGCATTGGTGGAGTCCACTATGAAAAGCAGTTAAATTTAAACCGCTCATCACAAGTTCCGAAACCACCCAAGCATGTGTTCTATAATAGGTTTTTTCGAAGTTTTAAAAAATGCTTTTGTCGCTTGTTGCCTAGAGGAAAAGAACCCGCGGGAAACACATCGTTGTCCTCATCAACTGGAACAACACCCAAGAAGCTCACCGCATAGGTAGCTCGAAACCCTCAGTGTTTAGATTTTGTGTCCCAAATGGAGAAAACCCAAGACCTTTTTCCCTTCAATGAAAGTTCAGATGAAAACAAGAAGCTTGTATTTGATAGAGAAAGGGATATTTTTGACCCTGTTGTGTCCATGTGTAGTATTTCACAGTCTAAGGAGAAATTAATGGAGTTTAAGTCGCACGGAAAGGATGTAAGTAATGTTTTTGGTTCTTTTCTGTACTATTTTTGTGTCGAACAAACCGCACATTTCCCGGAATTTGTTTGTTGGTGTGCGGCGAATTATTCGCAGGGCGAAAGGGTAATCATTAATGTAAAAACGACCAAAATTCTATGCCCAGTAAATGCATGGACTGTCCGTGAGGTTCTACGTTAACCTGAAACATTTCCCAAAAACCCTGATTCATTTAACGAAGAAAATTTGGCAAAGTTTTATAGAAACTACAGTCCTGCAGAAAAAGACAAGTTTTTATTACAAGTCTTGAAAGATGGTCTATCGCATGAAAACCTATGTTCCCTTTGAGTATTGATGTCTTTCAGCGAGATATCAGTTAGTTTTGTCCTTGGTGAGTCAAATTTTAGGTCTAGATAGTGATAAGTCAATCACACAAGTTATGTTAGGTTTCCGTCTCCAAGTAATTTCACCAGAGTCACAGTCGAGTCTGGTGTGTTGTTTTAATTTTGATGAATCCCTAGCTGAAGCGATTCATGGCCAATTGGTGAATTTCAACCAGTTGAAGCATTTCAGATATCAGTCATATCTCTTGAAGTTGTTCATGTGTTAAAACGTTTCGGAATCCAAGTTTCTTGGTACCATCTTTTTTCATGACCTTCCTAAACAGGTCAATATGTTTGAGTTAACCCATAAAATCATGGTAGAAGTTTACATAATTATTTTTAATGCTGAAATGCCCAGAGTGTTAGAAGAAATGAAAGAAACTTTGCAGCCTACACCAAAATTCCAAATAGGTGATTGGTTCTTGTATAGAGAACATACTATAATTAGGGTGTATGGTTTTACTGGAGCACCATATCTGTTGCCATCCTTTTTAACGGCGAGGGTTTTTTCCTTGGAATTTATTAGACAAAGGTTGCATTCTGAAGAAGAACATTTCTATGCTTTCAAAAAAGCATCAGATGTGAAATTAACTCTTAAAGTTGGTCCATTCATCATTAAGAATAAGGCAGCCCTCTCTGTAGTAGAAAAATTACTGAATATTATGGATTTCCAAGAGGCTCAAAGGATTAATTATGATCCTCATCAAATTATATCACAAAGGAGACATCAAAATGGAAACAAGGCTTTTGATCATCAAATAGTAGAAGTATTGAAAGAAATGGCAAATTTATTGAAATTTGAACAAGATAATAAAGAGGCGAATATGGAACAAACAGGCAATTTGGAAATGCCAGTTCAGACACCATCTAAATATGATATCACCAATAAGTGAAGTATTTCAGAAGTTGATAGTATGGAATTCGATCAATAAGTTTCAAGGAAGAAATCAAAAGTGGAGCGATAGAAGGAAATTATTAGTATGGAGGAACGAGATTCAATTGTTCCAAAAAAAACTAGTTTGATTTCACAAGCACCTGCAAATATTATGCAGCAATATTATTTTTCAGAAATAAAGGTATCCAGAAGTAACTCTCAGTATAAGTCAAGATTTGATGTTCTTTCACAATATACATCAAAGAGGGAGTAGTCTTCAGAAGAAACTAAAAAATTATACCCTCAAGTAAGAATGCTGGCATAACAAAATGTTTCCCTTCTTACAGCTACAAATCCAGGAAGAAACACTATAAGGTTTGCAGTGGTAAACGATGAGAATGTTTCTGAACTGGAAGTTAATCTTGATGTGATTAATATACCCGATAAGATTCAATTGCATAAACAAACAGGAGATGTCCTTTATTCTGATTTATTGCAATTTAATTTAAAAATTTGTAAATTGCAGTCTATGTTAGCAAAGCTGGAGAGTCAATTGAGGGAAGAGAAGGTAGAAAACAAAGCAAATTCGATCCATATTAAAAGACTACAAGTGGACCTTGTGACTGTGGGAGCTGAGCCAGGGAACAACCAGTTTATCAAAAGGCTCATTGATGAAAAAGAAAATACCATTCAAATTCTCAAGAAAAAAATGAAAGTGCCAAATAATCAACATGTGCAATCTCCAGAGTTGACCTCATTACAACAAGAAAAGGAATCCATATATCAAGAAATGATGGATCACAAAGGTAAAATGTTAAAGTTACAAGATGAAAAGCATGCTTGGGAAAAACAAAGGATTGAATTGTTATCACAAATTTCATTGTTGAATACCAATTAGATTGGAACTGTGCAAGCACCAGAGAAGTGAGGGGATCAATCTCTATGTGTGGATGAAGGAAAAATGGAAAAGTCCTCCACTAAGGAACAGACCAGTGTTATGTCACAAATTAGTCTAAAATATGTAGAGATAGAAGAGTTGAAAGCAGAAAACCAGAAGTTGAAAGAGGAAGTAATTCGAAATTATGGAGCAAAGATAAAGGCTTTGAGTGATAGAAATCAACTACAAAAGAAAGTTGATGAATTAAAAAATAAATTGACAGGTCGGATTCCATTACACGGAGCTAAACACCTTATATGGGATGCAATATCAGTGGAAGTCACCAAATTCTGGTCTTATTTGAATTTTATAGCAGATAAATATGCTATAGAAAACATAGCTCTCCAGAGGTGTAAAGTGGCAAACGAGACATTACGCAAAAGGCCGTCAAAAACAACTCAAAATACAATCAGTTTGTTAAAAACTCTAACCCAATTAGATATGCAGAGTTTTGGAATCAAAGACAGACCATCAATCATCATTTCAGCAAGAAGAGTTATTGGCAAGCATGATCGTGTTAAAGAAGTAGAAGACATGGCGCAATAGATGGTCCTTGAAGTTAAAATTTTTAAGGAATTATTTCTGGGGACTTTTGAATGTGGTCTACCTTCTTTTTGGAGTGCCGATGGAAAAGTAATGACTCAAGAAAATTATCACAATTTGATAGTACAGGCTCGTATGGATCACTCAAAATTTGAAGGTTTGGTCAAAGGATTTACTGGAAAGACAATAATTGAGAAATTGACCAATGATTTTGTTATACTTGAAAAATTTGTAATGATTAAGAAGGGTTTGCCAGATGTATGTTATGCAGAATGCATAGAATTGGAGGTCATGGTAAAAGAAATGATGGATTATGGAATCCCAACTCAAGAGCAATGGAAAATTGTTGAAAGATTTGGGAAACAAAAGCACAGGTTATGTCAGGAATAAATATTCAGGTGTCTTAATTTTAAATGACAAATTGTGGTTCCTTTGTTAACTGCCCGTGTGTTACATCAGCCAGATTTCTTTGAAATTTCTTCTTTTGGCGAAGAATTCAAAGAACGTTTTCTATAAATTTTGATTTTACAAAGTAATAGGGGTTGGATCTGAAACAGAGATTCATATGTTGTTACTTTCTTCAGTCTTTTAATTTCTCTTTTGTGAATGTATTTTGTGTTACACCATCTTATCGCTTTGCCTCATAGTTGACTATAATATTTGAGTTGGAATTCATTTTGTATGCTCTCATCCACACATTTAAATATTGTTAATGTTCTCTCTTCCAAATTAATGCAGAATTCATCCTGGAATGAAGATTGGCTCAGTTATAACATATAAACAATATTTATCCCGACTTCCGACCTCCGACAAGAAGGATCGGCCACCCCTTCATTTATTATAAAATTGTTAACAACTATATTCAACCATTCACCTGTATACAGAATGGTGAACACAAGAAGGATCGACCGACCCTTCTTGCAGTCTAGAACTATTTTGAATAGAATACTCGGCACAAGAAAGTTCGGCCGACCCTTCATTTATGAGTGAATTGTAAAAATATTAAACCCGCCTAGGTTGGGACAACAATTTCAGACTTCCGAATTCCATAATGAATAGTTGGGATCGGTATATTGGCTATGTTATAACATATCAACAATATTTATCCCGACTTGCGACAAGAACAATCCACCACCCCTTCGTTTAGTAGACAACTATAGACACAGGTATATGTTACAATTCACCTGTATCCGGAGTGGTGAACACAAGAAGGCTCGACCGACCCTTCTTGCAGCCAAGAACTATTTTGAACATAATACTCGGCACAAGAAAGGTCGACCAACCCTTCACTTATGAGTGAATCGTAAAAATATTCAACCCGCCTAGGCTGGGACAACAATTCCAGACTTTCGAATTCCGCAATGAATAGTTGGGATCGGTATAGTGGCTAAGTTATAACATATCAACAATATTTATCCTGACTTACGACAAGAAGAATCGGTCGACCCTTCGTTTAGTAGACAACTGTAGACACCTATATGTTACAAGTCACCTGTATCCAGAGTGGTGAACACAAGAAGGATCGACCAACCCTTCTTACAGCCTAGAACTATTTTGAATAGAATACTCGACACAAGAAAGGTCGGACGACCCTTCTTGCACCCCCCATGAGGATTTCATTTCCTTTTCCAAAGACACAAATATATTGTGGATTGCGGATACCAATATTTCTTAAAATGTTCCCTCAATTCCGCTATCCCACAACCCGCAATGCAGATTCCGGGATGGGACAACAATTCCCGACTCCCGACTTCCGTAGTAAAAAGAGAGGAGTGGAGATTGGATAAGTTATAACATATAAACAATCTTAATCCTGACTTCTGACCTCCGACAAGAAGGATCAACCGCCCCTTTATTTAGTATAAAATTGTGAACACCTATATCCAGGAGTTCACCTCTATCCAAAATATTGAACACAAGAAAGATTGGCTGACCCTTCTTGTAGTCTAGAACTATTATGAAAAGAATACTTGGTAGAAGAAGGTTCGACCGCCCCTTCAGTGCATGGGAATTTTTAACAAAGGCAAGGTAGCCATTTAGTTATAGTCAAAATGCTTTGGTCTGGTGGAAAAGAAGAGATACGAAACAATCCAATCAATACTCTTTAATAAGTTTTATTTGTTATCTCTGTATGATTTGTAGAACTTTCTTGTCTAGTAATTGTCCAAGCTTAATTAAGGTTTCCATCTATTCAATGCATGTAAATTCCATTTTTAATATCAGAAATCTTTTCAAATTATCGAGTGGCCTACATATACTTTTGTCCAAATGTTCAACCTCTGAAGGCGAGGCTGTCAATTCATGTATATGAAGAATGGTGAACAATGAAAGAAGACTAAGCACAATAAGGGTCAGTCGACCTTTCATTCACGAGATAAATGTATACACAACAAAACCCCTTTCACTGGCCCCTTCGACATCACCTTGTAAACAGGTTGAAGTCTAACCCGAAGTGAATATGGGGGTTGCATAATCAAGATTCTCTTAACCATGGCGATTCACAAATGTCGTTACGATCTTCGCATAACATTCTATTTAACATCAACTAACTAATGGGATAGAACACTAGATGACTTCGCACTTGGAAGCTATTGCAGCATACAAAACTACTCTGAATCTCTACTGTATTCACCAGTTAGCTACGAATTCGTCAAACTATGTGTTTTTTCTTCACAATCACGCACTTGTATTCCAATTAATCAATGTGCAATTACCATTCACATACATATAAATTAAGTACAAAAACTCACATAAATTAAGATCGGTCACCCCTTCTATGATGATCGCTCGTTCTATGATCGTCCTTAGCTCAAACGAATCTGTAAAATGTGCATTTGATATCTCATGGATAATGCTAGTAGATTTGTTCTTAATCAATCAATTGATTTTGAAAATGAGGGGTCGTTCCTTAACCATCAATCATTATCATGAACATTTGCAAGTATACATCTAATATTAAAACACTAATTTATAATTATAGACATTGTATGCATTCTTATATTGACTACTTAATATTGACTGTTTTGCAGATAAAGCATGGTTGCGTTGTTGAGCCTCAGTAACTACTAGGAAATCCCTCTCTTTGAATTGACAAAAGAACACGACCATCACCTATTCACAAATGGATGGTATGTTGAGATGGAAGAACCAGATAATTTGTACCCGGATTTATATCTATTCTACTTGGATTATGAGGGAGCTCAAACTAAAGCTGGAATATTGACATATGCGGCTCCCGTTGAATATGATGAAAAATTGCGAGTTCAAGTTGAAGCAGTTGATGGTGAAAAGTGTTGCCTTCTACAGCTTGGTCTTATGGTTTCTAATTATCAACCAGATCTAATGAAAAGTGTTCCCGATCTAGATTCGGTTTCCTGTGCGAAGCAACAGTGCGTTTTTCCCTCGTATGATGTTTCTAATCATTTCGGAATTGATATCGCGTCATCCTTGAAGAAAGGAATATTGTCGGTATGGAGGAAAATAATGTTTGCTAGGAAAGCTTCCTCTGTATTGCATTACATGAATATTAATAAGAAGCCGATAAAGGTATGCCATGAAAAGATTCTTATGTACAACAGAAGCGTATTTCTCCAAAATATTGTAAAAGATGTGGACAAATATTCCTTCAAACAACTCAAAGGAAGTCCTTCTAAAGCGATGCTACGGAAAGTGACTAAGAGCTTCGAAAATTCAAAAGAAGTTCAACAACAGCAGATCAAATACTTTTTGTTCAATGAGAACGTTTTTCCCATTGACATAACAAGATGTGTTGTTGCGCCTCCACACTTACAATATCGAAAGGTTGATGAGGAGGTCGTGCAATAGATGGTTGTATCTCTTGTCCATACATTTACAACAACATTGAGAGATGATATTCTGTTGCCTTTCCATAAGGAGACCACATTGCCCTTTCTTCCTGGAAATGTAGAAGAAATTAATTTGCCATTAGTAAATTTTTATATATTGGATGGGCAGCATACTATTTCTGCGCAGAAAATAATCATTGTAGATGATCGATATAAAGAGATCCATTCAAGGTATCAGCATCAAACAAATCATCTTCTACATAGAGACGTTCCTCATAACACCATCAGCAAATTACACAAACACCAAAATTTGTTGAACAAGGAATTTGAAAACACTTCAATCATTTCTCAAGTTGAAAAAGCAAGGGAGAAATGGATATCCTGCAGTACTCCATCCCGCTCGAGAAAGGGAAACGTTTCCAGTGATGCTTGGCAGGTATATAAGTTTTCTTCTTGTCAATCAAAGTCTTTAAATTGATGGTTGTGTTATGAAATTAGCAAATTAACTGGAATATTCAATTTTATATGTTTGCAGTCTTTCCAAGATGAGTGTATGGATATCTTTCTTGTTCAAAATAAGGAGAGCCTTAAAGACAAGCTAACTCTTGTTTTGACATCCGATTGATTGTGGAGAAAATGGCAGTCTGTATTCGATCTTTACCAAAGTGGCTCCTTGCCATGCTCGCCCAAGAGCATCATTGAGGATGATTTTGTTCAAAATAAAATAAAGAGTTATGGCTATAATTTGTTTAGACCATTGCGTGATCTTGATGAAGATGAATTGACCGTTGTGGCGGACAATATAATCAACGGATCGGTTTGGATGAGCACATAAGTCAATAAAAACATTTGCGCACAAACTTTAAATCAATATTGCAAACGAATCAAGGACGAGAGGTCAACCAGGCATTCGACCGTTGAATATTTCAAAGTTAATAATGTTCAAATTGATCAATCACAGACTGTCACTGACGATAACGTCATTGAAATATATAAAATTACACCAAACCATCTCCAGCAACTGTGTAGTATTTTATGCTCCGGAAAGCAAGCAAAATCTCTGAGTAAAAAGAGAAAGAATGAATCTGAAGTGGATAATCGTACCAAAATACCAATTGATGCTCAAAAAATATTGAATCTATATATCAATAAAGAGAGGATGCGTATGTCCATTGACGACGTCAAAAATAGTTCACAGTTTGCTTGTCAATGTTGTTATCCTAAATCTTTGGTTAGGACACTAAGATTAATTTCATTCTTTGGTGCGACAATCATCTGTGAATTTGTTGATGTGGATATGTGTAATTGTGATAGTCCATTGACAGAACAAGACATACTTGAGTTTTTGTACTACTTAGAAACTAATGAAGAGGCATGTACTTGTATTTTTTTAGCTGATATGGAAAACTCTTGTATGATTTCTAAAGCTTTCATAGTTTTCAGCAAGAAATCAAAAAAACATGTTACACCGAATTATGCTACAAAGGGAGTTTATAGAGAATTCTACAGGGACTTGTTTATAAGATTCTCTATTATACAGTGTTGGAGCATTGGAAGGGATAAGGATATTTTATCTACTTCTGAAATTGATATGGATTGGAAGGATGAGTACCTACCAATGATTGATTTACCTCGGCCCAAGGTTGACAACAATAGTGCGAGAAGCCATGTGTTTGCAAAATAAAGGACACAGGAATTTTGGGATCCCATAGTTTCCAAATATGTCACTTCTAAAGGAACAATTCTTTCGTTGTACGCAAGAGATAAGCTTCTTCGTTCATTGATGAGGGCTCCAAATAGAATAGTTATTTCTATTGTGGAGACAGTATAGAAAGAGCTGTTTATGAACAGTTTCTATCATAAATTGGGTGTAACACAAGGTATTTGTATGAACATTTTCAAATGTCTTTGATTTTATTTTACTTTTCTAAAACAAGGTATTTCTATTAACATTTTCAGATGTCTTTGAGTTTATTTTACTTTTCTCAGTTGGTTATCTTCAATAACTTCTTCAAATTCCTATTCTACCATAGCTTCAAATAAAGAGCACACCTAGGTATAATCCAATCAAATTGTACTATCTGATGACGAAAGTGGATGTGATAGAGAATCCACTAAGAACTACCAAACAGGAGCACAAACAGGACAAGAAGGTAAATTTTTTTTTTCAAAGATCATGGTTAAATTAACTAAATTATGAAAGGGGATAGTTACCTTGAATACTTGCAAAAAATTATATAAAATGTGTACCTGCAAATTTCCAAGTCAAACATGTGGATCATCCACAACCAGAGCTGGCATCGACGATGCCCCTGGATATTCGCCACCAAATAATATTGGAGAATAATGGACCAGGCGAGAGCTTGGAAAATAATGAACAAGGCGATAGCTTGGTGTCAAAATGCGGTGTCTCCAGCGATGTTACTCATCAGTCAAATGTTGGCTTTCCATTGATAGGTAAAAGACAAAGAATATTTTCTACTGAAATTTATAAAACAAATTTATTCCGAAGTATATAATGACAAGCAATATTTCTATACAACTCCCCATACAAAAATGTTATTGATATTAGTAATGGAAGGTTTTCTATTTTGCAAGAAAGCCACACAAAATGACTCCAAAAGAGAAATAAAAAAGGAAATAAAAAAAATATTGTTGGAGGGGAAAGAGTAAAAAATGGGGAAGAGATTACTAATGTTGAATTTGAATTTAAAAATAGAAGAACTTCATATAAGTCACGATCAAATGCCATTGTATTGTTGGATTTACTTCTTTCCAAATTCAATGTTGGGAGTTAGTCATCTAAATGTAGTGTCAACGAGGGGAAGCCACTGCTTGCAAAAATTTTGATGGCATGCGGTAAAGATAAATCATATGAGAAATTTTATTTATTTATTTGGTTTCGAGAGAGATGTACCTACTATCAAGAAGGAAATACACAAAAAATATGGAGAGTGTGTGGACAGAGTTCCCAATGAAAACTTCAGAAATTAATGCATCAATAATTGTTTTGGAGGGTGATGGTGAGAAAGGACTTCCATTTCAAAACTGTATTTTGAGTAAGCCCTTTATTGAATCGTCCCTTAGGACAGATACTGAATTGGTACTTGGACTTTGGCAACATTTTAGTAAAATACATGAATCAACTGATATCAGAACCTTCAATGCCTTCTCCTAGTTGAATCGTAGTTGAGTGACAGCCATCAAATGTAACCTATCATTGCCTATTTCTAGATGTAATCTATCATTGCCTATTTTAAATCATTCAATGTGTTTTCTAGTTTTTTCCCGAGACGTTGCTATTTTGGTTTGAATGTAACATATTGTTAGTTATGTGTGATGCTTTTATTAAATCAATTGAATCTGTGAAATTTTGGGTGATTTTTGTATTAATCTTTGGAAATCAACATCTTCATGTACAATTGCATGGTTGTGATCATTAACTTCATGAAAAAAGTGTTGTTGTTGTTGTTATATATATAGTTATTGTTCTTGTATGCAGTAAGGATATCACCGCAAAAGAAACTATTGTTCCTGGGAGTAGAGGGATTTCTCTTTGGAGTTCGGATGTTATCGAACATTGGAGATTCTTCCAAACAACCTCATTTTGTCCATAATTGCCATCGTTATTATACACGCATGTTCAGCCCCGAAATTATCCGTGTTGCCAGATAGCATTTCGACGTTGCTCTGTGGTTTTCCTCGCTCGACAACATGGAAATTAAAAATTTCCTTGGTATATTTGAATGGTTGAAAAATGAAGAATTTGTATTTACTTGGGGTCGAGAGCAATGTAAACTTAGTACTATTTATAATCACTCAATGTCTACATACTATAATGTTGGTGAAGTACAGAACATATACAAAAATTCGTTCAAGGATGTACTTATCCAATATGGAGATATATATAAACAAACAGACATGTTGTTTATAAATGAAGGGCAATTTCAATCAGCAGACAATTGCAAGGAAACCTGCTTGAAAATGCCAACTAGTTGGAAATTTGACGGTTCCTAAGAGACAGATATAACTATAAAAACAATGTTGTGTTGTTTTTTGAATTATCTCGGGCCTCGTTAAAAAATGGGGCGTTGGTTAAACACATTGAAATTGAAATGACCATCATATTATACAAAAGAAATTCATTTAGTGATTTGTATATTTTTTACAACTCCTGCATTTAATTGATGTAAGTTTTATTGCACAGTTCTCATATTATTTATGGACATCGTACCATGTATCTAGTAATGTGTTTCAAAAAGTGTTGAACATGAAAGCAATATACTTAGAAATATTGAACCATAATATTTTATTGACTAGGTTGTGTGTGTGTTTTTTGTTTGCAGATAGTACTAGAAGATTTGTTTCTAGTAAATCATTGATAATTTTTTATTTCAATGGCATTTTGTTACATGCATTACATAGAAAATAGAAACCTTGATTGCGACGACCACCGAACATCGAAACATCAACAAAGTATTATTTTATATGGCCAGGATTAAGGGAGTTTTTTGAAAAATGCTTTACTATTTTTGAGGTTGGCGTATGGACATCTGCTAAATGAAAAAACGTTGACGAGTTTTTTCCTAGATTATTAGAAAGAATAGGATTGAAAAGGGAACTATTTAGATTAATTTTAACACATCAAGATTGTTCTTCCGTAGCCAAAGAGAGTTTTTAGGGTGATGGAAATCCTAATGTTATTCACAAGCCTTTGAGTATAGTTTGGGACACTTTGATCCATGGTTGTTGGGATCGGACAAATACTGTGATTGTCGATGACTCCCAAGAAAAACATGTTTCTAACGAGGAAGGAAACTATATTATAACAAAAGCTTATGATTCTGACGATGTCAATGACACATTTTTGATAGATCGATTATGGCCTTGCTTACTGCAGCTGACTGAATGGCGTGAGCGATGTGAGGTCAATTGTGTATAAAATGAAAATGAAAGTCTTTTGTTAAATAATACACTTGAATGTTTGTTTGTACTAGTATGTTCAATTTCACTGTGATTATAATTCTTGTAAAGTGTCGAGATTGGGTTTCCGAAAATGCAAAAATCAGAGTTTGAAATTGCTAAAATCTGTTTTAAAATTTCAAGATTAAGTATTGGATTTGTAAAAAGTAGACTTCCAAAAGGGCGAGTGGCAATCTGCCCTTGGAAAATCAAATGAATGGGGGAACCATAGAAGGAGAGAACTGGAGAAACTTTGTACTTGGGGAATTGTAATGTTTTACAATCTTAAAAGAATTTCAGTTGTGTATAAAGTTTCCTTGATTCATTTTGGTTTTTCATACATACATCTAGTACCTCTCTTTAAATTGTATTGTTAAATCATAAAACATATAAATCTGTGTTCTCTATTTATCATTCATATGATTTATATGCAGGTTATGCATCAGTAAATTTCTTTACTTGATTCATATTGTTTCACATTCCGCAATTACATAACAGTCATTATCATCATATTAAGTTAATTTGCTCAGTTAAGTTATTAAGCATCTAATTAACAGCTCCTTAACTAGGCTTATGCCTATCATTCTAAGAACATACAGGAGGAACCCATCCATCAATGAGGTTGTGACATGGTGTTCTTGGATATCAGTCTGTGAAATGGTGTTCTGTTGAATTGTTGCTAGTCCTCTACTTTGTAGGTTAATAATTCTTTGATGTACTCTAGTAACACTATCATTAGAACTTTTCAGTATTTTTTCAAGTGAAAGGAGTCCTCTAGTAGGTGATATGATAAGCATATCCCTTCTATTTTCCTACTGAGGTGTAGGTGTACCAAGAATTACAGTCAGTTGTGCGAATATTTCTTGTTCATAGGTAGATGCCTATGACTGGCTATGAGTGACAACCGATCATGTTCTTGCTGGAGGATGTTTATGAGTATTATGTTTAGGCATATTTTAATTCAATCCCTCCTTCTAGTGCCATTTTTTGAAGCCTCGAGTGTGTATGTGCTGGAATCGGTTCCAAATCTCTCAACAGAGGGAGAAAACCCAACCAAAGGCTTTAGATAATACTGCGCAATTATTACCCTATCCTCGAGCTGTTTGGGTTGGTGATCTTCGACGGATACAAAGGCCTCTGCTGGCACTTGTGGTTTTGATCCTAAAAGGATATGTCTTCCAATGAAGGAAAACAAAGTGTGTTCAGTCTAAAACAAATCTACCTAGGAAGGAAAATCTAAGCTAAGTTAGACCTACTCTAAAAGGTGTCTTGTTTAAATCCAGATTAACTTGATGTGAAAATAAATAAGTACATTCATCCACTTAACAAAAATGTGAAGAATATCAATTCCTTATTTGCTTAAGTTATAATCAATCAATTAAAATTAACTAAATGCAATATTAAGTGTTTAAGCTCATTCAAGATTAGCCTGTAACCAATATGTGAATTGAAAAATTAACATAGATTATAATTTACTATAAATCATTTGCAAAAATTGATAAATATTTTTGTTGAATAAATTTAATTAAAACATAATGCATATACAGATCTAACATAAGGAAAAATCCAGATTAACAATCTTTACATGAAATAATATTTGCAAAGGATTAAACAACATAGATAATAACATGAAGTAGAAATCAATATTTACCAAAGAAATTTGATCAATGAACAAAAGATGATGCAAGAGAATAGCTTTACTGTATTAATGAAAGTTTGTAAGAAAGTACAAGATCAGCATAAAACAGAGCATCTCCGGTCTTCTTTTGTCGATTTCTACCCCAAAAATGATCATCCCTTGCCTAAGAGAGATCTACCCCTTAAATAATAAATTACAAAAATAACACAAAGGATAAATTCCACTTAAACAGGGATTACAAAATCAGAATATTCTATTAGTGAGGAAATCTTCCCACTTGTCCCAAACTTCTATCAATTCATCTATATCTAGATAATGAGGATATTCGAGCCCCAGCTGGGTATCACACATGAAACCTTCAATCTCATTTTTGGATATTTTATGCCATGTGCGGATAAACATATATATCTTGGCCTCCAAGGAAACATGTTGCTTAATCAACCAATCCACGTCTTCACTTTCGATATGCTCAATCTGCAGGATTTTCTCCTTGACTTGATCACAACGGGCTTCGACCTATTCTATCATCAATTTTGGTGGATCTACCCCCTCGATGAACCCCATTGCAAGGAATGCCAATATCTCCATGAGATTATCCGATGCATACCATCTTCTTCTGCAAAGGGCTTGAGCCTGGTTGATAGTATCATGTACCATGTCAATAACATTCTCCCAAGCTCACACAGCAGCTCGGATCCTTTTGAATTTGAGGCTGTCCAACTCAGGGATATCAGCTGGCTTATCTTCAATATACTTCTACCAATCCATGATGTCTTCTACAACTTTAGAAGCTTGTTTTGTTTCCTCTGCTTGTTGGGCCAAGGTGCCAACCATTTTTCAAATACAATGTAAGTCTCATGGATTTCACCCAAGGTAGTAAATAGCTTAGCTAGAAGCCACTGATGCTCCAGGTTGACATGATTAGCTAGGTCCTTGAACTCTTGCTATGAAAACCTAGAAAACACAGAGGAGGTTGCACTTGCAGTTGCATCCTTTGCTATTGTTCAAGCACAACTATCTTTTCAGCGTTGGCAGTGTCCAAAGCTTCAGCATCTTGCAATTGGACTTTAAGAGAAGCATTTTGTTCTTGAACGTCTTCAATCTTATTTTCAAATGCTTTTCTCAGTTCACGAATGTTAGCTTCATGTTCTTCATTGGCCTTAACCAGCTTCTCTTGAAGTTTCTTGAGCTCCTCCTTCTTGACATCAATTTATTTATTCAGTTTGATTACTGAATCAAAATTTGCACCTTCAAAAGCACCCAAGGCAGAAGCATTATCCAGTGCTTATTGTTGTATGTCATTTGATTGCTTAGCCCAAATGATTTGATTAGGAAAGGGTCCCTGCAACACATCCTAATCTCTGTGTTATTTTTCATCATTTAATTCAATATATATAGGATCTTAACTGAAAGAACAACATGTACAACATATCAAGCATAAGAGACAAGAGACAAGAGACACAAAACATTTCACCAGGGAAAACCAAGAAGGTGAAAAACCCTACAACTTCCTCAAAGATAGAATAACCATCAATACAATGATCACCATGATCAAACCCAAGAGATAGATATCTTCAACAGCATGCTCCTCCTCCTCTACTTGTGTGCATCCTCCTCTTCTCTCACTAATGCAAAGTGAGTGAATAATAGAATGTGTAAAAAGAGAGAGACACATTCTCTATTTATACAATAACTCACTTGACCTTTACTCAACTAGATCGGCCCCAACTTAACCATTTAACATAATGCTGACTGGGCCGACCCCAACTAGGGTTTTCTAATAACCCTTTGGCCCACACAACTCATATAGGGCTGACCCCAACAAGGTGGTCTAATAACCCATCAAATATAAGTTACGATGCTTAAAACATAAATTGTGACACATGCAAGTACAATTGACGACACTTCCAATCGGAGTAATAATACATCTCCGTTGGGAATACAATAAAGTACAAATACAATATACAAGTGAATATCTTCCGCAGTTACAAATATATCAACACTCCCTCTTAACTAGGAAGGTATTCTCTTGACACAAGTCACCAATACATATCGACACAAGTCTTCAATTCTGGAGCTGCATCATCGTCACTGGATCACGAAGCATCATCATCATCACTGCTGCTATACTCGACATATTGATCACTGGGCTAGCTCTTTAATTATTCTCGTCATAGGAATTTCTACAGAGTCAGCCCTTTTTCATGCTAGATGTAGGCCCACCTCCTATAGGTCTTCATCATCCGTGCGAATGGTCTGATAGAGGTGGTGTCTCAGGACTAATAACATGCAGATGCAATACCTAACCAAAGTATCCTAGGAACATTTATGTTCCTAAGCACGACCAACAAGATCTCTCATAGGACTGATTACATGCATCTCCTTCACAATACCTTTAAAGAACATCCCAGGAACATTTATGTGCCGCAGCACGACCAGCAAGATCTCTAAAGAGCATCCCAAGACTAATCATGAGCACACAGCTCAACCCATGGGATCTCCAGGACTGATTACATGTGAATAGACAATACATTTAAAGAGCATCCCAAGATCATTTATGTGCCGCAGCATGACCAGAAAGATCTCTAAAGAGCATCCTGGGACTGATTACATGTCTCCATAGCAATACCTCGAAAGAGCATCTCGGGACTGATTACGAGCACATAGCTCAACCCATGGGATCTCAAAGGACTAATTACACGCTACTTGCACAACCTGCCACATATCATCTCTGACCTCGAAGTATCATCCTGATACTCATGATCCAACTAATCATCATCGCAGGGTGCATCAATCTAATGCACATCATCCATAGCATCATCCTGATACTCATCTCAAATGATCATCCTGATCATCGTCACTGCATTATCCTGATGCATATAATCCAGAGTATCATCATGATACTCATCTCAAATTATCATCCTGATCATCGTCACTACATCATCCTGATGCATATCATCCAGAGTATCATCCTGATACTCATCACACATGATCATACTGATCATTGTCACTACATCATCCTGATGCATGTCGTCCAGAGTATCATCCTAATACTCATCACACATGATCATCCTGATCATCCAAAGCATCCGCCTAATTCATATACATATACATGATCCAACTGATCATACAAAGCATCCACCTAGCATATCCAAAGCAGTAACTAGAGCATCGTCTTGATGCTCATCACACAACGTTTACATCCACAGCCATGGGAAGGATCCTCCTCTCACCATGGTTGTAATGGCTCCAGCAAATGTGTGCCATCACTTCTTCTTTGAAGTATCTTCTATCTAAAGAACACCAAGCCTCTCTCTAAAGTACTCAAACTTCACTCTGGCTAGTTGTTTCGTCAACACATCTCCAACTTGCTCATCCATCGCAACATACAGGAGCTTCACTACTCCTCTCTGCACCATATCCCTGATAGAGTGATATTTGATCTCAATGTGCTTCGATGTGTCATGGAACATCGGGTTCTCAGATAGCTTCACACAACTCTGGTTGTCACAAAAGATACCAGCAGCATCCAACGGGAGATCAAATAACCTAGACAGTAGCTTTCTCAGCCATACTTTCTCACAACTAGCCAAACAAGCTGCAACATACTCTACTTCGGCTATACTTAGTGCTATGCAAGACTACTTCCTTCTAAACCAAGAGATCACACCTGATCCCATACCGAAGTAGCACCCAGAAGTGGTCTTCTTATCTGCATTATTGCCTGCCCAATCTGAATCAACATAACCCTGCAAGTTAAAATTTTGATTCACATCATACTTGAGCCCATAATCAACTGTACCCTTCAGGTACCTCAGAATATGCTATATAGGAACCAGGTGAACACTTCTTGGATCCGTCAAGAACTGGCTCAATGTGTTCACCACAAAGCAAATATCTGGTCTCGTGTTCGTTAGGTACATCAAGGACCCAATCATCTGACGATACACAATGAAATCAACCGGCTTAGATGAAGCATCGCACAAAAGCTTCAGTTTTGATGCCATAGGTGTGGTCATGGTCTTGCAGTCCATCATCCCGAACCGCTTCAGGATCTCTACTGCATACTTCCCTTGTCCAAGGAATATTCCATCTACACTCTGCCACATGTCCATACCTAGAAAGTACTGAATCATCCCCAAGTCCTTCATCTTGAACCCGGTTGCAAGCATCCTCTTGGTGTCAACAATCAACCCATCATCACTTGTAACAAAAAGGTCATCCACATACAGTAGTAGTATCACAGGATTGCCTTCCTCAACCTTGTAGTAAATTTTGGAATCCTCTTTACTCTTAGTAAATCCCAAACTGGATAGAAAGTTGTCTATCCTACCATACCAAGTCCTAGGAGCTTGCTTCAAGCCATATAAGGCTTTCTTCAATCTGCACACATATGACTCCCTGTCATGTGTCTCAAAACCAAGTGGATGCTCCACATACACTTCCTCTTCGACTACACCATATCCATCTAGTGTATCTTCCACTTCATTACTGTAGCTAGAGCAAGTATTGTTCTAATGGAAGTGTATCTGGGTATAGGTGCAAAAAGTCTCTATCCCTCTTTTTGGGAGAAGCCATGAGCCACAAACCTCGCTTTGTATTTCTCTATGCTACCATCTGTAACATGCTTGATCTTATAGATCCACTTGGAAGTCACAACAAACTTTCCTTTTGGTCTTGGGACCATATCCCAAACATCATTCTTCATGATCGACTGGTATTCCTCGATCATGGCATTCTTCCATTACTGCATCCCAGATCCTGGGAACTTCAGATTCTTCAATATCTTCAATAGATATTTTTTTTTGAATTTTGTTGCCAGAACAAATGTTGTAGTCCTTCTTTTGTAGGTGTTTGTACACGGTCTTTCCTACAAGACAAGTTCAATTGCATGATTAGAAACTTCTCATAATTTTCAGAACAAAATCTTACACATAAGAGTATATGTCATACAATCATGCAATTATTTTAGCCAATGCTTCAATACAACATTTATCCATATCCTGTAACTTTCTAGATGCCTTCCATCTCTACCAGAACATTGTTAAGAGTTTGCACTACTCCCAACATGTCAGCAAAGAGGTTTCATTCTAGATAAGTATGTTAGTTTTTCAGAATTTTCAATCTGATTTAAGATATTAACTGAGAGAATAACATGTACAGCATATCTACAACATATCTATAGCATATCAATCATGGAAATAATAATGCAAGCACACAAGAGACATAGAGTTTTATCGGGGAAAACCAAGAAGGTGAAAAACCCCACAACTTCCTCAGAGATAGAAAGAGCAATGATACAACCAAAGTACAAGAGATAGTCTTATCCTAGCAGCAGATCCTCCTCCTCACAAGTGTGCCACTTTTCTAATGAGAGAAGTGTGAGATGAGATGATCAAATAGAGATCCCGATCTCTATTTGTACTTGTCATGTCTTTCCCAATAAACTAATGGGGCCGACTTGTCTAGCTTAGCCTAATAACCTTTACTAGATCATCCTTAACTTAACCACATAACATAATGCTGACTGGGACGACCCCCAATAGGGTGGTCTAATAACCCTTTGACCCACATGGACGACCCCCAATAGGGTGGTCTAACAACCCTTTGAACCACATGACTTATACAGGGCTGACCCCAACAAGGTGGTCTAATAACCTGTCAAGTATAAGTTACGACACTTACAATATAAATGACAACACTTCCATATAGAGGAAAAATAACATCTCTATAGGAATACAAACACTTCCGTGTAGAGGAATAATACCATCTCTATAGGAGTACAATATACATATATGAAATACATTCCGAAGTTACATATACATCAACACTCCCTCTTAACTAAGAAGGTATTTCTTGACACAGATCTACTAACACAAGTCTTCTTCTATGGATCATCATCATCAATGCATCGTCCTTGAATCATCGTCATCATCACTGTTGCTGCTATCTCAATCAACCTCTGAATCTACTCATCATAGGAAGTTCTACAGAACCAGTCCTTTTTCATACTGGGTGTAGGCCCACCACCTGTATGTCTTCATCATCACTGGCCATACTATGGAATCCTCATGACTTATTACGTCTGTCACAAAACCTCGAAAGAGCATCCCAGGCTATTATGGGTACACAACTCCGACCTATAGGATCTCCCAGGATCTTTTACATGTGATAGTCACAAAACCCTAAAAGGGTGTCTTGCCAAGCAAGAATCCTAAAGAGCATCTAAGGCCTTTTTCATCCTGTCTAGATCTCTAGGTCTGATTACATGTGACTCCTACAACAAAACCTTAAAAGGGTGTCTTGCCAACCAAGACCCTTAAGAGCATCTGAGGCATTTTTCATCCTATCCAGATCTCCAGGTCTGATTACATGTGGTCATGGAAATGCCTTGAAAGAGCATCTGAGGCCTTTTTCATTCTGTCTAGATCTCCCAGGTCTACTTACATGCCATAGAACAATGCCTTGAAAGAGCATCTGAGGCCTTTTTCATCCCATCCAGATCTCCCAGGTCTACTTACATGTCCTCCTAGAGCAATGACTTGAAAAAGCATCTAAGGCCTTTTTCATCCTGTCCGAATCTCCCAGGTCTACTTACATGCTCATCTACACAACTTATCCATGGCCACAGAGTATCAACCTGATACTCACCATACATCATCCTGATGTACACATGATCATCCTAATCATCAACACTGCATCATCCTACTGTAGGTGATCTGGAGCAACATCCTGAAGCTCATCATCCATGATCATCCTCATCATACAATGCATCCACCTGATGCATACACAGTATCTGCCTGATACATATCATCATTCATGATCTACCTGATCATACAATGTATCCGCCTAATACCTATACAACTACATGATCCACCTGATCATACCTGATACATATCAACATACATGATCTACCTGATCATACAATGTATCCACCTGATACATCTATAGATACATACACATGATCCAACTGATCATATCCAGCATCCAACATGATGCATACATACATATACATATAAATGATCCAACTGATCATATCCAAGCATCCAACATGATGCATATACATATAAATGATCCAACTAATCATATCCAAGAATCCAACATGATGCATATACAGAGCTATACCTAGAGCATCATCCTGGTGCTCATCATCCAGTGCTTATATCCACAGCAATGGGAAGGATCCTCCTCTCACAATACTTGGAATGGCTCCAGCAAATGTCTCCATCACTTCTTCCACAAACTGTCATCAATCTAAAGAACACCAAGCCTCCCTTTGAAGTATTCAAACTTCACTCTGGCTAGTGGTTTCATTAGCACATCTGCAATCTGCTCATTCATCGCAACATACAGGAGCTTCACTGCTCCTCTCTGCACCATATCCCTGATATAGTGATATTTGATCTCAATTTGTTTCAACCTGTCATGGAACACTGGGTTCTCAGATAGATTCACACAACTCTGGTTGTCACAAAAGATACCAGTAGCCTCTAGTGGGAGATCAAATAACTCAAATAGTAGCTTCCATAGCCATACTGCCTCACAACTAGCCGAACAAGCTGCAACATACTCTGCTTCGGTTGTACTTAGTGCTACACAGGACTGCTTCCTGCTAAACCAAGAGATCACACCTGATCCCATACTAAAGCAACACCCAGATGTGCTCTTCCTATCTGTAGCACTGCCTTCCCAATCTGAATCAACATAACCCTGCAGGTTAAAATTTTGATTCGTATCATACTTGAGCCCATAATCAACTATACGCTTCAGGTACCTCAGAATAAGCTTTACAACAACCAGGTGAACACCTCTGGGATCTGTCAGGAACTGCCTCAATGTGTTCACCACAAAGCAAATATCTGGTCTTGTGTTCATCAGGTACATCAAGGACCCAATCATCTAATGATACATAGTGACATCAACAAGATTAGATGAAGCATCACACAGAAGCTTCAGGTTCGATGCCATAAATGTGGCCATGTCCTTGAGTCCATCATCCCGAAGCTCTTCAAGATCTCTACTGCATACTTCCCTTGTCCAATAAAGATTCCATCTGCACTCTGCCACACCTCCATGCCTAGAAAGTAGTGCATCATCTCCAAGTTCTTCATCTCGAACTCAGTAGCAAGCTTTCGCTGTGTGTCAGCAATCAATCTATCCTCACCTGTAACAAACAGGTCATCCACATACAAAAGTAGTATTACTGGATTGCCTTCCTCAACCTTGTAGTAAAGGTTGGAATCCGCTTTACTCTTGGTAAATCCCAAACTGGATAGAAAGCCATCTATCCTGCCATACCAAGTCCTGCACATATATGACTGTAACTTTTTCAGAATTTACTTCAATCTGATTTAGGATATTAACTGAGAGAACAACATGTACATCATATCTACAACATATCAATCATGGATAATAATGCAAGCACACAAGAGACATAGATTTTACTTGGGGAAAACCATAAAGGTGAAAAACCCCAATAACTTCCTCAGAGATAGATAGAGCAATGATACAACCCAAGCATAAGATATAGACATCTGCTAGCAGCAGCTTCTCCTCCTCCACAAGTGCGCCACTCTCCAAAGAGTGTGTGTGAGAATAGAATGATGAAATATAGTGCCTCCAGCACTCTATTTATACTTGACTTAACTTGCCTAATAACCTTTACTAGGTCGGCCTTAACTTAACCACATAACATAATGCTGATTGGGCCAACACCCAATAGGGTGGTCTAATAACCCATCAAGTATAATTTACGACACTTACAATATGGATGACGACACTTCTGTATAGAGGAATAATAACATCTCTATAGGAATACAAACACTTCCATATAGAGGAATAATAACATCTCTATAGGAATACAATATACATATATGTGAAATACATTCTGAAGTTACATATACATCAACACTCCCTCTTAACTAGGAAGGTATTTCTTGACATAGGTCTTCTAGCACAAGTCTTCTTCTCTGGATCATCGTCACTGATGCATCGTACTCAAGTCATCGTCATCGTCACTGCTGCTACTATCTCAATAAATCTCTGAATCCACTCGTCATAGGAAGTTCTATAGAGCTTGTCCTTTTTCATACTGGATGTAGGCCCACCACCTGTAGGTCTTCATCATCAGTGGCCATACTGTGGAACCTAGGACTGATTACATGCGTCAACAAAACCTAGCGTAGACTATAGGTTCTTTTACATGTTAACCTTCGCAAAACCTACTCAAAGCATCCCAAGATGTTACGAGCACACTGCTCTACCTGTCTGGATCTCGATAGAGCATCCCAGGCTGTTATGAGCACACCGCTCTACCTATCCAGATGTTAAAGCATCTTTTCTATGTGAACTTCCACAAAACCTACTCAAAGCATCCCAGGATATTACGAGCACACCGCTCTACCTGTCTGGATCTTGATAGAGCATCCCAGGATGTTATGAGCACATTGCTCTACTTTTCCAAATTTTAAAGGATCTTTTCTATGCGAAACCATAGCAAAACCTACTCAGAGCATCCAAGGATGTTATGAGCACACCGCTCTACCTTTCTGGATCTCGATAGAGCATCCGAGGATTTTATGAGCACACCACTCTACCTGTTCGGATTTTAAAGGACCTTTTCTATGCTACCCTCACAACCTGTCCACGGCCACAGAGTATCAACCCGATACTCACCATACATCATCCTGATGTACATCATCACATGATCAACCTAATCATCGTCATAGCATCAACCTGATGCATATCATCTGGAGCAACATCCTGAAGCTCATCATCTATGATCATCCTAATCATCATCATAGCATCAACCTGATGCATATCATCTGGAGCAAGATCTTGAAGCTTGTCATCTGTGATCATCCTGATCAAACTCATAGCATCAACCTGATGCATATCATCTGGAGCAACATCTTGAAGCTCGTCATCTGTGATCATCCTGATCAACATCACAGCATCAACCTAATGCATACCAAGTATCTACCTGATACATGTCAAATACATGATCCACCTGATCATAGAAGTATCCACCTCATTCATATCATCATACATGAATAACTTGATCATACAAGTATCCACCTGATACATATACAAATACATGATCTACCTGATCAGAGCATCCAACTGATGCATATACAAAGCAATAACTGGAGCATCGTCCTAATGCTCATCATCCAGCACTTACATCCATAGCCATGGGAAGGATCCTCTTCTCACCATGCTTGGAATGGCTCCAGCAGATGTGTCCATCACTTCTTCCTTGAAGTGTCGTCGATCTGAAGAACATCAAGCCTCTCTCTGAAGTACTCGAACTTCACTCTGGCTAGTGGTTTCATCAGTACATCTTCTACCTACTCATCCATCGCAACATACAGAGGCTTTACTGCTCCTATCTGCACCATATCCCTAATATAGTGATATTTGATCTCAATGGGCTTGGACCTGTCGTGGAACACTAGGTTCTCAGACAGCTTCACACAACTTTGGTTGTCACAAAATATACCAATAGCCTCTAGAGGTAGATCAAATAACTCAGACAGTAGCTTCCGAAGCCATACTGCCTAACAACTAGCCGAACAAGCTGCAACATACTCTGCTTCGGCTGTACTCAGTGCGACATAGGACTGCTTCTTGCTAAACCAAGAGATCACACATAATCCCATACTAAAGTAGCACCCAGAAGTGCTCTTCCTATCTGCAGCATTGCCTGCCCAATTGGAATCAACATAACCCTGTAGGTTAAACTTTTGATTCGCATCATACTTGAGCCCATAATCAACCATACCCTTCAGGTACCTCAGAATATGCTTTATAGCAACTAGGTGAACACTCCTCAGATCTATCAAGAACTGGCTCAATGTGTTCACCGCAAAGCAAATAACTGGTCTCGTGTTCGTCAAGTACATCAAGGACCCAATCATATGACGATACATAGTGATATCAACTGGCTCAGATGAAGCATCACACAAAATCTTTAGGTTTGATGCCATAGGTGTGGCCATGGCCTTGCAGTCCATCATCCCGAACCTCTTCAGGATCTCTACTGCATACTTCCCTTGTTCAAGGAAGATTCCATCTGTGTTGAGATATTGTAACTTCTAAGAATATTATATTTGTACTTTATTATTCCGGAGATGTTTCATTCCTCTGTGAAGATCTTATTGTATATCCGGAGATGTTTATTCCTCCGTCGGATTGTGGTAACTTGGGTTATTAGACTTCCCTAGTGCGGGTCGGCCCTGTATGTGTTATATGGGTCAAAGGGTTATTAGACCACCCTAGTGGGGTTGGCCCAGTCAGTTGTAATTGGGTGTTTAACCCAGTGGTAAAGTTGGGGCCGACCTAGTTAATATAAAGTACAAGTTGGAGATGTGTATATATAGAATAGGTGTGTTCCTCATTTGACACACTTCCCTCACTTGAAATGTCGCGCACTTGTGAGAGAGAGGTATGCTATGGAGGAGGAGGAGATCATATTTTTGGTTTTCATATTTGTATATTCCTGGTCATCTATATTGTGGAAGCTTTGCTGGGTTTTCTACCCCATGATGGTTTCCCAGGATAAATTTGTCTCTTGTGTTTATGCTGTGCTTGTTGTTTTTTCAGTGATCCTATATATGCTATTATTGTGAAATGGAATGTAATGCTGATATTTTCTGTCTTAGCATATTGAATCTTAACATGGTATTAGAGCTAACCTGAGGGAAGGAAATGTATGGCACTTATGACACTTGCTTCACTTGCGACAATTTGAACGTTTGGGTCTTATATAGCGAAAACCAGTCATCATGGAACTTTCGCTATAAATCCATTTTGGTGAAGGTTCAGGATCTGAAAAGTTTACAGGTCGTCGACAACATCCTCATGTACCTTGTGTCCAAAGGACACTCTCAGATTCGTTTTACTTTGTGAGTTATGATCAATACAAGTTCGGGTTTCTGCCTCTTCCAGATCTCAGTCATAATCAGGTGACCTAGGAAAAAGGTCATAACTTGGGATAGGAAGCTCCAAATGAAATTTCCTAAAAAGTGACAGGTAGTACACAGACTGTACTATCTCAGGAAACGTTTTGAGATGCCTAAGTTGAACCAGTGACATGTGGCACACCGTACAAGTTTTCTCTCCTTTTTTATCCCATAGATAGGTCAGGCTACCACAAAAAAAGTTTTCAGACCTTGTGGATCGAAAAGTTCGGAGTTATAGCAGAAACAATCAAGTACATATTTGTGTCAAAACAGAATTATTTTTGGAGCACCTTCATTCATGGATTCCAGAATTTAGGGTTTCGGAGAAAGTTAGAATTTTTGGAATCCTAGTCCATGGTTGAATGCTACTCCGAAAAATCGAGATTTAGAGACCAAGATCGAATTTTTTGGTTGGGTAGAAGACCGGGCTTGATCAAACCCCAGTTCCAGATTTTGATCGGAAAAGTGAAAATTAGGGCTTTTGCAAAAATTGGAGTCTTTTGAAGTCTGTGACCACGGCTAGAAGCTCCTCAGAAAAATAAGAGTTTAGAGCCTTGGATCAAACCTTTTGATTAGGAAGAAGGGTGGGCTCCATCAAACCCTAGTTCAGGATCCTGTCCAGAAGATCCGGAAGTTTCGAAGGCAATTCTTAAGGGTCAAATTTTGGAGATTTCAAAATTGAAGTATGATAGTTTGATCAACTCAGGAAGACACATCCTTCCATACATTCAGAAGTGTGAAAGTCAAAGTTTGAATTTTTAGGGTTTCTATGGCAAACCCTAATCAAGCTCCAGATCCAGTTTCAAGGGGAGATAAGGCTAACGCCTTACATAAGAAGACTACAAGAATTCTCGACAGGTATGACTTAAGAAGATACAAGTATGTCTTAAAATATGATTCTTGATTAATTTCATAATATGTTTGTATTTATTAGTACAATCTTTATTAATGTTAGAATTGTCTTATCACCCTAGTAAAAATATGTGAATGATAGAAGACATTCATTGATTAGGGCTATATGATTGTACTAATGCATTGTTGTGTTGTATGAGGTTGATGTTGTCTGCTAACAAGATACAGGCACATCACGAAAGACAAATCAAGTTCCATGACCATGACAACATGAAGACAAAGATTCATCCATAATCTTTGATCACATAGAAGTTCTACTTACGAGGTATGTATGAATTTGCTCTATTATGCTTAACCTATGAGATATGTAGGTTCTAGCACAGGATCTCTAAATCATTGAAGAGAACAAAGAAGATATTGATTAGGTATGTTAGACATAACTAAGCAGGTATACTAATCCAAATATGTTTTCCTATGTGAAGTTAGAATCTTACCTTGTGTTAGGATACCTTATATAAGTATACTTGGTATGATTGGTTATGCTTATTCATAAAGTTAGTAATCAAGGGTTTATGCATATTATGTCTCTTATCTTGATTGATGATTTAACTAACCAGAAGAGTCCTATGATCAAACAAGAATATGCATGAGTAAAAGAAGACTTCCCTGAAACCTCAAATACTAATGTTTATTATCTATAATCATGACTATACATATTCAAGATTATTTAGAATTATAATGTTTTGATAATATTGAGATTATACTAATGAATGTATGTTTGTGTATGAGATCATGAGGAGGACACTAGTGCACACTTGAGCATGCATAGTGGTACATAATGAATAGAAGTTCAAAAGTCATATAGAAGATCAAGCGAGAGGAAACCACACAAACATAAAAGATAAGTATTTGAGTTGCTATTTGAAATAATAAATGATATTGCTTGTAATAGTTGTATGCATATTTGTATTCCTAGAATATATCATGCTGAGTGTAAACATTCATATAACATTGAACAGTATACTACTAATATGCATATGATTGGTAATTTGGACAAACATTCCATTATTGCTTGTCTAGAATGAAACCTCTTTGCTGACATGCTGAGAGATATGCACTCTCGATAGTATGTTCTGGTAGAGATGGAAGGCATCTAGATAGCCACTATATGCATACAGGATATGGAAAAGTGTTGTGCCAAAGTATTGGTCAATATAGTAGCATAACTATGTAAATCATATTTATATGCATAATAGGTTATCATGTCAACATGATTTGATGATTATGAATCATTACTAATCATGTACTTAATCTTGATTTGTAGGAAATATCATGAAGAATGATGAACACCGAACAAGTGATGGATGTTCAACAAGAAGATTTACAAATCAAACATAATATAGAAGGCTTGTGGCTAGAAGATTCTCTTAGAAAGAGGAAGAGAATCATGATGAGATGTTTGCTCCAAGTGGCTAGATAAGATCATTATATTAATGATGTAATTGAAGAAGAACTGCGAATCAAGGATTCAATTGAAGAAATCTCTGTATGGGTACCCATGATCGATAGTCAATTGATGAGCTTAATGATCACCATGGGTGATGTGGATCTCAACCTTTGCTACAAGGTTGAATATGGTTTTCATACACATATGACATGGATGCAAGAAGGAACTCACCACAGAGTTCGAATGATATTGAGGCTCATATCAGTAGACCCATTTGACGAGAGATGGCACAGATAGATATGCTGAAGATCACTCAATGCAGAGTGTGAATGATGTTCAGTCACAAAGGAAGAATTGACAGTTTCTTGATAAATCTTGGGCTCTACCAAAAGTAAAGTTGATCCATTACGAATGATGAACTTGTCATACTATTATTGTATGTGGATGATCTATTTTTACAAACAGATCCTGAAAAGAAAGAAGAAGATGGCTGCAGAAATGAAAATGAAAGATATCTTACTTCCTAGGTCTGGAAGTATGGCAAGGCTCAAAAGGAATCTTTCTCAACCAGGGAAAGTATGCTGAGAAATTTTGAAAAGATTTGATGTGTTGGAATGGCCACTCTCGTGAATTCCAACTTGAAGCTGTTAGCAGATGACTCATAAAAGTTAGTGGATGTAATTCTATATAGACAGATTATTGGGTCATTGATGTATCTGACGAATACTAGGTCAGATATATGCTTTGCTATGAACACCTTTCAGCAGTATCCAGTGTAACCTAGACGTGCTCACTTAATAGTTGCAAAGCATGTGATGAGGTACCTAAAGGGTAAGATAGACTTTGATCTATGTTATCTTGGAGATCATCACTTCATATGGCTACACAGATGTTGATTGGGCAGGAAGTGTATCAAGAAGGAAGAGCACATCAAGAGGATGTTATTGTCTGGGATCGACCATGATCTTGTGGTTTAGCAGGAAGCAGTCCAGTGTGGCTCTCAGCAAAACCGAAGCAGAATATATGGCTGCTTGCTCTGCTAGTTGTGAAGCGGTATGGCTTCAGGATTGTTTGAATTAGAGATGGAACCCACTGTGATCATGTGTGACAACCAGAGCTGTATCAAGATGACAGAGAATCTAGTGTTCCATGATAAGTCAAAGCACATAGAGATCTGACATTTCTATATGCAAGATATGGTGTAGAAAGGAACTATGAAGTTCGAATTTGTAACAAGTTACCGATGTACTAACCAAACCTCTACCTCAAGAAAACAAGTTACCGATGTACTACCAAAACCTCTACCTCAAGAAAAGTTTGAGTATTTATGAGACAAGCTTGGTAGGACCCTCCTTGAAAGGGCGAGTGATGTAGACACCGATGATGAGATTGCCCGCATCGACAGTGAAGTCAATGATGAGGATGGGATTGGATCATCCCTAGAATTCAGTCCTAAAGAGAGTTGTAGATGTATGTCTTCGAGAATGAAGTCTTTAGTGGACAAGTGGGGATTGGATCTTCCCTGGACTTCAGTCCTAAAGAGAGCCGTACACGTATGTATTGAAGAATGAAGTCCCTAGTGGACAAGTGGGGATTGGATCATCCCTAGACTTCAGTCCTAAAGTGATCCATAGACACATGTCTTCAAAAATGAAGTCCTTAGTGGACAAGTAGGGATTGGATCATCCCTGGACTTCAGTCCTAAAGAGAGCCATAGATGTATGTCTTTGAAAATGAATTCCTTAGTGGACAAGTGGGGATTGGATCATCCCTAGACTTCAGTCCTAAAGAGATCCATAGACAGATGTCGTCGAAAATGAAGTCCTTAGTGGACAAGTAGGGATTGGATCATCCCTGGGCTTGAGTCCTAAAGAGAGTCGTAGACGTATGTCTTCGAGAATGAAGTCCTTGGTGGACATATGGGGATTGGATCGTCCCTAGACTTCGGTCCCTTGAATTGAACCGTAGACAGATGTCTCCGAAAATGAAGTCCTTGGTGGACATGTGGGGATTGGATCGTCCCCGTACTTTGGTCCCTTGAATTGAGCCGTAGACAAGATGTCTCCGAGAATGGGGATTGGATTGTCCATGGACTTGGGTCCCTTGAATTAATCCATAGAAAATATGTCTCCAAGAATGGGGATTGGATTGTCCCTGGACTTCGGTCCCTTGAATTGAGCTGTAGACAAGATGTCTCCGAGAATGGGGATTGGATCATCCCCGGACTTCGGTCCCTTGAATTGAGCCATAGACAGAGGTCTCTGAGAATTGAATGATAGGACTGGATCGTCCCTGGACCTCGGTTCAAAAGGTACATGATAGAACTGGATCGTCCCTGGACCTCGGTTCAAAATGTACGTGATGGGATTGCATCGTCCCTAGACATAAGACTTGTCTTAAAGTGATAAGGATTGATCATCCTGGAACTTGATCTGGATTGTATCATCCATGGACCTATGTCCTAAAGAGAGCGGGATTGATCATCCTGTAATATGATCGTGTGTGTTGCAGGGTATGCTGCTATTATGAGGATACTTGTATTGATGATGTGTATTGATGAGGATACTTGCATGTATACTTGTATTGATAAGGATACTTGTATTGATGATGTGTATACTTGTATTAGTGTGGATACTAATACTGATGATATAGATGATGATGCTGTTGATCATGTTGATCTAGATGACGATGCTGCTGATCGTGTTGATCTAGATGACGATGTTGCTGATCATGTAGATCGAGATGATCTAGATGCTGTAAATCGAGATGATCTAGATGCTGTAGATCATGATGAATTAGATGCTGTAGATCGAGATGATGATCCAGATCCTATAGATCGAGATTATCCAGATGCTGTAAATCGAGATGATCTAGATGTTGTAGATTGTGATGAACCAGATGTTGTAGATCGAGATGATGATCCATATGCTGTAGATCGAGATGATTCAGATTCTATAGATCGAGATGATCCAGATGTTGTAGATCGTGATGAACTAGATGCTATAGATCAAGATGATGTGATGAAGATGCTCGTGTGATGATGATGCTGATGATTGTGTGATGACAATGTTAGAAAAACAGGATAGCAAAGCAATAACAATAAACAGAAATGCAAATATAATCACACATACACATTACAAGAGAGACACAGATATATCGTGGTTCACCCAACTTGGGCTACGTCCACACTAAATTTTCCAGTCCTTATTATTATTACCGTCCAGCAAGGTGAAGGGATACAACTTGCAGCACAACCGCTGCACTTCCTCTTCTCTGTTTCACAGTCTCTCTCCTGATCTCAGAGATCTTTACAATGCATAAAACCTAATACATCATCCTCTCCTCTGGCCATATTACAATGTATTTATTTTATAAGGGAAATACAATGGGAAAATACCACGGGATACCCAAAACCATGGGCCCGCAAAATAGCTGGCGAAAACAGCCCCAAAAATTTTCTTCAGGGGCATTGCCCCCGAATCCCCGCTGGCCCCCGGATCCCCCAGCCAGGGGGGATGGTCCCCCCTGGAACCCCGTGGGGGGGTGATTCCCCCTCACACCCCCCTGCTGGGGTGACTGTACAGTCCACCTACATATCATATAAAACTAGGGTACAAACATGGCTGATACAATATCATCTATGAGACTAGAAGATTTGGCTCCACAACCAACAATCTCCCACTTGGAGACTGATCATAGCAACTCCACCGCTGCTGCACTTGCTGGACTTGGACTTGGCAAATTTCTCCTCTTCACCTTCATGCTAGAAGGCCAACTGAAATCGAGCACGAACTCAGTTTCTCTCTGGTCACTACCTTTGTGAACATGTCTGCAGGATTCTAGCTAGTATGTATCTTTTCCAGCTTCAACAGTTCATCTTCCAGAACAGAGCGTATGAAATGGTACTTGAGCTGTATATGTTTAGTCCTGTAATGGAATGCTGAGTTCTTTGCAAGATGAATGGCACTTTGGCTGTCACTATACAATCTGCTATCCTTCTGCTTCTTACCCACTTCCTCCATAAACCTCTACAACCAAATCATCTCTTTACTAGCCTCTGTAATGGCAACATACTCTGCTTCTGTTGTTGAAAATGCACCAACCTTATGTAGTTTCGAAATCCAGCTTACTGTTGTTCCAGCTACAGTAAACACATACCCTGTGGTGCTCCTCCTGCTATCCTTGTCACCTGCCATATCTGCATCAACATATCCCTGTAGAACGGTGTTTGAACCTCCAAAACATAATGCCTCAGTGGTAGTACCTCTTAAATACCTGAGAATCCACTGTACTGCCTTCCAATGTTCTTTACCTGGATTGTTCATATACCTGCTCACAACTCCCACTGCATGTGCAATATCTGGTCTTGTGCACACCATGGCATACATCAAGCTGCCAACTGCTGATTGATAGGGAATCTTGGACATGTAATCTGTCTCTTGTTGTGTCTTGGGACACATTTCCTTACTTAGACTGAAATGGCTAGCCAAAGGTGTACTTAAAGGTTTTGCATTCTGCATTCTGAACCTCTCCAACACCTTTTGTATGTACTCACTTTGAGACAATGTCAATTTGCGATTTTTCCTGGCTCTCGTTATTCTCATACCAAGGATTTTCTTTGCAGCACCCAAATCCTTCATTGCAAATGAATTAGCTAGCTTCCTTTTGAGTACATTTATATCCTGCATGTCAGACCCTGCAACAAGCATGTCATCCACATACAATAACAAGATAATATATCTTCCATTGTCTAGCTTCTTGAAATAAACACAGTGGTCAGAATGACATCTACTATAACCTTGTTCTGTCATAAAATTGCCAAACTTTAGATACCACTGCCTTGGAGCTTGCTTCAAGCCATACAAGCTCTTTTTCAACCTGCATACCAGATCCTCCTTACCTTTGACCTCATTCCCTTGTGGCTGCTGCATATATATTTCTTCCTTCAAATCCCCATGGAGGAAGGTTGTTTTTACATCTAACTGTTCAAGATGCAAATCTTCTACCGCCACTAGACTTAAGATAGTCCTAATTGAAGTCATCTTAACAACCGGAGAAAATATTTCATCAAAATCTGTACCTTTCTTCTATGCAAACCCCTTTACAACAAGTCTGGCCTTGTATCGCTTCTTACCGCCTTCTTCTTCCTTCAACCTATAAATCCATTTGTTTTGCAATGCTCTTTTACCAGTAGGCAACTGAACCAAATCCCAAGTCTGGTTTCCTACCAATGAGTCCATCTCCTCATTCATGCCTTGCTCCCACTTCTTTCTAGTTTCCACCTACATTGCTTCTTCATAACATTCTGGTTCACCAGAATTAGTCATCAATAAATAATACATTGAAGGAGAGTATCGTTCAGGGAGTCTACTTAACCTGGTAGATCTTCCTACAGTTGTAGGAGTTTCAGGTACTTGCTACTTCTCTTGATTTTCTAGCACCTTCGGAACTTCATTTTCTTTAATTTCATCAAGCACTATGTACTCTGTTTTTTCCTTTTCCTGTTTCTTTCCCTGCAACTGATCTTTATACATGACCTTTTCATTGAATATCACATCTCTACTCCTGATGATTTTGTTATTTTCATAATCCCATAAATGATAACCAAATTCATCAACCCCATATCCAATAAAGGTACATTTCTTGGATTTAGCTTCAAGCTTTGTTCTATTTTCTTTATCAATATGGACAAATGCTTCACAACCAAACGTTCTCAGAAATGAGTAGTTTACCTTTTTATCTGTCCATGCTTCCTCTGGAATACCACCATCCAAAGTACTTGAAGGTCCTCTGTTTATTAAATAAACAGCAGTATTTACAGCATCCACCCAAAACTATAAGGGCAACCCTGCATGCAGTCTCATACACCTTGCATACTCCATGATTGTTCTGTTCATCCTTTCTAACACACCATTTTCCTGTGGTGTTCCTGGGACTGTCTTCTCTCTACGAATCCCATGGCATGAACAGTAACTATCAAACTCCTTGCCGCAGTACTCACCTCCATTATCAGATCTGAGACACTTCAATCTTTTTCCTGTCTCATTCTCAACCAAAGCTTTCCACTTCTTAAAAGTAGCAAACACATCAGATTTCTATCTAATGCAATAAACCCAAGTTTTTCTAGTTGCATCATCAATAAATGTAACATAATAATGAGAGCCACCAAGAGATTGTAACTGAGTCGGTCCCCATACATCTGTATGCACAAGCTCTAATTTTTCATTCTTCTTCTGTTTCCCAACCCTGAGAAATCTGAATCTCTTCTGTTTTCCATAAACACAGTTTTCACAGAATTCCAAACTTACCTACTTCAAATCCGGTAGCAACTTCCTTGAGTGAAGAATCTACATCCCCTTCTCACTCATGTGGCCAAGCCTATGATGCCACAATGCTGTATCTGTTCCTGTGGAAGCTAAAGAGATAGAATGGTCAGTATTATGAGGACATAAATACACCGTACCTACTCTGTCTCCTTTTTCTATCACCATTGATCCTTTAGTGATCTTCCACCACTTTTCTCCGAACATAGATAGAGATCCACCATCTCCCAACTGCCCTGTTGAGATCAGATTTATTTTCATAGCAGGAATATGCCTAACTTCTTTCAACAACCAATCAGTTCTATTATTAACTTTTATCCATACCTTACCCATTCCAACAATTTTACATGGCTCATCATCACCCAATAAAACATGTCCAAAGTCGCCAGGAACATACTCATGAAAGTATTTCCTATGGGGTGTAGCATGACATGAAGCTCCTAAATCTACTACCCAATAATCACTAGTATTATCTAATGCAAGAATCAAAGCATCTTGTAACACATCACCTGCTACATTTGCTTCCTGGGTAGTTTCCTTTTGTGCATCTCCTTTCTTCTTTAGATATTTGCAGTTTTTCTGCAGATGTCCTTTCTTTCCACAGTTCCAGCACTCTATCTTTCCCAGTCTGGACTTGGATCTGCCCGTTTTAGACTTTCCACGATTACGTTGGCTCTTTCCTCTCTCCTTTTGTCTTCCCCTGCTCTCCATGGTCAACGCATTACCTGATGTCTCACCTGTGCTTTTCCTTTGCATTTCCTCGCTAAGAATAACACCAATAACATCATCAAATTTCAAGGTTTTTGAACCAGAGACAGAGTTACTTAGAGCCATGACCAAGCTATTCCATCTTTCTGGCAATGAACACAAGATTAGAAGATCCCTAACCTCATCATCAAAGTTCACACTTACAGAACTTAGCTGATTTGTAACCGTATTAAACTCATTTAAATGATCAGTAAGAGATCCACCTTCAGACATCTTCATATTAAATAAACGCTTCATTAGAAATACCTTGTTGGAGGCTGAGGGTTTTTCATACAGCTTACCCAATGCTTTCATGAAACCCTTTGTTGTCGTTTCTTTTGAGATATTGAAAGCCACCGACGAAGCTAGGCTCAACCATATTGTTCCCACAGCCTTTCTGTCAAGAACCTCCCATTCTTCATCCTTCATAGCCGTCGGATGCTTTGCTTTTCCTCCCAACAGTAGGAATAGATCCTTCTGGTACAAATAGTCCTCCATTTGCATCTTCCATAACCTGAAGTTTTGGCCGTTAAACTTCTCGACCTTAAACTTTCCTTCTTCTGCCATTGCTCCCACTCAAACCAGAAACCCTAGCTTCCTGCGGGTTTAACTACCAAATAGACCTTTGGCTCTGATACCAATTGTTAGAAAAACAGGATCGCAGAGCAATAGCAATAAACAAAAATGCAAATATAATCACACATACACATTACAAGAGAGACACAGATATATCGTGGTTCACCCAACTTGGGCTACGTCCACACTGAATTTGCCAGTCCTTATTATTATTGCCGTCCAGCAAGGTGAAGGGATACAACCTGCAGCACAACCGCTGCACTTCCTCTTCTCTGTTTCACAGTCTCTCTCCTGATCTCAGAGATCTTTACAATGCATAAAACCTAATACATCATCCTCTCCTATAGTTGTATTACAATGTCTTTATTTTATAAGGGAAATACAATGGGAAAATACCACGGGATACCCAAAACCATGGGCCCGCAAAACAGCCCGTGGGGGGGCGATGCCCCCCCACACCCCCCCGCTGGGGTGACTGTACAGTCCACCTACATATCATATAAAACTGGGGTACAAACACATCTGATACAATATCATCTATGAGACTAGAAGATCTGGCTCCACAACCAACAGACGATGTTGATGATTGTGAGGATTCAGATGTTGATGTTGCTGCAGCTGTTTGAGTGCTACAAAAGATAAAGACTCAGTACTGAATATGTTCCAGTAACTGGTTGAGTTACTGATGATGTTGAGAAAGATTCCAATGATTTATAGATGTATCATGTTGATGACTCCTTGCTCCTGCAGATGTTGTTATAATATCCTTCTCGTTAAGGGGGAGTGTTGAGACATTGTAACTTCTAAGAATATTATATTGGTACTTTATTATTCCAGAGATGTTTCATTCCTCCGTGAAGATATTATTGTATATCTGGAGATGTTTATTCCTCCGTCGAATTGTGGTAACTTGGGTTATTAGACTTCCCTAGTGGGGGTCGGCCCTGTATGTGTTATGTGGGTCAAAGGGTTATTAGACCACCCTAGTAGGGTCGGCCCAGTCAGTTGTAATGGGTTTTTTAACCCACTGGTAAAGTTGGGGACGACCTAGTTAATATAAAGTACAAGTCGGAGATGTATATATATAGAGGAGGTGTGTTCCTCATTTGACACACTTCCCTCACTTGAAATGCAGCGCACTTGTGAGAGAGAGGTCTTCTCTGGAGGAGGAGGATATCATGTCTTTGGTTTGCATCTTTGTATATTGCTGGTAATCTATAGTGAGGAAGCTTTGCTGGGTTTTCTACCCCATGAGGGTTTCCCAGGATAAATCTGTGTCTCTTGTGTTTATGCTGTGCTTTTTGTTTCTTTAGTGATCCCGTATATGCTATTATTGTGAAATGGAATGTAATGCCGATATATTTTGTCTTAGCATATTGAATCTTAACAATCTACACTCTGCCACACCTCCATACCTAGAAAACAGTGCATCATCCACAAGTTCTTCATCTCGAACTCGGCAGCAAGCTTCCGCTACATGTCAACAATCAATCTATCTTCGCCTGTAATAAACGGGTCATCCATATACAAAACTAGTATCACTGGATTTCCTTCCTCGGCCTTGTAGTGAAGGTTGGAATCTAATTTACTCTTGGTAAAGCCCAAACTGGATAGAAAGCTATCTATCCTACCATACCAAGTTCTACACATATATGACTCAATGTCATGTGTCTCAGAACCAAGTGGCTACTCCACATAGACTTCTTCTTCAACTACACCATTCAAGAAAGCTATCTTGAAATCCATCTGGTGTATCTTCCATTTCATCACTGCAGCCAGAGCAAGTATGGATCTAATGGAAGTGTATCTGGCTACAGTAGCAAAAGTCTCTATGCTACCACCTGCAGCATGATTGATCTTGGAGATCCTCATGGAAGTCACTACAAACTCCCCTTCAGGTCTTGGGACTGCATCCCAAACATCTTCATGATCTACTGGTACTCCTCAATCATGGCATTCTTCCCAGATCCTAGGAATTTCAATATCTTCAATATTTTCAATAGATAACTTTGTTGCTGAACAAATGTTGTAGTCCTTCTTTTGTAGGTGATGGTATATAATCTTTCCTACACAAGAAGTTAAATAGCATGATTAGAAAACATCTCATAGTTTTCAGAACAAATTCTTACACATAAATAAATATGTCATACAGTCATGCAATTATCTTAGCCAATGCTTCAATACAACATTTATCCATATCCCGTAACTTTCTAGATGCCTTGCAATCTCTACTAGAACATTGTTAAGAGTGTGCACAACTCCCAACATGTCAGCAAAGAGGTTTCATTCTAGATAAGTAGCAATGGAATGTTGTACAGTGCCATAGGCCACTTACCCATGTATATTGGTAGTATACTGTTCATCAATGCAACTATTCTAATATGCATAATACACAACTTAATTCTAGGAACATGAGTATATACATTATTGAATAGTATTATTTAAACAATAAAGTATGCAAGGAATGATAATTCAAATACTTATCTTTGTTTGTTTGTTGGGTTGACTCCCTATCAATCTTTGCTTCTTTTCTACAACTCCATTCTGATGTGGATTGTGAGAAGTGGTCAACTCCCTTTGAATATCTACATCCTTGCAAAAACTACTGAAGTGTGCTCCTTCTTGATCTTTGCTTCCTTGTAAGAAAAACTAGAGTGTGCTCCCTCTTGATCTTTGCTTCCTTGCAGGAACAACTGGAGTGTGCTCCCTCTTGATCTTTGCTTCCTGGATTACCTGTCCTTGAACTTATATCCATCACATATGCATGCTTATTAGTATCATCATTGTGTTATCCTTGAGGTCTCATACATAATCACATATTCATTAGTATAATATTAATACTATCAAAACACAATAATCTTAAACATGTATAGTCATGATCATTTCAAACAGAAATAATAAACATTAGTATTCAAGGTTTCAGGGAAGTCTTATTTTACTCACGCATATTCTTATTTGATCATAGGACTCTTCTGGTTAGTTAAATCATCAATCAAGATAAGAGACATAAAATGCATAAACCCTTGATTACTTGCATTTCTAACTTTATGAATAAACATAACCAATCATACCAAGTATACTTATATAAGGGATCCGAACACAAGGTAGGATTCTAACATGATATAGAAAAAAACATACCTGGATTGGTATGTTAGCTAGTTATGTCTAGCATACCTACATGATGTCTTCTTGTTCTCTTCAATGACTTGTGCTAGTAACCTACATATCTCATAGGTTAACCATTATAGAACCAAGTTATACATACCTCGCAAATAGATCTTCTAAGTGATTCATGACAATGGATGAATCTTTGTCCTCATGTCATCATGATCATATGTTCTAGAACTAGAACATGATTTGTCTTTCTTGGTGTACCTTTCATGTCAGCGGACAACATAAACCTCATACATCACCATAATGCATTAGTACAATCATAAGTGTCAACACCCTGATCAATGAATATTTTCTATCATGCATTCATAATTTTATTAAGGCGATACGACAAGTCTAAAATTAATCAAGATTGTACTAACCTTAATAATATGAAGACAAACATACCATAAACTTAATCATGAACAAATCTCGAAACATACCTGGATAAGTCATACCTATTGAGATTGCTTGTAATCTTCTTATGTAAGGCCTTAGCCTCATCTCCCTCTGAAACATGAACTTCTTCACTTATGCAGGTGACCAATCCATTCTCTTCTAGGATTAACCCAATCCACTCGATTTTCAGGAATTGGATCTGGAGCTGGATTAGAGTTTGTCAGAGAAACCCTAAAAATTCAAACTTTGAATTTCAAACTTCTGAAAGGATAGAAATATGCGCCTTGATGAGCTAATCAAGCTGGTATACTCAGAATTTGAAAACTGCAAAGTTTCACCCCTCAAATTTTCCTTTGAAACTCCTGGATTCACTAGACATGACCCCGAACTAGGGTTTGATAAAGCCCAACCTTATTCCCAATCAAAAGGTTTGATCCAAATCTCTAAGCTTCTATTTTTCTGAGGAGCTTCCAGTCGTGCTCACAGATTTCAAAAATTCCCATTTTTGCAGAAGCCCTAATTTTCCACTTTTCCGATCAAACTCCCGAACTAGGGTCTGATCAAGCCCCGCGTTCTTCCCAACCAAAAATTCTGATCTTGGTCTCTAAATTTTGATTTTGATGAGTAGTATTCAACCGTATTCTCCGATTACAAAACTTTCAACTTTCTCCAAGACACTAAATTCCGGAAGCCATGAATGAAGGTGCTAAAAAATAATTTTGTTTTGACAGAAATATGTACCTGATTGTTTATGGTGTAACTCTGAACTTTTCAATCCACAGGGTCTGAAATATTTTCTTGTGATAGCCCAACCTATCATCTTTCCAACCCCATAGGTCTGACCTCAAATGGATTCTTTGAGAGAGAGTTATTCCAAGTGTCACAACATGACATGTTTATGGGATAAAACAGGTGAGCAAACTTGTACAGCGTGCCACGTGTCACTGGTTCCATTTCGGCCTCAGAAAAAGTTACCTGAGAAAGAAAAATCCGTGCACTACCTGTGACCTTTTACGAAATTCCATTTGGACTTCCTATCCCAAGTTATGAACTTTTTTCCAAGGTCACCTGTTTATGATTGAGATCTGGAAGAGGCAGAAACCCTATATTGTAGAGATCATAAATCACACAGTACAACTAATTAGAGGTTTTCCTTTGGACACAAGGTACATGGGGATTGTAGCTTCTCCTTGTACGATTTTCAAACCCTGAAACCTCACGTAAATTTATTTATTGCGAAAGTGCTACGATAACTTGTTTTTGCTATATCAAGCCCTAGCTTCACAATTGCAACAAGTGTCATACATTGCATACCATGCCTTCTTTCATGCTAGCTCTGATACCATGTTAATTTCTCAGAATTTACTTCAATATGATCTAGGATCTTAACTGAGAGAACAACATGTATAGCATATCTACAACATATAAATCATGGACAATAATGCAAGCACACAAGAGACACAGATTTTACTTGGGGAAAACCATAAAGGTGAAAAACCCCAATAACTTCCTCAGAGATAGATAGAGCAATGATATAACCCAAGCATAAGAGATAGACATCTCCTAGCAGCAGCTTCTCCTCCTCCACAAGTGCGCCACTCTCCAAAGAGTGTGTGTGAGAATAGAATGATGAAATAGAGTGCCTCCCGCACTCTATTTATACTTGACTTGACTTGCCTAATAACCTTTACTAGGTCGGCCTTAACTTAACCACATAACATAATGCTGACTGGGATGACACCCAATAGGGTGGTCTAATAACCCTTTGACCCACATGGCCAACCCCCAATAGGGTGGTCTAACAACCCTTTGACCCACATGACTTATACAGGGCCGACCCCAACAAAGTGGTCTAATAACCCATCAAGTATAAGTTATGACACTTACAATATGAATGATGACACTTCCGTATAGAGGAATAATAACATCTCTATAGGAATACAAATACTTCCATATAGAGGAATAATAAGATCTCTATAGGAATACAATATACATATATGTAAAATACATTCTGAAGTTACACATACATCAACAATGACTTCCCATCATGTGTCTCAAAACTAAGTGGCTGCTCCACATACACTTCCTCTTCGACTACACCATTCAAGAAAGTTGTCTTGACATCCATCTGGTGTATCTTCCATTTCATCACTGAAGCCATAGCAAGTACTGATCTGATGGAAGTGTATCTAGCTACAGGTGCAAAAGTCTCTTCATAGTCTATTCCCTCTTTCTGAGAGAAGCCACAAGCTACAAACCTTGCTTTGTATTTTTCTATGCTACCATCTGCAGCATGCTTGATCTTATAGATCCATTTGGAAATCACAATAGACTTCCCTTTACGTCTTGGGAATGCATCCCAAACATCATTCATCATGATCGACTGGTACTCCTCGATCATGGCATTCTTCCCGAATCCTGGGAACTTCAATATATTCAATATCTTCAATAGATAATTTTGTTGCTAAAACAAATGTTGTAGTCCTTCTTTTGTAAGTGCTCATATATGATCTTTCCTACAAAACAAGTTAAATTGCATGATTAGAAACTTCTCATAGTTTTCAGAACAAATTCTTACACATACAGAAATACTTCATACAGTCATGCAATTACTTTAGCCAATGCTTTAATACAACATTTATCCATATCCTGTAACTTTCTAGATGCCTTCCAATCTCTACCAGAACATTGTTAAGAGTTTGCACTACTCCCAACATGTTAGCAAAGAGGTTTCATTCTAGATAAGTAGCAATGGAATGTTGTACAATGCCATAAGCCACTTACCCATTAAATGCATATTAGTAGTATGCGGTTCATTAATGCAATTATTCTAATCTGCCAAAATACACAACCTAATTCTAGGAACATCAGTATATACATCATTGAACATTATTATTTAAACAATGAAATATGCAAGAAATGATAATTCAAATACTTATCTTTGTTTTTTTGTTGGGTTGACTCCCTCTCAGTCTTTGCTTCCTTTCTATAACTCCATTATGATGTGGATTGTGAGAAGTGGTCAACTCCCTCTGCATATCTGCATCCTTGCAAAAACTACTGAAATGTGCTCCCTCTTGATCTTTGCTTCCTAGATTACCTATCCTTGAACTTATGTCCATCCTTAATCACTATGTATCTGTATTAGTATCATCATTGTGTTATCCTTGAGGTCTCATACATAATCATACATTCATTAGTATAATCTTCATACTATCAAAAACACAATAATCTTAAACATGTATAGTAATGATCATTTTAAACACAAAAATAATAAGGATTAGTATTCAAGGACGCTTATGGTTAGTCATATCATAAATTAAAGTAAGAAACATAATATGCATAAACCCATGATTACTCAAACCTATACTTTCATGACTCTTCTGGTTAGTCATATCATCAATTAAGGTAAGAAACATAATATGCATATACCCATGATTATTCAAACCTATGAATAATCATTATCAATCATGCCATGTATACTTATATAAGAGATCCTATCACAAGGTAGGATTCTAACTTGATATAGGAAAAAGATACGTGGATTAGTATGTTAGCTAGTTATTTCTAACATACCCACATCATTTCTTCTTGTTCTCTTCAATGACTTGTGCTAGTAACCTGCATATCTCATAGGTTAACCATTATAGAACCAAGTTATACATACCTCGTAAATAGATCTTCTAAGTGATCCATGACAATGGATGAATCTTTGTCTTCATGTTACCATGATCATATGTTCTTGAACTAGAACATGATTCGTCTTTCTTGGTGTACCTTTCATGTTAGCGGACAACATAGGCCTCATACAACACCATAATGCATTAGTACAATCATAAGTGTCAACACCCTAATCAATGAATATCTTCTATCATGCATTCATAATTTTATTAAGGTGATACGACAAGTCTAAATTTAATCAAGATTGTACTAACCGTAATAATATGAAGACAAACATACCATAAACTTAATCATGAACAAATCTTGAAACATACCTGGATAAGTCATACCTATCGATATTGCTTGTAATCTTCTTTAGTCTCATCTCCCTCTGAAACTGGAACTTCTTCACTTATGTAGGTGACCAATCCATTTTCTTCTAGGATTAACCCAATCCACAACATCATATAAGTACAAGAAATGGCAATTCAAATACTTATCTTTGTTTGGTTGTAGGGTGGACTCCCTCTCAATCTTTGCTTCCTTGATTATCTGTCCTTGAACTTATATCCATCTTAGATCACTATGCATGCTTAAGTGTGCACTAGTGTCATGATTGTGTTATACTCAAGATCTCATACATGATCATACATCCATTAGTATAATCTCAATACTATCAAAACATTATGATCCTAAATAAACTTAACATGTATGGTCATTATTATTTCACACACGGGTAATTTATAACAAGCATTAGTATTCAATGTTTCAGGGAGAAATTCTATTACTCATGCATATTCTTATTGACCATAGGACTCTTCTGGTTAGTCATATCATCAATCAAATTAAGAAACATAATATGCATGAACTGTTGATTACTTAAACTTCTAACTTCAAGAATAATCATTCATACAAAAGTATAAGATCCTAACACAAGGTAGGATTCTAACTTGATATAGGAAAAACATACCTGGAATATCATGTTGGCTAGTTATGTCTAACATACCCAAACAATGTCTTCTTGTTCTCTTCAATGACTTGTGCGTAGTAACCTACATAACTCATAAGTTAACCATTGTAGAACCAAATTATACATACCTCCACAAGTCTTTGTCTTCGTGTCACCATTATCATATGTTCTTGATCTAGAACTTCATTTGTACTTTCTTGATGTACCTTTCATGTTACTGGACAACATCAACCTCATACAACACCACAGTGCATTAGTACAATCATAAGTGTCATAACCCTAATCAATGAATGTCTTCTATCATTCACATGCATTCATACTTTTACTAGGGTGACAAGACAAGTCTAAGATTAATCAATATTGTATTAACCTCAAGAATATGAAGACAAACATATCATAAACTCAATTATGAACAAATTTCAAAACATACCTGTATCTCTTCAAGTCATACCTGTCGGGATTTCTTGTAGCCTTCTCATGTAAAGCCTCAGCGTCATCTCCCTCTGGAACTGGAACTTATTCACTTATGCAGGTGTCCAATTCATTCTTTTCTATGATTAACCCAATCCACTTTGATTTGCTAAAACTGGATCTGGAGCTGGATTAGGGGTTGGTATACTTCACTTTTGAAAACTGCAAAATTTGACCCCTCAGAATTTCCTTTGAAACTTCTAGATTCACTAGACAGGACCCTGAACTAGGGTTTAATAAAGCCCAAACTTCTGCCAAACCAAAACGTTCGATGAAAAGCTCTAAGCTTCGATTTTTCCGAGGAGCTTCCAGCCGTGGTCATGAACTTCAAAAATTCCAACTTTTTCAAGAGCCCTAATTTTCCATCTTTCCGATCAAACTTCCAAACTAGGGTTTGATCAAGCCTAGTCTTCTTCCCAACCAAAAAATTTGATCTTGGTCTCTAAATTTTGATTTTCTGAGGAGCATTCATCCATGATATCTGATTCCAAAAATTCCAACTTTCTCTAAAGCCCTAAATTCTCGCAGTAGTGACAAGCCAAGAATGGAGGTGCTCAGAATCCAATTCTGTTTTGACAAAAATATGCACCTGAATGTTTCTGGTGCATCTCTGAAATTATGAATGCACAGGGTCTGAAACTTCATCCTGTGGTAGCATGACTTGTCTTCTTTCCAGTGCCACATGTCTGACCTCAATTGGATTTTTTGAGAGAGAGTTATGCTAAGTGTCGCAATGTGACCTATTTATGGGATAAAACAAGAGAGCGAACTTGTACGACATACCACGTGTCACTGGATCAATTTCGGCCTCCAAAACACTTTCCTGAGAAACTACATTCCATGCCCTACCTGTCAATTTTAATGAAATTTCATTTGGAGCTTCCTATCCCAAGTTGTGACCTTTTTTCGTAGGTCACCTGTTTATGACTAAGATCTGGAAGAGGCACAAAACCTAACTTGTACAGATCATAAATCACAAAGTACAACATATCAGAGGCTATGCTTTGGCCACAAGGTACATGGGGATGTTATCTACGACCTGTAAAAGTTTCAAAACTTGAAACTTCGCCAAAATGGATGTATAGCGAAAGTTCTACGATGACTAGTTTTTTTCTATATCAAGCCCTAGCTTGCAATTTGTTGCAAGTGCAACAAGTCTCATACATGCCATACCATGCCTTCCTTCAGGCTAGCTCTGATACCATGCTTTTTTTTCATCATTTAATTCAATATATCTGGATCTTAACTGAAACAACAACATGTACAACATATCAAGCATAAGAGGCAAGAGACAAGTGTATTGGAGAAAACTCACTATGGCTTGGGAATACCACAACAGACAAATGACTACCAGAAATCTACTCAATTCTCAAAAACAATGCTATTATAAATGACAATGTTAAAACAATGGAGAAATGTATCCAACCTCGATCCAACGTTTGATGTAGATCCCCGTTGGAGCTTTCAATCCATGCACATCCAAGCACTTGTAATCTGCAAATTAGTCTTGACAACCAATATCTAATAAGTACATGTGATATATAAATAACATTAACATTATCAATAACAATGGTCCATAATATCATAAGAAAATGCAACCCAATGTATAATAAATGACATTCACACCACTAATGGATGAGAATATGAGTATTTCTATTAGTTAACAAGAAGAAGTACAAAGTGATACGACCTCTTGCCGGCAACCAATCTGAACCAAGATCTGGATCAATCCACTTGTGCCTCCACCACTTCAATCCTCCATGAATGGCAAGCTCAAACTAGAAAGGAGTTTGGGAGGTGAACATAATTGGTTCACAACTACAAGGATCAATGAGTGCAGGCTCAAGATAGGGCAAAAATCCACTAGAGTGCCTTTACTATTCTCTTCTTCCTCTCGTCCATAAGCCATATGTACTCAATATATAGTCCTCTCAAAGGTAGGTGAAAGGACTCATCGAGACGTTACTTGGGCAGATGGAGAGCCAAAGGTCACCCAATGACCGTTTTTTGGGAGTAAAAAGTAATAAAATAGTGGTTTTTACCATTTTACCTAATACCTGCGGGCTATAGGGATGCAACTCGCGGGTATGCATGCTATAGTGATGCAACATGCGGGTAGGAACAAAAATAGAATAACTAGTATCACTAAAGGATGAAAAATGGATCTGAGTCACTGAAATGGATCCTACAAGCCAAAGAATACTGATGCTGACAGGGTGGAAGATTTCTGTGTAACAGATGCCCCCTAATGTGTGAGGTCAAAGACTGAAAGGTGTTACGCTGGCCGAAATACATTATAAAACTCAGAAGTGGAGTGATGGAGACATAAGTGGAAAGAACGGATCACTCGTCATAATACAATAGTATCTCTGAATACATGTCGGTATAGTACAACAATCTGATACAATGGCCATGAATAGGCAGTACATAAGTAGATACATGTCATAAGTGATCATAGCCATGATCCCTCTATAGTAGGATATGGTCTTCTGCTGAAAAGAAGATAACTGGTGCAAACTGGAGGTACAAACTGCTGAAATATGAGAGGTGATATCTCAGATGTAAAGTCAAAGTCATATGTAGCATACTGAATGCCACAATCGCCTGGGCTCTTCTACACAAGTCTTCGATGGTGCAAGTCCCATCAAGTGAATAAATGGGTTGAAGTCAAACACTTGGATGAATCCATCGATCAGGGGACATTGATGTATTCCCAAAATTGTCGATGGCGAGAGAACCTGCCACTAATGACTGCAAGCCTCAAGGTACTCAACCGAACTCTAAGCCTCAAGTCCCAGAATAAATGAGTTGAGGTCGACGGAATGAGACTCGCTGGAAGGAGGGCATTAAGGCATCCCCCATCAACCAGCACGAGGTACTAGCAATGCTGAAAGATTTTGAAGATCTCAGGTGAAACGGACTGACTCAATAAGGATGGCCGACATGCAATAGTCAAGATATCTGAGGAGTGGCTGACATTGGTTTTAGGACTTCCTTTGAACAAGAGAATGAGCAGATGGATAGACTTGGGCAGCAAAGACTTGACATAAACTGTGCAATGCAGGAGGCATTACAAAGGGCTCCATAATGACTGGAAGCTTAACCTATCGGTGGAGAAAACTAAGAAACAAATACAGCTCTTAAGGCCTAGCTATAGTCCCAACTCATAATGTATGGAGTGGAATGAATTCTCTGTTCAAAGGCGACACAACAACTGCCAACAAGAAATAGTGACCATTATCCCGTTCGACTTTTTGGAATATTTGATTTTTTTGTTTTTTTCACATTTGCGAAAAGCTTGAAAAAGAATAAAATTGCTTATAGTACAACAAGTAAGGGAACGAGTGTCAAATAGCTAGCAGACTAGTCCCAAGTAGTGGAACATACCTATGCTCAATGCAAGGAAGTGCGTGCAGGATGTGGACACTCGGGGGTGTGTTCACTCATGTTAATTTTTCAGAATTTACTTCAATCTGATCTAGGATCTTAACTGAGAGAACAACATGTACAACAAATCTACAGCATATCAATCATGGACACAATAATGCAAGCACACAAGAAACACAGAGTTTACTTGGGGAAAACCATAAAGGTGAAAAACCCCAATAACTTCCCTAGAGATAGATAGAGCAATGATACAACCAGAATACAAGAGATAGTCTTCTCCTAGCAGTAGAGCCTCCTCCTCCACAAGTGCGCCACTCTCCCAAGTGTGAGTGAGAGAATAGAATGTGTAAAATGAGAGAGACACACTCTCTATTTATACACTAACTTGACTTGACCTTTACTCAACTAAGTCGGCCTCAACTTAACCACTTAACATAATGCTGACTGGGCCGACACCCAATAGGGTGGTCTAATAACCCTTTGACCCACATGGCTAACCCCCAATAGGGTGGTCTAATAACCCTTCGACCCACATGACTTATACAGGGCCGACCCCAACAAGGTGGTCTAATAACCCATCAAGTATAAGTTACAACACTTACAATATAAATGATGACATTTCCGTATAGAGGAATAATAACATCTCTATAGGAATACAAACACTTCCGTATAGAGGAATAATACCATCTCTATAGGAGTACAAAATACATATATGAAATACAAGGGTGAAATACATTCCGAAGTTACATATACATCAACACTCCCTCTTAACTAGGAAGGTATTTCTCGACATAGGTCTTCTAGCACAAGTCATCTTCTCTGGATCATCGTCGCTGCATAATCGTCATTGAGTCATCATCATCATCACTGCTACTGCTATCTCAATCAATCTCTGAATCTACTTGTCATAGGAAGTTCTACAAAGCCAGTCCTTTTTCATACTGGATGTAGGCCCACCACCTGTAGGTCTTCGTCATCACTGACCATACTATGGAAATCTGAGGACTTATTACGTGCGTCGCAAAACCTTAAAAGAGTCTCTTGACTAGCAAGAACCCTAAAGAGCATCTGAGGCCTTTTTCATCCTGTCCAGATCTCCAGGACTTATTACATGTGACCCCACCACAAAACCTCGAAAGAGAATCCCAGGACTGATTACGAGCACAAGGCTCAACCTATCGGATCTCCCAGGGCACAAATTACATGTGGTCACCACAAAACCTCGAAAGAGCATCCCAGGACTGATTACAAGCACAAGGCTCAACCTATCGGATCTCCCAGGGCACAAATTACATGTGGTCATGGAAAAACCTTGAAAGAGCATCCCAGGACTGATTACAAGCACACGGCTCAACCTATCGGATCTCCCAGGGCACAAATTACATGCCATAGGACAAAACCTCGAAAGAGCATCTACCAGATATCCCAGGGCACAAATTACATGCCATTGGAAAAACCTCGAAAGACTATCTGCAGATCTCCTAGGGCACAAATTATATGTCGTCCCAAGCAAAACCTCGAAAGAGCATTTGCCATATATCCCAGGGTACAAATTACATGCCATAGGAAAAACCTCGAAAGACTATCTGCAAATCTCCCAGGGCACAAATTACATGCTTATCTGCACAACTTGTTCCATGGCCACAGAGTATCAACTTGATACTCACCATACATCATCCTGATGTACACATGATTGTCCTGATCATCATCACTGCAACATCCTGTTGCATGTCATCTGGAGCAACATCCTGAAGCTCGTCATCCATGATCATCCTGATCATATAATGCATCTACCTGATGCATACCAAGTATCTATCATCATACATGATCCACCTGATCATATAATGTATCCACCTGATACAAATACAAAAACATGATCCACCTGATCATACCTGATACATATCAACATACATGATCTACCTGATCATACACAGTATCCACCTGATACATATACAGATACATGGTCCAAGCATCCAACATGATGCATATACAAAACATATACAAATGATCCTTCTGATCATATCCAGCATCCAACATGATGCATACATACATATAAATATAAATGATCGAATTGATCATATCCAGCATCCAACATGATGCGTACATACATATACATATAAATGATCCAACTGATCATATCCAGCATCCAACATGATGCATATACAGAGCAGTAACTGGAGCATCGTCCTAATGCTCATCATCCATGATCCTCCTGATCGTCATAGCATCATCCTCTTTAGATCATCTCATCGTCCACAAATCACAACCCAAATGCACATCATCCAACACTCACAACACTGACATGGGAGAGCACATCTACCACCATTCGGGGAAGGCTCCAGCCCTTACTTTTTCACCATGGGAGAACACATATAACACCATGTGAAAAATGGCTTCAGCCCTTACATCTACACCATGGGAGAACACATCTACCACCATGTCAGAATGGCTCAGCAATTACATCACGACCATGGGAAAACACATCAACCATGTCAGGAAAGCTCATGTGCATCTACATCTTCCGGACTCATCACTTCCCATTGGAAGGAACCTCGATCTGAAGTGCACCAAGCCTCTCTCTGAAGTACTGCACTCTAGCCAACAGCTTGGTCAATACATCTGCAACCTGCTCATTCGTCGCAACATACTCTACTTTGGCTGTACTCAGTGCTACATAGGATGGCTTCCTGCTAAACCAAGAGATCACACCCGATCCCATACTGAAGCAACACGCAAATGTGCTCTTCCTATCTGCAACACTGCCTGCCCAATCTGAATCAATATAACCCTACAGGTTAAACTTTTGATTCGCATCATACTTGAGCCCATAATCAACCGGATCAGATGGAGCATCACACAGAAGCTTTAGGTTCGATTCCATAGGTGTGGCCATAGCCTTGCATTCCATCATCCCGAACCTCTTCAGGATCTCTACTACATACTTCCCTTGTCCAAGGAAGATTCCATCTACACTCTGCCACACCTTCATGCCAAAAACAAATAGTGCATCATCCCCAAGTTCTTCATCTCTAACTCGGCAGCAAGCTTCCGCTGCGTGTCGACAATCAATCTATGCTCATCTGTAACAAACAGGTCATCCACATACAAAAGTAGTATCACTGGATTGCCTTCCTCAACCTTGTAGTAAAGGTTGGAATCCACTTTAATCTTGGTAAATCCCAAACTAGATAGAAAGCTATCTATCCTACCATACCAAGTTCTGCACATATATGACTCCCTGTCATGTGTCTCAGAACCAAGTGGCTACACCACATACACTTCTTCTTCAACTACACAATTCAACAAAGTGTATTTTCCTCTTCATCACTGCAGCATGCTTGATCTTGTAGATCCTCTTGGAAGTCACTACAGACTACCCTTCAGGTCTTCGGACTGCATCCCAAACATCTTCATGATCAACTGGTATTCCTCGATCATGGCATTCTTCCCAGATCCTGGGAACTTCAATATCTTCAATATTTTCAATAGATAACTTTGTTGCTGAACAAATGTTGTAGTCCTTATTTTGTAGGTGATGGTATATGATCTTTCCTACACAACAAGTTAAATTGCATGATTAGAAAACATATGATTGTTTTTAGAACAAATTCTTACACATAAAGAAATATGTCATACAGTCATGCAGTTATCTTAGCCAATGCTTCAATACAACATTTATCCATATTCCGTAACTTTCTAGATGCCTTCCAATTTTACCAGAACATTGTTAAGATTGTGCACAACTCCTAACATGTCAGCAAAGAGGTTTCATTCTAGATAAGTTGCAAAGGAATGTTATACAGTGCCATTGGCCACTTACCCATGTATATTAGTAGTATACTGTTCATCAATGCAACTATTATAATACACAACCTAATTCTAGGAACATAAGCGTATATATCATTGAATAACATTATGTAAGAAATGACAATTCAAATACTTATGTTTGTTTGGTTGTTGGGTGGACTCCCTCTGAATCTTTGCAACTCCATTCTGATGTGGATTGTGAGAAGTGGTCAACTCCCTATGAATATCTGCATCCTTGCAGAAACTACTAAAGTGTGCTCCTTTGCTTTCTTGCAGGAATAACTGGAGTGTGCTCCCTCTTGATCTTTGCTTCCTCGATTACCTGTCCTTGAACTTACATCCATCCTTAATCACTATGCATGCTTATTAGTATCGTCATTGTGTTACCCTTGAGGTCTCATACATAATCACACATTTATTAGTATAATCTTAATACTATCAAAACACAATAATCTTAAACATGTATAGTCATGATCATTCACAGATAATAAACATTAGTATTCAAGGTTTCAAAGAATTCTTCTTTTACTCATGCATATTCTTATTTGATCATAGGACTCTTATGATTAGTTAAATCATCAATGCATAAACCCATGATTACTCAAACCTATACCTTCATGATTCTTCTGGTTAGTCATATCATCAATTATGGTAAGAAACATAATATGCATACATCCATGACTATTCAAACCTATGACTTCATGAATAATCATTATCAACAACACAACAGTATAAGATCCTAACACAAGGTAGGATTCTAGCTTGATATAGGAAAAACATACCTGGATTAGCATGCTAGCTAGATATGTCTAACATACCCACATAATGTCTTCTGGTTCTCTTCAGTGACTTGTGCTAGTAACCTGCATGTCTCATAAGTTAACCATTGTAGAACCAAGTTATACATACCTCGTAAGTAGATCTTCTATGTGATCCATGACAATGGATGAATCTTTGTCTTCATGTCACCATGATCATATGTTCTTGAAGTAGAACATGATTTGTCTTTCTTGGTGTACCTTTTATGTTAGCGAACAATATAAACTGCATACAACATCACAATGCATTAGTACATTCATAAGTGTCAAAACCTTAATCAATGACTATATTCTATTAAGGTGATACAACAAGTCTAGTAATTAATCAAGATTGTACTGTAATGATATGAAGACAAACATATGATAAACCTAACCATGAAACATACCTGTAAGCCATACCTATCAAGATTGCTTGTAATCTTCTTATGGAAGGCCTTAGCCTCATCTCCCTCTGAAAGAGGAACTTCTTCACTTATGCAGGTGACCAATCCATCCTCTTCTAGGATTAACCCAATCCACTTGATTTGCAAAAACTAGATCTGGAGCTGTAATAGGGTTTGTCAGAGAAACCCCAAAAATTCAAACTTTGAATTTCAAACTTTCGAAAGGATAGAATATGCGCCTTGATGAGCTGATCAAGCTGGTATATTCAGAATTTTAAAACTGCAAAGTTTCACTCCTCAATTTTTACTTTGAAACTTTCGGATTCACTGGACCTGACCTCGAACTAAGGTTTGATGAATCCCACTCTTCTACCCAATCAAAAGGTTTGATCCAAATCTCTAAGCTTCTATTTATATGAGGAGCTTCCAGCCGTGGTCACAGATTTCAAAAATTCCCATTTTTGCAGAAGCCCTAATTTTCCACTTTTCTGATCAAAGTCCCGAACTAGGGTCTGATCAAGCCCGGCCTTCTACCCAACCAAAAATTATGATATTGGTCTCTAAATTTCGATTTTGATGAGTAGCATTCAGCCGTGGTCTCTGATTACAAAAATTCCAACTTTCTCTGAAGCCCTAAATTCCGGAAGCCATGAATGAAGGTGCTCAAAAATAATTCTGATTTGAGAAAAATATGTACCTGATTGTTTCTTGTGTAACTCTGAACTTTTCAATCCACAAGGTCTGAAAATGTTTCCTCGGATAGCCCGACCTGTTATCTTTCCATCTCGATAGGTCTGACCTCAATTGGATTCTCTAAGAGAGAGTTATTCCAAGTGTCGCAATGTGACCTGTTTATGGGATAATACAGGAGAGCGAACTTGTACGGCGTTCCACATGTCATCTGTTAAACTTCCGCCTCTGAAAAATTATCATGAGATAGTAAAGTCTGTGTACTACCTGTCACATTTTATGAAATCTCATTTGGATCTTCCTAGCCCAAGTTATGACCATTTTCCCAAGGTCAGCTGATTTTGACTCAGATCTGGAGAGGCAGAAACCCTATATTGTACAGATCATAAATCACAAAGTACAATGAATTAGAGGTTTTCCTTTGGACACAAGGTACATGGGGATCTGACATTCGACCTCTAAACATTTTAGATCCGAAAATTTTGCGAAAATGGATTTATAGCGAAAGTGCTACGATGACTGGTTTTTGCTATATCAAGCCCTAGCATCGTAAGTGCAACAAGTGTCATACATGCCATATCATGCCTTCTTTCAGGCTATCTCTGATACCATGTTAAATTTTCAGAATTTACTTCAATCTGATCTAGGATCTTAACTGAGAGAACAACATGTACAACAAATCTACATCATATCAATCATGGACACAATAATGCAAGCACACAAGAGACACAGAGTTTACTTGGGGAAAACCATAAAGGTGAAAAACCCCAATAACTTCCTCAGAGATAGATAGAGCAATGATACAACCAGAATACAAGAGATAGTCTTCTCCTAGCAATAGAGCCTCCTCCTCCACAAGTGCGCCACTCTCACAAGTGTGAGTGAGAGAATAGAATGTGTAAAATGAGAAAGACACACTCTCTATTTATACACTAACTTGACTTGACCTTTACTCAACTAGGTCGGCCTCAACTTAACCACTTAACATAATGCTAACTAGGCTGACACCCAATAGGGTGGTCGAATAACCCTTTGACCCACATGGCCGACCCCCAATAGGGTGGTCTAATAACCCTTCGACCCACATGACTTATACAGGGCCGACCCCAACAAGGTGGTCTAATAACCCATCAAGTATAAGTTACGACACTTACAATATAAATGACGACACTTCCGTATAGAGGAATAATAACATTTATATAGGAATACAAACACTTCCGTATAGAGGAATAATACCATCTCTATAGGAGTACAAAATACATATATGAAATACATGGGTGAAATACATTCTGAAGTTACATATACATCAACACCTCATGGTCAAACGGTCATCAAATTGTGAAGGGAAAATATATAAGCTCTGTAGGGCTTGACAGGGAAAGTGCTCAGGCACCAGGCTGACAATTGAGTAAGCGGGAGCCGGCACAAGGCTCAAGCAGCAAGCAGGATGATGCAATGCAATCACAACATGATATAACTGAGGGGAGTCCTTAAGGGAGATGGCCAACATAAGACAAAGTAGAGTATGAGTCTTTATTGTAATGGCATGGCGTGACTACAAAGGACTCCAAATCTTGAGGACAGACAACGGCATGGGAACCAAAATGCATAACGGAGTTCTAACTAGGGTACCCATGTTTGGGAAAGTCCTACCACCACATGACGACACTTCTATAACAATGTGAGGGTTCCGTGTCAGTCACGAAGTGGGGTCGCAACAAGGGTTTATGAAAATGGTCAACAGGTCAAATGCATAATGCATGTGGAAATGGCATCTAACCTATATGCCAGGTGTGAAACATACCTGCCGTAGGTGTGAAATGGATAAGAACAACTCTCGACGAGGAAATCTATTGAAAAAACATTACTCCATGACACGATATTAGTTCATAACAACCCAAAATGGACAAAACAATAGAAAAGTGGGTCTAGAAAATTATAAATAGTAATAAAATTTAATAATTTTCAATTCATTTGCACTATTCACCATTTTGGAGTTGAGTGGTAGGTTTGCACCTAAAACTTCAAGCACCGATCGTGGGAGCTACGAGCAACCGTTCAGCCAACCGTCCGCAGCAGGTTAGTGGTCACTTCCATACCTTTCATTTAAGTGCTTTTATTTTAATTTTGGTTGGTGGGATATTTTGTTTGTCCAAGCCCTAAATGGCTTTGACACTACCCGCGGGCTATAAGTATGCGGGTTGCGGGTAGGGCATCAAACGCATAGTCAAAAAACAGACTGCCCGCGTCTACCTGCACCTATTTACAATATAGCCCGCGGGTATGGCCGTGAAGAAGTTTTTAATCATGAAACTGACTAAAAATCTCTTGCTTTGCACTCTAGGATGGTTCTAGAGTGGAGGGAAAGAGAGCATTACCAGGTAGATGAGGCCATGCGCAACGATTTGCAAGCACAACAAGCATTGCAAGCATGTGGCTTATATAAAAGCTGGAGTCTCGAGAGCTTAAGGGCCCAAAACCTACTACTCTGTCATTTGGTGAACTACTGGGATGTGGATGTTCAACACTTCATCCTCAACAGGAAAACACTGACACTAGATGTAGAGGATATCTATTTCATTACAGGTTTGTCCCGTAGAGGGGAACTGGCTAGCCTTCGGTCACAGACCGTGGGTGGTGGGATCACTATGCAAGACTATATAGCGTGGTATTGTCCCGCCAACACACGACCAGTGGGAAGTCAAGTGCCAGTCAATCTCATAGTGGAATTGAGCACAAAGATCATAGTGGAAACTTTGGTGTGGATCATGGGATCCAAAGCACTACATCAGGCATCCAGACAGGTGATGTTCTACGCATTACAATGCTTGCAGCCTACTATATTCGACTGGTGTACGACTCTGATGGTGTCTATGAGGACACAAATAACGGAATGCAAAGAGGGGAAGGCCAAAAACTTTGGGTATGGTAGCATCCTCTACAGTTTCTTCTTTGAGAGGGTTCTAGGACTTAGCCTGAGGGTGGATGTCCCTCCTCACAATCTCCGAGATCCATCCCTGACCTGGTGGGCTGAGATACTGACACGACAGGGTGGTGGCCATCTGGCATCACCATATACTGAGGATTTCTTTCGCTGGTGGAACCGGTAGGTGATTTCTATCAAGGACTACCCTTATGCAGGGATAGACTTCAGACACGACCATGACATGCCGCTCCCACTAGGTGTAGCTTTTGGAGACATCGTTGAGTACTCTTTTGGTTTTGTGTTTTTAAATTTTTATGGATTTTATTATTATAGTTGAAATGCAAAAAATATTTTGGGTGGTAATGTCATGTGCTAATGGGTGACTGTTTGCTCGCAGACAAAGGCCCAGTGAGACCTGAGGGCTTCTTGAGACATGGTCATCGGGGTAGAGATGAGGTGGCAACAGATGCTGCAGCAGGGTGCACAATAAAGACATTGCGGCGCAACATATCACATATGGTTGCCCGAGTACCACTGATAGAGGTAGCCCAACTACCTGAGGCTATGCAGCGCCAGGTAGTGGGTGTTCCTGGTGAGTGGGTGGATAATGTAGTGCACCTAGCTAGGGTAGTGCCCCCAGCGGGTATAGTATGGCTAACACTTTGACTAGTGCCAGCATGAGTACCAACCATAGTGGAGGTTTGACAATATTGTGACTAGGCATACCAAAAGAGAGTGCAGTGGGGTTTACCATAGGGTCAGAATCATCATGAGTCTCAGGCCTCCTATATCTAGAATCACATGGAAACGAAGGAACAAAAGGCTCATCCTATTCTTCCTCCTTGGGTAAGTTGGGCATCCCGTAAATATAATTATCCAAATTTGAAGGATCAAATGGATCCCGGTCAAGTGGATTAGTCCAAATAGAATCAGGTTGACTCGCAGGTGGATCACCTCCCCAATCCTCACGAGGAGTCTGGGGATCGATAGTATGTTCCACTCTACCTGAAGGAGTAGAAAGGTCTTGCCCGATATTGGGATGTGTAGCCATGTAATCTTCAACGTAATTTGTGTAGGAATCTGAAAACTCAAATGGAGCCCTCTGGCGTCCTATAGTAATGCGTTGTGTAACCAAAGCTGGCTTTAAACCAACCAAACGACGGGACCGACGGAGAGTAGGGCTTCGTGCCATGTTCTCTCTGGAGAGAGACACAACATCTCCTAAAGGCCAACTATCGATCAAAAAATAGTAAATCAAAAGCACACACCTAGAGAATCTACAGCCAAGAGCAAACAAACAGAGTGGCTAAATGAGCTCTCGACACTAGAGCCGGTATGTCTCGCCTAGGAGAGGCTTGAGACTCCCAAACTATAGTCAGAGGTAACAGAATTAGTTATAGAGACACCCAGGCTTCACTATGTCGATAGGGTCAAGTCCACTGCACGAACACAACTATGCTATCCAATCCCTATCTGACTCAGGACACAAACAACATAACCACTGCAAGTACCCTATGCGGTACCTAGGTAAGGAAACTATGTCTACCACAATATAACTAATGCTCAGGGGGACAGTCACAAGTGGGACCCGTCGTATGGGCAAGGTAGCTAAGCCCAAAGCACAAGAGGACGAACCTCCGGTACCCCCAGATACGAACAAATCCTGGATGTATCTCCCACGTTCAGCCGGTATCAAAGGGATATCTCCTCAACCAACCTCCCGTGACCTCGTGCTTAACTCTGGTTTGAGTAGAGCTTTCCTGAGAACACCAATCTATACCATGGATGTTAAATTTTCAGAATTTACCTCAATCTGATCTAGGATCTTAACTGAGAGAACAACATGTACAGCATATCTACAGCATATCAATCATGGACACAATAATGCAAGCACACAAGAGAAACAGATTTTACTTGGGGAAAACCATAAAGGTGAAAAACCCCAATAACTTCCTCAGAGATAGATAGAGCAATGATACAACCAGAATACAAGAGATAGTATTCTCCTAGCAGCAGAGCCTCCTCCTCCACAAGTGCGCCACTCTCCCAAGTGTGAGTGAGAGAATAGAATGTGTAAAATGAGTGAAACACACTCTCTATTTATACACTAACTTGACTTGACCTTTACTCAACTAGGTCGGCCTCAACTTAACTACTTAACATAATGCTGACTGTGCCGACCCCCACTAGGGTGGTCTAATAACCCTTTGACCCACATGGCCAGCCCCCAATAGGGTGGTCTAATAACCCTTTGACCCACATGACTTATATAGGACCGACCCCAACAAGGTGGTCTAATAACCCATAAAGTATAAGTTACGACACTTAAAATATAAATGACGACACTTCCATATAGAGGAATAATAACATCTCTATAGGAATACAATATACATATATGTGAAATACATTCCGAAGTTACATATACATCAACACTCCCTCTTAACTAGGAAGGTATTTCTCGACACATGTCTTCTAGCACAAGTCTTCTTCTCTGGATTATCGTCACTGGATAATCATCATCGAGTCATCATCATTGTCACTGTTGTTGCTATCTCAATCAATCTCTGAATCTACTCGTCATAGGAAGTTCTACAAAGCATGTCCTTTTTCATACTGGATGTAAGCCCACCATCTGCAGGTCTTTGTCATCACTGGCCATACTGTGGAATCCTCAAGACTTATTACATACGTCACAAAACCTCGAAAGAGCATCCCAGGCTGCTACGAGCACACATCTCTACCTATAGGATCTCCCAAGGACAGATTATATGTGGTCACCACAAAACCTCGCAAGAGCATCCCAGGCTATTACGAGCACACAGCTCTACCTATAGGATCTTCCAGGGACAGATTATATGTGGTCATGGCAAAACATTGCAAGAGCATCCCAGGACTTATTACGGGCACACATCCCAACCTATCGGATCTCCCAGGGACATATTATATGCCATAGGAGAAAACCTCGAAAGAGCATCTACCAGATATCCCAGGGCCAGATTATATGCCATAGGCAAAACCTTGAAATACTATCTGCAGATCTCCCAGGGCCAAATTATATGTCCTCCCAGAGCAAAACCTCGAAAGAGCATTTGCCAGATATCTCAGGGCCAAATTATATGCCATAGGAAAAACCTCAAAAGACTATCTGCAAATCTCCTAGGGCCAAATTATATGCTCATCTGCACAACCTGATCCATGGCCATAGAGTATCAACCTGATAGTCACCATACATCATCCTGATGTATACATGATCATCCTGATCATCATCACTGCAACATCCTGCTGCAAGTCATCTGGAGCAACATCCTGAAGCTCGTCATCCATGATCATCCTAATCATATCATGCATCTACCTGATGCATACCAAGTATATACCTAATACATATTATCATACATGATCCACCTGATCATACAATGTATCCACCTGACACAAATACAAATACATGATCCACCTGATCATACATGATACATATCAACATACATGATCTACCTGATCATACAATGTATCCACCTGATACATATATAGATACATGATCCACCTGATCATACATGATACATATCAACATACATGATCTACCTGATCATATAATGTATCCACCTGATACAAATATAGATACATGGTCCAAGCATCCAACATGATACATATACAAAATACATATAAATGATCCAACCGATCATATTCAGTATCCAACATGATGCGTACATACATATACATATAAATGATCCAACTGATCATATCTAGCATCATCCTGATGCATATACAGAGTAGTAACTTGAGCATCGTCCTGATGCTCATCATCCAAGATCCTCCTCATCATCATAGCATCGTCCTCTTCAGATCATCTCATCGTCCAGATGCACATCATCTAGCAGTTACACCACTGACATGGGAGAACACATCTACCACCATTCGGGGAAGGCTCCAGCCCTTACTTTTTCACCATGGGAGAACACATCTACCACCATGTGAAAAATGGCTTAGCAATTACATCACGACCAAGGGAGAACACATCAACCATGTCAAAAAACCTCATGTGCATCTGCATCTTCCGAACTCATCACTTCCCTTTGGAATGAACCTCGATCTGAAGTGCACCAAGCCTCTCTCTGAAGTACTCAAACTGCACTCTAGCCAATGGCTTGGTCAATACATCTGCATCCTGCTCATTCGTCGCAACATACTCTACTTCGACTGTACTCAGTGCTACACAGGACTTCTTCCTGCTAAGCCAAGAGATCACACCTGATCCCATATAGAAGTAGCACCCAGGAGTGCTCTTCTTATCTGCAGCACTACCTACCCAATCTGAATCAACATAACCCTACGGGTTAAACTTTTGATTCACATCATACTTGAGCCCATATTCAACCATACCCTTTAGGTACCTCAAAATATGATTTACAGCAACTAGGTGAACACTCCTTGGATCTATCAGGAACTGGCTCAATGTGTTCACCACAAAGCAAATATCTGGTCTCGTGTTCATCAGGTACATCAAGGATCCAATCATCTGATGATACATAGTGACATCAACCAGATCAGATGAAGCATCACACAGAAGCTTCAGGTTTGATGCCATAGGTGTGGCCATATCCTTGCAGTCCATCATCCCAAACCTCGTCAGGATCTCTACTGCATACTTCCCTTTTCCAAGGAAGATTCCATCTGCACTCTGCCACACCTCCATGCCAAAAACAAATAGTGCATCATCCCAAAGTTCTTCAACTCGAACTCGGAAGCAAGCGTTCGCTGCATGTCGGCAATCAATCTATCCTCACTTGTTACAAACAGGTCATCCATATACAAAAGTAGTATCACTGGATTGCCTTCCTCAACCTTGTAGAAAAGGTTGGAATCCGCTTTACTCTTGGTAAAGCCAAAACTGGATAGAAAGCTGTCTATCCTACCATACCATGTTCTGCACGTAGATGACTCCCTGTCATGTGTCTCAAAACCAAGTGGCTTCTCCACATATACTTCTTCTTCAACTACACCATTCAAGAAGGCTGTCTTGAAATCCATCTGGTGTATCTTTCATTTCATCACTGCAGCCAGAGCAAGTACAGATGTAATGGAAGTGTATCTGGCTACAGGAGAAAAAGTCTCTATGCTATCACCTACAGCATGCTTGATCTTGTAGATCCTCTTGGAAGTCACTACAGACTCCCCTTCAGGTGTTGGGACTGCATCCCAAACATCTTCATGATCGTCTAGTACTCCTCGATCATGGCATTCTTCCCAAATCCTGGGAACTTCAATATCTTCAATATTTTCAAATAGATAATGTTGTTGCTGAACAAATGTTGTAGTCCTTATTTTGTAGGTGATGGTATACGATCTTTCCTACACACCAAGTTAAATTGCATGATTATAAAACATCTCATAGCTTTCAGAACAAATTCTTACACATAAAGAAATATGTCATACAATCATGCAATTATTTTAGCCATTGCTTCAATACAACATTTATCCATATTCCGTAACTTTCTAGATGCCTTCCAATCTCTACCAGAACATTGTTAAGAGTGTGCACAACTCCTAACATGTCAGCAAAGAGGTTTCATTCTAGATAAGTAGCAATGGAATGTTGTATAGTGCCATCGGCCACTTACCCATGTATATTAGTAGTATACTGTTCATCAATGCAACTATTCTAATACACAACATAATTCTAGGAACATAAGCATATACATCATTGAATAACATTATGTAAGAAATGACAATTCAAATACTTATCCTTGTTTGGTTTGTTTGGTTGCTGGGTGGACTCCCTCTGAATCTTTGCAACTCCATTCTGATGTGGATTGTGAGAAGTGGTCAACTCCCTCTGAATCTCTGCATCCTTGCAGAAACTACTGAAGTGTGCTCCTTCTTGATCTTTGCTTCCTTGCAGGAACAACTAGAGTGTCCTCCCTCTTGATCTTTGCTTCCTGGATTTCCTGTCCTTGAACTTATATCCATCCTTAATCACTATGCATGCTTATTAGTATCATCATTGTGTTATCATTGAGGTCTCATACATAATCATACATTCATTAGTATATTCTTAATACTATCAAAACACAATAATCTTAAGCATGTAAACTCATGATCATTTCAAACAGAAATAATAAGCATTTCAAGGTTTATATAGGACTCTTATGGTTAGTCATATCATAAATTAAAGTAAGAAACATAATATGCCTAAACCTGTGATTACTCAAACGTATACCTTGATGATTCTTCAGGTTAGTCATATCATCAATTATGGTAAGACACATAATATGCATACAACCATGACTATTCAAACCTATGACTTCATGAATAATCATTATCAACAACACAACAGTATAAGATCCTAACACAAGGTAGGATTCTAGCCTAATATAGGAAAAACATACCTAGATTAGCATGCTAGCTGGTTATGTCTAACATACTAGCATAATGTCTTCTGGTTCTCTTCAGTGACTTGTGCTAGTAACCTGCATGTCTCATAGGTTAACCATTGTAAGACCAAGTTATACATACCTTGAAAGTAGATCTTCTATGAGATCCATGACAATGGATGAATCTTTGTCTTCATGTCACAATGATCATATGTTCTTGAAGTAGAACATGATTTGTCTTTCTTGGTGTACCTTTTATGTTAGCGGACAACATGAACCTCATACAACATCACAATGCATTAGTACATTCATAAGTGTCAAAACCTTAATCAATGAATATCTTCTATTAAGGTGATATGACAAGTCTAGTAATTAATCGAGATTGTACTATAATGATATGATGACAAACATATGATAAACTTAACCATGAAACATACCTGTAAGCCATACCTGTCAAGATTGCTTGTAATCGTCTTATGGAAGGCCTTAGCCTCATCTCCCTCTGAGACAGGAACTTCTTCACTTATGCAGGTGACCAATCCATCTTCTTCTAGGATTAACCCAATCCACTTGATTTGCAAGAACTGGACCTGGAGCTGGATTAGGGTTTGTCAAAGAAACCCCAAAAATTCAAACTTTGAATTTCAAACTTTCGAAATGATAGAAATATGCGCCTTGATGAGCTGATCAAGTTGGTATATTCAGAATTTGAAAACTGCAAAGTTTCACCCGTCAAAATTGCCTTTTAGATTTCTGGATTCACTGAGGAGGACCCTGAATTAGGGTTTGAGTTTCTCGGAGCTTCACCCAACCAAAAGATTTGATTCAAAACTCTAAGCTTCGATTTTTATGAGGAGCTTCCAGCCGTGGTCACAGATTTCCAAAATTCCAATATTTGGAGAAGCCCTAATTTTCCATCTTTTCGATCAAAGTCCCGAACTGGGGTTTGATGAAGCCCGGCCTTCTGCACAACCAAAAAATCTGTTCTTGGTCTCTAAATTTCGATTTTGATGAGTAGCATATAGCCGTGGTCTTTGATTACAAAAATTCGAACTTCTCTGAAACTCTAAATTCCGGAAGCCATGAATGAAGGTGCTAAAAAATAATTTTGTTTTGACATAAATATGTACCTAATTGTTTCTAGTGTAAATCTGAAATTTTCGATCCACAGGGTATGAAACCTTTTCCTGAGATAGCCCAACCTGTCATCTTTCCATCCCGATAGGTCTGACCTCAATTGGATTCTCTGAGAGAGAGAGAGTTATGCCAAGTGTCGCAATGTGACCTGTTTATGGGATAAAACAGGAGAGCGAACTTGTATGGCATGCCACATGTCAATGGTTAAAATTCGACCTCTTAAACATTGTTCTGCGATAGTACAGTCTGTGTACTACCTGTCACTTTTTACGAAATTTCATTTGGAGCTTCCTAGCCCAAGTTATGACCTTTTTTTCTAGGTCACCTGTTTCTGACTGAGATCTGGAAGAGGCGGAAACCCTATATTGAATAGATCAGAAATCACAAAGTACAACGAATTAGACGTTTTCCTTTGGACACAAGATACATGAGGATCTGATCTTTGCCCTGTAAACATTTTAGATCCGAAAACTTCACCAAAATGGATTTATAGCGAAAGTTCTACGATGATTGGTTTTTGTTATATCAAGCCCTAGCATCGCAAGTGCAACAAGTGTCATACATGCCATATCATGCCTTCTTTTAGGCTAGCTCTGATACCATGTTAAATTTACAGAATTTACTTCAATCTGATCTAGGATCTTAACTAAGAGAACAACATGTACAGCATATCAATCATGGACACAATAATGCAAGCACACAAGAGACACAGATTTTACTTGGGGAAAACCATAAAGGTGAAAAACCCCAATAACTTCCTCAGAGATAGATAGAGCAATGATACAACTAGAATACAAGAGATAGTCTTCTCCTAGCAGCAGAGCCTCTTCTTCCACAAGTGCGCCACTCTCACAAGTGTGAGTGAGAGAATAGAATATGTAAAATGAGAGAGACACACTCTCTATTTATACACCAACTTGACTTGACCTTTACTCAACTAGGTCGGCCTCAACTTAACCACTTAACATAATGTTGACTGGGCCGACCCCCACTAGGGTGGTCTAATAACCCTTTGACCCACATGACTTATATAGGGCCGACTCCAACAAGGTGGTCTAATAACCCATCAAGTATAAGTTACGACACTTACAATATAAATGACGACACTTTTGTATAGAGGAATAATAACATCTCTATAAGAATACAATATACATATATGTGAAATACATTCCGAAGTTACATATACATCAACAATGGATTCCTCCACTCCCTGGTTAGACACCTAATGTTTCATTCAGTAGTCTTGCATCGTTAACTCACAATGATCTATTCCAAGACTCTAAACCTATGCTAGTTGGTGTACCCTATAAATAAAATAATTCTAATCAATTTTATGATTAAACGTTAATTTTAGTGGCTGTGATTACTCAAGGGATATGGTCGTGAAACTAGTGATGTGTAGACTCAATAGTATGCACCATCGTCCAATCCTAGACTCATCTATCCAATAAAACAATGTCACTAATATGCAAAATCACCCAACAATTCCGAAATAAATATTCAAACTTTTATCTTTTCAATGCACAAGCAGAACCTAAAATGAAGGCAACAAGCACTCAATGTAAAATGCAGTACATGGAAATAAAATATTTTTGTATTTTCTCTTATAAACAAAAAGGAAAATGCAAAAAACTAATGAATATTTTTGTATTTTTTCAATATATATGGAATGAAAAAATGCAAGCAAAATCCTTTTATTCAGTCACTGAGGTGCCGAGAAGATCACTAAGACAACCCAGCAGATCCTAAACAGCAAGACTTAGCCAAAGGAATGAGCTCAACAGGAAAAAACCAAGAGGTTAAAACCAATTGTTGGTAAAAAACCAAGAAGGCTCAACCAAGAGAAACGAAGAGATCTGGTCACAACCAAGGCATGAAACAGTCAAGAAAGCGGCCAACAAAGACTTAGGAATCAACCAAATTCACCTAGCAACAACCAATATCCATAAACCAACAAAAGCCGGAGTTACATGCTACTGTCGAAGGAATACCTGCGGGTACCCGCGAGCAGTAGTTTAAACAGAGGCAGGTATATGTGGGAAGAACTAAGCTAGCCTGCGGGTGAGTAACAGCAAATGGTCAAATAGAGAGTCCAAAGGTTCAAAAAAAGCAATTTTTCTACAGTGTATCTTAACAGCCAATCAGTGACACAGAGCTTCGATAAACAACAACTCTAAATATGGACTAATGCTCGAAATGTTTCCCAAACATGGATGTTTTCCCCAGTGGAGTCGCCATTTCTGTATTGGAGAAAACTCACTATGTCTTGGGAATACCACAATAGACAGATGACTACCAGAAATATACTCAATTCTCAAAAACAATGCTATTATAAATGACAATGTTAAAACAATGGAGAAATGTAACCAACCTCGATCCAACGTTTGATGTAGATCCCCATTGGAGCTTTCAATCCGTGCACATCCAAGCACTTGTAATCTGCAAATTATTCTTGACAACCAATATCTAACAAGTACATGTGATATATAAATAACATTAACATTAACAATAACAATGGTCCATAATATCATAAGCAAATGCAACCCAATGTATAATAAATGACATTCACACCATTAATGGACGAGAATATGAGTATTTCTATTAGTTAACAAGAAAAAGTGCAAAGTGATACGACCTCTTGCCGGCAACGAATATGAACCAAGATCTGGATCAATCCACTTGTGCCTCCACCACTTCAATCCTCCATGAATGGCAAACTCAAACTAGAAAGGAGTTTGGAAGGTGAACATAACTGGTTCACAACTACAAGGATCAATGAGTGCAGACTCAAGATAGGACAAAAATCCACTAGAGTGCCTTTACTATTCTCTTCTTCCTCCCGTCCATAAGCCATATGTACTCAATATATAGTCCTCTCAAAGGTAGGTGAAAGGACTCATCGAGACGTTACTTGGGCAGATGGAGAGCCAAAGGTCACCCAATGACTGCTTTTGGAGATTAAAAAGTAATAAAATAGTGGTTTTTACCATTTTACTTGATGCCCGCGGGCTATAGGGATGCAACTCGCGGGTACACATGCTATAGTGATGCAACATGCGGGTGGGAACAAAAATAGGATAACTAGTATCACTGAAGGATGAAAAATGGATCTGAGTCACTGAAACCGATCCTACAGGCCAAAGAATGTTGATGCTCACAGGGTGAAAGATTTCTTTGTAACAACAAGAGACACAAAACATTTCATTGGGGAAAACCAAGAAGGTGAAAAACTCCACAACTTCCTCCGAGATAGAATAAGCATCAATACAACGATCACCATGATCAAACCCAAGAGATAGATATCTTCAGCAGCATGCTCCTCCTCGTCCACTTGTGCACGTCCTCCTCTTCTCTCACTAATGCGAAGTGAGTGAATAATAGAATGTGTAAAATGATAGAGACGCACTCTCTATTTATACACTAACTCACTTGACCTTTACTCAACTAGGTCGGCCCCAACTTAACCACCTAAGCTAATGCTGATTGGGCCAACTCCCACTAGGGTGGTCTAATAACCTTTTGACCCACACAACTCATACAGGGCCGACCCCAACAAGGTGGTCTAATAACCCATCAAATATAAGTTATGACACTTACAATATAACTTGCGACACATGCAAGTACAACTCACAACACTTCCAATCGGAGGAATAATACATCTCCATTGGGGATACAATAAAGTACAAATACAATATACAAGTGAATATCTTCCAAAGTTATAAACACATCAACACTTTGCCTCTTTTTTTACCCTTCTTCACCACTGCCTTCACCTTTTTTCTATAGAAATAATCTCCAAGGGATGTTATAATATCTTCCTCATAAGTAGCTACCAATTCAGTGGAAGATGTAGCCACATCTCCTGTTGCAAATATCGGGGCTGTCTGAGTAACAGTGGTATTAGGTATTTTCATAGTAATCTGAGAGGTGGTTAGTGGAGAAGGGATAACTTCAGGGACTGAGGGTAAAAAGGTTGGAGTAGGGATTGAAGTAAAAAATTCAGGAAGTGAAAAAGATGCACCAGCAACTAATGGTGAATATGGGATAACCGAGATTTGGACATCATTGGCTAGTGGTGATGAAATAGATGATGGTGGTTGCATAGAGACAGTTGAAGACTAGATCTATACAACAATCGATGGTGGAATGGAAAGTGGAACTGAAAGGGTTGGAGATGGAACAGTAATGGAAGTTATTTCATGAAATAACTGGAATATGGTGGATGGTGGTGTTACCCCAGAAGATAAAGTGGAAAGAGCTTGAATGGATGAAAGTAAGAGCGCTAAAGTTGTGGTATCAACAATAGTAGTGGTTTCAAGAGATGGTTGATCTAGGACGAGATCATCCATGACTATGGCATCCAACAAATCTATGATTTCTTGAGAACTTTCAATTTCTTCCTACACCACTGTCACAAAAGGAAGTGTCTCATATTCCACATCACTCTCTTCAATAGTAAGAGTAGGAAACTCAGAGGTAGAAGTTTGAATTTTCTGTCTTTTAGCTGGTTTGCTCATAGCAATCACTTTGACATCACTAATCAGGTTGGCTGTAGCAACCACTTGAATATTAGTAGTGGGTTTGGGTACTACAACCACTTGGTTCTCAAGCACCAGACTCATCTGTGCTAACTTCTGCTTCAATTACTGAGATTTATGCATCCACATCTTTAATTATGCAGCAGTTTTCAACTTCGGAGTATCCTCCATAAGTCCTTTGCCTTTGTCTCCATCCGGGTAGGTCAGCATCAATGGAGCACTGGCTTTATGAGCTTCCTTTTCTTCCCTATATTTTCTTCTTGTTGATGTATATGTAACTTCGGAATGTATTTCATCTATGTATTTCATATATATTTATTGTACCCTTATTAGAGATGTGTTATTCCTTTATAAGGAAGTGTCATCATGTGGATTGACAAGTGTCGCAAGTGTGTGTACTTGGCAATGGGTTATTAGACCACCATGTGTGGGGTCGGCCCTGAAAGATATATATTATAATGTGGATGTACCTAGCTAGACAAGTCAGCCCCATAAGGTCACTGGGCAAACAGGTTAGTATAAATAGAGATCAGGAGATCTCTATTTAGATCATTCAAAAAGTCATCTCTCTCTCACTCAGAAAGTGGCGCACTAGTGAGGAGGAGGATCATCTGCTTCTAGGAGACTATCTCAAGTGTATTTTGGTTGTACTTTGGTTGAGCCATTGCTCTCTCTATCTCTGAGGAAGTTGTGGGGTTTTTCACCTTAGGGTTTTCCCCACAGAAACTCTATGTCTCTTGTCTCTCATGCTTTTGATTCTTTTGATGCTTGTCATGCTTATTGTGATTGTTATGCATTGATATACTGTATATGTTATTCTCTCAGTGAAGATCCTAGAGTATTGTGAATTAATGCTCAAAATTTAACATGGTATTAGAGCTAACCTGAGAAGAAGACATTTTGTAGTGACGGAAACTTGAGTTTCTTGTTTATTGGCTTTATCTCCACAGATTTTGGAAAAGAAGTATAGTAGATTGACTCTACTCATCAAGGAGAATCTATCTGTCCAATCAGAATTCAATTCTGAGCATTTTCAGATTTGGCCCTAAAAATTAGGGTTTCCACAAAAATAGGAATTTCTGAAATCTAAATACATAGCAGGAAGCGCCTTGCAAAAAGCAAAGTTTATAGCTTTGGATCGAGATTTTTGGCTGGGTAGATCTCCGGGAAACTCAAACCCTAATTCAGGGCTCTCCCTAGTGAACTCGGGAGGACAAAAAGGCATATTTGAAGGGTAAAGCTTTGCTGATCTCAAATTCTGAATACACCAGGTTGATCAGCTCATCAAATCACATCTTTCTATCCTTTCAGAAAATTGAAATTCACATTTTGAATTTTTAGGGTTTTTCCGACAAACCCTAATCCGGGACCAGATCCAGTTTTCAGCATTTCAAGTGGTAAGACCTAAATCTTTTCTATTTCCATTTGAAGTACTCTTTAAGATGTCTCACAACACCAAGCTTGAGGATAAGCTTGAAGGAGCTGATAACTTCCGAGCTTGGAAGTATATGATTGGGTTAACTGTGGAAGAGAATGAGTTGGACTCATATGTAAAAGAAGACATCCCTATCCCAGAGGATGAAGAGGCTAAGGTATTGCATAAGAAAAACTTGGTCAAGGCAAAGAGAATCATTTCCGATTCTATCGAAGACCATCTCATACCCAATGTGTCTTCTCTAAAGACACCCAAGGAGATGTTTGACTCTTTGACCAAGCTATTTGAAGTGAAGAACATAAATCGGAAGATGACCCTGCGGAACCAATTGAAAGGAGTAAAGTTTCAGAATGGAGAAACCATTCAATCTTATTTTTCAAGGGTCTCCGAGATCAAGGAACAACTAGAGGTAGTGGATGAAATGGTGGAGAATGGTGAAGTGGTGATGACCACTCTAAATGGCCTACCCAGGTCATGGGATTCCTTTATTCAAGGAATATGTGCAAGGAAGAAGTTGATCTCCTTCAACAAATTGTGGGAAGAATGCTCTCAAGAAGAAGCTAGGCTTGTGGCCCTAGAAGAAAATATGAGAAATGAAGATCAAGCTCTCACAACACATGCCAAGAAAGGCAAGTCCAAGAAGGAATCATCTCATAACAGAAGATTCTCACACCACCATTATCATAAAGATAAGAAAGATCTCAGATGCTTCAATTGCAATGAGAATGGACACTTTGATTCAGATTGTCCCAAGAAGAAGAAAGACAACAACAACAACTTCAATAAGAAAAAGAAGAATAACAAAAGAAGATATCATGCTCATGCTGCCGAAGATGATGAACCCCCAAAGAAGAAGGCTACGGCAGAACGTGATAGTGATGATGACTCATCAAGTGAAGAAGAATATGTTCTAATTTTTGCTCTCACAGGTACTATCTCCCATGGTTCTAATGATTGGTTGATTGATAGTGGGGCTTCCAAACACATGACTGGGTTTAAGGAATCTTTTGTGAATCTATCTGAACATGAATCACCCCATAAGGTGAAACTTGGGGATCATTATCAATACCCAATCAAAGGAAGTGGTGAAGCCTCCTACAACCTAGATTCTGGAAATTCTTTGAAGATGAAAGAAGTCCTTTATGTACCTTGGCTCAAGAAGAACTTACTCTCCATCTTTGCATTGGATGCAAAAGGTATGAGGGTTGCATTTGTGGATGGCCAAGTCCTAATGTGGCCAAACGGAAAGAACATAGATGATGAGGTAGTGATTGGAGAGCAAGAGGGAGGTTTGTATAAATTTAAGGGACAACCTGCCATGGTACATGAATCCATGGAGCCAAGTGAACTTTGGCATAGAAGACTTGCTCATATGCACTATAGGGCACTTCCAATTGCAAGCAAAGCTGTAGAGGGTCTTCCTGAAATCAAGAACAAACATGAAGGTATTTGCAAAGGATGTGCAAAAGGTAAGAACATTAAGAAGGATTTTCTAAGCAGTGAAAGCAAGGGCAATGCTGCATCACCAAGATCTACCTATGCATCTATGGGCAGAAGCAGCTAGAACAGCTGTATATGTGTAGAACAAAACACCCCACAAGATATTGGATAACAAGCCACCAGAAGAGGTTTTTTCTAGTAAGAAACCTGAAGTCAGCCATCTCAGAATATTTGGTTGTCCAGTATACACTCATGTCCCAAAGGAAAAGAGGACTAAACTAGATCCTTCAGGAAAGAAGGGTATCTTTGTGGGTTACAGTGAAAGCTCGAAGGCTTACAGAATATACTTTCCAGGTTTCAAGAAGATTGATGTCAGCAGGGATGTAACATTTGATGAAAACTCAGCATTCATCAAATTAAGGAAGGCACCTATCGAAGTTTATGAAGAACCTAAGGAAACTAGATTTCAAGACACTACCATGACTGAAGCAGTTCCAGAAGTTGTTCATGAGTTTGAAGATCTGCAAGAACCTGTAGATCCACCCTGCGAGGATAACTCTCACAAGAGGAAACCTGCATGGGCTAGAGAGCTCATTCAAGATGCAGAAAGATTTGGCATTCCAGAAGAAGAACACAGAGCAAAGAAGAGAACCAGATCACATACCATCTATGTTGCTTTACTCTATGACATTATGAACAAAGAGCCTTCCATTTATGAAGAAGCAGCGGAAAAGAAAGAATGGAAGGATGCCATGGTTGAGGAATACCAATCAATAATGAAGAATGATGTTTGGGATGTTGTACCAAGACCTATAGAGAAGTCTGTTGTGACTTCTAAATGGATCTACAAAATCAAGCATGCTGCAGATGGCAGTGTAGAGAAATACAAAGCAAGATTCGTAGCTCGTGGCTTCTCTCAGAAAGAGGGAATAGATTATGAAGAAGCTTTTGCACCTGTAGCCAGGTATACTTCCATCAGAACAGTACTTGCCTTGGCTACAGTGATGAAATGGAAAATACAACAGATGGGTGTCAAGACTGCTTTCTTGAATGGTGTAGTTGAAGAGGAAGTATATGTGGAGTAGCCACTCGGTTTCGAAATACATGACACGGAGTCATATGTGTGCAGATTGAAGAAAGCCTTGTATAGCTTGAAACAAGCTCCCAAAACCTGGTATGGTAGGATGGACAGTTTCCTATATAGTTTGGGCTTTACCAAGAGTAAAGTGGATTCCAACCTTTATTACAAGGTTGAGGAAGGGAATCCTGTGATTCTACTTCTGTATGTGGATGACTTATTTGTAACAAGAGATGATAGATTGATTGCAGATATTAAGAGAAAGCTTGCTACCGAGTTCGATATGAAAGATTTGGGAATGATGCATTATTTCCTAGGTATGGAGGTGTGGCAGAGTGCAGGTGGGATCTTCCTTGGTCAAGGGAAGTACACAATAGATATCATGAAGAGATTCGGGATGATGGATTGCAAGACCATGGCCACACCTATGGCATCGAATCTTAAGCTTCTATGTGATGCTTCATCTGAGCCGGTTGATGTCTCTATGTATCGTCAGATGATTGGGTCCTTGACGTACCTGATGAACACGAGACCAGATATTTGCTTTGCAGTGAACACATTGAGTCAGTTCCTGACAGATCTGAGGAGTGTTCATCTGGTTGCTGTAAAGCATGTTCTGAGGTACCTGAAGGGTACAATGGATTATGGGATCAAGTATGAGGCGAATCAAAAGTCTAACCTGCAGGGTTATGTTGATTCAGATTGGGCTAGCAATGCTGCAGATAGGAAGAGCACATTTTGGTGTTGCTTCAGTATGGAATCATGTTTGATCTCTTCGTTTAGCAGGAAGCAGTCCTGCGTAGCACTGAGTACAGCTGAGGCAGAGTATGTTGCAGCCTGTTTAGCTAGTTGTGAGGTAGTATGGCTACGGAAGCTACTGTCTAAATTATTTGATCTCCCGTTGGATGCTACTGGTATCTTCTGTGATAACTAGAGTTGTGTGAAGCTGTCCGAGAACCCAGTGTTTCATGACAGGTCGAAACACATAGAGATCAAATATCACTATATCAGGGATATGGTGCAGAGAGGAGCTGTCAAGCTCCTGTATGTTGCGATGGACGAGCAGATTGCAGATGTACTGACGAAGCCACTAGCCAGGGTGAAGTTCGAGTACTTCAGAGAGAGGCTTGGTGTCCTTCAAATTGATGACACTTCGAGGAAGAAGTGATGGACACATTTGCTGAAGCCATTCCAAGCATGTTAGAAGGAGGATCCTTCACATGGCTATGGATGTAAGCCCTGGATGATGAGCATCAGGATGATGTTTTGGTTTCTACTTTGTATGAACAGTTGGATCATTTATATGTATATGTATGTACGCATCATGTTGGATGCTGGATATGATCAGTTGGATCATTTATATGTATGTACGCATCATGTTGGATGCTGGATATGATCGGTTGGATGATGTGTATGTATTTTGTATAAGCATCATGTTGGATGCTTGGATCATGTATCTGTATATGTATCAGGTGGATATGTTGTATGATCAGGTAGATCATGTATGTTGATATGTATCATGTATTTGTATTTGTATCAGGTGGATACACTGTATGATCAAGTGGATCATGTATGATGATATGTATCAGGTAGATGCTTGGTATGCATCAGGTATATGCATTGTATGATCAGGATGATCATGGATGACGAGCTTTAGGATGTTGCTCCAGATGACATACAGCAGGATGTTGCAGTGATGATGATCAGGATGATCATGTGTATATCAGGATGATGTATGGTGAGTATCAGGTTGATACTCTGTGGCCGTGGAACAGGTTGTGCAGATAAGCATGTAATTTGTGCCCTAGGAGATTTGCAGATAGTCTTTCGAGGTTTTGCCTATGGCATGTAATTTGTACCCTAGGATATCTGGAAAATGCTCTTTCGAGGTTTTGCTTGGGAGGACATATAATTTGTTCCCTGGGAGATCTGCAGATAGTATTTCGAGGTTTTTCCTATGGCATGTAATTTGTGCCATGGGATATCTGGCAGATGCTCTTTTGAGGTTTTATCCTATGGCATGTAATTTGTGCCCTAGGAGATCCGATAGGTTGAGTTGTGTGCTCGTAATCAGTCCTGGGATGCTCTTTCGAGGTTTTGCCATGGCCACATGTAATTTGTGCCCTGGGAGATCCGATAGGTTGAGCCTTGTGCTCGTAATTAGTCCTGGGATACTCTTTCGAGGTTTTGTGGTGACCACATGTAATTTGTGCCCTGGGAGATCCGATAGGTTGAGCCTTGTGCTCGTAATCAGTCCTGGGATGGTCTTTCGAGGTTTTGTGGTGGGGTCACATGTAATAGGTCCTAGAGATCTGGACAGGATGAAAAAGGCCTCAAATGCTCTTTAGGGTTCTTGCTAGTCAAGAGACTCTTTAAGGTTTTGTGACGCACGTAATAAGTCCTGAGATTTCCACAGTATGGCCAGTGATGATGAAGACCTGCAGGTGGTGGGCCTACATCCAGTATGAAAAAGGATTGTCTCTGTAGAACTCACTTAGGAGCTTACCTTCTTTTTGTTCCTTGGCATTTGATAAAGCGCATGGTCTATATAAATGTCAAATGTTCCATTCTCCATTTGCATGTGGGATTAATCCTAGGAGTCAAAATGTAAAGCACAAAATCTTGGAACCCAAACCTTTCTATTTGCGTAGAGCCATCTATTGAGGAAGACAACGCAGATGCTGGGAAGTCTGCATGGGCTATACAAGGTTCATCACAAATTTCAAACTTTGGTGGCTGCAGCGAGATCGTCTCTTCTACCAAGAAATTTTCGACCACTCTGGTCACCCTGAAAAGTTCCATACAATCCAAAGGTCATGTAGTTCCGACATTCCAGTTAGTGATCAGATAACGCCGGAGTTGGTTTGTTCAACTACTGACGATTTTACCAAAGGCCAGCTGCAATTGAGGAAATTACAGTTCTTTGATTAGATTATTCTCAAGGTTTGGCAAGTGAAACGATCTTCTAAATACACGTTTTCTTGGAGTCGCGAAAAATACTACCAGCTTCATTTAATACATTTCATTTTTCACAGATGGGCCGAGTTGCTAAGGCGCAGCTCTGTTGAAGTACTTTAATAAGCACAGAAAATGAAGAAATTCTATTAAATGTAGCTATACCAACGACAAGGTTGAAGAGAGTGATTCGACTCCCCAACGCCATACTGCTATGATTATAGCGATATTCCTCTATGGCTGGGTGTGATAGGGAGTTAATGTGGCCGAGAAAAAATATTGCACTCCAGAAAGTCCTTTGGGGAATCACTGTTGAGAAGCACGTGGATGCTAATCCTCCGTCAGGAGGTGTATGGAGAGACAGAGGCTGCTAAAATCAAATCCAGGGCAGCATTGAGGTCGTTGCAAATGACAGGGGCAAAGGTGTTGGCATCTCTCATTTCTGTGACCATTTCATGTAGCTTCTTCATGCATATGCGCACCTGTCAGATGTCAACTGCTGCAGATGTTCAAATCCCTTCCTTTGGCGTCGAAATTGGAGTGAAAAGGGTGAATGAAAGGTGTAGAGGCTGGTGCCATTTATGGGATGAAGTGTTCACTGGGGACATCAATGGCTCGTCCTATCATTTCAAAGGCTATGGTGGATGTTGTTAGAGAAGTTGGCGCAGATGCAGTTTCACACGGTGCGCAGGGAAAGGAAATGATCAGGTTAAGTTTGAATTGACTTTATTCATACTGAATCCAAAATTGAAGGCTGTTGCGCCATGGCGTGAATGGGATATAAAAGGACGAGAAGATTCTATTGGGTATGCCTAGAAACATATTGTTCCTGCTCCAGCTACTAAGAAATCAATTTACAATAGAGACTGCAATCTATGGCGTCTTGGCCATGAGGGAGATATCCTTGAAGATCCAGCTAATGAACCAAAGAAAGACATGTACATGATGACTGTGGATCCGACGGAAGCACCAGAAGAACCAGAATATGTAGAGATAGACATTGTTTCTGGAACACCAATTTCAATAAATGGAAGAGAGCATTCTCCAGCAAATTTGCTGGCAATATTAAATGAACTTGGTGGAAGGCATGGTATTGGGTGTGTGGACATGGTGGGGAGCAGACTGGTTGGTATGAAAAGTAGAGGTGTCTATGAAGCTCCTGGGGCACTATTCTAACTACTGTTGTGAGGGAACTGGAATCCATGACACTTGATGGAGAAACCATGCGGGTTAAAGATACAATTGCTTTAAATACACAGAGTTGGCTCATGTAGGAAGGTGGTTTGCTCAAGAAAGATGGAAATAACAGAAGGAAGCCATCCATCAATCATTTTATACATAACCTAGCTAGTGCTGAGGTCATTACTCCACATGTAGGTTTTCACTTAAAGGTGGAGATCGACGGTTCTTATTATATCGCGCTCACTACATGCTCATGAAATAAATTTGATGGGCCTTGCGATGAAAGTGACAAAAAGAGATGGACGGCTCTTGTCTTATCGCGTTCACTACATGCTCGAGATATAAGTTCAGTGAGTAGTGAGATGGATGTGATGGGAGAACCAGAGAGTCACATGTTGTTTGGTGAGTAGTATCGCATCTATCAAATGGTATTATAAACAAGTTAAAGGGCCACATGATACCACCTCTACGGCAATGAAAACTACTTTCAGGATTAGAAAGGGAAGTTGCCCACTCTTGATAGCTTTGATTTAAAGGAATATAATATGAAGCAACTCCATCCATTCGTGCAGGTAAGGACAAGGATGGAAAGGGTTGCATAGCTTATATCACCAGTTGGAGGCCCGGACTAGGGTTGGCCCAAGATCCAGCCAATGAAACATTATGACAGGTGCTGTTGTTGACAAGGTATGAGACCCAGAACTCAGTTGTAGCTTACAGGTAGGAGCTGTATCCCGAGTAAAGTATACAACAGTGCCTCCGTCCACATATTTCAGCACAAACAAATTTACCACTGCCTTCCCGTAATAATTAACGAGTGGTATGCTATTGCCAAGATTTTCGGGATAACGACGTGCCAGGATTATCCTCTCTGATACAAATAGGATGCGATTTCTGGCATTCCCACTAATAGGTATGGTCCAAATGATGATTTTTATCCTAGAAATTCTCATGTTTTGCCTGCTTTGATTCATCGGTTTCATGAAGCGAAAGTCTCTGGAGCAAAAGAGGTGGTTGTTTGAGGCACTGGTTCACCTCTGCATGAATTTCTACATGTGGTGATGCGTTCTGGTGGAAGCTTGTTCCAAAAATATCTGCCTATTCCTAGCATGCTAGCAAGGGCCACCACTTCTTTGTAAACAAAGGCCATGAGGTTCCTATATCCGAGACAATTCTTTGTTATTCCTTTCATTGTCGAGCCATCATGAGGGAATATGAAAGATTGAAGGCAATTGTCAATGGTATTTATTGGAGCACAAAAAATGTCAGAAATTAGCATAAGCCTGACAAGTCTAGTTGGAATTGGGGTCTCCTTTGACGCCAACCATTCAGCAAGTACCTCCACTACCTAAAAGCATAAAACAACAAACAACGTCTATCAGCAAGAAAAGCAGCCATCGAATCCACTACATAAAATCTAAGATGATTCATCTGCACCAATGAGTAATGCCTCTCCTGCTACATCAGCATTATCCAAGGAAAATCCCATAGTTTCTTTAATCTGATTCTTCTCCACGGTCAAAGCTCACAGCATGCCTTCTAATTCATCTCTTTGATTGTCTGTTAAGAAGCACTCTCAAAGGGACAAAGCCCAGTCTCAAATTGCATTAAAAAATCAATTTTGCTCAATAAGAAACTGAAAGAATATCCAGTGGCCTGGATAAGTGTTGATTGGTATTGACACAAGTGCTAGATATGAATAAAATTGAATTATGGGTTAGGTGAATGAATTATAAGTATTGTGCAGGTACAAGTGGTGGCTATTTTCGCATAGTTTGTTGAAGTTTCCAGTTGTTACAGTGGGATCCCAAACTCCTGATCGGGTATCTAGTTGAGATAATCTAGACTTTGTTGAGTCTGTTTTGCACATAAGAGAAGAAGAATGTGATCAAGAGATACTATGGAAATTGATATTGGATCCAATGCTTCTTGTTCTCTCCAAACATGGCCATTATAATGAACTTAACAGGTGTTTCAAGCAGAGTGCCAGGTATCAGATGTCAGCAACAGAGCTAGTTTGTCTTCAAGAAAGGAGGTTCTTTTAGGTGTAATATGAGTTCATTTGCAGGATCAGAAGGGCTAGAAGGTCACAAAGTTCAAAGTGCAGGTCAGAATGCTATTTTCAGTTCATAATGGGGGCAGCCCAATGGATCAGGCACCGATCTACCAGGGGTTCTTTGCTACCTCACAGGGAGGATAGCATCCCCGAGTTGGAGCCAGTTGTTAGCATTTATTTTATGCTAAGCCGTTGGAGTGGTCCAGATCCATGGATAAATGAGGAGGTCTGAATTCCTTAAGCCACATGCCCAATAAAGGTAAAAATTAGCCAATTTTGAAGCATTGGTCCCTGAGTCTAAGATGAAATAATACTGAATAATGCTAGGTTGGATGTTGGAATGAAATGGATGGCCCAGATCAGCAATATAAAGAGATACACGGTCCTTATGAATTTGAATTTTTCATGCAAAAATGAACAAAATCAAACTAAATGGGATTTTTGTGAAGGTATGGGGGGTTTTCCACCGAAAATGACTGTTTTAGTCATTGTTTTCCCATAGCTGTTTCAGCCAAACTAGAAGGCATTTCGGGAAACTGAGAGAGGTTTATCTCCAGCATGGGCCAATATCTAATAACCTCTCTCAGAATATGCACAGGTGTCACGGTTTAGGAGAATCGAAAGGTTTTACAGGGGGTAATTTTCCAGTTTTCACGTTTTTTGAGTGAGTCATCATTTTCCAGAGCAGATCCCAGCTAGCTGGAGGAAAATATGAGGAAACCGAAAGAGGTTTTTCTTCAGCATGGTCCAATATACAAAAATATCTTTTAGTTTTTACACATATATCATCATTTGAGAGATAAAGCTGGGTCTCTGGAGGGCTGTTTTCAGTAGTCCACGACCAGAAATAGAAAAATTTGTTGTAATTGACTGTTAAAGTTGCTGAACCTTCCTGTGCAGGTGTCAATGCTTTGGTATCCACTCTCTATTGAGGCATCTTGACCTTGAGGGCTCAAATAGATCTACAAATTCATTGTAATAGAAGAGCTAAGGGTTGGAAAATCAAATGGGCTAAGGCCTTGGCAGAGCTCTGCTCTGTTCTGAAACATTTTTGTCTTTGATGTAATTGGAATGATTATAGCTAATTTTAATGGCTTTGATTCCTGTGTCATTCTCCTCACAGTCTGTTCATCTCTTTTCCCATGTGAATTTGGGTTTCCTTCATTGTTTATCCATTTTGTTATGCTAGTTTCATGCTTGAATAAGAGTAGCATTAGAATGGGATTCATAGAAATAATGCCCTGTTCCTTTCATTTCAAGCATTCACCCCTAATTTCCGCTAAAGTTGGCATAGGATTCATCCTTGTTAGATGCCCAATGCTGATGGATTGTTTCTACCTTCTTCCTTATCATAAAATTTAAAGCTCTTTGACTGTGAATGGGTGCCTACCTTGCCTGTGTTTTGACATTCCTAACAACAGCATTGTATTTGTTTTAAGTTTCATGTTTTGACTCCATTGCCCATGCTTTCCTAATGATTTTCCCTCCAAAGATGTCAAACAATTTGTTCCATAGAAATCTAACCTTCTTATCATGTGCTTGAATGATTATCTTAAGTGATGAATGCTGGTGTATGTTTTCACTATTGACAACTTTGATTGTTTCCAGTACTTCATTGATTTGTAGAGAGAGCCCTCTCAGACTAAGCTGGGTCAGTAGATTATGTCCAAAGTGGTTACTGGTTACCTCAGATTTCCCTCTTCACAACCTTGGGGGTTAATTTGGGTGTTAACAGCGGGCATTTTCCCAAGGCCACCTGAACCAGTTTTCCAACACTTGGTCATTTCCAAGATTTTCTCCAAGATTGATGTCAGATTGAGACACCGACTTAATGATAGCACTAGAACACCATCATGTGTCTTTCCAGCCTCATCACACATTTCATGTCATCATACATGCAATTTCATCACTTCCTATGGTGTCAGTTCTCTCTTTGAGGCTCACATGTGTGAGATTTTTGCCTTCCAAAATAGAGATCAATTCATGTATAACCAGAATGATCAAGAGTGGAAAACTACAAATCACAGGAAGGGTCGATCGACCCTTCATTTAGTAGATAATTGTGGAGACAAATATCCAGCAATTCACCTGTATCCTGACTGGTGAACACAAGAAGGATCGGACAACCCTTCTTGCAGTCCAGAACTAGTATGAAAATAATATTGGTCCGAAGAAGGGTCGACCGCCCCTTCATTTATGAGGGAATTATGCAAATATTCAACCTATGAAGTATAGGCTGTCAATTCATGTATATCCTGAATGGTGAAGACTGCAAAAATACTAACCACAAGAATGGTCGGCTGACCCTTCATTTAAAAGAGAAATGAAAAAATATTTAATCTACGAAGGTTGGGATGACAATACCCTACTACCAACTTCCGTAGTATATGGTAGGGATTGGGACATTACCTAATTTATAACATCTAAACAATATTTCTCTGGACTTTCGACTGCCGATAAGAAGGATCGGCCACCCCTTATTTTGGTAGATAATTGAAAATACCAATATCCAACAATTCACCTGTATCCGAAATGGGGAACACAAGAAGGATTGAACCACCCTTATTGCAGTCTAGAACTATTCTGAAAATAATAGTGGGCAGAAGAAGGATGGGCCGACCCTTCATTCATTTATCTCGAGCCTCATTCAAAATGCGGTCTTGGTTAATGAAATTCAACTTGAAATGACCGTCATATTATACAGACACTGATTCATTTGATAATTTGTATATTTTTTACAATTTCAAATGACCGTCATAATTATCATATCGGAACATCGCAAAAACCAATTTCAAAAGTGACAATATCAAAAGAAAAATTCTGGTTTTGGAACCTGGATTTGGCACTTTTGGAAACAGATTTGGCAATTTCGGAACCGGTTTGGTCACTTTTGGAACCGGATTTGGCACTTTTGGAACCAGTTTTGGCTCTTTAGGAATTAGTTTTGTCACTTTTGGAACCTTGATTTGGCACTTTCGGAATCGGTTTTGGCACTTTTGCAATCGGTTTTGGCACTTTTGGAACCGGTTTTGTCACTTTTGGAACCTTGATTTGGCACTTTCGAAACCGGTTTTGGCACTTTCAGAACCAGATTTGGCACTTTTGGAAACAGTTTTCGCACTTTTGGAACCCGGATTTGGCACTTTTGGAACCAGATTTTGCTTGATTTTGGGGTTTAGAAAGGCTATTTTTTACCCATGTTCAACGTGAATTGGACTAGAATAAGTCCAAATTTAATGAAATTGGCATTCTAAAAGTAAATTTAATATAACATGCTTGATAATATTCCTTCGTAAACATGGCTAAAAGAATATTATGATAAATATAGTTTTTAACATATTAATCATATCAGTGGTATAATCATCATCATCATCCTCATCCTCATCATCTATCCCAACATCATATTCATCATCATTTTCATCTAATCCATTTGCATCATTATCAAGAATATCTTTCTCTGGTACATTGGTGAAAACACAATCTAGATCATCTAAGGAGTCATCTTCACCATTTTTCTGCAAACAAGAAGAAATAATCAATTTAAAACATTAGTATTAATTTCATTACATAATGCATATTTTGTGTTATATTGCAAATGTTAGTGTGATAATTTATGCATTCTCACGAGTTTTCCAACCATGAATATAAACATCATCTCATAAGCAGATAGTAACGTCACACATATAAAGTGTATCCACAACCATGCACACACTCACACATACACACACATGTACACCATAAATTTTCATATCACAACAGAACAAGACATAGAAGCAAGGAAAAATAGACATCCCAGTGATTATATATAAAGTGAAGAAAAATATGATATCACATATACTATTCGATTCGAACATTTTTTCTCCTAAAGTTGTTATATCGTTAGATCTCTATATATAACATGTTATTCAATCTATATCTTTAAGAGCATATTAACCATGGTTTTCATCTCTCAATCAAGTTCATGAATTGTTTACATTTTTAATCTAAAAGTAAATTTAATATAACATGCTTGATAATATCCCTTCGTAAACATGGCTAAAAGAATATTATCATAAATATAGTTTTTAACATATTAATCATATCATTGGTATAATAATCGCAAATCTTACAAAGCTTCATTGGATTCATGTTATCCAAGTACCTGCAGGAGGCAATCGAACTCAATTTCATTACTTGGATTGGTTTTTATGCCCCTAGTTGAATTTTTGCCTGGTATTCCTAAATGGCCTTGGGAAGAGAGTTGAAATTTGCAATAAATAAAAAATGAGGCTTAGATGGGAAAATCGTTAGTTTCGATGGATTCTTGAAATTCGAACACCTCTAGGGACACCCCTGTCCGGTGACTTCATGGTCCAAACATGATTTATTTTTATGGTTTTCTACACTAGGGTTTTGATCAAAGATGTGTAGTGCAACTTTTGCACGATGGGATAAGACGTTCTAAATGTGCCAAGTGAGTGCATGGGAATTGTTGTCCTCTCGCCATTTCCCAAATACACCTGCAAGATGTAACATAACTCAATTCCATTGCTCGGTTTGGTTTTTATGTTACCAGTTGAAATTTGTCTTGTTTCCCTAAATGGCCATGGGAAGCAAGATGAAACTAGCAATAAATCGAAAACCATGGATACGATGGAAAAATTGTTGATTTCCTTGGATTCGTGAAATTAGGGTATCACTAGGGAAACCCTTGTCATGTGGCTTCATGTACCAAAACCTGTCTATTTTGATGGTTTTCTAAACTAGGGTTTTGCTAAGTGACATGCAATGCAATTTTTGCACGATATGCTAATATTTTGAAAAATGTGTCAAAAGAGTGCATGGGCATTGCATTCATCTATTCCTTTCCCAAACACACTTGCAGAAGGAAAAGAAATCTAATTTCGTTGCTCGGTTTGGTTTTTATGCCCCCGGTTGAAATTTGTTTGGTGTCCCTAAATGACCATTGGAAGCGAGATGAAACTCGTAATAAATAAAAAATTGTGGCTTCGATGGAAAAATCATCAATTTCGTTGGATTCGTGACATCCGCGTACTGCTAGGGACACCCCTTTCTGGTGGCTTCATGGACCGAAAGCTGTATATTTTGATGGTTTTCTAAACTACGGTTTTGCTAAGTGATGTGCAATGCAATTTATGCATGATAGTCTAAGATTTGGAAAAATGTACCGAGTGAGTGTGTGGGCATCGCAGTCATCTCGTCCTTTCCTAAACACACTTGCAGGAGGCCATGAAACTCAATTTCGATGATCGGTTTGGTTTTTATAACCCTGGTTGCAGCTTTCCTCGTGTCCCTGAATGACCTTGGGAAGCGAGATGAAACTCGCAATCATTCAAAAATCATGTCTCTAATGGACAAACTGAGAGCTCCATTGGATTTGTGACATCTGAATACCACCAAGGACACCCGTTTCAGGTGGCTTCATGGACTGAAATTTGTCTATTTTGACAGTTTTCTAAAATAGTGTTTTTCTTAGTGACTTGCAGTGCAATATCTGCACCATACACTAAAATTTTGAAAAATGTACTGAGTGAGTATGTGGGAATCGCAATCATCTCGTCATTTCCAAAACATGCCTAGAGGAGGAAACTAAACTAAATTTCGTTGCTCGATTTGGTTTTTATGCCCTCGGTTGAAATTTGCCTGGTGTCCTTGAATGGCCTTGGGAAGCGAGATGAAACTTGCAATAACTCGAAAATCATTGTTGTGATGGACAAACTGTCCATTCCATTGGATTCGTGACATCTCAGTACCACTAGGGACACCCCTATCTAGTGGCTTCATGGAACGAAAGTTGTTTATTTTGATGGTTTTCTAAACTAGGGTTTTTCCAAGTGACGTGTAGTGCAATTTCCACACGATAAGCTAATATTTTAAAAAATATGTCGAGCTAGTGCATGGGAATCATATTCATCTCTCCCTTTCCCAAAAACACATGCAAGAGGAAACATAAGTCAATTTTGTTGCTTGGTTTGGTTTTTATGCCACTGGTTGAAATTTGGCTAGTGTCCCTAAATGGCCTTGGGAAGCGATATGAAACTCCCCATAACTCAAAAAACATGGCTCTGATGGAAAGACCATCGATTAAATTGGATTTGTGACATCCGAGTACCATTAGGGACGGGCCTGTCAGGTGGCTTCATCAGCCAAAAGTTGTCTATTCTGACAATTTTCTAAACTAGGGTTTTGTTAAGTAACGTGCAGTACAATTTATGCATGATAGGATAATATTTTTAAAAATGTGTTGAGCGAGTGAATGAGAATCTCATTCATATTGCCCTTTCTCAAACACAATTGTATAAGGCAATGGAACTCAATTTTGTTGCTTGGTTTGGTTTTTATGCCCCGAGTTGAAATTTGCTCAGTGTCGTTGAATGGCCTTGGGAAGTGAGATGAAACTTGCCATAACTCAAACACCAATGTTCCAATTGACAAACCATCAACTTTGTTGAATTTGTGACACCCAAGTACTACTAGGAACACCCCTTTCTAGTGGCTCCATTGACCAAACGTTTTCTATTTTTGATAGTTTTCGAAACTAGGGTCTTGCTCGGTGACATGCATTACAATTTTTGCACTATAGTCGAATATTTTGAAAAATGTGGGGACCGAGTGCATGGGCATCGCAATCATATTTCCCTTGACTAAACACACTTGCAAGAGGCCACAAAACTCAATTTCGTTGCTCAGTTTGGGTTTTATGCCCCTGGTTGAAATTTGTTTGGTCTCCCTGAATTGCCTTGGGAAGCGATATGAAACTCACCATAAATGAAAAATCGAGGCTCCAATGGACAAACCGTTAGTTTCATTGGATCCATGACATCTGAATATAACTAGGAACAACCCTATGTAGTGGCTTCATTGACCGAACATTGTCTATTTTGACAATTTTCTAAAATAGGGTTTTGCATAGTGATATGCAGTGCACTTTCAGCACCATAGGCTACGATTTTGAAAAATGTCGGGAGAGACTATGTGGACATCATGGTCATATCATCCTTACCCAAACACACCTTCAGGAGGCAATGAAACTCAATTTCCTTTCTCGGTTTGGTTTTTATGCCCTCAATTGAAATTTGCATGGTGTCCCTGAATAGCCTTGGAAAACTAGATGAAAATCTCCATAACTTGAAAATTGTGACTCGAGTGGACAAACCGTCAATTTTGTTGGATTCTTGACATCTGAGTACCACTATGGACACCCCTATCTGGTGTCTTCATGGACCAAAAGTTATCTATTTTGATGGTTTTCTAAACTAGGGTTTTCCTAAGTGACGTGCAATGCAATTTCTACATGATATGATAAGATTTTGAAAAAAGTGTCGAGTGAGTGCATGGGCATCACAGTCATCTCTTCCTTGCCAAAAATCACATGCAGGAGGCAATGAAACTCAATTTCATTGCTTGGTTTGGTTTTTATGCCCCCGGTTGAAATTTGTTTGGTGTCCCTAAATGGCCTTGGGAAGCGAGATGAAACTCGCAATAACTCGGAAACTGTGGCTCCAATTGACAAACCATCAATTCCGTTGGATTCATGAAATCTGAGTACCGCTAAGGACACCCCTTCTAGGTGGCTTCATGGACTAAAAGTTGTATATTTTGATGGTTTTCTAAACTAGGGTTTTTCTAAGTGACGTGCAATGCAATTTTTGCCCGATAGGATACAATTTTAAAAAATGTACCAAGTGAGTGTGTGGCCATTGTAGTCATCTCATCCTTTTTCCCAAATACACTTGCAGGAGGCAACGAAGCACAATTTCATTGCTCGGCTTGGTTTTTAAACCCCCGATTGCAATTTTCCTAGTGTCCTTGAATGGCCTTGGGAAGCGAGATGAAACTCGCAATAACTCGAAAACCATGGCTCTGTTAGAAAAACCATCCATTCTATTGGATTCGTGACATCCAAATACCACCAGGGACACCCTTGTCTAGTGGCTTCAGGGACCGAAAGTTGTCTATTTTGACGGTTTTCTCAAATAGTGTTTTGCTTAGTGACATGCAGTGCAATATCTGCACCATAGGATAAAATTTTGAAAAATGTACTGAGTGAGTGTGTGGGAATCACAATCATCTCGTCCTTTCCCAAACACACCTGGAGGAAGCAACGAAACTAAATTTCATTGCTCAGTTTGGTTTTTATGCCCCCAGTTGAAATTTGCTTGGTGTCCGTGAATGGCCTTGGGAAGTGAGATGAAACTCACAATAACTCAAAAGCAGTTGCTCCGATGGACAAAACGTTAGTTCCGTTGGATTCATCACATTCGAGTACCACTAGGGACACCCCTTTCCAGTGGATTCATGGAATGAAAGTTGTCTATTTTGATTTTTTTCTAAACTAAGGTTTTGCTAAGTGACGTGTAGTGCAATTTTTGCATGATAGTCTAATATTTTGAAAAATGTGTCAAGCAACTGCATAGGAATCATATTCATATCACCCTTTCCCAAACATATATGAAGGAGGAAACATAACTCATTTATGTTTCTCTGTTTGGTTTTTATGCCACCATTTGAAATTTGCCTAGTGTCCGTGAATGGCCTTGGGAAGCGAGATGAAACTCGCAATAACTTGAAAATTGTGGCTCCAGTTGACAAATCGTCAATTCCATTGGATTCTTAACATCCGAGTACCCCTAGGGACACACGTTTCTGGTGGCTTCGTGGACCAAAAGTTGTATATTTTGATGGTTTCTAAACTAGGGTTTTGCTAAGTGGCATGCAGTGAAATTTCTGCACGATAGACTAATATTTTGAAAAATGTACTGAGTGAGTGTGTGGCCATTGCCGTCATCTCTTCCTTTCCCAAACACACTTGCAGGAGGCAATGAAACTCAATTTCGTTGCTTGGTTTGGTTTTTATACCCCGAGTTGCAATTTTCCTAGTGCCCCTTAATGGCCTTGGGAAGCGAAATGAAACTCACAATAAGTCGAAAATTGTGGCTTTGATCGACAAACTGACAATTCCATTGGATTCGTGACATCTGAGTACCGCTAGGGACACCCCTTCCCGGTGGCTTCGTTGACAAAAAATTGTATATTTTCATGTTTTTCTAAACTAGGGTTTTGCTAAGTGACATGAAATACAATTTTTACACGATAGGCTAAGAGTTTGAGGAAGGGCACACTAGGGATTGTTTTCAAGGCCCATGTTATTATATATGGTTAAATAAGGATCTTAGGCCATACATTTTTTCTGTAATCCCATGTTCCATGTGCAAGGCCTCAAACCACCACACATATCCTCCATGAGGAATCATTAACCTACAAGTTGGATATGATAGAAATTTCCTGCTTTCTCTCTCTCTCTCTCTCTCTCTCTCTCTCCATTATCCATGTGGATTTAATAATTTATCCTCAATTATTTTTCAAAGTGAATTAATTTTGGTGAAAGAGTTGACTTGAAGTATTCCAATGTCAAACTAGGCTCTATCTTGCATTATTATTTTCCTCTCAGGAATGTAAAAGAGATCTTTCTGCATATGGAAATTATGAATGAAAAATTGCAGTCATGTGAAGAGATGGGTACCATGTATAGAAAAAAGACAATGTTTTATCAAGTTTCCAGAATGTGGGGACACAAGAACATGGGGATGCTTTTGAGCGACGTGAGGATGACCCATAAATTTAAGAGAAAGTCACAGGGGCTATTGGGGTCCCTTATGTAAGGGACCCTACCCAAATATTAATTATACGAAAAAATAACAATTATAAAAAAAAAGATTAAAAAGAATAGATGTTTTAACTTTTTATAAAGATATAAAAATATGGTAGAGATCTACTGAAGGCACATCACTGAAGACTATTTCTATTTAGTATCCATCTAAATATCAGTCTGAGTGATTAACCTCCATCTCAGCTTCCTGTATGAAGGATAATGACCACATTTCACTGTCATCCACCTTCAGTTTCCAAGTTGTGAGCTTTTCAAGGTTTATTCTATCATCCATTTTTATGTTATAACTTTTTGCTCTGGGTATTGGATTGAGGAAGGTGCTTTGGGCATATCAAACACCTCTGTGGAACAAGAGATGAACTCATCTCTAACTCATCCAACTCGTGGTTAAAGCATAGCACAATCAATCACAGAAAAAGGCACAATGGGTCTTCACTTACTCTAGGTAAGATCTTATATATTTGTTATTAGATCCAAATGGTATGAAAAGGGGATTGCTACAACCCAATTGTTTATTTTTGAAATATTATATATGTTGTTGAAATACATAAATGATGAACTAATGTTGAAATATGATCATTTCTGAGTTGATTTACAAGGATTCATGTATCTTGTATGGTGGTATTTAATTTATGAAAAAATCTAAATTGTAAAGGCACTCAAATAAAACATTTTATACACACTTACTCATGTTCTCAAACTCAAAACTTTATAAAAGGGAAATCTACAGGAAATAACAGCACCACCACCAATTGTTTGATGAAATTCACCTTCAAAGATATTATCCACAGACATCCATAGTTAAATGTATTTCCTTTTCAACTTCCTTCCTAAAAAACATTTCATATATTTAAATGTCGGTGTTGTGGAAATTTCTTTGAGTCTTTGGGTTACTAGACTAAAAACCCTTATACATCCATGTGTGCCTGTTGTTGTCGAGATTATGCATTTGTGATGCGATCTAAGAATTCTCTTTGAAATATATCATTGGTTGGGATAAAATACTTGCTACTATTTTTTGTATATGAATATATTTTCTCTTGGACTAGGAAAGACAACCATTCTTTGGGCATAATAATATGCCCTAATGACTTTCAAACAAGCTCAAATATAAAATTTGGATGTTGTAGAAATGCTAAATACTGATTGGGATTCTTCCATACCAAAATTACTCCTTTGAAAATAACTCATATCATTGGTTGGTTGTTGATGAAGGAAATTAATGGCAGTTGAACAAGATTCTACACCTACAGGAAACTAACATAGTCATATTTTAAGGACTAATTAAAACTACAATTTGAATATGCTAGAATCTACAAATGAAATACAACTTCGAAATAAACAATGGAATGCATGCGTTGTCATCGATATCAGAGCCAAAATTGGGTTTTCAGTAGGTAGTGATGTTTGTGCAAAATGCTTTAGGTGGCATGGTCTTGGACTCCAAACAAAATGAGAAAAATACAAAGCATGCATGGACGTGTCAATTGAAAAGGACATGTTAAGAAAGCAATAGAACCACTAAAATCATCCAACTACTGAAAATCATATGAATGACATATGGGAGGAAAGATGATGGATGCAAAATGGAAATGGTTTGTATCATCATCTGGTTAGGCAATCTGAAAAATAAAAAGACAACTTGATATAAAAATAAATCTAGAACCCACGGGAATATTGTTGTGCACAAAACTGTTGATGTACTAAAAAACACAAACTAGCCCCAAATTTGCAAAAAGTCTTAAAGATATTAATACTAAAATCCAAATTTGGAGATAAAATTCCCTAATACTGTACACTTATGTGTTGATTGTTGTCAGGGTTGGAATGGCTTCCATCATCTCCATTTAGTACTTATTACTTTTCTTATTTCCTAAACCATGGTGCCCCTCAGTGTCTTGACTTATCCAACATTGACTCGTTACGAGCTAGCTCATTGGAGATTCGACATGTACTAAAGTATCTAGGTAGGATAATTGTGGGTTGATTGTGGTCTCAAAAGCGTTTACCAGTAAACATTGTAAACCCCAGTTTGATCATAACCATCTATTAAACCTTGATCAATGGTTGTATGAATCTGAGTTTCTTATTGATGTGTGAATATTTAGAGTTGAAATCAATCCAAGGATATTATATTTCGAGTAGGTCAAGGTTCGAGAGAAGTCATTTGAAAATCAAAGTTCGTTTACTTGCAAATCAATTGGAGGATCATTTTTTTTTCGAGATTTTAAGACTTGCATTCTTTGTAGGTGTAATGAAGAAACAAATGACCATCTCTTTCTTTATTGCCCCTTCACTCAATAGGTTTGGTCAAAGGGTGAGCACCATCTCAATTTGAGAAACCTATGGGATAAATATTAGCTGGAGGACTGCTTCCTCGGGTTCTTTAATCGTAGGGAACTAAATATGTTCCAAGCAATTCCATATCTGATCAACTAGGGGATTTGGTTGGCAAGGAATGAGAGACTGTTTGAGGAGAAGCAGGTTCCTTCTTTCAAGATCACTTCACAAACAATGGCACTCTTTTCTCATTACTCCCCAACCTACCTAACAAATCCTAGTTAAATTCTTAGAGAGGTAACTATGAACAAGGATTTTGCTTGGATCTTTTTCAATGGTGCAACTTGCTAAGGGATTGGGAATAATTTTGGTTTAGGATTTCTCCTTTACCTTCCAGACAATCACTATTTTATGGGTGCAAAGAAAAATAAAATTGGTGAATTCAATGCCTTTTTCTATCTATTGATGTTTGTTGTACACATTTTCAGACTTCTTATCTAAAGAAGCATTATTATTAGAGGAGGTTGGCGGGTTATTTATTGATGAGTGCAGTGAGGGACTTGTGGTCTCTTCGATGAACTCTGAACTAAATGAAATGTGATGGAAACAATATGTGATGAAATAATTTTGTAGGATCCTAAGTTCTTTAGATGCAGTTGATTAGTATTGTGTGTATGCTCATTTTGGCTGTCCCCTAGAGACACATTTTATAGTAGTTGGTTGATGAGGACTTATAACGATTAAACTTGAACAGTATCCAAAGTTTGTGCCTCGGAAGCTATGGATTTCATTTTTAGTTGTACTTGAATAAAAATACATTGTAACTTTCTTTACAACAGTTAAAAATCCAACAAATTTTATCATTAAAAAATTAATCATGTTAAACATGGTTGGGATCGTCAATCACGGTCACAATATCCTATAAACCCTGAAGGTCCAAAAAGGTGCCCTGTTCTTTTATTCAAAAAGTGCCTAGTGTGATTTTCCTCTACAATTTTTCCTCTTGAAAAGGAAATTTTGTCCATTAACTAACTCTGGTATTTGAATGCATCTTTGCAAATTGCAAGTTTTCTATAAGCCAAGCCTCCATCTTCAGGAAAGACTGAAGATGATTTGTTTGTAGCAATTATGGACTGGCTTTATTCTGGATTCCTTTTGTGACACACGTATTTTGACTCACACATGAAACAACAAGGGTTTCTTATGGATCTGTTCTATGCATCCCTCTTCTGTCAGTTAATACTTCTTATGGCCCACAAATCCACTCTTTAACAATAGAAACAACAGTTGAACAAATTTGTACATGTCACCTCTAGTTGAACCAATTCCCTCGAGTCCTTAAGGATAATAAAAAGGATCTCCACAGAAACTCTCTTGGTTGGAGTTTCAAGCCATATAGCCTTATAAGGCTCAAAGCCCAATGTGCAATGAAACAATCCAAAAATAGCCATAAAGTAAAATAGAGACCAAAAATATCTACCCAAATTTGGAAAGGACTTTAGCTAACTTATTGACAAAGAATGGCATCCCATTTAGAGAAATCAACAAATGGTCCTTCAGCACATTCATTCCTTAATTTGAGGACATCTACAAAACATGTTTGTTCAACACACTGAAATTCTAATGCCGCTAGCCTCCCAACCATGAGGCACCATGAGGCTCCCAAAAATCTGATATTATATATATTTGAGAATATGATTTGGAGATCAATTGCAATAGACATAATTAATTTGATTAGGATTAATATTGAAGATAACATTATAATTGATGACTTCCTATAAATTACCAAGAATTAACAGTCAACAAAAGTAATTACATGTGACTTTACTAATGTAATAAGACTGTCCTAAAACTCTTCATCTCGATTTTGATATATGACATTGTCAAAATCATATACTAGGAGTGATGACAGAAGAAAAATGAATTTATAGGATACATCGACAAGTATCTATTTTATTATAAATAAAAAAATAGGACTACATCAACATCTCGAGCTTTGATGTTCTTTGGCTTAGCGATATTTAGGATTCTCAATCCCAATGAGATCTCGAGTTCCATTTTTTTTTGCCATCATAGAAAGAGCATCATATTAAGAATTTAAGATGTTATGATAGACTGAAAAGCTTTTACATAATTAATATCATATACAAAATGCAAATTCTAGACTCTCCTTGATTCATATGCATCACAAAATCTATTGTTTATAAAAAAACTATTTGTGATTCATTCAAGTAATTGAAATTTCACATGCCAAAAACAAACCACCAACCAAAATTCAAAAGGCCTACTTCATTTGCCGATTCTTCATATTCTTCTTCTTCATATTCTTCTACTTCCTCCTCTTCACTTTGCTCTTCTTCCTGTTATGACCAAGACAATCCAGATACCTCTGCTTGTCAAAACTACAGGAGTAAACAAAATAAAGGTTTTGCATGTATCTCTTAAACAAAATATAAGTCTTGAGAAACTTTTACATTATCCCACAGATGGCTCAGGATTCATCATCTTTCCTGAATAAGATTATGACATAAATTTTATTGCCTTTAAAATTATATGAATTTCATGATAAAATTCATCACTATTGTCGAGCAAGTGAAGCCTATCAGAAATAGTGCTATCTATTTATTTAAGCCATCAGATATGTTTCTATAAATTTTGATGTAGGTTCACAACGTCAATTTAACAAGTATTACATTAAGAAGATCATGCTCTATAGGTTGATTTAAATGTAGCATTAGTAAGTACTCAATATTGTTTGAAAAAACAAACAAAACAGGACCAAGAAAAATGATACTTATTATATTATTCATGCACCAAACATATTACTATTTCTGAAAAAGTTAGAGATACCTTTACTCTAATTATTTCCATTTCGATTGAAAATTTCTGATGCATTTACATCAATTTAACCTTTTTGCACTACAACAGAACCAAAGTCCCAATAGCTAGATAGTTGTAAAGTTTTAAAACTATGTTCTTGCAATCTTAGCTAGAAAATATTAAAACTGCATAAAATGTGTTGTGCATACTATGATTATAGACAGTCAACACATTCATAAGACATACATCATGCAGTATATTACAAAACCCTGGAATCCGCATCATCACAAAAGTTACAGCAACATAGAGGCCCAACATAACCCCATCCCAAAGTACAACTACCCATAGGCCTAGGAATGCAACAGAGATGTGGATCAAAAGGAAGTGAAAGTATACTCATAAATGCTAGTTGCAAAGAGCCATCATTAAAATCCTCAGACTCATCGTGTGACACAAAAAAAAATTGTAAAGGCGTGAATACAAGCTATTTCATTTTTTATTTCATATTCTCTCATGAAAATTATAGCATCCATACTAGGATAAGGAAGAGATGAGCTAAAGATGGTGAATGAGAAAAAACTGGTCGATTATTCAGTAGATCCAACCGAGAGTATTCCTATCTTTGTGTAATCAAGTTCTAAAGGGCTTGATGTAAGCCAAAGTGATAAGGGTACTAAGGATTTGGGGGACTTTTTCCTCAATCTGCATACAACATTAGTGTGGGGTAAAAAGTGGATAGACCTGGAAAAGTTAATACAACCATAGGTCTTGTCAAAAGTGTCAATACTAAGGTGCAGATCTAGGAAACAAGATCTATGGTTGTAAATGAAGGTACAGACGAATCAGAGGGGTATATGTGAGGATTGGAAAAACTTTTCCAAAGTAATCAAAATTGAGATCAACAAAGACTCAGCCGGCCTTGGGATTGGAAAAACTCAGTTCAAGACTCGGTGAAACTTTGAAAATAGAAAGAAAAAAAACTCAAAATATAGGAAATTTAGTTCATAAAAAATATGCTAATAACAGTTCCGATCCATATAAGCTATAGAACAAAAATTTATATGCAAATTTATCATATCATGTCATAAAATATGATAATACAAAATTTGACACTAGATATTTTGTTGCATAACAATGAACTAAACATAAATATAAAAAGGTTGCAATCTATGATTCCATCATCAACCTGAAAAATAATACCAAGGTTTTGAGTATGTATGTTTCCACAATGTTCTTTCATTGTGTTAAGAATTCTGAAATATCACCATGCAAAATTTTTAAGAGACCAAAATTCTTAACATTCCAGAATTCTTTACACAATACCAAGGTTGTTGATAATGAACTAAACATAAATGAAAAAGGTTCTAATCTTTCCCAACTTATGCTTTTCGATAGTTCCCCATTATTCACGATAGATTCTTTCTAGACCCCTAGAAATATATATTCCCTAAATGATACTTGCAACATTTACATAGATGTGTTACCCTTGCAAAATCCTGGTGGCAGCCTCATTGGTTCAAAAGGGAGAACTACCAAAAAACTTATACGTAAAGAAAATTCTTTTGGGGAAGATTTTATGGACATATTTGAACCAGGATCTTTATACCTGTATGGTAAAGAAATAAATATATCATTTGAAAGATGAATTCTCAGCGGGATGACAAGCAGATCATAGCATATAAATGTTTCAATGATCACTTGACAACCAATAAAGGGAGTTTTGTGTAGGCCTGCATAATCCATTAGCCCCATATCAACATGCATACTCAGACTCCAAGGCATTGTACTTTGTGTTCGGAATTGCAGGGATATGTTTACCTTTTGCACATACCTACCATAATGAATGAAATATCCATATGTGCAAATATGTGAGGCTTTGTATCAGCAAAACTTGTGGGCAGTGGTATTATAGGCAATAGAAAAACAGTGGCAATAAATTTGGTTTTTAAACTTGCTTTGATTTGTGTTATTTGATCAACTTACACGATGAAGCCTCTATCCATATTGAATATCTATGGAAGTTCTTATCTTCCTAAATAAATCCCCTGAACAATAAAAGCAGGGAAAATGAGTCTCACTAAAAGCTAGAGGAATTGCTACAGAAGGCCAAACATCTGGCTCTAGCATTCCATAGCACCACATTCACCCATACACCCAAGAACTTGAACAAATTGGGATACTACCTATCTAACATCGCCATTGACCATCTTTTCACTAACCATGACTTTCACCCTAACCACCCCGAGGGTAAACCCAAACATATGGCATAGATTAACTAACCTCCATGATGACGATATTTTGATTGCCAACCCATGTGATTAATGAATTATTACTCCCTAATGCTCCCTTCCCCTTAGATATTTATTAATCCTAAACACCTCCCTCACTTCAAGATATGTGATTAGCATCCCATAGTTGACCATATTTTCACTAACCATGACTTTTACCCTAGCCACCCCTAGGGTAAACCCAAACATATGGTAGGGATTAACTAACCCAAATAATATTGGTATTTGGCTATCCAACCCATGTGATTAATGAATGCTTACTCCCTAATGCTCCCTCCCCCCTAGCTATTTATTAATCCTAAAATCCTCCCTCACTTCAAGATATGTGATCTGCTTTCCATAGATCACCAAAGTTGATCCTATCCCCTCCTTGCACGATTGTGCCAAGAAAATTTCCCTCAACTCCAACCCTTGATCTTCCCACATGCTCCAAGATATCCACGGCTCGTATGATATCTTCAAGCCATCTCCTCTACCTTTCATTGTCATTCTCACCCCCATTGACCTGTGTCCTCTTTTAGCAAATAAAAGCTTCCATTATCCTATTATATTTTTCCCTCTTGATTTTGGCCCTCTCTACATTGAAGGACATAACCAAAATCAACCCTAGTCAGAAAGGACCCATTAGGGTTCCTTCTATAAAAAACGTGGGCTCTACCTCAACATAACCTACTTGGAACGCGTTCACTAGATCCTTGAGAAGAAAGTTATATTTGATGAAAATATGGAGTGTATGTCACAGTGAATAAAAGGCGAACAAGAGAGCATGGACAAGAATTAAGACATTATGGACACTAAGTTGAAATATGAAGAGCCATTTATAATCAATTGAATTGATCATCAAATTGTTTCTACCTTGATAGATGACCTCAACCTAGAGGTCCAACAATTGTCTATCATGGTCAATATTTAATATCATGAAAGTGAACATAGATTTTCAACAAGCTATATTGAAACACTTGTCCAAAGTTTAAAATATATTAACAACGCAATGCGTATTACACCTTGATTTTAGCATCACTAACAAGTATAGGAAGTTGCATCAACAAGTGGAGATGCTAGAAAAAAACTTACACACAATCCTCTATATGACAACCAACGAATTCACAACATGAATTCTAACATTTACACATATCCAAAAGAATAATGAGGAAGAGTGCACCCATGCATCCCATTGAATTTCCAAGATACTATTCCATCACTTTTCTAGCTATTATTGCATATAATGGTTTTCTATATCTATCTATACTTAGATTTAATGTTCTAGGGTAGCTACGTAGGGTGGATAATAAAGGGAGGAAACCACGCCCCCCCCTCATTTTACTCATACATATGCATGGAATAGTAGTACTGCAATCTAATCCTCCCTAATTTCACTATTCCCTAAATAAGAGGTGGAATTTGTATCATTATTGTAAATTTTTTGTAGAAGTAATATAAAATCCTCTTTTTCTACCAAACAATACCCTATTGGAGGATATAATTCTCCATACTTGCAGTGCATTACACTTAGTCAATTATTAATATTAAAGAGCAATTTGAGGTGGCATATCAATTCCATACTCATTCTATGTGCCTTCTTCATAGTGGCATATGATGCATCCCTAGTCGATCAACTAAGGAACCGAAAATATTAAGTTGGCCTTGACTACATAGTATCCAAGTCCTACTACTTGCAATCAACAACATTCTGTATATGGAAATATATGACAATAAATGTGCACAACATCTCAAATTCGTAACCACACACTATATTTCTTATATTTTTGGAAATTCTTCAAGAAATATACCCTAAGGGGATGCACTACAAAGAGAGGACTTCCTTTTGCTTATGGGCTAGGTTTAAGGGGTATCTATTCCATCAAAAAAACCTGGGACTTATAGCATCCCATTTAGCGTCCCTTTTCAGTGTCCCTTTTTAGTGTAATTCCAAAATTTGTTGTGAATTGGGTGTTCATGATGGTTATCAAATTCATACTACAAAGATGCCACCCCCAACCAGCAATAGGTTTCCATATGCATGATTTTTTCCTTTAGTTTCACAACGTCCAACAATCTGTTGGGGGCATTCATCTTCTTCTCATGTTCCACGATCACTTCCAACAGCTCATATTCCACCTAGACCATGAGAAAAGAAATTGGAAATTTCTCATGGCAAGCGGGAAGCTTAGTAGATAGTATCTTAGATTCATGGTACTTTGTAATTCATTTTCATGTTTATTATGGCCTATTTGTAAACATTATTTCCTACTTTGAACTTTAGTCTTTTCCCTTTGAATCTTGAATGGTTGAACCTACCTTTGAAGTTTAAACTTTAAATCTTTTATTGCATCCTGATCCTTCAAATCTTTGGTATTGAATATGATATTATGATGCTTTGTTTCATTTCATGGTTCATGTTATCTGTTAGATTTTGTTGATGGAAAATATTATATCTTGAAATTTGAAGGTTGATGTTGTTGATGATTGATGATTGATCATTTAATGACAATGTTATAAGTTATAGCTCCTAGATGATTGATGTTATTACAATATGTGTACTAAATGGTTATATGAATATCTATGTTTTCATGTTTTCTATAGCTAATTGTTAAATTTTGAGCATTAATTCACAATACTCTAGGATCTTCACTGAGAGAATAACATATACAATATATCAATGCATAATAATCACAATAAGCATGACAAGCATCACAAGAATCAAAAGCATGAGAGACAAGAGACACAGAGTTTCCGTGGGAAAAACCCTGAGGTGAAAAACCCCACAACTTCCTCAGAGATAGAGAGAGCAATGGCTCAACCAAAGTACAACCAAAATACACTTGAGATAGTCTCCTAGAAGTAGATGATCCTCCTCCTCACTAGTGCGCCACTTTCTGAGTGAGAGAAAGATAACTTTCTGAATGATTTAAATAGAGATCTCCTGATCTCTATTTATACTAACCTGTTTTCCCAATGACCTTATGGGGCCGACTTGTCTAGCTAGGTACATCCACAATATAATATATATTTCAGGGCTGACCCCACACATGGTGGTCTAATAACCCATCGGCAAGTACACACACTTGCGACACTTGTCAATCCACATGAAAACACTTCCTTATAGAGGAATAACACATCTCTAATAAGGGTACAATAAATATATATGAAATACATAGATGAAATACATTCCGAAGTTACATATACATCAACACTCCCTCTTAACTAGGAAGGTATTTCTCGACACAGATCTGCTAGAAAAGTCTTCTTCACGGGATCATTGTCATCGATGAATCGTTATCATCATCTTCACTGCTACTGCTATCTCAACCAATCTTTGACTCTACTCGTCATAGGAAGTTCTACAGAGCCAGTCCTTTTTCATACTGGATGTAGGCCCACCACCTGCAAGTCTTCATCATCACTGGCCATACTGTGGAAATCTCAGGACTTATTACGTGTGTCACAAAAGCTTAAAAGAGTCTCTTGACTAGAAAGAACCCTAAAGAGCATCTGAGGCCTTTTCCATCCTGTCCAGATCTCCAGGAATTATTACATGTGACACACCACAAAACCTCGAAAGAGAATCCCAGGACTGATTACGAGCACAAGGCTCAACCTATTGGATCTCCCAGGGCACAAATTACATGTGGTCACCACAAAACCTCGAAAGAGCATCCCAAGACTGATTACAAGCACAAGGCTCAACCTATCGGATCTCCTAGGGCACAAATTACATGTGGTCATGGAAAAACCTCGAAAGAGCATCCCAGGACTGATTACGAGCACACGGCTCAACCTATCGGATCTCCCAGGGCACAAATTACATGCCATAGGACAAAACCTCAAAAGAGCATCTGCCAGATATCCCAGGGCACAAATTACATGCCATAGGAAAAACCTCGAAAGACTATCTGCAAATCACCCAAGGCACAAATTATATGTCCTCCCAAGCAAAACCTCGAAAGAGCATTTGCCAGATATCCCAGGGTACAAATTACATGCCATAGGCAAAACCTCGAAAGACTATCTGCAAATATCCTAGGGCACAAATTACATGCTTATCTGCACAACCTGTTCCATGGCCACAGAGTATCAACCTGATACTCACCATACATCATCCTGATGTACACATGATCATCCTGATCATCATCACTGCAACATCTTGCTGCATGTCATCTGGAGCAACATCCCGAAGTTCGTCATCCATGATCATCCTGATCATACAATGCATCTACCTGATGCATACGAAGTATCTACCTGATACATATCATCACACATGATCCACCTGATCATATAGTGTATCCACCTGATACAAATACAAATACATGATACATGTCACCATACATGATCCACCTAATCATACAATGTATCCACCTGATACATATACAGATACATGGTCCAAGCATCTAACATGATGCTTACATACATATAAATGATCCAACTGATCATATTCAACATCCAACATGGTGCATACATATACATATAAATGATCCAACTGATCATATCCAACATCCAACATGATGCATACATACATACATATAAAAATGATCCAACTGATCATACAAAGCAGAAACCAGAACATCATCCAGCGCTTACATCCACAGCCATGTGAAGGATCCTCCTTCCAACATGCTTGGAATGGCTTCAGCAAATGTGTCCATCACTTCTTCCTCGAAGTGTCATCAATCCGAAGAACACCAAGCCTCTCTCTGAAGTACTCGAACTTCACCCTGGCTAGTGGCTTCGTCAGTACATCTGCAATCTGCTCGTCCATCGCAACATACAGGAGCTTCACAGCTACTCTCTGCACCATATCCCTAATATAGTGATATTTGATCTCTATGTGCTTCGACCTGTCATGAAACACTGGGTTCTGGGACAGCTTCATACAACTCTGGTTATCACAGAAGATACTAGTAGCATCCAACGGAAAATCAAATAATTCAAACAGTAGCTTCCGTAGCCATACTGCCTCACAACTAGCTGAACAGGCTACAACATACTCTGCCTCAGCTGTACTCAATGCTACACAGGACTGCTTCCTACTAAACCAAGAGATCACACCTGATCCCATACTAAAGTAGCACCCAGATGTGCTCTTCCTATCTGTAGCACTACCAGCCCAATCTGAATCAACATAACCCTGCAAGTTAAACTTTTGATTCGCCTCATACTTGAGCCCATAATCCACTGTACCCTTCAGGTACCTCAGAACATGCTTTACAGCAACTAGATGAACACTCCTCGGATCTGTCAGGAACTAACTCAATGTGTTCACCGCAAAGCAAATATCTGTTCTCGTGTTCGTCAGGTACATCAAGGACCCAATCATCTGACGATACATAGAGACATCAACCGGCTCAGATGAAGCATCACATAGAAGCTTCAGATTCGATGCCATAGGTGTGGCCAAGGCCTTGCAATCCATCATCCCGAATCTCTTCAGGATATCTACTGTGTACTTCCCTTGACCAAGGAAGATCCCACATGTACTCTGCCACACCTCCATACCTAGGAAATAATGCATCATTCCCAAATCTTTCATATCGAACTCAATAGCAAGCTTTCTCTTAGTATCTGCAATCAATCTGTCATCTCCTGTTACAAATAAGTCATCCACATACAGGAGTAGAATCACAAGATTCCCTTCCTCAACCTTGTAATAAAGGTTGGAATCTGCTTTACTCTTGGTAAAGCCCAAACTAGACAGAAAACTGTCCATCCTACCATACCATGTTCTGGGAGCTTGTTTCAAGCCATACAAGGCTTTCTTCAATCTGCACACATATGATTCCCTGTCATGTATTTCGAAACCGAGTGGCTGCTCCACATATACTTCCTCTTCAACTACACCATTCAAGAAACCAGTCTTGACATCCATCTGGTGTATTTTCCATTTCATCGCTGTAGCCAGGGCAAGTACTATTCTGATGGAAGTATACCTGGCTACAGGTGCAAAATTTTCCTCATAATATATTCCCTCTTTCTGAGAGAAGCCACGAGCTACGAATCTTGCTTTGTATTTCTCTACACTGCCATCTGCAACATGCTTGATTTTGTAGATCCATTTAGAAGTCACAACAGACTTCTCTTTAGGTCTTGGTACAACATCCCAAACATCATTCTTCATTATTGATTGGTATTCCTCAACCATGGCATCCTTCCATTCTTTCTTTTCTGCTGCTTCTTCATAACTGGAAAGCTCTTTGTTCATAATGTCACAGAGTAAAGCAACATAGCTGGTATGTGATCCGGTTCTCTTCTTTGTTCTGTGTTCTTCTTCTAGAATGCCAAATATTTTTGCATCTTGAATGAGCTCTCTATCCCATGCAGGTTTCCTCTTGTGAGAGTTATCCTCACGAGGTGGATCTACAGGTTCTTGCGGATCTTCAAACTCACGAACAACTTCTGGAACTGCTTCAATCATGGTAGTGTCTTGAAATCTAGTTTCCTTAGGTTCTTCATAAACTTCAATAGGTGCCTTCCTTGATTTGATGAATGCTGAGTTTTCATCAAATGTTACATCCCTGCTGACATAAATCTTCTTGAACCCTAGAAAGTATATTCTGTAAGCCTTCGAGCTTTCACTATAACCTACAAAGATACCCTGCTTTCCTGAAGGATCTAGTTTAGTCCTCTTTTACTTTGGGACATGAGTGTATACTGGACAACCAAATATTCTGAGATGGCTGACTTCAGGTTTCTTACCAGAAAAGACCTCTTCTGGTGTCTTGTTATCCAATATCTTGTGGGGTGTTCTGTTCTGCACATATACAGCTGTTCTAGCTGCTTCTGCCCATAGATGCATAGGTAGATCTTGGTCATGCAGCATTGCCCTTGCTACTTCCATGATTGTTCTGTTCTTCCTTTCTACAACTCCATTTTGTTGAGGATTATAAGGAGTAGTCAACTCCCTCTTAATCCCTGAATCACTACAAAGCTTCTTGAAGTCACCTGAGGTGAATTCTCCACCATTGTCGGATTTGAATTTTTTGATCTTCTTGTCAGTTTGATTCTCCATCAAGGTTTTGAATTCCTTGAATTTATCAAACACCTCATCTTTGCTCTTCAAGAAGTATACCCAAGTCTTCCTAAAGAAGTCATCAATAAATGGGACATAGTAAACATACCCACTCAGAGAACTGGATGACATAGGACCACATACATCTGAGTGGATGATTTCCAAGATGTCTTTTGCCTTGCTTTCACTGCTTGGGAAATCCTTCTTAATGTTCTTACCTTTTGCACATCCTTTGTAAACACCTTCATGTTTGGTCTTGATTTCAGGAAGACCCTCTACATCCTTGCTTGCAATTGGAAGAGCCCTATAGTGCATATGAGCAAGTCTTCTATGCCAAAGTTCACTTGGCTCCATGGATTCATGTACCATGGCATGTTCAGGTTGTCCCTTCAATTTATACAAACCTCCCTCTTGCTCTCCAATCACTACTGCATCATCTATGTTCTTTCCCTTTGGCCACATTAGAACTTGGCCATCCACAAATGCAACCCTCATACCTTTTGCATCCAATGCAGAGATGGAGAGTAAGTTCTTCTTGAGCCCAGGTACATAAAGGACTTCTTTCATCTTCAAAGATTTTCCAAAATCTATGTTGTAGGAGGCTTCACCACTTCCTTTGATTGGGTATTGATAATCATCCCCAAGTTTCACCTTATGGGATGATTCATGTTCAGATAGATTCCCAAAAGATTCCTCAAATCTAGTCATGTGTTTGGAAGCCCAACTATCAATCAACCAATCATTACAACCATGGGAGATAGTGTCTGTGAGAGCAGAAATTAGAACATATTCTTCTTCACTTGATGAGTCATCATCACTATCACTTTCTGCCCTATCCTTCTTCTTTGGGGGTTCATCATCTTCGGCAGCATGAGCATAATATCTTCTTTTGTTATTCTTCTTCTTCTTATTGAAGATGTTGTTGTTGTCTTTCTTCTTCTTGGGACAATCTGAAGCAAAGTGTCCCTTCTCATTGCAATTGAAGCATCTGAGATCTTTCTTATCTTTATGATAATGGTGGTGTGAGAATCTTCTGTTATGAGATGATTCCTTCTTGGACTTGCCTTTCCTGGCATGTGCTGTGAGAGCTTGATCTTCATTTCCCATCTTTTCTTCTCGGGCCACAAGCCTAGCTTCTTCTTGAGAGCATTCTTCCCGCAATCTGTTGAAGGAGATCAACTTCTTCCTTGCACAAATTCCTTGAATAAAGGAATCCCATGACCTGGGTAGGCCATTTAGAGTGGTCATCACCACTGCATCATTCTCCACCCTTTCATCCACTGCTTCTAGTTGTTCCTTGATCTGGGAGACCCTTGAAAAATAAGATTGAATGGTTTCTCCATTCTGATACTTTACTCCTTTCAATTGGTTCTGGGTCATCTTCCGATTTATGTTCTTCCCTTCAAATAGCTTGGTCAAAGAGTCAAACATCTCCTTGGGTGTCTTTACAAAAGACACATGGAGTATGAGATGGTCTTTGATAGAATTAACAATGATTCTCTTTTCCTTGACCAAGTTTTTCTTATGCAATACCTTAGCCTCTTCATCCTCTGGGATAGGGATGTCTTCTTTTACATATGAGTCCAACTCATTCTCTTATAGGATTAACCCAATCTTATACTTCCAAGCTCGGATGTTATCAGCCCCTTCAAGCTTATCCTCAAGCTTGGTGTGGTGAAACATCTTAAAGAGTACTTCAAATGGAAATAGAAAAGATTTAGGTCTTACCACTTGAAATGCTAAAAACTGGATCTGGTCCCGGATTAGGGTTTGTCGAAAAAACCCTAAAAATTCAAAATGTGAATTTCAACTTTCTGAATGGATAGAAAGATGCGCCTTGATGAGTTGATCAGCCTGGTGTATTCAGAATTTGAGATCAGTAAAGCTTTACCCTTCAAATTTGCCTTTTTGTCCTCCTGGGTTCACTCGGGAGAGCCCTGAATTAGGGTTTGAGCTTCCCGGAGATCTACCCAACCAAAAATCTCGATCCAAAGCTCTAAACTTCGATTTTTGCAAGGATCTTCCAGCTATGTCTTCAGATTTCAGAAATTCCTATTTTTGTGGAAACCCTAATTTTTAGGGCCAAATCTGAAAATGCTCAAAATTGAATTCTGATTGGACAGATAGATTATCCTTGATGAGTTGAGTCAATCTACTATACTTCTTTTCCAAAATCTATGGAGAGAAACCCAATAAATAAGAAACTCAAGTTTCCGTCACTGCAAAATGTTTTCTTCTCAGGTTAGCTCTGATACCATGTTAAATTTTGAGCATTAATTCACAATACTCTAGGATCTTCATTGAGAGAATAACATATATAGTATATCAATGCATAACAATCACAATAAGCATGACAAGCATCACAAGAATCAAAAGCATGAGAGACAAGAGACACAGAGTTTCCGTGGGGAAAACCCTTAAGGTGAAAAACCCCACAACTTCCTCAGAGATAGAGAGAGCAATGGCTCAACCAAAGTATAACCAAAATACACTTGAGATAGTCTCCTAGAAGCAGATGAACCTCCTCCTCACTAGTGCGCCACTTTCTGAGTGAGAGAGAGATAACTTTCCAAATGATCTAAATAGAGATCTCCTGATCTCTATTTATACTAACGTGTTTGCCCAGTAACCTTATGGGTCCGACTTTTCTAGCTAGGTACATCCACAATATAATATATATTTTAGGGCCGACCCCACACATGGTGGTCTAATAACCCATCGGCAAGTACACACACTTGTGACACTTGTCAATCCACATGACGACACTTCCTTATAGAGGAATAACACATCTCTAATAAGGGTATAATAAATATATATGAAATACATAGATGAAATACATTCTGAAGTTACATATACATCAACACTAATTTGGAATAATACATATTTTTTTAATATATTAAAATATGTATTATATAAAAAACGCTCCCAAAACGGAAACTTTTGAAAATTTCGCTTTCCACTCTCGCTCCCGCTCCGCGCTCCCAATAGCGTAGACCTAAAAAATACAAAATAGGACGATGTATCTAAGAAGCAAGGTAGCTAAAACCTGGTCATTGTTACAAGGGAGGGTATATGGCATCTACCAGGTCTAGATAGTGGTCGATCGCGACCTATGAATGACAAGTCGCAATGCCGACAATTTTATTTACTGTAGTAAAAAAAAACACTTTGATCCAGTAGTATTAAAAGTGTTGTATAAATATGTAGTCCATAAAAATAGGATCCGAAGGGAAAAAATATGATAAATAAGGGTTTGAGTAATAAAATCATGGTCAATATGGATTTATTAGCTTACGCTCTTACCAATTTCAATTTAAGAAAAATGTTTGCATGACGAGAGTTTCTTGAACTGCAACTAAAGGTCTTTATGTAATATTCTCTCAACTATATCAATTTGGAGTGTAATTATAATTTGTGATGAACACTTATGCTTACACAAAATGATTAATGAAGAACATCGAAGGGTTGAGAAATATAAATGTGTTTGGAGACCAAGATTTGAATTTAGAAAGATCAATTCAGCCCCAATAATGGAATGATATTAACTGGCACACTAATTTAGTCGTAGCACACTAATTTAGTGGTATCATAGTAAATTGTTAGAATATGAAGAGTGAGGACATTTTAATGCACCTTAAAAAGGGGGTCTAACCAGACTCAAAAGCACTTAAACCCAAATAATAAGGCACAAATGGCAATGTATGTCATTGCTCATTTGTATAAAAAAATACAGCTTTTGTAAATGGCATGTTTTCATCTACAAATTTGATTATTTGCATGGTTGTTTCATCAAGCATATCCTAAAATAAACCTATAACAAAAAGGCCTTGGTTACTATCAAACAAGGAGCAACTAAAAATAAGTAAAAATTCTCCTAGTTCATGTTTGTGTTCAAATCCAAGGTCAATGGAATTTAGAAAAAAAATGCCAAAGCAAAAAACATTCATTAATATTCACTATTAAATTCAAAAGTTTTTCCACCGCACAAGAAATGTTCCAACAACAATAGGAGTTCAGGTACAATAGATTTACCATTAGAAGGAAGTGATAATGTGTGACAAGCGTCAAATAGGATGAAGGATGGATGTTGGAGTTAGATGATGAGGCATATTACACGGGCTATTGTATTTTATTGCATTTTCTTATGTATTGTACACAGCTTTTCCATGTTTTGGATCAAATCGACACTGCATCCACTTAGTCTCATAAGCTTCTTGGTGTATTATGAATTTTTCTACTAATGCAATACTAAGAAGCACATTCTCGGTGACCTTTGGCTCCTACCACGGGGTCGGGTGGGCCTCCAACGAAATTTTAGAGAACCCTGTGACTTATATGATTTAAACATATAAAAATTGACATTACATTATGTCTACCATTGCATATCTCAAATAAAACTTCTACATGGATTACCAGTAAGGAGTCAAAGATACCAATTAAATCTAGTCTAATTCAATAACAAGCTTCTGGTAATGGCCATACCTTCTTGATTTTTTCTTATTTTTTCTTTTTCTAAGATTTTTTCATTCAATTGTTGTTAAAGAGAAATTGATTCCTCCCATTTCTCCCTGTAAATGCGTTGATAATTGTATGTACCTGATATAAGTCCCAGTTTTATTATGCCTTTAAAATCCACACCTAGAAACTCTCTTGGAGTCGGTCCTCTAGTATTCATCTTGTATTCAAATGAACTCCCAAGTTTCAACCTAAGAATTCAATTTTTGGTCAAAATAAATCGTCAAGCACAAGACAAAAGAAACAGTAAAAAGACATATAATTTACCAAATCAAGAAGAAATACTAGGATAGATTGTTTATTTGCAAAGTGTAACGCTGAAAATTGAAACCAAGCTTGCCAGGCTATCCTTTTCCATGCCACCATTTTGAATTAAAATGCACAATGCAATTGACTCAAAAAATTAGCTATAACACAAAACCAAATGGACTGTCTTACCTGATGATTTCTTGGTTGTAGCGATCAATTATGACTTCAATCTCTTTCAATTGATTTCTCACGGAGACCTCCACCTCCTAATCCTTCTCCTCCTACTCATTCCTAGAATCCTGGGCAGCTTGAATGTCGAACTCGATGGCGTGGCCCTCTCTACTCATATTCTCATAATCCCTAATATGCAAATTCTGTGACTCCACCTATTGCATCAGGACCTCATTCTTGTTCTTCAATCTCTCGACCTCACTATTCTTAGCCTCCAATTCCTACTTCTTCCCACCCACTCACCTCTCCAGGTCATATTTATTGGATGAGAAATTATTCACTATGGAATGAAACTTTGACACATCATTCTCCAGCTCAGCTTTATTCGTTTCGAGGGTTTCAATGGAAGAGAGATCCATCTTCAACTCCTCGATGTTCACTTCCAAGTCATTTACCCAGGCTTCTATTGCAATTGTTCTCTAGGAGGTCGCAGCTCATTCCTCTTCGATCAATAGGATAAATTTATGGTTAAGGGACTCAATAGCTGCATCATCACCTTGCAAAAAAAAGTAGTAGCTATGTTCCACAAACTTGAACCCTGCATCTTTGTCAAACCACTGGGCTCCCTCATGGACTATTTCTTTGTAATTTAAGAGCTGGACGAGCCACTCCAGAGCGGCCTGAAGTGCGGACCATGAATGGGGGCTCCCAGTGACATCTTGTTTATTTGAAAAGGGTTCGTAAACCTTAAAAATGAATGGGACTTCTCCTTCCATATTAACCAAATCACCCTACAAAGGGTCCAACTGATGCATCATAAAGCTTATGAAATCCACGGATTTGATCCAAGGAAGGCCTTTCTAGGATAAAAATGTTCCAGAGAATTGATGAGATTCTAACTATTGGTTTACGGCTCTGATGCAGGACATCTAATAGCTTCAATCATCCATGGGCTTGAGGTCCTTCCTAGTGGGCATCTCTTTTTCCTAGGAGGCGATGGAAGAAGGCCAACCTGAATTCAATGAAGAGTCTCATGAAGAGGATCACTGGATTTTCTTGTTGTTATCATTGTTGGGCATTGGTTGTACAGGTTTTTGTTGCTCTCTTCTTCATTTTGTACAATGGGATCCGCCGCCGCTGCTGCTTACAGGATTCGATCTCTTCTTGAATAAATGGGCAGTGGGCTCGCAAATCGACACAAATTTGGTTTGCTTTTTTTGGTTGGTGATTCTGCTCCTTCCCACTCAAAGATGGAGATTCAAAATTCATTTCTTTATCACTACACACAAAGTATACATGTCTAGAAAAGTTGGAAAAATATAATTTCATGGTTGGTAGTGTGTTTTTGGTGGGTTTTGGGAGGTTATAAAACCCATTGATAAACATATAATGGGAGAACGAGATTCTAAAACCCATTAATAAATATATATTATAATAACAAACTAAACTATTATTTAGATGAAACCATGATACACCATTTTATAATTAGTATAACTAATTAATGTGTGACAGTTGTTAAGTGCTACAAATTATCTCTTATTCATATCTCATATCAAGTATCACATGTAATTTTTTTATAATTGTTTATTTTGAATTTGGAACGATGTCCATAAAAAAAGCTTGATAGTACACATGTCTCATCTTCCAAGATTGCAAATTGCAGGAGGATGAAATAAGTTTGGGTAAATCACAATAAATGTTGGTTATGTAATGGTAATTCATGGTAATTTTTTTAAAATAAAAAATCATTTGAACAAGTTTTAGTGGAACAAAACTCATGGTAGTTCTCTACGTGGCCAAATAAACCCCTCTATCTCCCATCATGGGAAGCAGTGATTCGAGTAATGTCATTGTCAGAGATGCACACCTATCTCTAGACAAACACATCAAACCATTCATGCAATATTGATTCATCTTTAGCATGTGTGGATGCATCTTAAAATTTATAAACATGGTACAACTATAAAATGTACCATTAAGTTAAGGAGGGTCCCACCCTTCCCTTTTGTCCAACCATCCTACATCATCGTGCATCTAGTGGCCTCCCACAGTTGTCTTAGGCCCTCCAATATTGTAGTGATATTGGTGTTTTCCTTTCGAAGGATTAAGCCTCTCAACTCTTTGTATATAGGGACCTTATGGCCTAGGACAACAACAACAACAACATAAAACATTTCCTATTAGAACTAATTGTTTAAATCAATTCTAAATGTTATGTCACTCCTTAGAAAATACGTTCCCTCAATCTTGTCTTCTTCTTCCTTCTCCTTTGTTTGAAACATTGATCTGATGAAAGTTTCTTCCTCAAGTGTGTCTCTTAGAGCAAGAAAAGGTGAGGTCCTTGTGGAAGGTGAACCCATGGAGTCCCTTTCATTGTCCCATGTCCTGATATACTTCTTGAGGTTCTTATGACTCCTTCTGTGGAAATTTTGAGTTGGAGAGTGGTATTGTATCCCTTCTTCCTATATTTTTCCTAAATAGATAAATGGGAAACTCACATGACTTTTAGGCTTGAATTGGAACAAATTTAAACCTCAAGGTGGTAATTCAAGCAACTCAATTTTTTCCCCATATAAAGCTTTCCTTATTGCCAAAATTGGTCTAAAGCAAAACACTACAATCTTGGGTACTAAAAGAGGATTTTACAAGTTATGGACTGTGGACATCATCCAAAACAACCACACACGCCTTTTAAAGGAATATGTGGCCTATAAGTGTTGTATGAGTACAATTTCAAGTTTTTTTGCATTGGGGATTGTTATTGGGGTTATGGGAATGTTGGGGCCAAGGTCGCAGCTATAGTAAAAGCTGCGAATTTTGGGAAAAAGCACGAGTATGGAAGGAAAGTGCTAATTTTGGGACAAGCACTAAGTTTTGGGTAAGAAGGAGACGGTGCGCAGTACGGTGCCAGATGGATGATCTCAGCGCAGATCACGGACCGGAAATTGCGGAGCTCGCGCGCACGTCATCGAAGAATGAAGGTGGCTCAGCTACCATAATAAATAAGGCGATGGAGTAGAGGGCTCAGCTACCCTCATTTAAAGGCTCAGTACAGAAGTTATGGTTGCTCGGATCAAGGAGGAGCAACGGACCAGAGCATTGAAGGCGAAGGACGATCGCCCATACCCACAATCTGCGCCGGAATTCATGGAGCCTGCAGGAAGCGGCGACGTGACTGCAAGCGACGCCTACAGTACACCTAGCCATGTGCGTGGTTAGGGTTTTTGGGAATCACTGTTGGGAAAGGCCCACAGTTTTGTAAAGGTGTGACCGTCATGGCCACCTATATATATGAATAATTGTAATGGGTAGACGGTTGGAGAGTTAGAGAGAGTTAGATAGACTGTTAGATAGCCAGTCTAAAGGATAGATCATGTGTTGATTATCCTTCACTGTATTTCCTACCCAGTGTGTAGAACTAGAGAGGAAATCGGATAGCCGAGGAGCTAATCCCTGAGTTTCCAGACAGTCTGAGTCGACGTCTGTGCCTTTGTAATCTCCATAGAGAGGAGACTAGATTGAGAGAAGGGCTCCCAGCTGTGTGCGTGGAGTTTCCTGGAAAGATCTAAGGCTGCAGCTGTGTGCGCAGCATATTGTATAACTCTATCATTTTCTGGTTAATATAACACTCCCGTGGACGTGGTTTTCCTCGAGGAGATGAGCTTCGCATATATCTTCTTGTTATAATGTTTGCGTGAATAATAACTGTTTAAGATCATTACCTGTGTGTACATCTTTTGCATCATCTTTGCGACTGTTTAAGTGAGTGTAGGAAGGTCCTTTATTGTTATAATCGCCAAGTATAGAAGGAGTGGTGGAATGCTGTCGCTGCAGCGACCGAGCTTCGCGTGACTGCGATGAGTGCGCAGGGCGAGAAGGTATTTTAGCGCATCGACGCAAGGAATAGGCGCCTTCCGCGCCCGGAGGACGAGACTGCGCAGTGGGTCTGCAGGAAGGAAGGCATCCGCGCAGTGGTGTCGCGAGGCCTGCGGGAAAGTCCGACCGCCGATATAAGGGGAAGAAGGAGATATATAGAACAATCTCAGCGTCACCACGGTTAAGGAAAGCTGATTCCTTAACCCCCCCATAGCCACTTCGGGTGAGACCTCGAGCTGCCGCGCAGCTCGTTGCCGAGAGGGCCAGTGCGCCAAGGGGTTTTGTTGCTGCGCTTCATTAAAAACCGGGTCTGCCCAGTAAAGCAGCCAACAAATGGTTCCGTTGCCTTGCGACTTGCTGTTGTGAGACTTGTTATTTTGGCGACGTGCGAGATTGAGGAGCCAACAAATGGTTCCGTTGCCTTGCGACTTGCTGTTGTGAGACTTGTTATTTTGGCGACGCGCGAGATTGAGGAGCCAACAAATGGTTCCGTTGCCTTGCGACTTGCTGTTGTGAGACTTATTATTTTGGCGACGCGCGAGATTGAGGAGCCAACAAATGGTTCCGTTGCCTTATGACTTTTTGATCACATTACTTCCATGGCTTTGAACCCTGTTGATTGAGCCAACAAATGATTTCGTTGCCTTGCGACTTGTTGCTGTAAGACTTACTAGTTACGCGACATCTGAGATTGTTGCTGAAGACAACATAAGGTTCTGTTACACTGAGACTTGCTTAGTTAACAAATGTGTTACTGGAATCCTACAGCTAAAGAAATTGGAGATTGGTTTGATTTAAAGGCTAAAGAGTTCGCTGAACAAGAAAATAGAAGCCTTACGTTTCAAACAGAAGACTGGTTACAGAAGTATATTTATGCTGACCTTTACGAAATTTTCTTTGTTACGTTTGCATTGGAGTTACACGCTTGGATAGCCAAGTTAGCAGATTCTACACCTACGCTGCATGTTGATCGACCCGTCACGTGGACGCCTGAGCTAGTCAGTATTGTGAAGCGGATCGACAATTCTGTTTCCCGCGCAGTAGACTTTTGGTTGAATAGTCTACTGGAAGGTTTCATTACCGAATTTGCAGTCGATACAAGAAAGAGTTTCAGTGAAGCTGAGAGGAGTTTCTTCCAAGTACACAGAGGTAAGTTCTTAAATTCTCTGAACTTATGGATTAAAATGCTTCTGTATGAAAAAGGAAAGCTATGTATTGCTTCTGATGAATAGCATAGACAAGTAATGTCCGTAGATTCTGATAGTGATCCTGAAGTTATTGGTTGCACTCGTAGTGGAAAACGATATAAAGTAGGCCTTGACCAATATTCTTTTGAGTCTAGCCCAAACGATAGCCAAGTCCCTAGAGAAAGCCATATAGAACGACAAGGGAGTGCTCATATCCCTTATTACCCCTTTACACCGCAAAAACCAGACGGAGCTCAGTATAATCCTACAGTAACACCTTCTAGTAGCCCACACGGTACTTCTAGTACCTCTGTACCACCTTTGTTTAACCATCCCGGAGGCACTGCTACAGTACCTCCACCTCAAACCCGCGCAAGAAGGATGGGTGATGACATGAAGCTACCAACTTTTAGAGGAACAGGGATAGAAGACCCTGAGCAGCACTGGTTCTTATGTGAAGCCATTTGGACAATTAAGCAAATTAATGACGATGCTGTTAAACTGGTTCAGTTAGCAACCACACTAAGAGAAAGAGCCTTGACTTGGTTCATGAAATACTCAGCAGCACAGAATAGGACGCTTGCTGAGGTAAGAAATGCTATGATTCGGGAATTTAAGAAACCTAAATCAGAATCACAGTGTATAACAGAGCTCAAAGACATCAAACAGTTACCTACAGAATCAGTATGGGACTTTGACCAGAAGTTCAAAGCCTTGATAGATCAAGTAAGCTTCGAGTTTGCACCACAGCAACATAAAGAATGGTTCATTGCTGCGCTGCTCCCACACATTAGACTTCCTCTTATGCAACAGAATCTCAATACTCAGGAACAAGCTCTAGAGATGGCTATGAAACTAGAAGCTTCGCCAATTGCAGGAACAAGCAATGATGTTGCGCATTTACAGAACCAATTAGCAAACTTAACCTTGCAAGTGCATGATATTAAGAAAGGCAAGGAGATTAAGGAAGAAATTTGGTGTACAAAATGTAAAGCCCAAGGTCATTCAAAGGACCATTGTCCCGTTTTCATAGACTATATTGCAACTGGAGCACCTAATCCTTTACCACAGGCACAAGGGCCTTGGTGTGAAATCTGTAGAACTAGAGGTCATAGACCACAAGAATGTCACTTACTCCAGAAATATGTGCAAACCCCAAAGAATCTATATTGTAATTTCTGTAAATCAGTAGGTCATGATGAGAACAATTGTAGAGCATATGATCTTATGATAGAAAGAAAGCATGATGTTTATAGGGTACAAGCAGAGACACAAGGACCCACAGCAGGTCCACCTTATGACCAAACTCGGGACGCCCGAGCAGCAAATTACAGAGGACGCGGACGTACAACAAATTTTGGTCGCGGAAGAGGACAGATCACTTGTTATAATTGCGGAACACAAGGTCATTTTGCTAGGGATTGACAAAATCCTACAACCCTCTGCAGGTATTGTAAATCTTCTGACCATATCATTGAAGAATGCCCTCAGTTACAGGCTAAGATGCAAGCAAAGACACCACAGGTCAATCAGAATATCCAGTTGATTGGAGCAGAAAAAACAGAACCAGACCCTACAGTTAATATAGTGACACGCAGTGGAGCAACCACTGGTGCGCAAGAGATGGGAACGGGAAAGCAAGCGACGCAATGGGTGTGCCGCGCTAACATTAAACCAGCCCCACTTAACCTACAGAAGAAAAAAGAAGCATTTAAGCAAGCTCAAGAGTATTTCTCAGATCCGAGAGCTTCAAGTTCTGCCGCAATTCCGCAGAACATTAGTAGATCGCAAGTGCTAAGACAAGACAACCTGGTACAAGAACAGGCCACTACAGCTGGAAGGCCTGATGATGATTATGATGATGAGGAGCATGCACTAGGCAGTGTTCAAGCATTCCTGCGACAATGTTTAGAACTGTTGCGCAATGAAAAAGCAACTCTAGAACTCCAACACCTGTTGGATCAGTGCCAACACTCTGCTTCGACGAACACACCGCAGTGTGCTGTTCACCAGATCAGGAGTCACATTAGAAATGGAAAAGAGATGAGGCTCACAGCGCAGATTGGAGCATTTGAAATGGATGAAGTCATGTTATATTTGGGCTCCGAAGCCAATGTTCTCACTATGCAGACATGGGAACAGATGGGAAGCCCTCGGCTTACAAGATCCCCTATCCAGCTAAGACTCGCAAATCAACAACGAGTCTCTCCATTGGGCAGATTACCCAATGTACCTATTGATATTGAAGGAGTAAGAAGCTCTGCAGATTTTGAAGTAATCAAAATTATGGATGATAGTAGACCATACCCAGCGCTGTTAGGAATAGACTGGGCATTTGATAATTTGGCTGTCATTAACCTGAAGAAAAGACAGATGACCTTTGAGGATGACCAGATCAGGGTCATCGCACCTCTTGATCCTATTCAAGGACCAAGATATATAGAACCCATTCGCGCAGAAGAGGAAGCGCGCCACATGGAAAGTTTGTACCAGATGACCACTAACCACAGTGACTATGTCAACCCCACAGCAGACGGCCATATCAGCTGGCGATGTGATAGCTCGTGCACATCAGATTCAGATGCAGGATTGGAAAACTGGCAGAATCGTCTACATGAGGTTTCTGCAAGACGTTGCGCCATGATAACTAAATCCATTCGATGGATTGGCACAGAATTAACTGACACTCCAACTTTTGATGGTCTAACCGAAGTAACTAAATTCATACAGGAATATGAACAAAAGCTTTCAGAACCGCAGCGCATACAGGCACTGGATGTAGCATTGCGCGCTACACCCGCAAGATGGTGGATTGCGCACAAGGAGAATATTCATACATGGAAAGACTGTCGCAGATTGATACTGCGCAGATTTCAGGACACCACAGCCGAAGCGCTACGCAAATATGAAGGACAGAGTGACCCCAGGTCACACATTGAAGCATGTATTCAGCAATGGTCAGATATTCCGGAAGATGAATGGGTTCACCAATTCATCCACACATTGGATACGATTCCAAGGAATTGGTATACTGAAACAGAATTGTGCAGAGGCACTCTTACTTGGGCTCTTATGATAGAAAGCTTTCAACTTACCTTCAGCTTTGAGTCAGAACATCCAAGCATTGATCAGGCTTTGAAGTGTATTAGAAAGAAGGTATTTGAACACTATCCAGTAACAGAGTATTCCCAACCAGATTGGGCTGTCCAGATAGAACATGCCCTGGAATGTTATAACTTCACCGCTGAAGATGAGGAGGACGATCCTCGCAACATCAATATCCCAGAATCAGAAGGGACGCGCAATATTGAAGGTCCTGAGCTTGATATTCCTGCCATCACAGAACACGTCAAGCTCAAGAAAGTTAACATTGGCACAGAAGCTGACCCAAAGTTTGCTTCTATAGGAGATTATTGGGATGATGAAACTGTTGCGCATGTTTCAGATTTATTACGTGACTACCAGGATATCTTTCCTACCAAGTTCACAGAAATGAAAGGCATCCTAGGAGACTTAGGAGTGATGCGCATACCTCTGAAACCAGATGCCAAGCCAGTAAAGCAGCGCCCATACAGGTTGAACCCGCGCTACAAAGAAAAAGTCAAAGAAGAAATTGATAAGATGCTTGCAGCAGGTATTATTGAGCCAGTAGAGGAAAGCGATTGGATTAGTCCTATGGTGGTCCAAGAAAAGAAAATGAAAGGTGAAATAAGAATTTGTGTCGACTTGCGCAAACTCAATGATGCATCAGCGCACGATCCATTTCCCACTCCTTTCACAGATGAAGTACTTGATAATGTTGGAGGACAAGAGGCTTACTCCTTCACTGATGGTTTCTCGGGATATCATCAGATCAGAATCCATCCAGACGACCGCCACAAGACTACTTTTGCAACTGAATGGGGCTCATTCCAGTATACGGTAATGCCCTTTGGTCTTAAAAACGCACCTGCTATCTTCTCTAGAGTTGTTGTTGTTGTTTTTAAAGAATTTATCCACAAGTTTTTAGAAGTCTATTTTGATGACTGGACTGTATTTGGTTTACTAAAGAACCATATTGCGAATCTGCGCATGATGCTAGAAAAATGTAGACAGCATCAGATTTCCCTTAACTTGAAAAAATGTATATTTTGTGCGCCCTTTGGTATTTTGTTGGGACATATTGTATGCAGACAAGGACTTCTGATGGATCCTGCGAAGGTTGCCATCATTGCTAATTTACCGGCGCCCAACTCAGTTAAGCAATTGCGCACTACATTGGGACATACAGGATACTACAGAAAATTCATCAAAGGATATGCAAGGATCACAGCACCTATGGAAAGATTGCTGAAGAAGGATTCGAAGTTCCACTGGACAGAAGAATGCCAACAGAGCTTGGACACACTTAAAGAAAAGATGATCACAACGCCTATTCTAGTTTTCCCGGACTGGAGAAAACCTTTTCATGTTCATGTTGATGCTTCTTCCATAGCATTAGGAATCGTGCTTACACAGTCTGGAGAAGGAAGTATTGACCACCCAATTGCTTACTCCAGCAGAAAGCTATCTACAGCTGAGAAGAATTACACCACTACAGAAAGGGAAGGATTAGCTATGGTGTATGCCCTACAGAAATTCAAACACTACCTGTTAGGAGCTCACTTTAAAATGTATACTGACCATTCTGCTCTGAAATATTTGGTCAATAAACCAGTTTTAGGAGGAAGAATTTGCAGATGGCTACTGCTCTTTCAAGAGTATGATTTTGAGGTTATTGTAAAGCCAGGCAGATTGAATGCAGGGCCTGAGCATCTATCCAGAATAGAGTCAGGAGAGGAACCTACGAGTCTGGAGGACAATCTGCCTGACGCACAGTTGTTTTCTATCCAAGCAGGAGACGAATATTATTCTGATATTCTTGAGTTTCTCACTACCGGACAAGCGCCAGCTGAGCTTACAATCCAGCAGAAAAAGCAACTTGTTGTTAGAGCCGTAGACTTCACTTTGATAGCAGGCCAGCTTTATAAGTTGGGCCCTGACGAAATTTTGCGCAGATGTATCTTACCACATGAAAAGAGCTCTATCATCGCAGAAGCGCATTCAGGTACCGCAGGAGGCCATTTCGCAGGAAAGCCGACTACGCAAAAGATATTAGCCGCAGGTCTTTGGTGGCCGACATTGCACAAGGACACTAAGGAATTCTGTAAATGTTGCGATGTGTGCCAGCGCACAGGAAAACCCTCAAGGAGAGATGAAATGCCGCTAAGACCCCAGATCACACTGCGTGCTTTTGATAAATGGTCCATTGACTTTGTAGGACCTATTAACCCACCAGGAAAAAGAACTGGCGCAAGATATATCATTACAGCTACTGAATACCTCACCAGATGGGCTGAGGCGAAGCCAGTTAAGAACTGCGACGCTGCTACTGCCGCGCAGTTCATTTTCGAGAACATTATCACTAGGTTTGGATGCCCAGTGATCCTCATGAGTGATCAAGGTACACATTTCCTCAATGAGACTATAGAGGCCCTTACTGAAGAATTTCAAATTAATCACCATAAGAGTACACCCTACCATCCTCAAGCTAATGGTACGGTGGAAGCATTCAATAAGATCCTTGAGAATGCCCTGACGAAAATCTGTAATCAACAAAGAGATGATTGGGACCTTAGAGTCACAGCTGTATTATGGGCTTACAGAACCACTTGCAAGAAACTAACAGGTCACACACCTTTCAGCTTGGTGATGGACAAGAAGCAGTTATGCCCATGGAATACATTGTTCCCAGTCTCCGAATTGCGCAAATTACAGAAATGGCAGATCCTGATACTATGAATGAAAGACTTTCGCAACTGCTTTCCTTAGAAGAAGACAGACTTTTGGCCGGATTTCATCAACAGGTACAGAAGGCAAGACAGAAAGCTTGGCACGACAGGCACATTAAGCATAAGCACTTTGAAGAAGGAGACTTGGTACTCCTTTATGATAGTAAATTCATCAAATTTCCAGGCAAGTTTCGCGTGCATTGGTTAGGCCCTTTTCAGGTAATAAAAATAACAGACGGAGGCGCAGTTCAGCTTGCGAAGCTGGATGGAGAATTCCTACCTACAATGATAAACGGGAGTCGGCTTAAGCTTTATTGCGACGGCCACTCCGCCCTGTCGACATAATATATTGCTCAAGAGTGCAGATGTCCGGTGTAGTTGAAAGAGACATCGCATTCAGTCTACATGGAAGCTGCGACACACCCTCAGTTTCCAGCTTCCTGCGCAGTTCCTTGAAATATCTGCGCATCCTGAATAAAAATTGCTTGAAGAGAGCTTATCGGTGCGCTCTGGCGAAGTTTTGTTTTTGGACCGTTGAACTATCGCTCTTGCGGAGTTCCCTTTGATAAATTACCGCTTGAAAAAGTTTTGTTGTGGACCCATAGAGGCACAGTTTCCTAAGTTGAAATGACCCGCCGGAAATTTTGAATTACAGCAGTTATGTAGCCGCGTTTGAATAAATGAAGGATAAGGCCGCTATTTAAGTCTAGCCGTTCTAACGGATTCGGCTTAATCTCCGAAATATTTGCATTTAACTCAGGCGCCGAAAGCATTAGCTTCTCCCGGAAGGCTGTCAGAACCCGTCAATCACACTAAATGCACCGCTACGGCAAGGAGGATAGCGTGTTGTCAACTCATCTGTAGCCGCCTATAGCTACGTTACCCCACTTGGTCGCATTTACTATCCCCGCTGGCTATAAATACCTCACACTTGTATCATTTTCGGGTTACTGTCTCGAGTTGCATAGTTGTGTTTGAAGATCTAAATTATTGTTTTCAGAGCCGAGTGTGCAGAGTATTTTCCCTTGTTTTCAACATCCATACCCTACGCAGGTCCGCCATTTTCTATCCAGAGTTTTGTTATTTACATTGGTTCACGACGGAGAATTTATCGACTGAAGAAGTTGTTCGTCAATTTCTACGCCGAGGCTTAGATTTCGGCATGGCCACTCCGGTGACGCCTTCGACCTACGTACACCCTGGTGCTACTGATCCTAGAACATCTCCAGGCACAAGAGCATCTCAACAGCAGCCGGAGGAATCTGTTCCAGAGCCGCTCGCGTCTATGGTGAACTATATTCCGCCGCGTCCAGATGATGCGCCGGATGTACAGATTCCGAAGAATGCAAAGTATCCAATTCCGCTACCGCCACTACCGGCTAGTGTGCGGGTAGAAGGCCAACTATTGGGAAACATTCCATTGGTTAAATTCTCTGATTTTAACCTTGGAGACTATAAGACATATCCTCAGTTCCAGTTGGATCGATATCTGGATATAGTGCATAATCCCACCAGAAAAGTTGACGAGTTTATCCCAAAGGGATTTGCAGCAAATCTTGAGCGCCCTGGACTCTTGAATTTGTTGAAGCTACCGCACTTTGGGCGTAGCAATGAAGTGAACGCAGTCGTTAAAACACTGCTATCCTGCGTTCATGGAGGTTACCTTTGGCTCGGGAGTCCAATTGATCTAAATGTTGATTTGATACACCGTATCACCGGTCTATCTAAGGTTGGTAAGGATCCCAATATCCATTTTGTGGGAAAGGAAAAGGACCGAAAATTGGCTGCAAAGCTGGTCCAGAAATATAACTTGACAAGAGGAGGTCGGGCTTATGACCTCACGACAGTAGAAGATGAGGCACTTCGCTTCACAGGAAGTCTGCTTGCAGGCAAACTTCTCACAAAGTGCCGACCAAAAGAAGTTACTGGAGCTGTCGTGGAGCTCGCTATCGCAGCTGCGGAGGGAGAACAGTACAACTGGTCTCTCTTCCTGCTGAATTCTTTTTTGGCTGATTGCCTGAATGTGCAGGACAATGCAGCCCAATCATTCCATTTTTCGTGGCTTCTAATTTTATGCGCTCTCGTCGGGTGGAAGGAGCCCCCGAATACTCAGTTCCTTCCGCGCCGCGCAGGAGAGGTTGCCGGCATGCGCTACATCAACCTCTGGGATTCCCCTAATCCCGCGAAGCGCAAGATGAATCGCGCTGTCTTTTGTGAGTACTACTATCTCCTCCGAGATACCATACAAGATATGCCAAGGCTGAGCGAGGAGACAGCCACATTGTATGAAGGGAAGTTGGCTTTTACTGCCGACATCCATCAACTTTACCTTCGGCCTTGCGACATTCCAGGTGACTGGGCGCTAGGTCTTTACAGGATGACCACAGAAGATGTCGAAGAAACCATTAAGTCGTGGTCGGACGAATGGAGAGCAGCAGCCGACATCGCATCTGCGATGCCACCCGCCGCTGCGAAAGAGAAGGATAAGGGCAAGGAAGCCCCTGAGCAAAGAAGCGATGAAGGCTCAACAGAACCAGCCACCAAGAAGCAGAAAGTGTCGCATCCCACTGAGGCCATTCCCTCGGAGATCGACAAATACTTGAAAGAGCAATTTCGTGAGATGAGGAACACGCATGCTCACATCCGAAGTGCTCTAGACTTACAGTTGGTAGAATTGAAAGGTCTCGCAGGAAGGATTGCGCAGACCCATGCGCCAGCATCTACTTCGCAGGCGCCACAAGAAATTCCAAGTGATGAGCGAGTTGAAGAACTCACAGAAAGGCACACTGTCGTGCATATTCCGCCTACCAGCATGACACTTCCAGATCCTCTAGCTGAACTACAGGTAAGCACAGTTGGACCTGTAGAAATTAATTTGTCTATAATTCCTATAGAGACTCTACAGCTTGTACAGGAGAAAGTTTCTCTTGAGTTGAGAGCTAGAGAGCTCTCTACTTTCCAGGCAAACCAACGACTGCAATCGCAGGAGATAGAGCTGAAAGAAAGTCATAAGAATATCTCTGCGAAGCTTGCACTCTATGAGGCGCAAGACACCGGCATCAGAAACGCAATAGAAGAGATTGCCCAGGAACTGCCGGCTTGCGAGATTCAACCAGACCTCCCTCTGGTTGCAAAAGTTCAAATTATTGGCGAAAGGGCGAAAACCCTGGAGCAAGAAATAGTTGCTATGGCAGAAGGCCATAGAACCCAGATTGCTGAGCTAGAAGCTCGCGTTGCTGCGCATCTTACGGATGATGCGCAGGTACAATTTGAAGCACTGAGCAGAGCTTCCACACGGATGAAAGATCGAGTACAGGAAGCCAAGAACCTGATGAACCAGGCTATGGAAGCTTGGACAGAGCTTGTGAACCTCCCTTTTAAAGTGGGACTGTCAGAACAGGTGCAAGCTGCAGAACAGTCTCTCACTGTTCTCAATGAAGAAGCTAAGGCCCTAACAGGCCTACCAAAAATGAAGAAAATGGGCGAAGTGCGCAAAATGCAGCAGCAACTGCACAAGCTCAGAACTGAAGATGAGAAGCTCACCAATAGCATTCAGCCATTCATGGATGAGTATGCTGAAATCGTTGGCCAGGTTGAGACAAAAATCAAAGAGATTGCCGAGTCTCAGGAGATCATTGATACACTCACTAAAGACGAAGCGACCGCAGAAACAGTGCAAACAGCTGATGAGTGTATTGAGGAATTGGACTCCGCTATTGCGAAGTGGCAGAAAACATTCACGGAGATTCAAGCAAAAGCAGATGCGCAAATCAAACGACCACGCGCTAGTGCGAGTGGCTCGAGGGCGAGCCACAAGTGAGTGTTGGGGGCCTGTTGGGGCCAAGGTCGCAGCTATAGTAAAAGCTGCGAATTTTGGGGAAAAAGCACGAGTATGGAAGGAAAGTGCTAATTTTGGGACAAGCACTAAGTTTTGGGTAAGAAGGAGACGGTGCGCAGTACGGTGCCAGATGGATGATCTCAGCGCAGATCACGGACCGGAAATTGCGGAGCTCGCGCGCACGTCATCGAAGAATGAAGGTGGCTCAGCTACCATAATAAATAAGGCGATGGAGTAGAGGGCTCAGCTACCCTCATTTAAAGGCTCAGTACAGAAGTTATGGTTGCTCGGATCAAGGAGGAGCAACGGACCAGAGCATTGAAGGCGAAGGACGATCGCCCATACCCACAATCTGCGCCGGAATTCATGGAGCCTGCAGGAAGCGGCGACGTGACTGCAAGCGGCGCCTACAGTACACCTAGCCATGTGCGTGGTTAGGGTTTTTGGGAATCACTGTTGGGAAAGGCCCACAGTTTTGTAAAGGTGTGACCGTCATGGCCACCTATATATATGAATAATTGTAATGGGTAGACGGTTGGAGAGTTAGAGAGAGTTAGATAGACTGTTAGATAGCCAGTCTAAAGGATAGATCATGTGTTGATTATCCTTCACTGTATTTCCTACCCAGTGTGTAGAACTAGAGAGGAAATCGGATAGCCGAGGAGCTAATCCCTGAGTTGCCAGACAGTCTGAGTTGACGTCTGTGCCTTTGTAATCTCCATAGAGAGGAGACTAGATTGAGAGAAGGGCTCCCAGCTGTGTGCGTGGAGTTTCCTGGAAAGATCTAAGGCTGCAGCTGTGTGCGCAGCATATTGTATAACTCTATCATTTTCTGGTTAATATAACACTCCCGTGGACGTGGTTTTCCTCGAGGAGATGAGCTTCGCATATATCTTCTTGTTATAATGTTTGCGTGAATAATAACTGTTTAAGATCATTACCTGTGTGTACATCTTTTGCATCATCTTTGCGACTGTTTAAGTGAGTTTAGGAAGGTCCTTTATTGTTATAATCGCCAAGTATAGAAGGAGTGGTGGAACGCTGTCGCTGCAGCGACCGAGCTTCGCGTGACTGCGATGAGTGCGCAGGGCGAGAAGGTATTTTAGCGCATCGACGCAAGGAATAGGCGCCTTCCGCGCCCGGAGGACGAGACTGCGCAGTGGGTCTGCAGGAAGGAAGGCATCCGCGCAGTGGTGTCGCGAGGCCTGCGGGAAAGTCCGACCGCCGATATAAGGGGAAGAAGGAGATATATAGAACAATCTCAGCGTCACCACGGTTAAGGAAATCTGATTCCTTAACCCCCCCATAGCCACTTCGGGTGAGACCTCGAGCTGCCGCGCAGCTCGTTGCCGAGAGGGCCAGTGCGCCAAGGGGTTTTGTTGCTGCGCTTCATTAAAACCCGGGTCTGCTCAGTAAAGCAGCCAACAGGGAATTATGAGAAGAGGAATGTAGGAATCTTAGGGTCTAAAAGAGGATTTTATAGATCATGGACCATGCACAAAATCCAAAACCACCATAGAGGCCTTGTAAAGTGAATCTTGATATGTTTTCCACATCAAGGATGGCTCTCAGGGCCTTTAACATGACTTGGGAATCAAAATTGATGTTGTAGACCCTATAATATGCTTATGTGTGTCTAGGCTAGTTAATATGTTTACTACATCCCACTCTTAGGCTAAACATTCCTTATGTAGGCTATGTGTGGTAGTATAGGGAATTAGACATGGAACATGATACCCAACATAAATTGTTATGGCCTTAGACCCTGACTTTAGACCAAAAATCATGCCATGGGTGGAGAGAACCATCCTTGGAGTTACAAATCTTGAAATGACCACCATAACTCGCTTCTAAGCCAAACATTCCCTATGATGTTAACATACACACATACATATATGTAGTGTACTCTAATACCTATTGCTAACCCCATATCCACTAATTTGATACCCCCTAACCCCATTATACCCTCAAATCCTCTAACCCAATACTCCCATAACCCCAATCCCTAATCGCATATCCCCTAACCCACTATAAACACATGCATGGCCTCCTAATATCCCTAACCATTGATTAAGATGTGAGAACCATATTTGTTGTGTGAAACCTTGAAATGATCACCATATTTTGCTCACACGTCCTAGTTTTCCCAGCGACAACTTATTTGGCCTTGTTGGCTTCAAGCTATTGATTTCCTTTCCTTTACTACATTTAGTTTACATTAAATATGGATGTTCATGGGCCCATTTGGAAGGATTGGATATGGTTGGAGGATTTTGATGGGTCATTGCGCAAATGAACTCTATGCTAATATTGATCATTTGTTTTGATAGTATAGTGTTTAAATATGAAATGTATCCTTAATGAATTTTGATGATCGATGGATCAAAAGGTGTTAAGGAATATAAAGATATTACTCTTCCTTTAAGCCACATGTTGGGGTGGTTGATTCTCCGTAATACTCTCACAAGTAAGGATTAGGTACATCATCGCGGTTTAATTTATTGATGTTGTGTGGTGTAGCAAAAACTTGCAACAATTAAGCATATGTTGTGGAATTGTTCAATTGTTACAACATTTTGACCTTGGATAGTTCCTTAATATAATATGATACTATTTGTTGCTACCTTTCACTAGAAAGTTGCTTTTTGAATTAGTTTTTTTTAGACTGATTGTTTAAAGCACGTGGGATCAAAGTAATGAGCTTATTTCTCTTTCGGTGATGTCAATGTTCTATAAAATTTCATGAGGCACCATCCTTGTTCAATTTGAGAGAAGTTTCTACATTCCAATTGGATTTCACTCTTTAGGTTTCAATTAGAATTGACATGTTTAGGAAAGCACATAGAATCTTTGTTGCTTGGAGGGAAAGATTATATTTTGGTGTTATTGGCCTATATATGCCAGTTTGCTACGAGCACCCTTTGGATTTTGAATATTTTGATCTTAAGGTACATTTTTATTGATGTTTAATGAAATATATGATTCCTTTTTTACAAGAAAAAGAAACAAAGATATATGTTCGCACTATTGGTGTATTTAGAATAAGGATTTTGTTATGCGCACTTCTAGATTTATGATGTTTTGATACAATTCATATATAATTGTTGGCGTCCCTCAAGCAATCATAAATAAATATTGCAATGTGAGAAATAATTCAACAATTTATTCCTCGATTCTCTAGAGTTCCCAACTTATGAATGAAGGCTCTTCCACATACATTTAAAATTGAATTACACATAATCTATTAGAAAGTAAGAAAAATTCCAGTTAGCTATAGCCTCAATATACCATAATTAAGTTCAAAATTGAAAGGCACCCTTTACAACAAATTGTGAGAGATGTTTTCATCGAAATCCACTTTGAAAGATATGTACTTAGTACAAGTGAGATGTGTCAAGTATGTAAAGAAATCCCACAAGATGGGATGTGCATTCACTAATGATATGAATAGTTCATTATAGCAATGTTTTTTTGAAATTTCAAAATAGTATGCTAACAACAACACATGGACATTGCCACCTCTAGCTCTTGTTATAATAAGAGCCTTTCATAGAGAAAACGAAAAATTCCTTAAGACTTTTTCCATGCTCAAGCAATCATTGAAATTGTACAAAAATGTATTTCTTTTCACATAAAATATACATATACCATAAAGTATATTCAAGCTTTTACATAAAATATGTGTTATTTTAACCTTTTTTGTTAAAATGGAGATTAATTAATCTTTATATATTATAAAAAAATACAATAGCAAACTACATATAAGCACTCTAGTTCATTGATTTGCTTTTATTCTGGAGTAAGACATAAAATTGCTTCTGTTTGACTAAGAGCTCATCTTCCTTGGACATAAGGAAATAGGTTAATGACCAAGACCTAGAGGCATCTGACATAAGTGAAAGCCTACTCCCTTACGGACCACCAACAGGTTAATTCAGATGGTGTGCTTTTCCTTTAATAATGGTAATGAGTCATCCCACATTCATAGATAATAGAGAGAGATGGTTGTTTCATAGAATTGAACTTTTGGGAGCGGTTTTTAAACAACCTCCCTGCAAATTCTAATTCTCATGAATTTTAGGGGGGGGGGTTAAAAAACAGCCTTTAAAAACACCTTTGGGGGGGGGGTATTTCTAAAACTGCCCCGAAAAGTCCAATTTTCATGACTTTTGGGGTGGGTCTTTTAAAACCGCCCCTAAAGGACTAAAAAAAATTTTGGAGGTAGTTTTAGTAGGACTGCCGCAAGCCAAAAATGCCACTAAAAGGGTGATTTGTTGTAGTGTTCTTGGAGCAATTCTAGGCACTATGCTTGGCTCTATACCTGGAGCTATGTCAGACGCTTTTCTTGGCGCAATTCATCGCGTAATTCCTTTCGCAATTCCTGGTGCAATCGCTAGCTCTATACCTGGCGCTATTTTGGACATTATTTTGGAGGCTATCCTGGACGTAAAATGGGTTGTTATTATGGACGATAATTGGGATGGTAATTTGGGCGCTATTAGCATCCCAATTAGCATCTACTTTCAAACAAGGACACAAATAACGCCATTAAAAGCGCCATCTTATGGAAAAGCATCCACTTTGTACAAAAAATGATTAAAAATACACTAAAAGTGATAGTGGACGCTAAACAGGGAGATAAAAAAGACACTAATCACAAGGTTTTGTTGTAGTGACATTCATCTTCCCAATCTTCTCTCACAACTCATCCACGGGATTTTGTTGCTTCTCCAGCAAAACCATCCAATATTGAAATATGGAAAATATGGCTTTGCTTTCCTTGGTGACCTCTTTGAGGTGATCCCTAGTACTATGGATGCCATATTTGATTGGTAGAAGTAAATCCATGAGCTCTTGTTGTAGCTACATTTCCTATCCTTCGATGTACATTTCATTCTAGAGGCTACCAACCTTTGTTTGCAGGGACTTCCAAGAGGAACATAGGAGTTGAATGCTATCCTAGGGATAATTGCAGGAGGTGGCCATAAGGAAGTCAACATGTTGATGTTGAACTTTCCATCAAATATTGACTAGTTGCTTGGAAATAAGATCAACAACATGGTATGTCGCCTTCCTCACATTATTCTTAGCTTGTCTTTCTACTATGGCAGTTTCAAGATGAACTTCAATCTACTGGTAGGAATGCATCATCTATAAGATTTATGATGTAGACAAGTCCTAAACATCTGTGGTGGAATTAGTCCGAGCTAGAGGATTCCAATTAAGAGTTTTTCCACTTGCGATAGATGGGTATAGCTTATCAAATGTCTTGACCTCTTCCTTAGCTTGAGAGTGTGATTCCTAATACAAAATGTTTTGTTGAGTGGCTTTAGATAAAAATGGGATTATATATCTATGCTCCTGATAGATCCTAACCATGCCCCTACAATTTTTTCGATCTTGCAAAAGCTTCTAAAGCTGCGCCATCACTTTCAAAATATCAATGAAGGATGAATAAGGAAGGGGTGACATAAATTGCTTGAGGGTCCTCTACTTCATGAACTTACCCCATGAAAAACTCAAAAAGGGAACTAACTGTAGTTGTCATGAGTGGAGGGAGGTAGAGAGAACAATGGTGGGTTCTTACCACCACCACTAACCATGTGTTTCTCTACACACCCATTATCAGGAACTCTTCTAATGGTGCAACCAACATCTGTTCCAACCAATTTTTTAGTCATTGAGGCTATGTCCTGCTCAACATGGCTCAACTGGGTGACCCATATTTCATGCACCACTATAAATCTCCGCACTATTACGGGTGTACTTGTGCACAATGCATCTTGAATAATATGACATTTGAATTTCACCCATGTGTCATTAATAATCGATATAATGATTCCCTAACCACCCCTTTTGGTTCAATAGTAGTCATACAATGTTGGCTCATCCTTTTTCTTGTAGTGCTTTCCACTCCCCTAAAATGTTCAAGATACATATTTCCCTTCGATGGAAAATCCCGTGAGAATATGAATACCATCAAGATGGATAGGGTAATACATATACAACTACAAATAATGGCCATGAACCCTATTGATGGGGAATTTTTTGGAATTTAGAATTTCACCTATTATGTTAAAAACTGGAAAGTTGCAGAGAACAACTAATGTCGACTTCTGCATAGGTTCGAAAGGGGGTTTCCATACTGTAATAAATTTTCCTCTTTTCAATGGAATATAGTCCATATTGACTTCAAGACACATATTAGAAAAAATACCCCCATCTGAAAAGTCATAATCGACCAACTTGGTCCGCTAAACCTTTCCATGGAAATCACCTATAATTTCAACTCTTGGATCATGAATGCTTGTTGGAACAACTTCCTTCGATTAGGGGGATGATTTGGTCACATGCACTTTACTTCTAGATGGTTTCTCCATGGTGACTTATTAATGTTGATAAACAAATCAAACAATGGGTCGAGGGCATTGAAAACAAATTCAACTGCAAGGAAAGGGAAACTGAGAGGACTCCAACACGATGGTCAATGGATACATAGATAAATGTGCGGACTTAGACAATATTATAGGGTTTTACTAACTAGATTTGTTCATTGTGGAGACTGAGATTCCATATTCAGAGGTCATGTTTCATTCGTGTTTGGATCCCAGACCATGACGAGGGGGCATGGGGGGATTTCCCCACCACTATAATCTTAATGAGGGGTATAGGGGGGAGGAAACTAATTTGGGAGCCCCTCTCCCACCCTTGGAGGGAGTTCGGGAGTAGTGCCCCCATAGCTAGAATTTTGGAAAAAATGCCTTGTAAAATGTTGTAATTGTTAAATTTTCAGAATTTACTTCAATCTGATCTAGGATCTTAACTGAGAGAACAACATGTACAGCAAATCTACATCATATCATTCATGGACACAATAATGCAAGCACAAAAGAGACACTGAGTTTACTTGGGGAAAACCATAAAGGTGAAAAACCCCAATAACTTCCTCAGAGATAGATAGAGCAATGATACAACCAGAATACAAGAGATAGTCTTCTCCTAGCAGTAGAGCCTCCTCCTCCACAAGTGTGCCACTCTCCACAGTGTGAGTGAGAGAATAGAATGTGTAAAATGAGAGAGACACACTCTCTATTTATACACTAACTTGACTTGACCTTTACTCAACTAGGTCGGCCTCAACTTAACCACTTATCATAATGCTGACTGGACCGACCCCCACTAGGGTGGTCTAATAACCCTTTGACCCACATGGCCGACCCCCAATAGGGTGATCTAATAACCCTTTGACCCACATGACTTATACAGGGCCGACCCCAACAAGGTGGTCTAATAACCCATCAAGTATAAGTTACGACACTTACAATATAAATGACGACACTTCCGTATAGAGGAATAATAACATCTCTATAGGAATACAATATACATATATGTGAAATACATTCCGAAGTTACATATACATCAACACTCCCTCTTAACTAGGAAGGTATTTCTCGACACAGGTCTTCTAGCACAAGTCATCTTCTATGGATCATCGTCACTGGATAATCGTCATCGAGTCATCATCATCATCATTGCTGCTGCTATCTCAATCAATCTCTGAATCTACTCGTCATAAGAAGTTCTACAGAGCCAGTCCTTTTTCATACTAGATGTAGACCCACCAGCTGTAGGTCTTCATCATCACTGGCCATACTGTGGAATCCTCAAGACTTATTACGTGCATCACAAAACCTCGAAAGAGCATCCCAGGCTGTTACGAGCACACGACTCTACCTATAGGATCTCCCAGGGCCATATTATATGTGACCTCACCACAAAACCTCGCAAGAGCATCCCAGGCTATTATGAGCATGTAGCTCTACCTATAGGATCTCCCAGGGACAGATTATATGTGGTCACCAGAAAACCTCGCAAGAGCATCCCAGGTTGTTACGAGCACGCAGCTCTACCTATAGGATCTCCCAGGGACAGATTATATGTGGTCATGGTAAAACCTTGCAAGAGCATCCCAGGACTTATTACGGGCACACAACCCAACTTATCGGATCTCCCAGGGATAGATTATATGCCATAGGACAAAACCTCGAAAGAGCATCTACCAGATATCCCAGGGCACGAATTACATGCCATAGGAAAAACCTCGAAAGACTATCTACAAATCTCCCAGGGCCAAATTATATGTCCTCCCAGAGAAAAACCTCGAAAGAGCATTTGCCAGATATCCTAGGGCACCGAATTACATGCCATAGGAAAAACCTCGAAAGACTATCTGGAAATATCCCAGGGCAACGAATTATATGCTCATCTGCACAACCTGATCCACGACCATAGAGTATCAACCTGATACTCACCATACATCATCCTGATGTACACATGATAATCCTGATCATCATCACTGCAACATCCTGCTGCATGTCATCTGGAGCAACATCCTGAAGCTCGTCATCCATGATCATCCTGATCATATAATGCATCTACCTGATACATATCATCATACATGATCCACCTGATCATACAATGTATCCACCTGATACAAATACAAATACATGATACATATCACCATACATGATCCACCTGATCATACAATGTATCCACCTGATACATACAATGTATCCACCTGATACATATATAGATACATGGTCCAAGCATCCAACATGATGCATATACAAAAATACATACACATGATCCAACCGATCATATCCAGCATCCAACATGATGCATACATACATACATAAAAATGATCCAACTGATCATATCCAGCATCCAACATGATGCATACATATACATATAAATGATCCAACTGATCATATCCAAGCAGAAACCAGAACATCATCCTGATGCTCGTCATCTAGCACTTACATCCATAGCCATGTGAAGGATCCTCCTTCCAACATGCTTGAATGGCTTCAACAAATGTGTCCATCACTTCTTCCTCGAAGTGTCCTCGATCTGAAGAATGCCAAGCCTCTCTCTAAAGTACTCGAACTTCACCCTGGGTAGTGGCTTCATCAGTACATCTGCAATATGCTCATCCGTCACAACATACAGGAGCTTCACAGCTCCTCTCTGCACCATATCCCTGATATAGTGATATTTGATATTTATGTGTTTCGAACTGTCATGAAACACTGGGTTCTCAGACAGCTTCACACAACTCTGGTTATCACAGAAGATACCAATAGCATCCAACGGGAGATCAAATAACTCAGACAGTAGCTTCCGTAGCCATACTACCTCACAACTAGCTGAACAGGATGCAACATACTCTTCCTCAGCTGTACTCAGTGCTACGCAGGACTGCTTCCTGCTAAACCAAGAGATCACACCTGATCCCATACTGAAGCAACACCCAAATGTGCTCTTCCTATCTGTAGCACTGCCTGCCCAATCTGAATCAACATAACCCTACAGGTTAAACTTTTGATTCGCTTCATACTTGAGACCATAATCCACTGTACCTTTCAGGTACCTCAGAATATGCTTTACAACAACCAGGTGAACACTCCTCGAATCTGTCAGGAACTGGCTCAATGTGTCCACCGCAAAGCAAATATCTGGTCTCATGTTCGTCAGGTACATCAAGGACCCAATCATCTGACGATACATAGTGACATCAACTGGTTCAGATGAAGCATCACACAGAAGCTTTAGGTTCGATGCCATAGCCTCGCAGTCCATCATCCCGAACCTCTTCAGGATCTCTACTGCATACTTCCCTTGTCCAAGGAAGATTCCATCTGCACTCTGCCACACCTCCATACCTAGAAAGTGGTGCATCATACCCAAGTTTTGCACATATATGACTCCCTGTCATGTGTCTCAAAACCAAGTGGCTGCTCCACATACATTTCTTCTTCAACTACACCATTCAAGAAAGTTGTCTTGAATCCATCTGGTGTATCTTCTATTTCATCACTTTTATATTTCTCTATGCTGCCATCTGTAGCATGCTTGATCTTGATAGATCCATATGGAATTCATAACAAACTTCCCTTCAGGTCTTGGGACTACATCCCAAACATCATTCTTCATGATCGATGGATCATGGCATTCCATTTCTTCATCCCAGATCCTGGGAACTTCAATATCTTCAATATCTTCAATAGATATCTTTGTTGTTGGAACAAATGTTGTAGTCCTTTTGTAGGTGAAGATATACGATCTTTCCTACAAAACAGGTTAAATTGCATGATTAGAAACATCTCATAATTTTCAGAACAAATTCTTACACATAAAGAAATATGTCATACAGTCATGCAATTATCTTAGCCAATGCTTCAATACAACATTTATCCATATCCCGTAACTTTCTAGATGCCTTCCAATCTCTACCAGAACATTGTTAAGAGTGTTCACAACTCGCAACATGTCAGCAAGGAGGTTTCATTCTAAATAAGTAGTAATGGAATGTTGTACAGTGCCATAGGCCACTTACCCATTCATATTAGTAGTATACTATTCATCAATGCAATTATTCTAATATGCATAATACACAACCTAATTCTAGGAACATCAGTATATACATTATTGAACAGTATTATTTAAGAAATGACAATTCAAATACTTATCTTTGTTTGTTCGTTGGGTGGACTCCCTCTGAATCTTTGCAACTCCATTCTGATGTGGATTGTGAGAAGTGGTCAACTTCCTCTGAATATCTGCATCCTTGTAGAAACTACTACAGTGTGCTCCCTCTTGATCTTTGCTTCCTGGATTACTTGTCCTTGAACTTATATACATTCTCGATCCCTATGCATGCTTGTTAGTATCATCATTGTGTTATCCTCTAGGTCTCATACATGATTCATTAGTATAATCTTAATATTATCAAGACACAATAATCTCAAGCATGTATAGTCAGGATCAATTCAAACAAAGATAATAAACATTAGTATTCAAGGTTTCAAGGAAGTCTTCTTTTACTCATACATTTTCTTATTTGATCATAGGACTCTTCTGGTTAGTTGAATCATCAATCAAGATAAGAGATATAATATGCATAAAACCTGTGATTATTCAAACCTATACCTTCATGATTCTTCTGGTTAGTCATTGTTGAGCTAAATATATAACATATAAATCAACATCTAATTGTCAACCCGGGAAGGTAGACTTAGAGGAACCAGCACAGGAAATGCAGGGTTGAAGAGGGAGTTGAAAGAATGTTAAACTAATTTCTGAACTGCTAAAAGAAACTTGCTGGAAAGAAGCTACTGTAATCTACTATGTTCTGCACTCATTCTGCACTAATTAAAAATGATCATATGCATGTAAAAAGATCTACTGAACACTGATGACTGAAAACAATTAAGTTTCTGCTACTTATTACTCCACACAACTCAGCAACCTTCTATTCTATAATGAGATGAAAACCTTTTATTGCAATCCAATGAAACCTTTAATCCAAAAACGTTCATGAATATTACTTCTGTTCTATGAAATCGAGGAGACAACTGAACGTGAAAACTGAACACTGAAAGATGAAATCAATGGCTGGAAAGATAACATTAAACTTGAATCTTGAAATGCTAAACCCTCTGTTGTAATCGAATGAAACTTTCTGAATTCAAATCTGCTACTTTTGCACTATTAAATCAATGAGAAAACTGAAGATGTAAACAAATCTTTCCTAAAAGATGATGTTCAAATATGAGAATGGTGTCTACAGTAAATGAAATGTATACAATTCTGTTTCGATTGAAGGGGGCCCTGCCTTCTCTGTCAATAGAATGTTCTTTAAATAAACGCATACTGAAAAATGAATAAGTTACAGCAAACTTGCAATAACGGAAATCAAATGGATGAATATCTCTTAATTAATCATAAACAAGAGCATTACAACTAATGAAAGGAATTCCTATCTCTGCCTCTCGATTCTATCTCCATATCTCTGGCTCTACGCATCACTTACAGAGATTTAATAAAAAATTACAAAATCTCCATTCTCAAGCTTTATTTATACATGAACAGATGGACAAGATCCATCCCAAAATTCAGAAATTCGAGCAACTACTCAGAAAACGGCCAACACCAAATCTGGCAAAACCACGTCTGTTCCAGAAGGAATTTCTCCACATTCATTCAGAAATTCTGAAAACTGCCTACGGTTAGGGGTAAATGGGGCCATTTTTGAAGTGGGTTTCGAACCATTTTGAACAATTCCCAACCGTTTGTTCAGAAATTGAGCCCGAAATCAGGGTCCTGATCAAGGACGGAAATGCCATTTTAAGCAAATGACATCCTCAGAACAGCACTGGATAATCTTCATAAGTATCTGGAAGGCGATGGAAGTTCAAGAGACATCCCAAATGTGGACAGAATCCCCAAATTGCAGGTGCAGCCAGCGTAAATCTTCCCTGGAGCGCCGAGACCACTGCACAAAAGAAACAACGACCATTAGTTGACCAAGCATTTAAACGGAGGATTAAAAAGCCCAATTTTATACATAAAACAAGGTAAAGTAAGAAATAAATAATTAAAAATTACTTACCAAACCTTATCAACGTTGGTCTCCACAAAAGCACAACCATGCACAAATCAACATTAATAAAACTAACTATTATGTGATTTCATAAGATTTAGGCTAAAAATTGTTGTATTGGACAGCCAAAATAGGAGACCAACATCTCCCCCAACCCAAAGATCTTGCAGGTCCCTATGCAAGAAAGTCTCATACAAACAAAATTTGAAACTCAAAGTAAAGTCTGATAGAATTAAAGTCTGATCTTGCAGACTTTACTCATCATTCCCGCATTTAGCAGGTCAGACATGCTGATGAACATCTGTGGTGATCAACAATCAAGTGTTCCAGGAGCAAAACTTGCTAATAGAAGGACTCGATCTAAAACAAATCATAAAGCTGATGACACAAAGCTGAGAAACTCAGCATCTAAAATAGAACAAAGTGGCCCTCATTAATGGCCTTGCCATCCAAAAACTCAAAGAAATAACCATGGCCCAAATCCAAATTCAGGGCCTTCTTAGAAAGTCCATCTGCTAGAGAATTATGCTCCCGGAAAACGTGCTTGAAGATCACCTGAGGGGCCATGTGGATCAAATATCTTATATCTTTGCACCAATGCATCAGATAAGGAACATCAAGTGCCGACAATCGATTGAGCCATGACATAACTATCAAGGAGTCTCCATAAATTAGCTGAATTGGGATAGCTAACCTCATAACACTAAAAAAACCAATTGCAATAAAACAAGGTTATGATTTTTATTAAAGGTTGCCAATCAATAATAAAGGATGAAATATTGTCCAAGTTAACACCATAAAATGAAAGCTGTGATGTATCAATGAAATGAATGCCAAAGTTATTATGGTAATTCATAGCTCATTGACTTTCGTATTATGGCAAAAGCATTTAATTATAATCATAATCCTTAATAACATTTAAGACTTAGCCAATCATACAACCTTCCTTACCTTCATCAACGTTCATTACCTTTACCATATACATGCCAATTTTCCAATGTTTCCTCCGGCACCCCATACAACACTCAATCCGGCACTTCAACAAATGTAAAATATAGCAGTGCTTTCAGGCTGATAAAGATAAACAAAAATTACCAGCATAGTAGTAATTACCAGCATCTTGAGCAGCTGTTGTGCTATTAAAGCAAATGCACTGAAATAGTGATGTAAAAAAAACATTAATTTTCCAAATATACATCACTCAGATGAGTTAATAAACAAGTAAACTAGATTAAAATTTGTTGGACCCTCAACAGTTTCGTGGCATAATTTCCTTATTGTAAGGTTGCTGCTTCATCTAATCACACAGGAAACTAAATTGTGTTATGAAACCAATTTTTATTGAGAATGCAAAACAAACAATCAGGAATGCAGACTTCAATCAATCACCCTTACTTCTATGTAACTATAATTCTCAACAATCATAAATGCAGACTTCATCAATCACCCTTACTTCTATGTAACTCAAACAATCATAAATGCAGACTTCATTCTTGTCATTCATACAGAACTTTTTCCACCAGGACCTGTGCCACAAGGCAAGGGGAATACTAACAGAAGCTAATGGGGTACTGGTCCACTTTGACTCAGCTTCACACAGGACAGTTTGAGTAGTGCAACAAATAGTACTGAAATTCTCAGCTATGTTCAGGACTCAGAAAATAACAGGCATAAACCCCTTTTTTTTACAAGAATCAGGTAACAAAAATTCAAAGCAGCTGGAGATGATTATCAACTGGCTGAATTTCTTAAACAGTTTCTTTAAATTTTATTTAACCACCCTTACGACTTCTCTTTTACCTTTACATAGGTACATTGTTCATACAGACAAGTATAGATGAGGCTTTTAAAGGAGATATTAGAGTCAGAACCCACTGCCAGCGAGCCCGTTCAGTACTCCGGTGGGGTAACTGTAACATCTAAGAAGCTTCTTCCCCAGGCAGATGCCACATTGCCAACAGGCTTGTTCAACACCCTGATGGGTTTGCCTGTTTATACCACAGGTTGGTACCCGCTGCCAGCGGACCTGTTCAGTATCCCGGCGGGTTAACCTCTTGCACCCGTTTTCTATCAGAGGCCCTTGTCCCAATTTCATCTTAAAGATAAAGTTTATGATTTGCTCAAACATAGATGAGTGGGGGAGCTGCTCTGAAAACCATCTAGGAGTGGGATGGTACCAGAATTGGAAGAGTATTCTTTGTATATGTCTGTAAAGATTTGCCCAAATGAACAACTAACCTTTGCAACTGTATAAAGTGAAAGTCATAAAGTGGCTGCACAAAAATGTATATATATGTATTTGATATTATAGAAGCCAATAGATAATAACCACCAGACTGCCTAGTCCTGGATACCTTTTTCCAAAATGGTGCCTGACGTAAAAATAATTTAATGCCCATAGCTGTCACTAAAAACAATTCCCTCGCTCCATCTAGTGTGAAACCAAGTCAAATGGTCCTAGTAACCCATAAGTTCATAAGCAAAAACCCCTTAAATCACTCATGGAGACAATGCCAGGTGGATAAGTACTCATATGAATAACGAGGACAGGTCTGAAAACCCTAGCAGCACACATCTTATTTACTTGATACAGGCATTCCAATCAGCCAGTGAAACTCAGAAATTAATCCAAATTAACATAGTCTTAAAAATGCTTTGCAAAAATAATCAAAGGATGAAATAGGGGTAGTGACGGAAAGACTTCCCTTATGCTTTCAAAACATCCTGAGCCTTACTGACAAGAATATCTGCATCCTTCCCCCATGCCCAGTCTTTTGCATGTCCTCATGCAAACGAATTCACCGCTTTAACACTGGCATGGTAATAGAATGTTAACAGTCCCGATAACTGTCCAGCTTGATTAATAGGAAACTACTGAGAAGATCCCCTATACTCTGTCAACTCATTCATTCATCACTTAGATATAAAATCTTCAATCACTTCTTATTCGAGTTGATGCTCTTTTTATTTGCAGAAAACATAAACTATTCAAAGGTGCTATCTTTTATTCACTTTCCTACCTACCTACTTAAAGAAATGAAACATTTCTTTAAGTATAGGCAAATAACCAATGTAGCCACCGTCTTAGCAGAATCAGTAATGCATTCATGCCTTTTGATAGAAGATATAGATGTATAATTACCAAGGCATGCTGAGCAAGCAACACCGGTTTCTTGATGTCCAAGAATTGCTGAAGAAGAAGATCATTTGAAGGCTGTAAAACAGATTGAAACCAATGGTCAATATGATTATGCATACCATGTTCTTTTTCTGCTGGAATTTCTAACTGTTCACTGTTCTCTGCAGGTTGGAAAATGTGTTCCATCAGAACCACTGAATCAACTGATTCCTCCTCCATCTCTTGAGCTGCAGAGATCTCTTCAAGTTCCTGCAAGATGCACGAAATTTCCTGCAACAATCTCTTCTTTCGTTCATTCAATATTGGATCCATTAGTCAATTTTTTTTTGTGATTTTTTTTCTTTTCTTGTAGGGGGTTTTCTAAAAACTTTGAAATTCACACCAACTAATAATAATTCTGAAACCCACACTAACTTGAAATAACATGAAATGCACTCTTGCTGAAAGGAAAACTGCTTCTACTGAATCAAATACACACCCTCTCATACTGATGAAATCAACTGCTGAATCAAATCTAACACTGCTGAAAGGAAGACTCTGCTGCTGTTGAATAAAACCTACTGAAATAGAAATTTCTTTGTTGCTGAATGTAATCTAATACTGCTGAAATAAACCACTTGCACACTAATAAAATCAAATCTGATCTGCCTAAAAATGAAAGCACACCTACATCCACTCTCCAATCCTTTTTAGTACCTCCCCGACAACGGCGCCAAAATGTTGAGCTAAATATATAACATATAAATCAACATCTAATTGTCAACCCGGGAAGGTAGACTTAGAGGAACCAGCACAGGAAATGCAGGGTTGAAGAGGGAGTTGAAAGAATGTTAAACTAATTTCTGAACTGCTAAAAGAAACTTGCTGGAAAGAAGCTACTGTAATCTACTCTGTTCTGCACTCATTCTGCACTAATTAAAAATGATCATATGCATGTAAAAAGATCTACTGAACACTGATGACTGAAAACAATTAAGTTTCTGCTACTTATTACTCCACACAACTCAGCAACCTTCTATTCTATAATCAGATGAAAACCTTTTATTGCAATCCATTGAAACCTTTAATCCAAAAACGTTCATGAATATTACTTCTGTTCTATGAAATCGAGGAGACAACTGAACGTGAAAACTGAACATTGAAAGATGAAATCAATGGCTGGAAAGATAACATTAAACTTGAATCTTGAAATGCTAAACCCTCTGTTGTAATCGAATGAAACTTTCTGAATTCAAATCTGCTACTTTTGCACTATTAAATCAATGAGAAAATTGAAGATGTAAACAAATCTTTCCTAAAAGATGATGTTCAAATCTAAGAATGGTGTCTACTGTAAATGCAATGTATACAATTCTGTTTCGATTGAAGGGGGCCCTGCCTTCTCTGTCAACAGACTGTTCTTTAAATAAACGCATACTGAAAAATGAATAACTTACAGCAAACTTGCAATAACGGAAATCAAATGGATGAATATCTCATAATTAATCATAAACAAGAGCATTACAACTAATGAAAGGAATTCCTATCTCTGCTTCTCAATTATATCTCCATATCTCTGGCTCTATGCATCACTTACAGAGCTTTAATAAAAAATTACAAAATCTCCATTCTCAAGCTTTATTTATACATGAACAGATGGACAAGATCCATCCCAAAATTCAGAAATTCAAGCAACTACTCAGAAAACGGCCAACACCAAATCTGGCAAAACCACGTCTGTTCCGGAAGGAATTTCTCCACATTCGTTCAGAAATTCTGAAAACTGCTCGTATTCAGGGGTAAATGGGGCCATTTGTGAAGTGGGTTTCGAACCGTTTTGAACAATTCCCATCCGTTTGTTCAGAAATTGAGCCCGAAATCAGGGTCCTGATCAAGGACGGAAATGCCATTTTGAGCAAATGACATCCTCAGAACAGCACTAGATAATCTTCATAAGTATCTGGAAGGTGATGGAAGTTCAAGAGACATCCCAAATGTGGACAGAATCCCCAAATCGCAGGTGCAGCCAGCGTAAATCTTCCCTGGAGCGCCGAGACCACTGCACAAAAGAAACAACGACCATTAGTTGACCAAGCATTTAAACGGAGGATTAAAAAGCCCAATTTTATACATAAAACAAGGTAAAGTAAGAAATAAATAATTAAAAATTACTTACCAAACCTTATCAACGTTGGTCTCCACAAAAGCACGACCATGCACAAATCAACATTAATAAAACTAACTATTATGTGATTTCATAAGATTTAGGCTAAAAAATGTTGTATTGGACAGCCAAAATAGGAGACCAATAGTCATATCATCAATTATGGTAAGAAACATAATATGCATACAACCATGATTATTCAAACCTATGACTTCATGAATAATCATTATCAACAACACAACAGTATAAGATCCTAACACAAGGTAGGATTCTAGCTTGATATAGGAAAAAACATACCTGGATTAGCATGCTAGCTAGTTATGTCTAACATACCCGCATAATGTCTTCTGGTTCTCTTCAGTGACTTGTGCTAGTAACCTGCATGTCTCATAAGTTAACCATTGTAGAACCAAGTTATACATACCTCGAAAGTAGATCTTCTATGTGATCCATGACAATGGATGAATCTTTGTCTTCATGTCACCATGAGCATGTGTTCTTGAAGTAGAACATGATTTGACTTTCTTGGTGTACCTTTTGTGTTAGCAAACAACATAAACCTCATACAACACCATAATGCATTAGTACAATCATAAGTGTCAACACCCTAACCAATGAATATCTTCTATCATGCATTCATAATTTTGTTAAGGTGATACAACAAATCTAAAATCAAGATTGTACTAACCGTAATAACATGAAGACAAACATACCATAAACTTAATCATGAACAAATATCGAAACATACCTCGATGAGTCATACCTGTCGAGATCGCTTGTAATATTCTTATGTAAGTCCTTAGCCTCATCTCCCTTTGAAACAGGAACTTCTTCACTTATGCAGGTGACCAATCCATCTTCTTCTAGGATTAACCCAATCCACTTGATTTGAAAGAACTGGACCTGGAGCTGGATATGGGTTTTTCAGAGAAACCCCAAAAATTCAAACTTTGAATTTCAAACTTCCGAAAGGATAGAAATATGCGCCTTGATGAGCTGATCAAGTTGGTATATTCAGAATTTGAAAACTGCAAATTTTCACTCCTCAATTTTGCCTTTGAAACTTCGAGATTCGTTGGACGTGACCTCAAACTAGGGCTTGATGAAGCCCACTCTTCTTCCCAATCAAAAGGTTTGATCCAAAGCTCTAAGCTTCTATTTTTATGAGGAGCTTCCAGCCGTGGTCACAGATTTTAAAAATTCTCATTTTTGCAGAAGCCCTAATTTTCCACTTTTCTGATCAAAGTCCCGAACTAGGGTCTAATCAAGCCCGACCTTCTACCCAACCAAACATTCTGATATTGGTCTCTAAATTTTGATTTTGATGAGTAGCATCCAGCCGTGGTCTCCGATTACAAAAATTCTGACTTTCTCCGAAGCCCTAAATTCCGGAAGCCATGAATGAAGGTACTAAAAAATAATTCTGTTTGGACAGAAATATGTACCTGATTGTTTCTGGTGTAACTCCGAACCTTTCGATCCATAGGGTCTGAAAACGATTCCTGAGATAGCCCGACCTGTTATCTTTCCATCCCGACAGGTCTGACCTCAATCGTATTCTCTGAGAGAGAGTTATCCCAAGTGTCGCAACGTCACCTGTTTATGGGATAATACAGGAGAGCGAACTTGTACGCCGTGCCACGTGTCACTGTTTCAACTTCGGCCTCTAAAATATTTTCCTGAGATAGCCCAACCTGATATCTTTCCATCCTGATAGGTCTGACCTCAATTGTATTCCGTGAGAGAGAGTTATGCCAAGTGTTGTAACGTGACCTGTTTATGAGATAATACAGGAGAGAGAAATTGTACGGCATGCCATGTGTCCCTGGTTCAACTTCGGCCTCTGAAAAATGTTGCTGAGATAGTACAGTCTGTGTACTACCTGTCACATTTTACGAAATTTCATTTGGAGCTTCCTAGCCCAAGTTATGACCTTTTTCCCAAGGTCACCTGATTTTGACTCAGATCTGGAAGAGGCAGAAACCCTATATTGTACAGATCATAAATCATAAAGTACAACGAATTAGAGGTTTTTCTTTGTACACAAGGTACATGGGGATTTAATCTTCAACCTGTAAAGGTTTCAGATCCGAAAAATTCTCCAAAACGGATTTATAGCGAAAGTGCTACGATGACTGGTTTTTGCTATATCAAGCCCTAGCATCGTAAGTGCAACAAGTGTCATACATGCCATATCATGCCTTCTTTCAGGCTAGCTCTGATACCATGTTAAATTTTCAGAATTTACTTCAATATGATCTAGGATCTTCACTGAGAGAACAACATGTACAGCAAATCTACATCATATCATTCATGGACACAATAATGCAAGCACAGAAGAGACACCGAGTTTACTTGGGGAAAACCATAAAGGTGAAAAACCCCAATAACTTCCTCAGAGATAGATAGAGCAATGATACAACCAGAATACAAGAGATAGTCTTCTCCTAGCAGTAGAGCCTCCTCCTCCACAAGTGTGCCACTCTCCACAGTGTGAGTGAGAGAATAGAATGTGTAAAATGAGAGAGACACACTCTCTATTTATACACTAACTTGACTTGACCTTTACTCAACTAGGTCGGCCTCAACTTAACCACTTAACATAATGTTGACTGGGCCGACCCCCACTAGGGTGTTCTAATAACCCTTTGAACCACATGGCCGACCCCCAATAGGGTGGTCTAATAACCCTTTGACCCACATGACTTATACAGGGCCAACCCCAACAAGGTGGTCTAATAACCCATCAAGTATAAGTTACGACACTTACAATATAAATGACGACACTTCCGTATAGAGGAATAATAACATCTCTATAGGAATACAATATACATATATGTGAAATACATTCCGAAGTTACATATACATCAGCAGTAATTTCATAATCATGAATTGGTCAATAGTGGGCAATTTATGGGCCCATGGTATTTTCCCATGGTAATCCCTCTTTAAAAGGAAGGCATTGTAATAGGGAAAGGTATTGTAGTATTGAAAATATATCTGTGATTGAGTGAGGGAGACTATGAGAGAGTGAAGAGAAAGTTGTAGTGGATGTGTTGCAGTTTGTATCCCTCTCTTTTGCTAGATATATTAATAAAAGGACTGGAAATTTCTCTGTGGACATAGCACAGATTGGGTGAACCACATATATTTGTGTCTCACTTGTATTGTGTTTATGTGTTTTATTTGTGCATCTTATTTTATGTTATTTTTCTGCGATCATGTTTTTCTAACATGGAGTGCGGTAATAACATGAATTTAATAGCTCATTAAATTAAAAAAAGTGAAAGATAGCATATCATTTTTATTTAATATAGGATCCATTAATTAATGATGGGGAATTTAAGAACCTCAACTCAATCTAATCACTATTAAAGATGGCAATAGATTCATAACTTTCTAAACACAAGACATAATCTTAGAGCATCATGGATAATGAGACTCTAGATGCTAAGAATTGGTGGATTGTAATGTTAATGATCATACTACATACCCCCTCCCTGACCATAGGAATCTTGCATAACAAAAACAAACCAACTAGGAAAAGGACTCCACGGGACACCGCTAACATTCTTGATGCGCTAGTATCGATTATACTAACGATAGAATGCAAGTAACTCAAAATACAACTTAATCAAATGCAACGAATTAAAATAGACACACACCTACAAACCCACCCTACTTTACTACATGTAATGAGAGCGTCCTAGATCTTGAAATTAGAAAATTTAATCGTAGGGATTTGGTTATGTGCCATTCATCCACCCTAGTTGGATGACATCATTCATTTTTGCAATATGTACAACACCTAAATAACAAAACTCTTCTACCATAAACAGTCCAAGCCAATGCATTTGAAGCTTCCAAAAATGCTTAAGATACTAATTTTCATTGAGAAGCGCAAGGTCACTCGTGGAAAAATGTTTAGTCATGATATGGAAATAAAACCATGCTTTTTGTTGTCCCTTTTCCACCGTGGCATGAAAATCAACCAACAACCTCGATTACTCCAACTACATCAAGTATGTTAGGGATTTCATAATTGAATATTCTTCTGCCATATGTGTAGCATGATCAATGTACAAACTAGGAACATCAAATATTGTTGATGCAACAACTTCCCACCCATAAACCAACTGAAATTGATAATATGTGTGCAAAATTATAGGATTATTGAAGTAGGCCCATAATATGGTAGGAAAATATTTATCGGGCAGTCATCCTGATTGGTGTAACATATCTTAGTGACTATATTTTCAAGAATCTTGTTGAAAGATTATATCATTCCATTTTCTTGAGGATGGTATGGATTACTCTTATGGTGTTGGATAAGAATTCTCGGGTCAACGTAGTAATGGTATCACTTAGAAAATTTGCATACCTTGGTCACTATTGATACTTCAAGGACATACAAACTAAGAAATGATGTTCTCAAATATGAAATGAGTTGTTGTTTCTGCAAAAAAATCTTTCACTGGTTTAGCCTCAGCTCACTTGGTCAAATAATAAATTGTGGTAATGATATAGAGGGCCTTTGAATTTCTTGTGGGTAGGGATGTTAGGATATTCATATACTCCATCCTAGTCCTACTAGCTTTCTAGTCATTTTCATTTTCAGTCATGCACGCAAAATTAGGGTTTGCATGCATTCTAGGTCATCAGGCCCAACACCTAGTCTTCAACAAACTAGCCCCCGGAGCTTCCTTCAGATCATTTCTAGCCCTCCTAGTGACTAATGCGCCCTCCTTTGCTCCACTGCATAACAAGGGCACCTTCTTCACCTACCAGTCTAGTTATATTCAGTTATATTGATTTATCTTCAGTTATTTCCTTGATTTAAGGATTAACTGACTCTTTACTGAGTTTATCACTCTGTGGGACCTCCAATGAGACTAGATTGACCCTTCTGACTCTAGTTAACTCCTATTGCACCCTCCACTGAGCCTCCTTCACTATATTAGTGCTTCCATGTGCCAGTTACACCAACCACATTCAGTTAGACTCAGTTTCACTCCTGTTTGACCATTACTTGTGCATTGATGACTTCACTAATGAGAAGGTGGACTCCTAGTTAGGCATTGATGACTCTCCACTGATTATGGATCTGTGCATGAAGGCCAATTCGAATTCCTCCTAGTGAATTCGAATCCTCATACTCAGCATTGTATATTTACCTGTTCACTATTCAGTTTAATGTAACATGTGTAATTATTCTGCCTCAATCAGAGTTTCTTTGGATCTAAGTTCTATTGCTTGTCTCTTATTCTATTATTCCTAAATTCTTTCATTGTGAGGTTTACATCATCTCTTTGGATCTTATGTGGGCAATTTCACAAGGGAAATATGACCAACAAAGTTGACTACCCACTTCTCAAATGAGTGTAGAGCACACACACCACCTGGAGGGAAATCATCCTGTCCTGACTGATTCTATACTCACTGAAAAACATCACAAGTGCAAGCGTAATCCTTGGCATCCTTGAAAATTCTGGGCCACCACAAACCTACTTTCAAGAATTTTCTTGTTGGTTATTTTCTTCCTACATGTTTGCTTTCATCCCCTGCATGTGATTCCAATAAGATATCCTAATGTTCATGGTCCATCACACATCAATGAAAGATCCCATAAACTCCTATTGTGTACAAGTGTCCTTTGATCAATTGATAATCAACTGCTCGAGTGACCAAATGATGTTTCTAAGCAGTGTAATAATTTTTGGATGTTGCACTAGTGGTGAGGAACAAAGATATCTCTTCTAAGTAGTCGGGTATGGTCTACCCTAAATAGATGTACATATAGTAGTTTATCATCATATTCTTTAGACCCTATCCTTAATAAGTGATTGAGACCCACATTCTACCTTCCAAGTTTTACAACCACTTCAAAAGAGAACTCTTGAAATAGAAATAACCATGTATATATGTATCCTTCTAAATAGGTTTATTCACCAAATACTTCAAAGTAGAATAAAATGTAAATAATTTGAAATGACCTTCCAACACATTGTGGTGGAACTTATATAGTACATAAACCATGGCTATCCCTTGTGATTCAGTAGTATTAGAGTTGTGTTTAACCTAAGATAGCTTACGACTCAAGAAATAAATTGGATAATCAAAATCACCTTCCCCTCATTATGTAATAACAAATCCCCAAGTAATACCCAAAGAATCCACATGTAGATAGAATTCCAAATTTCAATTATAAAAAGAAAGAGCAAGAGTAGTTACCATCTTTTCTTTGAGTAGCATAAATTCTTTATCACATCCTAGGTCCTAGACTAATTTTTCAGATTTATTCAAATGTTTCTCCTGGAGAACTATGATTGTACCATAGTTGTAGATAAACCTTTGATAGTACCCAATATGTCCTAGATTAGAATAAAACTTCTTGATAGATGTGGGAGGAGGAATATTGGAAATCATTGCAATTTGCATAGGATCTATGAGGACTCCTTTGCAACACACAATATGGCCCAATACGTTTCTTGAAGGGACATAGAAAATACACTTCTATAATTTTATTTATATCTGAATTTGATGACATATATCAAACATTATATGTATTAGACTAACATGTTATTTCAGGAGGATATATATAGTCAAATCATCCATGTATACATCAAAGAACTTGTAAATGAATTCACAGAATGCATCAATCACAATTCTAGAGAAGATAGTAGTGGAATTATTAAGTACAAAAGGCATAAAATTGTAAGCAAAAGAACCCCATTTGATTGTGAAAGTAGCCTTTTTATTATCTTCCTTTGCAATTCTTACTTGGTGTATCCTAAAAATCCATCAATAAAGGAATACGCCTCCTTCCTTGCTTCCTCGTCCAACACGTCATCACTAAATGGAGTACGGAGAAGGTCATGTACACAAGATGAATTAGGGTTGTGGTAATGTGAGGAACCTCCAACAATTAATTAATGAAAATGCACGATATATCAGAAATAACAAATTTCAGAATAGATTTATTGATAGTGGGACACTTCGAGGGGGCAACCTCCTTTGAGGAAGCTCAATACAAATAAATTGTCGGTGCCTTCATTGGCCTCAACACGTACTTGTATACTAAGTCTATGCGCCAATACTATGGATCAATACCATGGAACATATAATACAATGGGACAACTTACAAAGCATATGCGTCCAATACTATAGATCAATACCATGGAACAGATAATAATATGGGATAATACAAACTAAGTATCAATACCATGGAACATATAATACTATGGGACGACTTACAAAGCATATGCGTCCAATACTATAGATCAATACCATGGAACAAACTAAAGAGAAGGGTTGACACGGGTTCCTGACATCCCCTCCCTCTTAGAAAAATATTTGTCCTCAAAGCTTTAGATGTGGAAATTGATGTTGAATCTGAAGGAGTGGTTCCAATGTAGCATCCTCTGGTTGCATTCTGTGCCACATAATTAATACCCCTATGATATATCAAGAACGAAGATGGCGAGTGCACCTATTGAGGATGGCCTCCAACTCCAAAAGGATGGATCCTTCATTATCCAGTTTTGGTAAAATACTTTGTCCTCTTATGTTGGTGCCAATAACTTTCGTCAGACAAGAGACATGAAATACTGGATGAATGCAGGAAGAAGGAGGAAGTTCCAATTTATAAGCAATGGACCCAATATTCTAAATAACCTTAAAGGGTCCATAGAAATTTGGAGTGAGCTTATGACGCCCTTAAAGTTTCAGGGAGGATTGCTTGGAAGGTTGTAGACAAAGAAAAAACATATCACCTGCTTGAAAAGTGCGCTCAAAATGATGTTGATCGGTTTGTTATTTCATTCGAATTCTTGCCATGTGAATATTGTCCTGCAAAATGCGAAGAATCTAATCGTGGTTTCAAAGAACCGATTCAATTGCCTGAACTGGTGAACTATTGAGGGTGTATGGAAGAAGAACTGGCGGAGCATAACCATAGATTGCTTCATATGGAGTCATTTTAGATGCAGCATTGTACCACCATTCAGTGAGAGAGAGCCACTTCTCCCATTGAGGTTGTTGTTTAGAGGTGAATCAACGAAGATAAGTTGCCAAACATTTATTGATAATTTCAGTTGGACCATCCCAAGAGTAATGCGGTACAGTAGAAGGGTTTTTGGCCAACCGTTGGATGATTTGAGATAATGAGAATTCATTGAAATAGCCCTATTGAAGAGATTGTAACCAATTTGGAATGGGCATAGAAATAGCTGAAAGAGAAATTTGGTCATCAAATGTTCAATAAAGAGCATCCACCACCAGATTGTCCGTACCCTTCTTGTAAGTGATCTCATAGGAATAACCCATGAGTTTGCTAACCCATTTCAGTTGTGTTGGGGAGGAGACCCGTTGTTCTAGGAAATATTTCAGACTCTGGTGATCAGTCTTGATGCAAAAATAATTCCCTAATAGGTATGGATGTCACTTATGTACTGCATGCAAAATAGACATTATTTCCTTCTTAGATGTAGAGGTAGCTGAATGCTTACCGGAAAGGTCTCTTGAAGGAAGCAATCCAACTGGTTTAGCAAAGACACCTACATATCTATCCAAAATGTGTTGTAGATCCAAAGGAATAGTGGAAACCGTTGATGGATTCATCTGAATGGAATGGAGCTGAGCGATGACACATGTGAATTCTTCCTAAGGATATTTTCCAGGCAATGTGAACTGATGATGCGGAGAGACCCTGGTTGTAAGCCCGTAAATGTGTTTTAGCCCATTGACTGAAAACTACATCCAAAGTTCAGCAAAATCCCATAAGATGGGGCCAAGTGTGCATAACCATTGAGTGCCCAAAACCACATCACATCTTCCTAAGGACAAGGAAAACATGTTAGAGCGCAGGTTATAATCTTCCATAGAGATACACACGTTGTGACACTTCCCCTTGCAGGGTAAAGTGCCCCCATTGGGAATCATGGCTTCAAAGTTAGAGCAAGGATGGACAAAACAATTATTTTTTTGGCGATCTGAGGGTCAATGAAGTTATGAGTCATACCAGAATCAATGAGTATTGTAAGAGGGAGATTCTTGAAGTAATCCCTGAACCACATTGTTTGTGGGGTGGTGACTCCAGCTAAAGCATGGAGAGATATATTTGGGTGGTCGTCCGGAGACAGAGAGTCAAAAAGAGGTTGTTGAATGTTAACCCGATCATCTATTGTATCTGGAGCTTCTTCACCAAGTTCAGAGGCAGGCGGAGAATAAACATCCAGGAGATAGAGATGTTGATCAACACATTTATGTCCCCGAGTAATTTCTCATCACAATTATAACAAAGCCATTTTTCTCTACGTGCTCGCATCTCTGCTTCAGACAAATGCTTGATAGGAGTTGGTGGAGGAGATGGCGTGATGGGAGGTTTTTGGGAAACCATATTTCTAAATGGAACAAAAGTGGATTTGAAGCGTTGTTAGGCTGTGATCTTATCCTCCGCCAACCTAGCCAACCCTAGGATTTCCATCATTGCGTTGGGACTGAACAGTTTAACCTCTGAGTGGATTTCATCCTTGAGACCATTGATAAAACAACTCCTGTAGAATTCATCAGACAATCCTTTTGTGTGATTGACCAGTTTCTTAAATTATGTTTGATACTCTCTCATAGTGACAATTTGGAGAATTTTAGTGAGTGCTCCTGTGAAGACAGCAAAAGCACTAGGACCAAATTGTTGCAAAAGGAGTTGGCAAAAATATGTCCATTTTGGCTCATCATAAGCCCTGATGTACCAATGGTACCACTGAAGGGATTCCTGTTCCAAATGAAAGGATGCAAGTGGAACTTTGTGGACACCAAAATGATTATGCAAAATGAAATACTGTTCTTCCCGGTATATCCATCCAGTTGGATCATTACCATTGAAGTGAGGAAAATCAAGCTTCGGCCCACAAAAATTGTTGGAAGAAGAGAACCCAGTGTCTGCAGAAGATTATGCTTGTCGTTTATTGTTCATGGTTGAATGTTGAAGATGGAGGCTGAGAAATGTTTCATCCAGATCTTCGAGTTTGCTTTTGAGGGCTGCAAGTTCTTCCTCCATGATTTGGGCTCCTGCGGGGGTGACAACCATAATCAACTGTTTTTTTTTTTTGTGAATGGGTAGAAAAGAAAAATCAAAAGCTTATTTAGCAAAAGGAAAATTTGGATTTGGAAAAAAATCTGATGGGTAATTGGGGTTTGACTAGGTTTTAGACACTTTCTAATGGATAGGGAAGCAAAAAATGGGGATTTTAGAAGTGGGGTGAAAGAATGGAAATTTTTTTCAAAGAGGGACAAAGAAGCAAAAATAGGAAAGGAACACTCTGGCAAAATTTGAAGGCGATTGGGTGAACATCGAAGAAGTTATGGAAAACCCTAAAAATAGACAAATGTGGGATTTCTAGCTTCGGGAAGTGGAATTTGAGATAGGGTCTTCAGCAATGAAATATGCAGAATGGGATTGTAGGGAAACAGAGTTAAAACAAAGAAGATATGGTGAAAAACCGGAATGGGTCTACAAGGGCTCAGAATTGATCTTCAACAGTTCTGGACAGATGCAATCTGCTATTCATCAGCTAAAAATAGATATGGACCCTAGGTATGCTCAGCTTCCTAACAGTTCAATGGATTTAGTCAGCCACCAATGTTGTCTGATGGCTTGCTTAGTGGGGCATGTTGATGCCCAAATTTGTCATCACTTTTGATCATTAAACGTGCTGTGTTGGCGTTATTTTCACCATTTTTGATATGATAAGTCATACTTATCGCCATTCAGACCACCATTTGAACTCAGGTATGAATACATTTTAAATATCGCATGAATATTGATTGCTTATCATCATTTTGTGGTTTATTAACATTAATTTAGCATTTCTTGACTTGTTTGGAAAATAGACTTCAATCTGCAGGTTATGGTTTTCAAACAGATTCTCATTCAGATGCGCGTTCACGTCCAAGACACCTAGCCGCATTCGGACCATCATTCAACCCTCCGTTCGCACCCTCGAATTTGTTGGTTAGAATATTCCAGGGCACTAAAGGAAAAAACCATGACGTGGGTTCTATTGGCAACGTGTCCCTCATGGCTCGTGAGCCCTCGTTCTAGAAGATCTGTGTTCCTACTCGGCCAGCCTGACAACGCATCATCTTCCCATGTCAAAGAGTGTTAGGAACCCATGTCTTTACTTTGTTAGTATATTGTTGTTGGACGCATATGCTTTGTAAGTCATCCCGTAGTATTTGTTGATCCATAGTTTGTGTTATTGTTGTTATCGCATATGCTTTGTAAGTCGTCCATAGTTTTGTTGATCCATAGTTTGTATTGGCCCATGGTTTTGACCCGTAATAATTATTGATCTATATTTTGTATTGGCCCCTTGTTTGTATTGACACATGGTATTGACCCATGGTATCAGCACCTAGACTTAGTATATAAGTGTGTGTTCAGGCCTATGAAGGCACCGTGAACTTATTTGTATTAAGCTTGCTCAAAGGAGGTTGCCCCCTCGAAGTGGCTTGCGATCAATATAAAAGTGATTATGAGTTCTGTCATTTCTGCTATTTCGCATATTCTTATTAATTAATTGTTGTAGGTGCTTCACATCTGGTATCAGAGCACTTTCTTGGGCTCGTTGGGTGGAATTTCTGCCAATTTTTTTTTTTTGCATCTGTTGCAGCTTCGGATTTGGGAATAATCCCTATTCGCTTAACTGTGGGAAGTACTTGGGCATAATCCCTAAAACTCATTGTGAGGAGTACCACAGGAACCCCAAAGTAGCTGGCCCATTGAGAGGACCTGCCAGTGAAAAGGGTAACGACCCTTACCTGATTGACTAGTTCCCACCTGTGAGGTAAACCAAGAGCTGTCATTTGTGGCAAAGCGGTTATTAGTTTTACCTGAGCCGTGGAGTGAGGGGTACTTCCCCAATGTGTAAGTCGTCAGACAACATTGGTGGCCAAGTGAAACACCTGAACTGTTAGGAAGCCATACATACATGGGGTCAATATCTATTTTCACTTGAATTGTTACCGATCACTTTCGCTCCAGATCCAGTCGTTTCAGATCTATTCTGAAAGTTGTTCCAGATCCAGCCGCCATTTCAGATCCAGCCGTTTTTTATCCCTTCCGCGCCGTTGCAGATCCATCTGTTGCGGATCCCTTCTGCGCTGCCGTTGCCGATCCATTTCTGAAAAATAAATAAATAAATAAATAAAAATAAAAATAAACTCTTTTTTTCGGCCATATCTCCCTTGTTTCAACTCTGTTTTCCCTGAAACTTCACTGACATTCCTGCAATCCCATTTTGCATATTTCATTCCCGAAGACCCTATCCCAAATTCAACTTCCTAAGACTAGAAATCCCACATTTGTCTATTTTTAGGGTTTGCCATAACTTCTTCAATTTTCACCCAATTGCTTTCAAATTTTACCATAGAGTTCTCGCTTCTCAAATCCCCATTTTTTGCTTCCTTGAAAGTGTCAAAAACCTAGTCAAACCCCAATTACCCCTCCAATTTTTCTCAAATCCAAATTTCCCCTTACTAAATAAGCTTGTGTTTGTGTTTTTCTATCCATTCCCCCCCCCAAAAAAAAAAAAAAAAAATCCTGGTTATGGTTGTCACTCGCATAGGAGCAAAAACCATGAAGGAAGCACTTGCAGCCATCCAAACCAAACTCCAAGATCTGGATGAAAAATTTCTCAGCCTCCATCTTCAGCATTCAGCCATGAACCATAACCGACAACCAGAATCTTCTGCAGCCACTGGGTTCTCTTCTTCCAGCAATTTTCGTGGGTCGAAGCTTGATTTTCCTCGCTTCAATGGTACTGATCCGACTAGATGGATATACCGAGCAGAACAATATTTTAGTCGGCATAATACTTTTGATGCCCAGAAAGTTCCACTTGCATCCTTTCATTTGGAACAGGAAGCCCTTCAATGGTACCATTGGTACATCAAAGCTCATCCTGAGCTAAACTGGACAGATTTTTGCCAACTCTTTTTGCCACGATTTGGTCCTAGTGCTTTTGATGACTTCACAGGAGCACTCACTAAACTTCACCAAATTCGCACAGTGAGAGAGTATCAGACAGAATTTGAGAAACTGGCCAATCACACAGAAGGATTGTCTGATGAATTCTACAGGAGTTGTTTTATCAGTGGTCTCAAGGATTAAATCCACTCAGAAGTCAAAATGTTCTGTCCCAACACAATGATGGAAGTCCTAGGGTTGGCTAAGTTGGCAGAGGACAAGATCGCAACTAAATAACACTCCAAACCCACCTTTGTTCCCTTCAGAAATATGGGTTCGCAATGACCTCCCATCACGCCTGCTCCTCGAACAACTCCTATCAAGCATTTGTTTGAAACAGAGATGCAGGCACACCGAGAAAAGGGCTTTGTTATAATTGTGATGAGAAATTCACTCGGGGACATAGATGTGTTCAACAAAAGCTCTATCTCTTGGATGTGGATTCTCCACCTGCCTTAGAACTTGGTGAAGAAGCTCCAGATATAGTAGATGTTCAGGTCGACATTCAACACCCGCCTGTTGACACCCCATCTCAAGACGAACCACCCGAGATCTCTCTCCATGCTGTAACTGACATCACCATCCCACAAACAATGCAAGTCAGGGGATACTTCAAGAATCTCTCTCTTACCATACTCATTGATTCTGGTAGCACTCATAACTTCATTGACCCTCGGATTGCCAAACAGGATGATTGTTTTGTCCATCCTTGTTCCAACTATGAAGTCATGGTTGCTAATGGGGGCACCTTACCTTGCAAGGGGAAGTGTCATAATGTGCGTATCTCTATGGAATATTATAACCCGCACTCTGACATGTTTGCCTTGTCCTTAGGTGGATGTAATGTAATTTTGTGCGTTCAATGGTTATGCACACTTAGCCCCATCTTATGGGATTTTGATGAACTTTGGATGTAGTTTTCAGTCAATGGGACACAACACAAATTTATGGGCTTACAACCAGGGTCTCTCTGCATCATCAGTTCACATCGCTTGGAAAAGATCCTTAAGAAGAATTCACATGGTGTCATTGCTCAACTCCATTCCCTTCAGATGCACCCACCAACGGCCTCCACTACTTCCTTGGATAGATATGCAGGTGTCTTTGTTGCACCAGTGGGCTTGCCACCTTCACGAGACCTTTCTGGTAAGCATTTTGCTGCATCTACATCTCAGCAGGACATGATGGCTATTTTGCATGCAGTACAGAAGTGGCAGCCATCCCTATTGGGGAATTATTTCTGCATCAAGACTGATCTCCAGAGTTTGGAAACTTTCCTGGAACAACGGGTCTCCTCCCCAGCACACCTGAAATGGGTTCTCCAACTCATGGATTATGACTATGCGACCATTTACCAGAAGGGTAAGGACAATATGGTGGAAGATTCTCCTTCTCGCATATTTGATGACCCAGTTTCCCTTACAACTATTTCTCTGCTTGTTCCAAATTGGTTGCAATCTGTTCAACGAGGCTATCTCTTCTATGAACTCCATGCTTCTTCATCAGGAAGGCACTTTGGGTTCCTCAAAATGTATGACCAAGAACAATGTAACTTCTTTTGGCAAGGATTGAAAATGACAATTCAACGGATGGTGGTTGACTGTGATACTTTCCAGGTGAACAAGGGTGAAACGACCCTCCTTTCGGGACTGCTCAAACCCTTGGCCATCCCTACACAGATTTGGACAACTATTTCTATGGATTTCCTGGAAGTTCTGCAGTGGTATAGTACCACATCTAAAAGGACACCATATGAAGCAGTCTCTAGATAGGAACCACCAGTTCTTCTTCCATACACCTTCAGTAGCTCCCCAGTTCAGGCAATTGACTCAATTCTTCGAAACCGCGATCAACTTCTTCTCATTCTGCAGTACAATCTTCACATGGCAAGAATTCGACTGAAACAACAAGCCGATCAGCACCGTTATACGTGCACTTTTCACATCGCTGATATGGTTCTTCTTCATCTACAGTCTTCCATGTAATCCTCCCTGAAACTCAAAAGGTGCCAGTGGCCCGGAATGCAACCTGAGGATGCTACAGGGGACCCACTCCTTCAGGTTCTGCATCAATTTCCACATCTAAAGCTTTGAGGACAAAGCTTTTTCTAAGGGAGAGGGGATGTTAGGAACCCATGTCTTTACTTTGTTAGTATGTTGTTGTTGGACGCATATGCTTTGTAAGTCATCCCATAGTATTTGTAGATCCATAGTTTGTGTTATTGTTGTTGGCGCATATGCTTTGTAAGTCGCCCATAGTTTTGTTGATCCATAGTTTGTATTGGCCCATGCTTTTGACCCGTAATAATTGTTGATCTATATTTTGTATTGGCCCATGGTTTGTATTGACACATGGTATTGACCCATGGTATTCGCACCTAGATTTAGTATATAAGTGTGTGTTGAGGCCTATGAAGGCACCGTGAAGTTATTTGTATTGAGCTTGCTCAAAAGAGGTTGCCCCCTTGAAGTGGCCTGTGATCAATATAAAAGTGATTCTGAGTTCTGTCATTTCTGCTATTTCACATATTCTTATTAATTAATTGTTGCAGGTGCTTCACAAAGAGAATCAACGTACCAATTGATCACTTGAAGGGAACCAACACGCACGGATTTTGAGAGATGGCCTGTGTGTTGTGCTGAGTCGTTTTCTTCAGTAATTAAGACCTCCTATTTTTAGAGAGGTCGGCCACTGAAAGGGTCGGCCTTCTCTCCCATTGTAAAAACTATATAAAGCCGTCTCAGGTTGAGAAACGCATGCACAAAGATAGAAAGAAAAACGTTGTGTAACTTTGTTTCGGTTTAATAGAAAGACTCTGTTTCATCCTTTGATGACCATTCTCATTTTCTATTAATGGTTGGTGACTGAGTAGCTTAGGAGATAAACCCCTGTTGTTGAGAAGGGCCCCTCAACAATTAGAGGTTCCATTTGTGTATATTCAACAGTTTCTTTTCACATTTGTAGCTAAGTCATTTCATTTTTGCATATATCTATTACATTTTCCTCTAAGACATTTCGTTTCTGCAAGCAACTAGTTCTTTTTTCCTGTAGGTGACACTTTGTTGTTTATAACATATAATTTCCTGTTTTTTTATGCAATTTCTGCCTTCAGAATCCATTCGACCGGCCATTCGCACCATCCATTTATACTGCCTTTCAGACCTTCTTTCATCCTTTCATTTGCATTTAGACAGAATTTTCCAAAATTTGCAGTCATTTCCAGAATTGCTAGTATTTCATTTTATGCAGAGATAGTTAGCTAGGATATAGGTTGATTTTCCATTACTTCATCACATTTTGTAGCTAGTTTTGGATTCGAATCCACCCTTAACATTTCATATCTCATTTTACATTTGCACATAGGTTAACCATTTCAGTTTTATTAATGATGAAATTCTTTTACATTCAGCATATGTTCATTGTTCAAATGAGAAATAGTTTTGGTTTAAGTAGAAGTAGTATAAATGTCTTTTGCTTACGATTTAGGTAATTTTGAATTACTTTCACTTACTTTCATGCCTAGGACCTAGATTAGCTTAAACTTGTTTACAATGTTATCATAGACTTTGTTAAATCTCAGTTTGTCTTATTTCTTAATTAGTTTAGTATTTCATTTCCAGTTTGCATTCAAGTTCCTAATTAGTCTTTCACTTTTATTTACATAGTGTTCTGATTTGATTTAGTTTCGTTGTTTCAAGTTCTTTCATTTCCGTAGATAGAATATAATATGAATTAGTCTCAATCCAAGTTTAATAAGTTCATGTGTGTTTAATATAGATGCATTAGTTTTCAATATCTAAGAGTTTTCATAACTTAGTTTAATATAGGTTTGCTTCTCAAGTTATAGATCAGCTTCATTACACTTTCATAGTTGTCTCAGAAGATAGTTTGACTTGTAGTAGAGGTAGTGTAAGAACATCTTGTTTTTCTGCTGTAGGTTTTGAATATAAGTTAATATTGATTTTAGTCATTTAAGTTCTTGTCTTGCACTCAATTTAGTTTGCTTCTCTTGTAGTTAATGTTTCATAAACTGATTTGAAGTATTGACAGATATCATTTGATGTTGATAGGCATTTGTATGAGCTAGATAAACATTTCATGTCTTAATTCCAAGTAGTCATTTGAGATTAAATAACTTAGAATTTGTACTTTTGTTAATCAGCATTGCATTTCAAGTACTGTAGCTCATTTTTAAGTGTCATTTGCTTATGGATAACGAATAGATTACAATGTTTAAAATTTGTTGTAATTGGTCACTTTTTAGCTTACACCTCTTTGTAGAGGTTAAATTAGATTTACTTCCATTTTGTTTCCTTGTCACATTTGAAAGTTATTTCGATACATTTTCTCCAGTTCCTATTACATTTGACACATTTCCTCAAAATCCTCAAGGAGAATGGAATTAGGTAGCTTAGCTTAGTTTTGACTATTTGTTAAATGCATGAATAGTTTAACTGTTGAATTTCTTAGGTTTATTAAGTAGTTGTAACCTTGCTTCGGATAGTATAGTTTTCTTGTCTTCATATAGTTAGTTGTAAACTGAATCATTTCATTGATAGGTTCCTGAATTCATAGTTACTACATGGTAGCTAGTCTTTCTAATTCCTAGATTAGAGTTGAATCATTGATCAATAGTTTTCATTTTCATCAGAGTAGTTTGCTTTTGATCAAGTCTTGTTTCTTAGAGTAGTATTTTTTTGTCTTCTCAATTATTGTTCATAGAGTAGAGTAGTATAGATTGATACTATTCTGGTCTATTAGTTTGGTTAGGTCTAATCAACTTAGTAGTTGTATTTCTGAAGTTTGACTCGATTTTTCATTTTGAAAGATCTTTCGATCTTTTCATTATTAAAAATTTCGAAGGTCGGTCGAGCCGATATCTTAGGTACCCTTCTACCTTAGCATATACTTTGCCACAACTCTAAGATTACCAACCTCGGTTGATAATTAAATATTTGGTGATTCACTAAGACAATAAAACACCCAACATTTTGGCGTTGTTGACGGGGAGTTGTAGATAGGTAGAATTTTCCTTTTGAAACTTAGAGATAGGTTGGTGGCGGGTGAATGGTAAGACAAGAGGTAATAACCTGCACATCTATTATAACAGGCATCCCCAAAACCCAGCAGTAGTAGGTATTCAATTAAAATTTATTTTAGCTTTAGCTTTGTTTTCATTAATAGGCCTAGAGATTTAAAAGGTAGATACATTAAAACTAGTGCCCAAAACACTAAAATTCCTACTAACCTTTATGGGGGGCATGCCACCCCAACTACTAACTCAACAGAAAGGTATCAAAAAACATCTAAAGGGGATAGTCCTACTTGGAAAGCTAAGGAAATCCTTTCTGGAAACCATTTAGGGGGAACCATAGGGACATCAAAGAAGTTTGTTCATAAAGAAACACCACTAGGAGAACCTCAATCTCATATTGAAACTGAACTTAGGAAGGAATAAGTTCAAAAAGATAAACCATTAGAACCTCTTAATCCTCCATTAGTTTCAAAACCCAAAGACACAACCTTCTCACTAGTAGGGGGTCCGAATTTGGTAGATTTTGTTGTTCCCTCACAGATAGATGCTCTTTTTGAAAACTCTACAAACATAATTGTTTCACAAATAGAAACATCAACTATAGGACCTACAATCCCTATAGAGCTAGACTCTCACATAGCTGACAACTCTTCTCATTGGAGGAATACTCTCCCTGAAACAGAACGTTGGGACATCCCATATTCACCAAGAAAGGAACCACCTAGGTACACTCTCTTTGGAAATCAAGTTTTCACGGAGAATGAAAATGAAGATCATGTCCGACAAGATGAAGAAGAGGGAGAGGTTAGAAGTGAAGGTACTTTTGGGTTCACTATCTTAGACACTGCACAAGATGTAACCATGAAAAACATCCCTCCCTCCTCACTATGGACCTTTTATGGGAAGAGTAGTGAGGATCCAGATACATTTCTGTTCAAATTTGACATTCTGTGTAGGAGCTATAACTACCTACAAGATGGCCAAAAGATAAAACTTTTCCATGCTACATTAAAAGATTCCGCTCTTAGGTGGTTTATGGGGTTAGGAGAATCTAGCATTAGAACTTGGGAGGACATGAAGACTGCATTTCTACGGAAGTATCAGGATTACTATAAACCTAAGGACTCTCGGAATGACATTTTCAAAATACAACAACTTGAATATGAGAGCCTAGAAGACTATCTCGAAAGATTTAACTATGTGTTACATAAATCAAAACATAGTGATCTTCGAGAAGATGCAGTAAGAACACTCTTCCTTAAGGGAATTTCAAAAGAGGTTTTAGAAAATCTTAACCTCATGGAAGCTGGAGACATTTTTCATAGGTATTTTTCACAAATTTGTGAGTTGTGTAGGAATTACTCTAGGAGCAAAGGGAAAAGTGGGAGACACTTTCAGGAATCTTATACTAGAAACCTAAAAGGAAATACATCCAGTCTTGGTGGAGTTACAAGGGTAGAATTGGGGAAGCTATTAGAAAATTTCAAAACAAATATTTTAGGAGCCATGGGTTCTCAATTAGATGCATTACAATCTAAAAAGAGACAAGATGAAGAGCGTGCAACAATGAGTGTTTTCTGTCCTAGGTGTAGAACTAAACATCCCCAACAGGAATTCCCATTGAATAATGTTTCAGTATGTCACATTTGTACAAAAGAACATCCAACTGATAATTGTCCATCGTTGCCTGGGTTTCAAGCCGTATATAAGAGTGGAAATTTTGGTGAGACATTTAGGAGGCCTTGGAAACCTAGAGACCAACCATCATATCATGATCCATCATTACAATTTCTGCCCTACTATCACCCATATCAACCACCTCAACAATGGAACACCTCAAATTTGCAAAATTGGCCACCTCAGAACTGGTCACCTCAGTATCCTCCTCAAAATGCTCAGAATCAACAATGGCCACAAGGGTGGAGAAGACAAGAATATGCTCAATATCTAACTACTCCTGTGCCTAACTATCCTTAGCCACCTAATATCCAACAACTTTTCCCTGGATTTGTGCCTCCTTCACTACCCCCTATCGCTCATCAGCCTCACCATTTCCAGAATATGAATCCCCCAAGACCCACAATATTTCCTGCACAACCGATACCAAATCCTAACAATAAACCAACTAAAGCTTTTAATAGCATTGGGTTGCTACCTCTTCCATCATATGCCATTTCGACCGCACCAATGCATGAGATTCAACTGCGGTCTAGAAGAGTTCTGCAAGATCAACCCAAATCATTAGTTGTTATTCATGAAGAGAATGAAGAAGAAGACATATCGACTGAAACCTTGAATGATGCCATTTTCAAAAGTGTAGTTATTCCAAAAGTTCCAACACATGACCCCTCTCAGAAAGAAGCAACTCTGGGAGAAAAATTACCCCCATATCTGGACCGTCTAGCAATAGAGAAACCTGCAACGTTTCCAAAGTATGATATTATTAACAAATTGAAAAATATTTGTATCAAGATCCCTTTGTTACAAGCCATTAAAGATATACCAATTTATAGTAAAGTGATAAAGGAACTCTATATTAAAAGACCAGGTAAGAACCAAAAAGACCCTCCGACAATTCATGTCATAGGTGAAATTTCAGATTACATAGCAAACCAACCTAGAATTCCAAAGTATACAAATCCAGGAAATCTTGTGGTAATTGTTATCACAATAACACTACTATAGGAAACATAGTTATTGATCTAGGGGCTGATATTAACCTGATGAGTACCACAGTTTTAGAAACTCTCCATTTAGGACAGTTTCTCTGCCCTACCCCAACAATGCTGGAATTAGCAGATCGCACTATGGTGCAACCTGCTGGGATCCAAGATGATATGATTGTATCAATGGCTTCATGGGAATATCCCATGGAATTTATGGTCATAGAATCAAAGGATCCTTCCAAAGGACACTCTATTATTCTGGGAAGACCTTGGCTAGCCATTGCTAATGAATTTATAGGATGTAGGGATGAAGAGATGATCATATCTGATGGGTTATCTACAAGGAAACTCACTTTATACCCACCAACACAACCAGTAACCGAAAATCTGTTTTGGTTAGATTGTCCTTTTTTGGGATGAGAACTTGGAAGAACTTTCACTTGTTAGTGATTTCTATTGGGAACTTCGAGAACAAAATACCAAAAATGTGTTGAACCAATTTGTCTCTTCCACAACATGTATAGACTTTACTTAGTCTTTTTTCCAACTTGCTCAAATATTTGGAGATGAATTCCAAGAGAATATGAGCCTCTCCACATTTACAAACACACCTTGTGTCTTTGCAATCGAAGAACATATAGGATCCTATACCATACCTTGTGAGGTCAGTCCTAAAAAATTTCTACATATAAATGCAGTTTTATATGAGAGTCAGCAAAAACAATTACTAAATGTTCTTAAAAGTCAAACTGGAGCATTTGCATGGGAATACACTGATATGAAGGGTATACACCCAGATACTTGTATTAACCACATTTACACAAATTCAAACATACCTCCTGTCCAGCAGCCCCAGAGAAAAATGAATCTAGCCCTAAAGGATATAGTTAAAGATGAATTGCAAAAACTCCTCAATGTTGGTTTCATCTACCCAATTTCTAATAGTAAGTGGGTGTCTCCTCTGGTAGTAGTTCCAAAGAAAGTTACAGGGAAATGGAGTATCTGTGTTGACTTTAAAGAATTACACAAGGCCACTCTTAAGGATTATTTCCCTTTACCATTCATTGACCAGGTGTTAGATACCTTATCTGGGAAACAATACTTTTCTTTCCTCGATGGTTATAGTGGATACAACCAAATATTAATAGCACATGAGGATCAAGACAAGACCACCTTTAATTTTTCTTGGGGGACATATGCCTAGAGATTTTTGCCATTTGGCCTATGTAATGCGCCGACCACTTTCCAGCATGCAGTCTTAGGAATTTTCGCTGACCTTATACATCACTGTGTAGAAGTTTACATGGACGATTTTACAGTATACGGTAATACCTTCCAAGAAGCCCTTGATAACCTTGAAACGGTTCTTATTCGGTGCCAAGAAACAAACTTAGCCCTTAGTCATGAAAAATGCAAGATGTTATTAACCGAGGGTATAGTTTTGGGACATCATGTCTCTCTTCAAGGAATCAAGGTGGATCCTGCCAAGATAGAAATAATTGTTAATATTCCTCCTCCAAAAACTCAGAAGGAGTTAAGGAGCTTTCTTGGAAATGTAGGCTATTACAGACGTTTTATTGAAAACTTTACCAAGATAGCTGCACCTATGTTCAAATTACTCATGAAAGATACATATTTTCAATGGACTGAACCTTGTCAACATGCCTTTGAAACTTTAAAGGCAAAGATATCAGTGACGCCAATACTTAGGGGCCCCAATTGGTCCCTTCCCTTCCATTTATACACGGATGCTTCCGACATGGCTATAGGAGGAGTCTTAGGTCAAAAGGAAGGACAAGCATCATATGCCATCTATTTTTCTAGCAAAAATTTGGCTCCTGCAAAATCAAAATACACTGTTACTGAAAAATTGTTTCTAGCAGTAGTCTATGCTATTAACAAGTTTCGTCACTATATCATAGGATACGAAGTTTTTGTACACACAGACCACTCTGCCATTAGATTTTTAATCAAAAAACCAATCACCAATGGTAGGGTGACTCGGTGGATTCTTTTATTACAAGAATTTAACATCACTGTTGTTGATCGTCCCGGTCGAGAGAATGTGGTAGCAGATTTTCTCTCTCGTATTCAAATTGATAATGGTGCCAATCCCGTAGATGATAGCTTTCCCAATGAACATTTGTTTATTTGGTCTGTTCGAACCCCTTGGTTTGCAGACATAGCCAACTATTTAGCAATTGGAAAGCTACCAAACCATCTCTCCCCACCCGAGAAATGTAGGATCATAGTCCAAAGTTCTAATTATTCTTGGGTGGACAATGCTCTTTTTCGTATTGGTCCTGATCTTATTATTAGACAATGTGTACGAGAGGATGAGATGGCAGAGATCCTCCATGTATGTCATGGTGGACCATGTTGTGGGCACTTTTTTATAAGAGAATAGCATACAAAGTGTTGCACTCTGGATATTATTGGCTAAGCATTTTTAAAGATGCTGCCAAGTATGTCAAGGGATGTGACAGTTGTCAAAGAATGGGTAGACCTACGCCATCCGATGAGATGCCCTTACAGCCCCAGGTTATGATTGAGCCTTTTGAAAAATGGGCTCTAGATTTTGTAGGGCCAATTTCCCTTGAGTATTGCAAGAAGAAGTACATCCTAGTTTGTACAAACTATGTCACTAAATGGGTGGAAGCTAAATCTTTATTCCGAGCCACATAAAAATCTATGGTAGAGTTTATATATGAAGAGATATTTACCCGATTTGGTGTACCTAGGGAAATTGTAACTGATCAAGGATATCAGTTTACCTCCAAGTTAATGAAAGAGCTTACTAAAAAATATGGTATTAGACATTGTAAATCTTCACCATATCACCCTCAAGCCAATGGTCAAGTAGAGTCTACAAACAAGATATTAGAAGCCATCTTGACTAAGACTATCCAGTTACACCACAAAGACTGGGCAGATAGGCTTCCAGAAACCTTGTGGGCTTATCAAATAATGTGGAGGAATACCACTGGCCACACGCCCTATGAACTTGTTTATGGAAAACAAGTTCTTCTAATCATTGAATTTCAAGTAAGAAGCTTTCGTATGGCTGCACAATTAGGAATGGATTTAGAAGAAGCACATAAACAACAAATCTTGCAAATAAATGAACTAGACGAGATAAGACAAGATGCCATTCAACACACAATTATAGTACAAAACCAACACAAAAAGTGGCATGATAAATATATTAAACAGAAGCAGTTTAAGACTGGAGATTAGGAATTACTATTTGACTCGAGGTTTACAAATATTAAGGGAAAATTGACTACCCGTTGGATGGGTCCATATGAATTGTTATAACTTTCGATAATGGATCTGTTGAAATTAAAACAATCGATGATTCACAAATTTCCTTTGTTGTAAATGGACATAGACTAAGACTTTATCATCAACCAATATCTAAACAAGACTTTGTGTAGAATATCTCACAGCAAAAAGAGATGGAGCTGGTTGAAAGCAAAGTCTCTCCTTCTTCTAGTTCTTGACTTATTTTTGGGTTATCTTCATTTGTACATATGTAAATATATTTCTGTTCTTTGAATAAATAAGAGCTATTTATGGCAGATGGTTTGTATTTTCACAGAGATTTCACTCTTATGATCAGCTCATAAGACTTCATCAATTAAGAAGAGAGGACTCTTTTCCTTTTCCTAGCTTTTGATAAAATTTCATATAGTTTCTCTTTGTAGATATGTTTTTTGTTAATATTAAATGTGAATCATCTAACAAATGGTTTTGCAGTTTGATTACAAGAACCTTATCTCTATAATCAGCTCATAAAAATATTATCTGAAAAGGGGAAGTGCTCTAAAAAAAACTCATAATGCATCTTAACTCCTTCTCTTTTGAGTATTGTTGAGAATTGAAAATTTATAGTGAAAAGATAAAGTGTTCTTTATATATATAATTTCTAACCACTTCCTTCTATGATTATTTTTTATTAATTTCATTTTTATGCTTCTGTATATGGCATTTGATTCAAACATGCACATTCCTGATTTATCATTAGAATAGTTGCTTAAGACCTACTTTAATCATCATGTTTTTCAAAGATCAATCCAACACCTATGGACTACTAGTTAATCGCAGACTCATTATCAGAACTTGTCTCTTAAGCATTGTTTTTAAAAGGTAGCCCAAGAGTAAGTGATATTTCTACTTGTGGGGAACATTACTAATCTTTTATGAAGAAGATACACTGAGAGGTCAAGGGGTAGCTTTAGGTTATTCTCTTTTGGAATGATCAGTAATGCAGGCTATTATAAATAAAGTTACTCATAAGGTTCGCTCTAAAAAAATTGAATTATGTGTTTAGCAAGCTTAGTACACTCTAGTGCCAACCGGCTTCCACATACTAAAATCATTATACGAAACAAACCCACCGGGGTACTGAATAGGCTCGCTGGGAGCGGGTCCATGCTAAGTAAAATCTTAAATAAGGAAACTCGATAAATGTAAGTAAACCCGTCGGGGTACTGAACATGCTCGCTGGAAACGGGGCTATGCCTTCATGGTACCAAGATAAACCCGTCGGGATACTGAAAAGGCCTGTTGGAAGCAGGGAAATATCGGGTAAAAGAGATATGGTTAATGCATTACTATGCACATGGCTCATCTAAGAAAACCTAAGTACACAAATACATGTTTAGGCCAATTATTCATACTGTCACTAGAGAATGGCTGTAAGTTGAACTTGGACCCTGTCATCTAATTCAAACAACACCTAGGATATGGTTATCCTAGAAGTGGGACCCATAACTATAGAAATCTAACAAACTCCAGGGTGAACTTTATTTATATTCTTTGGATGACAAGAGATATTTCAAAATGAGTCAAAGATGACCGATTTTCCTATGGAATTTTCACATCGATTACACTATCATTATTTATATGGTCTTCATAAGCACTGTTATTTTCTGATGAATTTGCATGTATGAATCATCTCCATTATTAATTAGTATTTCTTTTTCTTACCAAAATAACAGCTTTTTAGAGTTATCTGCTGACTGTCAATTGGAAATATTTGAATATCAATTAGTTTTTATTTGATGGCTTGAGGACACACCATATTTTTGGTTTGGGGCAGGATCAGAGTTATCTTTATTTTTTAATTATTTATATATAAAAAAAAGTTCATTTATCTCTGATAAAATTATATGTGTTTCAGGAATAATGCAAGTAGCGGAAGAAAGATTGTTCTGATCCATGTTAAATAAAGGAAGAATGCGTCTGAAGTTTCAGAAAAGTAGGTTTACAACGTCCTTTTGTGTGCTGGCAGCCTAAGAAATTCTCTGCATAATCAACAGCAGTCAGATCCAGCAAAGCCCATTTTGTATAGATAAAGGATCTGTATGAAAGGTCGAATGACGATCTGAGTGAAGTGACGAATGAAACAAATGAATGAGATGTCGAATGAAGTATCGAATGATGATCTGAATGAAACCATAACTTTATAACAACATGATCAAGTATGCTAAGGTATCTGATTTTTTAATTTTGATTATAAACAAGGAATCTAACCATATAAGGAAATATCAAATGTTATCTCTGCACACGATCTCATTCTTCAACTCATCTCGACTTCACCAAACGAATCGACTAATCTCGCATCAATGCGATTTTCAGAATTTTTTACTATCATATGGTTTTAATTCTTTATTAAGCTATATGTAAAAATCATCATGCAAGATGTCATGTTATTAATCAAGGTGTCGTGCCCACTATATGTCAGTTAATTAAAACTTAACATGCAGAGTGCTAAACATAAATTATCAACCCGAGGAAGTCTTTTATTTCAAAGCTATCGTGCAAAATATATGCGAGTACAATTTCTACCTGACGTTGTTATTTATTGGTATGCAATCGAAACTATTTGTAACTAGGTCACACTTGCTTGAAAATAAATCAAACCCAAACCTATTCATGAAATCACCCTGTAAATCTAATCATACTTCAACAAAATAAACAAGATCTAATTACGTACATCTAGAAGAATTGTTATGTTGGCCAACGATCTACCAAAACGAATTAACAGAAAAACACTATAGTAAATCAAATGAACAACACATGGTCTTAATAATAAAATAACTATGATAAATCCAATGCATGAAAGAATTAACAAATAAACAAATCTGCAAAATAAAACACTTACAATCAACACTACCAGCATCTGCTCAGGGAAGAGGGCCCTTCCTCCACTGAGCAGATATGGATCTCCACAATGAAAGTCTACAACTCCAGAATTAAGAAACTGCCAGCATGTATTATCATAATGGAAGAATTACAACAGATCTAGATCAAATCCTACATCATAACATTGTGTTCTCTCCTATCTTGCATCTCCTATCCTGCCTAATCTATCATGCTTAATCTCTATCAATCTATCCCCCTTTCTCAATGAGATTGATTACATATTTATAAATAAAATTATCTAATGGAAATGAAGAACTGAACCCCCAGCTTGTAATCTGCAACAGCTGGAACACGGCCGTAACTATTGGCAACTTTGGAGCCGACCGCAACACCAAATCTGGAAAATACCCTCTCGAAGAACCACCTGCATAGCACAAACCGTAGCTTGTTTGGGCGATTTCCTCGCTAGTCAAGTAAATGAGGATGTTACGCACAAAACCCATGTCTCAGATTTTTGAGATTCATTTCCATCTGTCCGCAAATCAAGATGCGAATCAAGGTGTTCTTATGTGGCATGCGTTTTTGGTTAAGGCTGTAATAGCTGGCTATGAGCGTCCTGTACGTGACAACTCACTCCACAAACTATCATTAGTAAAATTATGCATAATAGTCTTTTAATTCATCAAAGATAAAAGGAAATAATCACTATTAACCACTTAAAACATCAATGGAAGTAGCAGGCTGTTCAATGCGCAGCTACAACAAATGAATGAAAAATGGAATGATAAATGAGAAATAATGGTAAGAAAATGGATGAAAGGTATGTCGGTAAGTGATGAAAAATGGACAATTCCAGGGCCCAACACAAGGCCATCATTATTTTTCAATACACCATATGATTATCATTCCATGATGAAAATTTCATTCAACCTATCCAAAGTTTACTTTGGACATGGTTGAATATTTCACAACCATATAACTTCATTAACGCACACATCTTTATTAGGGAAAACAATTCAAAGTTATGAATGATGGCGTGATCGTTTAACCATGATAAATCTCCATCTCACGATTGCTCAAACATTCAAATGGAACACGATTTAAACCAATGCCTGCTTGTTTTACCTTCATTCTGCTCATTCTTGTCCTCTATGGGCCCATCCAGTTACATTCCTTGCATTCCCTACAATCCCTTGTATCCCTTGCATTCATCTACCTCCATCTAATAATGTCGACACGCCATGAGCCTAGGAGCTACTAGGATTTGCTTCGTATCCCTGAATTCAAAGCATACCATGAAATTTTTCTTCGAGTAGGTTTGGGTCCATTCCTCCATCTTCTCCAGGGCCACAATCATGAGATCTCACTCCTATTTGATAAGGGATTCGACAACAAAACAACTAAGGTTGGCCACCTTACTTTTCTTGTGACGGAAGAGTCTATTGCGTTAGCTACAAAGCTTCCATGGGAGGGTGCTCATTGGCACAAGCACCTCTTCCTCCTTCGGACGGCTCATGAATTTTCTCTCAGGGTCGACTACCAACACGTTGCAGGCACAAAAGGGTTCCACCGGGAGTGGATTAAGCCAGAATATCTCTAGCCCTTACCCGTGATCATCCGGTTGATAACTTGTGAGGCTAAGTTCACCATTTTCAAAGCCTAGCATCTCAGGTTATTAGCTCATTTTGTTAATGACCAAGCTCTCAATTTCCCATTTTATTTTCTGAAGTACCTTGAGAAAATGTCGAACCAGGTGAGGAAGAATTTAGTTAACCCCACTGGTAGCTTATATCACCACTGTCTCATTAAAATCCTGATCATTCACCAGTTGAGGGAAAAGGGGAAAACATGGGAATTTTTGTGTTTGAAGTATTGAACCCCCATTTGGTCAAGAAGCCCCTTGTTAAAGCTTCTGATTCATGGAAGCGTCATCGATTTCAAACTTGTGCCGATGAGCCTGCTCAAACCTATACCCAAGCAAAAAGAGACACTAAGTCTGTGCGGTTTGATGAGGGTACCTCAGGAGAAATGCATCTTGTCCATTCATCCTCCTCTCCTGAGCTTGACCATGAGGACACGACCATGAAACCCCCACTCTTTTCACCAATACCCACTAAATCTAGAAGGTCAAATCATTACCAGCCTGTCGACCAGACCGTTGTCCAGTCTGTCGTTCAGTCCGTCATTCAGACAGTTCATTCAGATATCCTTAACGTCTAGACGAATGACCTTATCCCTGAAACGTCCCTTCTTACATTAGCCGATGTCTCTGCCCGTTTGCTTGAAGTCCCTATCCTTGAACTTACTCCTGCAATCACTGAAGGAAAGGCTTCTGAAAATCAAAACACCTCTGCTAATCCCGAAACATGTCTAAATGGATCGATCCCTCACAAAGATCCTGAGTATTTTGCAGAACCATCTAGTCCAATCCATCAGACCGTGGATAGATTGACCCAGGACGTAGCACGATTAATAATCTAGAATGAGAAATATGTTGAAATAATTTATGAGCTTCGCCAAGAGAATAAGGAACTGTATCTACAAGTGAAGAGTGTCGAAGACCTGAACAGAGCCATTGTTAGGAATCCATGTCACCCCTTCTATTTACTTTGTTAGTATATTGTTGTTGGATGCATATTCGTTGTAAGTTGTCCTGTAGTATTTGTTGATCCATAGTTTGTATTATTGTTGTTGGACACATATGCTTTGTAATTCATCCCATAGTAATTGTTGATCCATAGTTTGTATTGGCCCATGGTTTGTATTGACACATGGTATTGACCCATGGTATTGGCACCTAGACTTAGTATATAAGTTTGTGTTGAGACCAATGAAGGTACCGTGAAGTTATTTGTATTGAGCTTGCTCAAAGGAGGTTGCCCCCTCGAAGTGACCTGTGATCAATAAAAGTGATTCTGAGTTCTGTTATTTCTGCTATCTCGTGTATTTTCATTAATTAATTGTTGCAGGTTCTTCACATCTGGTATCAGAGCACTTTCTTGGGCTCACTGGGTGAAATTCCTGCCAAATTTGTTTCGCATCTGTTGCAGGTTCGGATCTGAAAATAATCCCTATCCGCTTAACTGTGGGAAGTGCTTGGGAATAAGCCCTAAAACTCATTGTCAGGAGTACCACAGGAACCCCAAAGTAGCTGGCCCATTGAGAGGACCTGCCAGTGAAAAGGGGAACGACCCCTACCTGATTGACTAGTTCCCACCCGTGAGGTAAACCAAGAGCTGTCGTTTGTGGCAAAGCAGTTATCAGTTTTACATGAGCCTTGGAGTGAGGGGTACTGCCCTAATACACAAGCTGTCAGACAACATTGGTGGCTGAGTCAATCCCCTGAACCGATAGGAATCCAAACATACCTGGGGTTGATATCTATTTTCAGTTGAGTTATTTCCAATCACTTCCACGCCATTGCAGATTCATCTATTTCTGATCACTTCCGCACCATTGCAGATCCATTCCAAAAGCCGGTTTTGATCCAGTCATTTCATATCCATTCTAAAAGTCATTTAAGATCCATCCATTTTCAATCCATTCTGAGCCGTTCCAGATCCCGTCGTTTCTGATCCATTCCGAAAGTCGTTTCAGATCGATTCGGAAAAAAAAGAGTATAAAATTCTGTTTTTTCGCCATATCTCCCTTGTTTCAACTCTGTATAAAATTCTATTTTTTCACCATATCTCCCTTGTTTTAACTCTGTTTTCCCTGAAAATTCACTGACACCCCTACAATCCCATTCTGCATATTTCATTCCTGAGGACCCTATCCCAAATTCGACTTCCCAAAGCCAGAAATCCCATATTTGTCTATTTTTAGGGTTTTCAATAACTCCTTCAATTTTCACCCAATCGCCCTCAAATTTTGCCACCGTGTCCATTCCCTATTTCTACTTCTTTGTCCCCCTCTAACAAATTTTTCCATTCTTTCACCCCGCTTCGGAAATCCTCATTTTCTACTTCCCTATCCATTCCAAAGTGTCCAAAACCTAGTCAAACCCCAATTACCCATCCGAGTTTTTCCCAAATCCAAATTTCCCTTTACTACATAAGCTTTTGTTTGTGTTTCTCTATCCATTTTCACACCCCCCCCCAAAAAAAAAACTCCTGCTTATGGTTGTCACCCGCACAGGAGCAAAAACCATGGAGGAAGCACTTGCAGCCATCCAAACCAATCTCCAGGATCTAGATGAAAAATTTCTCGGCCTCCATTTTGAGCATTCAGCCATGAACAACAAATGATAGTCTGAGTCTTCATCAGACAATGGGCTCTCTTCTTCCAGTGATTTTCGTGGTCCGAAGCTTGAATTTCTTCGCTTCAATGGTGCTGATCCGACTGGATGGATTTATCGTGCAAAACAATATTTCAGTCTACATAATGCTTTTGATGTGCAACAAGTTCCACTTGCATCCTTTCATTTGGAATAGAAAGCCCTTCAATGGTACCGTTGGTACATCAAGGCTCATGAGGAGCAAAAATGGATAGATTTTTGCCAACTCCATTTGCAACAATTTGGTCCTAGTGCTTTTGATGAATTCACTGGAGCACTCACTAAACTTCGTCAAATTGGAACTGTGAGAGACTATTAGATAGAATTTGAGAAACTAGCCAATCACACAGAAGGATTGTCTGATGAATTCTATAGGAGTTGTTTTATTAGTGGTCTTAAGGATGAAATCCACTCAGATGTCAAAATGTTCTGTCCTAAATCAATGATGGAAGCCCTGGGGTTGGCTAAGTTGGCAGAAGACAAAATTGCAGCCCAACAACGCTCCAAACCCACTTTTGTTCCCTTCCGAAATATGGGTTCTCAACGAGCTCCCATTCCGCTAGCTCCTCAACCAACTCCTATCAAGCATTTCTCTGAAACAGAGATGCAGGCACGCCGAGAAAAAGGGCTTTGTTATAATTGTGATGAGAAATTCACTTGGGGACATAAATGTGTTCAGCAAAAGCTCTATCTCTTGGATATGGATTCTCCATTTGCCTCTAAAATTGGTGAAGAAGATCCAGATACAATGGATGATCAGGTCAACATTCCAGAGCCGCCTATTGACCCCCCATCTCAGGATGACAAAACAAAGATATCTCTCCATGCTTTATCCAGCATCACCACCCCGCAAACAATGCGGATCAGGGGTTATGTCATGAAGCTTCCTCTTACAATACTCATTGATTATGGTAGCACTCATAACTTCATTGACCCATGGATCGCCAAACAAGCTGATTGTTTTGTCCATCCTTGCTCCAAATTTGAATTCATGGTTGCCAATGGGGGCACCTTACCTTGCAAGGGGAAGTGTCACAATGTGCGTATCTCTCTGGAAGATTATAACCTACACTCTAACATGTTTTCCTTGTCCGTAGGAGGATGTGATGTGGTTTTGGGCATTCAATGGTTATGCACACTTGGCCCCATCTTATGGGATTTTGCTGAACTTTGGATGCATTTTTTAGTCAATGGGAAACAACACAAATTTACGGGCTTACAACAAGGGTCTCTCTGCATCATCAATTCGCCTAGCTTGGAAAAGATCCTTAAGAAGAATTCACATGGTTTCACCACTCAACTCCATTCCATTTAGATGCACCCATCAACAGTCTCCCCTACTTCCTTGGATAGATATGCAGGTGTCTTTGTTGAACCAGTGGGCTTGTCGCCTTCAAGAGACATTTTCGGTAATACTTTAGCTGCATCTACATCTCAGCAGAAAATGCTGGCTATTTTGCATGCAGTACAGAAGTGGAAGCCATACCTATTAGGGAATCATTTATGCATCAAGACTGATCTCCAAAGTCTGGAAAATTTCCTGGAACAACTGGTCTCCTCCCCAGCACACTTGAAATGGGTTATCCAACTCATGGATTATGCCTATGCAATCACTTACAAGAAGGGTAAGGACAATTTGGTGGCAGATGCTCCTTCTCACATTTGATGACCCGGTTCCTCTTACAACTATTTCTCTGCTTGTTGCAAATTGGTTGCAATCTGTTCAACAGGTCTATCCCTTCTATGAACTCCATGCTTCTTCATCGGCAGGGCACTCTGGGTTCCTCAAAACGTATGACCGGGAACAATTTAACTTCTTTTGGAAGGGACTGAAAATGACAATTCAATAGATGGGGGTTGACTGTAATACTTTCTAGGTCAACAAGGGTGAAACGACACTCCTTTCAGGACTGCTCGAACCTTTTCCCATCCCTACACAGATTTAGACAACTATTTCTATGGATTTCCTAGAAGTGCTCCAGTGGTACAATACCACATCTAAAAGGACACCATATGAATAATTTTATGGAAGGCATCGCCATTTCTTCTTCCATACACCCTCAGCAGCTCCCCAGTTCAGGCAATTGACTCTGTTCTTCGAAACCGCGATCTGATTCTTCTCATTCTACAGGACAATCTTCACATGGCAAGAATTCGACTGAAACAACAAGTCAATCAACACCGTTCTAAGCGCAATTTTCACGCAGCTGATATGGTTCTTCTTCATCTACATCCTTCCAAGCAACCCTCCCTGAAACTCAAAAGGCATCAGTGGCCTAGAATGCAACCCGAGGATGATGCAAGGGAACCACGCCTTCAGATTCTGCATCAATTTCCACATCTAAAGCTTTGAGGACAAAGATTTTTCTAAGGGAGAGGGGATGTTAGGAACCCATGTCACCGCTTCTATTTACTTTGTTAGTATATTTTTGTTGGACGCATATGCTTTGTAAGTTGTCCCGTAGTATTTGTTGACCCATAGTTTGTATTATTGTTGTTGGACGCATATGCTTTGTAAGTCGTCACGTAGTAATTGTTGATTCGTAGTTTGTATTGGCCCATGGTTTGTATTGACACATGTTATTGACCCATGGTATTGGTGCCTAGACTCAGTATATAAGTTTTTGTTGAGACCAATTAAGGTACCGTGAAGTTATTTGTATTGAGCTTGCTCAAAGGAGGTTTCCCCCTCAAAGTGGCCTACGATCAATAAAAGCATTTCTGAGTTCTGCTATTTCTGTTATCTCATGTATTTTCATTAATTAATTGTTGCAGGTTCTTCACAGCCATAACATATTCTCATGACTCTCTTCGGACAAGGCATGATACCTTGAGATCCCAAGCCAGGAAGTTTAAGCCTAAACCTACTTCCTCTTCTAAGTTGAAGGCAGTTGCTGCCGCAACTCAGCCTTCTTCCTGACTTCTTCTCTTCTTTGCTTAGTGGGACCTGGCATATCTCTAGTTTGGGGGAGTGTTGATGCTCAATTTTGTCATCACTTTTGATCATTAAACCTGCTCTAGTTGCGTTATTTTTACCATTTTTTATATCATAAGTCATACTTATTGCCATTCAAACCACCATTTGAAATCAGGTATGAATACATTTTAAATATCACATGAATCTTGATTGATTATCATCATTTTGTGGTTTATTAACATTAGTTTACCATTTCTCGACTTGTTTGGAAAATATACTTCATTCTGCAAGTTATGGTTTTCAAACAGACTCTCATTCAAACACGTGTTCACGTCCAAGATGCCTAGTTGCATTCGAACCATTGTTCAGCCCTTCGTTCGCACCCTGAGATTCATTGGTTAGAATATTCTGGGGCACTAAAGGCGAAAACCATGACGTGGGTTCTGTTGGCAACATGTCCCTCATGGTTCGTGAGCTATCGTTCTAGAATATCTGTGTTCCTACTCGCCCATCCTGACACTGCATCAGCTGCCCACTTGAAAGAGAATCAACGCACCAACTGCTCACGTGAAGGGAAACAACACGCATGAATTGTGGGAGACGGTTTGTGTGTTGTACTGAGCCGTTTTCTTCAGTAATTAAGACCTCCTATTTTTAGAGAGGTCGACCACTGAAAGGGTCGACTTGCTCTCCCATTGTAAAAACTATATAAATATGTCTCAAGTTGAGAAATGCATGCACAGAGATCGATAGAAAAACATTGTGTAACTTTGTTTCAGTTTAAAAGAAAGACTCTGTTTGAGCTGTTGATGACCATTCTCATTTTCTGTTAATGGTTGGTGACTGAGTAGCTTAGGAGATAAACCCCTTTTGCTGGGAAGGGCCCATCAACAATTAGAGGTTCCATTTGTGTATATTCAGCAGTTTCTTTTTACATTTGCAGCTAAGTCATTTCGTTTTTGCATATATCTATTATGTTTTCCTGTAAGACATTTTGTTTCTGCAAGCAATTAGTTCGTTTTTTCTGTAGGTGACACTATGTTTTTTATACCATATAATTTCCTACGTTTTTATGAAATTTATGCCTTCAGAATCCATTCGACTGGCCATTCGTACCATACATTCAGATTGCCTTTCAGACCTTCTTTCAAAGCCTTTCATTCGCATTTAGACAGAATTTTCCAGAATTTGCAGTCATTTCCGAAATTTCTAGTATTTCATTTTAAGTAGAGATAGTTAGCTAGGATATAGGTTGCTTTTCCAGTACTTCATCACATTCTGTAGCTAGTTTGGGATTCCAATCCACCCTTAACATTTCATATCTCATTTTACATTTGCACATAGGTTAACCATTTCAGTTATATTAATGATAAAATTCATTTACATTCAACATATGTTTAGTGTTCAAATGAGAAATAGTTTTGGTTTAAGTAGAAGCAGTATAAATGTCTTTTTCTTACGATTTAGGTAATTTATGAATTACTTTCACTTACTTTCATGCCTAGGACCTAGATTAGGTTAAACTTGTTTACAATGTTATCATAGACTTTGTTAAATCTCAGTTTGTCTTATTTCTTAATTAGTTTAGTATTTCATTTCCAATTTGCATTCAAGTTCCTAATTAGTATTTCACTTTTATTTACATAGTGTTTTGATTTGGTTTGGTTTCATTGTTTCAAGTTCTTTCATTTCCATAAATAGAGTATAATATGAATTAGCCTCAATCCAAGTTTAATAAGTTCATGTGTGTTTAATATAGATGCATTAGTTTTCAATATCTAATATTTTTCATAACTTAGTTTAATATAGGTTTGCTTCTCAAGTTATAGATCAGCTTCATTGCACTTTCATAGTTGTCTTAGAAGATAGTTTGATTTGCAGTAGAGGTAGTGTAAGAACATCTTGTTTCTCTTCTGTAGGTTTTGACTATAAGTTGATATTGATTTCAGTCATTTAAGTTCTTGTCTTGTACTCAGTTTAGTTTGATTCTCTTGTAGTTAATGTTTCATAAACGGATTTGAAGTATTGACATATGTCATTTGATGTTGATAGGCATTTGCATGAGTTAGATAAACATTTCATGTCTTAATTCCAAGTAGTCATTTTAGATTAAATAACTTAGGATTTGTACTTTTGTTAATCATCATTTCATTTCAAGTACTGTAGCTAGTTTTTAAATGTCATTTGCTTATGGATAAAGAATAGATTACAATGTTTAAAATCAGTTGTAATTGGTCACTTTTTAGATTACTTCTCTTTGTAGAGGTTAAATTAGATTTACTTCCATTTTGTTTCCTTGTCACATTTGAAAGTCATTTCGATACATTTTCTCCAGTTCCTATTACATTTGACACATTTCCTCAAAATCCTCAAGGAGAATGGAATTAGGTACCTTAGCTTAGTTTTGAGTATTTGTTAAATGCATAAATAGTTTAACTGTTGAATTTATTAGGTTTATTAAGAAGTTGTAACCTTGCTTCAAATAGTATAAATTTCTTGTCTTCATATAGTTAGTTGTAAACTGAATCGTTTCATTGATAGGTTCCTGAATTCATAGTTATTACATGGTAGCTAGTCTTTCTAATTCCTAGATTAGAGTCGAATCATTGATCAGTAGTTTCCATTTTCATAAGAGTAGTTTGCTTTTGATCAAGTCTTGTTTCTTAGAGCAGTATTGTTTTTGTCTTTTCAATTATTTTTCATAGAGTATACTAGTATAGATTGATACTATTCTGGTCTATTGGTTTGGTTAAGTCTAATCAGCTTAGTAGTTGTATTTCTGAAGTTTGACTCAGTTTTTCATTTTGAAAGATCTTTCGATCTTTTCATTATTAAACATTTCTAAGTTCGGCCGAGCCGATATCTTAGGTACCCTTCTACCTCAGCATATACTTTGCCACAACTCTAATATTACCAACCACGGTCGATAATTAAATATTTGGTGATTCATTAAGACAATAAAACACCCAATAGGGCAGTACCCCTCACTCCACGGCTCAGGTAAAACTAATAACCGCTTTTCCACAAACGATATCTCTTGGTTTACCTCACGGGTGGGAACTAGTCAATCATGTAGGTGTCGTTACCCTTTTCACTGGAATGTGCTCTCAATGGGCCAGCTACTTCGAGGTTCCTGTGGTACTCCTCATAATGATTTTTAGGGCTATGCCAAATTACTTCCCACAGTTAAGAAGATAGGGATTATTCCCAGATCCGAACCTGCAATTGAAAGGAACAATATAGATGCGAAAAAAAAAATTGGTAGAAATTCCACCCCATAAGCCCAAGAAAGTGCTCTGATACCAGATGTGAAGAACCTCCAACAATTAATTAATGAAAATGCATGATATATCATAAATAATAGAACTCAGAATAGATTTATTGATCGCGAGCCACTTCGAGGGGGAAACCTCCTGTTGATGCCTCGGATATCGTAGCATCAATCAGAAAGGGATTCTCCCTGAGAGATGGTCCCAATTAGACTATCTCCCGTTTGGTGTAGGGAATCCGTCCGGTTAGCAGTTCCGGCAACCATGGGTTTGGAGTTTTAATTCCGATTCTACCGGTTATGGCCCGATCCACCTTTATTTTGGGTTTTATGTGTTTTTTAATGAGATGCAAGTGCCTAAATTATATTTGATCTAGATGCAACTAAAATAGATCTAAGTCTAGAAGCTGGAGTAAATCTACCTATCCTTGCAGGGAACACACTTAAAGGATGAGCAATAAGCTGTAACAAATAACGTAAGGAAAGAACAGATAGCTGTTGATTCTCACAAGTAAAGCTACAGTAAGATAAAGATCTTTAGAAGATAGCTTCTAATTCAACATGGAACGCACCTATTGCTCATAAAACAAAAAAAAAGCAAAAGATTATTTAATCTACGTAGAAAGAATAAAGAAACAGAACTAAATATAAACAAACTGAAACAACTCTAAAGATCCTTGCAAGGAGCAATTTAAAGGCATGAACAATGAGCCACATGAGTTATCCTGAAGAAAGAACAGTTAGCCATTCGATCTAAAAGAGAAATCTACAACAATGATAAAGATATCAGCAGGTAGCTCCTGATTTAGTGTGAAACGCATTCATTGTTCACAAAATGGAGAAAATCGTTCACACAGAAATAAGCAAAATCATTTGTTGCCAAGAAATAGTTCAAATAGCAATGTAGATTTCACATTACAGTATAGATGTCATCAGAAGAGTCCAACACACATCCATCTTCCGTTCCCCATGTAAAACGTCCATCTCCCGTGGCTTTTATTAGAAAATTCAATTTTACAGAAACGATACAAGATAGCTTGTAAAGGTTTCAAAATTTCCTTCCCTGCCAAAAGTCCTGTTCTATTCTTCCTAGCTTCTATTTATAATTACAAATCTGCTGTTTGGGCTGCCAGCTAGCACCTTCCACTTGTCAATTACAGGAATTTCTTCTATAACCGACCACCAAAAAAATGACCACTTCTTTTACAAAATCGTTTTGATAAAAAATAGGGACAGCTGTCCCATGGCTTACGCCTTACATATTCGAGAGTTTAACAAAATATGCATAGCAGAAATAATGCTAACACCCACGCTTTCCCTGCTGGACATGTGTTTTGTTGAAGAGAGTTGCTCAACTGAATTTAGTTTATTTCATTCCTGTGCGTGAGCTTCTGCTGGCAGAGGATCTCCCAAGTTAATTGCTGCTGAGGCTGCCTGGGAAGAGACACTCGAGCCTATTGTTGATGCTGCTTCTAATTTGGAAGGAGGGATTGAGCTGGCCAGACTTTCTGCCACTGCTGGGGAAGAGGGAATCGAGCCCACTGCTGCAGCCGGGCTGGCTGTTGGGAGAGAAGATCCTGGATCTGCTGATGCTCCTGCTGCTGTTGCAGCTTTCCTTTCCTCCTCTGCTATATAGCTATACCACACACCTGTGTCCCTTATGACTATGTTTGCTGCAACAGGGAACAAGATTTTCTGAGAAGTCACATTCTTCCCGAGCTCTGCTTTAACGCTTTGAACTTCCGCCACTGCAGCTTGATGCACTTCCTTCAGCACATGGTTGTGGAGTGATGACGCCCCAATATAATGTTGGAGGTCATCAATAGCTAGGACATCAATCCTCTTCACATACTCCGTTTGAACGCCCAATTCTTCCTTTAGTTGGGACAAACGCTGCTCCTTTTCCGGAAAGTCCTCCAGGGTCTAAGGGAAACTCAATGTGCATTTGTCATGTGCCTCTTGGAGCCTTTGGTAGAGGCTGCTGATTTTATCTGTTGTTCTTTGCACACTGGCCATCAGCTTACTGGCGCAGTTCCTGCCAAACTCCAACAGTGCTACGTCCTCATTAAAAATGTCCACAGATTTAAATGGGAGGTGCGCAGGGAAACCCCCTTTTCCTTCTCTCCATGCCATCTGACTGATGATATTTGCCTTAACACGGGTATTCTTCGCTTTGAGCCTATGGGCTTCCACATTGATTTCTTTTAACCTAACCACCATGGCCTTGAGCTTGCAAACCTCATCAGTGATTAGCTCCTGAGTGTCATACACTTGCTTCAGGATGCTGCATGACAGCTCATGGAAGGGAGACATGTCCATTGTTCTGCTCTCCGCTTGCTCTAACCGCTCAGCTAATGCCTGCTTGTCTGCTTCTAGCTGAGATGCCTTTTCTTCTGCTCCATTCTTCTCCTCTTCTACAATCATTATTTGGAGTGTTAGCTGGTCCTTTTCCTCCTCTAGCTGGCTATACTTGTTTGACAGCTCCTTATGCTTAGCGTACAAGCAATTATACTTGTTCACTACCAGATCTCTTTGGGCTTGCTCATTAGCCACAGTTTGTTGTAGCGTACGAGCTCTCTTCTTTGTCAATAGATTTTCTTTAACTATAACCCCTACATTGGCAAATGATGCCTTTGCTGTTGCTACAGCTGCGGATGCCATAGCAAAGGGATCTTGATCCGTGTTTTTCATTACAGTGACCTCTCGGTGGGTAACGATGTCTTCATGGAAGGGACTTTTTATCCTCTCTTCTGATTTGAGGACCATAGCCTTCCTTTTCTTATCGTAGACAAACTCATTCCACTTGGACACTGTACGCTTTCCCGATGGCGTGTACGGGACAATTGGTCGGTTTATGATGTCTATGTCTTCTTCAGGTGGGGTCCAGACTTCCTGAGCTGGGTCCACGCCCTTATTTTGGGTACCAGAGCCACCTGCTTGAGATGTGTCTATATCCATGTCTTGGGCACCGGACCCACTGGTTTGAGCATCTTCCCTTGCTTTCAATTCTTCTTTCGCCTTCCTCTCTGCCTCAGCCTGTTCAGCTTCAGCCTCTTTCTGCTTTTGGGCTTCCTCAGCCTCTTTCCGCAGTCTTTCATTTTGTAGTGCCCCTAGACTACTGTAGACATTGAGGGCACTTGCTTAGTGACCCGACTGTTTGAAACATTAATAAAATAATCGTTTGATTTTATTTTGAGTATATTTATGATTACGATTGATTGTAAATCAATAAAATAATGATTTATGTTTGTGAGAAATGTGTGTAGCGACAGGTGAAACGGTTCACCGAAGGACACACAAAGGAATATGAAGGATCGTAGAGTACGGGTAAATCACGCACAGGGGGAGCGACGACGATGTCGACTTCCATCAAGAATACCACGCATGAGCAGATAAGCACTGATCCGCTTGCTCAAGAGGAATGTGTGAGGGCGTACGAGGTAGGCCACGACGGAGCTGGTCACGTACGAGTTGAGGGGCGCGCAGTGAGAACGGACTCACTCCTCAGCGCCATTAGTCCCTAGATAGCATGTAGACGGAGGATGGATGGTAACTATTCCTAAAATCCCTACAAGAGTTCCCGCAAGTCAAAATGGAAAGATGGTGGCAGAAGGGCCCGACGATGCGGTACCCTGTCGAGAAATGAAAGAATGGATGCAGGGACCCAACGATGCGGTACCATGCCAAGGAATGAAAACCATGGATGACTGAACCCAATGGAGTGGTGCCATGTGAGAGAATTAAAGTTAAGGAACCAAGAGCCCAACGACGCGGCACCGTGATCCTAGTGAGTTTGATTGTTAAATTAAACTGCATAAAAACTTAGGAGAATAACTCTAGATTATTACTTAGCAAATGCATAAAAAAAAATAGTTTAGACATTTGCACATGAATAGTTGTTTTTGTTGAGCATTTAAAATAATAGAAATCATTATTTAGGAGCAAAATAGAATCCTAAGATTAGACACCTAGTCAACTAAAATCTAGGAGTTGATTAAAATATCTGGGGGACAAACTAGAGCAAACTTAGGGATGTAGGTGCACTTCCCAGAGAAACTGACACTTGGATGGGTGAGTGTTTTAATTAAATAATTAATTAAAAATATTTAATTATGCATGAAGCGACATGTGTCGCAGGAGATTTTCCTTTATAAGGAAGGCTTAGGGAATGGGTAAAGGGCCCACAATTTGGACGATTGTCGTAATTTTCAAATGCCTCAAAGACTTGCTGCTATCTAAGGGTTTTGCTAAGAAATCCTGGTGGGAAGGGAAACCCAGGCTGGATTTCTGAAAAACGTGTGTGAGCTCTACGACCCAAAGCTCGGGGGAGGCCATGCGACTGAAAGCATGAGCCTATGGTTGGGTGGCGGAGCTAACGGTTGCTTCGCCTATGGTTAAACAAGCTTTACTGGTTATGGTTATGGTTTGTTTTAATTTGCTAGTTTATTTATCCAGTCGTTATGCTTTCTAATCTCTTTTGTATCAAGTGGTTGAGTTTCAGGTTAAACAGGAAAGACCCTAGAGGAGGGGCCCTACATTTGGTATCAGAGCCAGTTGAGCCTTGAGGGCACCGGACTCATATTATACAGGGGTTGTCAGTATGTTCGTCAAGGTGGATCAGATGGCGAACGAATTGTTGTTACAACGATCTTCGAACTTCTCAACTTCAAGCTTCCCCACTGAATCAGGTTCAATATCTTTCGGTACTGTGCTAAGTAGTACATAATTCTCTTTTTTTTTTTTGAATGATTCATAGGTCGTGGTAAATTTCAAATACTTCATAGGATGCAGGCTTGAAGGATTGGATTATTTTATATATATGGAGTAATAGTAAAATACACAGGTTGCGAATTCATTTTTAGATGCTTGGATGATTGTATATATTGTTGACTGATTTTTTATTTGAAACATGATCGCTGTGTATGATCCGTGATAAAATATTTGTTGATAAAACACCAGTTCCAGTCCTTTCAGTTATTGTATTGAAATCGTGATTCAGGAAAAACTCTGCCTTCATATAATTTGTTGAAATCATGCTGGGATTTAGATCAAGATGGTGATCTCTGCCGTTTCCTTTTGTTGATGAAAAACGCTATTGATTTCAGCGTAGGATCCGTAGAAGGCTTTGTTTTCGATTAGGATATGCGTTTCCTCATAGCATTTTTATTTTCTTTTCAAAACCCTCTTTGCTCTATTTTCAATTTGGAAAGGCTTTCCCAATATCCATAATTGATGGCATTTGTTAGTGTTTCCAGAATCTCTATGCATCTAGTTTCGATTGGCAGACTCGCAAGTCGCCCTCTCTTTTTATTCTCTGTACACCCAAGCATGGCATTTCCAGTTTTACTTTTTAAACGATTTGAATCCAATTAACATCTCTGTTTTATAACATGGATTGGCGTCCCCAGATCTACGACGCATATTTTAATTCAAACCATTAAAATCCTTGATCGGCATTTTCCAAGAATTGATTTGGATTGTATTTGATCCATTTTACAATCCGTAGATCGGTGTTGCTCTTCTAAATTCCAATTTTTTTTTAATAGATCGTTGTACACCTAATTGGATATGAATGGATCCATCAATTCCATTCGCTATCTCCCTTTTGTTTCTGGAATCTGAGACTTTGTCGAATGGCGTATTGTTCCTAAAATTATCCGAGTTTTAAATTGTGTATTATAAATTTCAGATCCACAATCGAATGGTGTATGGTTCTTTAAAAATCTCTGCGTTTTCCTTGAATGAAGTTTAGACTCTGTTTCATTACGTTCGGAATTTATATTTCGGTGTGAGCATATTGTTTATTTAAAATCCTCTCTGTATTACCTCGATTCTAATGGACGATTCCCAGATCTATGATTTTGATTTTGATGGAATTTCCTTTATGTTTTTAACTTCAATTTGAAAGGCATTAGAGTGCAAACTAGTTCTTTAAAATTCTTTGTGTTTACAAAACTCAAATCTGGAAGGCGTTAATTGGTTTTTCCCTATGTTCAATTTTTCGATTTGAAAGAACGTTTCCAGATCTATCATTGATGGCATATTTTATAAATTTTAAATATCTGCGTACTCTCTCAACTTGGAAAGGCATTGCCAGATCCATAGTGATAATGGCTTATGGATTTTTATACGGTCTCTACATTCGACTACGAATGGCCATTCCAAATTTCCTTTAGGATTTCAATCTTTAACCTTAAAAAAAAAAAAGCCTCTATGGCGATCCCAGGTTTTGTGAGATTTTAATTTGAACCTTATTAAATCTCCGTTTTCCATTTTTAATGGCGTTCCAGGTCATTGCAATGAAGTACAACCTGCTCTTTACTGTCCGCGATGGAATCATTTTCAATGGCGAATTGAATCCATTTAAAATTTCTGTGTTATAACTTGATTGAACATTTTTCCAACGTTATAGTTGAATCGCATTAATACTTCCATTCGCCTAGCGATCTCAAATTTAAAAATTGATTTTGATCCGAGTTTAAAAGGATATGTGTTTACATTTTGCCTGACAATCTCAGGTTTAAAAATAAATTTAATTTGAACTCTAAAGGGGTCTGTGTTTTTCCCTTTTCCTATGGCAATCTCAGATTATAAGTTGATTTTAGCACGAGCAAAAAAAAAAATCTATGTATTTTACTCAAATTGATCGGCGTCTCTATTCCATCTCCGGAAGTGTATTGACTGTAATCCAATCTTTAAAGATTCCCCGTGCATTTACTCAAATCTGATCGGCGTCTTCGAATCTTTAAATCGAGAGTAGTGATCTTGTTTATCTTAAACTCTGCATGCTATTTCGAAGTGGGAGGGTATTGCCAGATCAGCAGTGGTAATGGCGTGTTACTTATATAAACCCTTTGTGTTCCATTTATGATTTTGAAGGGCATCACCCAAATCCATAAAGCTGATCGTATTTCAATCTGCTAGGACCTCTGCGTTGAATTCTGCCCTGTCATCTCTACATTGATAGCCCGACTCAGTCATAAGATTTCGTTTCAGATTTCTTTTTAATACAGAATCTCTGCAATTCGATTCTGGCAAAAGAATTATGTCCAGGTCTCATGAATTGGGTTGTAATTTGTTCGTTAAGAATCTATATGGATCTATGTCCTTGTGCGTCTCGAGGAATTTATCAACGACTTGCAATTGATCTTTAATTAACTGTAATGTGACGGTCGAATAATTACTGAATTTTGATCCTTAAATTATGACCGTGTATCCCTTACAAATTAAGATGAAGTTTCAGATCGACCTATCTCTGTGCAAATTCTAAAGTTTATTAGTGTTGACAATTGTTCTTTTCTAAATTCAGTACATATGAGTCGCAGATCGACCATTCCCTCTGCGTGTTTTTATTAGTCTGTTGGCATTGATATTCCATTGACTCTTCCTTTAAAAGTCTCAGTTTATAATTTTCGTAGTTGCTGGCGATTTAGAGACCTCGGGATCCGATCAAGTTTAAACTTAAATCTTTACCCCATAAATCGTCGGGAGTTCCTCCCCGAATTGTATATCGACCTGTGTAAAAAGAAAATCTATACCTATCCGCTTCGGATTGGAATGACGTGTTCCAGAAATACAAAGTTCGAACTCATATCCTCATTAAATGGAGTGCGAATCATTCTCATTCACGATTTCTTTTAGCCCAACTCGAAGTTGTAAAACAATTTCTGGAAATCTCAAGACAATGAGTTCAAACTTTTGGTTACCACCGAACCTTGTGGTAGGTTTTTCTTTTCAATATCCATTCATCAAAACCTTAAGTTTTGTCGATATTTAATCCAACTATGGTAATTAAATCGATGAAGTGTAGATTACAGAAGATTAATTAATTATGGATAGTAGTGTGATGTGTATTAGCTGAAGCGAACTTACTTCATAATTAAGTATGGTGATGCGCAAACTTATAGAAGTTTATTTATAGGAATTGTTATTATATAATGATGCGTGGTAGTTGAACTCAAGTTAAATTTTATATATCTCATGTTGTTTTAAAATTTATAACTTATTCCTAAATTCTTAGCAAATCCAAAAAGTAGAAAGATTAAAATGGACATTGGTGTTGATAGGAACATGAAGAAGGGATCCGCCATGTAAAAAAAAAAGTATGTTATATTAAAAGTAGAAAATTTAAGAATGAAAGGGTACATATGAACTTACGATTGGATTTCGTTTATAATCCAATATAGATGTGTAATAGATATGATGTAATGTGAATACTTATATGCATGTAAAGATACATATAGGATTTAATTGGTAAGGTAGAGTGACAATATTTATTGTCAATCCTTTTTGCAATAAGGGTAATTGTTGTTGCATAAAGGAATTAGAATATGTATTGGTCATGTTATCATAAAGAAAAGTTTCAACAATGTAATTCCAAAATTTATGCAATATGATTTTATTTATTTCATATATAAGGAGATATAATACACATAGTGCCTAGAGTTACTATGAAAAGTGATAACGACAAAATGGTAGGGTGATAGAAGGAATAAACATGACATTGATGACGTTTATTGGGTGTATGATATCATGACTTTGATAGGTTGGGCTTAAGGAAAGAAATACCTTTTTGTGTTGGGTTAAATGTTTATTAACTTAACGGTGTTAAAAAAAAAAAAAATTATATAATGAGAATTGAAACCACAATTGACAGTGGCAAGATCTTATAGGTATGGCAAGGAGTTAGAATATATAGAAGCAAATTTAGTTTGAATTACTTATATGTACAGTTAATGGTGAAATGAAGTTTTGGAATTTTATTTTGGTTGGATTAAAAATTGGAAGTGTAGTTCCCGTTATATTTAAAAGGGAATAAAAGTTATTCTAATGGTTGTTGGAAAAAAATCTTTCTTAGTTATAATGTATAGTCTCATGTGTTACATATGTACTTAGTTCCATTTTAAATTTTGTAAATATTGTAATGGATGAATACATAATCCTTAGAGAAAGCTTGAGTAGCTAGGTAGCATAAATTAACAATCATGGTGGATTCATTGCAAGTAATGTTGAGTTATATATTGAATTTCAATCTACATTGCTGAGATATGTTCTATATGCTTTATATATTGTAAAGATTACATTGTATATGTCTTAGTCATATGGAAAGTTTCCTTTTATATTTGGGGAAAAGGGCTCATCACTTATGGTATCATTACACAAATTGTTTATACTTGGAAAGACTTTGATAGACTATCGAGAGAGTGAAAATAACTACAATTGTGACTTGACCACCTCATCGTAAAATGGAAAGTGTAATTGGACAAACATGCTGGAGGGGTCAAAAAGAGATGATTTTTGTAGAGAAATTAGAGAGATAATCAAATAATACGAACCTTAGAAAACAATGAAACTTAGATGAAACTACAACTAGTCTTAGAGATGAGACTCAATGAGATTATGATGACCCGCTCAGTTTCAGACGTCAATAGCATGCGGGTATAATCACCTTGATTAGTCATGATATTATGTGTTATATTTAAAGATTAATATATCACATCTTAGTCTTGTAGAATTTCTTATGTTATACTATAAGAAAGGAGTTGTCTTTTGTGAATTAGGATGAGCGGTGCATGAAGATCGACGTAGAAAAATCGAAGCTGCAGTTTTTACTTCTTCTCCTTCGGTAATGATACTCCCAGCTTCTCAAATAGGGAGAGGTTGTATGTTTTCGAATGGATAAGTTTCAATCCCAGTTACAATTAGTGAGCTAGTAGAGGACTGTTGTGGGGATTACTACACTATGAAAGGTACGATTTAGTTATATTGTCAATTATGAGATGTCTATTTATATGAAGGTAGAAAAGAAGAAAAGAAGAAAAGAAATTTTATTATCAATTGTGGTTATGCTGAAGTAATGAATGTGGAAAGGAAAAGAAAACCCACCATGGAAGTACATGAGACCCAACTTTGGGACGAAGTTCTTTATAAGAGGGGGTGTATGTAATGCCCACCTCAACACCTATGATTGATTTGATTATTTTAGACTTATGATTGACTAGATTATGTGAGACTTATGAATGATATGAATGATTAGACTATTGGAGACCTATGACAGATTTGACTATTCAGGGGACTGGTCTGAACTGACCCGGATTTATAAATATATGGACCATGAATATTTGCTTTAAATTCTACATGTGAAATGAAAATTATTAGACAAATGATGGATACTCTCGGCTGACTGAGATACTGAAAAGAATGATAAAATTATTTTATAGTGCAGCGCTACTAATGTGCGCTTGAGTGTGTGCAGTGGTAGGTAAGACGACTTTGTAATGCCCCTAAAATGACTATGGACTTTAAGAGCACCTGTCGAGTGACCCGGCATAACAGACTTCAATAAAGTGGCCCTTCGAGTTAGGATGTGTCTTAATAAGGGAGAATCACCTGATGATGTGCATGACTATAGTTGATAAATAAATTAATGAATTGAATTATATGTGTGGACTGGGATAATTGATTAATCAGTTCTTGCTTAAATGCTTAGCCTTGATTGGTCAAGTCAAAGTATAGTAGGACAGCTACAGCCCTAGCTTTGCAACTTGGGAGGACGCAACTGAGATGCGTCATAGCTTTTCGCATTTATTCTGAACTTCGGGACGAAGTTCTAAATAAGTAGGGGTGTATGTAGTGCCCCTAGACTACTGTAGACATTGAGGGCACTTGCTTAGTGACCCGACTGTTTGAAACATTAATAAAATAATCCTTTGATTTTATTTTGAGTATATTTATAATTACGATTGATTGTAAATCAATAAAATAATAATTTATGTTTGTGAGAAATGTGTGTAGCGACAGGTGAAACGGTTCACCGAAGGACACACAAAGGAATATGAAGGGTCGTAGAGTACGGGTAAATCATGCACAGGGGGAGCGACGATGATGTCGACTTCCGACAAGAATACCACGCATGAGCAGATAAGCACTGATCCGCTTGCTCAAGAGGAATGCGTGAGGGCGTACGAGGTAGGCCACGATGGAGCTGGTCACGTACGAGTTGAGGGGCGCGCAGTGAGAACGGACTCACTCCTCAACGCCATTAGTCCCTAGATAGCATGTAGACGGAGGATGGATGGTAACGATTCCTAAAATCCCTACAAGAGTTCCCGCAAGTCAAAACGGAAAGATGGTGGCAGAAGGGCCCGACGATGCGGTACCCTATCGAGAAATGAAAGAATGGATGCAAGGACCCAACGATGCGGTACCATGCCAAGGAATGGAAACCATGGATGACTGGACCCGATGGAGTGGTGCCATGTCAGAGAATTAAAGTTAAGGAACCAGGATCCCAACGGCGCGGCACCGTGATCCTAGTGAGTTTGATTGTTAAATTAAACTGCATAAAAACTTAGGAGAATAACTCTAGATTATTACTTAGCAAATGCATAAAAAAAAATAGTTTAGACATTTGCACATGAATAGTTGTTTTTGTTGAGAATTTAAAATAATAGAAATCATTATTTAGGAGCAAAATAGAATCCTAAGATTAGACACCTAGTCAACTAAAAGCTAGGAGTTGATTAAAATATCTGGGAGACAAACTAGAGCAAACTTAGGGATGTAGGTGCACTTCCCAGAGAAACTGACACTTGGATGGGTGAGTGTTTTAATTAAATAATTAATTAAAAATATTTAATTATGCATGAAGCGACATGTGTCGCAGGAGATTTTCCTTTATAAGGAAGGCTTAGGGAATGGGTAAAGGGCCCACAATTTGGACGATTGTCGTAATTTTTGAATGCCTCAAAGACTTGCTGCTATCTAAGGGTTTGGTTAAGAAATCCTGGTGGGAAGGGAAACCCAAGCTGGATTTCTGAAAAATGTGTGTGAGCTCTACGACCCAAAGCTCGGGGGAGGCCATGCGACTGAAAGCATGAGCCTATGGTTGGGTGGCGGAGCTAACGGTTGCTTCGCCTATGGTTAAACAAGCTTTGCTGGTTATGGTTATGGTTTGTTTTAATTTGCTAGTTTATTTATCCAGTCGTTATGCTTTCTAATCTCTTTTGTATCAAGTGGTTGAGTTTCAGGTTAAACAGGAAAGACCCTAGAGGAGGGGCCCTACACATTTTCAGCTTCTTGCTGCATTCTCGCCACTTCAGCTTCCTGCTGCTTTCTTGCTTCCTCAGCTTCCCGCTGTAACCTCGCTTCTTCTCTTAATCTGAGCTCTTCCTGAGCTCGGGCATCCTCAGCTTCTTTCTCCTTTTGCTGGCTGGTCTTCTGGGCCTTGGTTGAGCTAGAGCTTGCTCCAGTGCTTTGGAGACAGACCCGTAGCTCAGCCATGTTGCTGATGCCTTTGAATGCCTCTTCCTCGGCATCAGGATAGTGGGAGTACTCGAAGTGAGCATAGATCTCCTTACAGTGCTCAGCAACTCTTCCCTTTCTCTCATTCCTGTGGAAGATTACCTCATCGAAGTGGAAGGATTTCAGCTCTTGAACAAATTCGTCGGCCGAGGCAACCCCTGAAAACTTGTAAGCACCTATGCAGAAAGGTACGGGGGGAAAGGAAGCCTTATGCTGTTTGTGGAGCATTGCTCCAATCCCATCCAGGAAGAGTTGTCTTACTGCTTCTTTGAGAACCACATAGTCTGTGGCATACTGCGGCAAGATGTATGGGGGCTTAGTCCCTCCAAACATTCTCAGGTAGGTACCTTGCTCCGAAAAGTAAAAATCCCCATAATCCTCAAGGACTTCCAAAGCATTCTCTGATAGGCAGTTTGGTTCTTCCTTGAACATTTTCTCATATAAGGGCATGATGAACCCCTCACAGATGAGTTTGTAGCTGGGCTTGTAATTCTGAGCCCACAACATCTTGAATGAGATATAGACCGGGGCGGTGGCCCTATCCCATGTACAGCCCAATTTGGGGAAGTCTATCTTGGCCAAAATACAATCTATCAGATATGAGGACATGAAGAATTCAGCCTTCTTCAAGGCTAGTCCTTCCCTTGCAGCTACTATCATCGAGGCCAAACTATCTGACAGGAGAGTGGCCCAGTCAAACACAGTTCCCTTGAATGCCACGTAGTAGATAATAGGGATCCACTGAATCTTATACACCGTGCCATCGGGCATGCCGAAGATTCTGCCCAGCATTAAAGCGATCAATTTGAAAGGAGCTCTCAGATTCTGTACATCATATTCATCACTTCCTTTCTTTCTCAAATGTTTGCCTGCCATTAGCAGTTTCTTGGCCATCTCAACGTTGTTCATCTGGCTCAACCATTCATCAGTCAGAGCTTGTTGGACACGGGGAAATTTGTAGGTTGCCGTAAGATACGCGGGTTGAAATGAGGCAATAGCCACTTTCCCGCTATCATTTATCACTCTCCCTTCAGCATCGGCATGTTGGAGTATCCATCCTATCACTTCAGCACAGGGGAACAGCTCAGGGCGGGTAGCGGCTCTAGTTATGCCTGAGGCTCTGATATTTAGATAAATTGGCCCTTCCTCTAGCAACATATCTGGGATCTCTTGGTCCCAGATCATTCTGTATATGTCACCCCATCTGATTTCAGGAGGGACACCGATGGTGCACCTAGTGTCCTGGAGTGAAGTTTCAGTTTTGAGCGGCGCAGGCTTCTTTTCTGTCATCTTAGCCTTCTTCTTACCGGTTTTCAGCATCTTGACTTATCCCTGATAGCACCCACATACAAGTCATCATGAACTTGAGCAACATACTGTGAGATTTCAACAGAGAGCATCATCGTTTTTTAATATGAGAATGTGAAGCTGTATGTTTAGGGAGCAAAATACACCATTTCAACCTAAAATACAAATTAAAACATTTGAATCTTTAAAAGGGAAGATTTTGGAATGCTCCCGAGAGGATAGGTATGTCGCGGAAGCAATCCTACTTTCGATTTAGCTCTGGGGAAGAGGGTAACTTTCGTCATTACTACGGTTTGAAAGGCTAATGGCGGGGAAGCTCGGGTTGGAAAGACTCTGTGACGAAAAAGGAAGCCCCTTTCGTATTTACGACCCGGCGAGGGCTTCGAATGCTATTGTTATTTACGGCACTTGCCGATGTGTTCTATGGGAAGTTTTAGTTCGAGCGAGGGTAATGGCGCCGGAGAGATACTGACGAAACGGCTCGAGTGGCCATAGTTTCGGTTTTCGGCTCGTGTAACTTAAATGCTCACGGGGTTTGGGTGACTTAACAAGCTTAACTATGAGACCCGGGAGGAGCTCCTGTATTGACACATAAGCGGGGTTTTTTAGTCCCAACGCCGTCGTAATTTATAATAGAAAGGGGCTTCCTACGGTTGGTTTGATCAGGGGCGATGGCGCCCTTCTCTAGTTTAAAATGGGTAGCGGCTACGCCGGGACCGAGGTTTATAAAAGCCCGGGGCTACGTTTTAGCTTACGACTGGGGACACAAAAGGTCCAAGGGGCTTCGGCAGCTTTTGAAATAACGAGGCACGCAGCCCGGGGAGGAAAATGGGACAGGTTTAACTGTCCAAACTAGCTGTCTCTACCCACAAATGTTTATTCTGTCTCTGCTTTATATGACGAGAAGAACTTGATTCAAACCGCATTTGACGGGCAAAAATTGCCCATGATGGGCGTTTTGCCCGTCAAAACCCCACCAATGCCCATCATTTTCAAAAGAAAGGTAACCCAATAGCAATACGACGTGTAGGGGGACAAATTTTAAGATCCTACCTGGCACCGATGAGAAACGCTAACCGAGGTGGCCGTGAACGTGGTTGAGCAATCTAAGCTGGAGTAGTTTGCGCGGCGTCCAACAAATCATCCAATTGGAGAATTAACAATGCATTGGCTCATACCCCCACCACCTATTTAAATAGAACCGACATGTGTGGCATTTAGTTTGGTGGGTGGCACAATTAGTCGTGGTTTAAATACCGGTACGTCGGCGGTCACGTCAAGCCGTCTCGGTTTGTGTGTGACCGCCTCTTGCGGGACAAACTGGCGAACCGCTTCTGCCGTTTCGGGGAACGAAGGCGAATAGCCCCGCAAAAGGCCTCCGCAACGTGGAATAGAAAACGTTCCGCAAAGCTCATCTCATTCGGGAGGATATCGCGGAAGCTTCCGCTGTTTCGGGAGAGAGTGGTGAATTTCTTCCGCAAGAGGCTTCCGCGACGTGATTAAGTTCTTTTGGCGGCCTCTTCGGGATGAAAACGTGAAGGCTCCCGAAACTGTGGAAAGCTTTCGTAAGTGGCTTCCGCAATTTCGGAGGACTTCCGCCAACACTTCTGCAAAGGTCCTCGCGAAGAAATTTCTAAGTCTTTTCGGGTGGTTTAAACGAATGGCTCCCACCGTTTCGGGAGCAAATCTTGAACTCTTTCGCAAAATTTTCCCGTAATCATTTCGAAAGCCTTTTCCGAGCAGTTTATGTGATCGGCTTCTGCCGTTTTGGGAGGAAAACCTTAGGTTTCCGCAGATTTTCGAAAGTTTTCTAAGTCTCTTTTCGGAAAGCTTATGCGAACGGCTTCCGTCGTTTCGGACAACTTCGCTGAATTCTTCCGCCGTTTCGGGCGGCTTTCATCAGAAGCTTCCGCGATTTTAACAAAATATTCCAACTCCTTTCGGGCGTCTTTCCCAAGTTCTCCCGCCGTTTCGGGAAGAAAACTCGAAGGTTTCCGCAATTTTCTTTCTCACGGTCTGCGATTTGCAAAAGAAAATCTAAGTCCTTCTTTCGGAAAGGTTGTGCGTTTGGCTTTCGCAATTGCAGGGAGATAGCCCGAGAGACTCCAAAACGTTGGGAAAAAATTCTAAGTTCCCTTTTGGTTCCTTGGGGGAAAAATGGAAAGGTTGATGGCAAGATGCTCAGTTGGTAAACAAGATTTTATGTTGAAAAACACAGCTAATGGCTAGGATGGATTCTTAGGCAAACTTTCTACAAAAAAAGAAAGGAGGGGCCCCATTATGTACAAAATTTGGGGGGGGGTGTTGCTGCAACAACAATGGCAAGTCACTGGCGAACACAGATCTCTGAAAAATTCCTCTTCATGGTCTGAAACCTCATTGAAGACATCCATCTTGGGTGCACTACTCAGCTGAGCATTTTAGACGCATGTGAGGGGAAGGAGGCACTTTACCTGCTAGCCATTGGGGGAAAGGGGAGCTTTGACCGAGACATCTTCACCACTCTCAATGGGCCAGCATATGAGATTCATTTTAGCAGGGTCATTTTGAAATGGCCACTACTGCCGGACTCCACAGGATCCGCAACACTTTCTCATGGACATTATTGCCCTTGTTCCTCATTCCCATGCTGCTTGCATCCTTTTGGATGTTTGTACTTCGGACAGCTTAGCTGTTTGAGCCTTCCAGAGATATTTTCTTTTGGACATGATCTTTGATTTAGGCTCCTCAATCCATAATGTCCTTTTGTGTGAGTTAGAAATTTTATTGATTTGATCAAACTTCATGGACGGAGAGGAGCCCATTTTGAGCTGGGCCTTTTGGACAACCTTCTTGATTTTACATGTCTTCTGCTTTTGTCTCAGCCATGCTTTAATTGAGGCGAGAATCTCTGGAAAACAGACTCTTGAATGTAAGCCATTTTGGCTGTTAAATCTGCAGCATGGATTCATTTCAATACCCCATGTCCTCGAGAGGTGCCACTTTCCATGGGTCCAACTTTGGTAACCTTCTTGAGATGCCTTTAAAGTGTGAGAGTGGGTGGATCCCAATGATAGTAGTGAAGATGGTCATAGGTCTCTGCTATTAAACAGGATTAGTGTGACTAGCAGGGTAGGCTTCCTCCCTTCTGAACATTTCAGCGAGAGCACAACAGACCGGATTTACTTGAGCAGAGTTCCAGACTCATGGGTCGCAAGTTTTCTTTGAGAGAGTTATCTTCAACGGGGATCTCAACCAAAAGGGAATTCAGGAAACAAAACTTGTCATAAAAGTTCAAATAACAAAGAGAGAAACAACATGGCCAAAAAAATAAAGCAACTAAAGGCTAAAGCAAAAAGAAAACTTTATTTATGTACAGGAAGTCTCGAAGAGACTATGCAAAGTATTGTTTCAGAGCGAGGCCATTGAGAGGAAGGGTTACTTCTTCTCCCTCGAGATTTGTCAATTTGTAAGTGGATGGGCCTAATTTTGCAGAAATTTGGTACGGCCCTACCCATAGATGTTGAAATTTCGTATGCATTCCTTTGCCTTCATGATTATGGTCCCATTTCAGGACTAAATCTCTAAGTTCAAAATCTCTCTTACCGGATTTCCTCTTATCGAACCATCTCTTAACTATGTCCTGGTGTTGATGGAATCGATCTTTAGCTTTGTGTCGGGCTTCTTCAAGTTGAAGCAGGGTGTTGATCCTGGATCGTAAAGTTTGGCTACCAGAACCCCGAGAAGCTTGGGACAATTGCAAGGATGGTAATAAGATGTTTGGGGGAAGGATGGCTTCCTTGCCATAGAGAAGAGTGAAAGGGGAGACACCTAAAGCATTTTTCGAGGTTACCCTATCTGCCCATAAGGCGTTTGGGAGAGCCACATGCCAACTTCTCTAGTTTTCTATCACAGTTTTCCTAAGAATTCGAATCAGATTCTTGTTTGAGGATTCAACTAATCCGTTTCCCCGAGGGTAGTAATTGGCTGAATAATGCAACTTAATTCCCCATTCATAAACAAATTCATTTATCTTGCAAGATGAAAAATAGGTAGCATTATCAAAAACAAGGGAAATTGGAACCCCAAACCTGGTTATGATGTTCTCTTTCAAGAAGCTGATGACTGCGTCTTCATTGATCTTGCGCAACGGCATGGCCTCCGTCCACCTAGTGAAGTAGCCGGTAGCTGTCAGGATGTATCGATGTTGCAACGAAGAATTTGGATTTATTTCTCCGATAGCATCGATGCCACATTGCTCAAAAGGCTCAGAGATGATGCCCGACTGCAATGGTCCTGTTGCCTTAGGTAACTTCCCGGCACTTCTTTGACATACATCACAATTCCATGCGTATGCGTGGGCATCTCGAAACAAAGTGGGCCAGTAATACCTAGCTCTCAGTATCTTGTGTGTTGTTGTCTCACCTAAATAATGTCCGCCTGCGGGGCCATCATGCAATTGTTTGAAAACTCTGTTTGCATCTTCCTTTTCCAAACATCTGAGGAGAACTCCATCATAATTCTTCCTGAAAAGAATCCCATCAATGATTTGATAGGGAGCCGATTTCAAACGGAGTGCCCTTCTTTGTTTAGAGTTCCAGTGCTCAGGTAGATATCCCTGCTGTAAATAGTGCACCAGATCTCTATACCATGATTGAGGGGCTGTGAAGATATGACATACTTCAACCGAATTGAGCTCAGCCTCATTTTTCCAATGTTGTTCCTCATCAGTTGAGTTTCCCGCAAGTAACTTGCACAGGACTTGTCCTTTAATGATCGTGGCTGGTTTAAATTCCAAATCATATTCCTGAAGAGCTGTGACCCAGTTCCCTCTCCTTTCTCCCAATTCTTTTTGAACGGAAAGGGATCTCACAGCTGGGTGGGGAACTATGACTTTAGTTCTGTTCTTCAAAATGTATGGCCTAAACTGCTTAACTGCTTTGAAGACCGCATATGCATGCTTGTCAACCATGGGATAATTCAGCTCAGCTCCCTGCAGACCAGTGCTCATAAACGAAATTGGGTATTCGTCCCCCAACTCCACCTTTTGCGTGAGTATAGCTGCGAGAGAGTCATCAGAAGCGAAGGCATATAAGATGAAATCCTTATCAAAATATGGGCTTCTTAAGGAAGGAGCCTTAGCTACAGCTGCCTTGATATCTCTAAATGTGTCCTTCTCCAAATCTGTCCACTTGAATTGTATGCTTTGTTTAACCATCTGTTGCAATGGCTTAACAATTTGTGCGAAATCCGGAACAAATCTGCGGACAAAATTGATGGTGCCCATGAAGGACTGCATAGATTTCTTGTTGTGAGGCATTGGAATCTTATTAATGGCTTGGACTCTTTCTTGATTAATTGACACTCCCCCTTTGGAGATGATATGACCCAAGAGCTTACCTTCGGGCATAGCAAACACGCTCTTCTTGGGATTCAGGGAAATACCATATTTCCGGCAGTGATCAAAAATATGCTTCAGATGCACGACATGATCTTCCCTTTTCTTCGAAAAGACTGTCACATCATCTAAGTAAAAAACAACACATTGCCCACCCAATCCTCGGAAGGTGATATCCATTGCCCTCTGGAATGTAGCTCCTGCATTTATCAGACCAAATGGCATTCTTCTGTAGGCGAAAGTTCCCCACTTAGTTCTGAAAGTAGTCTTAAGGCGATCCTCTTCAGCTACTAACACTTGATTGTAGCCAGAGAAACCATCGAGGAGAGAAAACGAATCGGATCCCGACACCATTTGTAGGATTTGCTCCATTGAAGGTACGGGGTAGTTGTCTTTATCCGAGGCTTTGTTTAAATTTCTGAAATCTACACATAGCCTTATCTCTCCCGACTTCTTCCTTACGGGAACCAAGTTTGCAACCCATTCAGAATTCCGAACTTTGAAGATTATCTTAGCGTCTAAGAGCTTCTTTAATTCCTTTTGGATCAGCGGTTCTAGAGTAGGATGCATCCTTCTTAACTGCTGCTGAAATGGCTTGACACCCGCTTTCATTAGTATAACATGCTGAATGATGCGGACGTCATATGTTTTCAGATCTTCATAGGTCCATGCAAAAACATCTTTGTATTGCTTAAACAATTTGATGAACCTATCTCTTTCTCCTGGTGAACAACATTTGCCGAGGTTGACGAATTTTGGTTCTGCCTCGGTACCCAAATTAACTAACTCATGTTGCATTGATGAGCTGTTAGTTTTGGTATTAGCTGGTCTTTTGAACTTATTTTGAAGATCGAACAACATTTCGAGGGACCTTACTCCCTTGGGTATGAAATTTCCTTTCTCTTCATCCTTCTTCATTAAATCAGCATCATGTTCTTCCTCATCTATTGCAGCTCCTTGAAAGCTATCTTCGTTTGTTAGGAAGCTGATAATTTGTTCATCATCATCGAAGACTCTGAATTTTGTGATGTTATCGGGGACGGAAGGCCTGAAAATCAGTTCAATTGAGCACTTATTATTTGACGGCACCAATCTAGAAGCAGATGTTGCTAACAAATCAGCAGCAGAATTTTGCAATCTAGGAATTGATTCTATATTGAAAGCGTCAAAATGCATGATTAAATCCCATACCTCAGCCTGATAACCTTTCAAGTAAGGTGAGAGACAATGAATGGTGTCCCTTACCTGTCTTACAACTATCTCGGAGTCACCAAAGACCTTCAGGTACTTAACATTTAAGCCAATGGCCTTCTTTAACCCATGTACCAAAGCTTCATATTCAGTGGTGTTATTAGTACAATCGAATTCTAATCTACAAGACAAAAAATACTTGTTTCTTTTTGGATCCATTAGAACACAACCGGCTCCGGATCCTTCCAGAGTTTTAGAACCATCAAAGTATAATGTCCAAAAGATATCTTTAGATTCAACTAAGTTAGTTTCTTTGTGATCTATGTCAGCAACCAAATTGACTATGTTACAATCAACATCATCAGTCCGAGAGAAATGAAGGAGATCGGACTGTTTATCTGATTCATGGCTAATGGTTTCAGATTGATAATTACCCGGATCCATTTCTAAGAAGTAATTTCCCAGGACCAAGGAAGAGAAAGTCACGGCCTCATTTTTTTCTTCTAACTGAGTGACGTTTTGCTTCATATGAGGTTCCCTAAGAACTTTAATCTGATTCTACCTGTTCTGATAGGGCAGCCATATGTGGGACCAATCAGTAGCAAAGTAGCCACTTAGCTTGGTAGACCAATCCCTACTCAAAATCAGCCCATAGGCTTCAGGAATATCGACCACCATTATGTCAATGAACTGACAGAATCTAGGGTCAACTGATAGCCTGATCAAAACATCTTTCATCTCCCCAATAACCTTGACAGCAATCCTATCTAATTGGATAATTTGAGCTGGAGATGGAACAGGCTGCCCATTAATCCTTTTACAAATTGACAGTGGCATAACGTTTGAGGATGCTCCTGAATCTACCAAACAGTTGTGAACATTATGGTTGAAAAATTCAAAAGTCAATAAGAATGACAATGTTTGGGATTTAGACTTTCCACCGATGCTAGCCTCATTAATTTCGGGATTGTCTTGAGAGTCCGTTAATGGTGTGCTGATCTGGGGTTGTAAAACATGCAGCAGTTTGTCTCGTTGATGGGGCACGCTGCACATGTCAAATATTGATACGTTTGCCTTGACCTTCTTGATATCTTCAATAATATCGTATCCTATATCAGATTCGTTCCTAATTTGACTAGGCTGATCTGTTTTGCTCATTGTGACCTTAGGTGGCTGAACTACGTTGTCAGCGCTTGGCTGTTTGGCCGCTGTTTGGTTAACTTTGGGCTGTGGTGGGATGATTGGTATATACCTCCTAGGCAAATCTTTTGAAACTTTAGGCTTATGGGGAACGGTGACTGGCACAGGATCCACAATTGGGCCCTTGCTGCGAGTAGCAACGTTTATGGTAGAGGTAGAGCTGTCTATGTGATCGTCTTCTACTAATTTAGTCATAGGTACCCAATCCCACAACACCATAGTAGTGTCCGGGGTTGGTTCCTCTAACTCAGGGCTCGATTCTTCTAGAGGATCATCCTGGTCTAGGATCTGAGAATCTAACATCTGGTTCATGACTAAGCTCATGGAATTGATCCATTGCGGGTAGCTCTTTTCCGAATGCGGTTCTTGGTGAAAAGTGCAGAAATTTTCCATCCCAATTTCATTTAAGTTTAAAACAGGGGCAGCGTTCATTGGTGGATGAGTCTGTTCCCCGTCTTCCCTTCTTTTATAAAATGGCTTGAAAGGTTTCCTAGATGTGCTAGCAGCCTTGTCTTTCTCGAGATCTACGATTTTGTTAGATAATTTCTGCATCATCTTGACTACATTTTCCATGTCCGTAGATGGCTCTTCTTTACCTCTAGTGAGTAGCAAAGGTTTTTTGCTAGCTGCTGGTTTTGGTTCTACATCTAAGGCATGTTTATCAATGCTATCAGCCTCTTCTTCTACCTTTCTAGCTTCCTCAAATTTCTCTATCAGGGTAGTTTTCTTGGACCTCTTTACGAACATTGCTATGGGTCCATCAAGAGTGGTTGTATAGTATTCAATCAGAGATTCCTCGGCTGGTTTATTAGCTTCACTGAAGTTATTTAATAGCGTTGTGAATCTTTGATTAAAGTCTTGGACCTTTTCTTTCTTTTCCATCCTCATGGATAAGAGTTCTTTCATAAGTGTGGCCACAGTCTTTTGGTTTCCGTATTTCTTTAGAAAACATTTTTCGAATTCATCCCAACTAGAGATTGAGCTGGGTTGTAGGCTAAAGTACCATGATGATACTTTTGGCTCGAATGTATATGGAAACAACCTGCAGACTACGTCTTCATGTTGTACGTTCAAAAGGTTCAGAGCTAGGTAAAAACTCTTGAGGTGATCTTCTGCCGAAATGGCCTTCCCTGGATCGTACTTAGGCAAGTTCTTTTCTGGGTTTTTAGGAAGATTATGGAATGGTCCAGCTAGGTTCAGCGCTCCCCTTGCTCTCCAAGCAGGTACAACCATGTTTGGGTTTGGATGTGGAGACCCTGGTGGAGAATTGTAGGGTGAATTCTGTGGAGTACTTTTGGGAGTGGTAATTTCTTCAAGATTTTCTTGGTCTGAAATTTTTTCTGAGTTTTCAAGATCTGCCTTGTTAAGAGTGTCTGAAATTTCTTCCAAAGTCAGATTTACCAGCTCTTCAAAACTTTGAACGAGAATTGAATCACGGGTGTATTGTGGCTCCTTTCTAGGTGTAATTTTCTTAGGGAGGAAGTTGACAGCATTTAAACCACCTAGCTGTCTAACGTAGGATCTGGTATGTCTTCTCAAATCCTCTATTTCTGTAAAAGGGACAGTGTATAAAGCTTCTTGAGGCTCAAGGTCAGAAATGAGGCGTTCTTGATCTGTTAATCCAAGATCTGGGTTGTTTGAAATGCTTTCTTTGAGCGGGTTTTTAGTGTTATCTATGACCGCAGAAGATTTTCCCCTATCAGCCATGCACTTTCAGGCCCTCCTTCTAGCGCCAAAAACTGTTGATGCCTCGGATATCGTAGCATCAATCAGAAAGGGATTCTCCCCGAGAGATGGTCCCAATTAGACTATCTCCTGTTTGGTGTAGGGAATCCGTCCGGTTAGCGGTTCCGGCAACCGTGGGTTTGGAGTTTTAATTCCGATTCTACCGGTTATGGCCCGATCCACCTTTATTTTGGGTTTTATGTGTTTTTTAATGAGATGCAAGTGCCTAAATTATATTTGATCTACATGCAACTAAAACAGATCTAAGTCTAGAAGCTGGAGTAAATCTACCTATCCTTGCAGGGAACACACTTAAAGGATGAGCAATAAGCTGTAACAAATAACGTAAGGAAAGAACAGATAGCTGTTGATTCTCACAAGTAAAGCTACAGCAAGATAAAGATCTTTAGAAGATAGCTTCTAATTCAACATGGAACGCACATATTGCTCATAAAACAAAAAAAAGCAAAAGATTATTTAATCTACGTAGAAAGAATAAAGAAACAGAACTAAATATAAACAAACTGAAACAACTCTAAAGATCCCTGCAAGGAGCAATTTAAAGGCATGAACAATGAGCCACATGAGTTATCCTGAAGAAAGAACAGTTAGCCATTCGATCTAAAAGAGAAATCTATAGCAATGATAAAGATATCAGCAGGTAGCTCCTGATTTAGTGTGAAACGCATTCATTGTTCACAAAATGGAGAAAATCGTTCACACAGAAATAAGCAAAATCATTTGTTGCCAAGAAATAGTTCAAATAGCAATGCAGATTTCACATTATAGTATAGATGTCATCAGAAGAGTCCAACACACATCCATCTTCTGTTCCCCATGTAAAACGTCCATCTCCCGTGGCTTTTATTAGAAAATTCAATTTTACAGAAACGATACAAGATAGCTCGTAAAGGTTTCAAAATTTCCTTCCCTGCCAAAAGTCCTGTTCTATTCTTCCTAGCTTCTATTTATAATTACAAATCTGCCGTTTGGGCTACCACCTAGCACCTTCCACTTGTCAATTACAGGAATTTCTTCTATACCCGACCACCAAAAAAATGACCACTTCTTTTACAAAATCGTTTTGATAAAAAATAGGGACAGCTGTCCCATGGCTTACGCCTTACATATTCGAGAGTTTAACAAAATATGCATAGCAGAAATAATGCTAACACCCACTCTTTCCCTGCTGGACACGTGTTTGGTTGAAGAGAGTTGCTCAACTGAATTTAGTTTATTTCATTCCTGTGCGTGAGCTTCTGCTGGCAGAGGATCGCCCAAGTTAATTGCTGCTGAGGCTGCCTGGGAAGAGACACTCGAGCCTATTGTTGATGCTGCTTCTAATTGGGAAGGAGGGATTGAGCTGGCCAGACTTTTTGCCACTGCTGGGGAAGAGGGAATCGAGCCCACTGCTGCAGCCGGGCTGGCTGCTGGGAGAGAAGATCCTGGATCTGCTGATGCTCCTGCTGCTACTGCAGCTTTCCTTTCCTCCTCTGCTATATAGCTGTACAACACACCTGTGTCCATTATGACTATGTTTGCTGTAGTAGGGAACAAGATTTTCTGAGAAGTCACATTCTTCCCTAGCTCTGCTTTAATGCTTTGAACTTCTGCCACCACAGCTTGATGCACTTCCTTCAGCACATGGTTGTGGAGTGATGACGCCCCAATATAATGTTGGAGGTCATCAATAGCCAGGACATCAATCCTCTTCACATACTCCGTTTGAACGCCCAATTCTTCCTTTAGTTGGGACAAATGCTGCTCCTTTTCCGGAAAGTCCTCCAGGGTCTGAGGGAAACTCAATGTGCATTTGTCATGTGCCTCTTGGAGCCTTTGGTAGAGGCTGCTGATTTTATCTGTTGTTCTTTGCACACTGGCCATCAGCTTACTGGCGCAGTTCCTGCCAAACTCCAACAGTGCTACGTCCTCATTAAAACTGTCCACAGATTTAAATGGGAGGTGTGCAGGGAAATCCCCTTTTCCTTCTCTCCATGCCATCTGACTGATGATATTTGCCTTAACACGGGTATTCTTCGCTTTGAGCCTATGGGCTTCCGCATTGATTTCTTTTAACCTAACCACCATGGCCTTGAGCTTGCAAACCTCATCAGTGATTAGCTCCTGAGTGTCATACACTTGCTTCAGGATGCTGCATGACAGCTCATGGAAGGGAGACATGTCCATTGTTCTTCTCTCCGCTTGCTCTAACCGCTCAGCTAATGCCTGCTTGTCTGCTTCTAGCTGAGATGCCTTTTCTTCTGCTCCATTCTTCTCCGCTTCTACAATCATTATTTGGAGTGTTAGCTGGTCCTTTTCCTCCTCCAGCTGGCTATACTTGTTTGACAGCTCCTTATGCTCAGCGTACAAGCAATTATACTTGTTCACTACCAGATCTCTTTGGGCTTGCTCATTAGCCACAGTCTGTTGTAGCGTACGAGCTCTCTTCTTTGTCAATAGATTTTCTTTAACTATAACCCCTACATTGGCAAATGATGCCTTTGCTGTTGCTACAACTGCGGATGCCATAGCAAAGGGATCTTGATCCGTGTTTTTCATTACAGTGACCTCTCGGTGGGTAACGATGTCTTCATGGAAGGGACTTTTTATCCTCTCTTCTGATTTGAGGACCATAGCCTTCCTTTTCTTATCGTAGACAAACTCATTCCACTTGGACACTGTACGCTTTCCCGATGGCGTGTACGGGACAATTGGTCGGTTTATGATGTCTATGTCTTCTTCAGGTGGGGTCCGGACTTCCTGAGTTGGGTCCACGCCCTTATTTTGGGTACCAGAGCCACCTGCTTGAGATGTGTCTATATCCATGTCTTGGGCACCGGACCCACTGGTTTGAGCATCTTCCCTTGCTTTCAATTCTTCTTCCGCCTTCCTCTCTGCCTCAGCCTGCTCAGCTTCAGCCTCTTTCTGCTTTTGGGCTTCCTCAGCCTCTTTCCGCAGTCTTTCATTTTCAGCTTCTTGCTGCATTCTCGCCACTTCAGCTTCCTACTGCTTTCTTGCTTCCTCAGCTTCCCGCTGTAACCTTGCTTCTTCTCTTAATCTGAGCTCTTCCTGAGCTCGGGCATCCTCAGCTTCTTTCTCCTTTTGCTAGCTGGTCTTCTGGGCCTTGGTTGAGCTAGAGCTTGCTCCAGTGCTTTGGCGACAGACTCATAGCTCAGCCATGTTGCTGATTCCTCTGAATGCCTCTTCCTCGGCATCAGGATAGTGGGAGTACTCGAAGTGAGCATAGATCTCCTTACAGTGCTCAGCAACTCTTCCCTTTCTCTCATTCCTGTGGAAGATTACCTCACCGAAGTGGAAGACTTTCAGCTCTTAAACAAATTCGTCGGCCGAGGCAACTCCTGAAAACTTGTAAGCACCTATGCAGAAAGGTAGGGGGGGAAAGGAAGCCTTATGCTGTTTGTGGAGCCTTGCTCCAATCCCATCCAGGAAGACTTGTCTTACTGCTTCTTTGAGAACCACATGGTCTGTGGCATACTGCGGCAAGATGTATGGGGGCTTAGTCCCTCCAAACATTCTCAGGTAGGTACCTTGCTCCGAAAAGTAAAAATCCCCATAATCCTCAAGGACTTCCAAAGCATTCTCTGATAGGCAGTTTGGTTCTTCCTTGAACATTTTCTCATATAGGGGCATGATGAACCCCTCAAAGATGAGTTTGTAGCTGGGCTTGTAATTCTGAGCCCACAACATCTTGAATGCGATATAGACCGGGGCGGTGGCCCTATCCCATGTACAGCCCAATTTGGGGAAGTCTATCTTGGCCAAAATACAATCTATCAGATATGAGGACATGAAGAATTTAGCCTTCTTCAAGGCTAGTCCTTCCCTTGTAGCTACTATCATCGAGGCCAAACTATCTGACAGTAGAGTGGCCCAGTCAAACACAGTTCCCTTGAATGCCACGTAGTGGATAATAGGGATCAACTGAATCTTATACATTGTGCCATCGGGCATGCCGAAGATTCTGCACAACATTAAAGCGATCAATCTGAAAGGAGCTCTCAGATTCTGTACGTCATATTCATCACTTCCTTTCTTTCTCAAATGTTTGCCTGCCATTAGCAGTTTCTTGGCCATCTCGACGTTGTTCATCTGGCTCAACCATTCATCAGTCAGAGCTTGTTGGACACGAGGAAATTTTTAGGCTGCCGCAAGATACGTGGGTTGAAATGAGGCAATAGCCACTTTCCCTCTATCATTTATCACTCTCCCTTCAGCATCGGCATGTTGGAGTATCCATCCTATCACTTCAGCACAGGGGAACAGCTCAGGGTGGGTAGCGGCTCTAGTTATGCCTGAGGCTCTGATATTTAGATAAATTGGCCCTTCCTCTAGCAAGATATCTGGGATCTCTTGGTCCCGGATCATTATGTAGATGTCACCCCATCTGATTTCAGGAGGGACACCGGTGGTGCACCTAGTGTCCTGGAGTGAAGTTTCAGTTTTGAGCGGCGCAAGCTTCTTTTCTTTCATCTTAGCCTTCTTCTTACCGGTTTTCGGCATCTTGACTTATCCCTGATAGCACCCATATACAAGTCATCATGAACTTGAGAAACATATTGTGAGATTTCAACAGAGAGCTTCATCGTTTTTTAATATGAGAATGTGAAGCTGTATGTTTAGGGAGCAAAATACACCATTTCAACCTAAAATACAAATTAAAACATTTGAATCTTTTAAAGGGAAGAATTTGGAATGCTCCCGAGAGGATAGGTATGTCGCGGAAGCAATCCTGCTTTCGGTTTGGATCTGGGGAAGAGGGTAACTTTCGTCATTACTGCGGTTTGAAAGGCTAATGGCGGGAAAGCTCGAGTTGGAAAGACTCTGTGACGAAAAAGGAAGCCCCTTTCGTATTTACGACCCGGCGAGGGCTTCGAATGCTATTGTTATTTACGGCACTTGCCGATGTGTTCTATGGGAAGTTTTAGTTCGAGTGAGGGTAAGGGCGCCGGAGAGATACTGACGAAACGGCTCGGGTGGCCATAGTTTTGGGTTTCGGCTCGCGTAACTTAAACGCTCACGGGGTTTGGGTGACTTAACAAGCTTAACTATGAGACCCGGGAGGAGCTCCTGTATTGACACATAAGCGGGATTTTTTAGTCCCAACGCCGTCGTAATTTATAATAGAAAGGGGTTTCCTACGGCTGGTTTGATCAGGGGCGATGGCGCCCTTCTCTAGTTTAAAATGGGTAGCGGCTACGCCGGGATCGAGGTTTATAAAAGCCCGAGGCTACGTTTTAGCTTACGGCTGGGGACACAAAAGGTCCATGGGGCTTCGGCAGCTTTTGAAATAACGAGGCACGCGGCCCGGGGAGGAAAATGGGACAGGTTTAACCATCCAAACTAGCGGTCTCTACCCACAAATGTTTATTCTGTCTCTGCTTTATATGACGAGAAGAACTTGATTCAAACCGCATTTGACGGGCAAAAATCGCCCATGATGGGCGTTTTGCCCGTCAAAACCCCACCAATGCCCATCATTTTCAAAAGAAAGGTAACCCAATAGCAATACGACGTGTAGGGGACAAATTTTCGATTAAGATCCTACCTGGCACCGATGAGAAACGCTAACCGAGGTGGCCGTGAACGTGGTTGAGCAATCCGAGCTGGAGCAGTTTGCGCGACGTCCAACAAATCGTCCAATTGGAGAATTAACAATGCATTGGCTCGTACCCCCACCACCTATTTAAATAGAACCGACACGTGCTGCATTTAGTTTGGTGGGTGGCGCAATTAGTCGTGGTTTAAATACCGGTACGTCGACGGTCACGTCAAGTCGTCTTGGTTTGCGTGCGACTGCCTCTTGCGGGACAAACTGGCGAACCGCTTCCGCCGTTTTCGGGAATGAAGGTGAATGGCCCCACAAAAGGCCTCCGCGATGCGGAAGAGAAAACGTTCCGCAAAGCTCATCTCATTTGGGAAGATATCGCGGAAGCTTTCGCTGTTTCGGGAGAGAGTGGTGAATTGCTTCCGCAAGAGGCTTCCGCGACGTGATTAAGTTCTTTTGGCGGCCTCTTCGGGATGAAAATGTGAAGGCTCCCGAAACTGGGGAAAGCTTTCGTAAGTGGCTTCCGCAGTTTCGGAGGACTTCCGCCAACACTTCCGTAAAGGTCCTCGTGAAGAAATTTCTAAGTCTTTTCGGGCGGTTTAGACAAATGGCTCCCGCCGTTTCGGGAGCAAATCTTGAACTCTTCCGCAAAATTTTCCCGTAATCATTTCGAAAGCCTTTTCCGAGCGGTTTTTGTGATCAGCTTCCGCCGTTTCGGGAGGAAAACCCGAAGGTTTCCGCATATTTTCGAAAGTTTTCTAAGTCTCTTTTCAGAAAGCTTATGCAAACGGCTTCCGTCGTTTCGGACAACTTCGCTGAATTCTTCCGCCGTTTCGGGCGGCTTTCATCAGAAGCTTCCGCAATTTTAACAAAATATTCCAACTCCTTTCGGGCGTCTTTCCCAAGTTCTCCCGCCATTTCGGGAAGAAAACCCAAAGGTTTCCGCAATTTTCTTTCTCACGGTCTGCGATTTGCAAAAGAAAATCTAAGTCCTTCTTTCGGAAAGGTTGTGCATTTGGCTTCCGCAACTGTGGGGAGATAGCCCGAGAGACTCCAAAACGTTGGGAAAAAATTCTATGTTCCCTTTTGGTTCCTTGGGGAAAAAATGGAAAGGTTGATGGCAAGATGCTCAGTTGGGAAACAAGATTTTATGTTGAAAAACACAGCTAATGGCTAGGATGGCTTCTTAGGGAAACTTTCTACAAAAAAAGAAAGGAGGGGCCCCAATATGTACAAAATTTGGGGGGGGTGTGTTGCTGCAACAACACCTCCTTTGATCAAGCTCAATACAAATAACTTCTCGATGCCTTCATTGGCCTCAACACATACTTATATACTATGTCTATGCACCAATACTATGGATCAATACCATGGAACATATAATACTACGAGACGACTTACAAAGCATATGCGTCCAATACTATGGATTAATACCATGGAACAGATAATACTATGGGATAATACAAAACAAGGATCAATACCATGGAACATATAATACTAAGGGACGACTTACAAAGCATATGCGTCCAACAACAATATACTAACAAAGTAAAGAACGGTTGACACAGGTTCCAAATAGCTAATTAACACACATGTATATGTTGTCAATATCCTTTTTTATTTGAATGGTTTTGGGACTAATCTATTCTACTTTGTCCATCGAAAAAACCAGACCAATAGCCAACACATGGTTTATTGCCTTTTTTCACTTTCTCTTTAACACGAGTGTTGAGCTGATAAGGATGATTGTTGATAGGATTTCAATTAGATTTAAGAGTAATATTTATTTACTCAAAATCACCTTGAATCCCTTTTAAGTTAGTAAAAATATGCGGAAATAAGTCCCATACTTCTTTAAGAAGAGAAACAATCTTATACAATGTTTAATCATCCCAATAATCACCTATAGAGGCCATTTTAGGTTTGTCATCCATTCCAATGTTAACTTTCTACAATTTTGTGGGTTCCATTTAAGAAATATCAGTGGCTTCTTGCTTCTTCCCTTGGGAAATATTGGAACCCTCAATCTCTTTAAATTATAAATGCCTCAATTGCTCCATCTCATCTAGATCAAGATCATCTCGATCAACCTTTCCACAATGAAGAGGAACCTCAATATGATAGCTACGAATATGAAAATGAAACAATTCTTGATGCAAAGGATGTACATGTGGATTCTTTTCATTATGCAACTTATCAACAAATAGAGATTCCTTAATTAGCTTTAGAGACTTAGTTACAGATTCATATTTTCTATAGGAAGAAAAGTCATTATGAAAATGTGTCTACAATTTTTTCCAGAATCTTGTTTGTCTTCATGTTTCCTCATATAAATACAATGCTATGGGTATATGTCCTAGATAATGGATAAAATTATGGACCCAAATAATGGATGATAAGGCTCTCTCTTTCACGAATAGTTTTTATTTCCAGTATCCAACTTAATTCCTATAGATAAGAGGTGAAGAATTATTAATCATTAGTAAGATAGAGGGAGAGCGAAAAGAGTGCAGCTGCTAGGGTTTGGAGGATTGCACATTTTCTGCAGCCGTCAGAAGTGCCTGCCATGAGGGCCGCGCCTCCTGCATGTGCCCTGCTGGCTGCCCCAGAACATGACGTCTGTGGAACTTCCACCCATGGGGGTAGGATCGGAGATGAATCTTAGTGAAGCTGGGGACCGGGAGAAAGGTGTGAGGTGGAGGCTGGGGCCGGGGGGTTTCCTTCCCAAAACCCCTTCGATCCCTGCCCTCCAGATCCGTGCAGAGAAATTCAGAGAGAGAGTGGAACAGTGGAAGGAGAAGGATTTGTTTGGCAAGTTCATTGGAATTTGGCCTCGGGATAAATATCTTGTCAGTTGGATCAAGTGCACATGGAACCCAAAAGGGGAGTACGATCTTCACCTGGGGGAAAAAGGTTTCTTCACTATAATTTTCTTCAATGTGGAAGATAGAGATAGAGTGCTTGAAGGAGGCCCATATTTCTTCTTTTCGGCGGGATTATATATCAGACCATGGAAAGAAGGCTTTAACCTAGAGACTAAATATCTGAAGGTGGCTCCGGTCTGGATCAGGCTCTATTCTCTTCCCTACGAATTCTGAGATTTAGAGATTTTACAGACCATCGGCAATACCGTTGGTAAGTTCATAAAAGTGGCGGAGCAGAAAAAAAAAACAGCGGTACACTGCGTGTGCCCGGATCTGTGTCTACATGGATCTCTCTAAATATCTCCCAGAACCAATTAGTCTGAACTGGGAAGATAAAGAATCGATCCAGCCGTTTGATTACGAACAACTTCCTTTCAAGTGTAGGTTGTTCCATGAATATGGTCACTTTGGTAGGAAATACACACGGGCCAACCAGGTTAATCCTCCATCCAGATCTGATAAAGAAGGGAATAAAGATAAGGAAGGCTTTGCCCAGTTTCAAAATCGTCGAAAGAATAGATCTGGTGATAATCACCGGAAAGGTAAGGAAAAGGTGGACAATGGCTCATCCAGCAAAAATCATTTCCAGACCCTAGAGGAGGTAACTGATGATGGTGAGATCCGCAAGGAAGAGAAGGAAATCTTGGCACCGACAGGGGTCGATGCCATGGATACGCTGATCTCGGATCCAATTTCAGAAGACACTTCTGCCACCATGGAGGAAGACGGCGAGGACGAAGTAGATATGGGGGATCTAGACTTGGATGAGCTTGAAAAAGAATGTGAAAAAAAGGGGAAAGGGTATGTTTCACGAAGATAATTGGAACTTCTCCAGGAAACAATAATCAAAACCAAAGCCAGCTAGAAACTAGGTATTCGGGTAGATGCTTAGTCAGGGTAAAGCGTAAATCTCTAGTGGAGGATTTAAAACGAGGAAGAAAATAAAATAAACTGCGGATAGAAGAAATCGGGCTTAAGCTAATCGATTCAGGGAAGTAGCCAACAATCAAGGCTGCCTTTTCTGATGTCAATAGAGTTACCCAATGAAGATAGTATCCCAGAACGTCAGGGGGTGCAATCACCATCGAAAAATAAAATCTCTATCTAGGAAAGTGAAGCAAAAGAACCCTGATATCCTCTTTATGCAAGCAACCAAATGCTCCTTTGCCACCCCGGAGAAGATAGGGCAAAGAATTTGGAGAGGTTGTGAGGTCATGGAAATCAATGCATCTAGCATGGCAGGAAGTTTAGCTCTCCTTTGGTGACCCTGATCCATATTGTTAACTAACTGGAGAGAAAATAGGTTTTCCCTTACCTGTGACTTCTCTGTGTTTGATTCTGCAGCTTCTGGTACTCTGGTCAATATCTATGGTCCAAGTGCCGCTCCTTTCAAGGACTCCTTTCTTCACTTTTTCTCCTGGATTTTGGCATAGGCCTTGGAGGGATCTTGGATTGTTGGTGGCGATTTCAACCTGATCTCCTCCCTTGATGAGAAAAAAGGCAGACAACGGATGCTGGACAGATACCAGGAAAAATTCCATGATATCCTTGTCTCATCCTGTTGGTGGATGTTGAAATAGGAAACGACTGGTAGACATGGAACAACAAACGTGGCGGGACTCACCTGGTGGCCTACAGGCTTAATAGATTCTTTGCCACGGAGGACATTTCCTGGGGGGCTGGCGAGGTCAACGCTATTGTTCTCCAAGTGGCTAGTTCTTATCACTAGCTTGTTTGCTTGTCTTGGGATCTCTCGATCAACAAATTTTTCAAACCTTTTCGTTTTGAGCAATTTTGGTTGGACCACAAGGACTTCAAAGATCTGGTGGGACAGTGGTGGAAGGATCTGGTCCCCCTGGCTAGATCTAGAATGTATCAATTCTAGCAAAAGCTGAAGGCTCTGAAATCTAAGATTCGCACTTGGAACAGGGAGGACTTTGGTAATATATTCCATGACAAAAAGAAGCTGAATAAAGATCTGGAGCTCCTTCAAAGGAAGGGTATGGAGTTGGGATGGGATGAGGAGTTAAGAGAACATCAACACTGCCTTCTAGAGCGTCTTGAAGCTTGGGAAAGGCAAGAAAAAACCTAATGGAAGCAAAAATCCCATATCCAATGGATCCAGGAAGGTGAAAGAAACACAAAGTTTTTTCATAACTCTGTCATCCAAAACAGACACAAATCCAAAATCCTCAAGATTCACAAATCTAATGGGGACCAGGAAGATACTAGAGATGAAATTGAAGAGGAACTTGTCCACCATTTCGAAACTATCCTAAAAGAAGACATAGTTGATCGAAGTAAAGATATTTCAAGGATCACCAGACACATTCCTCCTCTAGTCACTCAAGAACAGAATGAGATGTTGAGTAAACCGGTTTCCATGCAGGAAGTGGAGGATGCAATGAATCAGATGGCTTTGGGGAAAGCGTCGGGGCCTGATGGCTTTAGCTCAAAATTTTTTCACTTCTTCTAGGTCCTCATCAAGTCGGAAGTTCATCAGATTGTGGAAGAGTCAAGATGTTGAGGTGGGGTGCTAAAATCCTTCAATGCCACTTTCTTATCCCTCATCCCTAAAGAGGATGGTGCCGATACCCCAGGGAAGTTCAAACTAATTGCTTTATGCAATGTGATCTACAGAATCATATCCAAAGTTATTGCTAATCAACTCAAACCCCTCCTCCCCACCCTGATTAGTCCAGAGCAATCAAGCTTTGTGGAGGGCAAACAAATTGTTGATGGCATCATCTTAGTTCAGGAAACCATGCACTCCCTCAAATTTACCAAGAAACCAGGTATGTTTGTCAAACTAGACATAGCCAAAGCTTTCGACAAAATCAATTAGCAATATATGAGAAGCATTCTGGAGGCTTTTGGTTTCAGCAGGGGGTGGATTGTCTGGATTATGAACCTAGTCTCTTCCCCGTTATTTTCCATCCTCCTTAATGGTTCTCCTACTAGAATTCTGCAGACTTCTCGGGGTATCAGGCAAGGGGATCCCCTCTCTCCTTTTCTTTTTATCCTCATGGAGAAAGGTCTTATTAAACTCCTACAGTCTCAAGCTGGTAACGGTGGTATCCGTGGGCTCCTACTCCATGTAGGCATGGATAAACAAACGCACCAACAATTTGTGGATGACAACATGCTTATGGGGCACCCTTCAGTCCCTGAGGTCAGGGATTTCAAAAAGTGTCTAGTGCTCTTTGCGAAGACCTCAGGGTTGGAAGTTAATCTGAGCAAATCTCAGGTTTTTTTCTTCAACACCCCGATCCTAACCCAACGTAATATTTTAAGAATTATTGGCTTCACCCGTGGAACCTTTCCCACCAAATATCTTGGTGTCCCCTTGGTTGAAGGCACGGTTTGAATGATCTCATGGCAAGAATTACTGGATAGAATGAAAAGAAAACTTGCTAGCTGGACTCTTCGCCCCCTTAACCTCCCCAGCCGCTTGATCTTGGTCAAATCCATCCTCCAAGCCATGCCTATCTATTTGTTCTCAATGCTTTCGGCCCCCAAGTCTATTCTCAAGGAAATTCGAAGCATTTGGAGGTCTTTCCTTTGGGGTTGCAGGGATGCTAAAGCCAAATTCGCGCTAGTTGGTTGGTCCAACCTCTGCAAACCAAAGATCAAGGGTGGTCTTGGCATGAGAGGTCCTTAGATTTTAAGTGAAATTTATGGAGCCAAAATTTGGTGGAGATGGTGTAATCACAGAACTGAACCTTGGGCTAGGTTGTGGCATATCAAATATGCCAGGGATAGATATTTGGGGCTCCTAATCAGATATAACGAGGAAAAGCAGGGATCTCATATTTGGTTAAAATATTTCTCAGGAAGAAAACTTATTCATGACCATTGCTTCTAGGAGATTCACAATGGGGAATTGGTCAATTTCTAGGATGATTCTTGGAACCATCTCCCCAAGCTTGGGATGACCCCAGGTGGCAAACTATTCGGGACCGCGGTATAATTGATGGCAAAAAAAAGGTAAGCCATTATTGGGACCTCAATGCCCAGGAAGGACATAGGACATGGATCCATGCTGAGAGTTGGGATGATTCCTCCTCTACTGAGAATCTATCCTCTTTTGATTTGTTGTTGCAGGACCGGTTCATCAGGACTAACACCACCTCGGACAAGCTCAGATGGGGATCTTCTCAAAAAGGCACATTCAGTATTAAAGAAGCATACGAGATTCGCATCCATGATGAGGAGGAAGAGGAGAAAATATGGCGAAAAATATGGGAAATGAATATATGGCCCAAAATCTCTGTTTTTTGTTTGCTTGTTATGTGGAAAAGGATTTTGACCAGTGAGAACTTGCGGAAGCATGGGATTCTTGGGCCTTCTCGTTGTCCTCTCTGTTTAAACTCGAAAGAGACTATCGAGCACCTCCTTGATTCCTACCCTTTTTCTTCATCACTCTGGGATAAGGGGGGGACCATTTTCCGGAGAAGTCACAGTGTCAGAGGTCAGCCTGACCAAACCCTCAAGTCCTGGGATCTAAAATCTTTCACAAAACCAATCATCAACACTCTTTGGTAGCTTTTCCCGGGAATGGTGATCTGGACTATCTGGAAAGAAAGGAATGAACGCATCTTTAGGGATAAATCCCATAGGGAGGATATTGTGTGGTCAAAGTTGGTCAGAAACATGACAGAAATGATCAGGAGTCAGCAATGGAATGACAAGCATAAAGACCTTTCTCAGGGGGATCTGCGCATTGCTGCTAGTTGGGGGTTGCTTTGGTCTGATCTTATGGGCTTAGATAGAGAACCGTGGTCTGCAGACTGGCAATTCCTGTGCAATGGTCTCTCCCACCTCCTCATGGCTTCAAGATCAAATTTGATGGTGCCTCCCAGGGAAATTTGGGCCCTACAGGTTTCGGTGGGGTTTGCAGGAATAGTTTAGGTAGCATTGTGAAGGTTTTCTTTGGAGCTATTGACCATGATACCACTAACTCTGGAGAACTGGAAGGCCTTATCCAAGGCATCCGATTTTTTCTCGCGGAAGCTTGGTCCCCAATGACCCTGGAAGGTGACTCACAGATTATAGTCCACATGGCGAAGAAAATCCTTCATGGCTAATCCCCGAAGAAAGTTTCCTCCAGTTGGCATCTCCTGGCCCATCTAGAGTACCTAGAGGATCTTCTTGTCAATCGACCGGATATCTCCTTTGCCCATGTAAAATGTGAAGCCAACAAAGTGGCGGATCACCTTGCAAATCATGGTATCATGGCGGGAAATGCCCTCTCATCTGGAACCGTGGCTGACTTTCTCCGGGATGACTGGATCAGGCCTTCCTGTCTCCTGGCAGAAGCTGATCTGGTGGGATGTCATCAGTCGACTGACCATGTGTACACTTTCCAGGCAGATGTCAGCAATCGGGCGGGGGAATTTATGAGGGTACCTCAAGCCCTAGATCATCCCCAATCGGAATGATGCTTGTCGTACCCGACCTTTTCACCGAGCTTGCCTCAAGTGTGGCAGGCTCGGTGAAAAGGTCGGGGACGGATTTCAATGTAAACTAACCAGCGTTTCTTTCATTTCCTTATATGTGCTCTTACTCTTGCTGAGATATTTCCCGTACTCTTTGATGATAGCCCATCAACTGGCAGTGCTATCCATAATGACAATCCCGATTTCAAATAAGACTGGCTCGTCTCTCTCTTTCAACCATCTCCCTATTTCTCCACCCAATTGTTGGCCTATTGTTTGTCCTAAGAGTTTTGTTGAGTGCGAGCATTTTGCCGAGCGTGAGCGTGCGTGGTTCTTCTGGGTCAAACCACCTGAACCTCTGGCGGTTTTCGTTATGGCCCCAAAATGTTGGTTTAATTCCTCAAAGTCCATGGGTTCTTGGGCTGGTGGATTATCTGTCGGTGGGGAATCATTTGTGCAGGGCTGCGTTCGGCTGAGTCTTGTGATCCGCGCCTCGTCCAAGTCACGCCTGCAGGAATCTGCTTCTTTTTTCTGGAATCGTATTCCCCCATCAGTTAGGGAAGATATTGAGGGTGTTGAGAAGGACCTTTGGGACACTGTTCAGAATCTCCCTATTGAGGAAGTTCGCTGGGAAATTGAAGAGTGGGTGGTATACCTTGGCACCATTGCTCGCCATGCCTCTATCTATGAGAGGACCCTCATGACCTACTGGGTCACCAAGAATTTGATGGCCCGTATTTTAATGGACTCCTTCAATAAACTCAGAGGGGACGACGAACCTGTCAGATCTTGGAAAACCCACAATTTGGACAACCATGTGATGCACTAAAAAATCAACGCCATCGCTAAGAAAATCGGATTCACCTTCATCATTGAAGGGAAGGGTGATGGGGAACTCGGCAGCAACGCTTGTGGTGGCACAATGAGCCCTCTTGGGAATGCAAGGAACACTGCTAAAGACTAGAACCAGCCAATTGGACATCATCAAACCCTGCAGACTGTTGGTTGGGGTCCTCCCATTGTCACCATTGACTAGAGCTCTGGTTTTTGGGTTCTCACCCTATGTTTTTGAAGCTTGTTTTTGCTTTAGTTATGCAATAGACGGTAATTCTGAATGGCCTAGATGTTTAGGAGTTTGAACATTTTTATCACTATATATGTCAAATTCTTGTTTGGCAGACTTCTGCCGGGAATGTCTCAGATTAAGCTTGATATGTCTCATTGGTCCATGGATTCCTGTTTGGTTGATCTCGGTTGGGAATGCTGAAGTTTTGATGAAACTGTGTGACAAGCTTTGTACTCTCTTTAAGCAGTAATATATAGTTGTTTTTATTTACAAAAAAAAAGGCTCTTTCTTTCACAACATGGTGTAGAACTATCCACAAAAATGAAAGGATCAAAGTACCCATTAAAAAATTCCACTTGAAGAGACTCGTGAGCTAGTTTACTTGCATATTCAAACATTTATTGTTAGGAAAATGAGAAACCCTATGGATCATGTTGGTCTACAATGATGACTAGGAATGAATATTTTCCTTATGAGTGACCCACCATCTTGTAGGAGTTCCTCAGAGTTCAACATCCATTACAGGGGATCCTCTATTTGTCCAAAACTCTACTTCTCAACTCTGTGAAGAATTCATTCAAATTTGAAACCCCGTCATAAGTTGGAGGGCTTGGATATTCAACCCCAATCCACCTTAGATACTTAACAACTATGAAACAATGCTACATGATTCCATTCCTTCTATTCTTCCATTTATTCAAGTCCTCCTCTGAATCACTTTCAAACAAATGAATACTCCTCTAAATTATTGAACCATCTTTTATGGGATTAATATAATCATTTGTTTTTTCTATTGTAAGATTGTTGACCTGATATAAGACATCCTTCTCCATAGTATCATTGAGAAGATCAATATAACAATATCCTTGGTATGGATCCAATGGATGGGTGACTCTCATTCCATGATCTTCAAAGGTCATTATCCCATTCTTCAGATTAATGACATCATAGTTCTCATTTTCCCAATCGATCCCCAATAATTTCAAATAGGGATACATTTTTTCCATTGTCTCAATTACCTCAAATTCATATGAGGTTTTTACTCCTAATAAGTAAACTTCCACATTCTCCAACCTCCCAATATGAAAACATAGATATTGGTTGGCCAAACACAACTCGATAGGAGAAGAAAACATTGGATGGATTCCCATACCCTCCCATGATTTCTTGGGAAGGATATTAATATATGATCCCAATTATAACATAACATCCTTCATATGATATCCATATACTTGTACGTCTAACCAAAATTTCTTCCATTAACATCCAAATTTTCTCACCTTCCATGTCATCAGCTTTGTCATCCTTATGCATCATCATTTCACATCATTAACACGTTACACCATTTTTCCGTCTCATTCAATCCATATGGCCTGAAGAAGTAATAAAATGCAAAAAAACAAAAGTCAATCTTGAAGTTGACCTCCCTAGAAGGGGTTTGTTGCTTTTCCTTCTAAATCAATGACTTGGGTTACGACTTCCCCCCAAAAAAGCATGACCTAGTCCAAAAACGTGATTTTTATCAAAAGTTTGTTATTTATCAATTCCCTAATGAAGAAAGGGCCAAAAGTGGATATATACCTTGATGTGGTCTCAAATTAGTTATGGATCTAGGGCCCAAAAACCTAATTTCTCCACTAAGCAATCAAAGGAAATTGAGAATGTTCACATTGCTTCTATATCTTCCTCTTGACCACTATTGTGCCTATTAAAAATCCCTTAAGGTCACCATTCCATAAACACATTTTCCATGTCATACTCATGCTTTCATGTTGCCAAATTTCTCCCATAACTAGAAGAAACCCATATCGTACTTTCTACTTCACCTAAAGGCGATCGCCATTGTAAAAGTTTTATGCAAGTTGCAATATTGCAAAGGAGACAAACACACCTTACCTTGGATAGTTTCATATGCCCCTCTTCCTTTTCACTATACCAAGGTTTTCATGTCAATGCCACTTCTTTGATATAATATAAAAACGATTCCTTGATTCATTATGAATTTTTTTGGTACCCTTTGTCAGTATTGCAATTGAAGGATGATGATATTTTGTTAGTTTAGTTTTAGTTGATTTTTTTGTTTTATTTTTCCCTCATTCGAATCTATACCAAGGTTACACAACCGTTTGGTATGTGTTGTTTTCACGTTTGGGTGATTATTTACACCATAAATATTTTAGAGACCATACAGGGGAGGATCCATAATATGACACCCTTGATTGTGTTAGCTCTCATTTTTCAGTCATATTTTGAGTAATTTTTTATTTGATCTAGTTGTATGTGTTGTCTATTTACTGTTGTTGGAGTCGCAAGTAGGTACTTTGGCTGAAACCATATCTTTTAAGCTGCCCAAAAAAGTTCATTCATCATTTTTTGCAGTTTTGGGTTCAAGTCTCACTTTTTGGGTCAAATCCTGCAACCTAAGTCTCAGTTTTTCCTTCGAAAGCTGTGACATGTTTTCAAACCCCGGAATTTTTGCATTTCCCAACTAGTTTAGCCTTTGTCCTTTCCTGGTTCGATTTAGTTTTATGTTTTTGTTCTATTTACTGTTTTAGTTTTGATGTTTATTGCTTGATTTCTTGATTTCTTGTTGTAGTGGTTAATAACTCCTCCTTTTAGACGTTGTAGGTGAAGAAGAAATCAAAAGTTCCTAGTACTTGTAAACTCTATGGTTCTTTTTGGGTTTTTGTTTAGCTACATTTTTCTTCATTTTTCAGTAATATTGATTGTCAAATCCACTTTGGTATTTCATTGTTTGGGTTTGTTTAGAGAACCTTGTTTGTTGGTTGAGAGACTTTCTCTTCTCCTTATGGATCCTTTTGATTATCTATCTTGTTTGTTTTCTTGAAATTATGAGTGGCTTTATTGTGATCTATTTCTCGTTTAGATATCAGAGATTTATTTCAAGAAAAACATCATTTAGTTTAGTATTGAAATTGTCTCATTTATTTTCATCATTGTACAAGCATTTACATTTCCTTGACATTCCCATTTGATAGTTGTACACACCACTTGTGTAGACACTCTCACACATTAATTCAAAACATCACCTGGTTCATGACCCCAACTAGAGCCTAAAAATCAACCCTCTTCTAAACACACTAAATTCCTCACTTGAGGACCAAAAATAATTTTGTAGTTAGGTTAGGAATTTGTGGATAAACATCTAAATACTTCTCCCTAGGAACTATACATCTAAGACATAGTGGTTGGCTATTTAATGATCCAAAATCCTCTAGTATAATTGGACATGGTCATGGCTATTTTGTGGGTGGGACCATCCTTTTAGGGTGGTACATGAAGAGACCAGAACCAGAGGACTGATTGGGGCACCTTTCTCTTTCAGAAACTAAATATCATCCGTACAATTTCCTTTGGGATGAAGTTGCATGAAACTCATCTGATGTGTTTGAGAAAAAGGTATCTTAGTGACCATTTCATTGAGCATATTACCCATAGGTGACACTTTTAGGTGGAGGTATACCTGGACCAGACAGCAGTGAGAAAATATTCTCCCTATAACTATTACATTTGATCTTCATTCATTAGACCAACAAAACTTGACACCCCTATATGTGTTTGGTGTTTGAAAGACTCGTACGTCTTTCTACTTCTTTTATCTGAATGGGACTTGACACCACCATTGTTGAAAATATTTCAGAGAGATTTATTTTATTGATTTCACTATTATAGATATATTTAGGGATGTTCGTGGGTCTTTTCTTTTTTCTAGGGTGTCACTAGGTTTTTTGGACCCAAAATCCGACGGCCTAAAAGTCAAATTTTCTACATCTTGTTGTTGACTTTCCGACAACCTCAGTTTTTTTTTAACGTCGGTCCAAATTTGGATACATTCCGACGGCTCATACCTCATCGGTTAACTGACGCTAGACAAGGTCGAAACGCCGACGCCGAGCACAGCTGGGCAGGGATTCTATCCGATGTCTTTTGCTGTTGGACCTATAGCAAACTCGTCGAATATCTAAGTTTTTGCCATCGGGTATCCGACCACTCATCGGCTTGAAAATGGTTAAGCTTCGACGTCTTTTGTCGTCGGAGCTTGTTAGGATATTCCTATACTCCATCCTAGTCCCACCAGTATTTTGATCATTTACATTTTCAATCATGCATGCACCTTTAGGGTTTGCATGCATTCTAGGGTTTGCATGCATCCCAGTTATTAGTCCAGCACCTAGCCCTCAGTTATCCATCCCCCATGAGTTTCTCACTATTCAGTTTTAGCCCTCTAGTTTCTTAATGCGCCCTTCTTCCTTGATTTTAGGGAGCAACTCGCTCTTCTTCACCTACTAATCCAGTTGTCTTCAGTTTACACTCAGTTACACTCAGTTACACTTAGTTACACTTAGTTACACTCAGTTACAATTAGTTACACTCAGTTACACTCAGTTACACTTAGTTACACTAAGTTACACTCAGTTACACCTACCAGAGTTAGTTTGACTGATGGTTGACAGTTACTTTAGCATTGATGACTCCACTGATGATGATGAAGAATTCCAGTTGTGCTCCGATGATCATGAGGACACCTAGTTGTGCTCCGATGACACTCTATTGATCTTATGATCACTCTAAGAGGTTAATTCGAATTGCCACCCTAGGCATTCGAATCCTCTCTACCATTGTACTATTTATTTGTCCATATTGTGATTAATTAACTAGTGTGTGTGAAGTATTATTGCTTCTATCTGAGTTCTACTCTACCATATTATTATGTTGCTCATTATACTGTATTTTTCCCTCTTCTTCTATTTTCCTGCTTAATCATAATTACTCTTGTGAGGTATACATCATCTCTTAGATCTGCTGTGAGGATTTTCACATGGTATCAGAGCATGTTGAGAGTATTGTTTGTCTCCATTCTTGAGAGTTTTTTGCAGGTTATTACCAATATTTCGAGTGTAGTAGTTGCAGCAGTTTCTGCATCTTGCAGCAGCAGTAGTTGCAAATATTCTATGTTGTTTTTGCAAGTCTTCTACAGCTTCTATGTATTCATCAGGAACTACTCCTCTTGATCCACTCAACTATGATGAATGGAAACCAAGAATGATAGCAAACTTGAAGATCCATGATCTTTTTTATTGTTATTTTGAAAGAGAGTTCGAATCCCCTGAAGAGAAGATTGACTAGTTAAATAAAGGTGACATGCACTTTGAAGCAATAATGTTTTCTTTGTTTGCACGCCAGAGATTCCAATTCAAATACCGTGGTGTTGAAACTCCAAAGGAGTTATGGACTCCAAAAGAGATATGGGCTCACCTGGATGGAAAATTTGGCAGAGAGAATGAAGGACTTGGTCCCAACCCATTCGAAAGCAAACAAAGTGATGCATTCGCTCCTCTTGATGGTCTCTCAGATCATGCACCAGTATCATCTCATATTGAATTTGTTGACAAAGAACTTGCAGATTCTCCACTCATGCTCAAACTTTCTTCTCTTTCTGTGCCAACTCACACTCTAGATATTGCAGAAGGTCCTAAATCCTCTCTTGCACCAGAGTCTATTGGTTTGCATCATGATCACATGATTATTTCGGAGGTCAAAACAACTTTTGAAGGTAATGCATTCGCTCCTCTCCAGCTATCTCTTCTTTTATACTACTATATGATCATAATTCCATGCTTTTAGAAGGTCATTGAAGAATATGGCCATTGCCATTCGATTGGGATAATTTCTCATGCATCTACTTGTTTTGATCTCACCTCTCATGGTTCAAAGGAGATCTCAAGAAACCATGATTCAAGTCTTGTATCTAAATTGGGTTTTAAGCAATTACTGCTTGGGATAATTTCTCATGCATATGATAGTTTTGACCTCACCCCTACTAGTTCAAAGGAGATCTCAAGAAATTGTTTTTTAAGTCTTAAATCTGATTTTGATTTCAAGAAAACATGTAATAGTTATTTTTGGCATAATCTCACCCATAGTGGTTCGAAGGAGAAGACAAAAGACTATATTCACTTTCACAGATTTGATCCTACCTCAGCTAATTCGAATCACAGGTTCAAGGATCATTCTCATACTGTTGGATTTGTTCTCATCAAATTCGATCTGAAGAGAAAGTACAAGCACATGATTTTTTAGCATGATCCACTTCTTCCTAAGAAGAAGATACCTCCAGACATATGACCAAGCATCACACTTGCTTGAGTTTGGAGCATTTAATTTTTGCGTGTGCCTTATAGTCTATTTTTTGAGGAGGGGGTATGTTTCCCATGAAATTTTCCCACTTCCTTGGTTTATTGATTGTTATTATTCATTGTATTGGGTGACCTTTGGTCTTAGTTACCAGGGCCTAGGATGGATTAAGGGGGGGTGTTAGGATATTCCTATACTCCATCCTAGTCCCACCAGTATTTTGATCATTTACATTTTCAGTCATGCATGCACCTTTAGGGTTTGCATGCATTCTAGGGTTTGCATGCACTTTGCATGCATCCCAGTCATCATTCCAGCACCTAGCCCTCAGTTAGCCAGCCCCCAGGAGCTTCTCACTATTCAGTTTTAGCCCTCCAGTTGCTTAATGCACCCTTCTTCCTTGATTTTAGGGATCAACTTGCCCTTCTTCACCTACCAGTCCATTTGTCTTCAGTTTACACTCAGTTACACTTAATTACACTCATTTACACTCAGCTACACTTAGTTACAGTCAGTTACACTGAGTTACACTCAGTTACACCTACCAAAGTTAGTTTGACTAATGGTTGACAGTTACTTGAGCATTGATGACTCCACTGATGATGATGAAGACTTCCAGTTGTGCTCCGATGATCATGAGGACACCTAGTTGTGCTCTAATGACACTCTATTGATCTTATGATCACTCTGAGAGGCTAATTCGAATTTCCACGTTAGGAATTCGAATCCTCTCTACCATTGCACTATTTATTTGTCCATATTGTGATTAATTAACTAGTGTGTGTGAAGTATTATTGCTTCTATCTGAGTTCTACTGTACCATATTATTCTGTTGCTCATTATACTATATTGTTCACTCTTCTTCTATTTTCCTGCTTAATCATAATTACTCTTGTGAGGTATACATCATCTCTTAGATCTGTTGTGAGGATTTTCACAGAGCTATGGCATGGACGTCGGATATCTTCATATTTAGATTTAGATATCCGACGGCGTTAGGTAATTTAAAAAAAAATACACTATTAATTTGTCATTGTTTTTCCATATTGTGTGCCTAGTTCCACCTCTCTATATCAATGCATAAATCAACCTTTGCTTGGTTTCTGGTTCTAGATGCATGCCATTGAGTGTTGTTTAGAAATGAAGCCTTGTAGACAAGGGCTAGTATGTGGAAAATATATATTGATTCTTGATGGTTATCTCATTCACTCCTCGGTAGTCAATACACATTCACAAACATTCATCTTGCTTAAGCACTATGATGATAGGTAACCCATAAGGTGAAACACTGGGTTATATATATGACTCCTTTATCCAAGAGCTATTATAATTGCTTCTTCACATCATTGACTTCCAATAAAAATTGTTGATACAATCTGATATAGGGAAATGGAGATTCTGAAAACTGTTTGGTGGAAACTACAAAAGATTTGTAAGATGCTACTAATTTCACATGACATATCTCATTCAAATATATCTAGAGGATTTGAGACATATCTCATTGAAATATTCTCAAAGAGATTCCAAGGAATTTAAAGAGAAGGTTAAAGATATTGGTTCCAGTGCATCATTTACTTAGCCTTTCAAGTTGTGGAAACTCGAAATCAGTTATGATCAAGAGCAACCAAACATCACAACAAGCTCCAAGAAATTGTCAAAATTTAGATGACATGGGAGTGGGTTGTAGAAAGGAAACATCGTTGCCATTCATTGAGCTCCTCTCTATTTTGAGAATAATTTAATATTCTCTACTGAACAGGGCCAACCATGTGAAGGTGGAAGCTCTTATGCCCCCCCCCTCACATCACTCTCAATTACCCATACCCAATGCATGTACTTGAAAAAAAAATTACGTGCAAATTCATGCATATTTCATCATAAACAAACATCTACCATTTATTCAATAAAGGCTAAAATCCATTAAACCAATGTTTCATTCTATCAACACATTCATTCAATAAAAGATAACATTCAATGAACCATCCATTCATTCAATGAACACATTCATTCAATAAAAACTAACATTCAATAAAGATAACTGTTTACTACACTGAATCATTAAACCATCTCTTACCTTGATTTCAAGAGGTGGCTGTGAAGCCGAACAATCATAAAGCATTGTTTCATATATCTCTGATTTTCTCAAAACTCGAGAATGAAGATAAAGAGGATTTCCATGGTAATTTGTTCCAGCCAAACCTATCAAGTGTACTTTTAGGTCAGCAGTATTCTTGTCTCTAAACTGTAGCAGTTGTTTGGCCATTTTCACCCTGTAACATCTTAGAAGCAAATGTAACAAAGCCCTGAATGATCTTATTTGACCTTATCAATCAATTCCCATCGCCATTTCCTCTCATACGACATCCCACAACCATTTCTCTCGACACCCACTCTTGATCCATTCTGCATGCATTTCACTATGTAACCATCTCAGATTCTCACTGCATTTTCCCTCACTTAGTTTCTCAATTCAGTATGACCCACGCCTGACGTCCGAGGAGTGTTTCCATCGGTCCTGAGTTTCAGCCTGGCAACGGTGGGGATTCATGGTATTATGTTTCCCTTCGGCTGCAATATGGAAAACTCATAGTTCACTATGAAGGTTTGTATCCTTACAAACCTTCATAGTGAACTATGAGTTTTCCATATTGCAGCCGAAGGGAAACATAATACCATGAATCCCCACCGTTGCCAGGATGAAACTCAGGACCGATGGAAACACTCCTCGGACGTCACGCGTGGGTCATACTGAATTGAGAAACTAATTGAGGGAAAACGAAGTGAGAATCTGAGACGGTTGCATAGTGAAATTCATGCAGAATGAATCAAGAGTGGGTGGTGAAATAAATGGCGGTGGAACGTCAACTTTACGTATCCATTTATATGTTTTCTGCAAAACATAAGAAAAATGTGGAGTAAGTGAGAGACACGTAAAATCATAATTACTATACAAAACATATGAAAAGTTCTGTTCAAAAAATAATAAAGTACTTTGAATGATAAGTTAGGGCACACAGAAATATGAATAAGCTATAATTGAAATTTGAGGAATGACAATAGATAATAACAGTTAATAGAGTGTTGCAACCCAGTGCATACAAGCTGATAGTCTGCAAACAAAATGACAAAATAGTTTGCTAAGTTGTAATTTAAATTTGAGGAATGACATTAGCTACTAACAGTTATAGTGCTGCAACCCAGTGCATACAAGTTGGTTTCCATAAACAAAATAATTATCGCAACAATTATATTTGACTAAAAGATGTTAATTACCAGAACATATGAGTATGCGACAACAAATTGAGCAGTTGATGGACCCCAAATAAGCCTTCCAGCAATTGCCACAACCCAATAGAGATTCCTTCTACCCCAAATTCCCCTCAGCATTTCAATTCAACCTACACATATGTCCTTATTATTATGACAATTTTCCTTCACCATGTCCATTAGGAACATAAAATTTTCCAGAATCACTGACAAAGATGGAAGCCATATCAACTTAGAAAATGTTGGGAAGCTTGTGCATCTAATGTAGTTGGTCAGAAACTTAGAAGTGATGATGGTAAGAAAGGAATTATGGCTTCGTGGCATATATACCTTGTAGGTGTGATTGCAACCACTAATCAAGATGGCTGTCACAACCAATTTGTGTAGCTCGGGTCCTTTCCTATTTTGGATAGTTGACTTCAAGAATCCCAAAAATGAAATACTAGAGATGCATGAACACCAAAGGAGGGTGACAAATTTTTCGAAGCACTGTTGTTATTGTTTCTACGTGCTCTTGATAGACTACCTGTAGATCTTGATGCTTTGAAGACATGTATGGGTGGAAAATCTGTAAACCACTTGAAAAATCAGAAGCACCAGTAGATTCAGAGGAAGGCTAGGATCTTAGTTGATACTTGGAAGAAACATTTCGATGCACTAATGAAGAACAATGACACGGTCTGGATCAAGCTAGGGAGCATATTTCCCCTATAAGTAAGATACATGAAAAGTTGCTTATACTTATGGTGGCAAGCATGCAAGATATACTGAAGTTGTAAAAAAATCAACACCATTAAGTGATATGGATGATGGGGGTACGAATCTACTGGTAAATCTAGCAGCCACCGAAAATTCCAAGGACAAGCAAGTTCTTGTTGTTGTTAGTGAAAGAAGTGAAGGACCTTATTGTTTCCAAATTCCAAGGATAGGCAAGGAAGTGAAGGACCGTATTGTTTCCAAATAGAGTTCAGATGTTTCTAGCTATGACTTGTTGAATAAGATTCAGAAAATTGGAAGGCATGATCCTCAAAAAGACACACTTGATACCCCCTATAACCTTAGAAATAACCAATTAAGAGATAGTGACCTACATCTTATAACTTTCCTTCTTGTCTTCAATGGAATTTTTATGTCGAGTAAATTGCATGGTAGACTGGTTTGCATTTGTTTACAAAATGCACTCTACCAGAATTCTTATGTTTGGGCCTATTAACCTCCATTTTGTACCAGGATTACTACCATATTTGGGCCTATTACCCCCCTTTTGGTATGGGTGTCCACATGTGCTACTTATCATAGTCTTCAGACAATAAGATACAACACTTATGAGCATAATGGGAAATTCTGATTTGTGACAGTAGTGGGCCCTTTCATTATCAATCCCGTACAATCCAACAGTAATGAATATGGCCATACATTAAATCTGGGCATACTAGAAGGCATTCTGGAAAATTATACTGAGGATAAATGTCAGATGTGGGCATATTTGTATTCATTTGGAGTTGGTTGTGGCAATATTATCCCCAAGGAAGCCATTAAAGCATCATTTTTTAGGCCTGTATATGAAAGGGTATGTGCAACAGGTATGAGAACACTATGTGCACTATATTAGACCTGAATAGGGGCCCTAACCATTCAATAGTAAGGTCTCCTACAACACCCAGACTTGGATCAGCAGCCTACAGTTGCATAGTAGTCCTGTAACACCACATAGTGAGGTCTAAGCGCATCTTCTAGGAGTCAGATTTAAGATATGCTCACACAATAGAGGGATTTACCTCATTGTTTTGGAAGGTGCCAAATATTAGCAGTTACGCCTTATGCCAGCCGAGCCCAATCTTGTTTTAGAAGAATCATCGTTTGAGGTCTTATGCCAAGGGTTACGAGTTCAAAACCCTCAGAAAGATTTTCTAAACAGCAAGGAAAAATCATAAAGCTTAGCCTGCCATGAGATCTTCTCGGCCCAGCCATTCATTTAAACATTTATCAAAGGCTACACTACAGTATTGTAGTAATAAATTCTACCATTCCTTAAAACCCAAAAACCACTGACATTTAAGCATGCAAACGCAGACAGAGACATTGGTTGAGTGAATTAGAAATTGAAAGCAAATTATTACTCAAACATTTATTTACATTCCTCTTAGCATATCAATCTGCAGGTCACAGGGTCGAATCCCATTATCAATTTTCTGAGTAAATCGTGCAAACCCAAAAACGTGTCAATACATAGTTTTAAAGCTACAGATTCATCCTTTTAAACAATCTAGAAGTTGGACAGAGGCACCATCACCATCATACAAATCTAGGAGACCTTTTTAATTACCAAATCAACTGCATAAGGAAATAGAACAACGACATTACATGCAGGATGCAGACCTGGGCATCACCATACATTTTTCCATAGAAATCAAAACGCAGAGCTAAATATAACTAAGGATCATAGAGCGAAATACGCAGAGGCCCGTTTAACCCTGTCTATTTATTTCAACCACCAGACAATGCAGCAGTAAGAACTAGAATTTACACTTCTCATGCTTATAGTTAAACTAGTATTAGGGTTACGTTTTTCCCCTGTCAACACATTCTTCAATATTAGTCAAATAGCAACGATAGCCAAAACACCGAGGACAGAGAGATTATTAACCATACAAACTTCATAAAGAAAACGCAGAGGTTCCACACTGCTTTATACATGTTCAAGGTTCAATAGAAAAATGTAGGTCACTGTATCGATTCCCCGAAACCCCAAATTTACACAACAGGAGCTCATAACTCCTTGAAAGAGACTTACAGTTTCATATAACCACAAAATGGTCAACTATTACATTCATTAAATGGTCCATCCAAACAGCGACCTTCCAGGAACTGCAAGAAGTTTTAGTGAACCCAAAAGGGGATTCACGCAGTTCCTCCTAAACATCCATAAACAATACCACTCCATAAGAGGCGAGAGGAAAGGGTAAGGGTTGGAAAACCCTAAAATTACCAATTGCAACTCCAACGAAGTCGAGGGTATTGGGCATTAGTTAGGAAGCCACACATAGGAGGAAAGCCATCATTCACCTGTCAAGCAAATAAAAACATGAAGTTAAACCCAGAGATTTGATCGAAACTCTGATTTGAATGTAACAAAAAACAATTGCAATGAATTGAGATATACCTTACCTATTGTTTTCTTATTTGTGCAAATGGAACCCTCGAACTCCTTTGCGGCCTCCTCAACCTCCAGTATAACCTCCTCAACCTCCTCCACGACTATCTCAACCTCCTCCGCGACTGCATCGGTGACCTCTACGACCTCCTCAGTGATGGCCTCTGCGACCTCTAGTATTGGAAGTTCTTGTAGGGTGAGGTAAGTGAAATGTGTTCACGCGGGCTGGGAGGGAGGTAAGTTCTCAAGGGAGGTTAGTTTTGTTGATTATTGTTTTATGTTTTTTTTGTATATATATATATATATATATCTATATATTATAGTTAGTATTTATGTATTATTATTTATTTATTAATATAATATGTATGCAAATGTGTGTGTATAAAACCTAATATTCTAACATATAAAATTAGATGAAAAAGCAGGCCACAAAATATGGATGGATTGAAAGAGACATCTGTTCCGTAGGATTGTTGTTGATTTTGATGGGCAGTGGACTGAAAGAGAGAACATGACCGTTGGGAGTTGGGAGGCGCTACTAGTGTGATATCAGATCGTACTATATGAAAAGAACTATATGACTGTTCGGAGGTGCAGTGATCAGATTTGTTCATAATTACCATGAGATATTATTCATCACAGCAAACTCATCAATGTCATGTCAACATACAAATGGTCATAAGTGAGTACAACAATTTCATCATTTTTGTGCCTCCAAACGGTCACAATCAAACAAACTCATCAACGGGTGTGCATCCAAACGGTCATAAGTGTGTACAACAATTTCATCATCTTTTTGCATCCAAATGGTCACAATCACAATGTCTCTTTCGATCAGTTTCGACTCCTGAGTCCCTACATAGATTGTCACTATTTTCGAGCTTACTTGCTATCATGATAATCCTTGGAACTCATGATAGCAATCCAAATTTGACAAAAATCCGATTTTGATAAATGAGTTCCAAGGATTATATGAAAATTCGATTTGCATGGGAAACATGCGCCCTACCTTAGAAGCTTGGGACATAGACAAGAGGTTAACAAGGTTATGGAGTTGGACACTTGGCAACAAAAATTTAAATAATATTTTATATGGATTTCTACTACTGCCCCTCTCATTGGTTCATTGCCCCCATGGTGTTCACATGGAGATTTAACCCCAAGTGCACCTATTTAATATTTTATTATTCATTTCATTAATTAGAATATAATGCACTTACCCACTTACCATATATTTACGCTATATGGTCATATGCGCATAGGGGTATTACAAACAAAGTTATTAGCAAGACTACTTAGGGGTTTGAAGTAAGGTCGATCTTTTACCTATGCAAAGGAGTCCTTAACCAAAACACCAAACCAAGGTGTTTGGCAAGGTATGCATCCCATCGATTTTTTATTCTTCTAAACATAGTTAATCTATCCATTTAACAAGACCACTTAGGGGTTGGAACTCAATACCTTTTACTTGCGATATCCGATGCCATTAGATATCCAACCTCCACATGCTTAGGATTAGGTCAGATATCCTTATTAAAAATTGATCAATATTTCTAAGGGACGTCGAATATCCAAGGGACGCCGAATATCTAAGGTACGTCGGATATCCGATGGATCCTTCACTTATTTTTTAAAAAAATCATCAAATTTTGTAATTTTGAAGGTGAAATCCGACGACACAGACCTTTTCGTCGGATGTCGTTGGATTTTGGGGTCGACTCTTGTAGTGTGTTCTTTTAATGTTTCTTCTCTTTCACTATATTAGATATCTTTTTGCATGCACGTTCCACTTGTTATTTGGTTTATCACCATTTACAAGGTTGATATTATTTGATGGGATCATTTTTTACATTATCCTTGTGTTAGATATGCATAGTTGGATTTTTTTTCTTGGATCCCATCACCATAGATCCCCCGAGGTAGTCTCATAGGATTCATGGTCTCCCCCCTTTGTACAGCTTCTTAGGATGCACCATTGGCTCATTGATCTGCATTCTAGTTTGAAATCCATCACCTTCACTCGATTACTCTTCTAAGTCATCGGATTCTAGATCCTCATAGATCGAATCATCTTCGTCTCCCCATTCTTCTGGAACCATGGCTGGTAGCATCCCCACTTCTGGTGGTATCCCCATTTCCGTTGTTGAAAATGTCCCTCTTTTTAATGGAGAAACCATTGGTGGTGGTCCCTTTGGTATATCCACTACCGATTCCACTGTTAGTCCCTCTACCTCATATCCTATTGTGATTCTCCCATTCATGGTTAGTCTCAACCTCCCAAATTTGGCTAGACTAACCAATGATCCTATTCAACATGATCTTTCATGGCCTCAAATTCCTACCAAACTCCCATCAAACATCCCTAGGTTTGAAGGGAAAGTAGGTGAGGACCCCCAAAACAATATTATGTCCTTCTATTTATGGTGATCTTCCAATAACATTGTAGATGATTCCATTGGGTTATGTTTGTTTTAGAGGACCTTGATTGGAATTACTACCAAGTGGTACATTGAGTAACCCAATGGGATGCATCGCAACTTTGAGTCCCTAGCCTCCACTTTCATGAAGTTCTTCCAATTACATAACTGTTATGATGAGGGAGTTGAGATTTTTTTTTTCATGGCATCATACCTCATCTACCCATATTATGGATCAAATCCATGAGTGGAATCAATGCAAGAGTCTTTGTGATATTAATCTCAATGACCATATCTTCTTAGACTCATTTCTTAAATCTCTTCTCCCTACTATAGCTAAGGATTTTTCCTCTTAGCATATGCAAATCAAAGAAGAAGCTATCCTTAATGCTCAATAGTATGATCTTATTTATGCATATTGCATTCACCTATACATGATCATTCCTGACGCCCCTAGAAGTGAATCCACCCAGAAGGATCCTTCGGGGGCATCCCATTCCATCAATGGCATTATTAGTTCTGTTACATCCCTTCCAAATCCATACCCATATTACTCTTTTCCTTCAAGTGGTTAGTCATGTGGTAATCTCCCGAGTATTAAGTGTCATCATCAAGGAACTATGCCTACACCATATTATCCTCTAATCCCTCTTGCTCATGCTCACATGTGTTAGGAATATTGAGAATATGGGAAAATCATACAATAATACAAAACATGAATAACATGAGTTATTCTATCCTTATATATAACCAAGTAACAAATAACATGAATACAAATGGAGATAAGAGAATAGACAAGAGAACACCAGATATACGTGGTGGAACCCTAAATGGGGAAATATATTCGTATTGCTCGAAATATTTCCAACATTACAACTTGAGCTCCACTCCACATATGTTATCCCAGAGACTTACAAAGATAATCACAATGATACAATGCTTTCCAACATGATGCCCAAAGGATCCTCATCACCTCTATTATATATCAGGAGGTATAGAAGACTAACATCCCAATATTACATGTGGGATAAATGATTTTCCACCTATTTATCACATGAAAGGTAAAATCAACATTTTTCTCCATTATAAATGTGGGATAACTCAATATTATAATATTAAGATTTATTTTGTTTGATTTTTCCTTCCAATGCTAGTTATTACATCTTACAACGTGGACCAACCATCATTACAAATCTAATTATTAAATTACACATTCCAACAACATGCAGGAATGAGTACCTCTTACTCGAGTTCTCTTACAATCACACATGTAGTACTATATTGTGTGGTGCCGCTTCTACCAAGCACGTGGCTCCTCCAACCATGAACCCTTATTATCCTTTTCTTATCCCACTATCATCTCCTCTAGTGCAGCCACATCTTATGGATCCCCCTTTGTTGGGTGTGGCCCAATTCGACCACTTTTTGGAAAGACAATTTTCCTAGAGCAAGGCTCCAGCGCAACGATTATTTTTGGCAGCAAAGTACAAGCGAAGCGAGGTCCAGCAGCGACCTATTTTGGGTAAGCCACTCAACAGAATCCTGGGAGAAGGGTGAAGAGCGGTGCGAAATTAGAGGAAAGCGACCTGTCGCCTTAGTACAACAAAGTACTGAGACAGCAAGAGAGGCGAAAACCATTAGAAGTTAAGCGGTGAACTAACAACGACAGATGAAGCAGAACGACAAAAAGGGATGCGCTAGTATGAGGTCAGATCCGTGCAGTCAGAACTGCGGCTGTTAGAAGATGCGTCAGAGCCAGAAACAGCGCAGAAAGGCGGCCGAAGGCAAGCGAAGCAGATGTCGACTACAACAGGCTGGGTTAGCGGGGTCACCATGCCATTTTGGGGGTATTTTTGGTACTATAGGGTTTTTGGCCCGCAAACATTGTAAAGACATGACCTTCGGGCACGATCTATAAAAGGGTCAATTTTGTAAGGGAAGGGTTGGTCTTCATTGGTCATTTTATTGATCTTATGTTGGTCATTTTTTATCTTAGTTTTGTATTGTAAGAACAAGAAGAGAGAAAGAGGCTTTGCAATTGTGTGTGCAGAGACCCATTGTAGAGAGAAGGGTCCGTAGCTGAGTGCGCAGAGTGGAACTGTTGACCCTTCCCATTAATATAAACAATATTTCCCATGGACGTAGCTCCCATCCTAGGGGTGAACCATGTAAATACTTGTGTTGTGTGATTGAATATGTGCGATTACTTATGTTTATGTTCATGTTTATGTATGTTCATTTTTTTATATGTATTTTCACATGTATGGATGATGAGAATAATATGTTAAGTATCAAACATGTATAACTGAATGTACAAGTAATTCTGAACACATTGAATGTATAAGTTGTATGGGTAAACACTAATTCAATGAAGTTTGTAATATGTGTGATTCCTTAGAAGCACAGTCCTAGAGTTGCGTTGTTGTATTGTATTGCATTCTATTCAGTTCTGAAGTGCGTAGTCTCGTATGTGCGCAGTAATCACCAAGTATATGCGAAGTTGGAAGAACTTCTCTTGCACCAGCTTCATAACCGTGCATCACATAATTAAAGAAACCTGCTTCTCTAATCCCCCATAACTCTGCCTTGGGTGACAGCTCATCCTGTTCGCAGGTTGTTTTTGAAAGGGTCGGTGGAGAAGTGGCATTGTTGGACCCATCATTGTGCAGAACCTGGGTCAGTACAATAAAGTTAAAGAACGAAGTAGTAAGCTAACAAATGGTTTCGTATCCGCGCTTGAACTGGTGATGTGCTCTGATAATTGGACTCCCAAGAGGACATAGATACAGAACTGGGTAACTAAGATAGAGAACGAGTTTGCGAAGAAAGAAAACAGGCATCCGCGCTTGTCTATAGTATAGTGGTTACAGAGGTATCTTTTGTCTGACATACACGAAATCTTCTTTGCATCATTCAGCAATGAGCTACACGAGTGGATATCGAGGCTCGCAGAACGGAATTATTTTTTTCAAGGTGGAGAACCTATATTGTGGACTCCATAAATGATTCAGAGACTTAAAGCAGTGGATAGCTCAATCTGAAGAGCAGTAGACTTCTGGCTAGATAGTGTACTAGAGGGATACGTTACAGAATTTGATGTGGACACTCTGAAGTCTTATAACGCAGCAGAGGAAGAGTTCTTCAATGGATTCAGAGGTAAGTACCTGAAAAACCTCAGTCTATACATTAAAATGTTGTTAGCATATAAAGGTGTCTTACGAATGTAATAAGATTCCTAGAAATTTCGATCTGTAATGTTCAGTAATATAGATAGTGACACGGAGGAAAATATTTATACATTACGAAGTGGTAAAAGATACAAGTATAGTATCGAGAAGAGTTCCGATGAACCCGAACCTCGTACCTCTCTAGAAACTAAGTTAGGATGTAATAGCGACTCATATCAGGATAAGACTAATAGTGAAGCATAGCCTATAGTAACTACCTATCAGCCTATTACTCCGCAGAAACCTCCAGTTGACGACATAAATACTACTAACCCACAGAACAACAGTAGTAGTAACACCGCAGGATCAAGTACTTAGAACATTCGAAGTAGTAGTTCACCTAAGACATCATAGAACACTACGCCTCCTAGAAGAAGAATGACATATGACATTAAGCTTCCTATATTTAGAGGAATTGGTCTTGAGGACCCAGAGAAACATTGGTTTCTTTGTGAATCCGTATGGAATGTTAAACAAGTACATGATGATGCTATTAGACAAGCACAGTTAGTTACCACATTTAGGGACAAAGTGTTAACATGGTTTATGAAGTACTCTGTTGGAAAGAATAGGACTCTAGTGGATATCAGACTTGCGCTCATCAGAGAGTTTAAAAAACCTAAGTTAGAATCAGAGTGTATCACAGAGCTGAAAGAAATTAAGCAAAAACCGAGTGAGACAGTACGGGAATTTGATCAAAAGTTCAAAGTGTTGCTAGATCAAGTGAGCTTTGACATAGCACCACAACAGTACCAAGAATGGTTCATAGCTGCATTGTTTCCACTTATCAAGTTACCATTGATGAAACAAAAAGTTACTTTGTAGACAGAGGCCCTAGAAATTGCAATGAAACTAGAAGTTTCACCTATAGGAGAGACTAGCGCAAGAATGGTTCAGATACAGACCCAGCTAGCAAATTTGATAGTACAATTGCAAGATATGAAGAAAGGAAAAGAAACTAGATAAAAGGTTTGGTGTACAAAGTGTAAATGAGAAGTACACCCTAAAGAACATTGTCTGGATTTAGAGATTACATCGTTAGCGGAGCACCAAACCCATTGAATCAACTGCAAGGACCATGGTGTGAAATTTTTCGATGTAGAGGCCATCGGCCAAAAGACTGTTACCTAATTCAGAAGTATGTGCAAACACTAAATAACCTGTACTACACATTCTGTAAGTTAGTTGGCCATGATGATAGCAACTGTAGAGCATATGACCTTATGGTAGAAATAAAAAATGATGTCTATAGAGTTCAAGGAGAAACGTAGAACAATAATGAAAATGCACAGTATGACCAAGGCACGTACAGAGGACGTGGCAGATCCCGAGGAAGGGGCCGAAACACTGGACATGGATGAGGAAGAGGTTAGATTGTGTGTTATAATTGTGCTCAACCAGGACATCTAGCTAGAGACTACACGAACCCTTGCAGTACTTGTAAATACTGTAAATCATTTGAGCATGCCATTGAGGTATGTCATGCTTTGAAAGCAAAAATGCAAGAGAGAAGACCAGAAGTAAAGAATCAGAACATACAGATGATCGCAGCTGAAAAACGGAATACATATTGCAACATTAATGCTGTGATGCGAAGTGGAGCCACCACAGGAGGATATCAAAGAACTGAAGCTTCGACTTCTGAGAATCACCAAGCTAGACATAATCCTACTGAAGAGGCTTGGATAAGAAAAGAAACTGGAAAAACACTTGATTTCAACCTGAATAAAGAAAAATAAGTCTTCATGGAAGCAAGAGAAACCTTCAAAGAGCCAGAACCATTAACTCCAAGAATCAAGTTGCGAAGTGAGACTATGCATGTTATGGATATGCCATCTTCATACGATCGATCATGTACTGCAACAGACCCAGTGAGTCCTATTACGCAACTTCTATAGAGCTGCCTAAACTTTTTAGAGCATGAGTATTCCCTAAGAGAACTACAGAGCCTACTGAGTCATTATGAGCAGCGTAATATGGTGAATGAAGCACACAAAGTGTTTCATAATATTAAGAATCATAAAAGAACCGGAAGAGAAATGAGACTAACTGCACAGATTAGAGAATTTGAAATGGACGATATTATCCTCGACTTAGGCTCAGAAGTAAATGTCTTGACAAAGTAGACATGGGAACAAATGGGGAAGCCAAAGTTATCATGGTCAGCCATATAGTTGAGACTAGGTAATCTGCAAAAGGTTCTAATATTTGGGAGATTATCTAATGTCCTCGTTGACATTGATGGAGTGAGAAGTCACGCAGACTTCGAGGTTATTGATATTATAGATGATAGCAATCCATATCCTGCACTATTGGGGATGGATTGGGAAATTGATAACCTTGCAATTATCAACCTGAAAAAGAAGTAGATGATATTCAAAGGAATAGATATCAGGGTCATCGCACCTTTAGACCCCGCACAAGGACCTAGATACACTGAACCAATAAGAGAAGAATGCCGAGATCAAGATCTGGATCATATTTACAAGATGACAGTGAATCGGGAATATTAGGTCAACCCAATGGATGATGGAACATTGAGTTGGCGATGTGACAGTTCTTGCATATTAGAATCAGATGCAGGAGTGGAGAACTGGCAGAGCATAATGCATGAAGTATCTGCAAGGAGATGTGTGCAACTCACTAAATCACTGCGCTGGATCGGAACAAAGGTAATTCCAATACCTACTTATGATGGTTTGAGTAATATTCATGCATTTTTTCAAGAATATCTTATATCAGTTTCAGATGAAAATAAGTTAACAACATTGGATATAGCACTACACGCTATACCTGCCAGATGGCGGGCTACACATAAGCAAAATCTAACCACATGGGAAGAATGTAAACACATGATGAAGATCATATTTCTAGAATATGTTGAACTTGTACAAGAGAAATATAATGGACAAACTGATCCTAGAGATCACATAGACCTTTGCAGGAAAGCATGGACACATGTACCACAAGCAGAATGGGTCCATCGGTTTGTACACACATTGGAGCAAATTTCTAAGAACTGGTACACAGAAACACAACTTTGCAGAGGAACAGTAGAATGGTCCATCATGACTCAAAACTTCCAAGCAACTTTCAGTTTTGAGGATGACTGTCCAAGTATAAATGAGGCACTATAGATCATCAAAAATAAGGTATTCAACCTCACACCAGAACCTATGTATCAACAACCATAATGGGAAAGACAGCTAGAACATGCCTTGGGATGTTACCACTTCGCTTTGGATGAAGATGAAGAGGAAAGCGAAGATGACGACCCGCGCAATGTTAACATACCTGAGTCAGAAGGAGAGTGCGAAGTAGAAGGACCTCCATTGGAAATTCCAGATCTGAGTAATCCTGTGAAAACTCGAAAAGTGAACATTGGAACTACTGAAGAACCGAAGTTCACGTGTATAGGTGATTACTGGGATGAGGAGACAGTTGCGCAGATAACAGATTTACTCCCTGAATATGAAGACTTATTTCCTACGAAGTTTTCCGAAATGAAAGGCATTTTGGGCAACTTCGAAGCACGAGGGCTTCACTCAATAAACCGCTATCATAGCACGTTCGTTCCTGGCATATGAAACAATACCCCTAATTTCACTAAATATTGGAAAATACCTTCCAAAATCGTTTTTTTTTTACCCCCTCCCAATATGCCTTCCCAATTTTAAAAAACCCCTATTTTCACTAGATATTGTATGTATCAATTTTTTCATTAACATTTTTTATACCCCTTTATATTTCTACCTAGTATATTGATATGATACCCCTCTTATGACCCCACATGCATTCTACAATGCACCTTGCTTCTTTCGATGTATATTGTGGATGCACATTACTTCACACACAATGCAATTACTCAACCACATATCATTATGATTTGCAACATCTAATGGTCTAATGAAGAGATAGGAGATCACTTCTTGTATGTCACTAGAGCTAATGCACATAGTACAACATTTAGATTGCATGTTGCAGTTCCCCAATCGTTGACTAATCCTATTGTGGGCTAGGTATCCAAGCCCCTAGGGCCTGTAACAAGCTATAGGAGGTTGACTAAACCTCTTAAGGTCTGTAATAGGCACGAGTGGTTGGGTATTCAAGCCCCTAAGGCCTATCGAGGGCCTATAACAGGCCCTGGAGGCTTAGAGCCTCCCAAGGCTATTGGTAACAACTAGCTGAGTGCTATTGGTAACAATTGGCTGTCAATGACCACTGTCTCTCGACTATGATTGACTAGAAACCCTCTTCACCACGAAACCCCTGGCCTCAAGCATGACTCAAGACGCGATTTGCCTACGTACCGGTAAGCCCGATCCTTGCCTCAACCCGATTTCTCATCCAGCTGTGATCCTGCCATCTCCATTTGGTAGATATTTGTTAGCCTGCCCATATAAAAAAGACCCCAAAGTATTTTTGTATTGTTACATTAAATAAAAAAAACCCTTTGCCCCTTAATATATAAGAAATATAATTGTTAGGTTTTCATGATTATTTAATACCCCAATATGAATGAACGTGGTATTATATTGCCTTCTAGTGAAGCCCCCGTGGAATAAAGCGATAATCGTTCTGAACAAGGCCTCAGACGGGTTGATTAACTGCTGAATCTGAAGGTGTCCAACATCTGTAGGGACTCAATGACTCTGAGTCAACTCTGAGGAGTATATGTAAGTGTATACTCGAGGGAGTATAAAACTGGGGTACATCTGAATATTGTCACCATGCGCAACCTGGATATCTATAGAAAAAATGTAACTGGTTGTTTCCATAGGTAGACTCTCAAATGTGGAAGAGTCAGGTGGTATCCGGGGTCTTCAACAAATAACTGAACGGACCAATACCCTATGCGAGTCTCAACGATGCGAGCAAGGTGTTGAAGTCGAGCATGTGAGAAACAACCATTTGGAGAGGCACTGAGGACTCTTCTTGAAATGATTTGTAGGCACTCTTCTGGGGGGGGACGAGCTGATGGGTGCTGTCGAGGGATTCTCAGGGTGACATACTGCAGAATACTCTAAACTAAGACGACCAAAATGGGGAAGCTGCCATATGAGTAGACGTGATCTATTGTGGCGCCGAGGAGCACCATTGGGTCCTTCTTCGTAGTTTTAATGAGCTCCAAGAAGGGATAAAAGTGTGCTCTGAAATGGTACTGTCCTATGGATTTTGTGAGCTTAGGACTGTTCGTGCTCATGGGTGCTTTCATTTTTAAGGAGTCTGAAAACGATAAGAAGACTCTACAGTGGTTGTGAGTACCGTCCTATGGGTTTTTACGAGCCCAGGATGGTGATTGCTCGTCGTTGCTTTCATGTTTAGAGAGTCTGAAAGTGGTAAGTGGACTCCATTGGTGTTATTTTTCGTAAGTTAGTCTCCAAGGCCCGAAAAAGCATAAAATGATGCAAATGGAGAACTCTTATAGCCGATGTGACTAGAGTATTCCTTTTTCGTAATTAGTCTACAAGGTCCGGAAAAGGAGTAAACTTATACCATGTAGACACCCTTTCAGATACATTTAGCAAGCATGAAACGAAGCAAGGTTGCTCGACGATCTTTTCATTGTTTTAGGAGTCAGAAAAGAGCTTAACAGAAACTCCCTAAGTGCCTTTCTCGTAAAAGGGATTGCTCGGCCAGAAAAAAGGGGTAAAACTATACCGAACAAAAAGGGATTGATGAGAGTGAGAAAAGTTCTCAAGCATCGTCATGAGTGCGGAATACGGAATCCGGTGACATAAAGATTGTCAAAAAGGGGCAATGGCCAATGTGGCACGTGAACCGAGGTGATGAGTGGCATTTTGAAAAAATGCCCAAAAATTATGGGGTGAGAGCGAGAAATGATCTCAAGCGTCATCACGAGCACGAAAAACTGAATCCGGTGATATAAGACTTGTTAAAAACGGAGAACGACCGATGTGGCATGCAAACTGAGGCAACGAGGGGGCATGGGAAAAATGCTCGAAAAATTTCGGCGTGAGAGTGAGAAATGATCTCAAACGTCATCACGAGCGTGGAAAACTGAATCCGACGATATAAGACTTGTTAAAAATAGAGAACAGCCGATGTGGCACGCAAACTGAGGCAACGAAGGGGAATGGGAAAAATGCCCAAAAAATCTGGTCATGAGAGCGAGAAATGATCTCAAGAGTCATCACGAGTGTGGAAAACTGAATCCGGCGATATAAGACTCGTAAAAAATAGAGAACAACCGATGTGGCATGCAAACCGAGGAGACGAGGGCATGAAAAAATGGTCAAAAAATGGACCTGGTGAAAATAGGAAAAGGAAAGGACTATCATGAAGTTCTCGCTGTCCTGATTCCAACGGTTTGAGGAACGAACGTCGTATGATACCGCAATGGTTGTTTGAAAAATGGTGAAATTTCTATAAATAGGGTGTGGGGCCCATATGACGTGTCATTGTTACGTGTGAGTTTGGCAGAGCAATCAGAGCTCTTTCTTGATTTCCGAGAGATTTGACCATTGGTTTTCGATTCCGCGAGTTTCAGGTAACCCTATTCGCCTTAGCCTTTTTAATTATGTCTTTTTTGGTTAGCGACGGGCCCCCGAAGGCCGCGAAATTCCATGTTGGCCTTCCAACATGGAATATCACGGGTTTCGCGTCCTTTTCCGTGATGAACATCATGGGTTTGGGGCTGACAGTCGCGATGTTCATCGCGGCTGTTGGGATGAAAGTCACGATGTTCATTGCGACTATGGGGTTGATAGTCGCGATGTTCATCGTGACTGTGTGGTCAATACCCGCGATGTTCATCGCGGGTTCCTGGATGAAAGTCACGATGATCGTTGGGGTTTTTGATGGAAAAGCCGCGATGGAATTTTTTGAATTTTTTTTTTCTGGTTCTAAAAAATTTCTTTGTTTTTTGGCAGGATGTTGAGGAGACCATTGGTGTCATGGCGAGAGTAGGAGATGGAGGAGGATTTGATGATTCGGATTCAGACCAATCAGGGGGTCCGGTAGGCGCTAGCTGTGAGTGGGCTCCTGAAGTTCGCTCAGATTCCACCAATGCGTTCAGTAGGACCACTACTGAACAAATTGGTGAGTCTTTGGGTCCCTGCAAAGGGTGCTTTTATTGTTGGTGGTGAGAGGTTAGATATCACCCTTACTGATGTATACTTTCTTACCAGGTTACCTCGCTTAGGGGAGGTGCGGGATCTTCTGCCGAGGATCTCAACAGGTGTGGATATCGAGGATCTCCTGCAGAACTTCTGTGTTGCTGGGGCGATTGTGCAGAACAACGCTTTGAGCTTGAGATCTTTGCGGGAGTGGGACATGCGGGCTGTTGGGGCTTGTGTTCTGCGTGTGTTGGGTGCCATGGAGCCACATCGTTTGTCGAGGGGACAAACGATGATGGTGGATTCTGTGCTGAGGGGTACCTACTATGCATGGGGTCAGATGTTTTTTGCTAGTGTCCGGAGAGATCTGGACAAGGTCAGTCAGGAGGGGGGAGAGTTTTGATATGCCTCCTTTTTCTGTTGTTTCTTCTTTGAGTGGGTACCGACTTTGCGGCCATGGGTGCCGGTTCGAGACGAGTTGGTGAGCGAGCCGCGCATGGTGCAGTGGGGGCAGATGATGCCCCGTGGTGGTGGCGGTATCCGCGGGTTCTTTTCACAGGATATGTATGAGCAATGGGAGCAGATCCCCCTGCTGATTGATGACTATCCATATGCCGGTATGGATTATCGAGGAGATCCGGAGATGCCTCGAGCCCAGGGACAGGCCTGGGGTTTAGATGGTATATTTTTGTGTTTTTTTCTCTACTATATCATGTGTTTTAGATGTGTTTGTTATGATTATAGTTAGATATTTATATGATGGTTCACTTGCATGATTGTGCAGATGTTGGTCCTGTACCACTGGCCGACCATGTGGTTCGTAGGGAATGGGTGATGGTGGTCATTCCACCTCCTGTAGCGATACCGCCTCCTCATGCTCTAGGAGTTGGGGCTCGCGGTCGAGGAGCTCGGCCTCGAGCTGATGCCATGGAGGGTGTCCGAGAGACACTAGACATGATCCTGGCAGGGTTTCCAGAGGATGGGTGGAGGGATCCGAATCGGGACATCATCGAGCGTTGTTTCGATGCACCTCATGAGTGGCGCTCGATCTTGCTCAAAGCAGCATTGTTGGCGGCTGAGTGGAGGGATGGGGCTCGGCATGAACCGGCAGGGCCGGTGGAGGGGAGGATTCATTTGTGAGATGATCCAGCGGGGCCGGCAGAGAGGAGAGTTTGGGCATGATCCAGCGGGGCCAGCGGAGGTGGTGCCAGAGGAGCCCGGAGACCATGATGATTAGATGATCTTGTGCCTGCCCCCAAATGCTGATGAGCATATGGGGAAGTACGTTTTTGTACGGCTGATCTATTTTTGTATATTGGGTGCTGAGGGCACCTATGACATGTTTGACTATATTATGATGTATATATATATATATGTGATTTTGCATATAGTCGTGTATGCACATGGATGCATTTATTGTCTTTTTGCTTGCCTGTGGGGGCATGTTTGATTTTCTGTATACCCGTGGAGGCACATGTTATGCACGTGGATGCAACATTTTGATTTTTGTATATGCCCATGGAGGCACATGTTATGCACGTGGATGCATTTTTTTTTTTTTTAATTTTTATATATGCCCGTGGAGGAACATGTTATGCACGTGGATGCATTTTTGTTTAAGCCCGTGGAGGCACATGTTATGCACGTGGATGCATTTTTGTTTAAGCCCGTGGAGGTACATTTGTGTTTACTATATGGTTTGGTTGGTGTGCCAGTCAAGAATGTTGTTAGCCATATGGTCTGCTACTCTGTTGAGATTCCTTGGGACATGTGTGAATGAAATGGATTCAAATTGTCGAACCATTTGTTTAGTGCGCAATAATTTTTTGAAAAGACAAGGATCGCATACCTAGTAATCATTGTTGAGCTGGGAAAAAAGGAGTTGTGAGTCCAAGAAAACGTTAAGGTGACTTATGTTCATTTGGAGAGATGCAGCCAGGAGACCGGTCACGGCATCGTATTCAGCTTGGTTGTTGGTGGCGGCACCTATACACACTCCATCGATGTGGATCAACTCATGTGAAGGGGAATATATTACCCAAGCTGCAGAGGCCAGATTGGGGGACCAATGGCTTGCACCATCAGCGAAACCAACGTAGCAGAGTGGAACAGGATCCATCTGTGGTCATGCAGAGAAAACAAATATTTAGGTTTTTTGAATTTTTTGTGAAAAACAAAATAGGACTGTACAATAATGGACAGTGGTGTCCATCAGATTTTTTATGGGTAAAATCGCTTGAGGTACAACCCGTTGCGTGGGTTGCGTAGGGGGTTTCCTTCTGAATCGGTCAGAATGTATGCCCCCTGTCTGAGGCAAGTGTGTATAATGTATGGGCCTTGCCACATGGACACAAGCTTTCCTTTTCCAGTTTTGTCATGAGCTTGATCATAGGCGAGGACAAGGTCCCCTTAAGTAAAAGTTCTTGTGTGGACATGTTTGTCGTAACTCAGTTTGGATCGGTTCTTGGATGCTTCCATGGTTTGGAGGGCTGTGCGCCGATCTTCATCGGGTTGCTCCAAGAGTAGTAAGCGTTTCTCAATTGGGGAAGTGTTTGGTAGGAGTTCAATGGCCATATGTAGGGCTGGAATCTGGCATTCAATGGGGAGGATGGATTCAACACCATGAACTAGATGGAAAGGGGTAAAACCAGTGGTGGTTTTGGTTGACGTACGGTATGCCCATAGTGCTGGGAAGAGCATGTGGTGCCAATTTGATTTGTGTTTGTCCACAGTGCGCTGGAGGATGGTCTTCAAAATTTTATTAATTGCTTCGACTTGGCCATTTCCTTGGGGGTAGTAGGCGGAGGAGAAATGGTGTTCAAATTTCAGTAAGGTTGATAATTCTCTCCAAACGGCATCTTCGAAGTGAGAGCCGTGGTCTGAGACGAGTTGCTTTGGCACTCCAAAATGAGTGATAACATGGTCGAGGAAAAAATGTGCTGCAGTGTCGGCTTTGCAATTGTAAGTCGGCATGGCTTTCGCCCACTTGGTGAAATAATCTATGGCCACAATAATGTGTTTATGACCGTCGGCTGATGTGCGATTACAATCAAGGAAGTCGATGGCCCATTTGCAGAATTGTCCGACAGTGATGACTGGATGAAGGGGAGCGGGTGGGGTTCTTGCCTTGGGGGCAAAAAGTTGGCAGTTTTGACAATGTTTGACTGCGGTGATGAAATCAGTAAATAATGAAGGCCAAAAGTAACCTGCGCGGATGATCTTTTGGGCGGTGGCCATGCTGGAGAAGTGGCCTCCGCAGGCACCGCTATGGCAATCATTAAGGACTTGTTCTGCCTCATTATGAGATAGGTAGCGTCGTAAGATGGTATCGACGCCGCATCGATAAAGTACATCGCCTAATAGTAGGTATCGAGGGGCGTGGTGTCGTATACAATGGCGTCCGTCACAATCAATGTGGGGTTGAAATTTTTGTGTGCGGAGGTAGATTAAGATGTCGACGTACCATGGGTTGTCAGAAGAAATGATGAAAATGTGAACGTCAATGAGATCCGTTTGGATAGCGGGTGATGACGAAAAGGATGGGAGATCTGTGATGAGTTGAGCGAGTGATAGGGCCTTGGTGCTCTTTGGGGTTTTGAAAGTTAGGTCATATTCTTGCAGGATAATCACCCATTTAGCTACGCGGCCTTGAAGGAGGCGGCGTGTCAAGAGGTAAACCATTGGATTGGAATTGGCTACAACCGTGGTGTGGCTCAGGAGAATGTAATGTCGCAGCTTTTGTACTGAAGAGACGACGGCGAGGGCCATCTTTTCTTCATGTGGGTAGTGGAGGGGTGGGCCTGACAAGGTCTGGCTCACATAGTAGATGACATGCTCTTGGAGAGCAGTATCTTCTTGCACAAGAACTCCAGATACGGCATGTTCGGATGCTGAAACATAGATGGTGAAATCTTTTGTGAAATCTGGAGGAGAGATCAACGAGGCGTTTGTGAGTGCTTTCTTTAAGTCGGTGAAAGCTGTCTCTACTTGTTGGTACCATATCAAACGGGTATGTAGACGTAGTAGTCATAGGAAACCATGGACCATTGTGGCATAGTCAGGGATAAAGTGACGGAGGAAGTTGGACCTCCCTTGAAGGCTTTGAAGTTGTCTTAATGTACGGGGTGACGGTAATTCTACAATGGCTTGGACTTTCAAGGGGTCTACAGTGATGCCTTTTTATGAAATAACGAACCCCAGCAAGCAACCTGATGTAACGCAAAAGACACACTTGAGAGGGTTCAAGCGGATGTTGTATTTTCGACAACGCAAGAAAACTTCTCGAAGGTTGTCTAAATGGTCAGATCGCTTCCTGGATCGAGCGGTGAGGTCGTCTAGATAAACTTTTATGATTCTGTGTAGATCGTGGAAGCAATAAGTCATGGTGCATTGGAAAGTGGCTCCAGCATTCTTAAGACAGAAAGGCATGATGCGATAGGCGAAGGTGCCCCATGGAGTAGTGAAAGATGTCTTGTATTGATCTTCTTTACGGATTTTGATTTGGTTAGATTCAGAGAAATCGTCCATAAAAGAAAGGACCTCATGTCCTGCACATTCATCGATTAGTTGGTCAATGAAAGGTGTGGGGAAGTTGTCATTGGGACAAGCGAGGTTGAGGTCTCGAAAATCAGTACAAACGCGTATGGTGCCCACTTTTTTGTTTTACTAGTACTGGGTTTGAAACCCAGGTGGTGTAGGCAATAGGATATATGAATCCTGCTTTTTCGAGTTTTTCAATCTCAGCCTTAACAGCTGGGAGCTTGGATGGGTGAATTAGTCGTTGTTTCTGTCAGACAGGAGGCACATTGGGCCAAGTTTCGATGTGATGTTCCACAATTTTGGGATCGAGGCCAGGCATCTCGGTGTCAGACCAGGCGAAGACATCACGAAACTCTTGGAAGAGTTTCTTATATGCCTGAGTTTCTGCTTGAGTGCATGATGCGCCTAGCGAGATGAGCTCAGGTTTTCCAGGTGTGGTGGAAATGTCGATTTGTATAATAGGGGAAATGTTGGACATGTTCCCTTCTTCGAAGGCATCTGGTGCTGGGATGGGGTCTTTGAACCAATCAACCTTAGTTGGTAGGAAATCTTTCGATTCGACTCATAGAGGATGTAGACGCCTCAGGGAGGAAGTATGAGCGATGATGCATATCGTCCCAAGGGTAGTCCAGTGCAGTGAGTGTTTCTAGAATTTGCTCATCAGTATGAAAGTAATCAGACCATAAATCAATGGGTTCTGGTTTGTATGTGGTTGAAATCATATAGATGGTATTGATTTCTTCTGAAGAAGATGATTTCGGAGGGTAGATCTCCTCGATGAGGGGAGGAGATATCTCTAAGTCGGCATTGTTCATCTCGTGCAAGGCTGCTCTATAATCTGGGAGATCAGGGTAGTGGTGTGAATAATGGCCATAAATGCCGCATATCGCACAAGGGTGGTTAGTGTGGAGCATTTTTTCACGAGGTTGAGGAGGTGGCTCAAGTCTTACCACTAGAATTCTGGTGTCATCATCCAACATATTCATGTGTTCTTGGAGTGCAGGTAATTGTGGACATTGATGAGTGGCATGGCCTACGTCGTCACACAATGAGCACTTAGGGGGAATGCGAATAGTTGGTGGGTTTTTAGCTACCTTGGGGGTTGCTGGGGGGGTGCAAGTTATGAGTACAGTGTTATAAGTTGGTGGGCCTCTACCCCCTATGTTCCGTAATGGAGGCGGGGCGTTTCTGGATGTTGATGCCGTAGTCACTATTGGGGGTGGTCTATTTTGCAGATGAACGACCGGAGGGGGTTGGTGGTGGGTAGTAGGGATAGGTTGTACCGGTTGTAAAATAACAGTCGGAGTCGGCGGGGGGCTCGGAGCAGGTAAGTACCATATCGGTAGCCCTAATGTTAAGCCAGGAAGGTTGAGTGTAGCCATTACTGGCGAACTGACAACTCCGAAAAATGGGAACAAGAACGGGATAGTATGAATTGGCATTGTGCCAATATGAGTAGGCACTGTGGGTGTTTTTGGTAGTGACGAAGGCTGCTATGTGGTGTGCAATAGGGTGCACAAATCTGATGTTTTTGTTATCGGTAAAGGTGGTGAGATCGATGGAAATGTGGAAGTCATAGGTGACTCGGTGTAGATTCTAGGACCAATTGATGACACAAATGATGTTGGTGCGGTTTGAATGGTTTGTTCAATCATTGGTAGCACATTTTGAGGAGCTGCGGGGGCATTAGGATCATAATATGTGAGTTGATCAATCTTCATAACACGTCCTTCATGTGGGAACATCATGAGGCGAAAAATAGATGAAGCCACTGCTTTCATTTTGTACATATAGGTACGTCCAAGAAGGAGGTTGTAGTCGAGCTGGGCATTGATCACTTCAATGTTGATAAGAACTAATTTGCCGCCTAGTTCTACGGGTACGTTCGCTAAGAGGCCTTGTGGTTGAGCTGAGCGTCCATCGTAAGCTCGTAATGCCATGGTGGATGGTTGTAAAGTGAGGGAGCCAAGTTTCTGCCACACAAGGGTGGACATAACGCAGGTTGAAGCTCCTTCATCGATGATGCATCGATGCACAACAAGGTTTCGAATGTTTACTGATACTTGGAAAGCCAAATTTGATGGCAATCGAGGTTCGACTTGGTCTAAGTCGAAAGCCATCATGTGTGTGTCGTCAGGGTCTACTCCTCCGATGGCGGATAGTAGTAGTTTTCGTTGTGCAGGGCATGTTTTCAGTACCTCTAAAGCAGACATAGCAGCGGGGGATTGTGCTAGGTCTTGTACGACGTTATAATTGGATGCTGCGCGAGCATTAGGATTGTTGTTAATCCTTCGCAAAGGGATGCGAGGGATTTTAGGTCCTCCGTCCAACGACATATTTTGTATGCGTAGTGGTTGATTTGGTGGAAGGGAGGTGGATGCGTCAGTGGGAGGAGTTTCTGGGGGAGGGCCGTACTGATTCCTGCGAGTTTGGAGGTTAATGTCATTGGATGACATCATTAATAAATGGTGTGTGCCTGGATCCGTATGCTGATAATTAGTTGCGGCATAGGTGATTTGCTGCTGGGGTGCAGCAGATCCTTGTGGGGGATCCATAGGGCGAGTATTTACTACTCTCTGGTTTGGAAATGGGTTTTGTAATATCATGGGTTGCGGTTGATTAAGTGGAGCTGGCTGTCCAGTGTGGCCCTGGCGTTGGGCATTGTCATCCCAAAGTTTATGTGCTTTCTCTAAATGGGGGCAGTTATGAGTGTAGTGTCCATAGACTCCACATATAGAATATGGATGGTTTGTTCTCAGGTTATTTTTTTTGGGCTGCTTGGGATGACGATCAGGATTCTGGTTGGGAGGAGCAGCATTGTTATTATTTGGAGGATTGGCAGGTGGTGGACCTTGATTATGTTGTTGGTGGTTGCTACGATTATGTCCTCTTCCACGGTTTTGTTGTCCACCCTAGTTGCATTGGTTGTTTTGATGTTGGGGCTGATTGTGTTGTGTGTACACTTGCCCTTGAGTAGTGGGAGGATTTTGGGGTGCCGCAGGTGTGGGAGCAGGTTGTGGTGGATAATAAATTGGTGGGGCTGGAGGTGGTCCAGTTGCCTGATGGGGTTGTTGGTAACCTTGAGCTATTGGATGTATTGGGTTAGCTGGTGTAGCTTACTGTGGGTAATACATTGGTTGTGCCGGTAAATGAATTGGGTTCTGGGTGGCCGGTTGATTATAGTATGTGGGTGGTACATATGTCAATGGAACTTTCCCATAGTAATGTTGTGGACAAGAGGGTCCATGAGTGTGATGAGTCTGATTCGTTGGAGCGTATGAAGTTGTTGCTCCAGAATCAGATGTAGCCCTAGAGAGGTCTAGGGAATTTATGGTGCTCACCATGCTAAAAGGTTTATTTTGTGTCGTGACTTGGCCGATAATACCGTCAGCGGCATGTGATCCCCCCGGAGCGTCACCGCATGAAGAATCGCTTCATGGGGCGTCTGGTATGATGGTGTAGAGATAGCCTGATTGGGCATAAATCAGGTCGAATTGTTGAGCTTTTAAGATAGCTTCTTCCTCTGACTGGGGTCGTTCGGAAGCTACGTCTTTGGCTATGAGGGGTAGGAGTGATTTAAGAAACCAGTCCAAAAATATACGGTCATCCAGTTTTATCTTATAGAGGCTACAACGCTTGCGCCACTCATGGATATGGTCGGTGATGTGGGTAGCTGTGTTTTGTCTGCAAGACAATAGTATTTCAACTTCTGCATCATAGCATACAGGTCACTGAAAAAACTAAAGGAAAGTGGAGGCGAGAGACGTAAATGTATGGTGGGTCCCATGTGATTGTTCGATGTACCACTTGGCTGCAGAGCCAGTGAACATTCATTGCAACAGTCTCAGTTTAATGGAGTCATCCACTATGGAGTTAGATGAACACCATAGGTGAAATGACATTATATGGTTTTGGGGATCCTCCCCAAGTTTTCCCTCAAACTTGGGGATGTCCGAGGGGAGCTTTGTAGGCATGGGTGGCCATGTAGGGTTGTGCCTGATAGGATCGTTGGTTAGCCTGGCTAGGTCTGGTAAGTTTAGACTAGCCATGTAAGGTAAACTAGCAGATGGGTGTGGCGTAATGACTGGGACATAACTATTAATGGTGGCATTATGTAGTGGTCTAGTAACCCCTAAGGGTATGCTAGGTATTGAAGGTATGTGTCCTCCAACCGTTGTGGTTTGGGATGGGCCAGCGCACCCAAGTGCAACATGGGTTACAAAGGGGTTAGGAATAGTGCCAGGAATTCCTGGGATCTCGGTTGTGGTAATGAGAGGTGGTGTGATTCCTATGTTTGGCATACCCATAATAGGAGATAGTCCTGTGTTGGGCATACCTAAAGGTGGAGTGTCCCCTATATTAGGCATGCCTAATGGGGTTGTTGTTACCATGGATGGCACAGTAGTAGAAGGGTTTGTGGATGTATCTCCAATAGTACTGGTGAAAAGTGGGTCGTATTGTGATCCAGCCATGAGGTTGGTGGGTGATATTTCAGTAGGGTTTTCGGATTCAACCTCAGAATCAGATGTGAAGTGAGGCGTGTCAGAATTGAATGACTGTGTGTTTGGTCGATGACGTGTCGATTCAAGGGATAAGGCTCTACGTCGGTGACGTGTAGAGCCAAGTATATCGAAGTGAGGGGGTTCACCCTGAAGACGACGAGATCGTCTTAAATTCTCAATGGTGAGAAATATTTTTTAAAAATTTCAGTGTAAGGCGGTGATGTAAAAAACTCGAAACCCTAATGCAACAATGAGTGCAAGAGGGGAGTGGAAAAATAAAGGCTCTCAGGCCAACAACCAACCTCAAAAAGCACTTATTATAGCAGCTGTGCTATAATAAGTGGAGGGATGCAACAAAATTGGTCAGAATACCAAAAGTCAAACAGTTTCTAGAAAAAAGGGGTGTTACTAGACCAAAGGTGGGTAATGTATCATGCAAACACCTAACTAGAAGTATTGTGAGTCAACAAACGATATCCTCTGCAAGGTGATGAAATCCAAGTCAGACAATATAGAGTGTTGAAACGGCTAGATATCCCCCTACTGGGAGGGATACCGGCTAGACAATCGTAAAGAGTGGCAACTAGGATACCCCGTTCATGACACGTTCGGTTGGGTGAATCTGCAGTTTGGTTCTATCGCTACTGTACACCCTCTTGGGTGTACACCGAGAACTTTGAAAGGTATCCTTCGGTTACTGAATGGATTGCGGTATTCCACTCAGACTTTCAGAACCAATCTGGCTACTTCAACCCTCCTAAGGGAGAGGCCTTCCCAATAAATTGGTTGATAACCGTGTCAAAATTATAAGGTATTTTGGTACCGTAGAGGAAAACCACTATGTCTCAAATGTAATAATTGAGGGGTGTTATTGGAACACCTATCCCCTTAATTCTACCTAATTACAAAATTCTTTTAAGTGCTCCCCAAGTGGGGTTAAAAGTTTGTTGAGTTTAAGGTAAATTTTAAGGCTCAGTTTAAATTATGTCGCAGAGTGGGTGCAAGTGTGGTATTTAAACTGAAATTGATTTGCCTCGCTTGGGCAATTGATTACAAATGAAAGAAAAGATGCTTCCAGTTTTGCAAAAAATAAAGGCGTTTTTGAAATGTAAATGCTTGAAAAAACTATTCAAAAATAATGGATCTTTGAAATAATTTGAAGGAAAGCAAATAACATAAATATTTCAAGAAATAAATGGATCTCTTAAAAGTTGCTTGGGCAAAGTATTGAGCAAATAAACAGTAAAACCTTGATCTAAATAAAATGCAGAAAATCTCTCTTTCAATTACTGAAAATTTTTAAAAAGACTTTTAATGGAGCATTATAAATAGTAAAAGATTTAATATGGCTGTAAAGATGCAGAAAAATTAATGTTGTATAATATGCTAAATGGGTAGAAAATACAGCAAAAACTATTTTCAAAAAATTGGCTGAATTCAAAAGAATTGCATCGTGGGTTTTGGGAGAATAGCTGCGATGTGCAGCGTGGGTTTCGGTCGCACAGTCGCGATGTGCAGCGTGGGTTTCGGTCACACAGTCGCGATGTGCAGCGCGGGTTTCGGTCGCGAAGCCGCGATGTGCAGCACGGGTTTCAGTCACACAGTCGCGATGTGCAGCGCGACAAATGGCCATGAAGCCGTGATGTGCAGCGCGTAAAAAGGCCGTGAAGCCACAGCGCGCCGCGCGGAAAAAAGCTGCGAGGTCGCGATGAGCCATGCGATTGTCGGGCAAAAAGTCATGAGGCGAAAGCTGAAAAACAGACGCCGAAAAATGAACCCCAAAATGGAAATTTTAGGCTATTAATGGCAATAGAAAGGGCCAAGATCTAGCACAGCAATGGATCTGCTGTCTAGGATGGCAGATCTATGAATTAAAATGATTAAAACTAAGAAAAACTAAGATCTAAGAATTCGAAGCCAGTGGAGTCGCCAAAAACTGTTGGCTTGGTTTTGCAACCAAGCTTTGTGCAATGGGCACCTATCAACAATGTGATCGCAGTTTCAATATTGAAAGTGAAAACAACTATAAACTAAATCTAAATCTAAACTAGCATGTGCATATAACAAATAATTTTTTTTAAAACGATTCAAGAACAAGAAATAAAATAATGAGTATTTTGTATTAAGATACCTCAAATGGTGAGGATTTGTGTTGAGTAACTCCCAAGGTGAGTAGCTCCAAGCTCCAAAGGTCTCTTCTCCAAGATGCTGAAAATGGCCAAAAGTCTCATGAGAGATTTTGACAGCGTGAGGATAGGATGATGGATGGATGGAAAGTGAGGAGCCCCTACCACCTTTTTATAGTTTTTGGTGGTGGAGAATACCATTATGGTTTTGAGGAAACCAATGGTATTGACCAACATGGTTTAGGTACCTTTTCCCTCCTTTTTCCTTTTTTGAATATTTTGAATATTTTTATTCCCTTTTTAATTTTTTTGGGAATTCTTGACCCTTTTTGAGGGTTTTTTTTATGCTTTTTGAGGAAAAATATTCATTTTGAGGGGAAAATGGGGGTGTATTATGGTCTTTTGGTGACCTTTTGATGGCTTTAGAGACTCAAATGGTGGAAAAGTGGACAAATGGGTCATGTGAATAAGGGAATGAGCTAGTGAGCACTTTTTGGGTGTTAACAGAGGGGTTCTGAAGTGCGTGATAATTTAGTTCACTTAATTTTTTTATGTGGGTTTTGTGATGTAATTTTGCACTGTCTATGCTATGGTTTTTTTCTATACTCTATTGTATTGATGAATGATCATTAAGTTGTTGAATTGAGTCTATAGTAATGGATTGTAGTCAATTTTTGCTAGTAATATAATACAACGATTGTCCTAGATTTACCTTACATAGTTTATGGATGAATGAATGTATGTTGATCGCTTAGTAAGATAAGAGATGCTTGTTAACATGTTAATGTTAAACTGACATGTCTAAGTAAGTAATGAATACACCGCTGAAGAAAGATAATCTATCCCGCCTTGTGCATCCCTAATTAAAGTCTCTGAAATTTCATATGCACGTCTCGAGTGAGACCTTACTCTGCTCATAGAGTATTGAAAATGTTGATGCATGTAGGGTTTTTTTGGTCACCTATGTCGAACCGTAGGTCTGACTCAACCAACCAGCAAACAACTTGGAAGCTGTCCACTTCCAATTTTAAGTTCTCTACTTGGACTCACATACACCCCTTTAGATTAAGGGGGGGGGGGATGTTGGAAACCTAATCCTTTTGGTTTAGGAAATATTGGAGAAATTTGAAGAGTCATGAAGATTCCAAGGGATAGCTTGGAAGATGAAACCAAGTGTCACTTGAAATTGTATTGAAATGTATAGGTTATCTTAGTGAAAAAGATGCAATTCACACCTACGTCTTTTTTCCTTTCGGGTTGTTCAGCAAGGAAAGTATAGTCATATATAGCCATGATACAAATTTTGTCGATCTAGTTAAAAATCTATGTCTAAATTGGAAATAATGTAAGAAAAGGACATTTGGATAATGCCAATGTAAACCTAACCTATTGACTTAATTGGTAACCTATCTATATCCATTTTATAAATATTATTAAGTAGGACAAGATAATTTGTTAATGTCAATGAAAAATTGTTTCGCTGATTGGAAACCAATGTATATAATCTCTCTATCATCTCTCTTAAAATAGGAAGTGGTGTCAAAGGATTACAAATTGTTTAGAAAACTATTGCTCTTAACGGCATTGAAAGGTCCCAATTCTTTCTACTTCTTATCATAAAGATTATTTTGATTAAAATTGTTTGTACTTAAAAATAGAGGTGTTTGGTCTCTCTTGAACGAGAAACTAGAGTTCTAAAAGTGTTAAAAAAGAGTTGAGGGTGAGGAAATTTCTAAATGTATATAATATCTAGACTTGTTTTGATGTACACTATTAAAGATATCATGGTGTACATTCATTTTTTTTCTTTTTTCTTTTTAATTTTTCGTCTCAATATAATAACATGCATGCTCGCGATTTTCCTAAAAATGTGGATTGAAGGGTAAATCAAAAAGTTGAAAATTGTTTTTTAAATATGTATTTTTATGTAATTGGTATAAATTTACAATTTCAGAAAGAATCTAGATTGAATAATATAAAGCAAAAGGTTGAAAAATTATTTTTATTATTTTTAAAAATTTTAATATAAAATTTAATAATTTTTTTATATTATTATCGTTTTTAATAATAATTTTTTTCTCAACTCCTAAATCATTATTTTTAATTATAGTCTTTTTCTCAACTCCCCAATCATTTAGTCAAGATATGTAATTTTAATTTTATTTTTATTAATAATAGTCTTTTTCTCAACTCCTTAATCATTTAGTCAAGATATGTAATTTTGATTTTATTTTTGTTAATAAAACATTATTATTTCAAATTTAGTTTTATATAAAAAGTTTGAAGATAACAATACTAAATAGTGGTCAGCATTTTCCAAAGCTTAAAAGTAGCTAACTATGAGGTTGAATCCATTTGGTGATGATATAAAAAGTTCTAAGATAACAATACTAAATAGTGGTCAACATTTTCCAAAGCTTAAAAGTAGTTACCTATGAGCTGAATCTTGAAATTTAGCTTTATTAACATTTTTTAAGACAGAGTATATATATCTATGTAGAATTTAACATTATTATGAAAAATAAAATAAAAAACTTATTATTCATTCCCACCAACGATTACATTCAAAACATGACCGTTGAAAGGTACGATTAAAATAAAAAGCTTGAAAATAGAGAAGACGTAGACAAATTGTTTAACCACATAAATACGTATGTAATGAAATCTCACGTCTGTTTTGTTTAACCACATAAATACGTATGTAATGAAATCTTCCATTTACATCACAATCAAAAATTCATAATCAAAGTCCCTATCAAAATTTCTCTTCTTCCCCTTCGAATTATAACTAGACGACGACTCAGAAGAAACATATTGATGACGTATGCAATTAGGGCATATTGAAACTGATATATATATATAAAACAAAGAAATTACACAACCCTATTTTCTACATCCTTCAACCCCACTGTCATGACCACCGGCGGTGGGGACTATATTCACGCCACTGCAATTACCGCCACCCAGGGTTCATGCCAAAATAATGGCGGAATATCAACATTAGAAAGTACTAACTCTGTATATTTATTGTTTTAATTATTGATATAACAAGTAATGTCTTTGAATGTTCTTCATATTTATTATTTTAATTTGTGATATAACGAGATCCAAAGGTGATAATGTCTTTGAGCGTTCACTAGAATGCTTACTATGTTTTGATTACTAAACTTTGGTTATAATGCTTAGTATTTTAGAAACTTGGTTTCCTCACATATGACCAACAGTTTTAAGTAATACTTAAAATAGAATAGAGTAAAGAGAGTTAAAGTAAAGTAGCTATACTGGTGTGAAGTTGCATTTAAAATACTCATGTATAGTCATTACATCTAATTTATAGTTGCAATACAATTAATTTCTTATTAATGACAATCCGTAAATTACTAGCCACTTCCAGTTATTATGTTATAGTCGAGTTGACTAGGTCAACTTTGGTTGATTTCCCATTTAGCATTGGTCATTTCATTTACTTTCCATCGACCAATTGTTTTCCTTCGACCAAACAACTATTCTGGTTGGTCGGCCAACCAGACTTCCATAATGTGTCTCCTATGACTCCACTCGACATAGACCAGTTTACTATCAACTTTACTAGTCGATTTACATGCAAAGAATATAACATTCCCAATTCTCGAAGGGATTACTTCTAATTCTCGTGAAATTATCTCCTCCCACCATATGGAGAAATGATTGAAGAAAGGCCACTTGGTTATCATTGCTCAATTCAATGCCATCCAAGTCATGGAAAGACCAGCATAGGATAATCACACTGACATGCATTAGGTTATCTCCCAATATCAATAGATTTTTTATGCACCAAAGTGTTTTCCCTCACCCCGTGGGGAACATGACCATAGTATACAATTAATACCAGGTAGTTAATCTCCCAATGAAATCCATTATCACCGCCCTTTTGCATAGAATAGTGAGAGTAAATAAACCATTCAAAAATTATTGGAGGCTAGCATCATTCATCCTAGCACAAGCCCTTATTCCTCGTTGATGGTTATGGTCCTCAAAAAGGAAAGAGCTCGGCACATGTGTCTTAATTTTTGGGCTCTCAACAAATTAACCATCAAAGATAAATTCCCTATAATTCCTCTCATTGATGATCTCATAGATGTGTTGCATAGGGACACATTCTACATTAAACATGGCCTTCAGCTGGGCCACCATCAAATCCAAATGAAAGACGAGGACATACCCAAGGCATTCTTTTGTACTCATGAGGGCCATTATGAGTTCGTAGTCATTCCCTTCAACTTATGAAATACCCCATCCACTATTCAAATTCTCATTAATAAGATCTTTCATCCTTCCCTAAGCTATTTTTTTCTTAGTTTCCTTTGATGATATCTTAGTCTACATCCCCACTTGGGAAATCCACTTCAAGCATATTTCTCATGCCTTGAAATTATTACACAATCACCATTTATTTGTGAAACACTCCAAATATGCTTTTGAAGAAAATGAGGCTAAATATTTGGATGATATTATGAGTCGGGATAGTGTAAGTGTGGACCACAATAAAGTGGAAGCTATGAAGAACTTGCCCAACTCCAAAACTCTTAATAGCTTGAGGGGGTTACTTGAACATTTAAGGTACTAGAATAAGTTTATGAAAAAGTATGGTAATATTGTAGTTCCTCTTACATCATTGCTAAAAAATAATGGTTTCTACTGGAACAAGGTAGTGGAGCAATCCTTCTCCACCCTAAAGGATTATATGTGCACTACACATGTTTTATCCATGTTGTATTTCACTAACACTTTTTTCTTGGAATGTGATGCCTCGAGTTATTTCCTAAGAGTGGTATTGATCCAAGATGAGTGTCCATTAGCCTTCACCAGTTAAGAATCTATTTGAGCATAATTACTTGGGTAGGTGCACGTGTGAAAAACAAATGATGGCTATCCTTCATACTGTTTAGACATGGAAACCATATTTAATTGGAGGCATTTACAAATCAAGACAAGCCATCATAGTCTCAAGTATTTCCTGTAATAATGGTTATCCTCACAAAGAAGCATAAAAGGGTCATGAAAATGTTGGGGAATGATTATGAGATCATATATAAGAAGGGTCATGACAATTTAGAGGAAAATTCTTTGTCTGATAAATTCGAGGAAGAGGGTTCCTTCTTTGCATTGTCTTTGCAAGTTGGAACATGGATCAAAAAGTAGTTCAGTAAAGGATGGCCCAAGACACAGTGTAGCAACTCATCCAATAGTTATAGGAAGGCTCAAACCCTCTACTCGGGAGTATACATGGAACCAAAATACCTTGCGGTATCAGGAGCACATTTTTCTCACCTCGGATTCGACCTTAAAATGATGAATATTAGAGGAGTTACATTCATCACCCATGCATGACACATGTGTTTTCATAAAACCTATAAACAAATGAATCCCTCATATTTTTGGAAAGGTATGAAAAAATATATCCACAATGTTTTTATAGCCGATGAATCATGCCAACAATATACGGGTGAAATATTGAAGTCACTTGATGCTTTGCAGCCACTTCCAATTCCAACCATCTAGATGGCCATCTCTATGGATTTTATCATGGGGTTTACTAAGGCAGGAAATACAATAGTTATTATGGTCCTAGTAGACCACCTAACAAAATATGCTCACTTTTGTTCCTTACTACACCCTTTTACACCATCCTTTGTGTCACAGTTATTTAGGGATCAAATTTTTAAGATCCATGGCATGCCAACTTTTGTTGTATCAAATTGGGACCCCATCTCCATGGCCAAATTTTGGCAGGAGTTGTTGAGACATTAGGGTACCTAGTTGAATCAGAACACATCCTATCACACCCAAATGGATGGTCAAGCAAAATCGGTCAATAAATGGTTGGAAACCTACTTGTGATTCTTTACGGTCAACAAGACACATCACTAGGCCCAATGGCTTCCTCTAGTCGAATGTTGGTATAATACGACTTATCATGGATCCATCAAGAAGATGCCATATGAAGTATTATATGGTCAAAATCGCTTATATGTGATTTATTATTTTACAGGAACCTACATGGTTTAGGCAGTGGATGACACCACACTAGAGTAGCTATTCTTTGCACACTTAAAGAATATATTTCTATGGCTCATATTGGATTGAAACAATAGGTATATCAACATCGCTCCTAGCACTTGTTTGAAGTAGGAGATGAGGTATTTCATCCCATCAAACCTTATAAACAAACATCTCTCAAGTATTATCTTCACCAAAAGCTTGATCCAAAGTTATATGGACCATACACAATCCCCCAATGCATTGGAAAGGTGTGTTACAATATCACTATATGATTCATCTAGTATTTCATGTCTCTTCACTCAAAAAAGTGGTGGATTCTAATTGTAAAGTGTAGACCATATTACTAGAATTGGACAAGGAAGGTTCTATATGGCTCCAACCAACAACAATCTTGGCTTGTAGGTGCACAATAAAAGAATTTTTGATCTAGCGGAAAGATATGATGCCACAAGATGTCATCTGGTACCATTAGAGATTTTACAACAATTTTTGCACCTTCAATATTGAGGTCAAAGATGCTTTTAAAGGAGGGGGAAATGTTAGGGTTTTAACTTAACCTCCTTACTTTAGAATTTAGTTAAGTAATGTATATGGTTATCTCTTTTGAATAAATTCGAGTAGTTAGTAGTCAACAATCAATGTACAAAGGGTTTCTCTATCAATTAAGGCCAACTAGGAAGTTGGTGCTTATTAATTATTCGACCATATACTCGGTTTTGGACCTTGGAAGCCTATTTAAAGGGATATAAGGATATGGATGTTTTTGTACATATATTATTGTATTAGATCTCTACTCAATTGAAAGTTCACACAACCTTAAGAGGTGTCTGAACACTACCTTATTTGAATATCATAATATAAGATCCTTTTTTCTACTGCATTTTTATTGCTATTTCTCTATGTTCTCTTAATTTGCAATATAATATTAGAATATTGTCATTGATTATCTATGTTTATCTTATGACCACACTAATTCGTTGCGATTAAGTACACCACAAAGATGATGTTTATTGACTAAAATATCCTACAAATGAGATATCATACACTAGACTACCTTACATTGAGCATATATGAGTACTAGTAGTTTGAATCCCCACATTAGTGGCTTGAGATATTAGTAAGTCTTATTAGGGTAGACTAGTGCACCTTAGCTAAGGGTATTTGAACCAGGCACTTGGTAACATTGGACTAGCCAAATGTCCACTAACTTTGAAAACAATCAATTGAACTAACACCTTGAACAAAACCTAAACTTATATGATTGATATATAAATTAATAAGTAAAATTGTAAGATAGTTTTTTTTGTTTTTTTGCTAGTAATGTCTTTGCATACAATAAACACAACTAAAAACATAACTAAAACAATTAGCATGCCTAATGAACATAACGGAAAGAACTAAAATATTAGAATCCTTTTGAACATGTCATTTAATATTTATAACGCGGAAATTATTTTTCCATCTCTCAATAGTCTTTGAGCAATGAACACTTTACTTGCTTAATTCTCTTACACCCAAGCTTGCATGGTAGATGGTAAATGCTCTTGTATCTTGGAGCAACGGGTCGTTCATTATTATAGGTTATATGCTATATAGTTTGAATGAAATCCTTGAATGCATTTTTCATGATCCAATTTGTTTTCATTTATAATACCTTGTGTCATCCATTCATTCTTTTATGTTTTAGAGTTATCAAAACAAGGGTTGATTTAGTAAGTAATATGATGAGATATAGAAAAATAGATTAGGGGAATGCATTTTTCATGATCCAATTTGTTTTCATTTATAATACCTTGTGTCATCCATTCTTTTATGTTTTAGAGTTATCAAAACAAGGGTTGATTTAGTAAGTAATATGATAAGATATAAAAAAATATATTAAGGGAATTTTGGGCAATATTTTGGAGTAATTTAATTTTGATAGCACATTGAAAGAGTCTATGGTCATAATATTTTACCAATGACATACAAATTTGGCATGCCATGTAGTAAAGTACATTGCGTTATATCTTGACGATGTTCATCCTAACTGATTCGGCCTTCATGTGCCAACGATTTTTTTAGATAAATTTCAGTTTGGTTTGGAAACTTTTGCATACTAGTATTTTCAGTCATGTGTAGACTATTATACTTCTAATTAACCATATATATCATTATAGTCAGTTAATTAAATTTTTATTATAATTTCTTTTTAATATGAGTATTAAAGTTTTGCATTTTTTTAAAGGATTGTTAAGCAAGAAAAGTGTTTAAGGATTGTTAAGGAAGAAAAGTGTAAGAGTTGTGTCAATATAAGCATATTAGGCCAATTCGGACCCTTAATATATCCCTCTTTTTAAAGGTTGATAGTGATACATGTAGAAAAATGGTAATTATGTAATTTGTCAACGTAAGTTTTTTGGTCTATTTGGTAACTTTTGTATAGCTTTTTCCTGAAGATTTAAGGAAATATAGGAAAATGATAATAGGGTAGTGACAATGTAAATATATTGGGCTAGTTGGAAACCCATGTATATCTATTTAGTAAGGGTTGTTACGTAGGAACGTATAATTTGTTAATGTAATTGTAAACTTTTTGGGTTAGTTGGAAAACAATATATATCCTATAGATATAATGTTTTCATTGTTGTATTTCATTTCTTTCTCCCCACTCTTGCTATCTACCCATTTCTATGTATATCCCACATCCCCACTCTCTCTCTTTCTCTTAGATCCCCCTATCTCTCTCCCTAATCCCCCCTCTCTCTTACCCTAAACCCTAACCACTCTCTCTCTCCCCACCCCCTTGTGTCTCATCTATTTGTCTCCCAAACCCCTTCTCTCTTCGTATCTACCCAAACCCTAGAATTTCCCTCTCCCCCTCTCCCCCTAAGCCTATCCCTCTATAACCCCACCTCTCAGGTCCCATCTCTCTCTACGACCGCCCCCCCCCCCGCCGCTCTCTTCCTCTCTACCCAATGCCCCCCTCCCTCTCTTGCTAAACCTCCTCCTCCTCCTCCTCCCCCCATCTCTCTCTCCCCACCTTTGCCTACCCCCCTCCCCTCTCTCTCTCCTCCTTTCCCTAACACCCCCTCCCTCTTTATGTTAACCCCACCTCCCCCTCTCTCTCTCAACCACCCATCTCTCCCTATACTGTCGTGAAGGTTAACCTAACATATTAATAAGATTAACAAATTGAGATAGCTTAGTACCTAGGGAAGAAAATCATCATGGAGTGACCATATCTCACGATTAGGTCATTAATCTATTAGTTGGTGGTTTAAAGATATTGGATACAAACTAAAAATCAAAACCAGTACTAAAAATGACTTTTCTACACGGATCGGAAGGAGAGAAATTCACAGAAGGGACCTCTTCCAGCTTCTTCACGAACTTAGTAGTAGGAATAGAGGCCGCCTTGGGAGAGGAGGACTGGACGAGGGCCTTGAACGCCTGAAGCTCGTCGTGGGCATCCATACCGCCGACGGCTTCAACCGGCAGCAAAAAGAAAGAAAGATGGCGCGCAAGAGAAGAGGCGGGCTGCAGAGGACGGACGGTAGCAGCAGAGCGATGGGCAGAGCTCGGACGAGCCGTCTGCAGCAAAACGATGGGCAGAGCTCCGTCATATTTTTTTAAATTTCCAAATTATAATTGTATATATTCAAGCTACAAATTATCTAAAATCTATTAATGTACACCATCATATGTACATATTGTTTATAAAGTGAACAGATTTTAAAATACATTTATATTAAACTATAATTTATATTCCCCAAACTTAAAATGCTATGCCAAGTGATGATTTAGTTTAAGTTTATAATTCATTCACATAGAATGTAATTTTATAATACACTCAGAATTAGAACGAGTTTGAGAATATAACTCTTGAATCAAGGCACGGAATTATGTGCATGAAAAAAAATGGAGAACTAAACTATGTAGTCATAAAGGCACAGAACTAATGACAGTGAAAAATAGAGTTTCCCAGCAGTAAATTACAAAGACTCATTGTTTTAATTAAATTCTACAGCAATTTTAACAAGAATGAAAAGAGAAAGAAATTTATTTAATTTATATTAAAATGAGATTTCAGAATCAATGCTTTAACTGAAATTAAATAAAACTACAAATTCATTTCTACACTATCTATCAAAATTAAATAAAAAATACTGAAAATAAAATAGCAATACCATCTACAGATGACCAATCCTGAACATCTATACAATAATTTCCGGAAATGATATCTGTTTATTAAAAAGAAACTAGGTTCTAGGATGATAAGTTTGATTTACAGACTAAAATCTACCCCTGCACGGTGGAAGCTCTCATCCTTCAATAGGGAATGAGGCTAACAACGGATTCTGCTCATGAGATGGTCAGTCGAATCTTCCTCTTCTTATCCTTCTGTTGGCTGCTTTTAGTCTTACGACTGAATTGTTAATATTTGGCATCGATTCTAGTAAAAAAAGATTTATACAAAAATAATAGTTTAGAAAAATTAACCATATCTTCTAATTTAAAATCGCATTTCACTCAAACAAGCTAATTCATTCGTAACCTACGCAAATCAAATTACTCATTTAGTATTTTATTGCAAATATTGTTACTTACTATTTGTTTCATTAATCAAAATTTTCAATATTATAAATTTCCTTGCTTGGCAATAAAAACAACGCCGCAAGTTTAATAATAACGTTGGCAAGAAACAATAGAATAAGTTTACCAAGGATTAATGAGCAACGTGCTGTAAAAACATTTAGCATGTAGACGAAGAGTAAAACAAAATTCCGATGAGACGTGGAGTCCATATGCAAACATTACATTTCATCTATGAGCATCTTTATACTAAAACCCCTTATCCCAATTTGTCAATTTTGAAATGCCACCGAGGATTTTATAATACGTGTATGACATTATAAGCCTCCCGCTTTACTCATTTCATTCGTTCTTTGCCAATACAAACTACTTATGTAAAAAAAAGAGTTATTTATTGGAAAGGGAGTAAAACTCCACTCTAAATTCAAGAAAATTAAATTGACAAAGTTGTACATAATGTGAATATGTTAAAAATATAAGACTAAATATAATTAATGATATTAATTTTATCAAGTTCATAAAGGAGAATTAAGAGTTAAAAATAATCTCTCTCATCTAGAACATACCAAACAAAAAGTTATTTAAAAATTATTAGTGGGAACAAATTGTTATAATTGATTTTTTAATAAAGTGTATATAATTATAAAGATGATGAAACATATGTCCCAACTAAGAAACTTTTTTAACATTTCCAATTATTTTGACACATTTCTCCTTCTTAATGATCAATTAATTTTAGCTATAATTAAAATCATAATTTAAAGAAGAAGAATAATTATATTTGAGTATAATAATGTCAAAATTATCTTTGAGAGAAGGCAAGTGTCATCAAGTAGCTAGAAATAAAAAAGAATGAAATGATAGAGATCACTCAAACCACCAAATCCTTATGACATGAAAACCAATACAAAGAACAAGAAACACAAAAAGGAAGAAAAGCATGTCATCACCTACCAAATCAAGCAAGTTAAAATAAAAGAAAACCAAAGCTAAATATTTACAAAATTCTAATGAGGGCCCCTTTATCTGGAAAAATCAAGGGGGATTTGTTGGGGGGCGAACAATACAGAACTCACTACCGGAATAAGTGTCAGAATGCCACAAGTAAATTTCTGCAAAAAGAGTATATGCAAGCTCAAGGTCAAGAATTCCACCATCACCATGAATAATACATCGCAAATTAATAAGTCATCGCAAATTAATAAGTTAATTGTCTTCTATTTTTTTTTTAATTGATAGATTAAATTGAAAGACAATCTCTTGAATGGTAAATGTAACAAATTATGATGAATTTTGCTACCATGATAGTATAATATAGTCAAGAAATGAGCAATTTTGGGGTCCCATCATATAACATAAATCCTAACCCCCTCATCTCTCCATATACCCTCTCTATTACGCTAAAAACCCCTAACACCCTACTTTATCTATTACCCCCCTCTCTCTCCCTCCCTCTCTTCTCTTCCCCTTGTATCCCTCTCTCTTTCCCCCCCTGATCCCTAACCCTACATGCCCTCCCTCTCTCTCTTTATATATATATCCCTAACCCTACATGCCCTCCATCTCTCTCTTTATATATATATATTGTAGTGTACTGAATCAGAAAATTAGGCACACTAACTCTTCTTCAACAAAATTGGGGCTAGACTCTTCTTATTGACTCCAAAGACTCTCAAAACTTTCCCGAACTGAGTTCTGGACCTACTGCAGATTTATGACAGGCCAAAAAGGTGTACGGGACTAGTAAAATGGACTCTACTTCAATAGAGGCACATTTTCTTGGTGCATCACTCCTCGGAATAGCCCAAAAGGGCTTGGGGCACAAAATCCAGGCTTTATTTGGAAACCAAATGGATTATGGTGCACTCTAGATGTAGATTGCTCATATCAAAACCCCACACTACTGCGGAAATGACTCGTAACATAAATTATCATAGTTGTTTTATCTTTCGGGGGTGAATAGTAAGAAGTTTACAATGCTTGGACTACTTAGTTGGACTAATTTGGAGGCGACCCAAAACATACCAGACCTCAATAATTTGGAAAATAAATATGGGGATGGGATCTATGGTGTCCCACCTACCTACATCGTTTTACAAAAGTCAAAGTTTAGCTCTATATCTCAAGATATGGCTCAAACAATGAAACTAGTCAAAATTGGAGGGTGATTCAGCTAAGCATTTTTCAAGCAACCCCAAATAGTACCAAAATGTCCCACATTTATGAACCAATGCCATATCTATACCCAAAGGGATATTAGGGACCTACAACACTTTACATAATGAATTTTGGATCTTTAAACTCAAGAGATGATCAAAATAGTGAGAAATAGTCAAATTTGCAATACATTGAGCATTGGCACAGTGAGAGATAGAAGATAATAACTTGGAACAACAGAGAAAGGATAATATTTCATTCATAGCAGGTCTACAACATAACAAAGCAATGTATAAAAGGAATCCATGATTACATAGACCTCACACCACACTTTAATTGACTACAAAACACCACATGTGCAACTAGCACACCACAACACACCAAAAAATCCACTAAACTAGATCAAGTACTGGAAATCTACTTTGCTACAGTAATAATATCAGTGAATGAACTAAGTGTCCACTCCATAATGACCAACTGAAATGAACAATATCATCCAATTGGTTACAAAATATTAGGGGCCCATCTCCCTTGTGTCTGCAAGGGGCACATCTCCCATGCATGAGTAGCATAAGCAACTCTAGTAGAATTCAAGTCATCAACAATATAAACCCCGAATGAGCCATGAAATCTCCTTTCACACTTTCTCCTTGACCTAAAAAATCATGTTGTAAAACCATGGGAGCAAAGAAACCATGTACAAAACCATGGGGAGTAACCTAACCCTTGATTTCTTGCACATTGACCACATTAAACGTATCACTTGACCACTTCTCCATGTAATTCACCCTCCAACAACCTCTTGGACCATTTCCTAACCAACATTGACCATTCCCATAAATCGATGCGCCCTCCTAACCACTTTTTACCACTTCTCTCCCTTCAAATTTGAATTTGCTCCTTAAGTTTGAATTTGGGTTCATTAGTTTCCTTGTTTTAAGGAAACGCTTGCACTAGGTGGTTGGCATCATGAATTTCGCACTTGAGTGTCCCTTTTACTTGATCAACATTTAATACACCTACCTTATTCATCATTTATCCCCCATTCATACCTTGGACCAACTTTTACATCAATTTAAATCACTTTCCTTAGGAAATTTTACCCCATTTTAATACCAAGGAAAACTTAGGATAAATCCATTCCCAAATAAATTTTATTATCCATTTGAACTTTGGATTGGGAATTTCCTCTTTTACATTAGTTAGGATTTTATATTTTTTACTTGGATTTTCCATTTGAAAGCCTCACCAACCTTAGGAGACATAGCTAAAATGATAAATCAACATATCCCACTAGCTCCTTCAACTCCTACCTTTGTCATTTATCTTAGACTTGACAAGTTTCATGACCATGACTAAATGACTTACGCATTTGTGGTCCTTATCCAAGTTTGGGTTCATTACAAGTCCTCCCCTCCTAATATTGCTTGTCCTCAAGCAATATGAACCAAATCCACAAGGATTTAAATCCACCCAATGGGCCTCTCACTTCAAGCAAATGAAAATTTGTATGATGAAACACTTGGGAACCTTCCCACTAACTTCCAAAAGCTGCTACATGAACTCAAAAACAAAAATAGTTGAATCCAAATACTATCCCTAGATCCCAAATGAGCCTAAGGATCAAGAAGTGTCTTCTTATCCCCCTTATTCACTTGCCCATGTTATCATAGAGAGCCTCATGAGGGATTCCAAACCACCAAAAAGAATAATAGTGTGTCCATCCATCATAATGTTTCCCATGTAGGAAACTCTCCAATTGCTCCACAAGGATAGACTCATGGAAATGAAGGCTAGATAGCTCTCCTGGATCCCACTAAATAAGCTACATCCTCTCAAACCCTAGTTCCATTAAGAATAATATATCACTCCATGCTATAACAAGATCCCAACACCATAATGGAAGACCATCACTTCCCATGATTCAAAAAAATTCCACCATTAGATCCAACAATGTTTGGACCTCTTCCTGCGCAATCATATTTCTATCATGCACTATTGCATCCGACATTCTCTGAATGCAAGATTATAAATATACCATATTTATGCATACCCAATCCTTGGATTTATGTGTAAACATGCATCCAATGGTTGCAATACATTTCTTTGTTATTGATCACATAACATGACAATGTCAAATGTGTCAATAAATCTAATACAAATGCAAAGAAAACTCTTACAAATGTGAGTCAAGCTTGCACACCCTTTAGTCTCCATCTCTGTTATGTATCTACCCATCCAATCCATGGATGAATAAACACTTATGCTTGTTGATCCATATGGGATGTGCTAAACCACCTTCCTCGTGATGAAGTATTCCATCCATAAAGGTAGATCACGAAGTCTTTCTTCCAAAGCATGCATGTCAACAATGCTTCACCAATGCAATCAAGCATTGTGCATCCATGAATATTCATTTCGGTGATGTACTTGTCTTCCAAATCCTTGGATAAACAAATACCACTACATGCAACCTCAAATGGTATTTCCTCAGCTATCTCTCCCATAGCTAAATCCTCCACATGACGCTTCTTCAAATCAACAAGTGCTTGGCAAAAAATTTCTTCATCTTTTCTCTTCATAAGCACCTTCAAATCTATATTTTCGTCATGATCCATAATCATATGAGGATCCTCCACAGAACTACAAATGTAATCAGCCATATGAATATGATTTGTAATGGTGTTGGAGGAAGAATGTCCCCCTCCCAACTCCATAGAAGGATGCTCACTTATCAAGGAAACAAATCCAATATAGAGACAAGGAACATCTCCACTCCCATGCTCCTCCAACTTTGCTCTAGTCACCCATAGGGGAAGCTCATAATCTTCCTTGAGTAAAATGAAGGTTTGGAAAACACTCTCCACGTTTATTGACCCATCCCAATGGTTCAAGCATGCCTCCCATGTGCTACTATATGTATTGGAAGCTTCATATGGCAGCCATAGGAATCTTTGTTGCACCTCACAAAACTACAGGATGAATGACACCATCAAGAAATATTTATCTTTCCATGGGATGCCAAGAACCCAATTCCAAATCGAAAGTGCATCATTCCAAATGCTCGTTGAACACTCTAAGAGTCTTTCCAATAACAAAATAAAATCCCCTTGTGCATCCATGTCACGTGTTCTATCCTCTTGAATCAAATGGAACCTCCAAGTACCACCATGCATATTGAATGCATCAAATGTCATCCATGGAAATTTCTGCTACTTATCATAAAACTGGAAGGCAAATAATGCATCAATCAATCTCTTATCATAGCAAGAAATACACTTACCTTCTCTTGATCTCAGCTTTCTCATGCATCCATCCATCCAATGCATAGACGAATGAAAATCTTTGTTGGATTATCCAAGTAGAGTGAATGCAACTAAATCCTCCAAAATCATGTTCCCCTTCAATGTACGAAACCTATAATGGCCTTGGTACCAAGCTAGCGATTGGCCAACCTTCTCCATGACAATCACTTCTTCATGCATGTGCCATTTAGATTGATCTCCTTGCTCACATGATGGCTCATGGAATGATGTGCTAGTTAGTATTATTCCAAGGAAAGCAAGACTAGTGCATCCTTGGATCTCAATCTTCACTTTGTACTCAGCTATCCAATCCATGTACAAATAAGTGTTGTTTCTTGCATATCTAAATGGTATGTCCTCTTGAATGTACTTATGCAACAAGGAAAGTGTTTATCCAATATATTCTATGGCATCTCCCTTCACCAACAATTGCAAATCAAACTTTCCTCATGTTCATCATCCACATGAGGTTCATCTATCATACCTAATGTATTTCCTTCCATGCAATATGAAAGGTTTGCTACATTCAAATCCCTTTGAAGTTGATAGATCTGCAACTTTGACTCTTGAAGATAATTTTGGGTGCTCTCCAAATAAACATAGGAAGCCTCCAATTCACTACCAATCATTTCTACTTCATTTTCTTCTCTTCTAAGTGCATGATGTTATATTTTGGTAACCTAAATAAGATGATTCCTATCATAGATCAAGTTCATTTATATTTCCATAATCTTGGCCACTGCTTCTTTGAGAATTTCGAAATCTACCAAGAAAAATTATCCTCCCAATCCTTCTTCTGAAGCTCTCCAACAACATCTTGACACCAAGGAATTGGCATCAATAAAAATTTCCTTGGATTCTATGAGATTCTCTTCACCCTCCTTTAGTCATCCACCCAAATGGTGTGGCTCACAAAGAGGTTCCTTCACAAGATGACCTTCTTACAAGGCCTGAAACCTTGGGATCTCCTCTTCATCCTTCCCATAAATATGACTTGGAAAAGGATGCTCTTATTATTTAAGGTCAACTAAAAGACCCAAATCTGATCTATATGATTCAATATCTTACAAACCCTCATGTGTCTCATAAGAGTCTAGCATTTTAGCCTCTTCTTCTTCGTATTATTCTTCTTCTTCAATATAATCAATGACTGTGGACATGGTGGGTCTTTCCTAGATCTTGAACTCATGAGGTCGATTGTGAGGCTGTGTCCTTAAGAAGAGAGTCTCACTATAGGACCTTATTTCCTCATGGTGGGGAATGTAGCTACTCCCCTCACCATTCTTGGATCCATTCTTCTAGGACAATCTCTCCATAGATTGTGCTAGCCTTATGGGCAAATAATCAAGATGTTGTGCCAAGGATATGAAGTTGGATCTGATGTCTTCCCAATTGTGATACGAATACATCTATGCAAAATTGAATATGTGTTCTGCAATATTACTTCAAATACAAGTTTTATGGTCCACAGGTGCATATGACCATGCTCTGATACCACTGTAGTGTACCCAATTCGAAAATTAGGCACACTAACTCTTCTTCAACAAAACTTGGTCTAGACTTCTCTTACTAAATCTAAACACTCTCAAAACTTTCCCAAACTAATTTTTGGACCTAATATAGACTTATAACAAGCCACAAAGGTGTATGGTCATGGACAACATAATCTACTTTGACAGAGGCACATTTTCTGGGTGCATCACTCCTGGGAACAACCCAAAAGGGATTGAGGCACAAAACCCATAATTTATGTGGAAACCCAACAAATTTGGGTGCACTATGGATGTAGCTTGACTTGGATAATAACCCCACACTACCATAGAAATGATTGGGAATACAAATCAGAGGTGTTTTGGCTTTCAGGAGTGAATAGGAATAAGTTTACAACACTTGGAATGCTTAGTTGGACTACTTTGTAGGTGAACCAAACCATACCTGGAACTCATAAATTCTGAAACTAATGATAGGGATGGGATGTATAGTGTCCCACCCATGCTTCAGAGTCATGAAAATATCTCTCAAGCCGGATGTGAAGCCCATTAAGCAGAGACCTTATCGACTTAATCCAAGATACAACTAAAGGGTAAAGGTAGAGCTTGATAAGATGCTTGATGCAGGAATCATTGAACCAGTAGAAGAGTCAGAATGGATATGTCCCATGGTTATCGAGGAAAAGAAAACTAAAGGCAAAATTAGGATTTGTGTAGATCTCTGGAAGTTGATCGACACATCGCTACATGATCCATTTCCTACTCCATTCACATATGAAGTGTTAGACAATGTTGCAGGGAATAAGGCATACACTTTCACTGAAGGATTTTCAGGATATCATCATATCAGAATTGATATAGTAGATAGGAACAAGACCACATTTGCTACTGAATGGGGCTCATTTCAATACACAGTTATGCCCTTTGGTCTGAAGAACGCACTTGCTATATTCTCGAGAGTAGTTGTTGTTGCATTCAAGGATTTTATCCATAGGTTTTTAGAAGTATATTTTGATGATTGGACAGTATTTGGGTTACTGAAGAACCATTATGCCAGCTTAAGGCTAATGTTAGCAAAGTGTAGACAACATCAGATTTCCCTCAATTTCAAGAAAGCATCTTCTGTGTGCCATATGGAATTATATTGGGACACATTGTTTGTAAACAAGGACTGATGGTTGATCCAGCTAAAATCACAGTTATTGTGAATCTGCTAGCACCTAATTCAGTAAAACAACTACACACTACATTAGGACACACGGGCTACTACATGAAGTTCATCAAAGGATATTAGCAGATAACTGTGCCTATGGAAAAATTGTTGAAGAAAGAAGCGAAGTTCAATTAGACTGAGGACTATCAGAAAGGATTGGATACATTGAAAGAGAGGATGGTAACTGTGCCTATCTTAGTTTTTCCGGATTGGAGTAGACCATTCCATGTGCATGTAGATGCTTCATCCATTGCACTTGGAATTGTGCTAGCTCAGCCAGGTGAGGGAGGCATTGACCATCCTATTGCATTCTAAAGCAAGATGCTGTCCTCAGCAGAAAATAATTATACCACAACAAAAAGAGTGTTAAGTTTAAACCAAATAGACTAGCAAGATCACTGAAAGAAGCATAATCACAAGATAGACACGGAAATTACCCTGGGAAACCCTCATGGGGTAGAAAACCCAGCAAAGCTTTCCTCAACAAGATGATCAACCAAAATACAAGATGTGCTCCCTCCTTCTTTACCTCCTTAGCAGACCTCCCAGACTAGTGCGCTACTTTTCTGAGTTGTACAAGTGTATCTAATGAGGAGCTCACCTCCTCTATTTATATTAGTCCCCGACTGGCCAAAATCATTAATGGGGCCAACCTCTCTTGGAGAAGTCTAATAACCCCTAAAATATAATATCAGGGCTGACCCCACATGGTGGGTCTAATAACCCTAGTTTCCACAAACCATCGGAGGAATAATCATCTCCGGATACATAATAGGGTTGCCTCGTAGGGATGAAACATCTCCAGAATAATAAAGTACAATTATAATATTCTTAGAAGTTACAATATTCAACACTCCCCCTTAACTAGAAGGATATTATAACAATGTCTGCAGGAGAAAGGAGTCATCGACTACATCATACATGATACATCTATATATCATCGGAAGCTTTCTTCAATTTACGATCGTTAGCATCGTCATCACATGATCATCAGCATCGTCATCAGCATCAATCATCAGCATCGTCATCTCATGATCATCAGCATCGTCATCACACGATCATCTGCATCGTCATCTCAAGATCATTAGCATCGTCATCTCACGATCATCAGCATCGTCATCTCACGATCATCAGCATCGTCATTGCACGATCATCAGCATCATCATCTCACGATCATCAGCATCGTCATCGCACGATCATCAGCATCATCATCTCATGATCATCAGCATCGTCATCGCACGATCATCAACATCATCATCACACGATCGTCAACATCATCATCAATACAAGTATCCATACCAATATAAGTATACATATCATCAATACAAGTATCCATACCAATACAAGTATCCACATCATTAATACAAGTATCCATACCAATACAAGTATACACATCATCAATACAAGTATCCATATCGATACAAGTAACCACATCATCAATACAAGTATCCATATCAATACAAGTAATCACATCATCAATACAAGTATCCATACCGATACAAGTAACCACATCATCAATACAAGTATCCATACCGATACAAGTAACCACATCATCAATACAAGTATCCATACCGATATAAGTAACCACATCATCAAAGAATCACTTTCTCGGAGACATATGTCTACGGATCAATTCAGGGACCGAAGTCTGGGGATGATACAATCCCCTCTCGTCCACTATGGACCACTTCTCGGAGACATCTGTCTACGGATCAATTCAGGGACCGAAGTCCGGGGATGATACAATCCCTATCACGTACATTTTGAACTAGTGGTTCCGGGATGATGCAATCCCCATCACGTACTTTTTGAACTAGTGGTTCCGGGATGATGCAATCCCCATCACGTACATTTTGAACTAGTGGTTCCGGGATGATGCAATCCCCATCACTTCATTCTTGAAGACCATACGTCTATGGATCAATTCAGGGACCAAGGTCCGGGGATGATACAATCCCCATCTGTCCACTTTGGACCTCATTCTCGGAGACCATACGTCTACGGATCAATTCAAGGATCGAAGACTAGGGATGATACAATCCCCATATGTCCACTTTGGACCTCATTCTTTGAGACCATACGTCTACGGATCAATTCAGGGACCGAAGTCCAGGGATGATACAATCCCCATCTGTCCACTAAGGACTTCATTTTCGAAGACCATACGTCTATAGATCAGTTCAAGGAATCAAAGTCCAGGGATGATACAATCCCCACCTGTCCACTAAGGACTTCATTTTCGGAGACCATATGCCTACAGATCAGTTCAAGGAATCAAAGTCCAGGGATGATACAATCCCCATCTGTCCACTAAGGACTTCATTTTCGGAGACCATATGTCTACAGATCAGTTCAAGGAACCAAAGTCCAGGGATGATACAATCCCTCTCTGTCCACTAAGGACTTCATTTTCGGAGACCATACGTCTACGGATCAGTTCAAGGAACCAAAGTCCAGGGATGATACAATCCCTATCTGTCCACTAGGGACTTCATTTTCGGAGACCATACGTCTACGGATTAGTTCAAGGAACCAAAGTACAGGGATGATACAATCCCTATCTGTATCCTTATCAATACAGATGTCATCAAAACATGTATTCTCATCAATAAAACATGTATTCTCATCAATACATCAGTAAGACATGTATCCTCACCGATACATCAATAAAACATCAATAAACCATGTATCGTCATCAATACATCAATAAGACATGTATCCTCACCGATACATCAATAAAACATCAATAAACCATGTATCCTTATCAATACATCAGTAAGACATGTATCCTCACCGATACATCAATAAAACATCAATAAACCATGTATCCTCATCAATACATTAGTAAAGTAAAAGTAAGTGGAGAAAATAAGTATTCTAAGTATAAGAGTCCTAAGTCTAAGTATCTAAAACAGGTATCCACATCATCAACCTTGCTGTCGATGAGGCAATCTCATCATTAGAGACCACACTACTCCCCCTTTCGAGGAGGGTCCTTTTGAGCCACACCAAGTTTGTCTCGGAAGTATTCAAATTTTACTCGAGACAAAGGTTTGGTCAAAATATCAGCAATTTGATCCTCAGTGCTCACATACTCGAGCTTAGTAGCTCCTCTCTGCACCATATCTCGTATATAAAAGTATCAGATCTCTATGTGTTTTGACTTATCGTCAAATACTGGATTTTCTGTCATCTTGATACAACTTTGATTGTCACACATAATCACAGTAGGATCCAATTCTAAGTCAAATACTCCAGATAGTATTTTCCGAAGCCATACTGCTTCACAGCTAGCAGAGCAGGCAACTATATATTCTGCTTCAGCAGTACTAAGAGCCACACTGGATTGTTTCTTGCTGAACCAAGAGATCATGGTAGATCCAAGTCCATAACATCCACTTGATGTACTCTTCCTGTCTGAAACACTTCCTGCCCAATCAGAATCTGAATAACCATGTAATCTAAGTTCATGATTTTCAAGGTAGTAAAGACCAAAATCTAATGTACCTTTTAGATACCTCATTACATGCTTTGCAGCTATTAGGTGAACCTTCCTTGGTTCTACTAGATATTGACTCAGAGTATTTACAGCAAAGCATATATCTGGTCTGGTATTTGTCAAATACATCAAAGACCCAATGATTTGTCTATATAGAGTTACATCCACTAATTTTGATGAGTCATCAACTAATAATTTCAAGTTGGAGTCCATGGGAGTAGCCATGGTCTTACACTCCAACATGTCAAATCTTTTCAAGATCTCCACAGCATACTTACCTTGATTTAGGAAGATTCCTTTTGGTTCTTGCCATACTTCTAGACCTAAGAAGCAGTGCATTAATCCTAGATCCTTCATTTCAAATTCGGAAGAAAGCTTCTTCTTACATTCGATAATTTGGTTTTCATTTCCTGTTAGAAATAGATCATCCACATACAATAGTAATATAACAGGTTCATCATCTATAATTTTGAGATAGAGATTTGGATCAGCTTTACTCTTGGTAAAGCCCATACCTATTAAGAAACTGTCAATCATTCCGTACCAAGCTCTGGGAGCTTGCTTCAATCCATACAAAGCCTTTTTCAGCTTGCATACATGAGTTCTTCTATCTTTAACCTCAAATCCTTGTGGTTGTTCTATGTACACTTCTTCTTCAATGACACCATTCAGGAAGGCTGTTTTAACATCCATTTGGTGTAATTTCCACTTCATCATAGATGCAAGTGCCATGATAGTTCTAATTGAAGTGTACCTAGCAACTGGTGCAAAAGTTTCTTCATAGTCTATTCCCTCCTTTTGAGAGAAACCTCTTGCTACAAATCTTGCCTTATATTTTTCAATGCTACCATCTGCAGCATGTTTTATCTTGAAAATCCAGTTGGAAGAAACCACACTTTTATCCTTTGGTTTGGGAACTATATCCCAAACATCATTTCTCATTATTGACTGGTACTCTTCTGTCATAGCTTCTACCCACTCCTTTTCTTGAGCTGCTTCCTCATAGCTGGTGGGTTGATGATCCACAAGATCACACATTAAGGCCACATAGTTGGATACAAACTTGGGTTTCTTCCTTTCTCTAGTGGAACCTTCAGGAGCTCCATATTTTTCAGCTCCTTGAATAATGTCTCTAGCCCATGCTAGTCTTCCTTTTCTAGATAGATTTGAAAGGGGGGGTTCTTGAGGTTCTATCATATCATGGTCTTCTGGTGTAACATCTTCAGGTATGGGTACAACTTTTGTAACTCTAGGAGGTGAATCTTCTTCATAGATTTCTTCAAGTTGGCATTTCCTAGATTTCTTGATAGCTGCTTCTTCATCAAATGTTACATCTCTACTTATCTCCATATGATGAAAACTAGGTATGTAAATTCTAAAAGCTTTGGATGTTTCACAATATCCAACAAATATTCCTTTCTTACCAGAGGGATCCAACTTGGTTCTCTTTTCTTTTGGAATGTGAATATACACAGGACATCCAAATATTTTGAGATGACTTACCTCAGGCTTCTTTCCTATGAATACTTCTTCTGGAGTCTTAAATTCAAGAGCACTATGAGAAAGTCTATTTTGTACATAGACAGCTGTTCTGGCTGCTTCAGCCCATAGATACATGGGAAGATCTTGATCATGTATCATAGTCTTTACAGCTTCCATGATAGTTCTATTCTTCCTTTCAGCAACCCCATTTTGTTGGGGATTGTAGGGAGTGGTTAGTTCCCTCTTGATTCCAGCTCCTTTACAAAATTCTTCAAATTCCTTTGAAGTATATTCTCCGCCATTATCTATTCTGAGAATCTTGATTTTCTTTTCTGAGAAATTTTCTATTAAGGCCTTAAACTCTTTGAATTTTCCAAAGACTTCATTCTTACCTTTCAGAAAGAATATCCAAGTTTTCCTTGACTAGTCATCAATGAATGTGACATAGTATTCATATCCACTCAAAGATGTGGAGGGCATTGGTACACATACATCAGAGTGTATTAACTCCAGGGTACTTTTAGTCTTTGTTTCACTCCTGGGAAATGGGTTCTTGACATTCTTCCCTTTTGCACATCCTTTGCATGTGCCATCATGATTAGTATTTAAGTCTGGCAAACCTATAACTACATTGCTTACATAGGGTAGTGCCTTGTAGTTAATGTGAGCAAGTCTCCTATGCCATAGTTCATTTGGGCTAATGGTTTCATGAACAAGAGTTGGTTCTGGAACACCCTTAAGTTTGTATAAGCCTCCTTCTTCTTCACCAATGATAATTGCATCCTTGATAGACTTTCGTTTGGACCTGTTAAGATTTAATATGTTAAGACAGAAAATAGCAGCATTACATTCCATTTCACAATAATAGCATATATAGGATCATTGAAGAAACAACAAGCATAGCATAAACACAAGAGACACAGATTTATCCTGGGAAACTCTCATGGGGTGGAAAACCCAGTAAAGCTTCCTCAATATAGATGACCAGCAATATACAAAGATGCAAACCAAAGACATGATCTCCTCCTCCATCATAGCAGACCTCTCCTCCACAAGTGCGCTACTCTCAAGTGAGTGAGTGTGTCAAATGAGGAATACACCTCCTCTATTTATCCACTACTCCGACTTGTCTTTTACACAAGACATGTAGGCTCGTATTTAACCATTGGGTTAAATACCCCATTACAACTGACTGGGCTGACCCCTCTAGGGCAGTCTAATAACCCTTTGACCCACATAACACATACAGGGCCGACCCCCACTAGGGAAGTCTAATAACCCAAGTTACCACATTCCGACGGAGGAATAAACATCTCCGAATATACAATAAGATCTTCACGGAGGAATGAATCATCTCTGGAATAATAAAGTACAAATATAATATTCTTTGAAGTTACAATATCTCAACACTCCCCCTTAACGAGAAGGATATTATAACAGCATCTGCATGAGCAAGGAGTCATCAACATGATACATCTATAAATCATTGGAAGCTTTCTCAACATCATCAGTAACTCAACCAGTTACTGGAACATCTTCAATACTAGAACATCAACATCTTCAGTACTGAGTCCTTATCTTCTGCAGCACTCAAAAAGATATAGCAACATCAACAACTGAATCCTCACGATCGTCAGCATCGTCATCACACGATCATCAGCATCGTCATCACACAATCATCGGCATCATCATCACACAATCAACATGATCAACATCGTCACATCATATCGATCTACAGCATCTGGATCATCACGATCTACAACATCTGGATCATCTCAATCTACATGCATCTGGATAAACACAATCAATAGCATCTTCATCTAGATCAACACCATCAGCAGCATTGTCATCTAGATCAATACCATCAGCAGCATCGTCAACTAGATCAATACGATCAGCAGCATCGTCATCTAGATCAACAGTATTAGTATCCACACCAATACAAGTATACACATCATCAATACAAGTATCCACACAATACAAGTATACACATCATCAATACAAGTATCCACACAATACAAGTATGCACATCATCAATACAAGTATCCTCATCAATACATATCATGAATACAAGTATCCTCACTAATACAAGTATCCACATCATCAATACAAGTATACACACAATGGTAGCATACCCTGCAACACACACGATCATATTGCAGGATGATCAATCCTGCTCTCTTTAGGACATAGGTCCATGGATGATGCAATCCTGTCATGTATATTTTGAACCAAGGTCCAAGGACGATCCAGTCCTACCATGTACCTTTTGAACCGAGGTCCAGGGATGATCCAATCCTATCATGTACCTTTTGAACCGAGGTCCAGGGACGATCCAGTCCTATCATGTACCTTTTGAACCGAGGTCCAAGGACGATCTATTCCTATCATGTACCTTTTGAACCGAAGTCCAGGGACGATCCAGTCCTATCATGTACCTTTTGAACCGAGGTCCAGGGACGATCCAGTCCTATCATGTACCTTTTGAATCGAAGTCGAGGGACGATCCAGTCCTATCATGTACCTTTTGAACCGAGGTCCAAGGACGATCCAGTCCTATCATGTACCTTTTGAACCGAATTCCAGGGACGATCTAGTCCTATCATGTACCTTTTGAACCGAAGTCCAGGGACGATCCAGTCCTATCATTCAATTCTCGGAGACCTCATGTCTACGACTCAATTCATAGGACCAAAGTCCAAGGACAATCCAATCCCCTTACCTATTCATTCAGGATTTTCTTCTCGGAGACATCTTGTCTATGGCTCAATTCACAGGACTAAAGTCCGAGGACGATACAATCCCCTTACCTGTTCATTCAGGATTTTGTTCTCGGAGACATCTTGTCTACGACTCAATTCACAGGACTAAAGTCCGAGGACGATACAATCCCCTTACCTGTTCATTCAAGATTTTATTTTCGGAGACATAGGTCTATGGTTCTCTTTAGGACTGAATTCCAGGGATGATCCAATCCCCACATGTCCACTAAGGACTTCATTCTCAAAGACATATGTCTACGAATCCTTTTAGAACATATGTTCAAGGATGATGCAATCCCTCTTCTTTCTCGGAGACATATGTCTACGGATCCTTTTAGAACATGTGTTCAAGGATGATGCAATCCTTTTGTCAACTTAGACCCTATCTAAGGACCATCCACCAACCTCTCTGTTGGAATCACCAATATAGGTAACCACATGATCAACCTCTCTGTCGATGCAGGCAATCTCATCATAAGTGATCACATCACTCCCCCTTTCGAGGAGGGTCCTTCTAAACTATATTAAGTTTTGTCTCGGAAAACTTTACTTGAGGTAGAGTTTTGGTTAGTACATCAGTAGAGGTTTGGTTAGTACATCAGCAACCTGTTACAAATTCAAAATTTTACTTCCTTTCTGCACCATATCTTGGAACACTAGATTCTCTGCCATCTTGATACAACTCTGTTTGTCACATAGGATCATAGCTGGGTCTATCTCTAAGTCAAACAATCCTGAAGCCATACTGCTTCATAACTTAGCAGAGCAAGCAGCCATATATTCTTCTTGTGCTAAGGGACACACTAGACTACTTCCTTCTAAACCACAAGATCATGGTTGATCCCAGACAATAACATCTTCTCGATGTGCTCTTCCTGTCTGATACACTTTCTGCTCAATCAACATCTGTGTAGCCATCTGAAGTCATGATCTCCAAAATAGCATAGATCAAAATATATCGTATCCTTTAGGTACCTGATCACATGCTTTGCAACTAATAGCTGAACACATCCAGTTTCCACTAGATACTGACCGAGGTATTCACAGCAAAGCATATATCTGACCTAGTATTTATTAGATACATTAGTGACCCAATAATTTGTCTGTACAGAGTTATATCCACTAACTTTGAAGATTCATCCGCTAACAGATTCAAGTTGGAATCCATGAGAGTGGCCATTCCAACACATCAAGTTCTTTTAATATTTATCGGCTTATTTTCCCTGGTTGAGAAAGATTCCTTCTGAGCCTTGCCATACTTCCAGACTTAGGAAGTAATGCATCAGTCTGAGATCTTTCATTTTCATTTTTGTTTCTCATTCCTTGTCAGAAAGAGATTATCCTCATACAATAATGGTATGATAGGTTCATCATCCACAACCTTAAGGTAAAGGTTAGGATCAGCTCTACTTCTGGTAAAGCCCAAGCGTTGTCAAGAAGCTGTTAATTGTCCATCATTCACACTCTGCATTGAGTGATCTTTTGCATATCTATCTATGCCATCTCTCGTCAGATGGGTCTACTGATATGAGCCTCAAAATCATTTGAACTCTGTGGTGAGTTCCTTCTTGCATCCATGTCATATGTGTATAGAAGCCATATTCAACTTTGTAGCAAAGGTTGAGATCCACATCACCCATGGTGATCATTAAGCTCATCAATTGATTATCGATCCTAGGAACCCATACAAAAATTGATTCACACTTCGTATTTAATTACACCATTAAGAGAATGGTCTTATCTAGCCACTTGGAGCAAACATCTCATCATGATTCTCTTCCTCTTTCTAAGAAAATCTTCTAGCCACAAGCCTTCTATAGTATGTTTGATTTGTAAATCCTTTTGTTGAACATCGATCGCTTGTTCAGTGTTCATCATTCATCATGAACTTTCCTAAAAATCAAAATTAAGTACATGATTAGTAATACTTCATAATCATCAAATCATATTGACATTATAACCTATTATGCAACTATTTTGACCAATACTTTGGCACAACACTTTCCCATATCCTGTATGCATACAGTGGCTATCTAGATGCCTTCCATCTCTACCAGAACATACTATCGAGAGTGTGCACAGCTCTCAGCATGTTAGCAAAGAGGTTTCATTCTAGACACGCAACAATGGAATGTTTGTCCAACTTACCAATCATATGCATATTAGTAGTATACTGTTCAATGCTCTATGAATGTTTACGCTCAGCATCATATATTCTAGGAATACAAATATGCATACAACCTATTACAGGAAACATCATTTACTATTTCAAATAACAACTCAAATACTTATCTTTTCTGTTTGCGTGGTTGCCTCCCGCTTGATCTTCTATATGTCTTTTGAACTTCTATTCATTCTGTACCACTGTGCATGCTCAAGTGTCATCCTCATGATCTCATACACAAACATACATTCATTAGTATATTCTCAATGTTATCAACACATTATAGTTCTAAATAATCTTGAAAATGTATAGTCATGATTATAGACAATATTCAAGGTTTCAGGAAAGTTTTCTTTTACTCATGCATATTCTTGTCTGATCTAGTTAGTTAAATAATCAACCAAGATAAGAGACATAATATGCATAAACCCTTGATTACTAACTTTATGAATAAGGATAACCAATCATCCCAAGTATACTTATATAAGGAATCCTAACACAAGGTAAGATTCTAACATGACATAGGAAAACATACCTGGATTAGTATACCTGCTTAGTTATGTGCAACATACCTAAACAATCTCTTCATTGATTTAGAGATCCTGAGCTAGAACCTGCATGTCTCATAGGTTAAGCATAATATAACAAAGTCATACATAGCTCGTAAGTAGAACAAAGATTATGGATGAGTCTTTGTCTTCATGTTATCATGGTCATGGAACTTGATTTGTCTTTTGTGATGTACCTGTATCTTGTTAGCAGACAACATCAACCTCACACAACACCATAATGCATTAGTACAATCATATAGCCCTAATTAATGAATGTCTTCGATCATTCACATGCATTCATATTGTTACTAGGCTGATAAAACAATTCTAACATTAATCAAGATTGTACTAATAAATAATATGAAGACAAACACATTACGAACTTAATCAAGAATCAGATTTCAAGACATCCCTGAACTCCTTAAGTCATACCTGTCGAGACTTCTTGTAGTCTTCTTATGTAAGGCCTTAGCCTCAACTCCCCCTGAAACTTGATCTGGAGCTTGATTAGGGTTAGTTAGAGAAACCCTAAAAATTCAATCTTTGACTTTCACACTTCTGAATGGATGGAAGGATGTGTCTTGCTGAGCTGATCAAACTAGCATACTTCAATTTTGAAATCTCCAAAATTTGACCCCTCAAAAATTGCCTTCGAAACTTCTGGATCTTCTGGACAGGAACCCGAACTAGGGTTTGATGAAGCCCACCCTTCTGTCCAATCAAAAGGTTCTATCCAAGGCTCTAAACTCTTATTTTTCTGAGGAGCTTCCAGCCGTGGTTACAAACATAAAAAATTCCAACTTTTGCTGAAGCCCTAATTTTCCATCTTTTCGATCAAAATCCCGAACTGGGGTTTGATCAAGCCCAGTCTTCTACCCAACCAAAAAATTCGATCTTGGTCTCTAAATTTTGATTTTCCTCAGTAGCATTCAACTATGGATTCCGATTCCAAAAATTCTAACTTTCTCCGAAACTCTAAATTTCGGAAGCCATGAATGAAGGTGCTCAAAAAATAATTATGTTTTGACAGAAATATGTACCTGATTGTTTCTGCTGTAACTCCAAAATTTTTGCTCCACAGGGTCTGAAAACTTTTTTTGTGGTAGCCTGACCTGTCATATTTCCATCCTAATAGGTCTGACCTCAATTGGATTCTCTGAGAGAGATTTATGTCAAATGTCATAACGTGACCTGTTTTGGGATAATACCGGAGAGCGAACTTGTACGGAGGGCCACGTGTCACTGTTTGAACTTCGGCCTCTGAAAATGTTTCTTGAGATAGATCGCCCTGATATATTTCCATCCTGATAGGTTTGACCTCAATTGGACTCTCTGAGAGAGAGTTATGCCAAGTGTCTCAACGTGACCTGTTTATGGGATAAAACAGGAGAGCGAACTTGTACAGCGTGCCGCATGTCACTGGTTCAACTTCGGCCTCTGAAACAGTTTATTGAGATAGTACGGTCTGTTAACTACTTGTCACTTTTGACGAAATTTCATTTGGATCTTCCTAGCCCATGTTATGACCTTTTTTCCAAGGTCACTTGATTTTGACTGAGATCTGGAAGAGGCAGAAACCCTAACTTGTACTGATCATAACTTACAAAGTACAATGAATATGAGGGTGCCCTTTGGACACAAGATACCTGGATATGTTATCTACGACCTGTAAAGGTTTCAGATTCTGAACCTTCGCATAAATGGATTTATAGCGAAAGTTCCACGATGACTGGTTTTTTCTATATAAAACCCTAACCTTCAAATTGTCGCAAGAGAAGCAAGTGTCGTAAGTGCCATAGCTTGCCTTCCTTCAGGTTAGCTCTGATACCATGTTAAGATTTAATATGCTAAGACATAAAATAGCAGCATTACATTCCATTTCACAATAATAGCATATATAGGGTCACTGAAGAAACAACAAGCATAGCATAAACACAAGAGACACAGATTTATCCTGGGAAACCCTCATGGGGTAGAAAACCCAGTAAACCTTCCTCAATATAGATGACCAGCAATATACAAAGATGCAAACCAAAGACATGATCTCCTCCTCCATCATAGCAGACCTCTCCTCCACAAGTGCGCTGCTCTCAAGTGAGTGAGTGTGTCAAATGAGGAATACACTTCCTCTATTTATACACTACTCCGACTTGTCTTTTACACAAGACATGTAGGATCGTATTTAACCATTGGGTTAAATACCCCATTACAACTGACTGTGCCGACCCCTCTAGGGTGGTCTAATAACCCTTTGACCCACATAACACATACAGGGCCGACCCGCACTAGGGAAGTCTAATAACCCAAGTTACCACATTCCGACGGAGGAATAAACATCTCTGAATATACAATAAAATCTTCACGGAGGAATGAATCATCTCCAGAATAATAAAGTACAAATATAATATTCTTTGAAGTTACAATATCTCAACAGGACCACATTAAGACTTGTCCATCAATGAATGCAATCTTGTAGCCTTTCTTATCCAAAGCTGAGATGGATAACAAGTTCTTCTTCAATCCTGGTACATACAATATTTCTTTCATTTTCATGGAGGTACCAAAATCAAGCTTGTAGCTTGATTCACCAATTCCCTTGATGGGATATTGAAAGACATCTCCTAGAGATACCTTTTGAGGAGAAGTCTTTTCTTTAAGGCTTGAGAGATTCTTTTTCTGACCTGTCATGTGCTTTGAAGCACCAATGTCAATAAGCCATGTATCTTCTCCAGGAGTTATAGATCGAGAGAGTGCGGAGAAAAGAACATATTCTTCTGCATCTTCTTCTTTATTTCTCCTATATCTTCTTTTGAAGAAGGTCCTTTCTTATTCTTCTTCTTCATTTCTAGGTCTTTTATTGTGAGGCCTTTCTTCCTCTTCTACTTCTTCTTCACTATCATCTTCTGCAAGATGTGCTTGATGTATTTTGTAATGAGAACCCTTTTTCTTCTGAAGAGGGCAATCTCTAGCAAGGTGTCCTATTTTCTGACAAGAAAAACATTGGAAAGAGGAGTAATCTCTTCTTTGAATAGTTCCTCTTTTCTTCTAAAATCTATGTGGAGGATGAGACTCCTTGTGACTAATCTTTTTGGAGTAGGATTGATTCCTTCTTCTCTTGGTTTGGGTGGCCAAGGCTTGGTCATCTTCTTTGAGCAAGGCTTCTTGGTTTGCAACCCTAGCCTCCTCTTGTACACAATCCTCCCAAACTACATCAAACTTCATACTTTCTTTTCTGGCACACATAGTTTGAATGAATGACTCCCAAGGTCTAGTGAGACCATTTAGAGCTGTCATCACAAGTTCATCTTCATCAAGAGTATCACCAATGGCATCTAGTTGCTCCTTGATTTGGGAGACCCTTGAGAAGTAGTCTTGAATGGATTCTCCTTTGTGCATCTTGGAGCTCTTCAATTGAGTCCTTAGGTTCATCTTCCTATTGATGTTCTTTCCTTCATACATTCTTCCTAGGGCATCATACATTTCCTTTGGAGTCTTCTTGGAGGCCACTTGGGGAATCAAGTGGTCTTTAATAGAATCAACTATGATTCTCTTTGCCCTAATCAAATCCTTCCTATGCTTCTCTTTGGCTTCATCTCTTTCCGGTTCTGCAACTTCATCCTTGATATAATGAGCAAGGTCATTTTCTTCAAGAATGAGACCAATTCTGTATTTCCATGCTCGAAAATTTTCTATACCTTCTAGCTTGTATTCAAGCTTAGTGTTTGGAGCCATCTTCTCTTGGGGGATTCCAAGAGATAATAGGTAGAGTAGTACTTACCTGGAAACTTTAACTTTTCACTTTTCCAGATCTGCAACAGAAATTTCTGGTTTTATCACACTTTTGGTAAAACTAGGGTTTGACTTTCCCGGAGTTCTACTCAACCAAAAAGTTCGATCTAGGGCTCAAAAGATTGGTCTTGACAAGGGCTATCCAGCCATGTAATCAGAATTCAATAATACCAACTTTTTACAGAAGTCAATTTCTGGTTTATTGCACTTTTGGTAAAACTAGGGTTTGACTTTCTCGGAGTTCTACCCAACCAAAAAGTTCGATCTAGGGCTCAAAAGATTGGTTTTGGCAAGGGATATCCAGCCATGTAATCAGAATTTAACAATACCAACTTTTTGCATAAACCCTAACCTTCACCAGAGAGAGAGAGAGAGATATTCTTACCTTGTGAAAGATGTTCTATTCAGACTAGCTCTGATACCAAGTTAAGTTTAAACCAAATAGACTAGCAAGATCACTGAAAGAAGCATAATCACAAGATAGACACAGAAATTACCCTGGGAAACCCTCATGGGGTAGAAAACCCAGCAAAGCTTTCCTCAATAAGATGATCAACCAAAATACAAGATGTGCTCCCTCCTTCTTTACCTCCTTAGCAGACCTCCCAGACTAGTGCGCTACTTTTCTGAGTCGTACAAGTGTATCTAATGAGGAGCTCACCTCCTCTATTTATATTAGTCCCCGACTGACCAAAATCACTAATGGGGCCGACCTCTCCTGGAGAAGTCTAATAACCCCTAAAATATAATATCAGGGCCGACCCCCACATGGTGGGTCTAATAACCCTAGTTACCACAAACCATCGGAGGAATAATCATCTCCAGATACATAATAGGGTTGCCTCAGAGGGATGAAACATCTCCAGAATAATAAAGTACAATTATAATATTCTTAGAAGTTACAATATTCAACAAAGAGAAGGTTTAGCTATGGTGTACGCACTGCAGAAATTCAGACACTATGCGCTGGGTGCGCACTTCCGTATGTTTACTAACCATTCAACTTTGAAATATTTGGTCAATAAACCAGTGTTAGAGGAAAGAATCTGTAGATGGTTGTTACTCTTTCAAGAGTATGATTTGTTAGAAAAACGGGATCGTAGAGCAATAACAATAAACAAGATGCAAATACTAATTACAAAAACACATTACAAGAGAGACACCAATATATCGTGGTTCACCCAATATGGGCTACGTCCAAACTAAAATTTCTAGTCCTTATTATTATACCATCCAACAAATGAAGGGATACAACCTACATCACATCCGTTGACATTCCTCTTCACAGTCTCACAGTCTCTCTTTCACGATCTTAGAGATCTTTACAATGCATAATACCTAATACCTCGACCCTAGCCGTATTACAATGTCTTTCTTTTAAAGGGGAAATACCATGGGAAAATACCACGGGTTACCCAAAACCATGGGCCCGTAATCTGTTGGCCAAAAACCAACCCATAATCTGTGGACCACATTTTGGAAAGAGTTTTCATGGAAAAAGGCTCCAGTGTAGCGGTTATTTTGGCATCAAAGTACAAGCGAAGTGAGGTATAGCAGTGACCTATTTTGGGTAAGCCGTTTTGCAAAATCCTGGGAGCAAGGTGAAGAGTGGCGCGGAATTGGAGGAAAGCTCCCTGTTGCCTTAGTACAAACAAAGTACTAAGACATCAAGAGAGGCGAAAACCGTTAGAAGTTAAGCGGCAGACTAACAGCAACAGATGAAGTAGAACGGTGGAAAGGGACGCGCTAGTACGATGTTAGAGCAGCGGATTCAAAACTACGACTGTTAGAAGAGGCGTTAGAGCCAGAAGCGGAGCAGAAAGGTGGTCAAAGGCAAGTGAAGTAGCTATCGACTATGATAGGCCGGGTTAGCGAGGTAACCATGCCATTTTGGGGGGATTTTTGGTACTATAGGGTTTTTGGCCCACAATCATTGTAAAGACGTGACCTTCAAGCACAATCTATAAAAGAGGCAATTTTGTAAAGGAAGGGTTGGTCTTCATTGGTCTTTTTATTGATCTTATGTCAAGGTCATTTTTTATCTCAGTTTTGTATAGTAACAACAAGAAGAGAGAAAGAGGCTCTGTAGGTGTGTGCACAGAGACCCATTGTAGAGAGAAGAGTTTGCAGCTGAGTGCACAGAATGAAACTGTTGACGCTTCCCATTAAAATAAACAACAGTTCTCGTGGACGTAGCTCCCATCCTGGGGGTGAACCACGTAAATACTTGTGTTGTGTGTTGAATTTGTAATTGTGTTGTATGTTCGTTCTTTTATATGTATTTTCACATGTATGGATGATGAGAATAATATGTTAAGTATCGAATATGTATAACTGAATGTACAAGTAATTTCGAACACATTGAATGTATAAGTTGTATGGGTAAACACTAATTCAGCGAAGTTTGTAATATGTGCAATTCCTTAGAAGCGCAGTCCTAGAGTTGCGATGTTGTATTTTATTGCATTGTATTGAGTTGTGAAGTCTCGTATGTGCGTAGTAATCGTGAAGTATATGTGAAGTCGGAAGAACTTTGCTTGCACTAGTTTCATAACCGCGCATCACCTGATTATAGAAACTTGCTTCTGTAATCCCCCATAACTTCACCTCGGGTGAGAACTCAGCCTGTTCACAGGTTGTTGTTGAAAGGGCCGGTGGAGAAGTGGCATTGTTGGCCCCATCACTACGCAAAACCTGGGTTAGTAAATTTTTTTTTAAGAATGAACTAGTAAGCCAACACCCTTTCCCTCATAAGCAAGTCTACACTCAATAGAATATGATTTCCTGTTGTATATGCAGGTTCAACACATGAGAAACCAAGCAAGAAGTAAGCACGCACACTCATCCATCAAGAGGACAATGTAATGGGGCAGAATGTTCAACTAGTTTGCATTAATATTAGACAAGTATTTATACATGATAAATATGGTTGGAACGGTTGCAGCCGCTCCGACTTCTCTTTTAATCAAATACATTAATGATGACTATGGAAAGGCCTTGCAGCCCCTCAACATCTCCCCGACCAACAAATCCTTTCTCCGTCCCAGAGAAAATAGGAACAGCCATGAGTTGTGATTTCTTTATCCTTGGTGAGCAATCTAGTAGTGGTCAATAGAGCCTCACCGTTTCACCTTCCTGCCGGAATTCATCTCCGGCCATCGGTCCAGGAACTATGAGGGATTCCACACTCTACATTTTACACCGTCTAACTAATTGCCTTCAAACTTCTGAAATCGCACTCAAAAGATGCTTTTGTATTTCATCACCGGGGGACTTGGTCATTTCCAGTGTTCTATGTACCATCATATTTATCATTAATCTCTTTTCTATGTGTTTGTTTGATGTCTTTTGCTTGAATGTCTTCTTTGTCGTCTACTTGTGTCATGATGATGTGTGCAAATGTGTGCTTGGTTCATGCTGCTCATGGTCGGGACCGAATCCTTAGGAGTGATTCAACTCTACTTACAATAGTCAACTATATACCGAATTGATTTACAAAATTAGAGGGGATCGCCTAACTCAAAAGAGACTCACGTTTAATCCCATCCCTACTTTAAGACTTAAAGAAAAGTTACTTATAAAATGTTGTGACTTGATCGACTTGACTCAAGAAGGACCCAATAGACTTTAGAGACAAACATCATATTACCATTTTTATAACCATCAACCAAAAAGTAATACCAACCATATTCTATCGACCTTCACTATGGGTGACACAATGGACAATTACATAATTCTTTAAATATTTAATTCAAGTCGACCCTATTCAAAATTTTCAAACACGACTTAATGAAATTGAAGGAGTCGTCTTGTGCTTTTACGGTGAACTTGCACACACCAGTTGCAAAGTTAACATCTTTAAACTGCATCGACCATACCATCGATCAAATATTTTATACTTCGGTCATCAACTACATCTTGACGACCACACGAGGGATTGACGAGAGAAGAATAGTACCCTAAAAAGTAACATCGACTACAAAAAATATAATTCAACCTCATTAACATTGTGCAATATAGGTCGGCTCATCATTATAACGTACCAACTATCGTCCCCAACTAGATTTGTACTCGGTTGAACGAAACTCCCAATAGACCATGAAAGTTGGCATCATGTCAACGGCTGACATCAATTCCTTCAACAAAGGGTTTTCGATCAATGATCTTAGTGACTTTGTAAAATGTACAGACTGCTGAAGCGACCGGATTGGTTCCAGCCGTAGGATCTTGTTTCTACTGCAGAAATATCCCAGACTCTTTCGTATATGGACAAGTTTTCATCAATATTGCATCAACCAGAAAGGAACTGGTCCATGCTCTTCAACTTTGATCAGTCTTTGGATCGTCCATTGCATGTAGTCGACCGCCAAGTCAACGTTTTTTTTATTGCAATCTTTTTCATCGTAGTTGATGTTAACTAACGTGTGGTTTCTTTATATAGATCTAGTGGCTCTGACAATATTTGGTCGGCCCACATATACTTTGTGTATATCCTCCAATCCTAGGTTAATTTCATATTGATTTCTGAGTCGGCGCAGAGGTAAAGAAAGATTCTCCATGCAATGCTCGTCGATATACTTGTCTCTTTTGCAGATTTATTTTATGCCCACCTTCAATGATGTGTTCTTCGAACTCTCTTTTCGTAGGTAAGTGCTCAATCATGGTCGAGCTCTTATCGTCCAACAATCGGGCAAAAGCAATAGTCGTGGATAGAAGCAAGAGCCGATCAGTTGACCTCTTTATGGTTGGACGTCTAATTGTGGTCGGCAGCGATATTGCACTGGTTGATGGACTTTTAGTAATCAATGCCCAACTAGATTCCATCAACGAGCAATTGGTTTCTTCATTCGACGGCTCTCGATGTAGCCAACATATTTTTCACCAAAGCAAAATATTTATACAAATATTCGTACAAGCGATATTTTTATTATGGAATGTTGGATTCATATGGAACCAACTTATCTTTGTGTACAGGCATAAAAATAATATAGAAGTGATATCATTAACTGTAATTACATAACGCAACAGGTATACTTATCTTTCACTCATCCAAGCATAGTCATCGCAGAAGGCTATGATTTATTTTTTTTATTTTTTTCATGCAGCATGCAGGATCTTCGAGAGCATATATGGAGAGGATCATTTCTTTATAGCAACATCGCACGCACAGCATCACCATTTTTGAATGTCTCCTGCAGCGTTTCTTTCTGGCTTTCCTCGACGGGTTTGAGCCACCCCCACTCGCTGCTGCTGTCACCCAACCAAGTGAAGGAGGCAACGGCGCCAGATGTTGTATATGCATGTTCAACACATAAGCAACCAAGCAAGAAGTAAGCACGCACACTCATCCATCAATAAGACAATGTAATGGGGCAGAACGTTCATCCAGTTTGCATTAATATTGGACAAGTATTTATACATGATAAATATGGTTGGAGCGTTGCACCCTCTCCAACTTCTCCTTTAATCAAATACATTAATGATGACTACGGAAAGGCCTTGCCCTTCAACAAGCGTAGCCAAAACAATCCAATAAAATAACAAGGGGAAGAAAAAAGGAAACAACCAGCTTCGGGAAGGTGGATGCCAACCCCCCAACCCTCATGACAACAATGGAGGTAACCCACACCCTGCAAATCAGGATCCCAATAAACCTCCCAAGTAGGGTAAGAACTGTCAGTTATTGACTAATATTTTGTGTTCCTTTTGCAGAATCAACATACATTATACTCACCATTTACCCCATGTATCCAAGGATTTCCAATTGTGGAATGAGGCCAACCAAAATGAAGTGGATAATGCCCTACAAGGGAAACCTAATCTCCGCCCCTCATACAACCCAATCACAACGGGTGGTGCTGCAAAATCCCTTACCATCGCAAGGGTTCACTACTACATAGGGGGCTGTTTTAAGACATAAATTTAAGACCAAATCTCACTTTTGTCTTAAATAAATATTTTTTTTTAAATTTTTTATTTTTTATTTTTTATTTTTTTCATTTGTCTTAAGTAAAGACAAAAGGGTCACGCTACGTGCAAAACGTTCATGTAGGCGCATTATTCACGTACCTAACAACCACCAACCATCGACTTACTGCATTAATGGCAAGCTGCGTGGAAATTTTTGAGGTTGGCGGGAGAGAACAAAGTGCTTGTTGAGGTAAAATGATCTGCAGGTAGAGGCCGGATAGGGTAGGAATTGAACCCCTGTCTGAGAGTGATACCGCTGTGCCTCTGTTTCATCAGGTAGATGGTTTTTTTTGGTTGTTTATAATTAGTTCACAATGGCGCAATTTATTATGTAATATTGGATCAGTGCTAAATTATTCTTCATATTTTTGGTTTTCAGAGTGCAGATCTAATCGCTGAGGCTGCTAAAACCCTTGGAAGTGGATGCATTCACCTACATGTGAACAGAATTCCAAATAGGTAAATAAACTTCTCTTTCTGGTGGATAATTTATATCCAGTATTGAATCTGTGTATCCCCACCTGTTCTTTTGTAGCTTCTCATGATGCCCCTAGATTTCGTTAAACCCAGCATGTGACCGTAAATCAGTTAATAGGCTTTGATAGTTGTTGTTCTGCACTCCTGCACCATGTGTTTGATTCCTCATGAAAGGCAGCCTTGCCATGTGTGTCTCTGCTCTTGCGATTTGCGTGGCTTGAAGCTCTACGGCCATTCTTGACAATCCATGACTGCTAATTGGCTGGAGTAGGGATTATTGGTGTCGATACTCCAACTCCAACTCCCACTCCCCGTGCAACAATATATACCCATCTCTGGTATCAGGTATTTGATCTATTTCTGTATAGGCCGTGGATATGGTACCCAGTTGCTTCCATTTAGGGTTTTTATATGTATTTTTTCTAGGAAGATCTTCCTTCCATCTAGGGTTTTTATATGTATTTGTTTAGGAAGATCCGTAGAAGAATGAGATTTATTAATGTACACTAATCTAGAATAAAGAAGCACGCTCTGTTCCCTATTATTGGAGTGCATTTAGCCAACTTCTTTCTCCCAGTAGGAATTGAGGGCTTATTCTCCTACTACTCCTACTCCCGGCTACTACCTGCAGCAAAGGAATAAGCAAGCTTACAGAGACAGAGTAAGGACCAAGGTACCAAATACGGAAGGAACAAGGAACAAGGCTGGGACTCAATGGCCAGTAATCTATGAATCGCGTTCATGAGCTTTCCCATCAGGTAAGGCGGAAAGACGCTTCGGTTTTATCCCTATAATAATAGTAAGATAGCTTTTGTATTACTGAGGCTAAGTGGAGCTTTCGCTTCACTAGTAGTGTCGAGCTACCAATAGTAATTTTTCAGTTAGATCTATTACGAGTTTACATAAGGGGCTGAAACCCTTTTTGCATTCCAGAATAATTAGTTGCCATCTATCTGCTATAAGTAGAAATTTGGTTTGCTTTTACAAATAAATAGCTAATATATAATTATATTCTCAAGTTTTACCTCATGTGCGGTTGCATCAAATAACAGGTACTTAGATCCCATCTCTTCCCCATTCCCATACCCATTCCTTAGGGGTTGACGCTTTATTCTTTGATTAAGACAAGGCAGACTATTATCCCACGCCTTTTTCATGTTGTTGACCTTTAACCGATTGATGATCCAGTTTCTTACAAGTCCCAGTAGCCCAACTAAGAGGATTGACTCTTTATCTAAATATCAATCTGTGCTTAGAACCGGATTTACGCCTACTACGAATGGGTATCAATATCGATCTTGAGGGATTAATTTTAAAGGGGGCTTTAAAATTTCGGTCCGCAAATTGAAGGGGGCCAAGCGTTGTTCCCATTTCCGACTATGTATAATATAGGAGATGCCCAAGAACTAAGGTTGGGTTAGCAGAGGTAATTCCATCATGTTTCGGGTATCCTATAGGAACTACTCAATACGAGTAGCTGTATCCTATAGATAATAAGCTTTCTTAATCTCTGCTTCAGTGGTTGTGGGATGGACACCTAAGTTCCTAACATGTTGTAGTAATAACGTGTTTCCTTGACCATTTCTACCAATCTCCGATAGATTCCAAAATTCCGGAAGAATCAGGTGCGAAACCGGTGTCCTTCGTGATATCTGCCTACTTGTAAAATCAACAATAGGTGAAAACAGGCCTTATATGACATTTCATCTATTAGTATTAATTTCTTAGTATTATTTTCAGAACTTACATGGAGATGAAAAAGTCGGCCGTAATGAAATATGAAAGATGAGATTAGATGTATCTATGCTGTTACAAACATGGTATTGTCAAGTTATATGGCTTGTTTGAGAGTTCTGGAAAGGTATGCTTCTTTCATTAACGTTTCACTCACCACGTGGCAGCATGTGAATGATTATCTCAGCATGTAAATGATATTTCAAATTTCAAAGTTGATTCAAATTTGAATGTAAATTAACTTTGTCTCAACTTGAATTTCATTTTCACTTGATCTTTGAATTTGAACACAATCCTCAACTATCAAATATCTCGATCAAGTTTACTTCCTGAAAAAAATAGCTATGGTTGATGTCGAAAGCTTTGTCCTTCCATTATACTTAAAATATTTTGCAATGACACTTTAAGTATTATGTACGTTACAACAATATCTCCCATGTCAATCTTTCTTAAGTTTGTATTGCCCAATATCAAGCTTTCTTAAAATAATCCAAATAATTTCTTATTCATTGCTCGATCCAAGGGAGAGACTTAGGAATTATTCGTTGTTGGATCAAAGGGAGAGGTCGTCTGCATTATTCATACTTTGAAGACCATATGACCCTATTTTAGATCGCTATTAGATTGTATCTCGAATCACTAGCTACTTTGAAGACCATATGACTGTATCTTGGAGAGTTAGCAGATCGTATCTCGGATCACTAGTACTTATTTTTGAGTCAAACAATGACAACCCCTCAGGAAAGTATAATTAACTTTACAGTTTCTTCATAGAAATAAATGTAGACCCTCATTCATTGTTCATAGACACGAGTTCTGACCAAACCATTTTTAGGGCAAAGTTTTTGAAGGCACATACATATCATAAGGTAGGATCCTTTTGTTTCCTTGTCATTCTCTACTTGCACAAATTAAAATATAATCGATTATTCATGAGAGTATTTGAAAAGCTAAAATAGGTTGAGTCAAAGTTGAAAAAAAAATAAGTGCAACAACAACATACAGCTTTCTTACTTGGATGGTATTTGTACAATGCAACTTTCAACACGAGCTGAATGTGCAATAGTGCTCCATGTTGTTCCTTTAGGAGAAACATCAATAAGTTAGCTGGTCAGGGTGATCCTCTTTCAACAAGCTTAAATCATTGGTCCAATCTGGGAAAGTATAATGCAAGTTTATAGAGTAAAAAAATTCAATAAAACTGCTCACAAACAACTATAGAATTACTCAGAGAGCAGTGTGGTGACAAATCTATTGAAGGTGCAGTGCATATTCTTCTTGAATATGGAGAAGCAATGGACATTCAAGTATTAAACAAATACATATGAATTGATTTCTCTTTATACCAAATATATAGTTCTTCTCTACACAATATATACCTCAGGAAAGTGGATTCATGCTCCTCTCCTCTTCTCTATACCACAAACATAAAAAATATATTTATGTAAGCGATTTCTCCCTTACTAATCAACAAAAAAACATCAATTAACACAATAACTAAAAAACAATATACACTAACCTTTACATATAAATATAAACGAGGCCTAAAGTCGGCTTCTCTAAGGAGAAGTCGTTGTTTTCTACAATATCAAGAAAATCAAAATCTTGCGTTCACAAAGCAAGGAAATTCAAGCATACAGAGAAGCCGTTCCACTTCCTTGGTAGTGCAAAACATGCAACTCATAGTATACAGTATTTATAAACAGAAAGGGTCAGCTCTTCCAATAGGCCGCTCTACATCTTCCCACGACGATTGTAAAAAAAGCATAAAAGAACAGTTCTTTCTTGAGAATAACAAGCCATTATTCATGAGAGTATTTGAAAAGCTAAAATGGGTTGAGTCAAAGTTGAAAAAAAACAGTTTAGCGTGGAGTGGTCAGTAGAGCTTCATTCATTTATCTGTCCACGCAGTAGTAAGTGAAGTAAGAGGTTCCTTCCCAACAACTGCAATTTGAGACATTCCACTTCTTTGTTCTCTTTTTCCTCCCTGTTCTGTCTTGATTAATTCTCTTGATCCGTCCATTGAAGCATTCTTGTTTACAAGAACAAAAAATAATATGTGTTATTTAAGAAGCATCAAAGCGAACGGATTAGTCCGATCATCTCAGTAATGCATAGTAAGTACGATTTTCTTTATCAATGTCAGTAGGAAGAGAACTCATAATGTTTTCCTGGCAAGAGAAAGGAATAGAGCTTTCTTTCGAATAGTTTGTCATCTGTGCATAATGATTTCAATTGACATCACAATATAGGGATTTCATGACAAATGTCGACTGGGGGAGTGGATTTCATGTAGAACATATCAGCATTAAATGAATGGCTCCCTCTTCATCACACAATTTTACCTGCTCTTTTGCTTTTGTACGCCTACATTGTATTCTACAAGCCACACGACATTTATTCTCGGGATTTTATCAGCATGAAGCTTGTGGTGTCTTTCTTATATTTCTGTTATTGTTAGGTATAGGTCTCATTACTTGTCAATAACCATACTAATGACGAAGTCTTCCTTGCAAATTTTGCATAATTACTTGACCCAAGTTTTCAAAATATCCAGCAAAATCCAATATTTAATTAGATGGCACCGTTAAATAATGCATCCTCGCAATTACCAAAAGTATTATTATGAGCACTGATCTCGAGAGAGAAAGACATAATCCGTTTCTGTTTCCAAAAGAGATGAGTTAGAATCCGTTTTTGTTTCCAAGAGAGATGAGGTAATGGATGGCATGATGCATCTTGTACACAATATTATGCATCAAACAATGTGCTCTCTTATCCGGGTGGAACAATGTAGGTGGAATGCCAACTTATTGCTTTGCTCATTGATTGAACATGACAACTACTATTAATATATTGTAATGCTACAACTACTATTAATATATTGTAATATTGGAGTATTATTACCGAGGCTATGAATTAATGTTGTTACGCATGTTCCTCTTAACCGTATGAATAGGAAAACCAACCACTTGTCCCACTTCACCCCTATCCAACTACTTCCCCATAAGATAATTAACACAGCTAGGAAAATATCAATATGAACGCAAATTCTCTCATCGGAATTTCCTTGGGGTCTCTTATTTATAGCTTTTTTCCTAGTACTTATGCCACAATCTCCCACTATATCCATTTCCAGCAAGAATCTCGTGTGAGACGGGTAGTCACCATGAAGTTCTATTAGACCCAACCTACTACATGTGTTGATAGTTTCTCATTGTGTTGTAAAGTTCGTTTATAAATATTCATTAAGGATAGAGCTTTGTCGTCGGGCATGCCAAAGAACGAACACAACAATTTGCATATGCAAGAGTTAATGGCTATGTAGATCCCTAGGAATTCTTTCACAATTAAATTGAGTGAGTAGGGAATGAATGAGTGGGCCTACCTTAAGCAGGAGTGTAGTCCAAGAGACATACCTAAACACCGAGACTCTAAGTTATCATTCCTTTGTGTAACTAAACCTTTGAGTGTGTCCCGAATGAGCACTCTTAGTTTCTCAATGTATATTTGAGATTACCCTAACGAGCTCGCTTCAATTAGATCCCGAACGAGCACTCTTAGTTTCTCATTGTATATTTGAGATTACCCTAACGAGCTTGCTTCAAGTAGAGCATGGTTTATTAGATACTTGGGCTAGGGTTTTAGTAATGGAACGCTCAATCCATGAGTTTCATACTGGCATTTTGTTTCCTTCTCTTAACTTTCCCTTGGATTCGTAATATTTAGTAATGAGTTCTTTAATGAGCTTTCATTTTTTTCATTTGAAGGTGATGGGTGCACTCAGGAGGGCTACATCTGCTGAGGTTGTTACCTGTGACCTCTTTTCTTTATCTCGGTGTAGTATAATTTTTGTAAATGCCATCACAGGTCATCGATGTCTTCCTCTATATGAGATTGATAGACTTGGCATTCATTCGATCAGTTTCCATGCACTTCTCCTTATCATTTATGAACTTCGTGCTTTGATTAATATAACCATGTGGATAGCTAGGGTTTCTATTATGTATTTTGTATTATGTGCAGTAGTTAGGGTTTCTATTATGTAGCTTGTATTATGTGCACCTTTAAGGTGATTCCAGATTCTATCTAGTATTTGTTTAGACTAACTTAATTTTTTTTCTTAGTATATACAGGTTAAATACAATGGTCAATTACTCAAAGTATTTATTCCTTATTTGCATTTTGTCTGCTTATTAAGAGGAAAATAAATCTCCATAGGTTGTGTATTATTTCTTTTATTGTACATTTACCTACATGTATAATAATTCCATTTAGGCTTCTAGATGATTTAGAAGTAAATGATATTTTAGGTTTAATATTGTATATGTTTATAAGTTCTTAACCCTCCTTTGGAATTTACCATTTAAGATATTTAAAATTATTTCAATAGTTCAATTTCAATTTATAATCTTAAGGCGAGGTGAAGCACATCTACGGGATGATGGAGGGTCCACAGGTGGATTTAGCCCTAGTCCTAGAATGACCATGAGAGTTGGAGCTATGCGTTGCTTGCTTGTCAAAAAACAGAAGAGAACAAAGCTTCCTGAAGGATGGTTGTAGTAATAGTCAAACAATTTTAGGGTTCAAAAGGGTTACCAAGTGTGTCAGACGAACTACGAAACAAAATGGTGGTGGAGCAAATCTGGTTAGCTCAGCAGAATTATTAATCTGTGGATACAAATTCAAATCATGTTCAGGTTCAAATCCTGTTACAAGTTCAAATCATGTTCAGGAAGTTCAAATCATGTTCAGGTTCAAATACTTTTCGCCACATAAGGAAACACAATGCACATTTGATAATAGCATGTATCATCATCTAGCAAATTCGACAATACCAATGAGATGGTACAAAACATAAAGAAGGTGATGCCAACGCCATCGATGCAGGTCTACTTGTTTTATTGTTGTGCTAGCTGGCACGTGTGTGTTGGAGTGAAAAAAATTCCTTTTAAGTGATTTCAAATAGAATATTTTTGGTGAAATTTGCAATATATAGCGGTAAGGGAGTCGTAAAGCACCGCCCAATTTCATCTAAAGAGAACATTTGAGTAACTGTTTCCTGGTACCTGGTGAGTGGTAGTATACAGTCCAAGTCGATGAGGCTTAAACTTTTCTATCATTGTATGCATAATCATTTGAAAGTTAGAAATTTATGTTTTCTTATGTATACATCGCCCCAACTCAGGTGCAAAGCTCTGGACTAAAAGAGAGGAAAGTGGATCTATTCAATCCGGTAAGCTCAAGGCCCAACTGAGCTTAATTACTTCTATGAAATTATTTATGTTTCCCGGTACCTAGTGAGCATGTTAAAAGAAACCTAAATATGCAAGCCCTAGTTGCTAGACAAGGCAAGGAAAAGTTCGGACAGACCTAAATATTGATGCCTCTAATACCAATTGAGACACATATGCATCAAAGTATCTGAGATTATGCAAAAGGCCTGATATTTCAATCCGAGAAATCAAAAGGATGGCTTTAAAACCGTGCTAACTAAATAAAATCTGAAATTTTCTGAAACAAGAGATGTTAAAACCCTAGTTGTCAAACTATGGAAAAAATATTTTTTTAGAAAATAACAGATCTTGAAACCCTATGTGTCTATTAAGGTATCCAGGTGTATAGAACTGTCAATTATCAAAACCCTAGATGCATAGAAAACCCAAATTGTAAAACCTAGTTTGCACGCAAGTATGAAAATGGTCTATAAGAGAAACCCTTTTTCTGCATAATAGCCAAAAGAAAAAGGGTAAATGCATATCAATAAAAGATTTCATAGACCAAAAAAGACGTGAAACATGCAATTCTCTCCCGAAGAGAGCGCTCAACTCTTTACTCAATATATTTTTGTGTCGCAATTGTTAGCAGTGAGATATTGGTATATGATGTTGGTATATTTCTTGTAGAACAATATTTTCCTCCAAAAGAATCCAGCGTGAATGAGTAAAATGTAGAAGACCTCTGTCCCAGAAAAAATAATAGAAATGACTCCAGCATTCTCTGCTCACAGATACAAACTACCATAGGTTAACATAAATTTAAAGGGAATGATGGAATGTTTGAGTCTCATAAGTGAAAACAAGAAATGATGAAAGAACTAAGTACTTAGTACATACCAATTTTGTGTTTCAACCAGCAATATGAATCTCTTTGGATGCTAACCTGTAGTTTTTGAGTGAAAATCAAGACAATTTAATCAAAATGGATACAAAATTCAGTATTAATTCATATATGTTATACTTATGAATTCATATATCCTATACTAGTATATTTATATTATATACCCCATGGCGAGAAGAGTAAGGGAACAAGCTTCCATGGCCAATGCAACACTAGAAGCCAAGCTCTCGGTAGTCCAAATCCAAAGGTGATGGATTCCTGATAGGCATGAACTTCCTCCCACAATAACAGTTATCAAAACAAAAATAATCAAGAATCCAGTTGCTTCATTCCCCATTGGAATAAACTGGAGAAAATCCTACACAAAGAGCCCCTCCAAGACCTGCAAGTTTTCATCACACACTCCATTAGTACAAAATCCAAAACATAAAACTCTATCAAATTTCATAAAAATATGTAGGTTTTGGCCAGAAATAAATTACTAGTGGAATAAGTGTGGTCGAGGGCTTTGTTGAGAGTAGTGGGCATGTTGCAAATGCAGCGCTATGATGGTGGTTGGTGAAGGCATGCAGGTGGAGGGAGGGCATGCATTACATGCAAGTGGAGGACAGTCAATTCGTTCAAGTGGGAAATGAAAGCACCAAATTAGAGCAGGCGGTTTGGATGAGTCAGCATCGCGGATGCTGCACAAGGCCGAAGATACTGCAAAGGGAGGAAAGCAGGGTGCAAGGCGATAGTACTCTATGTATTTTGGGTCATTTTGACTGCATTATGTGGGTTTTTGGGTCATTTGGACAACATTATATGGGTTTTGGGTCATCTTGTTGTAGAGTTTGTTAGGAATTAGTTAGACGGTTTCCTAAGTGGACCGCAAATGTAAAGGCGCAAGCCTACAAATAAACATAGGATTGTAAGTGTGGAGATACCAAGTTGGAAATCCATGAGCTGATGAATTGAAGAGACAATTGAGCGCGGATGATTTTGCTTGTCTATTAATCTGGGTATGCGACAGAGGAATTATTGTTGTATCTATGGGTTGTTGCAAAGGTTAATATGATATGATGTTGAGCATAATTATTGTGTCTTTCCTATCCTCTTGCGATGAATGCATTATGTGATATGAATATGTGAATGATGTCATGTTTCCTTGCTGCGCTTAATGTTTTATTGTTATATCTATTGCGCATTTATGGTTATGTCAATCATAAGATATGTTGAATGATGTTGCAATTATTCTTAATGCCTACGTTAAATGCTTAGATCTGTTATGCAATGCTGCGATAAGTTAATAAGTTGATAGACAAAATCCTCTTTCATTCGGCGGAAACTTGGTTCCGTCAACTCTCCCTTGAACATCTCAAGTGAGACCTCATCTTCTATACAGGTGTTGTTGGACAGGGTAAAATCTATTTGGGCTGGTGCTCAGGGAGACCACAGTGGTTTGGGTGTTGACAGCATGAGGAACCCATGTCGACTAGGTTTGTGTCAACAAATGGTTCCATTGCTGGGACCTAGCGCGAAGTGAAAGGAGGATATGTTGTGGCATACGACGAGACCAGAAATTCAGGATTGGTTCGACCTAAAGTTGCTCGAGTTTGCTGAAAAAGAAAATTAGAACCCTGGGTTGTCGATAGATTGGTGGTTGGAAAAATATATACATGATGGTCCACATGAATATTTTTTCTGCGAGTTCCCAATCATCCTGTATCAATGGTTAGAAAAATTGACCTATCAGAAGAGGAACTTGCATGGTGGTGAGCCGACAGCTTGGACCCCAGAATTGATCCAGGAGCTGCAAGAAGTCGACAATAAACCATCGCGGGCTGTTGAGGTTTGGGTCGACAATATACTGGAAGGTTATATCACCGAGTTTGTGGTTGATATGACAAAGTCTTATAGTGAAGCAGAAAGGGAATTATTGAACGGACCAAGAGGTAGGTTTCTGTTATCGCTACAGTTGTCCATTAATATGCTCATTTGCGAAAAGGGCATATTGAGGATGCACCTAGACCAGTAGAACCCTGGTGGGTGGAGGTAGTGGATACTGCGATAGCAGGGGGGGCGGTACATGGAATGATACGGGGTAGATGGGTGCAAGTTATGATGAGACTATGAAGGAATTCGAGGAAGAGAGTGGTCTTACAAGGGGAGGAGCAAGGTTTCGATAGGAAAAGAGGCAGAAGACAGGAAAAGGTCCTGCTACGATCAAAATGCAAAGCCATGAAGGAATACCACATGGGATGAAGCGACCTCACAGTGCTGACAAGGACAACCAGGCTATGCCCAGGATAGAGGCAGGACTATCTCTCAGCCAGGAAGAATTAAAACTTTGACACCACCGTGTTCATCATGTCAACAGAACTTGATTGCTATTAACTCAGGGACTGGAGGAAGGAAGCCCAAGATGGCAGGAGAAGATGTAAAGTTTTCGTTGTTCTATGGAAATGGAACAGATAATCCCGAGCAGTACTAGTTCTTATGTGAAGAAGTATGGATTGTTAAGAAAATTACGGATGATAATGCCAAGAAAGTTCAGTTGGAGACAACTCTTCGAGGTCGCACATTGGATTGGTTTATGAATTTTGTTCAAGTTCCCATAGGCACCCCAGAAAAGACGCTGGAAGAAGTCAGAAAAGGATTGATTGTAGAGTTCATAAAACCCAAGTCTGAAGCATAGTATATTACAGAACTAAAAGAGATTAAGCAGTATCCCAATGAAACTGTGTGGGATTTTGACCAACAGTTCAAAACACTGATGGCAAGGGTTAGCATTGAGATGAGTGATGTCCAACACAAAGAATGGTTTATTGCGATGTTGCTACCTCATATTCGACTCCCATTGATGCAACAAAACATTACAATGTCGAGTGAAGATCTGGAGATTGCGATGCGGTTAGAAGCTTCGTTGATTAGTGAGAATGTAGCTAGCATGTCCTAGATTCAGACACAGATGGCCAACTTGAAGAGGCTTGGTGTACGTGATGTTGTGCAGAAGGGAATACTAAGGATAGTTGCCCATACTTCCGCAACTATCCGGTATCCGGAGCTCCGAACCCATTGAGCGGCGGAGGTATTTTGTGGTGCCGCATCTGCAAGGTATATGGGCATTGACATGAGGACTATTAATATATGCAGAAGATGATCACAAAATTGATGAATTTGTATTGTACATTCTGCAAGTCCATGGGACATGAAGATAAGGATTTTCGCACGTATGGGTTACTTCAAGAAAGAACTTAAGATGCATTCTATGTGAAGGATGACCAGTGTGTTATACAATAACAACAACCACAGCCACAGGTATCCTAGCTGCTACATCAATTGCAGATGCAGTTTGTACCGCAGCCGCAACCACAACATTTAATGCCACAATATACTCAGATTCCAATGGATGCATAGCAGCCATAGTACGTTTAGCCGGCACCATGCGTTCAACCAAGATAGTGTGTGCAGATGCAATGAATCCCATGCAGTAGTAGTTTCCTCAACCACAATATCAGCAGTAGGGGGATTCTGTGGAGGATTACGGGGAGGACGCGGTGGAGGATTTGGTCATGGAGGAGGACAAGGTCATAGACCTGTCCAATGTTATAAGTGCTGAGTGTTCAAACACTACCAAAGAGATTTCTCACAATTGCAGACACAGTGTACATTTTGTTTTGTTACTGAGCACACTGTTGAAAACTGTCTACAGTTGATTGCATGATGGCAGGCAATAAATATACCGCAGTTGCAGAATCAGACCCAGTTGCCAAATCAGAATCCGTCGCAGAACCAGAACCAACGTCCAAATCAGAATGCCAATCAGAATGTGAATTAACCCGCGAACCCACCGCCAAACTAGAATCAGGGACCAACTCTTGCAACAATTTCAGCAGAGTCGAGGACATAAGATGTTGCTTTTGTTGTTATCACTCGGAGAGGTGCGACGATAGGCGGCGATGGTTCGCTTCCTCTGATTCGGCTGGCTGGGAGGAAGAAGGTGCAGTTCGATATTGATGCCGAACATGCTGCATTCTTCCAAGCATGTAAGCGATGGAAAAAGATCGCGGTAAGTCAATTGTTTATGATATGCCCTTGGCTTTTGACTCAACTTCGGAAGTAGGACCATCACTTCAGTATGGTACTATGCAAAACTTCTTTAAAAGTTTCTTATCGCTGCCATGCGATCCTGATGCACTTGCTAAGATCAAGAGTTTGTTGTATCGACCGGCTAAGGGACAGAGGGAGTCCGCGGTGAACTCCTTACAGAGAAAAAAGACAGGTAAAGAAATGCGCATGAATGTCCAAATTGGGGATTATGATGTCGATTCGGTTATTCTAGATCTAGGCTCTCATGTTAACATATTGACAAAGCAAGCATGGAAAAATATGGGGAGTCCAATGCTGAGCTGGTCTCCCGTACAGCTGCGATTGGCTAATCAGGCCAAGGTGACACCAATTGGGACAGTTCCGCGCCGTGTTGTGGATATTGAGGGGATGAAGACATATGCAGATTTTGATGTCATTGAGGTTTTCAAAGGTTGAAGCTCCTATCCTGCATTGCTAGGGATTGGATGGGCTAATGACAGCATAACGGTCATTAATTTTAAGAAGCGGATGATGACCTTTGAAAACCAGGATCTCCGTGTCATCACTCTGTTGGACCCGGATGAAAGGTGACGATATGTTGAACCTGTCAAGGATGAGGTTGTAAGAGGATGGCATCATGCATATAATATTTCAGAAGACTACATCCATTCAGCTGCTGGTGGAGAACTTGGTTGGCGCAGCTCGAGCTCTGTGTCTTCCGACTCAGATGATGCTTTAGAGAATTGGCAAAATTGCCTGCATGGGGTATCGTTCCTAAAGTGTGGGCTGATCACACACACATTGCATCATGTTGTGACTGAGACTATTGAGTTTTCGGCATACGAAGGACTGCAGTGGTTGCTGGCATTAGAGGAGGCACTGAAGGATACTCCAGCACGGTGGTGGACAACCCATAAGAATTAGATTACTAGTTGGCCACAGTGTTGAAGGTTGATGACGGTTAACTTTGGAGACACATAAATATATCACAGCGGTAGGTACGATGGGCGGAATGACCTAGGCAATCATTTGATGGAATGTCAGACTCTATGGGCTTCACGACCAAGGGACGAATGGGTCCATGCTTTTATCCATACTTTGGATGAAATCCCGCGATCATGGTATGCTTCAGCGGAGTTACAAGGGGAGATTACCACTTGGTTAGAGTTGACAGTTTGCTTTACTGATACCTTCAGCTTCGCGGAAGCCAACCCAGATGTCCATAATGCTTTGCAGTTCATCCACGTTGTTTAGAAGGTTGCTCTAGTGGCATAGCCTATGGATCCGCATACGCACTGTAAGATGCAGATGATGATGGAATGTTATAGTATCACTGGCGGGCTAGAGGATGGGGATGACCCACGGAATGTCAATATTCCAGAATCAAAAGGCAGTCGCGATGTTGTAGCTCCTGATGCATCGACAGATCCAATCAGTCAGCCACTAAAGCTCCCGAAGGTCAATGTTGGGACATAAGAGAAACCTAAGTTTATGAATGTTGGAAACTACTGGGATGAAGACATGATGTCGAAGGTCACCAACCTATTGCATGAGTTCCAAGATCTGTTCCCTACAAATTTTTCGGAGATGAAGGGAATCTTTGGGGATCTAGGGGAGATGAAGATTCCGTTGAAACTTGATGCAAAACCAATTGGGTAGCGACTGTATTGCATGAATCCACGACATAAGGAACGGGTCAAAGTTGAACTTGATCGCATGCTGGATGTTGGCATCATTGAAACAATCGAAGAATCAGAATGGATTAGTCCTATGGTGGTGCAGGATAAGAAGATGGGTGAAGTATAGATTTGTGTCAACTTGCGGAAGCTAAATGATGCAAGCATGCATGATCCGTTTTCGATACCTTTCACTGATGAACTGTTGGAGGGTGTGGGTGTCCAAGAGATGTATTCCTTCATTGAAGGCTTTTCTGGTTATCATTAGATTAGGATTGCAAAAGAGGACCGCCGCAAGACAACATTTGTAACTGTATGGGGTTGTTTCTAGTAAACGGTGATGCTGTTTGGGATGAAGAACGCACCTGCGATATTCTCTTGGGTTCTTGTTGATGCCAGGGATTTTATTCAGAAGTTTTTGCAAGATTACATGGATGACTAGACAGTTTACGGCTTGATCAGCGATCATCTGTAAAATCTGTGACTCATGTTGGAGCGCTGTCGGCAGCATCAGATATCGCTGAACTTGAAGAAGTGCATTTTCTGTGCACCATTTGGGATATTGTTGGGTCACATTGTTTGAAAGCATGGATTGTTGGTCGAACTAGCAAAGATTGCGCTCATTCTGAGCTTAACACCGCCTACCAATGTCAAGCAGTTGAGAGCGACTTTGGGACACACCAGGTACTATCGCAAGTTTATCCGGGGTTATGCAGTGATCATAGCTCCTATGGAGAATTTGTTAAAGAAGGACACGGTATTTTCGTGGAGTCCCGAATGTCAATTTAGTTTCGAGACACTGAAGGATAAGATGGCTCCTGCATCGATATTGGTATTTCCCTACTGGAGTAAGGAATTCCATTTCATGTGGATGCATCATCAATTGCACTGGGAGTAGTGCTCACGCAACCTGGGGAAGGATATCAGGATCACCCAATTGCTTTTGCGAGTCAGAAGTTGTCATCTATAGAGAGAAATTATACCACTATAGAGAGGGAAGGCTTGGTGATGGTATATGCATTGCAGAAGTTTCAACACTACTTATTGGGAGGTCGCTTCAAGATGTTCACAGACCATTCTGATTTGATGTACCTAATCAATAAGCCTGTGTTGGGGGGGGAGATATGTCGTTGGTTACTTCTTTTTTAGGAGTTTGATTTTGAGGTCATCGTGAAGCTAGGCTGCTTGAATGCTGGGCCAGATCATCTATCACAAATTGAGACAATGGAGGAACCAACCAACATTGAAGATGGGTTTCCAGATGTGCAGCTATTCAGGGTGGAAGTAGCTGATGACTATTACGAAGAAATAATTCAGTTTTTGGCGACAGGAACTGCGCCAGAGGGGTTTACCACTAGTCAGAAGAAGCAATTGGTGGTTAAGGCTACGGACTTCCAGTTGATTGTTGGATAGCTATATAAGCTAGGAACAGATGAGATCTTGAGGTGATGTGTCCTGCCTCATGAGCAAGGGCAGATATTGTCAGAAGCACACGCAGGAGTGGATGGTGGGCACTATGGCGGTCGAGCGACTACCAAGAAGGTGCTTTGCGCAGGGCTTTGGTGGCCCACTCTTCATAATGATGCGACGGATTATGCACGAACTTGCGATGTTTGTCAACAGACTGGAAAACTCTCCAAGAGGGATGAGATGCCGCTAATACCTCAAGTGACACTGCAGCCATTTTATAAATGGGAAGTGGATTTCATGGGACCTATCAAACCACCTGGGAAGCGCACTGGTGCATGATACATAATCACAGCAACATATTATTTGACAAGATGGGTGGAAGCTGCACCAGTTGTAGATTGCACCGCTACAACAACAAGGCGTTTCTTGTTCAACAATATTGTCACTTGGTTTGGATGCCCGAAGGTCTTGATGAGTGATCAGGGGAGTCACTTCATTAATCGCATTGTCAGCACCTTAACAACAGAGCTTCAGATACAGCATAAGAAGAGTACACCATATCATCTGCAAGCAAATGGAACAGTGGAAGCTTTCAACAAAGTATTGGAGAATGCGCTGACCAAGGTTTGTAATGTGAACTGCGATGACTGGAATTTGAAGATTCCGGTAGTCTTGTGGGCCTATCTCACCACTTGTAAAAGGTTGACGGGAAAGACACCCTTCAAATTGGTGTATGGGAAAGATGCAGTTATGCCTGTGGAGTACATTGTTCTAAGTCTGCATATAGTGGTAGCGACAGGCATGAATGATGAGGCAACGTTGGCAGAGCGACTGGAGCAGTTGGTACAACTTGAGAAGACCGCTTTATCGCTGGTTTTAACTAGTGCATGGAAATGGATTGGAAAAATGCTTGGAATGATCGCCATATAAAAAATAAACAGTTTCAACAAGGTGACTTGGTGATGTTGTATGACGGCAAGTTCATGAAGCATCCAGGGAAGTTAGAGATGCATTGGCTCGGTCCAGATTGCATTAGTGGCATAACTTCAAGAGGTGCAATTCAACTGCAGTAGTTAGATGGAGTGATTCTACCAAAGTTAGTAAATGGTAGCAGGTTGAAGCCCTACAGGATAGGCTTGGAGCAGCGTAATGCTTGAACAACATTGTGAAAAAAAAAATGCAGGATGCTAGGTGGCAGGATGGCGCACCAGCAGCGATAGGATTCGCAAGTCGGAGGACTTGTAACGTAGTTTGGGAGCAGTGCTATGATAGCTACAAGGTCGCGATGTAGTCGAACCAACAAATAATGAAGATAGGTGAATACAGTTAACTCACGGTGTTAGGTGAAGTGACCTGCAGTGACAATGGATATGACTGTTAGGTTGACAATATTGACAGTGAGGTCCAACACATTTGGCATGGGTAAAACAAGGTGGCAGCATGGTCGATGACATCAGGGTTGATGGTTCGCACGGTTTGGCACGAATGGCAGCCAGTGGAAGCATGGTCGTTACTTTGCACGTAAGAAGTCTGGTCCAAACATATGTGCTGCGGATCCACCTCACCCGAAGATGGCGAAATGGTATGATGCCTGGATTGGAGCCTGATGTGAATGGCTTTGCGAATGATTTATGTGGCAGGTGTCTGGGACAATGCGAATGCATAAATACAAGCACCACAGGCTAGTTGAGCAATGAGGTATCTATCATATGAGAGAAATTCATGCTCCGAGTGGGTCAAGAAGCTAGGTAAGTTAGGAATTCCAAGGAGGCTTAAGAAATAATCCATTTCATTTCGTGAGGCAGCACACCAGGTGCGATGAGGGCTTGAACGACGAGTGTGCATGAGAACCTAGAGAAGGAAGCGGCGCAGACACTCGAGTGTAGCAGAGATGAAGTATCATCTGGGATGTCTAGTTACATGGTGGTAGTTCGAAGCTTCGTGGTCCCTATGACCACCAGAATGACAGGGGTGGTAGCCCCCTGGTCCCAATAGTGGGTGATCCCCGATGTGAAATAGATGTGCCAGAGCAGTTGGCCCGTTTTACACCTCAGTGTTGTTCATCAACGTTTCCTAAGTTTGCACCAGGTTCCCAGAGACTCGAGGCTGAGTTTGAGAAGTACATGACAGCAAGATGGAAGATCACCGTATTAGTTTGAGAAGTACATGACAACGAGCCAAAGATCACCGTGGTGGTTTAAGCGGTAGACAACAGCGAGATCTAGACAGCAAGAACAACAGTACGAGGACTTCAGGATGAAGACCACTGAGCACACCATGTGTTGGGAGAGCCACAAGATTGTGTTGGGGGCCTGTTGGCAGGCGGTTTGGATGAGTCATCATCGCAACATCACGGATGCTACCCAAGGCCGAAGATACCACGAAGGGAGGAAAGCAGCGCGCAAGGCGATAGTAGTCTATCTATTTTGGGTCATTTGGACCGCATTATGTGGGCTTTTGGGTCATTTGGACCACATTATGTGGGTTTTGCGTCATCTTGTTGTAGATTTTGTTAGAAAGTAGTTAGACAGTTGCCTAAGTGGACCGCAAATGTAAAGGTGCAAGCCTATAAATAAACATAGGATTGTAAGTGTGGAGATATCGAGTTCGAAATCCATGAGCTGATGAATTGAAGAGATAGCTGAGCACGGGTGATTTTGCTTGTCTATTAATCTGGGTATGCGAGAGAGGAATTATTGTTGTATCTATGGGTTGTTGTAAAGGTTAATATGATATGATGTTGAGCATAATTATTATGTCTTTCCTATCCCCTTGTGATGAATGCATTATGTGATATGAATATGTGAATGATGCAATGTTTCCTTGTTGTGATTAATGTTTTACTGTTATATCTATTGCGCATTTATGGTTATGTCAATGATAAGATCTGTTGAATGATGTTGCAATTATTCTTAATGCCTAAGTTAAATGCTTAGATATGTTATGCAATGTTGCGATAAGTTAATAATTTGATGCACAAAACCCTCCTTCATTCGGCGGAAACTTGGTTCCGTCAACTCTCCCTTAAACATCTTGGGTGAGACCTCATCTGCTCCGTAGGTGTTGCTCGACAAGGTAAAACCTGTCTGGGCCGGTGCTCAGGGACACTGCGGTGGTTTGGGTGTCAACAGCGTGAGGAACCCCTCTCGATTAGGTTTGTGTCAACAACCACCTAACCTTCTACCAAAAACAAGATTGGGGGTAAATCCAAGAATGTGGCACCACAATCTACTTTGAATATGGTCGTAAACCCTCCTCCCACTACCATACCATGATCACCTCGCCTTGCATTGTGTATTATGTCTTGGATCATTCCACCAATTAGTGTCCGTAGTTTCCCATGTTGTGCATCGATATTGAATCTACAGAGCAGAATATAGATAACAACACCCCAATTGTCTACATCAATCTCCATTGTGCTACCAAATAATGTGACAAGGCATTGTGCACCAAACATCCCTAGGTGTTGTGTGGCATTTATGTACAATATTCACATCATTGTACCTACCGATCTTCCTCAATTTATTTTATTTTTGGATGATTTGTGTTGGCTCTAACTTGAATCTCAAGCGGAAACTATTGAGAAAGTGCCCCCTCCTCGTCATCCTCCAATAGGATGACCAACATATACTACAACTCATCCACTAGTGAGACTTCCTTTTCATCCCTGCATACCACTATAGTCGTATTGATATCCAAATATCTCTTCCATCCATTTGTTTGATCCTTTCGAAGTGATGAAGAAATTCTCGAGGCCCTTATAGAACCAAAATTTCCTTAGAATGGAAGGAAACATCATGCTTAATTTATTCCCGAGGAACCCTCCCTTCCTTGTCCATGTTTGGATCAATTATCCATTGAATCGAAGGGATTTATTCGTCATGGCACTGTTAATTGGTTCAAATATTCGATAGTATGTCTAGACGCCTTTGATGAAGGTAATATGGCCAATATCTCTCCCACCATCGAAGTCGTAATTTTTGTTAAACTAGGTGTCATGGAGAACATTATCTTTGGTGCTTCTTGTACTCCATAAGAGGTATCCTCCTACAAATATCTTTATTTTAAGAGTTTTGTGATGCCTTTGCTTGGTCCTATGTCCAAATTCTTGAACTCGACCTTTCCATTGTTGAACATCATATTAATACATGGTAGGATGTCACTCTATAGCACTAAATCCAAAGACCTCTTCATCCTTCAAAAGCTCTAACTGTTATATTTGAGAGGAATAAGTTGCATAAAGATAGATTCATTTATCTAATTATGTACACCACAATGGTATCGAATCTCATTCTAGTCAACAAGAAGCAAGGAACCTTACATGTTTGTACTGACTTCTGGGATCTGAATCAGGTATGTCTCAAGGAAAATTATCCCACCCACTTCATCGACCAATTTTTCGATGGATGCACCAGAAATGATGTCCTTTCCTTTAGGGATTGATTCTCGATGTATAACCAGATTCAAATATTCCAACAAGATCAATATAAAACCACCTTCGCATATCAATTCATGACCTTTGGGATCAAGAACGATGGAGCCACTTTCTAGCGCACCATGCTGTATTGTTTCCATGGTATGGTGCACATTATCCTAGCATACTTGGACTAAGTAAGAGAGGAAAAATTAAGGGAGAAAGGAGAAGGGTGAAGAAGAGAAGAGAGAAAGAGATAAAATAAGAAAAAATGAAAGAGTAGGTATTGATGGGATTTTATGAGGGAAAATTAGGGATTTTAATTACAATAATTGAAATTCTCTCCATACCATGAGGATTGAGACAAGTGGCTTAGTTTAAACCTTTGATATTTCTTAGTTTTCTTTTTGAAAAATTTCCCTTGCTTTTATTTAGTCACTTAGGAAACCTAGCAGCAAACCTAATGCTAAATTTGGCTTTAACTTTGGTGTTAAATTTGGCTCTAAATCTAACACTAAGCTAAATATGGCCCTAAATTTGGCTTTGAATATAGCGTAAAGGAGGCACAAGAAATAACACTGACTCTAGTGCCATCCCATGAATAGGGACAAATTTTCATAAAAAACTACAAAAAATGACTGAAAAAGTAAATGGAAGCAAAAAAGGAAGCTAAAAGGGATGCTAATGACAAGGTTTTGTTGTAGTTAGTATCCAGTTCTTTGACATTGATTCTAAAGAATCTATGTAATTCAACCATGATCTTTCATCTTGGCTTTGTGCTTTAGGGAAAGAAATTTGAGGGATCAGAACAAACCTTAGATATTCTACCATTTATGATGGAACTAAGAAAGTTGAGGATTTCTTAGATGCAGTGGAGAACATAGTTGCAAATGGTCAAATTTTACTTTCTTTAGACATAGTTTTGAAGACCACTCCAACCTAGAAGTGCGCCATGCTTAAGGATCACTTAACTTGCTAGGGTGATGTCCAACTAGAAATTATCCATTGCTTTGTAACCCATAGATTTTAAATTTTGCATCCCTAATATGTAGTGAAAGGGTGCAACATACTAAGCATTATCATAGGAAGATAAACCCCATAATTCATATAGATAAATATACACATAAATGGAGTAGGGAAGTACTCCCTCATAATTATTGTGTACATAAGACCCTGTAAATCTTGAAACCGATTCGTAGACCATGGTATCAACACCAAGGTTTCAATGAAACCCCAAAGATTGGAAAGAGGATTAGGAATACTATTGTGCTTCCTTCTCTTACATTGGTTAGACTCCTAAAATCGTAGGTGTGTTACATTCCATCAAACAATTTCATTTTTACTGACCAATTACAAAATAAGCACATCCTTAGGTTTTTCCTCCAACATAAGTACTTGGAAAAATCTAAAATATTGTAAGGAATATTAAAAGAACAATTTTTGTTTCAAAAAGATACAAAATAGGAAAGAGAAACATAACCTAGAAAAATAGTACCATCTCTCCTTTAAGAATCGATAATATCTAGGTTTCTTAAACAACAAAATGATGCAATTAACTAAGAATATTATACTCTCTATAATTATGAAAGACTCATATTGTAACAAAATAAAAAAAACAACGATAAATGTTGTGAGAGATTAATGGGATGAGCATATGGTATAGTGGTACTAAAATAATATGAGAATCTCTTCTCACATAGTATTACATTTATATGAAAAGAATTATAAAGAAATTAGTGAAAATGAAATAATATGAGAATTTCTTCTCACATAGTATTATAAATATGGAAGGAATTGATGATCACAAAGTATTACAAAAATGGAAGGAATTAAAGAGAAATTAGTGGAAATGACGATTTATTTTTACCAAAAAGCCAAGCTGATCAAATAATGTCCATACCCTTATAGTTAAGGAAAATAATGTCCCCAGCTTAACAACCCTATAGTCAATCAATAAAAAAGTTGTTTTCATTGATTGATTAGAACCTTAATTACCATATACTTTTAATTATCATATAATTTATTTTTTTAATAAAAAATTAGACATATTAACAAAATAAAAAAATGTTAATAACAATATTTACTTCTGTGTAAATTTGTTAATATACAAAATATTAAGATATTTATTTATCTTGTTAGGCCGAAAGCGTATTTTAAGGGAGCTGTTCCTCTCGCCCCTTCTTGTTTGTTGACGGCGAATGAGGAGCCGCTCCTGTCGAAGAAAAGTCGTCCTCTTGACCCTCCTCATAAGCCTTCTATATGCCTCAGAATCCGTCATAAACTCCTCCTCATCATCATTGCATTCGCCTAGAGTTCCATCACAGATCTGACCCGTAGAGGAATCGAACCCCCGCGGCTCATTAGATGCAACGTCGCCTGACCAGTTAGAGGAATCGAACCCCCGCGGATTATGGTGGTGGTGCAGGGCCATCAGTCATGCTAACTTTCCTGGCATATTCCATTGTTACATAGACCTGCAAAATGTATACAAATGGTAAATTTTAATCCCTCTGCACAGATTGTACTAGAAAATGTAGAACTATATTTTGCAAACAGAAGATAAATACAGTTGCTACACAGTTGAGCATGCCTCTTTTCCAATGAGTTTGCTACGTAAATACTCCTTTGCTTCTCGAGCATATGGAGCCGGTTTTTCATCTCTTTTTGGATTACCGATTTTTGGATCTCTAATACTTGACAAGATCACTCGACGTTCATCCAAAGGACTCCCATAAGGAGTAGAATCATTAGCAACAACAACAAAGTCTCCACTTGAGAAGCTTTGCCAAAGCATAGTTGAGCAGTTGTAAATTTTTTCTACACTGAAGATCAGTATTTTGCCAATGTAATTCCCAATGTAGTTTTCACTTTTAAAAACAATATGGATCTGGGTTTTATTTTCGATCGGAGTTATTTATATTTTCTGATGGGAATTGAGAGAAAAGTTTACAAGTTTTGGTGCTATGAATTAGGTAGAATTATGTCGACTGTAAGAAAAATTCTATCCATAGACTTTAGTATGTGAAAACCCACTTTGAAAAATATTAAAAGAAATTATTCATAAGTAGATCGAAGAATAAAAATAATGGACGATGCATAATTTATTAACATTATGAATCTGTTTCTATTGTCCTTCAAGGTAAGGGCCTTCTCTTGAGATGAAGCCTCGTTTCTCATCCATGATCTCGCATGCATACATAGCTTTGTAAAATAACATTTAGAAAATATAGATTTTTCACATCTAACGAATCATCCTCATATATTTTTCTACTAGTGAGAGTGAGTGATTCTATAACAAATTATACTAATTGTGAGTGAGTGATTCTATAACAAATTCTACTAATTGCTACCATGACAAACACTCTCGAAAATCAATCCTTAATTTATTATTAAGGTATCGTGAAAGAGGAAAGAAAGTCGTTGATTATTTATTTGAAGTATGTTGATTTCATGCACATTGTTGTTTGTATAAAATGTGTGTTAAGAACAATAAAGTTAGACCAAGACAAAATGAAGCTTTTTTGTGTTTTATTTTGCCTTCATAATAAGGAATGAATTCAAAGTGTTATTAAGAAGTGAGTATTAAATTTATTAATATTTTATATAAATTTATCTAGATATAAATGACCATTCTATTATGGTATAAATACTTAAGGAAGCATTCCATTTATGTCTTGATGTCTCGATGATGCAAATTATATCTTTATATTCTTACATACATAATTTGTCATTCTTTACCTGTGTTTATTTTAACATAGTATGCAACATCTCGCTACCTTTAGTGTCAATATCATCTAAGCTAAAGACATGGCATCTCACTACCTTCAATGTCAATAATATCAAAGCTAAAGACATAGCCAAGCATGGCATTGTTGAAAGTGCAAATGTTAGATTTTGAAAGGACTCTCATTAGAGAGATTTTGAGGTCAAAAAAGAGCCTCCTAAGAGATGTACTACAAAAATATGAGATATATTAAAATATTATGAATTGGAGGTTTTATGGGCTAGGTATATATGACAAGTCACCTCCCACACTATTTTCTATGCACAATATAAATAACCATGGTTGAGTTACTTTTCAAAATTCACTAGAAATAAAATTAATAAAATAAGTCTACATTGATGTGACTAAGATTCATTCTAAATTTCTAAAAATGTATTGTCCTTTAACATTTATTTGTCTTGAACATGCAAATGAAATTAAATAATAAAAAACATTTTTAAGAGCTTTTTTTTAAATTTTATGTTGACTTTTTATATTTAGTACTTTTCTCATGAATTTAATAATGTAATTTAATTGAGAATTTATTTACATGTAAAATGTCAATAATATTATTATAATCCACATTGCATTATTATTATTATTTATTAAATCTATTATTATTCTTTATTAGTTTGACATTATGTTATTAAATAGAATGGAGTGAATATATAATTTAAAATTAAAAACATAAAAATGATAATATATTATTCTATAAAAAAATGTGAAAGGACTTTCTTTATGAATTAAGAGTACTTCACTTGAAAATGACAATAATATTATTTTATGTGAAAGTGTGAAAAGACATTCATTATGAGTACTTTACTTGAAAATGACAATAATATTATTTTATGAAAAGACTATCATTATGAGTACTTTACTTTATGACTTAAAAGTACTTACACCACTACCTTGGTTAACTATGTGTTTTCATCCACCATAGAAAATTTGACAAATAAGCATTCTTAACTCATGCAATGCCACCTCACCAAGGGGGATGATGTCATCTACTAGAATGTGATTTGTTGTATTTTATAGTACATTTTCTTTGTTTTGAGGCCCTTTTTTTACCTCAAAATTTCTCTAATGAATTTTCAGTGTCCAGTATGGATGCAAAGATTTAATAGGAGTAAATTTTGGGGGTGTTTAAGTTGGTTCTAATGGTTTTTTTTTCTAGAAGGGACTTACATCTCCTTTTTTGCATCATCTCAAGTGGAAATTGGATCCTTGGTTCAAATAAACAGCTTCACATGTAAATCTATCCAAAATAACAAGTATGTATTTAAACTATCTACGTTTTCCTAAGCTATTTTTTTTTCTAGCACATCCCATTCCAAATCACATACGTCATACACACAAACTGCATTTGACACTACCCACTATTTGCACAATAATTTAAGTGTTAAATGTACTTTTTTTACATGTTCTATGGGATTTGTATAGTTCAAGGAATACAAGTGCAGACTTTGACATCATATATTATTGGTGGACCAATAATCTCCTCTATGCAAGTGGTAGACTTTACATACTTTGAAAAGGAGTCGAGATTATTGGTTTATTTTCCTTTTCAGTTCCTTTTTCACATCATCTCAAGTGGCAAATGGATCCTTGGTTCAAATAAACAACTTCACCTATAAATCTATCTAAAATAACAAGTATGTATTCAAATTGAAATTGAAGGCTTTTAAATATTCTAATAATTCTAATTATAATGTATTTTTTGAAAATTGTAATTGTAACGTATTTTTGATTGGTATAAAGAGTTTGGGTTCTTTTTTATTAGTCTCCTCCACTTCATCATTTTGAACAAGGTTTCTAAAAAGTTATCCTACACCTTATTCATCATTAGGTATCTCAATATTAATGTATGCTCCTCTTTCTAAAAACTCAACATACTCAACCATTAGTTATCTCAATATAAATGTATACCCCTCCTACCTTAGTTGATGAGACATGATATATTACTAAAGTTCAAGATATAATATCTTCCTTCTACAAAATATGTTTACTATTTTTTTGTTGTTTAGACCTTTATTTTTGGCAAGAAGTTTCTATTTACACATATTTATAGTAAGTTCCTTGCAACAAAATGGTATGCTGAATATTTTTCATAGAATCACAGCTACATCATCTCCATAAGACCAAGCCTCATATGCCTATTTTCGTTTGCACTTAGAAGCAATTGTTGACTTAGACATCATCACTCAAGAAACTTGCCAGATGTTGCAAAACTGTTATCCCTTGTCACATGCAGTTGGTCCTTCACCAAACTAAATGTTGGTCACCAAATATTCCATCACGTGTCTATCGCCTCAATCGATTGCTTATATGGTTCCAATTTCATAGATGCCTAGTTGCAATGGCCTCCAACTTTGGACTATTTATGTCTTATTGACCTTGCACAACAATGGTCATATAATTAGAGACTCAAAACTAAAAAAGTGGAATAAGAGCACTTCCCATGCAATCCTCCTTGTCTGGCCATGCTTTACTTCAATTCTAGGCAAAGATTCTAGTGTCTTTCATGATTTCTACTAAAGTGAGCTTCTTTTATATAAGCCCTTTCGTTCTTTCAATAAAGACATAGGCCTTACATAACATGACATTCTGTCAAACTGGTAAGACATAAAAAATACCTACTATGCATGCCATGTTGATCACATCCTTGCACCCACTACTGATGAGACAACATATGGAGATGAGGATACCAATCATAACATACGTCACAACAAGGAGATGAATGAATGTCAATTTTTTTCAAGATTAGTCCCTCTAGGAAATATTCATATTAGAAGGAATGTGAATTGCACCATTGTTCTCCTTCAACCACTAAGAAAAGATGAAGCACACTTCATATGTCACACTTTGAAAAACAGAAAAGGCATGCCTTTATCCTCTGTCCCTTTCACACTTAAAATTGGAATCCTTAATCCATGCAATCCCTCTACCAAACAAAAATACCAATGTTGATTTCCAATATATTTAGATTCAAACTTGATCACTACCTAACCCTTTATGTTTTTACTCACATATCTATAATTTTTCATATGACAAATCAATGTACAATTCATTTTACTCACCATTGATTACATGGGTTTCTATTTATTGCTTATTAGTACTTGTAAGAGAGTTTTCCTCTCACTTTCATCCACTACTATCCATACCATAAATTAGCTAGACTTGCTTTCAAAACATAAAATTACATCATCTACATACACACAACTTTCTCTCCTTTTACAACCTATTGAAATTCTTCTAGAAGTTTCAGTTCTCCACTTTGGGGGTATGCTAGTTATATTTAATTGTGAAAATACATTGCATCTCCTCAGACCGCATGCCCCCAACTCCTCCATACAAATTCCCTGTCGTTTCTTTTCTCCGGCTCTTCCTCTTGTGCCCCAGGCGACCCATGGCCGCTCCGTTCTCTAAATTGGAAGCGATGGCGAGGGGGAAATTAACCAGAGCCCTGGCTCCTCGTATCTTGAACGCAGCGCGGTCATATGCGAGAGCGGCCTCTTTGGCGGTGTTAAAAGTGCCCAACCAAACTCGAGAGCGCTTCCTGGCGGGATCTCCGATTTCTGCAGCGAACTTTCCCGACGGGCGCTGACTGACTCCTCTGTAGTGCCTATGCTTCACATCTCCACAATCCTCCTCCTGTGGTTGTGGCTCTACATTTACATTCTCCTCCTCCTGTGGTTGTGGCTCTACATTTACAGAAGAAGAAGAGTTATTTTCTGTAATTGCTATCTTCTTGTCTTCTGATCTGCTGCTGTCACCTTGACATGAACCCCTGGTGAGGGTGGCATTGGGCTGTATATCATCATCGTCAGAAATATTAATATAAACGGCGCCACCATTATAATTATGAAGATCGATATCGTCGTCCACTTCCAGCAAGTGGTAGCGAAAGAACTCCAACATATTGATGGTCAAACTCGGCCCTGCAGCATCCATGGTGGTCTCGCACCAATCAACTTTAGATCGATTGATTTCCGTGGGCAGGCAGGCCGGCAGAGTTCGAATATAGAGCACTTACTTTCGTCAAGTACATTGCATATTGCCCATGCTTACTTTCATGTGTAAATTCACCTATATTATTATTATATTTTGAATTATAAATATATTTTGCTTCGCCACATTTTCATGGGTAAATTCACCTATATCATTATTATATTTTGAATTATAAATATATTTTACCGTTTAGCATTGTGCACTCATTGCATCCGTCATCATGCACTCATTGCATCCGTCATCATGCATTAGTCTTTCTGAATTCCTGGATTGAAATAAGAGATATATGGGAGTTTAATGTGACATTAACACAGATAAATGATATTAGTATTAAATGGAGGGTATTAAATGGAGGGTCTCAATCCATTCAAAAACACCCATATTATGTATTAAATGGAGGGTTTCAATCCATTCAAAAACACCCACCCACGTCTTCTCTTTCCTTGTAGAAATCGTTGCGAAATGAAAGGCTTTTGATGAAAAATGATTAAAAAACATAACATGGAACGAAATTGCCGGGTCAAGTTTGAAGGAAAATAGAAGGTGTCGGATAACAGGTCATATCAAATCGTCATGTTATTTGGTCATTTTTTCATAAAATGTTAATAAAATTTGGTTTAAAATTGCAATCTTACAATTCAAAATTTGAGCAAAGACAAATAACTTGCTATCATCTAATACTTTACAAATATATTTTTTATTCAATTAAATAATTAATGAAAAAATAAATTAATTTATTGGTTTTATTTTTTATAATTGTTTAGTTGAAATTTAAAAGTAAATTAATGTTAAAAGTACACTTGTCTCATCTTCCTACTATCTACTAAAAAATATACTTATTAATTTAGCCCAATTCTAAAATATAATCACCTTTAAATTTAAATATCACATCAATACAATATGGTGTATAAATTTTGATAAATTACCCATTGTCATCATGATGAAACATTATTCAATTAACCATCATAAAAAAAAATCCAACTCATATCACATCATGCATTGAGTGTTTAAAATTATTGCCAAAAGCATAAACTTATACATGATTTAATCATTTTTATTCAAAGAACATTGGCCATTATGCTCTTGAATAATATCGTTCATTTTAGCCTAATCTTTTTTTAGATAAGAATTTACCGAAATATTAGATGTTGATCATTGGTTGTCATTGATGTGAAGTGTTTCACTGAAGATGATGTCAAGTGTTTTATTGTCATTCAATGTGGGGAGATTGTTGAGCATTGATTGTCATTGATGCCAAGTGCTTGACTGAAGAGGATGTCAAGTGTTTGACTATCATTCAATGTAGGGAGATTGTTGAGCATTGGTTGTCATTAATGTCAACTAAAGAAGATTCCAAGTGTTTGACAGTCATCCAATGTCAAAGAGAATGCCAACTCATTCAGTGTGAGTCTTTGAGATCATCCTAAGTCAAAGTGGATGAAACATTTCAGCAGAAGTATAAATAAGCCACTTTGAGGTAGTTTATGCACATGATAAAGAAAGCATGAACATCAGAATTATATGCGCAAATGGTGAAGGTGATAAATATGTATGCAAATTTGAAGTATATCTAAGAGTGCATTCTGTCTGAAGATGTATATCAAGGATATAACAATCAAGCAACTATGGAGTATATCTAAGAGTGCATCAAGGGTATATCTTGCAGGTCAAGTTTGAAGGAGTACATAAGATAATGCATCATGCAGATCAAGACGATACTTCATGAATATCCAGTTCAAGAAGAAACACAAGTAACGGATCCTACATCATGTGGCCCTTGCGCAGAAATCAAGTCCAACAAGTCATACTCTCTTGTGCCAGTAAATTGTAGGAATTGGATGGACAATGATACACATGCTCAAATTGCCAAGAAGTTGGTTGAACAAATGGTGGAAATATGAAAGCAAGCCTAAGCATTGCTTGGCTAATGGGATCTCCGATTTCTGCAGCAAACTTTCACGACAGGTGCTAACTGACTCCTCTGTAGTGCCTATCCCACCTATGCTTCATCTCTCCATTATCCTCCTCTTGTGGTTGTGGATCTACATTTACATTCTCCTCCTCCTGTGGTTGTGGCTCTACATTTACAGAAGAAGAAGAAGAGTTTTCTTTTGTAATTGCAATCTCCTTGTCTTTTGATCTCCTTTTGTCATCTTCAAATGAATCCCCGTTGAGGGTGGCATTGGGTTGTATATCATTATCGTTAACAATATTAATATAAATGACGCTACAATTACAATCAATATCCATATCGTCATCCACTTCCAGCAAATGGTGGTGAATAAAGTCCAACATATTGATGCTCAAACTCGCCCCTGCAACATCTATCGTGGGTGGGAAGATTGATTGATTTTCATAGGCAGGCACTGCAACATCATGGGTGGGAAGATTGGTTGATTTTCGTAGGCAGGCATTGCAACATCGTGGGAAGGTTGATTGATTTTCGTAGGTAGACACAGAAACCGGTGGTGGGCCCGTGGTAAACGCATAAACTGTTTTTTATCAAAATTTCGCTGGAAAAGCGGAGCTTTTTGGTTTTCTTTTATCCAACTTGGATTGAGAGATGAGTTCGTATAAATCGTATATAAAGCACTTTTTTTCATTCCATGTGTATAAATCGTATATAAAGTTCATTATTGTTGCCTCATTTTCATGATTAGAATTAAAATAATAAATATTTTATGTTTTAACCATGTGTTAGTGTATTATTACATAACAATTGCGTGCATCATTATTATGTCCCTGACATCAAGTATTTCATCCGGGGCTATTAATCAGGGTGATTGTTCGTCAATGGAGTCTCTGGTGAAAGTTGAAACCTTTGTTCTGGAAAAATCAAGCATTTCCGAAATTGTTTAGGTGCTATTTTCTGTGGTTTGATTGGCGCCGTGCATGGTGACGCTTGCCTTGGCTCCTGCGCCCCAGGAGCCGACGGCGCGATGGCGTCATGGTGTGTTAAATGTTGGCATGGTGGGTTGTCCTTGGTATGCAGTGTTCAGTTTTATGGTTGTTCGCTCCTGTTCGAGGCCTAGGGTTTTCACCTGGTTTTTCCTGTGTTGGACAAGGGTTTATGCTTTTATGGTTGTTCACTCCTGTTCGAGGCCTAGGGTTTTCGCCTGGGTTTTCCTATGCCGAACGAGGGTTATGCCTTCTTTTTCCTGTGCCGGACAAGGGTTTTCTCGGTCGGCCTGGTTTTCCTGTGCCGGACGAGGGTTTTTCATCTCATTGTGTTATGGCTATGGCGGGCCTTTATTGGTGGTAGGTTTGTTGCTATCGCTGTTGTCCGGACAGTCGCATTGAAGTTTCACTTTGCTTTCGATATGGGGTGGGCCTCTTCTTAGTCCGTCGTTCCTGTTTGCATATTTCAGAGGGTTTCTTCTCAGTCTGTGGTTCCTATTTGCATCTTTCAAAGGGTTTGTGTTAAATGCATCTGTCGTTCCGAACTAACTGGCGATGTCTATACAAGAATGGGTTTCTCTAGAATTTCATTCGATGGGTTTCGTGATTGCTTCCCCAAAGTCTGTGCAGGGGCCGTTCTCATTTATTTCGGTATGGCCATGGTGGCTGGTTTGTGGTTTTAGCTTACCAGCCTTCGTCTCTTCATCTTTGATTGCCATTTCAACTTGTTTGGGTCTGCACTCTGTTTCGACGGTTTCTGTTGCACATTTCGGGAGCTCTGGTTGTTGTTGCAGTTGTTATTCACCGGGTTCATCTACAGTTCCTCGTTTCCAGTTTGCCGTCTCTTGCGTCTTTGGTCGAAGCTCAACGACAGGTTCGTTGCACAGGTACCTCTTGTAACTTTTTCTTGAGTTATCAGAGTATTCCCACTCTACTATTTCTTCTTCCTTTTACCTTAATAATGGAAATATAGAATGACAAATAGACGATTGAATACCTGTGCAGTGAATAAAAAATGGATATGTATGAACACGACAGTCAAATAATTATAACCCTCTAGATTACCTAAGCATGAAAGATTTATATTGTGAAATTCAACAGAACCAGTTACTGATTGAGTCAGCTCCATCTGTGCCAAAGCAATATTTGATAGCCATCCTATTAAATTCTAGCATAAATGCAAAAGCAAGATCACTGAAAGAAACAAAATCACAAGATAGACACAGATATGCCCTGGGAAACCCTCATGGGGTAGAAAACCCAGCAAAGCTTTCCTCAATATAGATAATCAACCCAATACAAGATAGTAGACCAAAACAAGAGTTCCTTCTCCTCCTATGCAGAACTCTCTCTCTCCTATGCGCACAATAGAAGTGTGTGAACAAGTGAGTTAAGTGAGGAACAACCTCCTCTACTTATACTTGTTTTCCAACTGACTTTTTACCCTATGAGGCCGACTTGTCAAATTGAGTCTAATAACCTCCGATAAAATAACTTTGGGCCGATCCCCACATAGGAGATCTAATAACCCTAGTTCCCATAATCCAATGGAGGAATAAACATCTCCGGATATACAATAGAGTCCCGTCGGAGGAATAAAACATCTCCGGAATAATACAAATATAATATTATTTGAAGTTACAATATTTCAACACTCCCCCTTAACGAGAAGGATATTATAACAACAACTGCAGGAGCAAGGAGTCATCGACTACATGATACATGATACATCTATAAATCATTGGAAGCTTTCTTTATACATCATCAGTAACTCAAGCAGTTTCTGGAATATCTTCAAGATCTTCAATACTGGAACATCAACATCTTCAGTACTGAGTCTTCATCTTCTGCAGCACTCGAACAACTACATCATCATCACATGATCATTAGCATCGTTATCACATGATCATCAGCATCGTCATCACACGATCATCAGCATTGTCATCACACGATCATCAGCATCGTCATCACACGATCATCAACATTGTCATCAACTGGATCCACTCGATCATCAATACAACAACATCATATCCTACAATACACATGATCCAATTATGGGATGATCAATCCCTCTCACTTTAGGACATAGGTCCAAGGATGATACAATCCTGATCCACTTACGGGATGATCAATCCCTCTCACTTTAAGACACCTCACCATGTCTAGGGACGATGCAATCCCAATCTATTTACAGGATGATTAGTCCTTATCACTTTAAGACACCTCACCATGTCTAGGGATGATGCAATCCCAATCTATTTACAGGATGATTAGTCCTTATCACTTTAAGACACCTCACCATGTCTAGGGATGATGTAATCCCAATCTATTTACAGGATGATTAGTCCTTATCACTTTAAGACACCTCACCATGTCTAGGGATGATGCAATCCCAATCTATTTACAGGATGATTAGTCCTTATCACTTTAAGACACCTCACCATGTCTAGGGACGATGCAATCCCAATCTACTTACAGGATGATTAGTCCTTATCACTTTAAGACACCTCACCATGTCTAGAGACGATGCAATCCCAATCTACTTACAGGATGATTAGTCCTTATCACTTTAAGACATAAGTCTAAGGATGATGCAATCCTGATCCACTTACGGGATGATCAATCCCTATCACTTTAGGACATAAGTCCAAGGATGATGAAATCTTGTCATGTACATTTTGAACCAAACGCTCAGGGACGATGCAGTCCTATATACGTCCACCAAGGACCATATTCTTGGAGACATCTGTCTACGGATCACTTTAGGACTGAAGTTCAGGGATGATACAATCCTCATTGTTCGCTAGGAACCGCATTCTCGAAGACATCTGTCTATGGATTACTTTAGGACTGAAGTCCAAGGATGATACAATCCTCCATCAACCTCATCGTCAGAACAGGCAACCTCATCTTCAGCCTTATCATTGAAACAAGTAGGCACATCATCGATACAGTATCCTCATCAATACAGGTATCATTAGTACGTATCATCAATACAAGTATCCTCATCAATACAAGTATACACATCATCAATACGAGTATCCTCATGAATACAAGTATACACATCATCAATACAAGTATCCTCATCAATACAAGTATACACATCATCAATACAAGTATCCTCATCAATACAAGTATACATATCATCAATACAAGTATCCTCATCAATACAAGTACATATGCAAGTATTCTCATCAATACAAGCAAACATAACATAGATGCAAGTATCCTTACCAATACAAGCAAACAAAACATAGATGCAAGTATCCTCATCAATACAAGCAATCAAAACATAGATGCAAGTATCCTCATCAATACAAGAAAACATATAATCTAGATAAGCAATCTCATCATCAATAAAGGTATCCACATCGATACCAGGACCCAAATATATCTTCATCTATCATATCACTACCCCTTTCGAGGAGAGTCCTTTCGAACTACACCAAGCTTGTCTCGGAAATGCTCAAACTTTACATGAGACAGAGGTTTGGTTAGTATATCAGCAACTTGCTCATCCATGCTCGCATATTCGAGCTTGATAGATCCTTTTTGCACCATATCCTGTATATAGAAATAATGTATCTCTATGTGTTTTCACTTATCATGAAATACTGGATTCTCAGTCATCTTGATACAACTCTGGTTATCACACAGAATCATAGTGGGTTCCATCTCTAAGTCAAACGGTCCTGATAATAACTTACAAAGCCATACTGCTTCACAACTGGCAAAGCAAGCAGCTATGTATTCTGCTTCAGCTGTGCTAAGATCCACACTAGACTACTTCTTGCTATACCACGAGATCATAGCAGATCCCAGACAATAACATCCTCCCGATGTACTCTTCCTGTCTGATACACTTCCTGCCCAATTAGCATCAGTGTAGCCATGCAAACTGAAATCATGATCTCCACTATAGTAAAGACCAAAATCTATCGTACCTTTTAAGTACCTCATGACATGTTTTGCAGCTATCATGTGAACTCTTCTAGGTTCCACCAGATACTGACTCAAGGTATTCACAGCAAAACATATGTCTGGTCTAGTGTTAGTCAAATACATTAATGATCCAATAATCTATCTATACAGAGTTATTTCCACTAGCTCTGATGAGTTATCTACTAATAACTTCAAGTTGGAGTCCATGGGAGTGGCCATGGCTTTACAGTCCAACATATCGAATCTTTTCAAAATCTCCACAACATACTTACCCTGATTTAGAAAGATTCCTTTTGGGTCTTGCCATGCTTCTAGTCCTAAGAAGTAGTGCATCAATCCGAGACCTTTCATCTCAAATTCTGAAGAGAGATTCTTCTTGCACTCGATAATTTGTCTCTCATTTCTAGTCAGAAATAGATCATCTACATATAATAATAATATAACAGGTTCATCATTCATAACTTTGAGATTAAGGTTAGGATCAGCTTTACTCTTGGTAAAGCCCATGCTTGTCAAGAAACTGTCAATCCTTCCGTAGCAAGCTCTAAGAGCTTGCTTCAACCCATACAAAGCCTTCTTCAGTTTGCATACATGAGTTCCTCCATCTTCTACCTCAAATCCAAGTGGTTGTTCTATGTACACTTCTTCTTCAATTACACCATTCAGGAAGGCTGTCTTAACATCCATCTGGTGTAGTTTCCATTTCATCATCGATGCAAGTGCCATGATAGCTCTAATGGAAGTGTACCTAGCAACTGGTGCAAATGTTTCTTCATAGTCAATTCCCTCTTTTTGAGAGAATCCTCTGGCTACAAATCTTGCCTTATATTTTTCAATGCTACCATCTGCAGCATGTTTTATCTTGAATATCCATTTGGAGGACACTACACTTTTATCTTTTGGTTTGGAAACTATATCCCAATCATCATTTTTCATTATTGACTGGTATTCTTCTATCATTGCTTCTACCCATTCTTTCTTCTAAACTGCTTCTTCATAGCTAGTAGGTTCTTGATCCACTAGATTACACATCAAGGCCATATAGTTGGATACTAGCTTTGGTTTCTTCCTTTCTCTAGTGGAGCCTTCAGGAGCTCCATACTTTTCAGCTCCTTGAATAATGTCTCTGGCCCATGCTGGCCTTCTTTTTCTTGACAAGTTTGTAATGGGGGGTTCTTGTGGTTCTAGCAAGTCATGGTCTTCAGGTGTAGTATCTTCAGGAATGGGTGCAGCCTATGTGATCTTGGAAGGTGTGTCTTCTTCATAGATTTCTTCATGTTGGCACTTCCTAGATCTCTTGAGAGCTGCTTCTTCATCAAATGTCACATCCCTACTAATTTCCATATGATGAAAACATGGGATGTAAATTATGAATGCTTTGGATGATTCACAATATCCACAAAATATTCCCTTCTTTCCAGAAGGATCCAACTTGGTTCTTTTTTCTTTTGGAATGTGAATGTATACAGGACATCCAAATATTTTAAGATGACTTACCTCAGGCTTCTTTCCTGTGAACACTTCTTCTAGAGTTTTGAAATCAAGAGCACTATGGTATAGTCTATTTTGTACATAGACTGTTGTTCTAGCTGCTTCAGCCCATAAATACATAGGTAGGTCTTGATCATGTATCATTTTCTTTATAGCTTCCATGATGGTTCTATTCTTTCTTTCCGCAACACCATTTTGTTGGAGATTGTAGGGAGTAGTTAGCTCTCTCTTGATTCCAGCTTCTTTACAGAAATATTCAAAATATTTTGAAGTATATTCTCCGCCATTATCTGTTCTGAGTATTTTAATTTTCTTTTCTGAATGATTTTCTATCAATGCTTTGAACTCTTTGAACTTTCCAAAAACTTCATTCTTCCCTTTTAAGAAGTATATCCAAGTTTTCCTTGAATAGTCATCAATAAATGTGAGATAGTATTCATATCCACTTAAAGATGTGGAGGGCATTGGTCCACATACATCTGAATGGATCAATTCCAAAATGCTTTTGGTATTTGTTTCACTCTTTGGAAATGGGTTCTTGATGTTCTTCCCTTTTGCACATCCTTTGCATGTGCCATCATGGTCAACCTTTAAGTCTGGTAGACCTACAACTACCTTGCTTACATGAGGTAGTGCCTTGTAGTTAATGTCAGCAAGTCTCCTATGCCATGGCTCATTTGGGCTAGTGACTTCATGTACAAGGGCAGCTTCTGGATGACCCTTGAGCTTGTACAAACCTCCTTCCTCTTCACCAATGACAATTGCATCCTTACTAGATTTACCTTTGGACCACATTAATACTTGTCCATCAATGAATGCAACTCTATAGCCTTTCTTGTCCAATGCTGAGATGGAAAGCAAGTTCTTCTTCAATCCTGGAACATACAAAACTTCCTTCATCTTCATCGGGGTTCCAGAATCAAGTTTGTAGTTTGCTTCACCAATTCCCTTGATGGGATATTGATAGTTATCTCCTAGAGATACCTTTTGTGGGGAGGTCTCTTCTTCAAGTTTTGATAGAGTCTTCTTTTGTCCTGTCATGTGCTTTGAAGCACCGCTATCAATAAACCATGTACCTTCTCTAGGTGTTATAGATCCAGAGAGTGCGGAGAATAGAACATACTCTTCTACATCTTCTTCTTCACTTCTTCTAGATATTTTCTTGAAGAAGGTCCTTTCTTCATCTTCTTCTTCTCTTCTAGGTCTTTTCTTATGAGGCCTTTCTTCCTCTTCAACTTCTTCTTCACTATCATCTTCTGCAAGATGTGCTTGATGTCTTTCGTGGTGAGTACCCTTTTTCTTCTTCAGAGGACAGTCCTTAGCAATGTGTCCTATTTTGTGACAAGTAAAACATTGGAATGAGGAGTAATCTCTTCTTTGATTAGATCCTCTTTTCTTTTGAAATCTTTGTGGAGGATGAGACTCCTTGTGACTATCCTTCTTAAAGTAGGATTAATTCCTTCTTCTCTTGGTGTGGGTGGCCAAGGCTTGGTCATCTTCCTTGAGCAATGCTTCTCTGTTGGCAACCCTGGCTTCCTCTTGAATGCAATCCTCCCAAACCACATCAAACTTCATACTTTCTTTTCTGGCACACATGGTTTGGATGAATGACTCCCAAGGTCTAGTGAGACCATTTAGAGCAGTCATGACTAGTTCATCTTCATCAAGAGTATCTCCAATAGCATCTAGTTGTTCTTTGAACTAAGAAACCCTTGAGAAATAGTCTTGAATAGATTCTCCTTTATTCATCTTGGTGTTCTTCAATTGAGCTCTCAGGTTCATCTTCCTATTGATTTTCTTTCCCTCATACATTCTGGAGAGAGCATCATACATTTCCTTTGGGGTCTTCTTGGATGCCACTTGGGGAATCAAGTGGTCCTTAATAGAATCAACAATGATTCTCTTTGCCCTAATCAAATCTTTCCTATACTTCTCTTTAGCTTCATCTTCTGTAGGTTCTGCAATCTCATCTTTGATATAATGGGCAAGATCATTCTCTTAAAGAATGAGACCAATTCTATATTTTCATGCTCGAAAATTCTCTATACCCTCTAGCTTGTCTTCAAGCTTAGTACTTGGGGCCATCTTGCCCAGGGGGTCACTAAAAATTGAAAATTTCAAGAATGAAAAACTAACCTTACCAGGAGATTGGCTTGACTGAGGCGAGGTGACTGATGTACTTACTTTCTGGAAACTTCAATTTTTCAGCATCCAAACTTGACCAGCGAACTTCGGATCTGCTGTAGAATTTTGGTTCTAGTTTTCTGGTTTTCTGGTTTTATCGCACATTTGTCAAACTAGGGTTTGACTTTCCCGGAGTTCTACCCAACCAAAAAGTTCGATCTAGGGCTCAAAAGATTGGTTTTGAGAAGGGTTATCCAGCCATGTAATCGGAATTCAACAATACCAACGTGTTTTTGCAGAAACCCTAATTTTCACCAGAGAGAGAGATAGAGATATTTTCACCTTGTGAAAGATGTCCTATTCAGGCTAGCTCTGATACCATGTTAAATTCTACCATAAATGCACAAGCAAGATCACTGAAAGAAACACAATCACAAGATAGACATAGATATACCCTGGGAAACCCTCATGGGGTAGAAAACCCAGCAAAGCTTTCCTCAATATAGATAATCAACCCAATACAAGATAGTAGACCACAACAAGAGCTCCTTCTCCTCCTATGCAAAACTCTCTCTCTCCTATGCGCACAATAGAAGTCTGTGAACAAGTGAGTTAAGTGAGGAACAACCTCCTCTACTTATACTTGTTTTCCAACTGACTTTTACCCTATTAGGCCGACTTGTCAAATTGAGTCTAATAACCTCCGATAAAATAACTTCGGGCTGATCCCCACATAGGAGATCTAATAACCCTAGTTCCCATAATCCAATGGAGGAATAAACATCTCCGGATATACAATAGAGTCCCGTCGGAGGAATAAAACATCTCCGGAATAATACAAATATAATATTCTTTGAAGTTACAATATTTCAACACATCCCAACCAGATAATCAATTGAATTATTGACAAGTGGATTAGGCGTCGGCTTCCCTAGCAGTTCTTGAAGATACCCATTTCAAAATATAATCCAACGGGAACAGAAAGCCAACTCTCGAATACACCTATTTCAAAATACAATCAATTTCTAATAAAAACACACGCACTTAAACAAAATGGCAACCCCAATTCCAAATTTTGTGATTTTATCAAATTTATATTTACGAAATTCTGAAAAAAAGTCAGTCACGATATGAATGCCCCATGTAGTGTGCCGACACAGTTCAATAGATCTCATATCCGAGGGATTATGCTCCGGGGGTGGATCCATTATGTAGCATGACTGGATCATAGTGAACTCAAAACTTGATATTATATGTTTTGGACTTCTTTTCGGTGATTTATAGACTAACTATTTCTATGTTGATTGAATTACAAATACGATAAGCACCGGTAGGATGGCATGTCACGCGAAATGATCACAGTAAAGCTCATGGTGATTTAATAGGTCAAAATTTACTATTTGGTTGTATATGGGGATATAGAAGGTGATAGCTGTAACATAGGTGTAGGTGCAACCGTGTAGCAAAAGAATGGTGAATTAAGAGCGTTGTCTAAAAATCTGTCGGTTGTGTTAAGAGACATCCTTTCCAATAAAATCGCAATAAAAAATTTCCATAAAGATGCAAATCAACAATCTTTTAGCTTACTCTGTCTTCAAATAGCAGTTTTCCAGAAATAGAAGTGAATCTTGGAATGCAATTGCAACCCACTCATTTGAATTTTTGTGACACCAAAAAATTTGAAAATGGAGAGATCAAATCTGTAAATAACATAAAAAAAATAAGACAATACACTAGGGTGAAAAAGAAAGTGAATTCTTCTTCAAGCATGGGGAGAAAAAACAGAGATGGAATTGCAGCAATAGGCTATGGGAGACTCACAAACATCTGTAACTGTAGCTGAATGTAATCCGAAGAACACCCTCTGTGAATATGAGAAGAGAGAGCTCTGTAATCTGTAGCTTTTTTTTGATAAAAAAATAGCTCTGTAAGAGTACTTTTTTAGGGTTGATATATTTATCCTCCGGTAGAGTTTACTCCACATCAAAATCTGTGTCACTTTATGCTTACTATAGGGCTGTGTTTATGTTCTCCTTTCAGTGGTATTTAGCCTGAAATATGGAGTGCAAGTACAGTAACTTGGACCTTTAAATTTGTGTTAGTGTATGCCTATTTGAAAAGCTCTGTCTATTGCTCACTATGTTCTTTGCTTTTTATTCCTTAGTTAGTCCTGCTATCTATATAGATTACAGAGGAATTGGAGGCATGAAATAGTGCAGAGATTCATGGTAGAGATATGCAGTGATAAATGTGAAAACATATACTCATTGTCAAGAGCTTTTCATAGGTTGTTCAGTCACTAGAATTCATACGGTGTTTACATAGGGCTATCTTTACAATAAGTTTTAAAAAATGAGTGTTTTCCAATAATATTTTACAGCAGTTATCATAAAAGTTTTCCTAGAATGCGACTCAGGTATTGAGCAGTTATCATAAAAGTTTCCCAAAAATACAAGAGAAATCATGATCCACATTTATCGGGCTTAGGCATGGCCATTTTCCAGCCAATGCCTTGTAACATAAAACATACAGATAAAATAGGAAAAACCCTAGCATATGAAGTGCAAAACAGAACATACAAATAAAACATAGAAACTATCTTTATAATTCCACTTCGAGCCATTGCCTGGGAAATAAAAATCCGGGCCAGTTGAGTCTCAATGCCCAAAACGATAAATATAGTATAAATATATGGTTATCAGATATGAATGGTTCCTTGTTATTAGATATTGGGTCTTTCCAAATGTGCCTGGATTGTGAAACATCGTTTTTAGTTTCTTTGATGTTTGAAAGAATCTTATCTTACAAAGACTCCTTGATATTTTTTTGCAAATGGCACTGGAATGCGAGGCATAATTTTTAGTTTACAGTTAAAAGGCTATTTGAATGTAGAACATATTGCATTTGTCTACTAAAAAGATATTTCCCCTGTAATAATGAGAATATACTTGTTGATTCAGGTGTAAGATAACTGTGCTCAAAACCATCCTTGTTTTGTGTAAAAATTCTAGTCAAAATTGTTAAAATTCATTTTTTCTCTCATCATTCCATGATAATATGAGTTTTGCTTATGGCTGGTGTTTGTCCCTAAGGGGTTTTGGCATATTGATGAGAAGAATGTCTTTAAAAGATTGTTAAATTGTGTTTTTTAATTTGTTTTAAATCTTTTTGAAGTTTCTATTCTATTTATGATTTATTTGGTCTATATGTTTCAATTTTTATTTTTTACATTGAGGGTAATGAGATGTTTTATAGCCCAGTATGGGGAAGATGTCATAATGTCTACTTAAACAAAAAATTATTTTGATTTCATGTTAAACTTGTATATGATGCAGCAAGAGATCAAATATTTTGAAGGCTTAATTTCTTTTAGTATGTAAAAAATTTAGATGTTTACCCTTCTTTCTTTTCAACAGCCTTTTCCTGCTATTTGGCAGTTTGTTGTTTATGTTGGAGCTGCTGTCGCCTCTACTTTCGCTCTTTCTTCTTATCAGGTGCCTTCTTCTCCTCCTTGCCCTTATTCTCACCATTGCTAGGATTACCGCCCTTCTCTTCAATATAATAAACCTTCAAACCAACTTCACCCCTAATATGTGAGAAAATACTTTGCTTATTCAATGAAAACCTCTGTAAAGCCTCATCACCTTGTTTAACAAAGCTGGTTGCCGGTATCTTCAGCTTGTCCAAGAAGTTCCTATAATTAATGGACAACTTCTCATTGTAAACACTAATGTCCCGAGTCAAGTTATGGAGAGTTGCAGGGTCTGCTATATTGAAAACCATCCTCTGATTCCAAACATGATTGATGTTTTTTCTGTTTCACTTGGGTTTGAAACCTCTAGTTGTCAAAGCCTATTTCAACAAAGGGACTGACCGAACCTTGGCCATCCTTGGTCACGAGTTTGTGGGCATCCACCACCTCGAAAACGAGTTGCCTCTTAATCATATTCTCTGTTCACTTCCTCTACCCACAAAAGCAAAAACTTTAAAAATAAAGAGTTGCAGGCCTATCACCATAGAAAAGAATCTGGTCAACTATCATCAACCTTTCCACATTTAAATAAGGTTGTCTGCCCATTGTTGATGTTTGACACTTTATCCAAATAGCTGCAGACATGGAAGCCCAAGTCTCTCTTTCATAAAGAGAATCAATATGATTCTTCAACAAGTTGCACTATGCAGAAAGCAAACCTGTAGAACTTTATGTAAATCCGAATAGTGAACATTTATGAGCTTAATATGCTCCTGTAATGCACACCTCATGTCCAGTCTGCCTTCCTCATTTTTGCGTTTTTCTTCTTAGGTGTTACGCAATGAATATGATCTGGAAGATGGAGTTGACAAAAATATGTTAAATATCAGTGCTTAAAAATGTAAGGTCAGTGCTTAAAAATTGAAAAGTGTCAAATATACTTACCTAATATGTAGCCTGTTCCAACGAGATTTTGCAATGGTGTTAGGTGCATAAAATTTTTAATTGTACAAGTGATCATGCCAGTTTTCACAAATAGGCATTGTAGAGATCATAAATCAGATTTGTACAGAGACAAAACTCAGATCTTATAAGATATGAAGCAGATCTTCCGCAACCTCTCTTTCAGAATTGTAAACTCACATTCAATGCATTTTGAGTATGTGGCAATTTTATAAATTTTCATAATCCTGTCACTTCACCATGCACTTATGCATTCGCACAACACCTTCCCAGGCCCGGTCATCGGCCAGGCTCAGTGACAACATCCCGCTGCCGGGTCCTGGGGCATAGCACGCCAGGAAGATGTCACATGGACGGAGCCAACCGGTGGCTGCCAAAAATGCAACATAAAGATAACAATAAAACTATAAATAATATAGACTATATATGAACTTTGTAAAACCTACAATTTTTTTTTATTTGTCCTGAACTAATGCCCCTGACTGAAAACATAATGTGCTTGGCAGTGTGACATGCAAGATAACACTTGTACAAATCTACTGTGATAGGTCTACGTGGGCTGCGTGCGGGGTTTGCTTGGGTATCGGAATACCTAATTCCAACAAAAATCAATAGCAAATATCTTAATAAAGTATCGGAATACATTTTTATTAAAATCCTCTTTCAACGAATTACTAAACATCTTGCTTTCCTCTCTTCATATGCAAAAACACAGCCTTGGATTCCTCTATAATGGATGACTTGTATAGAGAGGGAGGGAGTAGATGTTTTATTAACTGCAAATAGTAGTAAAGAAACCTACCTACAGATCTACAACAGAAAAGAGGTCATTAAGCCGATGCACAAAGAAAAGTACAACACGCCCATTGAATGTCAACTTTGGGAACTTTGTTATAAACTAGTTTTTTTAGTTTATTCAAGTCATTGAGCAGATGAACCGCACCGATCTTTTCCAAAGAAAATTTGGCAATTTCATTGAGAGATTCATTATGGGAATGAGGCTCATCGTTCTGTAGGTTGACCCCAAAACGAGACCATTGAAGGACATTCTCCAAATGATCTTGTGGAAGAAGAATTGTGATTTGTTTTATAGGATGATTTAAATTCATATGAGAAAAAAGAGCTTGGGTTGTCAAACCATGTGCTGCAATATTGTCAGACTGTTGAATTGGAAATTTGGACTCGGATCCCATTTTCTAAAACAGAACCTATGAATTGTTCACAATTCTTTGACTGGTGTATAGAATCGATTGGTTGGATACGTAGTGAAGGTTTAATTTTTGAGGGATTAACCTGCAAGCCTTGACAATCACATTGAGGACCCTCATCGATATTTCCAAAACATTATGCCATGAATCGCCCACTTTGGTCAATTGAAATCAACTAATAGCCCAATGAGATCTAAGTGGTGTGAGACCTACTTAGAGTCTTTGAATGTCTTATGGTAGTGAGATGCCATGAATTTCAAACTAAGTAGCAAGAAATGTGGGACATTCAGATTAAACCCTAGCATTTCCATGAAAAGCTTGATATGGTATCTTAAAACAACACTATATCTATGTTCACAAGTGATGAAATGACAGATTGGCATAGGCATTTTCTTCCACTTGCTTTCCTCTCTTCATATGCAAAAACACAACCTTGGATTCCTCTATAATGGATGACTTGTACAGAGAGGGAGGGAGTAGATGTTTTATTAACCGCAAATAGCAATAAAGAAACCTACCTCCAGATCTACAACAGAAAAGAGGCCGTTAAGCCGACGCACAAAGAAAAGTACAACATGCCCATTGAATGTCAACTTTGGGAACTTTGTTATAAACTAGTTTTTTTAGTTTATTCAAGTCATTGAGCAGACAAACTGCACCGATCTTTTCCAAAGAAAATTTGGCAATTTCATTGAGAGATTCATTATGGGAATGAGGCTCATCATTCTGTAGGTTGACCCCAAAATGAGACCATTGAAAGACACTCTCCAAATGATCTTGTGTAAGAATAATTGTGATTTGTTTTATAGGATGATTTAAATTCATATGAGAAAAAAGAGCTTGGGCTGTCAAATCATGTGCTGCAATATTCTCAGACTGTTGAATTGGAAATTTGGACTCAGATCCCATTTTCTAAAACATAACCTATGAATTGTTTACAATTCTTTGACTGATATATAGAATCGATTGGTTGGATAGGTAGTGAGGGTTTAATTTCTGAAGGATTAATCTACAAGCCTTGATAATCACATTGAGGACCGTCATCGATATTTCCAAAACATTATGCCATGAATCGCCCACTTTGGTCAAATGAAATCAACTAATAGGCCAATGAGAGCTAAGTGGTGTGAGACCTGCTCAAAGTCTTTGAATGTCTTATGGTAGTGAGATTCCATGAATTTCAAACTAAGTAGCAAGAAACGTGACACATTCAGATGAAACCCTAGTATTTCCATGAAGAGATGACAGATTGGCATAGGCATTTTCTTCCACTTAGTTTTTAATAGAGTCAATGAAATACCTTTTGAATATTCTTCAAGGTTGAAGGGCTCAACTAGAAATTTATTCGAGGGTACATATTTCAATGGAGGATTATTAAATCATATCGTTCCCTCTCTTGATAACCCTATGGCTGCAACAATGAATTCTTCATCCACCTATAATTTTATTTCTCCAACAACAAAATTTCTTCCATAAATTGATTTAGCAAAGGAAACCATGAATTCCCAGTTATGGCCATGGAATTTTTTGATAAAAACCATCCAAGTAGCATTCGCAAAGGCTTGAGAAACTTAAGTATCAGATTCTACAGAGCTAGGATTCTTGGAGAAGCATGGACAAAGAGATGTTGCATCTAGGTGGTTGGAGCATGTTGTAACAACATATCTAGGTGCAGTTGGTGGAAATGTATATATATTTGGATTTCTATACACATATCCCAAGCGTAGAGACCCTTTAGGATAGAGAAATTTCACAGTCACATAACATATAAGAAATTCAGTGTAGCGCCAGTGTGAGGAGGGTTGGGGTTTTGTGCAAAATGTCTTTGTTTTTGGTAGTAAATGAAAGAGGTCTGAAAATTGGAATTTTTGTTATTTAATAATATAAATAATTTATTCATTCCCTGCTTACAAAATCTGGTTACAAATTTTTTGTTCAATTAGTGAATACTGTATTAATTAGATTTTATTATTCATTTCACGTTAGGGCTAAATCTCGAGAAATTAGTTAGTCTCAAGAATTTGTTTCTGCAAAGCAATTGTCTATAATGCTGGGTTATAGGCCTTAATAATATAAGTACTTCACGCAAAAGTATGAGTACTTATTGCTATATAATCATCACAATTGAATGTTGATTTAAAACTGTGTAACCATGCAACAAAAACATGTTCTTGGCTTGTAACTCTCTCATTTCATTTGCAAAATGCAAATGTCAATAAGTGTACCAGGAAAGCATTTACATACAGGCATTTACAAGTCTATTAGCTTACCCTTGGATGATTCCTAGAGTTATTACAGGTAATTTGTTTTCGCAAAAATCAGAAAACATATAAAAGTGGTACTGATCTAAACCCTTTAAAAAACGCCATTCAAAATAAATTCCTAACAGAAATGTCTATTGAATTGTTTTCCAACATAGCTTTCATTGCAAGTGGCTATGCAAAAGATACTGTTTTGTTTGGTTCATTGCTTGCAAGTGTCACAAACAATGTGACTTATTTTTGCTTATTTCCAAAGTTGCATTTGCCATGCAGGTTTTTCTTGTTGTGTTTCTTCTTGTGATGGAGAGCATTGAACACAATCAATGTTCTAGCATAGGAGCAAGATCTGTTCTGATTATATGAGGGGCATTTGATGGTATTGATGTTGCTTTGTCAACAAACCATTTGTTTCGTTTGCAAGCTTTTCATTACCGAAATGGAGATTGTCTCTTTGATGCCTTTGTTGTCCTCTTGCATTTTCGGTACACATCCTTGGAGATAAGAGAAGCAACCATAAACCATTTCCGTTTGCATCTAGCTGCAAACGATCCAGCCGCAATTTCTTCTCTCAACTTGGAATTGGATCCTTTATACTTGTCTAAATTGCATGGGATAGAGGATAGAGATCTTTATTTGCAATGCATGTCCCAAACTGCATCTCAACCGGATACAGAAAGTGTTTATGGCCTTTGGGGTGATATCTTCTACATAAAATGGTTTGCAAATTGGTTAAATGTCCCTGTTGCTGTATGGTCATTGAAAAGCAAAAGGAAATATCTTCATTTCAACCCTTCTTGTGCTGGATATTGCTACAATATTTTATTCCATGATCACACCCCAACTGCTGGGCACTTTGAACCTTTGCTTTCATACAAATTGCTAGGACCCGACTATGTCGTTTTGCATGGATGATCAGATACTTCTTCTGTTGATTCTTGTGAAGATATATTCCTCGAGTCTCATCGCTTAAGAGAAATGCTACTACAACAAGGATTCCGATTAATCTCTCATATTGATGGCCACTGTTGTGACTCATTTTTGAATCAATTTCAAAATTGACAAAGACATTTGATAGTGCAAGCCTCAGAAAAACAATAGCGCAAACGTTTTTCAATTACATGCTTTCAAATGATGCAAGAGCCTTCCGTTGTCTACAAACATTTCTTCAGATTGAGATAGTGCAAGAAAATCAACTTGTTTCTAGTTGGCAAACCTTGGTAGTGAATTTGGCAGAGCCTTATACAATTGGCCATGTAAATGATGGCCATTTCACAATTCAGTGGTTGTGTGAGGTTTTGGAAGTCAACATATTTCTTTTGAACATACACTCCTACAAAGTCGAAAACCAATTCTAATCAACAAATACATCGTCAAAGATCTATTTTCTTCTCCATCATGAAATTGACAAATGCCATTCGCATTTTCATCCCTTGTCCCAAACAAGCCTTCAAATACATTCTCCAATGTTGTCAAATGCCATGACTAGGAACCTTCCTATCGATGCAATGATGAAAACAATTGACAATTGCCATCATTCAACTCTTTGCAATGTCATTAAACAACAACATCCCATTGACCTTTGCAAAGAACATTAAAAAACAGAGACAAACAAAAGGAAAAAAACTTGTTCCATGGAAAAAACATTGAAAAAAAAAAGACTCTTTTGCATTGACCCAGAAATTTCAGTTGTGATGGAAAAATGTCTGGAGAAATATTCCATTATGAAACGGAAAAAATCCATTGCCCCGTTCAAGAACATACGTGCCATGAAAAAAGAAACGCGTATACAAGCACTTCAATCCTTTCAAAAGCAAAAGGCATATGAGAAGGCAAAAAAATCACTTAAACAATACTCAAAAAGTATTCAAGATACCCCTATTCATGCATGTTCTGCCTATAGACGCTTGCACTTTAAAAGGGATGTTCTCTATATCAACGAAGACACTTTCTATGCATTGAAATGTCTTCCTTGGAATACTATGCCTTCTTTAATTGCATTGCACAAATACATATGCAAATATTGCAAAAAGAGTATTTCAAATTCGGAAACATCATTGTTTGCAACACCACTTAACATTTGTTGCAACACTTCATTGCCTCATGTAGACAAATTGACTTCGCTTGAAGAGCGACTTGTGTCACCATGAATTGCTTTTGCTCAGATTCGGCAACTAGGTTATAAACGAGCTCAAGTAGGCTTGACAGGAACAATCATCAATGTGCCCGCATATCTAGACAAAGTACAAAAAGCATTGCCTAGGAACCTAGAAGAGGGCAAGACCATTGTAGTTATGCTTAAGCGAAAACTAGAATACAAGAATGCATTCGTTTCTAGAAATGTTCGGCCAAATATTGTCATGCAAGCATTGAAAACCCTTTGTGACATGGATCTTTACAAAATGGAAAATGTACATATCAATTCAAATTGGGAAGAAGCATTCCGTGAATTGTTGGCAAAGCAAGAATCCAACGAACTGTCAATATCAGAATCAAACGATTTAGATGAACCTTTTACAAGCCTGGGAGAAAGTGATGAAGATATACATGATCAATTCATATAACCAATCACAGAGACATTGGTGCATGGATATGGAGAAACCCATCTAATAGATGATTTGGCCACCAAAATCATTGATCTTGCACCTTCTGAAAACTACCGACCCCTAGGAATTTTCCAAGATCGGTTCTCTGAAGAACTTAATTTCCCTACACTTTTCTTTGGATGCAATTGTTCCAATGACATGTACAAACGCTTTTGACACCAACAAATCTTCCAATGGGAGCTTCAACATGAAAGCACACATTTTGAAGCACATCCCACAAATATATTCTTCAAAGCAGTGAAAGTGTTAATAGGTCAAATCTCTAGCACTGCTTGGATATCTATTCGCATAGGGGAGTTAAAAGGGAAAAAACTAAAAGCCAAAGATGTGAAATGCAAATCCAACCTTCTTAAGATAATGAAATCCCCAATTGCATATCGTTCACTAAAAGTCATCCGAACATCTCCTGACTATTTTGACCACATGAAAAAAAATATTTTCACAATGATACGTCAACTAGGGCCACCAACGTTTTTTGTAAGCTTTTCTACTGCTGAACATCTTTGGAAACCTTTGTGTGATGCTTTACACACGCTTGAGAAAAAAGACAGAGAAAATTGCAATGAACTTCTTCCTGATGATGTTATTGATGATTTGATAAGAAAACACCCTGTACTTTGTACCCATTACTATTGACACAAAATGAATGCATTCAAGTCCTTGATCTTGAAAAACAAATAGCTTTTTGGTGAAGTAAATGAATTTTTTTTTACAACTGAATTTCAACAAAGAGGAAATAAGCACGAACATGGGATTCTTTGGATTGAAAATGCACCCGTCTTTGGCGATAATAGCAATGATGAAATAACTTCTTTTGTCGATTGCTACATTTCGACAGACTCCTCATTACTTGAAGAAGACTTCATCAAAATTCAAACTCATAGACATACAAGAACATGTAAAAAACATAGACACTCTGCATGTAGGTTTTGATTCCCGATGTTCCCTGTTGATGTTACAATGGTTTTAGAACCTCTTGAAATTAAATTGGATGCCCTGATTGAAAAAAAAAACTCCTTTCTTTTGCTCTTGAATCTAAAGAATATCCAAAGAGCCTGACATTTGATTCATTCTTGCAAGAACTACATTTAAACAGGGACGAGTACATTGAACTAGTTTGTTCTACAATTGAGCAACCAACATTGCTATTAAAAAGAGACCCTTCAGATATTTGGATAAACTGTTTTGCAAAAGGAATTCCAAGTTTGTGGCAAGCAAATACAAATGCCCAATTCATACTAGATGCATATGCAACTGTGACATACGTAAGCTCATACATAACGAAATGCCTCCTTCCTTCTCCTAATAGTGTCACTTTGTAAATCCTTCAATCCTATCCCAAGTTGTTCTTAAGGGGGGATGTTAGGATATTTAGACACTTAGGAGTTAGTTAAGATCAACTTGTGTAATATATCCGTTAGGGATAGTGTGTTTCTTTAGTATGCATTAGTATGCATTTGTAAATACTTAATCCGACGGTCACGATATGTTTCCGACATAGAGTGATCCGACGGCTCAACTTCTCTTAGATCAAACCTAACCTTGATCCGTGGCTTAACACCCGATTGGTCCATGATCTCTATTTAAAGAGCATGGAGGGTCATTGTTTAGTTGATCGATTATGAGAAGCTCATTTGTAACTTTCTTTCTTTGCATAATAAATTGTCCCGTAGAAGCTATTTGGCCGGGGACGTGGAGTGTTTCCCTCAAGAGGGTTTAAACCACGTCAAAACATCGGTGTGTTGATCTGTGATCTGTTTATGTGAAGTGGTTGCTCTTGGTGTTCGGTCCTTTGGTAGTACCCTGTGTACCCGAACAACGTCAACTAGGGCCACCAACGTTTTTTGTAAGCTTTTCTACTGCTGAACATCTTTGGAAACCTTTGTGTGATGCTTTGCACACGCTTGAGAAAAAAGACAGAGAAAATTGCAATGAACTTCTTCCTGATGATGTTATTGATGATTTGATAAGAAAACACCCTGTACTTTGTACCCATTACTATTGACACAAAATGAATGCATTCAAGTCCTTGATCTTGAAAAACAAATAGCTTTTTGGTGAAGTAAATGAATTTTTTTTTACAACTGAATTTCAACAAAGAGGAAATAAGCACGAACATGGGATTCTTTGGATTGAAAATGCACCCGTATTTGGCGATAATATCAATGATGAAATAACTTCTTTTGTCGATTGCTACATTTCGACAGACTCCTCATTACTTGAAGAAGACTTCATCAAAATTCAAACTCATAGACATACAAGAACATGTAAAAAACATAGACACTCTGCATGTAGGTTTTGATTCCCGATGTTCCCTGTTGATGTTACAATGGTTTTAGAACCTCTTGAAATTAAATTGGATGCCCTGATTGAAAAAAAAAACTCCTTTCTTTTTCTCTTGAATCTAAAGAATATCCAAAGAGCCTGACATTTGATTCATTCTTGCAAGAACTACATTTAAACAGGGACGAGTACATTGAACTAGTTTGTTCTACAATTGAGCAACCGACATTGCTATTAAAAAGAGACCCTTCAGATATTTGGATAAACTGTTTTGCAAAAGGAATTCCAAGTTTGTGGCAAGCAAATACAAATGCCCAATTCATACTAGATGCATATGCAACTGTGACATACGTAAGCTCATACATAACGAAATTAGATAGGCCTACGCCAATGGCTTTGAAAAAAATCAAGGAAGAGTCTGTTTCAAACAATTGTAATCAACTAGAAACAATTCGTAGGCTTGGAAACACGTTTCTGAACATGCAACAGATGTCTATTAGACAAGCAGTACATATTGTGCTTTCCTTACCTCTACATTCATCTTCAAGAACCACAATTTTTATCAACACTGCTCCAGATGATAAAAAAACTGTCGTTTTAAAAAAACCGTCTCTGCTAGAAAAAGAGCATGATGATTCTGAAGACATCATTTGCCCATAGATTATAGATAGGTACATTGAATTCCTGACAGACCTAGAACATGTGTCTTTGGATGAATACGCTTCTTCCTATTGCCTGGTTCATGGAAAAACAATCAAAAGAAACAGAAAATCTATCATTCGATACATTCATTACAAACAAGAAAAAGATCTCAAAATTTTTTCCCGTGAAAGGCTATTGTTGTTTGTGCCTTACAGAAATCTTTCGAATGTATTGGAGCACCCCCTTCAAACATGGAAAAAGGCATATGAAAAATACAAACAACAATTAGCAAATGTTGAAGGAAAAATTATGGCAAAAGCAATTTCAAAATGGGGTGATATTGACATTGCAAAAGACAAAGTTGAAACGCATTTTCAAATACCTCTAGACTTTGCAAAAGATACGAATGATGGACTCAAATTGGATGGTGTTGAAAAGTATGACATGGGTGATGATCTTCTCTGTAGAAGAAAGAATCAACTGTTCGAAACACCAAAGACATTTAGCATAGCAAAAAAAAACATTTCTCCCTGATAAAGATGAATATTTTGCGATCAGACGCAGTTTAAACAATGAGCAATAGTCCATTGTGAAAGAAATTATTGCTAGGAAAAAAAACAATCCTTCAAAAGCAATCCATATCTTCCTTACAGGAAGTGCAGGAACATGAAAAACACATACTGCAAAGGCCCTTTATGATGCTCTTGTCTTTTTCTATGAAAAAGAGCTTGGTAGCGACCCCTTGAAAAGAAAAGGTCTTATTGTTGCATTCACTGGAAAAGCAACATACCATGTAGATGGGATTACTGTTCACTCTGCTTTTAAGCTTCCTTTTGGTTCCTCGATCTCCATGCCATTAAGCTCAAACACACTAGATCTTTTGAGCAAAGACTATGAACAAGTTCGCGTTCTATTAATTGATGAAGTTTCTTTGATAGGTTCATGCATACTACATAACATAGATAAAAGTCTTCGTGAGATCATGCATACTCCAACAAAACCATTTGGAAATCTAGATGTCATCTTTTGCGGTGATTTCTGCCAAGCAGAACCTGTTCACGATTCTTGGATTTTTGACTTCCCAAGTTTCAATAATAAAAAATTCCCTTATAGTTTTTGGAATGATTCTATACAATACTATGATTTAAAAACCATTGTCAGACAGAAAGATGAAACTTTTATATTGATCTTGAATAGAATCAGAATAGGAAAACAAACATTTGATGATATACAATATTTGAATCGGAAATGCTACAGACAACCACCAGTTGATCCGTCGTTTCCATTTCTTTATTATTGCAACAAATATGTTCAACAACATAACTCAAATATGTCGGTCCTTGTTAATACATAAGCGTTTACCATTGTCGCTCAAGACACCAAAATTGATCAAATTGATAACATAGCTGATGTACATAAGAAAATTCATTTGCCATCTACAATTACTCTAAAAAAACACATGCTTATCGAAATAGTAGGCGGGAACTATTCAATTGAATATGGCCTTGTCAATGGTGCTGAAGGCATCTTCAAACATTATAGCCAAGCAACAACAGACATTTTATGGATTCAATTTTCAGATCCAAAGGTTGGAGCAATTGCACGGGCATCTATGCAGCATCTTTACACTGATTCCATCCTATGCACTTGGACACCTATAAAAAGAGTTACAACACAGATTTCTCTTATAAAGAGAAAAAACTACATCCGAGTACAATTCCCAGTACAATTAGCATGTGCTCGAACAATTCATAGAGCACAAGGTCTTACACTTGAGAAATTGGCATTTGATCCAAAAGGAGTCACAAAACATGGTCTTGTTTACACTGCATTGTCACGTGTAAAGAACATTGAATGTCTCTATCTTGTAAACAAATTACAGGAAACAAAAATTTCTGTTTCATCAAAAGTACTTGCAAAATTGAATAGATTGGAGAAATAGGCTTCTTTGCAATTTCAATATGGACTTAAGTCATTTCCAAATACCAAGCACATGTTCATTTCTTCACTTAACACGCGAAGTCTGCTTTCACACATTCATGATGTTGCAAATGACTTTGAACTTATGCAATCAGACATTCTTTGTTTGCAAGAAACACATATGAATTTGTCACCTACTACTACAGCATTTGTAAACCAAAAAAATTGCATTGCAACACATTCAGTTCATGGCCTTCTGATAGTTGTGAATAAGATGATTCCTATTATGGAAACATTTTTTGTTAATGAGCCATCAGTCGAGGCAATTGTCACTTACATTACACTCCCTGGGAACATTCTCCAGCTTGTCAATATTTATAACAAACCAAATAATCTTTTTGACAAACTTATTGATGTCTTGGACTTTGTTATGTTACAAAACAACAAGAAAATGCTAACCATAATATCTGGTGACTTTAACATTGACATGTACAAAGAAACAATATCGAAAAGGAGATTGGAATTGTTTATGCAGAATAAACGTCTAAAGTTAAAAACAAACATACCTACAACAGAGTATGGTTCTATGATTGACCATTTTTGGACAAACATATATATTGTGTAGGGTCGTTCAATGTCAGTAAAATTTTATTTTATTTTATTTTTTTAAATACAAATCATCCGACCCTAACCAAATCAACGAATTCAAGTCGTGCCAATCTATTTGATCTTTAAAATGATATTCTCACAAATACTTAATTAGAAATATAGGTTTACCTGTGAAAATATAAAGACTTTCTAATAAATGAATAATAAAAGAATGAAGGGTCTTTTGTCCCCTTAATATACTTGAGTAAAAATTAAACAAAATCCCTTTTTCAATTTGTAAATTGAAAACACTTTCCATAATGTGAATATAACTATGCATGTATTACTTTTAAATGAATCCTATAAATTTTCACTTCTAAAAATATAAATGTAAAAACAATTTTCCCTAAGATGAGTTACGACACTTCTCAAAATAAAAAGTAAATGTAAATACACATAAATTCTTTTAAATGAATCACACAATTCTCATTTCCATATAAATATACAAGTAATTACAATATTCCATAAAAGATGAGTATTCAAAATTTATCCAAAGGATTACTAGAGATTTATTTTAACTATGAAATGCTCCTAAACTACGTACTTCCTTAAATCATCGAACTATTCCCATAACAATTATGCATCACAACTTATAATTCATGAGTGGTCATACTTATTTAAATACACATAAACTATATACTTTATAAAGTCATCACAACCTCCAATTCACTAAACTTAAAGGTAACTACTCCATCTAAAGCATGATTGTATGTGATAATAGATTTATAACCGTAAACAGACAAATTTATTACACAACATATCTTAGACTTTACTTAAGGAGTTCCGATGGCATTTTCTAGTCAAACGTAGTAAATTCCATTCTTAAAGCAAGACTCCTAAATACTCTAGAATCGGTTTATTTGCTTATTCAAAAAAATAAATGACACATCACCAATCTTAACTTGACATGGCCGAATATGTCCATACCCATATTTATTCAAAGAGTGCAGTTCACGTGAAGATTACATCTATTGTTACTCTTTTAGATAACAATCTGTCCAAGGAAATCCCTACTGAAATCGTTGAGTTGACAGTTCATGCAAATTAATAGTTCGATCGGGGTACTCAGATAGACCTTGCCAACCTGGAAGTTAGTGGAGAACATAATTCGAATCCAAAGTTTATCACAAATAAATCAATTGAGTTTAACATAAATGCTAGCTACAGGCCGGTGACTCCTCTCAGCAGTTCGTTGAGTTTCTCCGTTATAACATACAAATCGCTTGAGTTTAACTTAAATGATAACTATGGCTGGTGACTCCTCTCAGCAGTTCATTGAGTTTTTCCGTTATAACATACAATTCACTTGATTTTTAACTTAAATGTTAACTACGGCCGGTGACTCCTCTTTTCCTACTAATTTATTCTCATAACCAATTCGTTCAGCATACAAATAAAAGTTCGTTCCAGTGAGCGCCGGTTAAGAGATGGGATCTACGGTCACAACAATTTTTAATAACAATTGATAATTACGATCTAATCCAAAACATTCATGTGTCACGGGTGGATTAAGAAACAATTCTTACAATTATACTGTAGATAACATAACTAATATTTAAAGAGACTGCAAATGGATATGCCCAATTTCCCCATATTATTCCACAATCGCATCCATGAAAAGGGATTATATTTAATTCCCTAATTATAAATCTTGTTGTTATCTCCGTCAAGAGAGTAGGCGATGCAATCGTTAATGATGAACTATCAGTTAGATGATAATAATCAAAAGCTAAGACTCAGGTATGACCGAGAATCCATATGCCAAACGGGAGAAGTAGTAACTCTTGTTGTTATCTCCGTCAATAGAGTAGGCGATGCAATCGTTAATGACGAACTATCAGTTAGATGATAATAATCAAAAGCTAAGACTCAGTAATACACGAACGTGCTACAAGAACTCATTTATGGAACTATAAGTGTACAGTGATTTGATTCATAAAGGAGGAGATCTACGGAATAATGAAATTTAAAAGCCGACTAGCTAAGCATAACTGTGAGATCAGTAACAGAAGTTTAATTTTAATCCAGAGGCATTTCCAAAGAAAAAACTGCTTAACATAACCCAAGGATCGAGCTCTATAATTGGCTTATAGTGTCGATCTGGCACCAAATCTAAACCTGGAATAAACATTGCAATCGACCTGTATTCTAGCTATTCGAAATCAATCTGTAACTTAAAAGACAGATCTCTGCCATCGAAAACGCAGAGTCGATCTGCTGCAAATCCCATTCCTGGAATAACATTAAAAATCACTATATCTTAATTTATCAAAGTCGATTTGTTAACAAAAGACAGATCTCTGCCATCAAAAATGCAGAGTCGATCTGGTAAAATCATTCTTGAGATAAACATTAAAATCGATATATTCTAATTTGTTAGAATCAATTTGTTAACAAAAGACAGATCTCTGCCATCGAAAATGCAGAGTCGATCTTATTAATGTAAAAGACAGATCTTGCCATCGATAATGCAGAATCGATCTGATACTTAACATAACACTGAAATCAATATAATTTGGTTAATTATAATTTGAAAAGTGCCCAGAAATATCGATACACACAGTAGATCGATTTGTTAACAAAAGACAGATCTCTGCCATCGAAAATGCAGAGTCGATCTTATTAATGTAAAAGACAGATCTTAATAATTGGGATCCAAAAATAAATATTGACAGAATTAATCGAAGGGAAAGTACAGATCTAATTATTTGGGATCCAAAAATAAAGATTGACAGAAATAATCGAAGGGAAAACACAGATCTAATTATTTGGGATCCAAAATAAAGATTGACAGAAATAATCGAAGGGAAGTACAGATCTAATTATTTGGGATCCAAAAATAAAGATTGACAGAAATAATCGAAGGGAAAATACAGATCTAATTATTTGGGATCCAAAATAAAGATTGACAGAAATAATCAAAGGGAAAATACAGATCTAATTACTCAGTATCCAGAAATATCGACAGAGATAACCGAAGGGGAAATACAGATCTTGTTTTTATCCAACAGATCTGAGAAGTATAAAATCCAAGCTGAGCATATCGTACATGGCCAATATTTCTGTCCATTATTAAATTCTGAGTACCTTAACTTATCCAGAGATCATCGTAGCAGTATACATCATCTCTATCATTTTCTTTTTAGGATTGACAATTCACTAAATACTAGAACTCACAATTATTTCATTACAAACTAGAATCGACTATGGTTAGCATAAAAATGAAAATGAGGGTAAGAGAATTGTTTTCATTACTGACCTGACCAAGGTAATCAGTTAGCTAGGTTGAAGAAGAAGCACAGCTGTAGATCCTCCGCCAATTTCCATAGTCACCAATGGACACCTCGGTTAACCTCCCAACCTTTCCGAGAGTACTCTCCTTCCTCTCGAACCCCTGAGCAGTTCGAGTCGTAGAGTTCACACACGTTTCTCAGAAATCCATCTTGGGATTCCCTTCCCCCCAGGATTTCATAGCCAAACCCTTAGATAGCAGCAAGTCTTTGAGGCACTCGAAAATTACGACAATCGTCCAAATTATGGGCCCCTTACCCATTCCTTAAGCCTTCCTTATAAAGGGAAATCTCCTGCGACACATGTCGCTTCATGCATAATTAAATATTTTTAATAATTTATTTAATTAAAACACTCACCCATCCAGGTGTCAGTTTCTCTGGGAAGTGCACCTACATCCCTAAGTTTGCTCTAGTTTGTCCCCCATATATTTTAATCAACTCCTAGCTTTTAGTTGACTAGGTGTCTAATCTATTTTGCTCCTAAATAATAATCTCTATTATTTTAAATGCTCAACAAAATATAACTATTCATGTGCAAATGTCTTAGCTATTGTTATGCATTTGCTAAGTAATAATCTAGAGTTATTCTCCTAAGTTTTTATGTAGTTTAATTTAACAACCAAACTCACTAGGATCTCGATGTCGCGTCGTTGGGATTCTGGTTCCTTAATTTTAAATTCCCTTACATGGCACCACTCCGTCAGGTCCAATCATCCATGGTTTCCATTCCTTGGCATGGTACCGCATCGTTGGGTCCTTGCGTCCATTCTTTCCGTTCTCGACAGGGTACCGCATCGTTGGGCCCTTCTGCCACCATCTTTCCGTTTTGACTTGCGGGAACTCTTATAGGGAATTTAGGAATCGTTACCATCCATCCTCCGTCTACATGGTATCTAGGGACTAATGGCGTTGAGGAGTGAGTCCGTTCTCACTGCGCGCCCCTCAACTCGTACGTGACCAGCTCCGTCGTGGCCCACCTCGTACGCCCTCACGCATTCCTCTTGAGCAAGCGGATCAATGCTTATCTGCTCATGCGTGGTATTCTTGTAGGAAGTCGACATCGTCGTCTCTCCCCCTGTGTGTGATTTACTCGTACTCTACGACCCTTCATGTTCCTTTGTGTGTCCGTTGGTGAACCGTCTCACTTGTTTCTACACACACTTCTCACAACAAATTATTAGTAGCACTGTCCTCAATAATCATCATCTGATCTCTAAATCTAGTATTGTTAAACATTTATGATTTATTCAACTTCTTATTCATCTAATCAAATATACATTTCGTCGACAATTACATAATCACTGTACAGCTATTCGTTAAGCATTATCCATCAACATAGTTTTCCATAGTCATAGCTAATCGTTTAACATATGCAATTATTCATTTACATCAACAGTTCAGATACACATACTCAAAAATAAGGCAAAAAGGTTTTTTAATTAATGTTTCAATCGGCCGGGTCACTCAGTAGGTGCCCTCAATGTCTACAAAAGTCTAGGGGCACTACATATTGACAGGCTTTCATTTACCATTTCCGATGCATATTGGTCAGATCATTTTACTAGTATCTTATCAGTACCTGCAACTTGCATATAGTCTTCCTCATTTGTTTTTTTTTTTACATGTGCATATGCTGATGTCATTGACTTTGTTTTGCTTCTGTATAGTTTGTTGCCAACACTTCCTTTGTTTCTTACAAATGAATCTTCTTTTATATTAGCAAATTTGGAATGAAGATCATTTTGTTGCTAAGGTCATGTCCATCTCATTCTTTACTGCCACAACAAACCAATTTAAAAAATATTTTTTTTGTTTTTCTTTTGATGGCGATTAGTTCCATACAAATCTTTTTTATAAATGAAAACCCACTTTGAAAAGCACTTGATACTATAATCTAGCCCACTTTTCTCTTCATATATGCATTGTTCTAATGCAATTCTCCTAGCATCGGAGGAAAAAAAGAAAAACAACAAAGCTTTAGAAAGTATTTGACAGAATGATGAAACCATATGAATGAACAAAAAAGAAAAATCTCTTCATGGAACAAAGCATATACTAATATTCATGTTCCTGGCTTTGCTAGATTTCATTGATCTATTTTTCCTATTCAATAAATGGAATATTAAAACATTATAGGTAGCTTGGTTTATATCTTACAACATTATCCTTTTTTTTTTGCTATGCAAGAGTCTATTTTGCAAAGTTTCTGCAACCAGGTTTTCTTTTACCTTTTCCATTGGTGAAACTGTTATAGTCCATTTCAGATTTGCTGCTTGCAGGTGACATTATTCTGATTGCTGATCAATAACATGACTTCCTTCCTTATTCAAAAGTGAATTACCATTTCAATTGAAAAGCATCAAAAATTGAAAAAACAAAAAAAAAAAAGACAAGAAAAAAATTGGCTGTCATCATTTTCTATGTTTTGTCTCTGTTGTTTTTTCTCTTTTTTTCAGACGCTTTTCTATGTGAAATATATTCTTGAATATTCTAATATGCTCTCAGTCTTCATTGGATGTGCAAATTGAAAAAAAACAAATACAACATTTCAAAAAAACAACTAAGCAGAAACAATATTCTCAATCAAGGAGACAATTTAGCTATGTCTTCGACATCACATAGTCCATCGATAGAAATAAATCTTTCTTCCTCACAAGATGCTGCAGAGACCATTGCAATGGAAACACTGTCCCAGCCTTTAGGAAATGCAACAACAAATAGTCCTAAGAGGTATTGTTCCTATCCAACAACTTTGTTCGTTCACTATTCTTGACCAGATTGTTTGATCTTCTACCTAACACAAATGTCAATGTTTCGATCAAGCATCTAGTTCGGCTTCTCTACTAATTTAATTTTAGTGTATTCGGTACAAAATTAAACATTCAATGAAAGACTAATATATTTGTTGTTTCACTTTTTGGTATTTTTAAACGTGCATAGATTAAAGCAAATGGCAGTTGAACCATCATCAATAATACAGCTATGTACTGCAACACATAAGCATGTATTTGAGGGGGATGTTTTGGTTGTCTATGGACCTGCACAAAATCGTTACCAAAACTCTCCTTTCAAGACAAAGATTCTACATGCAGATCTTGTTGACAAAAATGGATTGATGACAATGACATTTACAATTAATGATAGTTTGATAAATCGCTTTGGCAGTTTCTTTTTGCTTGGAAAAAGTGTCAGAATTTCTGGTTTTGAACTAAAGAAGAAAGGTCAATATGACCTAGGAGATGCCATAAATTCAATAGTGATATTGCCAACAACTGTCATAGAGACAATCGAACAAGTATGCAAAATGCATTGCCTTCCACCAGATACAACAATCAATGAGATGGTTACATCAGATGAGACATATGTCGTTGGCTCTGTCGCAGTCATAGTTGTTGCCTGTGAATACAACAATAAACAATTGGACTTCCTACATAAGAGATGGTGAAACTACAAACAACTATGCAACTGTAAAGTGGATTCTCTTTAAACATTTTTTTTTTCGCTATATTTCTTTTCATTTTTTATGTTTTTTCTTCCCCGCTCCATCTGTTGCTAGATGCATATACAAAAAAACAAAGTAGAATTGGTAACAAAAAACATTTGTCTATTCCCCCCCCCCCCTTCACTAATTCTTCTCCAGTTATTCATGCTCAGTTTCAGGTTAATGAAAGCTACACAAATTTCTTCCTTCGAGTGCAACAACAACTTGCACTTGATGAACCGCCTCTGTATCTAATAAAAAATATTGTAAGGCCAGGTGCAAAAGGAAGTCATCTTATGAAGACCTCACACGCAACATTTATAGATCCCCTAAATGATGAATTTGCAATACAAAGTTTGCTTCCAATAATTGAAGCTAAAACACAGGTGATATATGAAGAAGCGCTCCTGTAATGTCACTTGAAATGTTTTTTTGTCATTTCATTATCAATTAAGTAGGCTCTCCGTATGTAGTTTGAGCAGTTTCATAGTTATCAAAAGAGATTTTATTCTTTCTTCAATGTTCACCCTGTTGCATTACTGATATCAAAGTTTTATGCTTCTGATATAAAGAAAATATAGACTTTTTACTTGTCAAAATGTCTTTTTTACACTACCAGATTTAGTATTCCAATTAACAGTAACATAACTCATTACAATGATATCTTTTCAAACATCATGTTGCAAAAGCTGCATTTGCAAACTTGTTTTCATAAATTCGTTTCTGTGCTTTTTCCTAGCATGGCCTTCATATAAAAACATGCTCACTGCAATGTTTTTTTATATTTTCTGTTTGCTTTCCTACAACAGGTATATGGAACATTGAAAGTAAAAAATGTCTTTGCACCACCCTACCACTGCATTTGCACACAGTGTAAACTGCCAATGATACAAAGCACTGTTTTTTGCACATTTTGCAATCGTGAAACACCAACTACTTATGAACACATATTACAATGCAAGATAGAGACTGAAGAAGGGATTATTGAATGTACACTTTGAGGTACACAATTAAAAGAATGTTGCCCTAATGTTTTAGATGTTTCTTATGAACAATATTGCAATAGTGTTTCCTCAGCCATTTACAATCTTCGCAAATTGAAGCAACAAGGGCTTTACACTTTGGAAATGAACAACAGGATTGTCGAGGTCAAAATTTTTTGAATAGAAGGTATGATCATAATTTTCCTTTTTCTCCAAACACCTTCAACAATTTTTCCCTTCTTTCAACTTGCATTCAATATTTCAAAATAGAATTCAAACATTCTCTATTGCAACTTCTTTTATGAATCTATTTGAACCTGTTTTTTATAAAATATACACAATATTAAGTCATTTTTATTTTCCCATTCACAGAAACCTTGCATCCTAATAATGTTCATTGCTTATATACTTGTCAGTTGTCCCATTTATTGTTTAATCAACAATAACAGATCAATAACAGGCATTAACCAATATTTCAAAATAGAATTCAAACATTCTGTGTTGCAACTTCTTTTGTGAATCTATTTGAACCTGTTTTTTACAAAATATAGACAATATTAAGTCATTTTTCTTTTCCCATTCATAAAAACCTTGCATCCTAATCATGTTCATTGGTTATACACTTGTCCCAATTGGTGTTTAATCAACAATAGAAAATCAGTAGCAGCGATTGACAAGTCTCTTTCCTGGAAACTCGCCATGAACAAAAAGATAGATACATAATAGAAATGGAGTTTAAAACAATCAGAACAAATAATGAATCTAAAACTTCCAATATCAATATCTCTGTGTGGTAGAGCACTTGTCAACATCATTAATCGTACTGCCTACAAAGAACCTAATCTACGACATAGGAAACTGGCTTTCTGTTGTTCCTAACTCTATTGTACAAATTTGGGTAGCATTTCTTCTAGTTCCTTTGCCCTTTACTAACTACCCTTAGTTTGGGTAGCATTCATTGTTGTTCAAAACTTCAATGAATGAATGAATGTAGTGTACACAACTGTTGGTTGCTACTTGTCAACAGAAGTCAGTTGAATTGCACAGAAAATAGGAGGTATTTTTTTTTATTAATCTACCATCTTATCTGTAAAAATGTCATAGATGCTGAAAATCTAAAGTGGAGAATATGGATACTAGCTTAAAACTGGAACTGGAATCAGCTAATCACAAAAGTATAAGCATAAAATGTGAAGTATGATTACGAGCTTATCCTTATACTGGTCTTTAACACCATTCATAAGCTACTCAAAGCATGTGATAGATTAGAACTATTACCATAGATTAAAGTAGATATCATAGCTTAAGTAGTAGGAATTACTGGTCTCTTTGTTCACATGAGCTTTCAGGTTACAGGGCTGAATCATTGCTTACTTAAATAGGGATAATCCGTATGTTAAATGATATGGAACCAAGCTCTATCACATTACAGCTTAAGCTTATATAGAGTATGCTTGTTTCTGTAACTAGTTAACTCTAACACTAGATCTATTACAGTCTATGGGTTTCATAGCTTAACCTTATATATATTACGTAATATTAGAAACAGGGCTTAATCACCATGTCCATGCTTAAATACGTGAGACATCTACTACTTATAAAAGCTTATAACTAATGGTAAAGTAAAGGAACACAACTAGCTTATAACTAATGGTAAAGTAAAGGAACACAACTAGCTTATAACTAATGCTGATATAGAAGCTTGTGATCCATTAGTATAGCATATTAAGCATAAGCGTTTCACGAATTACCTGTAAGAAATACCATATTTATATATTTCCCCCTAGTAAGTAAGGCCCTCACTGAACTCAATCGAAGGCTCACTAAGGATCTATTTGATTGAGTTACCGGTCCTGACATGATCCTGGCGCAATATTAGAATGCAGTTACCTGATCTCTTTGATAAATACAGGCTCCCAGCTATCAATGCCATCACATAAACATAAGAATTTTTTTCTTTTATTTGTTTATTGGCAGCTGAGAGGGCTATAGAATCATTTGTCTGAACTTCCACAGCTTATTTAGCCTTATGCCCAAGCCTCTCTATCTTATAATTTTTATGTTTTTTCCCTGAATCGTGAGATTACTGCTTATTCTTAAACTCAGTCACTTGTTTTTTTAGCTGCCTTATATCTTTTGACATGCTCATTATTTTTTCATGTGTTAAATTGGCAGTCTATCTATAAGTGTAAAGCTTAGGCTTGCGATGCACTTATCCTGGGAACGTCAATAATAACCTTCGAGGCCTTTCCCGAGATCCAATTTTAACATATTTGGAGTTGACTTTTGTTACTGTGTTCATTTTTTTGAACATTGCAGAAAGCAGTGAAGCCAATAAAACCAGAGGAGTCATCCCTAGCATAAGAACTAGTCCCACCACAACAACCATCCCTATCAAGTATAGAAAATTTCCCTTAAGATCCATGGACACTGCCATTATTATTAAGTGCAGGATGTTGCAAGTTGCAACCAGTTAGTTTAAGATTTATAGAGAAGACAAATAAATAAAAAATTGCTCTGTTAAATTTCTTTCCCATAACATCTTCTCTACAGGGACCATGTCAATGAGAAAATAGACTTCCAAATTCTTTCTACGACCCTACTCCAAGCTCAAAGATGGATGAAAATGCTCTGTATGCCGGAAGATTAGTCTAATTCAATGCACATATGTGAAAATATATTAACAATAATACTATGCTTCCTTCAAATATTGCGATCTACATCGTTAAAGGCATCCTTCCAAATGTATGATGTTGTTGAAGTCTTGATAATTGGTTAAGGGTTTCCTCAGTGTACTTATCTCTACTGGGATTTATTGAGATTACTGGTTTGTTTTAGACTCTCTCCCTCTCTCATGAGTATGTTTGGTGCCATCAGGTAAGGGCTAGACTAGTTCCGTTGAGAGACTCTGCCTCATAGAGGCTACATCTGATCTAGAAGCAAAATTTCCAAGTACAAGCAGGTTCACCAAGTCAATAATCAGTTATATCTATTTTTTGTCTTGATACTTACTTTATTTATTCTACTGTACTACTATTTTTGTTTTACTGTACTTGTTGTACCTTAGCACAGTGACCTTTCTTTTGGTAGTGCTAAAATTTTTGTACTTTGGCACAATGACCTTATGGTAGTGCCAAAAGTTGAAAGAGATGAAAAATATGTTTAAATTACAGATCTGAATGCATTTTGTTACTACAATGCCTTTCCTATTTTTTATACTAGTTTATATTTCTGCATAAAAGTAATAGTTTTTTTAATTTCTGCTCAAAACCCTAAACCTAGCATAAATTTAACATCAATGAGTGATCCAAGCAATGCAAAGGCATACAATTATTCTCCCACATGTTGAGAAGAATACCTTGTATCTTGTTTAACAAGTTCTTTGTTGATGTCCCATTCTCAAGACATTCGTTCTAAAAAATAATTGTATTCTTGCAATCAACTATGGAGTCCCACCCATCATAAACATCTCCCAAGATGACTTGGTTTGTTTCTAGAACCACAACAAAGAAATGATAGGGTTTATGATTTTAATAGTAATATTCAATCTCTACCACTTACCACTTACCAGTATGTAAGGGGCATGTTTCCTAGCCCATGCTCAAGAAGCACTTCTTCAAACTTCATTTCCAGGACATGCCATCTAAGATGAAGCTCTTTTACGTACTCACCAAGCTTATTGCTTTATATGGATGCAGCCCTAACCTTGTCATTTAAGTGATCTCTGATTTAGAGGGCCCATATTATCATGCTTGAGTGGCTTATTTGATGCAACATAATGTTTGTTGTGGCCCTAGCCTTGATCACATAGAGTCATCTCTCATTTAGAGGGTCCAAAGTATCATGCTTGAGTTGCTTATTTGATGCAAACAGAATGTTCCTCAGTGTATTGTGTAGGTATATTTTGGTGCATATCCCCCTCATCTTAAGATGATATTTAGGCTTCTCATCTACTTTCATAGACTACAACAAATGGAATATTCGTCATGGCATGATAGGTACCCCTTTTTGGCACTCTGCTCCTTTAAGTTACTTGCATCCCAACGTTAGTCAAGTTGGTGGCCTTAATTTTTTTTTAGGCATGTCATTCTTGGAGTCAGTGGGCATTTCAATTGATTGCTTCTATCCCTACCTGATATCCCTTGATGGCCTACCCCCCCCTCCTCCCTTGAAAGGAGAAGATCAATTCTACAATGATGAGAGATATATGCAAGAGCTTCATCTGACTATTTTTCACTGCACCGCTTAGGCTCTTGAGCTGCAAGATGGCGTTTTACTTTGATCATTTCCTCCATATTTTGTCAGGTTTATTTTTCAGCCGAGCTACCTTCAGTTCCATTTTCTACACGTGCCTTTTTTTCCTCTTGGCCAACTTTGGGTGTGCTCACACCAATTGAGAGTAGAGTCAGATCACAATCTCCTTAAGGCAAAACAGATTTGCAAGCTTTTCTCTTTGTGTGGAACACTTTATTAGGTGCTTAGTTTATTATGAGATTAAGGAGAGGTTTCATTGTCTCTACAGGTGCTAAGACAAATTCTCATTGACCTTTTTAATATCCCTTGACTAAAAATTCTCTTCCTTTTATGTTAGAGAGGCCTTTACTCTCACAAAATTTACTTTAGAGCTCTTTTTGGACTACATAGATGATCTCCTTTCACCCAGCTCAAGGAAGGGGGACTAAAGCACCCTGAATCTATTTAGGTGGAAAATGTTAGGTCTGTCCAACATTGTTCTACACGAAATAGGCTCTACATTGTGCTATTGAGAGCGCATAGGAGGACATAATCCACTCAGAGGCATCACCACTATAGTAGGGTTTATTTTCCCATGGATGCTAAGAGTGCTCCTTTTTAGCCTCCTCCTTGACCACCGAGATGGGTGTTTTGATGTTTCCTAGCATTACCCCCTAGGGCTTGATCACTTTAGGCCACTCACCAGAGGACATTATTTGGCAAGCTCTTGTTGTTAACATTTTCCCAACTGATACATCTGATGAGTTATGCTAATTCAGAAATTCTCTCCTCCTCTGGAGACAGCCGCACCTTATTCTCAGGCTATATTTCTTTGTTGGCTTTTCTTCATTGTGTAGGATCTACCTTGCAAAGATCTAATGTTCTAGCGAAAAAAAAAACATAGTAGAATAGCAGTGTATTGGATCAGTTGCTTCGCCCTTTTATTTGAAACTTCAAATTATTTTATTTGAAACTAGACACCTTTCATTGCACACAACTTTGCACTTTCCACTGCAATAGCTACATTTCTAGACAAAAAACATGATTTCCAAAATCCTTTTCACTTTTAATGGATTTTTTGCTTTTCCATCGGTCCACTGTCAATCACAAAGCTCTTGCAGTTGCTATAGCCCTATTTTTTTTTTACATTTTATCCATTCCAATGGCCAATGTATGGGAAAGAAAAAAAGACATAGAAATATAACAGTTGACATGATTTATTTTTCATTTAAATTAGCATTTGCTACATATGTTGTCTTCATATCTACTTTTATATTCTCTCCATAATTGCTGATAATAATGCACGGCCCATGTGCAGGAATGATAGGAATTGCACACGCTGCTGCAACATGCCTTATGTTGTCAATGCTGCAGATTTTAATAGAGCGTGACCTGTTTTACCTTTTGGTGCAAAGTGCATATGCTATGACTCGAACAAATATATGGATGCAATATACAATTGTGTTTTTTTAAGAAATTTTCTTTTATTTGCCTCTTGTATTGCATAAAAAAAATTCTGGGCATGTTGCTCCATATTTTGGACAGCTTCAACAGCAACATCTGTTTCTTTTTTCTTTTCTTTTTTTATTTCCAGACATTACTGAACATGTTTTGAATACTGTTTATATATATATGAAGTAGATACATTGGGTGGATATTTACTCTATTCATTATACATTTTGTAAATTTATGTGCTTTTAAACCCCTTTACATATTTATAAATTTGGTGCAACTGAAACAACTTCCATTGAAATATTGCTAGGCTGTTTTTTTCTCTATCTCTTTTGTGGTTATTGGATTGTTAGAGCTGTATAAAATGATATAGAATTATTGATACATAATATTGACCAGATTCACAATTTTGGTCATCTAATCGCTCTGCTTTTTCTATATCTAATGGTTTCGGTTTCATATTTTGGATTCCCCTTATTATTGTTGAATGTGATTTTCCAATTCAAATTTTTGCAATGTATTATGAAAAATGCCATGCAATGGCCAAACTTTGGATCTATGTGAAGACCATGTATTACTCAATGCCAACTAGATTGGAATTATTTCATGAATTTACCCTTGTGATTATATAGACAGAGAGCTATATGCATTGACTATTACAAATGGCTCAACGCTCAAGTTGACATGATTTAGAAAAAGCTATAGAGAAATCTGAATAAGCATTATTCAGTGATGTAGTGAGATATTGTCTACCTGTAATGATAATTGGTTTAGTACAAGCAAAATTAATTTCTATTTACTTCCATCAATTTTCTTTAGCTTAGACCTGTTGATTTTACAGCATTGAAAAATGCATTTTGATTTTGTTTTTTCTTCAATTATTGCGTTAGTTCTTCGTTTCAGCTTTGAAATTTTTTCTTGGCTTATTGTTGATTTTAATTTAGTTTCACAATTTTTTAATAGGCAATGTGCTTCAATGACATGGCTTGATTTCTACATAAAAAATTTACAATAGTCATATATTCCTTGGACTTAAAATCTGTCCACATTCATGTTTTGTGGAAACTGTGAGTAATATCAGAAGCATCACTCTACATCATTGAATATCTTTTACAGGTATTCCTGATATCTTATGCAACTGTGTAGAAATTCACGCCCATACACAAATCTCCTTCCACATAAGATTATATGTGTTGATTTATATTGGGATACTCTAAGATAGAGTCATGTCGGAGGTCATTGCTATAAGAACTGAAACTAAAAATATGAATCAAATGAAGACTTCTGTGGATGTAGTTATGAAGTATAGGAATAAAAAAAGACATTAGATACTGTCTTGATGCCAGTGCATAAGACCAATAATGTATGCATATGCATGCTAGTATGCAAATGAGTCTGAGGCTGTAAAGGCCATGAAAGCGAAGATAACTCCTGGTCAACTACTAATAGATGCAAAGGATTATTAAACAAGTAAAAGCAAGTTGCATACAGGCATTGAATTGAGAGCAAATGCATAAAGGGAAATTATCGCCAGTTGCTGCTTAATTCCTATAAAACTAGTTAAGCACTCCACAGAAGAAATTGCAGACAAACTTGGCAGCAATGTTTAGGGTCTGGTTGCATATGGAAGTTAAATGCATATACAAGAAGTTCACCAGTAGCTGACAAGTAACCCTTAAGAATGCAAAGCATCTACAAATGCATATCAAATACTCATAGACAGTTTCAGAAATTTAAAACGCACATGAAAATAAAAATAACTAGGAAATCAAACTCCTAACAAGCATGAAGATACTGACATCTACATGGCTAGCTATAACACCAAATGCAGGTAACTTCAAATTAAAAAACAATTTCATCACAGGCAAACTGTGTTTCAGACTAATAATCAGCACAACAGAGTATCAAATTCTAGACCTGCAGCTAACAAGTGACTGTAAAAAAACTGAAAAAGAATCCCAAAAGACTCACCGAATCTGTCTTGTCCTTCATTTTCTTGACATATTTTCTCTTGGTCTGAACTGTCTCAAAATCTGACAAAATAAACTCAACCTGCCCCGAAGTGTCCACCTTACTAAACACATTAGAAAAATCATCCTTTGCACCTGCAGGAACCTCCATCAATCCATTTGGTACGTCAAGACACCCACTGTGGATAGGTTCCATAGTCAAATCCCGTGCATGGGCTTTCCCATCTACTTTCCTCCCCCTTCTTACAGGTTTATAATCAGGATCCTCTTTCTTTGACTGCATATGAAAAAAAGTCATCACATCAGAGTTGAGCATCAAACGATGTTGCCAGGTTTATCTTGTCTGTGCAACCCAAAGGATTTATAAGGAGTTCCACACACTTGTCCTCCAGACAGAAAATGGAACTAAAATCACTTTGTATTAATGCCCATGAGATCAAAGGCCTTGGGGAGCATAAAATTAATGTCAGACGTTTCTCACATATCATTGGTTACATTAATTCAATGGAATATAAAGTTCTCAATAGTTGCATGAGTTCTGTTATGCAATGTACTTATGCATTAAAAAAATAGACCAAGTGTTTGATAAGCAAAGCACAAAAGTGAAGCTACACTGGTAGGGGCAAATGACAATATTCTCCACTCACTTTAGGATATGAAAAATGTTTAATTGCAGTTGTCATTAAATTCATTGAATACAAGTGACCAGTAGCAGGTATGTCGTGTGATGGAATGTGAAGTGCAAGTGTGAGAACCGAATTCATGAGCCCAAACTAAAGACCAATAAATAACAACATAACCACAGACTGGGTCAATTTCATGACCAAAAGTTCACAATTGCAGATTGTAATTAAGTTATGAACAAAAGCATCCATAATAGCAACGCCAAGAAAAGCAGTTAAAGTATTACCCAACAGCTAATGTTGTGTTTAGATAGCAAATCACTTTGTGACCATTGTTGGATTTTTCTTTTCCCAGCAATAATCAGAAAGTAGCCTTAGTTTTTATTGCAAATCCGAACATTCCTGCAAATGGTTCTATTTTTTATCTCACTGTTTTGTTTTGTATTTGATATTCAATTTTCCAGCATTGGGGAAAAATGACCAATGCCAGAATTGGAGAAATCTCAGACATAATTTCTCTGACACTCATCAGAAAAATTTCTATGGCATCTGCCATAGAAGAGTGTTGGAAAACAAAAATTTATGGAGCTTATCGGAGAATATAATCTGACATGAACACCATATGTGTTTAGGGCTTTAATTATAATGAAGTTAAAAATACAATAGGTGAGTAAACCTCCTGGCCAGGCACAAAGTATCATTACACCAAAAGAAACTTACTGGAAGTTGCATGTGGAAATTAAATTGAGAATGGAAGCAGGAATGGAAATCATCTCTGCCTGGGTATCCATGGTCAGTTAGTGGGCAATTAAAGCATTTCTCATTCTAATCAATAGCACAGTTCATGTTTTAGGTTATATAATTTTCATTTCATAAGCTCATAATAGTTTAAGATGGCAGTCTCGGTTTTTTAACAGTGAGCTATATTTTTTATGAATTCACGAGGTGAAAGCCTGTGACATACTAGACGCTGTTGAATGCTATGTATATTGAAATTTCTTGATTTTTGGTTTTGGCATCTTTATGTTGAAGAAATTGGTTTTCTTAACTGAAACCTTTTTGTAAGCCTTGGCATATAAAAGACAATTAGGAAGTTCTATTTTGTTGAAGGCAAGTTCATTTTTGTTGAAGGCCTTTGGGCTTGTATGATTAACTTTTGAAATACCAAAAGATGCAGCTGCAAAATGTTCACTTCTTATATCTTAATAAAAGGTTACGATCCTTTTTCCAACATTTCAAAAACTAAAATAAAAATAAAAAAGGAATCACAATCACCACCAGTTGTTAGCAATTCCAATCAACTAGTTAACCATTACACAATAAAAATGGCAAACAAATAAATGCCTGAATAGCAAAGCAACTGTGTTTATGGTCCAAACTGTGTGGACATTTGGTAGTTGCTCTTCATCAAGTAGAAAAATGCCTGAAGCATATGTTACGCAGAATAATCTTCAAGGAAATGTCATAATGCATCCACTACAATACCATATAAAAGACAAGAGTGAACACTTAGCTAAAACTATGAGTTGTCCCTTTGTTCCCTTCCCAATTTTAGCTTCTACAAAATTCTTTCCAATCTGTGATAAGATTGTCAAGTATGAGTTGTCCATTCATAAATCTCGGTTGTTAATGCCTTTCAATCCTTGCAACAATGGATTTGACTCTCTTACGTATATTATCTACAACTGATTATTCTTATATCATCACCAATTCCAGTCATAGCTTTTATAAAACTCACAAGAGAACCCATCCATACCTCGTCACTTGCCCTCTAACATGTCCTCTGCTGCATTGAACAATTCATTTTTTTTAAGGACCGTGATGAATGGAATTAGCAAATTGTGGTGCTTTGATACGAACAATGCATCCAATGGAATCATCTCGTCATTCTATTAGAATCACTTCCCCTAAGCTAAATATATTTTACAAGTGGTCTTGGAAAGATTCTTTCATATTTTCCTCAAAGTATTTGAAGCACAACCTTCTGGAATATTCCTCGTCTTTGTCTTATTGTATTCATCAACTTGATGGAGAAGTTCTAGATTACTGTTTTATATTCCATAACAAAAATCTCAACCTCTAGTTTCATCTTGGTTTGGCTTAACCGTTCTCTAAGATTATGCTCATTTTCCTTTATGCCCAAGTTATTATCTTCCCCCCCATTGTCAAAGATTTTTTTTTGTCTTTTGCACAGCCTCCAACCATAAGAACCAACCTATAATATCTGATAGACAAGAGAAAAAAACAAAACGAAGTTTAGCAAAATCAATGTGGCTTATTCTTGATCCTTGATTCTCCCTCAAGGATCAATAATAAGCCTTTTTCACAGCTTCATGCCTTCAAAAGGTTGCACACCATGCGAGGTGTGTTTATGGTTTCTCTAACTCCAGTAGAGTTACCATGCCTCCTCCTACTGTTGTTCCTGTTGCTATTTCTTGACTGTTGTTATTTCTGGAAGTAAGAGAATACATTCTTTATTATTATTGCAGAGTGGATTCGTGGCATGCATGTAGAAGGGATTCATGTCACTTAATTTATCCATGTCTTCCCTTATTAACATTTCAAATTTAATATCTTAGTTTTAATTCTTCAAAACCACTAATGCCTGTAGATTATCCATGCCCTATATTTGGCATGATACACGCATTATCATGGCTGCAGTTTTTACCAGTTAGTAAATTAGTTTTCCTTATTAAGCTCCATAATCCATGGACACATTATATTTTTCCTATGGCCAATAAAGTTCTGTCGGATTTGGAAAACATTCAAGAAAAAATTGACTTTTATCAAATAAGAAGGGAAGCAAAATAACTTTTCAAAGTTGAATTTATTGATATCGTCATTGTCATAAATGCTATATATGAATTGAAAAAAGTTGTAATGTTCATTACACTTGATTGCTTTTCTTGGATGTTTGGAAACCATGGCCATAAAGTTAATCGCTAAAAATTGAAGGAGACATGCCATAGATTGAATTGAAAAAGCATAACATGACAACTAAAAGCACAGGGGTTGTGACGTGGATGCTCCTTTCAAAGAAGACAATTGTCAAAATGACAGCAAGTTTTGATGTGCAAATGATGTAGTTAAGAGAAGACCCAGTTTTATGATTTTGTTGAAACATAATCCGATCTTTGTTTAATTGTATCATTTGTCTGTTTCATCTACTCGGTCACTTTCACTGCATTAAATCTTAATTATATATGAATCTTCCTTCAATAATATGTAATATGCTAAAATAGGTAGTTCAATCTGTTAAGATATTGTTGATGTATGATGCATGTCAGTCACCTATGTATTTGTTACTTCAGATCTGTTTTTATCAGCTATGTATTTATTACAAAACATACATACATCAGCTATGTATTTATTACAAAACATACATAAGCAATATTTCATATTTGTATTTGTCATCTATGTTTGTATATGTATTTGTCAGCTATGTATGTATATGTATTTGTCAGCTATGTATTTAAATTATAGCAAAACTGCTATGTATTTGCGACTTTAAACCTTTTCAAATCTTTTTGGTAAGCAATCTCTTAGCTGTAGACAATGTCATTGCAAATTCTTTAATTTGATCTTTTTCTTGTTGCCATGATGTTTATAATGTGACTTCCAAACTAGTTGTTTTGCAGCATTGACAGGAGATTGGGACCAAAGAGGAGAATCGTAGATCAATTGCTTCTGTCAGCTGCATTTTTATATATTTTTTTAGATCAATTTATTTTGAAAATCACAGATTTTCAAATAATGAAGAGCTTGATATAAGATATTGTTTTTTGTGCAATTGCAAATGCTTTAATCATATTTTCAAAATCACAAATTTCATGTGTTTTGTCCTTGGATCTACCACAGTTCAACATCATTGTGATTTGCTCACAAGATAGATTCCATCTTGACTGGAAATGAAGAACAAAATCAATAGTCTCTTGCAAAAACCAATTATAAGGCATGATATGAATGCTTGAAAATAAGAATGGAAAATAAATGCATTAAAGGAAATAAAATGAAATTTATGTACAAATAAAGATAATGGAGCCTTACCATCTTTATATACAAATAAGGAAAACAGAGTGTTACCGGAATGATGAAATCTCACTGAGAAAGATTTCTCCAGCCAATCAATAACCCAATCATGGTATGTACAATGAAAATAAAAAGAATGACATAAAGAGTTTGAAAGATTTATGCAATGAAATGGATTATTCGAAAGAAAATCAACATTAGTATTATAAGAATTCAAAACTTCTTCTTGAATAATTTCCTCCTTAGGAATATTTTCTTGAACAAGATCATCAAAATCAGATCCAATTTGTTCTAAATTATCATTGTAAAAATCATCATAAATTGACTGATTAAATTGGAAATTTCCATAGAGATCAAATTTGTTTTGAGTATTTGCTTGAGAAAAATTAGAAATATCAGATGTTATAAAGTGTAGAACTAGTATCATTAACATTCTGAAAATAATCTTCTCCATCAAGTAATTGATTTTAAGAAGAAAATGTTTCTTTATTGAATGATGAATCATAAAAGGAAAAATCCTGAAAATAATCATTAGAAATAGTATTCATTTCCAGCAAAGGAGAATGACAAGAAGACATAGATTGTTGACAAAGATAAGAATCTTCTTGATCTTCTTCATGTATTTCATAATTAACTTGTACCTATTTAAGACTTAACAATGCAGAATTAGAATCTGAAATATATGATTGGATGCCATTGTTATCAAGTAGATCAGGATACTCAGAAAAATCTGAAGAAGAAATAAGTGCATGAATTCATCTCTTTGTAGAATATTTTCAGATCAAGATTCGTTAAGAGGAATTTTCTCTTCAAAAGAGATATGTATGGAAGCTTCCAAATCATAATGTACTTCTTCTTGTAATGTAATATTATCATTTCGTAAAATACGTTCTCCTATAGAATCACTTAGGTCAGAAAATGGTAATTGGGAAAACATATCACAAATTTTAGAACAATTAGTTGATTCAAGATCTATCAAAGGTTTAAGAAAATAATAAATATCAGAATCTTGAAGCTCTTTAATTATGCTAGAAGAAGATTGTTTGATATTATGATTAAAACTATTCTCTTCTACTTTAGAAGAATCTTCCATAGAAAAATGATCCCCTTCATGATTAGTTAGATTTTGAATTTCATGTTAAATAGACATGGGCATATCAACATTTAATTCATCTGAATCATCATATTGATTATGATCCATATCTAAAAAAGAGCAGGAATTCATTTCTACAATTTCTAAATCCTTAGATTCTTCATGCAAATCTAAACCAAGATGTGGATGATCATTGATGTATAATTCAGATTTACCATCTACTAATTGATTAGATTGATGTGAAACAAAAATAATGCGTTGAAATCATTCAAGTATCATAGGACGATCTATTATAGGGAATCTACAATAGAGATTAAAAATTTTAATTGCAAAATATTATGATGATTCACCATATTTTCTACTGAGTTGTTTTGACTCATTGCATAATCTAACAAAGTCGTAATGTCCAAAAGAAAGTAAGAAATATCTAGAAAATGTTCTAAAGAATGGACAGAGGCAAAAGGTAAGGTTACAAACCACTTTTTGACTCATCCTTCGAATGTGAAGGCAAACAATCTGCACAAAACATCTAGATCCAGAATTTTGTTATCAAAACAATTATAGGTAAATTGAAGAACATGTTCTTGTGCTAAAATTTCTCCCTCACCATCGAATTTAACTTCTATCAATTGGTTCAACAAATCTGTTTGAAAATGAAAACTAATTTGTCTAGAAAAACAACTAAATACAGATTCATCAGCAGAAAATGAACTGTATACATATTTTTGGGCCGAAGCCATTTTAAGATAATCTGATTAAGATAGCTCAAATGACCTTACACGTCGGATTTCCCTCCTTCTAGTGCCATTTATTGATGCCTCGGTTGTGCAGGTGCTGGAATGGTGTCCTAGGCAACCAACAGGGGATAAAAATCCAGCCAAAGGCTTCAGATAATACTACGCAAGTATTACCCTATCCTCGAGCTATTTGGTGTGGTTAACACCCACGGATATTCGGCCTCCGCTGGAACTCTTAGAGAAATTGAGTTTGCTCCTCAAAGAGGAGACTTTGAATCATGAATGAAACTAAATCCTAAATGCAAACCTAACTTAACGTGTAATTTATTAAATGTGATTGTGATAATCATTTCATGTCATTCTACTAATCTACGATGAATGATTAAAAATAATCATCTAAAAGAACTAACAAAATGAAAACAAAAATGTTTTTCCCATAAATTGATCAAAAGGAAAAAATATTAGTTTTAATTAGTATTCAATTGATTATCAAGCTAATAAATCAGATTCATATCAATTATTGTGTCATTAAACATTAGAGATTATGCAATGATCAAAACTCATGAAAAATCAAGAATTATGCTCATCACAAATTGAACATGATTTGTGCTGTAATTGAAAATAACTTCTTAGGACTAAACATAGGCAACAAAATTTGAATATCAGATGAAAATCAGTATATTCTTAAAATAAATTGCAGAAAACAAAACAAATTCAATATATTAAATACATTGAAGAAAACCTTACAGAAGATCTCCAAATCCAATGAACTAGCTTGCTGAGAAATTAGAGAGTGTCGTCCATTGAGCTGAATAATAAACTGCATGCATAAAACTGCATAACAATTCTATATTACAGAGAAAGAAATAAATTTGTTTCTCATGAGATCCCCCCATCTTAGATCATAAAAGATAGGTATTTATACAAAGAAAATTACATGAAAAGATAAGATCAGTTTTCCCAATTGCTGAACTAACTAGCTGAGTTGTTTTACTTGCCAGATCTGTCCATGAGAAAAATATGGGAAAATCCATTTTGAAAAATAAGTTGGATATCCCAAATGAAGAACTTTCTAAGGATTCGGCACATCAACAAACTAATTGGGCATATTCTGCACAAAACCCATGTCTTGGATTTTCCAGATTCGTCTTCATCACTCCAGAAATTGCGTCCAAAAATCATTGTTCTCCACTTGGCATGTTTTTTATCACTCCAAACTTGGGATGTAAATATTCAATTTGATTCCTCCAAATCCAAATCCACACCTGTAAATTCAAAATAGAAATTAACACATCATTCCAAAGCTAATAACAGAAATCTAAAACAAGTAACAATTCATTTGCAAATAAAAAATAATGAAAATGAACAAATCTTATGCAAATCCGAAATTGACTATTCAGGAAAATTCTCAGGGTGTTTAAGCTATTCATGTGGAAAAATCATCTTCTCAAATCACTCCTCATCCTTCCATCTTTCCAACGAGCTATCACGAGCTTGAATTGGATTTATAAATCTCAAGATATTGCTCTTGGAAGATAACACTTAGTAGCCGTTGATTTCATTGTTGGATGAATCATGGCCATTGATTTAATAATTAAAATGCATTATCCATGTTGACTATTTTCCAAATGAATAAAACCAAAATAAAAATCCAAAAACAATATTCCCAACAAAATCGGAAATCACATGTCGCGAGGGAAAATTTGAATTAGAAAAATCATTCAAACAAATAAAAAATTGGGAAAAACCAAAGTTAAAATCAAATTAAAACCCTAAATAAACAAACTAAAATTACCAAAATTTACGGTCCCGATATTGAATTAAAATATAACCTAAGATAAACTTAGGGTCCAGAAAAATGCATGAATGAAAAAGTGAAAAAGCCAACCGAAATTTAAGGTTTGGGGTTTCGGGAACGAAAACAACGTTCAAAGTAAAAATATCATTTCCCGCATCCGGAAAAATGCATAAAAACTTGAAAAGCTTGGAAAATGCAATTTTTATTTATTTATTGAATGAAGTAATGAAATATCAATAGATAAAAGTTCACAAAGAAAATCTAGAGATTATTTACAAAGAAAATGCAATATCTGAAAACCCTAAACCTAGAAGTAAAAATAAAAACCATTTACAATTCAATTCTTAAGAAAATGATTGTTGGAAAACAAGTTACATATATAGGAAAATAATCACTCCTATAATATAGGAGAGTTAATAAATTCCATAAATAAGTTTCTAACATTATCATTTTCCAAGAATAGAACAACAAGAAAATAATAATAATGTTTTCTTTTGCACAATAATAAATGAAAATTCTTTTAAATTGCAAAAGGTAAAATAGAAATTGTATTTTCAAAATCAAATTAGCTTGTTAAAAATAAAAGACACATCCATGATTCGTAAATATTGAACTCCAATCCCACTAATTTTCAAATAATCATAAAACCAAATCTTATAGAAATTAGGAAAATTAGAATTCAAACAAACTAAAAGATGTGTTCTTTTAATTCTCATAACATCAAATTGTGTATAAATTTAATATGCGGATTTAACGAAATACACAAATTAAGTTAATGAAATTCAAAGCATCGCCATGAATATTTAGAAGATTTCAACAAGCTTAAACTAAACATAAAAAGAATATTAAACTATCATAAGCAAATATCCCAAAGACTAGGATTATTTACAATATTTACATTATGATTCTAGCCATGCAAAAGTGAAAATAAAACTCTATCAAGTTCAAATATCAAACTAATGCAAAGTCCAAAATCATGAGAGAAGAAACCATAAAACCAATCAAAATCCTAGAATGAAGATAATAATCAGCCATCATCTCGAATGATCAGTTTATGCAGTGAAGACCAAATCTAGGTGGGAAATGTGAAAAATAACATGACAAGTAACCACCAAGATCAAGGAACAAACTCAAATGAATAAACAATCCAAATAATTATTCAAATCACGCAATGTAATCTCATCCGTAGGATGAAGACAAATCATCGGTTAAGATTAAACATGCAGAAGCAGAGTTGCAGAAGTCTTATTCTTACAAATATGTACATTCATCCCGTAATCCGCAATTGCGGGTTGTGGGATGCAGGATCGCAACCTTTAAAAGCAAATAAATCAATATTTCCGCAATCCGCATTGCGGGTTGCAGGTTGCGGGAACACAATATTCCAAAACCAAAAACAAAGGTTCCACAATCCGCAATCTGCGGAAATGCGGGTTGCGGAAAGACTTAATTTTTTGGGAAAAAACAGTGCTTCCCGAAACTCACAAAACATACAAAATGAAGGGAATTTTCAAGGGAAAAATTACTAACTAAATCAAAGCAAAGCAAAGTAATGAAAGCAAGATGAAAACCCCAAAATGACCATGGAATTTAATCATTACCTTTACATATAAAAAATTTGGGGCTTCCATTTTTTATTGAAAACATGAGATCTGTTGTACCTACAACAGCTGTAAACTTCATTCAGTTGCGTTCCTCTTTATTTGTCATTGATTAGGATAATCCTTCTTCTGCTATTTCGCATTATTCCTGAAAATACCTATCATTTTATCAGAGATAAATAAACCTTTTTTTTATAAATATTCAGAAAGTAAAAACAGTTATGATCCTCGCCCAAGCCAAAAATATGGCATGTCCTCAAGCCATCAAAGAAAAATTGATTAATATTCAAATATTTTTAATACATGGTTCAGGCAATAATCTTCTAAAAATGCTGTGATAATTTTTGTAAGAAAATAAAATATTAACTAATATCTGTAGATGATTCAGATATGCACATTCGTCAAAAAGAATATAACATTTCTTAAGAAGACCATACGAAGAATGATAGTATAATTGATGTGAAATGCCATAGGAAAACTAGTCATCCATGGTTCTTTGTAAAGATATCTTATCATCCAAATAATATAGATAAGGTTCACCTTAGATTTTATGAGATTTACTATAGTTATGGGTCCCATTTCTAGGATAATCACATCCTAGGTATTCTTTGAATTAGATGACAGGGTCCAAGTCCAACTTACAACCTTTCTCTAATGGCAGCATAAATAATTGGCCTAAACATGTGTTTGTATACTCATTTTTTTTTAATGATCCATGTGAATAGAAAAGCATTAACCAAAACTCTTTTACCCGATATTGCCCAGCTGTCAGCAGGCCTATTCAGTACCCCGGCGGGTTTATCTTGATACCATGCAAGCATAGCCCCGCTACTAGCGAGCTTGTTCAGTACCCCAACGGGTTTACTTGCATTTACCAAGCTTCCTTGTTTAAGATTTTATTTAGCATGGACCCGTTGCCAGCGATCCTGTTCAGTACCCTGGGAGGTTTGCTTCGTATAATGATATTTTTAGTAAGGAAGCTGGTTGGCACTAGAGTGTGCTAATCCTGTTAAACACATTGTTCAAATTTTTATCGCGGACCTTATGAGTAACTTTATTTATAATGGCATAAATTATGGATCACGTTAAAAGATAATAACCTAAAGCTGTTCTTTGACCTCTCAGCCTATCTTCTTCATAAAAGGTCAGTAATGTTCTCCACAAAATAGAAAATCTCACTCATGTTTGGGCTACCCTTTAAAAGTTCTTTAAGAGACAAGTTTTGATAATGAGTCTAGGCTAAGCTAGTAGTCCATAGGTGTAAGATAGAGTGTCTGAAGATCATAGTAATTAATGTGGGTCTTAAGCAACTATTCATAAATGTACATGTCTAAATCAAATACCATATACAGAATCATAAAAGAAAGTGGTTAAAAATGATGTAAAGAACGTTTTAACTTTTCACTATAAGTTTTCAATTTCAACAATAATTGAAAGAGAAGGAGAACTATAGATATTTCTTTTTAGAGCACTTCCTTTTTTGGATAATATTGCATGAGATAATTATAAGGTTCTTGTAATCAAACTGCAAAACCACTTGTTAAATGATTCAAATTTATTTAAGAAAAAAACATATGTACACAGAAAAAGTCATATGAAGTTTAGGAAAAAGGAAAAAGAGTCTTCCTGTTTTAATTTACGAAATTTTGTAAGCTGATCATAAGAATGAATTTCCTGTAAAGATGCAATCAGTTGTTAAGAATGCCTCTTATTATTGAAAAACAAGAACATATTTACATATATACAAATGAAAATAACCCAAAATAATTTCGAGAACTAGGAGAAGGAGGAATGACTTCCTCTTCTACTAGCTCCATTTCCTCTTGTAAGGAATTCTGCACAAAATCATGTTTAGATATTGGTTGATGATAAAGTCTAAGTCTATGTCCATTTACAACAAAAGAAATTTGAGAATTATCGATTGTCTTAATTTTAACGGATCCATTATCAAAAGCTGTAACAATTTCATATGGACCCATCCAACCAGTAGTAAAGTTTTTGTACCTTGAATAAAAAAGTAATACCCAGTCTCCAGTTTTGAACTGTTTTTGTTTAATGTATCTATCATGCCATTTTTTGCGTTGGTTTTGTATTAAGATTGTGCGTTCAATAACATCTTTCCTAATCTCATCTAATTCATTTATTTGTAGGATTCGTTGTCTCTGTGCTTCTTCTAGATTCATCCCTAATTGTGCAGCCATACGAAAGGTTTTGACTTGAAATTCAATAGGTAGAAGAACTTGTTTACCATAAACGAGTTCATAAGGTGTGTGGCCAGTGGTGTTCCTCCAAGTTATTCTATAAGCCCACAAGGTTTATGTGAGCCTATCTACCCAGTATTTGTGGTATAACTGGATAGTTTTATTCAGGATGGCTTATAATACTTTGTTGGTGGATTCTACCTGACCATTGGCTTGCGGGTGATATGGTGAAGATTTACAATGTCTAATACCATATTTGTCAGTAAGCTCTTTCATTAATTTGGAGGTAAACTCAGATCCTTGATTGGTTACAATTTTGCTAGGTACACCGAATCGTGTGAAGATTTCTTCATATATGAATTCCACCACATATTTCTCTGTGGCTCGGAATAAGGCTTTGGATTCTACCTACTTGGTGACATAATCTGTACATACTAGAATGTACTTCTTCTTGTGAGACATAGGGGAAATTGGCCCAACGAAATCTAGAGCCCATTTTTCAAAAGGCTCAATCATAACTTGGGGTTGTAACGGAATTTTATCGGATGGCATAGGTCTACCCATTATTTGACAACTGTCAAATCCCTTGACATATTCGGCAGCATCTTTGAAAATGCTTGGCCAATAATACCCAGAGTGAAACACTTTGTATGATGTTCTCTTATTAGAAAAATGGCTGCCACAAGATCCACCATGACATGCATGTAGTATCTCTGCGATATCATCCTCCCGTACACATCGTCTAATAATAAGATCAGGACCAGTACGAAAGAGATCATTATCCACCCAAGAATAATTGGAACTTTGAACTATGATCCTACGTTTCTTAGGTGGAGAGATATGGTTTGGTAGCTTTCCAGTTGCTAAATAATTGGCTATGTCTGCAAACCATGGGGTACGAATAGACACAACGAACAAATGTTTATCTGGGAATCTATTATTGACAAGACTAGCATTCTCGTCAGTTTGAATTTGAGAGAGAAAATCAGCTACTACATTCTCTCGACCGGGACGGTCAACAATGGTGATGTTAAATTCTTGTAACAAAAGAAGCCACCAAGTTACTCTGCCATTGGTGATATATTTATTCATTACAAATATGATGGTGGAGTGGTCAGTGTGCATAAAGATTTCATATCCTGTGATATAATGATGAAACTTGTTGATGGCATAGACTACTGCCAGAAAATATCTTTCAGTAACAATGTATTTTGTTTTTGCAGGAGTCAAATTTTTACTAGCAAAGTAAATGGCATGTGATGTTTGTCCCTCTTTTTGACCTAAGGCTGCTCCTATAGCTATGTTGGAAGCATCAGTGGATATATGAAAAGGAAGGGACCAATTGGGGCCCCTAAGTATGGGAGCCACTGATAGCGTTTCTTTCATAGTTTCAAAGGCATGTTGACAAGCTTTAGTCCATTGAAATTCGGTGTCTTTCATGAGTAGATTGAACATAGGTGTGGCTATCTTAGTGAAATTTTCAATAAAACGTCTATCATAGCCTGCATGGCCAAGAAAACTTCTTACTTCATTCGAAGTTTTTGGAGGAGGAATATTAACGATTATTTCTATCTTGGCAGGATCTACCTTGATACCTTGAAGAGAGACATGATGTCCCAGAACTATGCCCTCGGTTAGTAACATCTTACATTTTTCATGACTAAGAGCTAAGTTCTTTTCTTGGAACCGAATAAGAATTGTTTGGAGGTTATCAAGGGCTTCTTAGAGGGTATTACCATAAACTGTAAAGAAATCCATATAAACTTCTACACAATCATGTATAAGGTCAGCAAAGATTCCTAGAACTGCACGCTAGAAGGTAGCAGGTGCATTACATAGGCCAAATGGTAACACTCGATAAGCATATGTCCCCCAAGAACAAGTAAAGGTTGTGTTGTCTTGATCCTCAGGTGCTATTAGTATTTGATTATATCCACTATACCCATCAAGGAATGAAAAGTATTGTTTCCCTTATAAGGTTTCTAACACTTGATCGATGAAAGGCAACGGGAAGTAGTCCTTAAGAGTGGCCTTTTTCAGTTCTCGAAAGTCAACACAGATACACCATTTCCCTGTGACTTTCTTTGGAACTACCACTAGAGGAGACACCCATTTACTATTGGAAATTGGGTAAATGAAACCGACATTAAGGAGTTTTTATAGTTCATCTTTTACTATATCCTTTAGGGCTAGATTAATCCTTCTCTGGGGCTGCCTAACAGGAGGTACGTTTCAGTCTGTGTAAATGTGGTGGATACAAGTATTTGGGTGTATACCTTTCATATCGATATATTACCATGCAAATGCTCTAGTTTGACTCTTGAGAACTTTTAGTAATTTTTTTTGCTGACTCTCATCTAAACCTGCATTTATATGTAGAAATTTGTCGGAACTAACCTCATAAGATATGGTATAGGATCCTAGATGTTCTTCGATTGCGAAGACACAAGGTGTACTTGTAAATGTTGAGAGACTCATGTTGTTGGTTGTGGAGCCAGATCTTCCAGTCTCATAGATTATATTGTCACAGTCGTGCACCCCACAGGACTATACACTCTTTCCCCTACCTTGGGGTTCGGGGGAAACGCCCCCGAGTTACGGGGGCAGCGCCCCCCAGAAAGAAATTGTAACACGGCCCATGGTTTTTGCCAACAGTTTTTGGGTCCATGGTTTTGGGTATCTCGTGGTATTTTCCCATTGTATTTCTCTTATAAAAGAAAGACATTGTAACATGTCTAGGGTTGACATATTAGGTTTTATGCATTGCAAATATCTCTGAGATCGGGGAACAGAGACTATGAGACAGTGAAGAGGAAGTGCAGTGGTTGTGATACAAGTTGTATCCCTTCACTTTGTTGGACAGAATAATAATAAGGACTAGCAACTTCAGTGTGGACGTAACCCAAATTGGGTGAACCACGATATATCTGTGTCTCTCTTGTAATGTGTGTGTGATTATATTTGCATTTATGTTTATTGTTATTTCTCTGCGATCCTATTTCTCTAACAATTGGTATCAGAGCCAAAGGTCTATTTGGTAGATAAACCCGCAGGAAGCTAGGTTTTCTGGTTCGAGTGGGAGCAATGGCGGAAGAAGGAAAGTTTAAGGTCAAGAAGTTTAACAGCCAAAACTTTTAGTTTTGGAAGATGAAATTGGAGGACTATCTATACCAGAAGGATCTATTCCTTCCATTGGGAGGAATATCAAAGCATCCAGCGGCCATGAAGGATGAAGAATGGGAGGTTCTTGACAGAAAGGATCTGGGAACAATACGGCTGAGCCTGGCTTCGTCGGTGGGTTTCAATATCTCAAAAGAAACAACAACGGATGGTTTGATGAGCGCATTGGATAAGTTGTATGAAAAACCCTCGGCATCCAACAAGGTATTTCTAATGAAGTGTTTATTTAATATGAAGATGTCTGAAGGTGGATCTGTTATTGATCATTTAAATGAGTTTAATACAGTTACAAATCAACTAAGTTCTGTAAGTGTGAACTTTCATGATGAGGTTAGGGCTCTTCTAATCTTCTGTTCATTGCTAGAAAGCTGTAATAGCTTGGTCATGGCTGTAAGTAAATCTGTCTATGGTTCAAACACCTTGAAATTTGATGATGTTATTGGTTTTATTCTTAGCGAGAAAATGCGAAGAAAAAACATAGGTGAGGCATCAAGTAATGCGTTGACCATGGAGAGAAGGAAAATACAAAAGGATAGAGGAAAGAGCCAAGGTAATCGCAACAACTCTAAAAAGGGTAGATCCAAGTCTAGATTAGGAAAAATAGAGTATTGGAACTGTGGAAAGAAAAGACATTTGAAGAAAGACTGCAGATCTCTAAAGAAGAAAGGAGATGGACAGAAGGAAACTACCCAGGAAGAAAATGTAACAGGTGATGTGTTACAAGATGCTTTGATTCTTGCATTAGATAATACTAGTGATTATTGGGTAGTAGATTCAGGGGCTTCATGTAATGCTACACCCCATAGGAAATATTTTCATGAATATGTTCCAGGTGATTTTGGACATGTTTTATCGGGTGATGATGAGCCATGTAAAATTGTTGGAATGGGTAAGGTATGGATAAAAGTTAAGAATGGAACTGATTGGCTGTTGAAAGATGTTAAGCATATTTTTGCTATGAAAAGAAATCTGATCTCAATAGGGTAGTTGGGAGATGGCAGTTGCCTATCTACATTTGGAGAAAAGTGGTGGAAGATCACTAAAATATCAATGGTGATAGCAAAAGGATACAGGGTAGTTACGTTGTATTTATCTCCTCATAATACTGACGATTCTATCTCTTTAGCTTCCACAGGAACAGATACAGCACTGTGGCATCATAGGCTTGAACACATGAGTGAGAAGGGGATGCAGATTCTCCACTCAAGGAAGTTGCTGCCAGATTTGAAGCAGGTGAGTTTGGAATTCTGTGAAAACTATGTTTATGAAAAATAAAAGAGAGTCAGATTTCTCAGGGTTGGGAAACAGAAGAAGAATGAAAAGTTAGAGCTTGTGCATGTTAGGATATTTAGACACTTAGGAGTTAGTTAAGATCAACTTGTGTAATATATCCATTAGGAAAAGTGTGTTTCTTTAGTATGCATTTGTAAATATTTAATCTGACGGTCACAATATGTTGTGATCCGATGGCTCAACTTCTCTTAGATCATAACTAACCTTGATCCGTGACTTAACCCCTGATTGGTCCATGATCTCTATTTAAAGATCATGGAGGGTCATTGTTTAGTTGATCGATTATGAGAAGCTCATTTGTAAATTTCTTTCTTTGCATAATAAATTGCTCTGTAGAAGCTATTTGGCCGAGGCCGTGGAGTGTTTCCCTCTCAAGGGTTTAAGCCACGTCAAAACATCGATGTGTTGATATGTGATATATTTGTGTGAAGTGGTTTCTCTAGGTGTTCGGTCTTTTGGGAGTACCCTATGTACCCAAACATGGTGTCAGAGCTTTTATGAAGAGCCGCTTCCGGTTATGATCTAGATCTTGAATTGTTGTTGCCAAAACTTGAAAGGGTTTCTAGTTCTGGTATTTATGTGCATTTTTGGGCTGTGGGAGGTATTCCATTGCGTCCGGAGCACTGTTTCCATTGGGAAATAGTTTTTGTTTGATCGAAAACAGTTCCCGGTTGCTTCAGAAACGCGTATTTCATCAGATTTGAAGGTATAATGTTACAGTGACGCTTTTTTATTTTTATTTTTTTATAAATATCTCATATTTTATCAGTTTTGATTATTAGATTTTTTTAGTTTTGTATTGTTGTTTTCCCTATCTACGTATGCTTTTTTCCATGCACTTTGTGCGATCTCGGCGAATCAGAAACAGAAAGGGAAAGGGTTTTTTTCGGCTGCATATGCTTTTTGCCGTGCACCTTGAGCAATCTCGGCAAATTAGAAACAGAGAGAAAACGTAGAATTTCTGGGCAAGCTAACAAGATCTAATCCCAAACATGTGGAAAAAAAAATTTTGTTTCGGTTTGTGGTGTGTTTTGTACGAAAAAAGGCAAGCATGGAAACCGAGCAAGAAGAGTAGGAAAAAAAAAAAAAACCCTTTTTCATTCCCATATTTTACATACCTTTTAATCTAGCTCACTTGGTTCAAAGTTTCTTTATTCCTTAATAGGTCTTGAGTTCAAGTCTTAGGAAGTTACTTTTAAAAGAAAAAGTGCATGCAATTTCTATTTTCAAGTTACTTTATTGTAAAAGTGCATCTCACTTAAATAATAAAAAATAAAAATACAAAGTGAGTCACTTAAGTTCCTTTTTATTGCTGCACTATTTAAAGTAAATCATAGTAAAAGTTAAATCACTTATTTTACAAAAGTGATTCACTTAAAGCAACTTTATTGTAAAGTGATTGTCAAAGGTTCATCTTGGGAAGAGGGGTGTCTTTTTTTTAGCTGGTCATTTTCTATCTGGCACGTCACTATTGAGGACATCTTCAACAATTTCTTTGTTCAAGCATAACTTCATCATACAGAGTCAGTTTTCAGTGCCGTTTTTTTTTAAACCGCCTATTTTTTTGAGCTCTTAACATCCAAAATATTGTTTTCTGATTTTACAACCATTAATTTACAAATATGGCCGCCCCTTGTGATATTCTACTTACCAGTTTCAACTATTTCTCATGGAAATCTCGTATGGAGGATGTTTTACAAAGTAGAGGAATTTTTAGAATTACCTCGGGGAAAGAAACAAAACCTACTAATGATGATAGAAAAATAAAATGGGAAAATAGATGTGACGAAGCTCGTGGATTGATTAGTATGTCAATCTCTATTGATTTGAGATTCCACATATCTGGAATTGATGAACCTGATGCTGCTTGGGACAAGTTGGAATCTGTGTTTGGTAAACACAATGAAATTCAAGGTCACCAACTTAAAAATGAGTTGATTTCTTTAAATCCAAGTGATTTTTCATGCATACAAGATTATTTATCTAAGTACAAAACTCTTAAACTCTTATGTGAAGAATGCAAGATTAAGGGGGAAGACAAACAATGCATTTATCATATTCTTTCCAACTTGGGCTTGCATATTCTGTTTTTGTATCTACATTTTACTCCATGAAAGAATCCTTGAATGTAGATAGCTATCAAGAGCCTAGTCTTGAATCCTTTTATGATTCCTTGATTAGAGAGCAAGATAAGCTCATCCATCTTGGAATAATTAACAATGCAGATACATCTGGGAAAGCCTTATTGTCTGAACACGAAGAAAAGTCCAAGCCTCCCAAGAAACAAAATTTTTTCAATAATAAGTCAAACAAGGGTCCCAAAGCCTCTTAGTCAACTCCTTCTTTAAAAAATGACAAAGGATCCAAGCCAAAAGGTAAGAAGACTGAGCGTCATTGCAACTATTGCAGGAAAGATAATCATGATGAATCTAAGTGTTTCAAGAAGATGGCAGCCTTGGAAGCAGCAATAAAGAAGCACCACATTAGCCTAGATTTACCTTCAGAATCTACCTCTCATGGACATGCACTTTGTGTTTCTGGTTATTCTTATAATGCATCTTCTTCTTCTATTTCAAATGAATGGCTCATTGATTCTGGAGCATCTTATCATATGGCTAAGGATCAAGCCATCTTTTCTACTATGCATGAATGTAACGTCAAACAAATATTTGTTGGTGATGATAGATCTCTAAGTGTTGTAGGAGCTGCAACAGTTTCAGTAGATAATGGTCATTTCAGTGATGTACTATGTGTTCCAAGAATTTTCTGCAATTTTTTATCAGTCTATCAAATCACTCATTTTGGTGAAGGTAAATCTGTGACGTTTACACTTCACCAAGTTGTAATCAAGGATTTTAAAGACCCTCAATAGGTGCTAGCTACTAGAATTGTTGATGATATTACAAGGTTGTACAAGTTTAACAACTTTGGGTCATCACCTTTTCCTTCAGTTTTTGTTGCTCATAGTGAAAACTTGAGCAAACTTTGGCATGAGCAAATTGGTCACTTGCATTATCACTCATTGCAACAACTATGTAAAGACAATATGGTGACAGGTCCTCCAATGGTATCTTGTAGGGATGGTGTTTGTTCTGGTTGTGTACTCAGAAAACATCATCGGGATAGTTTTGACAAACGTGCCTCTTGGCATGCCTCGGTTCCCTTGGAGCTTGTGTATAGTGACTTGTGTGGTCCTCTTCCATCTGCTTCCTTTTCTGGTTTCAAATATTTCTTAACTTTCATTGATGATTACACCAGACCCACTTGGATTTATTTCCTAAAACTTAAGAGCGAAGTATTTAACATGTTCTTGGCCTACAAGGCCCTTGTTGAAAAACAATCTGGTCATCAAATTATTAAGTTAAGATCTGATAATGGAGGAAAATATGTTAACAAAAAGTTCACTACTTTCTGCACTGAACAAGGAATCCAACAACAACACACTGTTCCATATACACCACAACAAAATGGTGTAGCCAAACAGAAGAACTGCACTTTAAAAGAAATGGCTAATTGTATGATCCAATCTAAGGGACTAAGTCTTCAATTTTGGGCTGAAGCCATTAATTGTGGAAATTGCATAGTTAATCGCACGCCCACTAAAGCATTACAAGGTATCACATTGGAAGAAGCATGGAGTAAAATTAAACCAGATGTAAGTCACTTCCGTGTGTTTGGTAGTGAAGCATGGGCTCACATTTCAGATGAAAAATAGAAAGCATTACAGCCTAAAAGTGAAAAGTGCATATTTGTTGGATATTCTGAAGATGTAAAAGGTTATAGACTTCTTCAACCACATTCTCATGATGTAATCATTAGAAGAGATGTTAAATTTGATGAAAATCTCTTGGCATGTGAGCCTAACTCGGTGATTGTCATCTTTGGCCTGCGAGCCTGATTCGACGATTGTGCCTTCTTCTTCTTCTGATGATGACAGTAAGGATGAAAATCCACCTCCGCATGCTCATGTTCCTCCAGTTGCACTAGCACAAGTGCTTCCTCGATGGGTCCGTTCAACATGTGAAGAAGCTGGTGATCTTGCCAGTGATCCTAGAGATCAACGTCGAACACGTTCTCAGTTTCAATGAGCCTCTTCTCTTTTGGCTCAAGTTTCCAAGAATAATGATCCAGAAACCTTTGCAGAAGCTTCAGGAAATCCATATTGGGATGCATCTATGGATGAAGAATATCGTTCCTTAATGGAAAACGATACTTAGGATCTTGTACCTCTTCCAAAAGAAAGAAAACTTGTCAGATGTAAATGGGTCTATAGAAGTAAGTATGCATCAGACGGAAGTGTTGAAAGACTTAAGGCAAGGTTAGTTGCCAAAGGTTTTTCCCAAGTTGAAGGGATTGACTACAATGAAATCTTTGCTCCTATCACAAAAATGAACTCCATCCACCGTGTTCTCTCCCTTGCAGCCTTACACAACTGTGAAGTCCATCAAATGGATGTCAAGTCTGCCTTCTTACATGGTGATTTACAGGAGGAAATTTACATGGAACAACCTCCTGGACATACTCAGAATAACTCTAGCCTTGTTTGCTGCCTTAAGAAATCCTTATATGGCCTTAAGCAAGTTCCTAGAGCTTGGTATGCCAAAATGGATAGCTTTCTCCTTGACGCTGGTATTTCTAAATGCCATTCTGACCCCAATGTCTATACCAAGAAAGTAGAAAACCATCTCATCATACTTGTTCTATATGTTGATGACCTTATTCTTACTGGTAGTGACCCTAAGCCTATAACCCATATGAAATCCAGTCTTAAGCAAAATTTTGAAATGTCAGACTTAGGAAATTTGCATTATTTTCTTGGTCTCCAAGTCCTACAAACCAAAGAAGGAATCTTTCTTTCTCAGTCTAAGTATGCTTGTGACCTTCTTCGTCGCTTTCATATGGAAAATTGTACACCTGCCCCTTCACCTTTCCAGTCTGGAGTCAAACTTTCTTCCACTTGTACTTCACCTGAAGCAAATGCCACCTTGTATCGTCAGCTTGTTGGTAGTCTCTTATACTTGACTCATTCCCATCCTGACCTTTCCTTTGTCGTTGGTCGTGTTGCCTGTTATATGCAAACACCTCATGAAAGTCACTGGAAAGCAGCTAAAAGAATACTTTGATATATTTGAGGTACAATTCAGTTTGGGATTCATTACAGTATAGGGGGGAAACCTTTGTTGGTTGGTTTCACTGATTTAGATTGGGTCGGCAATCCTGATGATCGAAAGTCTACATCAGGTTATGTTTTCAGTCTGGGATCTGGGCCTGTCACTTGGGCTTGCAAGAAACAACAAGCTCTTGCTCTTTCTTCAGCAGAGGCAGAATATCGAGCCGCAGTTAATGCCAGTCAGGAAGCTTTATGGCCTCAACAGATCCTTTCATCGTTTGGATTCGAGCAGCAGCAACCTACTCCACTTTGGTGCGACAATCAAAGTGCCATCAAGCTTGCCAAAGATCCAGTCCTACATCAACGCAGCAAACACATTGAGCTACATATGCACTTCATCAGAAATCTTGTTCATGATCGTGTTCTTGAAGTGCTCTTTTGTCCTACAGATGATCAAGTTGCAGACGTCTTCACCAAGTCTCTTATAGAAGCGAAGTTTTCTAAACTTCGATCTATGTTAGGAGTTTAGGAACTTGTCATTAAGGGGGGATAGGGTCTAATGCCTTCTTCCTTATCCTAATAGTGTCACCTTTGTAAACCTTTCAATCCTATCCCATGTTGTTCTTAAGGGGGGATGTTAGGATATTTAGACACGTAGGAGTTAGTTTAGATCAACTTCTGTAATATATCCATTAGGAAAAGTGTGTTTCTTTAGTATGCATTAGTATGCATTTGTAAATATTTAATCTGATGGTCACGATATGTTGTGATCTGACGACTTAACTTCTCTTAGATCATACCTAACCTTGATCTGTGGCTTAACACTCGATTGGTCCATGATCTCTATTTAAAGAGCATGGAGGGTCATTGTTTAGTTGATCGATTATGAGAAGCTCATTTGTAACTTTTTTTCTTTGCATAATAAGTTGCTCCGTAGAAGTTATTTGGCTGGGGTCATGGAGTGTTTCCCTGTCAAGGGTTTAAACCACGTCAAAACATTAGTGTGTTGATCTGTGATCTATTTGTGTGAAGTGGTTGCTCTAGGTGTTCGGTCTTTTAGGAGTACCTTGTGTACCCGAACAGTGCATATAGATGTATGGGGACCAGCTCAGGTACAATCTCTTGGTGGATCTCATTATTATGTTACATTTATTGATGATGCAACTAGGAAAATTTGGGTTTATTGCATTAGACAGAAATCTGATTTGTTTGCTACTTTTAAGAAGTGGAAAGCTTTGGTTGAGAATGAGATAGGAAAAAGGTTGAAGTGTCTCATATATGAAAATGGAGGTGAGTACTGTGACAAGGAGTTTGATAGTTACTGCTCATACCATGGGATTCGTAAAGAGAAGACAGTCCTAGGAGCACCACAAGAAAATGGTGTCTTAAAAAGGATGAACAAAACGATCATGGAGCATGCAAGGTGTATGAGACTGCATGTAGGGTTGCCTTTACAGTTTTGGGTGAATGCTGTAAACACTGTTGTTTATTTAATAAACAGAGGACCTTCAAGTGCTTTGGATGGTGGTATTCCAGAGGAGGCATGGACAGATAAAAAGGTAAACTACTCATTTCTGAGAAATTTTGGTTGTGAAGCATTTGTCCATATTGATAAAGAAAATAGAACAAAGCTTGAAGCTAAATCCAAGAAATGTACCTTTATTGGGTATGGGGTTGATGATTTTGGTTATTGTTTATGGGATTATAAAAATCAAAACATTATTAGAAGTAGAGATGTCATATTAAATGAAAAGGTCATGTATAAAGATTAGTTGCAGGGAAAGAAACAGGAAAATAAAAACATAGAGTACACAGTACTTAATGAAATTATAGAAAATGAAGTTCCAAAGGTGCCAGAAAATCAAGAACAACAGCAAGTGCCTAAAATTCCTGCAATTGCAAGAAGATCTACCAGGTTAAGTAGACTCCCTGAACGATACTCTCCTTCAATGTATTCTTTGTTGAGGACCGATGCTGGTGAACCAGAATGTTATGAAGAAGCAATGCAGGTGGAAACTAGAAAGAAGGCATGAATGAGGATATGGACTCATTGGTAGGAAACCAAACTTGGGATTTGGATTAGTTTTCTGCTGGTAAAAGAGCATTGTAGAAGAAATGGATTTACATGTTGAAGGAAGAAGAAGGAGGCAAGAAGCGGTACAAGGCCAAACTTGTTGTAAAGGAGTTTGCACAGAAGAAAGGTATAGATTTTGATGAAATATTTTCTCATGTTGTTAAGATGACTTCAATTAGGACTATCTTAAGTTTAGTGGCAGTAGAAGATTTGCATCTTGAACATTTAAATGTAAAAGTAGCCTTTCTCCATGGGGATTTGGAGGAAGAGATGTATATGCAGTAGCCACAAGGGTATGAGGTCAAAGGTAAGGAGAACTTGGTATGCAGGTTGAAAAAGAGTTTGTATGGATTGAAGCAAGCTCCAAGGCAGTGGTATTTAAAATTAGATAGGTTTATGACAGAACAAGGTTATAGTAGATGTCATTCTGACCACTGTGTTTATTTCAAGAAGCTAGACAATGAAAGATATATTATCTTGCTATTGTATGTGGATGACATGCTTGTTGTAGGGTCTAACATGCAGGATATAAATGTGCTCAAAAGGAAGCTAGCTAATTCATTTGCGATGAAGGATTTGGGTGCTGCAAAGCAAATCCTTGGTATGAGAATAACGAGAGACAGGAAAAATCACAAATTGACATTGTCTCAGAGTGACTAAATACAAAAGGTGTTGGAGAGGTTCATAATGCAGTATGAAAAACCAGTAAGTACACCTTTGGCCAGCCATTTCATCCTTCACTTTACTGGACAGAATAATAATAAGGACTGGCAACTTCAGTGTAGACATAGCCCAAGTTGGGTGAACCACGATATATCTATGTCTCTCTTGTAATGTGTGTGTGATTATATTTGCATTTATGTTTATTGTTATTGCTCTGCGATCCTATTTCTATAACACATGTTTTCTTGGAATTCATCTCCAAAGATCTGGTCAGGTTGGGAAAAAGACTGAGGAAAGTCTATACATGTTGTGGAAGAGATAAATTTATTCAACACATTCTTGGTGTTTTGTTCTTGAAGTGCCCAGGAGAAATCACTAACAAGGTAAAGTTCTTCCAAGTTCTCATCCCCAAAAGGACAATCTAACTAAAACAGGTTTTCATTATTGGTTGAGTTGGTGGGCATAAAGCTAGTTTTCTTCTAGATAACCCATCAAAGATAATCATCTCTCCATCCCTACATCCTATAAATGCATTGGCAGTAGCCAACCAAGGTATTCCTAAAATAATGGGGTAACCTTTGGAATGGTCTTTTGATTCTATGACCATGAATTCCACTAGATATTCCCATGAAGCTACTGATACAGTGATGTCATCCAAGATCCCAGTAGGCTGCACCATCGTGCGATCTGCTAATTCTAGCATTGTTGGGGTATGGCAGAGGAACTGTCCTAAATTGAGAGTTTCTAAAATTGTGGTAGTCATCAGGTTGATAGCAGCTCATATATCAATAAGTGTGTTTCCTATGGCGGTGTTATTGATGATAACAGTCACCATAGGGTTTCCTGGGTTTGAATACTTTGGGATTCTAGGTTGGTTTGCTATGCAATCGGATATTTCTCCTATTGCATGAATCGTTAGAGGGTCTTTTTGTTTTCTGCTTGGTCTTTTAATACAGAGTTCCTTTATTATTTTACTATAGATTGGGATATCCTTAATGGCTTGTAACAAAGGGATCTTAATGCAAATATTCTTCACTTCGTTGATGATATCATACTCTTGATAAGTTACAGGTTTTTCTATTACTATACGCTACAGATATGGAGGTGATTTTTACCCTGTGATTACTTCTTTATGTGGATGGTTGTGTGTTGAATATTTAGGAATAACCACATCTTCAAGAATGGCATCATTCAAAACTTCGGTAGGTATGTTTTCTTCTTCATTCTCTTCTTGGATAACAACTGATGACTTGGGATGATCTTGCAAAACTCTTTCAGACTGCAGTTGAATCTCATGTATTGGTGCGGTGAAAATGGCATATGATGGAAGAGGTAACAACCCAATGTTATTAAGAGATTAGGTTGGCTTTTTGTTAGGATTCGGTATCGGTTGTGCAGGTAATATTGTGGGTCTTGGAGGATTCATGTTTTGGAAATGGTGAGGTTGATTTGGGATAGGAGGTATGAAGGAGGTGTAAATCCAGGCAAAAGTTGTTGAATATTAGGTGGGTAAGGATAGTTAGGAATAAGAGGAGGTGGTTGAGCATAATCTTGTCCTCTCCACCCATGTGGCCATTGTTGTTGTTTGGTATTCTAAGGAGGGTACTGTGGTGGCCTATTCTTCCAACCTAAAGTATTCCATTGTTAACGAGGTTGATAAAGATAGTAATAGGGTGGAATTTGTGATTGATCTTGATATGATGGTTGATCTCTAGGTTGCCAAGGCCCCCTAGATGATTCACCAAAGTTCCCACTCTTATACACAGCTTGCAACCCAGGAAATGATGGACAATTATCAGTTGGATGTTCTTTTGTACAAAGGTGACAAACTGAAACATTATTCAATGGACATTCTCATTGAGGATGTTTAGTTCTACACCTAGGAAAGAAAACACTCATTGTTGCATGCTCTTCATCTTGCCTCTTTTTAGCTTGTAGTGCATCTAGTTGAGAACCCATGGCTCCTAAGATATCTATTTTGAAATTTTCCAATAGGTTTCCCAACTCTACCCTTGTAACTCCACCAGGACTGGATGTGTTCCCTTTCGGGTTCCTAGTATAAGATTCTCGAAACTGTCTTCCACTTTTCCCTTTGTTCATAGAGTAATTCCTACATAGTTCACAAATATCTGCAAAAGACTTATGAGAGATGTCTCCTGCTGCCATGAGATTAAGGTTTTCTAAGAATTCTTCTGAGATTCCCTTGAGGAAGAGTGTCCTTACTGCATCTTCTCAAAGATCACTATATTTAGATTTATGTAACACATAGTTAAAACTCTCAAGATAGTTTTCTAGGCTCTCATCTTCAAGTTGTTGAATTTTAAAAATATCCTTGCAAGAGTCCTTAGGTCTACAGTATTCCTGATACTTCCAAAGAAATGCATTCTTCATGTCTTTCGAAGTTCTAATACTAGATTCTCCTAATCCCATGAACCATCGGAGAGAGGAATCTTTTAATGTGGCAGGAAAGCATTTTAGATTTTGGCCTTCTTGTAGGTAGTTATAACTCCTACACAAAATGTCAAACTCGAATAAGAATGTATCTGGATCCTCACTACTCTTCCCATGAAGGATGGTAGTGAGGATGGAAGGATATTTTTCATAGTTACATATTGTGCAGTGTCTAATATAGGGAATCCAAAAGTACTTTCGGTTCTAACCCCTCTTTCTCCTTCATCTTTTCGGACATGATCTTCATTTTCATCCTCCATGAAGATTCGATTGCTAAAAAGAGAATACCTAGGTGGATCCTTTCTTTGTGGATATGGGATGTCCCAATGTTCTATTTCAGGAAGAGTATTCTTCTTTTTAGGAGGAGAATTACCAGCTACGTGGATATCCAATTTTGAAGGTCCTGATGTTGTTGTTTCAATCTGTGAGATGACTATATTCACAAAATTCTCAAAAAGAGTGTCTACTTGTGCAGGATCAACAAAATATACTAAATTTGGACCACCTACTATTGAAAAAGTAGTGTCTTTGGGTTTTTGGACTAACGGAGGGTTGAAAGCTTCTGAAGTTTTATCCTTTGGAGTTTCATCTTGTCTACATTCAATCTCAATATGAGCTTGATGTTCCTGTGGAATTTCTTTATGAATAGACTCTTCTGATGTCCCTATGGTTTCCCCTAATTGATTTCCAGAAAGGATTTCCTTAGCTTTCCAAGTAGGACTATCCCCTTTAGGTGTCTTCTGATTCCTTTCTGTTGAGTTAGTAGTTGGGGTGGCACACCCCCCGTATAGGTTAGTAGGAATTTTAGTAGGGATTTTAATAGGAATTTTAGTTTTAATAAATCTACCTTGCGAGTCTCTAGACCTATTCATGAAAAACAAACTATAACGGAAATAAATGCTAACTGTATCACTACTAGTGCTGGGTTTTGGGAATTCCTGTTATAACAGATGTGCAAATTCTTACCTCTCATCTTATCGTTCACTCGCGACTATCCGATTTATAAATTTCAAAAGAAGAGAATTCAAATCTATCCCTAAGTTTTTAAGATAAGGTTCTATCTATCTACAACTGAATTCTACCTATCTATCTATAACTCCCAGGCAACAGCGCCAAAATGTTGAGGTGTATTTACTGTCTTAAAGAATCACCAAAATATTTAATTATCGACCAGGGTTGGTAATCTTAGAGTTGAGGCACAGTATATGCTGAGGTAGAATGGAACCTAAGTTTCGGCTTGTTAGACTTTAGAAATGTTTAAAAAAGAAAAGATTGAAAGATCTTTCAAAATGAAAAACCAAGTCAAACTTCAAAAAACAATGAAGTAACTAATTAAGCCTAACTAAACCAATAGATCAGAATAGTATCAAGCTATACTACTCTACTCTAGGATTAAACAATGGAAAAAGAACAAATACTCATTAAAAAGCAAACTACATATTATGAAAATGGAAATTACTTGACTTAAGACAAAAACTACAAATTACTTAATGAAATCAATAACTACTTATGCATTCAATTAATACTTTAAAACTACATTAAAGCATCTGATTCCATTCTCCTTGATGTTGTATGTCAAATGTAATAGGAACTGGGGTGAATGTATTATAATGACTTTCAAATGTAACAGCAAAACAAAATGGAAGTAAATCTAACTTAATTTCTACAAAGAGATGTAAATTACAAAGAGACCAATTACAATTAACCTTAAACATTATGATCTATCTTTTATCCATAAGAAAAATGAAATAAAACTAATGAAATCTAGAAGCAAGTAGAAAACTTAATAAAGATATTTATTTTTGAATTCAATTTAGAAGCAAGTAGAAAACTTGATAAATATATATGATATAAAAGCAACTAGAAAACTTGATAAAGATATGTATTTATGATCCAAACTCTATTTCATGAACATCTTCATTATCTGGATGAATGGGAAACTGATGCTATACTTAACAAAGAAACTATTAAGACTAGAATACTTGGAGAATGAAATTATTAACTATAATCTGAAATAACTCTTAAGAACATGGAATAAACTATACTACGAATAAGACTGATAAATCTGAAAGCAACAACATATTGGTAAATCAAATATGAAAGTCATAACTCAAAAAAACAGTTAAAACAAAGTTATGGAAAATGAGATGGAAACTAAAAATAATGATAAACTTAATTAAAACTTTTATGGAATAAAAAGCAAAGTCCTAATTATAGTTAAAAATGCTAATTAAAATCAAGAAAGGTTACAATTCAAAAACCTAGGAAACTAGATTAAAAATAAGCATGAAAACAATACAAAAAGTATGAAAGTCTGAATGACGATCCGGATGACTTTCTGAATGACAGTACAGATGGAAGAAAATGAATTAAACTAAGGAAAGAGGCAGTTTTGATGATCTTAACGTCAGCTGGCGAATGCAGATGAACCTAGAGTGCAAAGAAGTCAGTGAGAAGACTGTTGAGAAGCTAAGATAGTAGGAAGCAACCTATTTTAATTATTATTGAAAAGATGAACTACTTCTATAACATAGTTAAACAAAACTAATAATAAAACTTAACCTACAGCTACAGAAAAAGAAACTAATGGAACTAATTATGATTATAGCTAAACTTGAAACAACAACTAACTAAACAGCAACTGTCTAAACTCTATCTAATTGCATAAGACTGAAAACACACTATAAACACTATGCTTGGTCGACCATTATCAATTCTGGAAACATAAATTAAATTAGCAACGAAATACAGATTATAGAAAATAAGGAAATGACATATACAGGAAAACATAATGAATTACATTTACTGGAAAATGAACTAGTTATTTGCAGAAATGAAAATACAGAAAAACATAAATAAAACCTCTGGTTGATGAGGGGCCCTTTCTAGCAATTAGAGATGGAAACTAAATCAACTTAGTCACCAACAACAAACCATCAACAATAAAATTCAGGAGGCTCCATTAACTGAGAAAAAATACACAACATTTCTATAAAAACTACTGCTATCTTTTGTATATTCTATATGCTATCTGATGATCATCGTTTCTCCATATGAGGCATCTATTTATAATTTTACAATAGGAGAGAAGGTCGACGTAGTCAACCTATCTAAAAATAGGAGTCTTTAAGACTATCAAATGGCTTCCTGGTGATTCACGACAACACAGAGGCCGCCTACCTGCTTTCACGATGTCGATCCTACCTGATTCAAACTGTTGCATGTTCGTTTCCTTCAACCGTGGGAAGAAGCATGTGCTGGCAAGTCGAGCGTCGAAGGATGGAGCTACTGGATCGTTGACGTGGGTATGAGCGTGTGTTGTCAAGTTGAATGGATGGAGAAGCAAATCTTCTAGAGTGTTGACGTGAGGAAACATTGTGCTATCAAGATCAGCGGGCAGGGAGGTGGGCAGGTCACCCTTGTGCAGCATGCGATGGTGCAAGTTGTCCTAAAGTAGCCTGCGACGATGTCAGTTAAACGGATAAATGACATCTTCAATCCATTTCTCGAAGGCGTGTGATGTGCATCTATATCCCTAACCTATAGGAGAGCTGGCATTCGGTTCCATAGCCCTTTGGAAGGATCCCTTAGTCCTCTAACACTATATCTCAACCTACCCTATCCTTTTAGTCCTATATATATGAAGCTCATTTCCATTCCAAAAGGAGGAAGTCTATAGAACTTGCATGTTGGTTAAATTAGCTTAGGAGATCTCTACTCATCTCTTGAGAGACCTATACTTCCTTTGGAGGCTTTGGCATTGGCTTGTGGGAGGAGGATTGTGACATTAAGCTTTGGTTGTAATCATCACTCTTTTGTACTTTCTTCTTTTAATACAGTAATATAAACTCTTTCCACCAAATATTGTTTTGTTTATGATGTTTTGTGTAGTTTACTTGCTTAACCATTTACTTAGATCTGTTACTATTTAGATGCATTTTACTTGCTTGTATTGTTCTGTATGTCTTGACAGGTCTTGTAGCTGAGATCTGACAACTGTGGAGCTTGGAACAATATCAAGGAGAAAGATCTACGAGCTAGAGGTAAGACATCTAATCACTTGATCTTTAACTAGATCTAGGAAAGCAGTTTCATATTCTGTATGACTTGTTCTAGACTTACGAAGAGCTAGGGAGATCACACCTTGAGTCCGCTTTTGGTAGATTGTCTGGTAACAGGTTTGGCGACCATACTGGGGAAGATTACATGCATTGTTGTTTTAAGTTTTGAGTTTGAAAGTCTTTTTCTCTGATTTCTTTATTAGCCATTTCATTTTCCTCCTTAACCATTTCACCACCAGATCTTCTTCTTGAAGAGTCTATTGACTTCCTTAAATTCTGTATGTTTTATTGTCAAACCTTTTGGTTGATCATATTTGTATATATTTTCATCCTTGCATAGGGATCTCGCCCATCGCACCTGGGTGATATATCCAAAGCTGTGTTCCCCTGTCAGGCATAGTCTGACTTGTTCTAGACTTACGAAGAGCTAGGGAGATCACACCTTGAGTCCGCTTTTGGTAGATTGTCTGGTAACAGGTTTGGCGACCATACTGGGGAAGATTACATGCATTGTTGTTTTAAGTTTTGAGTTTGAAAGTCTTTTTCTCTGATTTCTTTATCAGCCATTTCATTTTCTTCCTTAACCATTTCACCACCAGATCTTCTTCTTGAAGAGTCTATTGACTTCCTTAAAGTCCGTATGTTTTATTGTCAAACCTTTTGGTTGATCATATTTGTATATATTTTCATCCTTGCATAGGGATCTCGCCCGTCGCACCTGGGTGATATATCCAAAGCTGTGTTCCCCTGTCAGGCGTAGTCTGTTGCTCTGCAACCTACGACGCTATCACACACCACAGTTTGACATCCTGAGACATTGTCACAATTCACCTATTTGCCACCTGCGACGGTCACTCTGAGTTTGACCAGAGACTGCAAGGAGCAGTCTAGTTTTGTGCTTGGTTTCTTTCCTCATCAAATTTGATTTTGGTTTTCCTTACAGACCTCCTCTGCACTCTATCTTCTTGTCAGAGACATTTTTGATGTTGCATTGTTAGTGTTTGGTTTCATTTGGTTTGATTCAGAGTTGTTTTGGGTTCCATTTTGGACAAGTTTGAGTTTCGGTAGTGGTGGACACTTTGGTCTCCCCTGCCTTCATCCACTTGACCTTGCATTCCCTCCTGTCCTCACCTGATTTGATCTTTGTATTGGATCCGATCCCAAACCTCTTTTGCACATGTTATTTAGCTTTAATTGCATTCGGTTGCTTGTTGAGTGGCTTGAGTGTTCTAGTTCATATGAGTTCTTATCATTTTCTTGAGAATTTCAGTGTTTGGAGTGCTACAAATAATCTCTCTTTTCAGCCATTCACGCTTAAAAACATTATTGTTATCAAGTTATAATCTTGGCATATCATTGGAAAAAATTCAAAGTGCATAATTTTTACTGTTTTCAAGTGCATTTGAAAATTGTTGTGGAAATTGGTTCATGCATTGGAATTTATCATTCATTAGTCTTTTGGAAAAGTTTGAGAGGAAAGTTAATCATTTGTGCTTTTCAAAAATTATGAGCCATTCATTTTCTTGAAAAATTCAAGTGAGATCATGTTTTTGCAAAAGAGATTCCATGCTTGAAAAATTATATGCATCTTTGGTTTTTTATGTTTCTAAGCTATCATAGTGAAATTGGAAAAGTTACTGTGCTCTAGATAGAAGTTTTCTCTTTTCATCACTTAGCTTCATTTTTTTATTCGAAAAGACAAAAGAAAATGCTAAGATTTGGTTTTTTGATGCTTGTGGATTTTTTGTGCTTTGCTTGGAAAAAACGAAAAGAGCACTTTTATTGTAAAATTTGGTAGATTTGGGACTGTGTTGCATTTTGTTGTTTTGGTAAAACCATTTGGAAAAAGATTTCTCCTTCCCGTATATAGATTTCATCAAAAGAAAAGTACATTTTTTCATGTAGTTAGGGCTTGCATTCTGTTTACATTTATGTACTCACCTCATGCATTTACCTAACTGTCCAGAGAAAATTAATTGTAGAACTGGGGTAAAAGTTTTAGTAACTTGTGTGTTACGTTAGAGACGTGTTCCGGCGTTGTAAAACGTGGCAGCTTTTGTTACTGGCCAGCACTGTATTCTGGGGGTATTGTAGTCTTCCACGTACCAACCGGTATATCGAACTCTTTCACATACCAACTAGGTATATCGAAGGCTCTTTCACATACCGTAGGGTATATTGAAAGGCACTTCACGTACTTGGCATATATTGAATGGTGTTTCACATACTCGATAGTATATATGAAGGTCTCGTGCCATACGGTTGTGCGTCAAACAACACCACTACGGATTTGAGCTCCCACGTACCTTGAGTATATCGGGAGACACCATTAGGATTCCTGAAACCAACTGAGCTATCCATTTGGCCGTCTTGGCAGTGCAATACACCGAGAACAACACTCAGGGAGATTACTACGCATGTGTCATCCAGGTAGTCGGGTATTCAGGCAAGGGTACAGTCCTAATCCTCCTTGGCGTGTTTTACTGTTGGACCATGCGGTATATAGCGAGTTGCGAAGCTTTGAAAATCCTGTGAGGTTACAGACTTTTGAATCCACACCTATCACATAAGTTTGTGTAGTTTTTCTGGACTTCTTTTCTTTTGTTTAGATTACTCCTAGGAGAAACTCTATTTCAGTCACTCTGGCTGGCTTTCCTTGGAGAAGGTCCCGAAGAATTTTGAACTTACCACCAGAATATCCCCTTAACCAAAAGGTAATTTCGAAGGTAAGAATGGATCCACAAGTCATGGTCGTGTCCCCTGGAGTATAAAACCCTACTTTGAATATTGCAGCACACATGTTCCCTCTAGATTCACCTGCCTCCAACCCCGCACGTGGTGAAGAGGCGCAAACTTCCACTTCACAAGACTTACCTCCCGTTTTAATGGGAGAGCCTGGATCATTGAAATGGATAAATCCTCCCTAGGACGACCCTGTATCAGCTGTTGGTCCAGCTCCAGCCTTTTGGGCATCATCTCTAGGCCACCAAGTGGCTCACTTTGCCTTGCATCCCCACCCAGTTGGGCTACTGCTAAAGACCCTCTAGCACCTTATCATGATCGTATGACTCGATTACGTGTTATGGGTGAGGTGTGTCAAAGACAAAGTCTTTAATGGAGCGTTGAAGACCTGATGTTACCTCCATATCAACCACTCCTTAGTTGTTATTTATCTTTTGATTCACCGGAATCACCCACCCACCACGTGACCAGTCATGAATCTGGTCAACCCTCACTTCCTGCGAGTACACCCCTTAGAAAGGAGACCAATTCTATACCTCCAACGACTTAACCTGTTGAAGGACAACAGTCCAACACACCTGTTACTACCACGGTTACATTACCCACTCCTCCCCCACCCCAAAATTCATGGGGAGGATACTCTTTACCCCCTACCTTCCTTACGGGTAATGTTAATCCTATAGTAGATAATCAACAACCCGTGTTGGCTCAACCTTTGATTAGTGGTCAACAAGTTGTTGCTGGGGGTAAACCCCCATCTCTTAACCATAATACTGGAGGAGGAGTTCCCATCGGTCCTTCTGTTGAAACTTCCCTACTCGCAGGACCTTCCACCACGGGATTATCCCATGTTGGGGGACCATCCAATGTCATTCAACCACCATGGAGTCAAGCATATCTAGGTTATCTTAACCCTGTGTTGAGACTAGTCAATCCCGGAAACGCACTCTACGGGATATCGTATCCCAGTAATCCATACACTCTATGGGGGAATCAAAATGTTTTACAATATGGACCCCCACCAATCGTCCCTCAAGTACCACCACCCCCTCCTGGTCGCCCTCCACCTCCCACTAGAGGCAACGAGCCCCCATATAATTCCATAGGAGGTGGACCTCTACCTTCTGGTGGAGGACCACCCCCTTCTGGCCACAATGGCCCACCCCCTCCCGACGACGGAGGCGGAGGACCAACACCCCCCAGTGGCGGTGGAGGACCACCCCCTCCTGGCGGTGGTGGTGGAGGACCACCTTATTACGGTGGAGGTGGTGAAGGAGGACCATACCCTTCTAGTGGTGGAGGCCCCTATCCCTCCAACGGAGGAGGTGGCCCACCCCCCTCCTGGCGGAGGCGATGGAGGACCACCTTATTATGGCAGTGGCGGCGGACCCCCACCCCCTCTTGGGAGAGGCGGTGGAGGGCCACCTTATTATGGTGGTGGTGGTGGACCCCCAACCCCTCCCGGCTGTGGCGGCAGACCTCCACCCCCTCCCGGCAGTGGCGGTTGACCTTCGCCCCTGCCCCCCCCCCAGGTGGTGGCAGCAGACTCCCACCCTATGGCTATGGACCACCTTATTATGGTGGCAGACCCACATATGGTCCAGGCAACATACCCCCTTACAGTCAGTTTCCCCATGGAACACCTTACAACCAGTCGATTCAAGGTCCTACTGGTCCATACATGCCCTACCAGTACTATCAGTACCCCCAGCTAAACCAAAAGTTGCCATTTTTGGCTACTTTGGACCTCCCAGACCTATCTCGTCTGACGAATGATCCCATCTTCCATGGGCATAAATGGCCTCCCATTCTAGTTAAGTTACCATTAGATATCCCCAAATTTGATGGCAAGCCTGGTTAAGACCCAAAAAACCATGTGATGACATACCATTTATGGTGTTCATCCAACTCCTTGATGGACGACTCGATCCGTCTTAGGTTATTTCAATGGACTCTCATCGGCCCAGCTTGCAAGTGGTATATTGAACTACCACCAAACTCCTTTCTAGATTTCAATTCTCTTGCTATGTCATTTTTTACCCACTTCCAGTTGCCCATTCGTTATGAGACCGGTACCGACTTATTGACCTCTCTTCGCCAGAATACCGCAACCCACATATCAGATCATATCCATGAGTGGCGGTGAAGATGATGTCTTATTAAGGCTCATATTCCAGACCAACTCTTAGCTGACTAGTTAACAAAGTCACTTTTAACTGTTGTATCTCGAGATGTGGCCATGGGAGGGGCCGTCACTGAGGAACAGGCTATTTCCCATGCCCATCACTTAGACTTGGTTTATGCTCAATCTGACACGTTATACGAAATCATTCCTGATGCACCCCGCCCTACGTATGACCTTGCACAACCACCTAAGGGACCTCAAGCCGATGGCATCATTTGTTCCCTTACCACCTAGCCTCCTACTCAAACTGTTGGATCGTCGAACCCCCAGGGTTCTTCCCCATCCCCAACGCAAGCTAGCAACAACATGACCAAGTCACCCACTCCTGCCTCCACCGAAGATGTGAATTCTGTTCAATCAGCTTCATCTCAGAAATCTGGTGGTAAGAAGAAAAACAAAGGGAAAGCTAAGAAACCTTCTAACCAGCAGGATCCCAAGCCCACCGCCGAAGACACCAAATAGAAGAGGAAGTTGAAGTATCCTTGTTTACTGTGCAGTGGAGACCATTTCTCAAAGGAATGTCCCCATTGAGACGAAGTGAAGAAGTTTCTCAAAGGAAACTCTACTACCGCAGTTCTAAATGATCCCTTCCCCGCTCAAAACCAACAACTGATCACACACACCTCTCCTTCCCAAGGAGAGGAATCCTCCACCACGCATGTTCTCATGATGCATAGTGAGACCGTCAACTTGAACACACGTTCCCATTCGTATGACTCAGTCCCTCAGAAGGAACCGGTTGGAAGTAATACTGAAAAAGATTCCACTTCTATCCCTGACGTCACCATACCACACACTTCTCTCACCATTGAGAAGCCTTCTTTAGAGTCAGTGTTGCATCCGCCCAAGAGCACGATTCGAAGAGCCGTTTTCAATCCTAATTCTCGGGAAGCTCAAAACTACAATATTGTAGAGGACTTAGCACAAGCTCCTTGTGCTATGTCGATGTTAGAGGTCTTGTAGAACTTCCCTAACCAATGCAAGACTCTCCTTGCTACCATTGGTGCGATTGATCCAGATTCTTCTAATACCATCATGTTCGGACTTGAGTACTTTAAGCCGAGGCTTTCCCATCAGTTGGCATTTCAAGTTGCTACAAACATTGCTGGGAAGACAATCCATCATACCGTCTTGGATGAAGGTTCCTCTACCTCGGTCATGTCGATTTTGTGTTGGAGAGTCATTGGCTCTCCCGAGTTGGACCGTTCTCCCACCACCTTGAAAGCATTCGACGGACGTGGCTTTCAACCTCATGGGTTGTTACAAGCCCTAGCAATCGAGTTGGGGGGTAAGACCGCAACCATTAACGTGGAAGTAGTCACAACCCCTTTAGATTATAATCTCTTACTTGGTCATAATTCGTTTTATGCCATGACTGTGGTCGCATCATCTTTCTTTTTCATAGTACAATCCCCTCACCAAGGTCGAATTGTCACTGTCGACCAATTGGATTTCTATATACCTGACACCGCTACTCACCCAAGAGATAGTGTTCAATCACTTGGAAAATCCTCACAACTATATGAGAGTGTGGGGGTCGGCCTCATAAGAGATTCATCTCTTATGGGAGTCTTTCCAACCTCGGATCCCCCTAATCATGTTTCCACGGTGAACATGATCTCCTCTAGGATTTCATTTGTTCCCAACTCTACCGATCAATGGCTTATACCTGATGAAGCCACTATGCACCTGATTGGAGACACCATGCCTCTTTCACCTACTGAACTCACTTATGAGGCTATCCAGTAAGCACCTGAGGACCACTTAGCTATGGTCTTCACATCCTATTCTATACAATGGACGTCCTCCTTATTGGACCCTCTTCTCCAGACTTTTCCATCTGATGAGTCCATCATGGAGATCATGAGTTCCGATGACCCTCCGTGGGAAGACCTCCACCATCGATTGTCTTTCCTTCCCCCATCGGATACTGTGGAGAATATCATCACCACCATCTTTACAATGGATGTCTACCCTTTCCCTCTGTCCCTGATACTCATGTGTCAAACATACACTGAGGGAAACTTGGCCAACATTGAACCTACCATTTCGGTAGACATATCGGTCACTCTTGGTGTAGTGGAACACATTCGCTTAGGCCAAAAGTGTTCCCCTGAAGAGATTACAATGTTCACGGCCTTGTTCAAGCAATTTTGAGATGCATTTTCTTGGAATTACGAGGAAATGCCCGAGATAGACCCAGCTATTGTTTCACATGAGATTCAAACCTATCATGATGCTAAACCAGTCCAGCAAAATCTACGACCGGTACACCCTAGGAAAACTATGACGATTAAGGACGAATTTGAGAATCTCTTGAAGCACGGTTTTATCTACCCTATTCTATTAACAGAATGGGTCTCAAATGTTGTCCCTATAGCTAAGAAGCAGGGCACCATTCATGTCTATGTTGATTATCGGGATCTGAACAAAGCTTGTCCCAATGACAACTACCCACTCCCTTTATCGACCAGATCATAGACAATTCTGTCAGAAGTGTCATCTTCTCATTTATGGATGGCTTCTCTGGTTACAACCAAATTGAGATCCACCTGGCTAATCAACATAAGACAACTTTCATATGTCCTTGGGGCATGTTTTCTTATTGCAAGCTCCCTTTTGGCCTTAACAATGCTGGTGCCACATTCCAGTGGGCCATGTTGTACACTTTTCATGACGTGAAGGACTTTGTGGAACCTTATCTCTATGATCTCCCTGCTCATTCGCGGCAACGTGAGTACCACATTGATCATCTAACGACCATTTTCCTCAAATGCAAGTGGTATAACATCTGCCTGAACCCTCACAAGTGTATCTTCTGCGTCGAGTCTGGATGCCTCCTCGATTTTATCATCTCAAAGGATGGGATTCGCATTGATCCCTTAAAGGTGGAAGCCATTGTCGCTCTCCCACCTCCCACGGACATTACAGAACTTCAAAGTTTGCAAGGGAAGGCAACTTACCTACAACGTTTTGTCTATAATTTCGCACAAAAGATGCAGGGTTATATGAGACTACTCAAGAGGGATGTCCCGTTCATTTGGGATGATCAAGCGCAACAATCCTTTGACAGTCTCAAACATGCCATTACACATACCCCTGTTCTCCAACCGCCCAATTAGTACAAGGATTATATCCTTTATCTCGTTGCTTCTTCCACCACGATTGCCATGGTCTTGGTATAGGAGGACAACAACACCCAGGAGCCTGTGATCTACTACCTAAGTAAGGGTCTTATGGACTCTGAAACTTGTTATTCGCATTTCAAGAAGCTTGCTCTCGCGACAATCATTTCCATCCAAAATTTATGTCACTACATATTTCTTTGCACCACCACCATCATCGCCGACTCAAACCCCATGTACCACGTTTCAACATGTCAAGTGCTTGGGGGCAAGTATTCACGCTGGATCATGATACTTCAGGAGTCCGATCTCCTCTTCAAGAAGGCCAAGTCTAAGAAGTCATTGGTGTTTGTCGAGCTCATCTGTGATCTTCCCTGTGTCGATGTAGAATCTGAGCCCAATGATTGTCTTCCAGAGGAATCATTGTTCCTCATCAACACTTCTGACTCGTGGTATGGAGATATTACCTTATATCTTCAAACCCAACGTTTCAACCCTCAATTGTCTCATGACGATCGTTGTCGAATACGCTACCACACAAAGTATTACCTGATCATCAGTTATACCTTGTACCATCATGACATTGATTATATTCTTCAACATTGTCTCACTCATGAACAAGCTGAAAATGTCTTGAATGAATGCCACTTTGGGGCTTGTGGCAGTCATCTCTTTGGGATGGCTACAACCTAGAAGATACTGTGCACAGTATATTATTGGTCATCTATATTCAAAGATTGTATTGAGGCCGTTAAAAAATGTCCCCCATGCCAGCATTTTCAAACAAAAAAGTGCTCCCATCCAGCTCCGTTACACCCGGTTATTGCCATTGGCCCCTTCGCAAAATGGGGCATTGACTTCATGCACTGTAAGCCTACCTCGGCCAGGGGGCATGGTTACGTCATAGTAGCCATGGATTACTTCACAAAGTGGGTCGAGGCTATGCCTACATACACGGACGACGGTAAAACGACCGCACTCTTCATGTTCAATCATGTTATCTCACGATTCGGAGTCTCGCAAGCCATAGTCACTAACCATGGATCTCACTTTCAGAACCATATGGTCAACAAACTGAGCACTATATTGGGTTTTCATAATGAAATCTTGGAAAATATGAATCACAACAGAACCTAGCTACTATGGATTCCTCACTAGTGAAAAGATTGCAAAACATTTACAAGAATGAGCATGAATCTGTAAAATGAAGAACAATTAACACATGAAATGGGTGAATAATGTAAATATTATTAACTTTCCAATCTCAAAATAGGTTAAGAACATCCATTTATACAAATCTGGAACAATTCGAATCCATTTCGAGTGTTCACACTGATCTAGCTTAGAAATAGCTCAAACCCCCTAGGTTGACCAAAATATCCCAAACCATCTCAAACTGGTTCGAAACTGCTATGCAAATGCTGGGAATGACTGGACAGGCCCATGTGACCTCACACATGTGGAGAATCTGGTTGGTTAGTGGTTAGGCAACTAGAATTGGCTAAAAATGGGCAAAGGAGGCAAGTTTGTCCACATTCTGAGCATGTGCGCCCTTGGTCAAAGAGAATCCCACAAAACAAGGAGAAAGAGTGCCCTAGGCATGCATGAAGCAATAAATGACTGGGAGGGTGCACCCAACATCTAGTTTGACTTGGCACAATGCTCAGTTTTTTCCACATTGCTAACTGGTTCAAACTAAATGACCATTTACTCAGTAACCAACTTGGGGATGCAATTATTAAGCTGTTTGGTACTAATTAACCATCAATTAATAAATGATTAATGTACATAGGTGTAATAATGTTCTAACACCCCCCCTTAAGCTAGACTTAGTGAAATATCAAAAATAAGGCCTTGGCAACTAGGCTCAAGTCACCTTTTACATCATAAAAATTTATTTGTCCATGTAACCAAGGTGAGGAAAACCACATGGGAAATTAAACCTCCCCTCTAAAATGGACATGTGGCATATATCATAATACACCAATCATCATCATGCATCACTCACCCTAAGCAAATATCTAAGGTGAGTGAAGGTCTTCTCGGTAAAACACTTGGTGAAGATATCAGCAGTTTGCTCACTGGAAGGGCAATGCTGCAATGTTATGGTCCGGTCATGTACCAAACCCCAAATGTAATGCATGTGTATCTCTATGTGCTTTGTCCTTTTACTCTAAACTCGATCAGTAGAAATTTTCATTGTACTTTGATTATCACACCAAAGAATAGTGGGTGAATCAAAAACAATCCCGAACTCTACAAGAATACCTTGCAACCAAACACATTGTGTGGCTGCATTAATTGCTCCCCTGTACTCGGCCTCAGCTGAAGATAAGGAAATAGTATTTTGTTTCTTGCTTGACCAGCAAATAGGTCCATGTGCAAGCATAAAAACATAACCAAAAGTTGATTTCCGATCAATACAATCACCATCCCAATCAGAATCAGTAAATCCTACTAGTTCAAGAGATGAACCAGTAGCATAATGGATACCAAAGGACTTAGTACCCTAAACATAATGAAGGATCCTCTTGGGTTCCTTCCAATGGATCTCATGAGGTTCTTGCATGTGCCTAGAAATAGCCCCAACAACATATGACAAATCTGGTCTAGAATGAGTAAGATATAGCAAGCTTCCAACAAGCTGCCTATACAACGAGCTGTCCACTAGTGGAGAAGAACCCCACTCATTTAGCTTAACTCCTGAAAGAAATGGAAATTTTGCAGACTTACATTCAGGCATCTTAAATTTCTGCAGCAAATCTGAAGCATACCTTTACTGGCATATAGAAATTCCATTCACAGTTTGGTCTATCTCCAAACCCAGAAATTGTTTTAGCAATCCTAGATCAGTCCTGGAGAATGCACTGTGCAATGCTATCTTAACTGAGTCAAGTTATTTGGTGCATCTACCATTGATCAAAATATAATCAACATACAGTACAATAATCAATATCATATCACTAACATGCTTCATATAAACATTTGGATCAGACTTACACCTCTCAAACCCCAAAGATAGGAGAAAATTGTCCATTTTTGTATACCATGCTCTAGGAGCTTGCTTGAGCCCATAGAGTGACTTGTTCAACCTACAAACAAGTGTATTATCAGAAAGAAAACCTTCAGGCTACTGCATATATATCTCCTCATTCAGATCCCCATGAAGAAAGGCACTTTTTACATCCATGTGATGAACCTCCCATCGCTTGGAAGCCCCAATGGCCAAAACTAGTCTTACAGAGTCCATCTTTGCCACCGGTGCAAATGTCTCTGTATAGTCCACTCCTTGGACCTGAGAGTAACCCTTAGACACCAACCTAGCCTTATACTTCAGATCAGAGCCATCAGATCCAACTTTGGTTCTATAAATCTATTTGCATTGCACTAGTTTCCTCTTGGGAGGAAGAGGGACCAAATCCCAAGTTTTGTTCTCATGGAGTGAGTTCATCTCTTCTTGCATGGCTGGTTGGCACCTTGGGTCTGTACATTCTTCTGAATATGAATTTTGATTAGATCCAACCATCAAATAACATGCCTCACTCAGATCAGAATTATCACATGCAAAGGAATTGTGAAATTGAGATCTAGTTTTCCTAGCATCTTGGGGATCTCCCACAAGCTCTCCGACACTTTGAATCGTTTTCTCTGACCACTTGGGCCTTGAAGGAGGGATATTATCAGAATCCATATCAACATAATATTCAACAATATCAGAAGAAGAATCACTACTTACTTCATCATCAAGAAGAGGAAATGTGCATTCCCCATCACCTTGTTCACTAGCTTGCAAAAACTCTTCTTCTTTGAATTTGACACTTCTTTTGATGAAAGTTTTGAGAGTGGATGGATCAAAGAGCTTGTAGCCCTTGGAATTCTCTGCATACCCAACCCTGATTGACTCCTTGCTTTGGGGCTGCAAGGCCTTTCTCTTCTCCGATGGAATTTTGGCCCAAGCCCTTGAGCCAAAAATTCTGAAATGTGAAACATTGGGTTTGTGGCCCATCCATGCTTCAAATGGAGTAATTCCTTGGAATGCTTTGTGTGGTGTTCTGTTCTGAACATATGCTGCACAATTAATAGCTTCAGCCCAAAATTTAGGAGACAAATCCCTTGCTTGCAACATGCAAGTTGCCATCTCTTTCAGTGCTCTAGTTTTGCGCTCTGCAACACCATTTTGTTGTGGTGTGTAGGGCACTGAGTGTTGCATCTGAATGCGATGCTCTTCACAGAGCTACTGCAGATTCTTATTGACATACTCTCTGCCATTATTGGTCCTCAAAACCTTCATGGCCTTTCCACTGAAGTTCTCAACCATACTCTTGAAAATTTTGAAACATTCAAAGACTTCATATTTTTGCTTAAGGAAAAATAACCAGCAGTACCTTGAGTAGTCATCGATGAAGGTGAGCACATATTTGCTGCAGCCATAGGAGGGAGTGGGGAGTGGACCTATTATATCAGAATGCACTATCCCAAGTGGCTGATCAGCCCTCCTTGCCTTCCCTTTTTCATACTTCTTCTTAGGATGCTTCCCAACCTTGCAACACTTGCATGTTCCATTCTCCATAGAGATTTTCCCAATGCCATGAGCAAGGATTTCTGAGTCATCCCCCATTCGAATGGAGAGACCACTGTAGGGTGCAAGTTTAGAAAATGAATCTCTTGAAGAAGCCATGTGCTTTGAGGCACCTGAATCAATGATGAACAAGGGTGACTAAGATGTACAAGACACCAAAGCACGGCAGCTCTCCTTGTCTTAAAAAACGCACCCATTCTTCTTGGAACTTTCAGGAAGAGGAATATTGTTTTTCTGTAGGAGATGGGTCATCATGTCTATGGTTTTCTTCATGCATGAACTCTCTGGGTGAAAACCCCTTTGACAGTAGCTACATTTTGTCTTCTCAGCCTTCTTTCCCTTGTTCTTGATAGGATTCGAAACCCCCTCAGAGGATTTGGGCATCTCATCCTTCTTCTTCTTCTCTTGAGGTTTTGGCCCCTTGGGTTTTTGCTTGCCTCTTCAATTTTTCAAATCTCCAGCTGCAAGAACTTGGTCTTTTTCTTGATGGAGCCCACCAAGACCAGCTTGTCTTGCTCTTGAGTTAGCATCTCCATGAAGTCAGCCAAAGGTGGAATCTTCCAACCTCTAACTGTGAGCCTTGTGGAGTTGAAGGAAGACACAAAAACTAAGTATTCAGAACCCAGTTTGGAGAGAATGGACAACACCAACTGTTCTTCATTCTTCTCTATGCCACATTGTCTGATATGCAAGACCAAGTTCTTGAACTTGGTGAATATGTCCTGGATGGAGTCAAAATTCCCTGGGCTCAGTGAAAGAAGCTCATTTTCAAGCTGGTGGCCTCTCATCTGATTAGTCTTTCCAAACAAGGTCTCAATCTTGAGCCACACTTTATTTGGAGTAGCTAGACTTTCTACATGAAACAGGAGGTCTCTTGAAATGCTGAGACAAAGGAGGCCAAATGCCTCATCCATTCTGTTAAAAAACTTGGATTTCTCCATAGCTGAGTTTGGCTCCACCTCAGTGCCCATTGTAATTCTGTAGAGACCCTTAGATCTCAGCAAAATCACCATTTCTGCCTTCCAATCAAAATAGTTGAAGGGAGTAAGCACATTTGGGTGAGATGGCTCCATTCTTCTCTGTTGCTCATGCACTTGCTGACAATGTTGATATTCAATACCTGCAAACAACTCTCAAATCACTCAGGAGGGATCTACACTTAACAGATTCGAACCCTGTTTGATAGTGGGTGCATTCGAGAGAGCATCACAATTGAGAAGAGCCACTAGATTTCTCCAATGACTCAATGCAATGGCCTCAGTAATTCTGTGGTTTCTCCACTGCTTCTGGAAAGCCACTAAAATAGTCTTGCTGGTTCGAATGGTAGCTCCAAGAGCTCTGATACCATGTAAAATATGAATCACAACAGAACCTAGCTACTATGGATTCCTCACTAGTGAAAAGATTGCAACGCATTTACAATAATGAGCATGAATCTGTAAAATGAAGAACAATTAACACATGAAATGGGTGAATAATGTAAATATTATTAACTGTCCAACCTCAAAATAGGTTAAGAACATCCATTTATACAAATCTAGAACAATTCAAATCCATCTGGAGTGTTCACACTGATCTAGCTTAGAAATAGCTCAAACCCCCCTAGGTTGACCAAAATATCCCAAACCATCCCAAACTGGTTTGAAATTGCTATGTGAATGCTGGGAATGACTGGACAGGCCCATGTGACCTCACACATGTGGAGAATCTGGTTGGTTAGAGGTTAGGCAGCTAGAATTGGCTAAAAATGGGCAAAGGAGGCAAGTTTGTCCACATGCTGAGCATGTGCGCCCTTGGTCAAAGAGAATCCCACAAAACAAGGAGCAAGAGCGCCCTAGGTATGCAGGAGGCAATAAATGATTGGGAGGGCGCACCCAACAGCTGGTTTGACTTGGCACAATGCTCAGTTTTGTCCACATTGCCAATTGGTTCAAGCTAAATGACCATTTACTCACTAACCAACTTGGGGATGCAATTATTAAGCTGTATGGTACTAATTAACCATCAATTAATAAATGATTAATGTACATAGGTGTAATAATGTTCTAACAAAACTCAACTCCTTACTACCGACAGTTCAATGGACAAGTAGAGGCCATTAACAAGGTCTTGAAAACCATGATTCAACGCATGGTCGGTGCCCATAAGTCCAACTGGCACAACATGCCCTTTTCCACGCTATGGACATACGGGACCTCCAATAAGACTGCTACTGGCTTTACACCGTTCCAGTTAGTTTACAGATTAGAGGTAGTCCTACCAATAGAGTGCGAGACTCCATCGCTCAAACTCGCAGTCAAACTTTTTCTGAACACCACTACCGAGGAAGAACGTTTCCTTTACCTCACAAAGCTTGACGAGACCCGTTGCAATGTTGCTCTTGCCAACGGGGCACATAAGAAGCGTATAAAGGGACAATATGATACGTCAATCCAACCCCACATCTTTAATGAAGGTGATTTGGTCCTCACATACGACCAAAGGAACGATAAGCTGGGGGCAGGTAAGTTTGAGTCCATGTGGCACAAACCGTATATACTGAAACGTGTTCTGGAGAAAGGCGCTTACTAACTAGAGGACTACGATGGGATATCTTTTGGTGAGCCCCGCAATGGGATCTACCTGAAGAGGTACTATGCCTAAGTTTTTCATGCATAGACATCTTGTATATATTGTACATGGCATGCGTGTTTTGTGTGGTGTGACGCTTTTGTTATAGGGTGTCTAGGTCTTGTTTTGTTTCTTATACCATGTTCTGTCTGCATGTGTAGATGGAAAATTGCTACGGATTCGCGGATGACGCCAGCCGACATACCTATAACCTTGCTTCAGCAACATGGGTACTCTATTCTCCCACTGGCGAGCTCATCAACTCAGGAGGAATTTGTCTAGGTTTCGCAACCAACAATGCTGCGGAATATCAGGCAGTCATTGGAACCCTAACCGACGCTCTTTCCTTGGGTATGGAGCATGTTGTTATCTATTTGAATTCGCAACTAGTGGTCTCTTATCTTAACCAGATTTATGCTATCCGCGACCCCACTCTACTCTGTCTCTACAAACGAGTTCGTCTTCTGGAAAGGTCTTTTGAATCTATTCAGTACCTACACATTCCACGAGATATGAACACAATTGCCGACTCGATGGCCAACTTCATTCTACATTGGTATATTACACACACATAACATTTGTATAAAAATATAAAAGCATACATAACATGTAAATCATCCATTCTATAAGAAAACATGTAAACAAGATCACATAAATCATCCATGGAACACATAATGTATCAAGCCACCAAAAATGTCTGTATATATATATATAAGTCAAAATGATGGTGTTGATACAAAATCTGAAGCATGATAGCTTTCAGTAGGTCTCTACAAAATATGAAGCTCATAAGCTTTCATTACATACAGAAGTAGGACATGAGCCTAAGGCTTAGGTCGCCTAACCCTAGATCCTAAAGCTCTCGGTTGTTGCCCATGAAAGCAGACCACGGCCCTTGCCACCTTGGCCATCAGCGTTCCAAAATGGTCAGACACCCCGACAACATACTTCTGGTAGCTCCGAGGTAGATCATGAACACCTAGCTCTAGGATATCCAGGATCAACTTATGGAGGTTCTCATAAATCTCCTCTACCTCCTTGATAGCATCTTGCACTGCGGCACCCATGACCCGCACCTCTCCTCTCCTCACGATGATAGAAATTCCGATTGGTCGCAATGGACCCACATTTGCACACAACACCATGTTATCAACACTACTCCAAAAAAAATCATAAAATATATAAAATGAAAAGCACAAAAGTTGTTGTTCTTACCGACGTCACCCCATTGTTCTCCCTCGGGGAGCACCAGCTTGGGATCACCTCTGAACTCTATCTCCCTGTAAGCGTAATACTCAATCATGAGGAGATGTCCCTCCAGCCATGTGAAGTACCCGGTGCCATAACCTATGATGGGACCCCCGCCACCATGATGGGCCATCACCTCATCCCATCGAATCATATGTGGACCCCTAGCATCCCAGTCATCCAAGTCCACTTGTGGATGCAGATGAGGTACCTGCTCCAGTAAGAAAGATATCACCATGGACCCATATCCAAACTATTTCAGTTCCCCGCGCCAAAATTTGGTAAGCTGACCCCGGAGGTTGCTAAGGATTCTCTCGCACCAATTGAATACCCTGGGAGCCATGCACTCCTCTGCGTACATCAATTGAGTCTTGCTCGCAAGGTGAGCAGACTGACTCCCCGCCACCCTCACCAGAGTGAAGAGCACGTCACACAAAGGACGATCTGGAATCCCCTTAATGGGAATCTTCCCACTACTAGCCACAGTATCTCCAGTGCAGTACTGAGTAATCAATTCATCTACGGTCCGATCACCTCCTCGTGACCCAGTAAGAGATACATGTTCTCCCCTCCAGGATAATCCTATCAGAAAATAGATGTATTCGACATCTATACTCAATGTCTGCACCCCGATCTCGAAGTGCTTGTGTGCCGGACCACAACATTGGATCATATGTGTCAGTAGCTAAACTTGGGCCCTCATGCCCGGCACTCGAAATTATTTGAGAAGTCCACAATTCCTCAATGCAGCAACGCATTGAGGTTCATTTTCGAACTGAGAATCATCCAACTCATGCTCTCATTCTCGCCACTCTAAGACCATGATTATCATCGTGAACCTATTAAGAAGCACAAATGAGCAACATTAGAACTCACCCCATGCATCAAAGATTTTTATTTTGGGTTGGGTAATGAGTTGAACTTGGACGTTTCCGCTGTCACAAACTATCCTTGCAGACAGTACGACATCATCGCAAATGACCTTTACGGGAGTTGCGACGACCCTGGGTCATCGTAGTTCCCGTAAGGGCGGCCTGCTCTGACCCATGGGCGCATTGTCCCCAAGTAAAACAACTAAAAACCTTAAAAATAAAGCAAAAAACATGAAACCAATCCACTGAAAGGTTGCAAAGATTAGTTTAGGCCTACCCATTCCTGACGGCTCGCGAAATGGTGGACCGCAGCTCCCGGAATCAGCAGTTGAAGTTTGGCTCCAAATGGCACTTCACACTCTCCAAACTTGGTAAAAAACAATTGTAATTTCTTTTCACTATTTCACCCATTAAATAACAAAAAATGGAATAATCTATTTATAAATTGATGCTTTAGTGGGTTTTTTTTCTATAGTTTGAATCATTTACTGCGTTTAAATGCTTGGTTAACTATTTTTGACCTAGTCTTTGAGTTGCAGGACAATTTAAGTGCCTAATTAATGCCATTTTTCATCATGATGATCATCTTGTAAGTATCATTAGGTATGAACAACTTCTTCGAGCGTCTTTTTGTCATTGTTCCGCTCATTAAATTCAATTATTAATGTTAACCGAGCTTACTCTTTGTTCTTTCTCATGCTCGTTAAACGATGAGAATAAGTCACCGAGTTATAGTTTATCACTTTTTTGGGCTCGTTAAAATCCTACGAAAAAGGAAACCGCCTGTAGTCTCTCTTTAAGCTCTTTTTAGAATCTCTAAATATGAAAAGATCGCCAACCGAACTTGTCGCATTCATGCTTGTTAAAGTATTTGAATGGTCATCTTCCTGGTGATATTTTACCCATTTTTCGGACCAGGGGGGCCTACTTACGAAAAAGGAATACTCCAGCCAATCATGACTGGAAGAGTCCTTTCTCGCGTTGTTTTACCTTTTTCTGGGCGAAGATGATAACCTTACGAAAAAGGACCTTTGGAGTCTAAGTTCTTTAGTTCTTTTTAGAATCTCTAAACAAGAAATGACGCCGAGTTTACCTTCTATGGACTCGTTAAAATTCAACATTGAAGGATCCGTCATGGGATGAACCCCTCCTTTCCTAGGTTCGAAAAATATTTGGGATTGGAATCATCTATGAGATGAGCTATACCAAGCATCTGGTTACCCTCATCACGCTTTTCAAAAACACATGAGGCACTCATCAGTCATGATGGTGAAAAAGGAAAGTTTTTGTGTTACACCTTTACCAGTGGTAGTATTTAGTCGTTCTTGAACATGGCACTCATTTGTATTTGCATACAGTACTTGGATCATCCATTTGTCCTCGAGTTTTTCCTACTTCCTAAGTCTTGTTACTACTTTGGGTCATCCAAAGAATACTTCCACCATCAGTTGCATTAGGATTTGGTGTCATACTCGTCATTTCAATACTGCCAAGTCATGCCATGCCCATGTTCAAGAATACATTCACCGCTCATCATTTGCAGTCAGTACACCTTCCACCATGTCGGTCTACTCTGATTTTGTCTTGCATGTTACTGTACCTTCCGATCTACTCCAAACATATGTTATCGATTTTTGTGTCGATGATGGGGAATTCATCATGGCCCTCCTTCGACGGGTTCATGCTCATCGACTTCAAATCATCATTTGAGGATTGAACTTAGAAACCAATCAAGTACCTTGGGCTTACATGCCTCATTGGCACGTTACCTCGCTTTCAACATGAGTTTCATCATTGACTCTTGATTGAAAGATTTCATTAAGCATTTGACTTCAACTCATTTATTCGCGCTTGATGATATGTAATGTGATACCTTGGGGATCATTGACATTAATGGTGATTTCCATCGCGCTTGTTAACGGTATACATCAATGACAGGTAATCAAGTCGTTTCTACCATGTTCGACGCCAAGAAATTTGTAATCACATGGATAGATTCGTATCATTGCGGGTTCTGCTTGAAGACCCTGGGGAGTCATGTTTTACCCAGGTTGCAATGGAGATTGTTTTAAGTCATATTACATGGATCCACTTTTGTATTGGTCATAGCTATGTTATCATCTCATCATGGATCTACGCTTCTGTCGAGTAGCCATGATTGTGTTCAATCGGTCATTACTACAATGGATATGCAATGTATTTGTCGACAACCATGTTGTGAGTCATGCGAGATTGTGTTCTCAGAGTCAGTTGTACTGCAACGGCATCCTCTGTCTGACAAGTCCTTTCCATTTCCTTCTGTCAAAGCATTTCACTTGTCAAGTTCCAAGAGATTCATGCTTTGGGGGGGATTTTGTTACACCTAAATATTCCCATCATAATACTCAGTGTAAACATCCATGAACTTCCTTTGACTAAGTTATCAACTTGGAAGAGATACTAAACTATTTCTATTGGGTTTAGTGAGGTCATCGCAGGTCACCTTTGTGCAACCTGTGACGTCGCAGGTTGTCCTACTGCAGCCTTCTACGATGTCAGTTAAATGGATAAAAGAGTATCTTCGATCCCATTCTCAAAGGTGTGTGATGTGGATCTATATCCCTAACCTATAGGGGAGCTGGCATTCATTTCCCTATCCCTTTGGGAGGATCCCTTAACCCTCTCCCACTATATCTCAACCTACCCTATCCTCTTAGTCCTATATATATGCAGCTCATTCCCATTCCAAAAGCAGGAAGTCTATAGCACTTGCATGTTGGTGAAATTAGCTTAGGAGATCTCTACTCATCTCTTGGGAGACCTATACTTCTTTTTTTGGAGGCTTTGGTATTGGCTTGTTGGATGAGGATTGCGACGTTAAGATTTGGTTGTACTCACCACTCTTTTGTACTACCCTCTTTTAATACAGTAATATAAACTCTTTCCACCAAATCTTGTTGTGTTAATGATGTTTTGTGTAGTTTACTTGCGTAATCGTTTATTTAGATCTGTTACTATTTAGATGCATTTTACTTTCTTGTATTGTTCTGTATGTCTTGACAGGTCTTACAGCTGAGATCTGACGACCGTGGAGCTTGGAACAACATCAAGGAGAAGGATCTACAAGGTAGAGGTAAGAGATCTAATCACTCGATCTTTAACTAGATCTAGGAAAGCAGTTTCATATTTTGTCTCACTTGTTCTAGACTTACGTTGAGCTAGGGAGATCACACCTTGAGTCTGCTTTTGGTAGATTGTCCGGTAACAGTTGACTAAAGAGATGACTTGCAAGAGAAGTTAGGTGAAAGCATCCAAAGTTAGAAAATCAGGAAGCAGGAAAGAAAGATAGTACAAAGCATAAAGGAAACAAAAACTCAGGAAAAACAACATAAAGCAGGATAAAATAAAAAAATCAGGATGAGGAAAAAAGAAAGAAAAAGTAGTAAAAAGAAAAGCAAGATAGAAAAGCTAAAGCAAAAAAGGAGAAAATGATGAAATCAATATTTCCTTATCCATCCATGAGGGTGCAGTATCCAAGGATAATTTCTCCTCAATTCACCCTACATCTATAAAATAAGGAGCGTGGAACACCATCACATATTTTGACAGTGGAAGAATTGGACTGAGTGTTATTGTGGATCAAAGACTTGGGAGATGTGCCCCTACTTCCTATGAGAGGATTATGGTATTCAACCATTTTCATTGAGATTATTATAGGTCTTGAATTCTGCACCGGTATATTACGAGCCTGTGATATAGATTTGATAGCTCTCCATGCAGATTTATGAGTAATTTCCTAGTTTTCCCGATGAAAGAAGTTCTTCTGGTTGTATCTTATTTTTTAGAACTATTTTATGTATGAATCAGATACTGATGGCTGATATGACTTTAATAATGGATCTACGATGTCAATTCTGAATTTATACCGAATAAAAATATGATTCCAATGCCTCTTCTTGCACCTAGTCTAGATTTCAATGAAAATGATATAGTTTCCAGAATCTGTATGATAAATGAATGAGTATTGATACAAATGAAGTGATTTCTATTTCTGATGTTAATTAATATGCCAAATGACTCATTCCATTCTTAATATCATAAATTTTTGAGCCTTCCTAACTGTTTGGGAATTCCTAAATTTGTCCTAGTTGTGCAATCCTCAAAGGAAATTTTTCTTGTATGTTTGTGAGATCTTCTCAGAAGCTTCCCAAAATTGTTGGAGTGAACCTAGGCTGTTATATGAATTTAATTTAATGTTATTTATCCTTCCCAAGTCAAAATACTTCACCCTTGGTTCACATTCAATGCTTAGTTGAAGTTCTAATTTGCATAGGTTGGGGTGCCTAGGAGGATTGGATTATAACTCATCCTAGCTTATGTTCGAAACGTTAATGGTACCCGTACTTTGTACAAAGTTTCATTCAGCTGGGATGTTCCTCATTCCCTCCAGAGTCTTTTGATTTTTCCTACCTACAGTCAAACTAGTCACGAGAGTTAATTGTTTTTCCTTGAGTCTTGTAGGAGTGCTAGTCAGTGTATCACCAATCCTAGTTGATACATTACAGTGGTATCATAGCATGGTCCTGTTATCTCCTCAAATAAACATAGACTAATTGTTTTTTTTAGGTGATAGGAAGTCTTTCAAATTTTCATTTTTATATACATTTGAGGTTTTTTTTCAAGAGTTTGAAGTATGTAATAAAGTTTGAAATAACATTTGATGTTACTTTTTCTCCAAAAAAGAATTTTCAGGTTTCGGTAGCTTAGGGGGACAAGGCAATTGTTCATTAGCGACCGAAAACCCATCTTTCGGCAGCTTACAGTATGGAAGAAAAAACTCTTCAAGCTACTGAAAGGAAAGGCACATTTCATGTATCGTGGAACAGTTTTCGGTGGCTTAGGAGGATAAGACAGTTGTTCATTAGCCACCGAACAACAAGTTTCTGGTAGCTTACGGTTCAAGAGCAAAATTGTCCACAGCTACCGAAAGCACAGAGACAAACAAAATGATGATATTTTCGCTTAGATCAAATGTTTTCGCTGCCAAATCATTTGAGGAAGATTTTAAGTGCCTTGTCATCACCTGGAAGATTGCTGCAGCTGTCAAAGACATGAATACTATCAAGATGGAGGCGAGGATATTTGCTGCAAAAATGGCATTTTTACTATGCAGAATCATCATGTTAAAATGATGATTCTGAGCGTCTGGAGAATCGTTTTGAAAAATGCTCGGAGGTTTTTGTTCCTAACATGTCATAGAACAATAACCTCTCTCTATTTTCCTACAGATGTTCCATATTGAGAGAATCGAATCCATCTCTGATCCCCAATTTTTGGATCCCAGAATTTGCCTGTTTGACACATGTTTTTGAAATACATATCTCGGGCAAATGAAAACGAATATCAAGAACATAAGAGAGGTTTTTGCTCAAAAAAACCAATATACAATAACCTCTTTCAGTTTATACACAGGTATCACATATTTGGAGAACTGAATCCATCTCCGAGCCCCCATTTTTAGCAGTTTGGCGAAATTAAAAAGGATTTTTCCCTAGTTGATTGAAAACGGTTTTGAGTTTCTATCTCTAGTAAATTCGATCCTATTTCTTAGGATCTGGAAAGATGTTGTAAAGGCTATAAAGCCTAGAAATTGAGAGGAAGTAAAGGTTCAACTTTGGAAACTCTTAAACACTTTTTTGTACTCAAGCTTCTCATGTTCTTGATCAGTAATACAAGCTTCTTTTGCCATTACTCGTTCATATTTTCATCTTATCTATTTTGTACTTGCACCTGAATGTCAAATTCATGTCTATTCTATTTTTTTGATGTTTGATAACTGTCAACTTATCAATACATACATAAACTAGAATCTTCCAGTACTTTGCTTGGTTTAGATGGCCATTCATATATACTTTGTGTGTATGTTTTTGCTAGTAAATTAAGAGTTCTTCGTCCATTCATTTATCTACAACTCTCTGAATAGTGATAGTTAAAATCCTTGTCAATATGGTTGTGTTTATGCATGCCTTGAGTGAGTGAGGTTTGATTCAGTCATCTGAATTGATCCATTTTGAGTGAATCATTAAGATATTATTTAAGTTACCAGGCATCTCTGAGATACAACCTAGGAGAGTTTCCTGGAGTGATAACATTTTGGTGCCATTGCTGGGGAGAGGAGATTGAAGCTCAGCTTCCTTGGGAGAACGACATAGATCCAGCTTTGATGATAGACAAAGCCTAGACATTTTCTTGGTTGTAATCATCTATCTGGTGACTCCATTGCTCAGAAATCTGTTGGCAACTTAATTGGTATGACATGAACAAAATCTTAGCAAAGAGGTATGCTTTCTACGATTTTTCAAAGATTGTTGGTTTCCCTATCTAGTGCCTAGTAGAGATGAATGGGAAAATAGCCTTCCCAGATTCCGAGGGGAAGATTAGGAAATGCTAGCTGAACATTTGCTGGATTTTCATGACTGCACGCATCCTTTGCAAGTTGTGCATGAGGATGTTCAGATCCGGCTCTTCAGTTTTTCATTAGAGGGAATTGCTCGTGATTGGTATAGGTCTCTTCCTATTGCTAGTATCAGCTCTTTGGCTGGTTTTCATGCAGCTTTTAACTCCTTTTGTAAAGAGTATTTTCCAGCTGAACATCTTTTTGAAGGATGTTGTGAAGAGTTTTCTTCGTATCATAAATATTTTGCTTGTAACAAAAATTAGATTAGTGATAAAGCTTTTATTATAGAAGGAGACATTTACCATGAAGATCAAGAGGTATTGAATGATAGTAATGACATGAAAACATCTGACATCATATCAAATGTATCTATTGCTTTAGATATTTATAAAGCTCAACATGTATCTTTTGAATGTTTTGAGGTCAAAGAACAAATGTATACATCAGCAGGAGGAACTGATAGATCAGCAAGTGACAGTTTTGGATCTGCAGCAAATATTAAGGACAGTCCTCAGCTTCTAGATTTGTAGACTAAGGAAAGTGGTAGTAACCATGAAGAAGGAGTTTTCAAGGTTTTTGAAGACTTAGTTTCTACTAAATTTTCACCTAGTTCTTCTTTTCAACAGAGGGATGATAAAAAATATGTGCATGCTATGATTGATGCTTGTTACGAATCTGTTGTTCATAAGTCCAATGAAGATCTTTTTAGTTTTGATATATCCTGCAAAGATATTATTGTTGGAGAAAAAATTGTTAGTTGTGATAAGCCAACATATCATCATGATGAAATCATATTACAGAGAAATGGTGAAGGGGAGCAGAAAGGATCGGATCAGCAATTGAGTTTGCATTTTCCTTCGACAGAATAAGAACAGTCCACATTCAGCATTGAGATAAATGAAGGCAATCAACAGTAGCATTTGAGTCACTTGGAACAACAACAAGGAGAGGTATTTCTTTGTGAATTTTATGACCCTATTGCTGATTATTTGGAATACATGAGCAATATAGATGTCAAAATTTTCTTGTCAGGCGAAAGTCGTTTCTGTTATCTTTCCCAACTGCATTTCTGCGTGATAGGGATTCCTTTATTTTTGGGGTTAAGATCAAAAATAGTTTCGGTGAATTAGTTTCTAACATGGCTTCATTGGAAACATGAGTTTACTTGATTAAGCATCAGTAAGATGGTTAGAGTAAGGTAGCATAGATGAATAAGCTCATGGTTGAACATTTCAAGTTTGCATAATGCGTGAGGCTTGCATTTAGTATTGTGGTTTCAGTTTTGAAATAAAGACTCCATGCCCAATGGATATAAGGCACTATTGGTCGGGGTAGATCGGTTTCAAATGATGAGTAGGGGTGCAGGATTTGATCAGGTTTTGAAAGCAACATTTTAGACTCCATAGCCCAATGGATGTAAGGCGTTGCTAGTAGGTTTATAGTTGAACATTTGTGGACAGATTCCAGAGATTTGATGGAAATTTAAATGACTCCATAGCCCAATGGAACACTAGAGGATAGGTTTGAATTTTTGTTTTACAGGAAAGGCATTGGATCTGTGGTTCTTGAAACCTCAAAGGGAGGATTCCATCCCCGAGTAGGAGCTAGATGTTATCTCCTCAAATAAACATAGACTAGTTGTTTTTTCTAGGTGATACGAAGTCTTTTAAATTTTCATTTTTATATACATTTGAGGTTCTTTTTCAAGAGTTTGAAGTATGTAATAAAATTTGAAATAAAATTTGATGTTACTTTTTCTCCAAAAAAGAATTTTCAGGTTTCGATAGCTTAGGCGAACATGGCAATTGTTCATTAGCTATCGAAAACCCATCTTTCGACAGCTCATAGTATGGAAGACAAAACTCTTCAAGCTACCGAAGTGAAAGGCACATGTCATGTATCGTGGAACAGTTTTCAGTGGCTTAGGTGGATACAACTGTTGTTCATTAGCCACCGAACAACAAGTTTCTGGTAGCTTACAGTTCAAGAGCAAAATTGTCCACAGCTATCGAAAGCACATAGACAAGTAGAATGATGATATTTTTTCTCAAATCAAATGTTTTCACTGCCAAATCATTTGAGGAAGATTTTAATTGCCTTTTCATCACCTGGAAGATTGTTGTAGCTATTGAAGACATGAAGACTATCAAGATGGAGGCGGGGATATTTGCTGCAAAAATGGCGTTTTTACTATGCAGAGTCATCATTTTAAAATGATTATTTTGAGCGTATGGAAAATCATTTTGCAAAACAATTGGATGTTTTTGTTCGTAACTTGTCAGAGAACAATAAACTCTCTCTGTTTTCATACAGGTGTTGCATATTGAGAGAATCAAATCCATCTCTGAGCCCCAATATTCGGATCCTAGAATTTGCCTGTTTGACACATGTTTTTGAAATACAGATCTCGGGAAAATGAAAATGAATCTCAAGAAACAGAGAAGGATTTTGCTCAAAACAAACCAATATGCAATAACCTCTTTCGGTTTATACAAAGGTGTCACATATTTGGAGAACTGAATCCATCTCTGAGCCCCATTTTTCAGCAGTTTGGCCAAATTAAAAAGGATTTTTCCCTAGTTTATTGAAAACGGTTTTGAGTTTCTACCTTTAGTAAATTCGATCCTATTTCTTAGGATCTGGAAATATGCTGTAAAGGCTTAAATCCTAGAACTTGAGAGGAAGTAAAGGTTCAACTTTGGAGACTCTTAAACACTTTTTTGTACTCAAGCTTCTCATGTTCTTCATCAGTAATACAAGCTTCTTTTGCCATTACTCATTCAGATTTTCATCTTCTTATCTATTTTGTACTTGCACTTGAATGTCCAATTCATGTCTATTCTGTTTGTTTGATGTTTGATAACTGTCAACCTATCAATACATCCATAAACTAGAATCTGCCAGTACTTTGCTTGGTTTAGCTGGCCATTCATATATACTTTGTGTGTATGTTTTTGCTAATAAATTAAGAGTTCTTCGTCCATTCATTTATCTACAACTCTCTGAACAGTGATAGTTAAAAGCCTTGTCAATCTGGTTGTGTTTATGCATGCCTTGAGTGAGTGAGGTTTGATTCAGTCATCTGACTTGATCCATTTTGAGTGAATCATTAAGATATTATTTAAGTTACCAAGCATCTATGAGATACAACCTAGGAGAGTTTCCTGGAGTGATAACAGGTCCTATGAACCTACTCTTGAAATATTTCTATGAGTCCCAAACGATATTCAAATTCTAAGAAGAAGGATCCTCTAATAGAGGAAGAAGAGGTAGAAGAAATCAATTATATTGAAGGAAAGTTACAAGGAGATTCATATATGTATCACAATGAAGAAAAATATGAGTTCTAAATATTTGTGCAAAGCATGATGAAAGGTCTACATTACATATCCCATGATATTGTCTAATATGGAAAAGAGACGAGAGAGTTCTTTGCTCAACATCTAGGAAAGAAAAATGGAGATGGGAGAAGCAATGGTACCCTACATGGTGAAAGGAAGATCAAGGGCGGTTCTATTTTCTCAAGAAATGGGCCTCACAATCAGCCTAATGAATTCAAGATGGAATCTCATCCCAAATCCAGGCCTACTATTCCTATGTTTAATGAGGAACAAATGCAGGAACCTAAGGTTCAAAATGAAGGTCTTGCTTCATGGGAGGATAAATATGTTGAGTACCTCACACTAAATGAAGAGTGTAGAAGAGCCTTGCCATTCATATATTTATGTGATCTTCAATACAATACCAACTCAAGAGGAGGTTTCCGAATTCCAAATCAGAACTATGAGTTAAGAATTGTTCTTGGTAATATTTATTTGGCTTACTTTGATGGATCACAAAAGTGCACTGCTAACTCTTGGATTCAAAAGCTTGATACATATTTTTAGTTAAATCCAATGACTGAGGGATTTTCCATCAAGTTGGCTACCCGAAACTTAAATGGTGAGTCCAATGATTGGTGGTTTCATGTCCTGAAAAAACTTGGGAATAATCAAGTGACCACTTGTGAAGAGTTCACAAGAAGATTGTCTTAAAGATTTGAAAGAAGAGATCCTGAAATCACCTTCAGAGAACTAGCGCATGTGAAGCAGACTAGGACTCCTGAAGCCTACACATCTGAGTTTCAAAAATTAGCTGTGATCGTCACTGATATCTCAGAAGCTAGATTGATATTTTTTTCATTGAAGGGTTAGCAGAATCTTTGAAAGGCTTGTTGAAGGCCTACATACCGTCTACCCTGCAAGATGCATTGAGTAGAACAAGAGATTTGCAAGACTCTATTATGTGGACTAGATTTCCTCCTAGAAATGTTGTTCCTGCTCAATTCAAGAATCAAAGGACACCCATGAAGGGTCCTTTTGGAAATTTCAGAAGTACAATTAATCCAAAGATAGAGATGAATTGAGAAGAAGGAAGTTGTGTTTCACCTGTCAGGAGCCATGGGTTCCAGGACACAGATGTGCTAAAGGGAAAGAACACTACATTGAAGTTTACTCAAAGAGCGAAGATGAGGAGGAAGAAGAAGAGGCCCCAAAATATGCAGAAGTAGACTATGAGACTACAAAGAAGAACCTACCCCCGAGGTGAGAAAGATTGCAGTAATGTCAGGAGTGCATCGCTTCCATACACTCAGATTCAAAGGAGTTGTCCAACGACAATCAATCACTGTGCTAGTGGATGGAGGAGCAACACATAACTTCGTTGATTCATCTTTGGTTGAAAGAAGGAAGCTACCTACTGAAAAACTTGGAGGCTTCATTGTTATCATTGCAGGTAATCATTCTATGGATTGTTCTAGATGGATTCCTAAATTGCAAATTACTATAGGAGATCACACCATTACATATAACTTTTATGTTGTGAATGTGGGTTATACTAACATGGTTTTCGGAGTACAATGGTTGTATTCCATTAGGAAGCACTCAATAGATTACCAAATTCCTGATATGACTTTCAAAGGTGAATATGGAAAGGAAGTAGTGTTGAGGGGAGTCAACACGTACCCAAAACAAGTGGTGAGTGCACATAGTATGAGATCCCTACTAATGAATGGAGAAATTGAGTGGGCTACAGAATGTCTAATCACAATTAAAGGTACCTCTTTAGAAGTAGCACAATATCCAGAAGACATTTAGAAATTGCTCCAAAAGCATAAGAGGGTATTTGGGTACCTTCCTCGTGGTAGACAACCTGATATAGGAGCAGAGCATAGAATTGAGTTGGAAATAGGCACATCACCTACCAAATTCCATCCTTACAAGCACCCAAAAAGATCCAAGGATGAGATAGAGCGAACCATCAAGGAACTGATTGAATTGGGATTCATTAGACCACGTTCAAGTCCTTTTGCATCATCTGTAGTCCTTGTGAAGAAGAAAGATGGGACCATGCACATCTGCATAGAATACAGAGCTCTCAACAAGAAGAATATGAAGAACAAATATTGTATCCCAAGGATTGATGAGTTGATGGATGAACTACGTGGAGCCAAATAATTTTCAAAGATTGACCTTTGCTCTGGTTATCATCAAATTAGTCTGCGGGAGGAGGGCATCTAGAAGACAACTTTCTAGTGTCATCATGGGCACTTTGAGTTCTTGGTTATGCGTTTTGTCCTAAATAATGCACCTGCAACTTTTTAATCTTGCATTAACAGAGTGTTTAGCAGGAAGCTTCGTAAGTTTGTTCTTGTTTTCTTTGATGATATTTTAATCTTTAGTAGAACTTGGGAGGAACATTTGCATCATTTGGATGTTGTTCTAATAACCTTGGCATATTAGTCTTTCTATGCAAACCTATCCAAGTGCGAGTTTGGAATGACTAATATTTTGTATCTTAGTCATGTGATTGGGCAAGAAGTTAAGGTTCACATGGAGGATATCCAAACTATTGTGGACTCGCCAAGTCCTAAAAATCTCATTGAATTCAGAGGATTTATTGGGTTATACACTTACTACCGAAAGTTTGTCAAAGGTTTTTCAAAGTTGACATATGGCATTGACATACCTTACTAAGAAAGGAGCCTTTAATTGGTTAGAAGAAGTTGAACAAGCATTCAATAAGATGAAGGCGGTAATGAGTAGTTGTCTTGTTCTTGCACTTCCATATTTCTCTCAAGCTTTTTTTATTGAATGTGATGCTTCAGGGAATGGGATTGGAGTAGTCTTGATGCAAAACAAACATCCCCTAGCCTAATTCATCCTACTTTTTATAACAATTGCTAAATACCAATCTTTAATACTATGGGGATTTACTTAAACTTTAAGATCTACATAGTGATACCTATAGGTAACTTGTACATCCTAAATCCATAATCAAAGATTGTTATTTAAGTATCTTTATCAAATAGTAGCAGGAGAGTAAGCTACATTTCTACTTGTGGACGAAGATTACTAAAACTAATATGAATAAGATCGATTTAGCAACTAGAGAACATCTTTAGGTCATTCTCTTTTGACATGAATTATAATTTAAGGCTATTATAAATAATGTTACTCATGGGATTGAATTTAAATTTTGAGTTATGTGCTTAGCAGACCTAATATAATCTAGTACCAACCGACTTCTGCATATTTTAATATCTTTTGAACTAATTCTATAATTACGAGGAAAACCCTCCAGGGTACTGAATAGGCCTATTGGAAGAGGGTCCATGCCAAGTAAAATCATAAATAAGGAAGTTCGGTAAATACAAACAAACCCGCTAGGGTGCTGAACAGGCTCGCTAGCAGCGGGGCCATGCTTGTATGGTAGCAAGGTCAACCCGTCGGGGTACTGAACAGAATCGCTGGCAATGGGCATATGCCGGGTAAAAGAGATATGATAATTACATTGTTTAAATTTGCACATAGTTCAATCAAATAAAGAACCTGAGTATATATATACATGGTTAAGCCAATCATTAATTTAAATGCCATTTGAGAATTTTCATAAGATGATCTTAAGAACCTATCATCTAATTCATACTATATCTAGGATGCCACTATCCTTGAAGAAGAACCCATAATTGTAGAAGCTTTTGAACTCCATTGTGAACTTTATCCATATTAATGACAATCCGCCTTTGAGAAGTGAAACATGGATGAATGGTTTCCTATGGGATTTACATGTCATCTATACCCTTATGTTTTCATGTTTATAGATCAAAGGGAAAATCCCCTATCAAAACTGGTCTTTGTGAGCATAAATTGTTAACTAGTTGATGGAATTGCATCTAAATTAATGCGATGTTGTTTTGGTCCTATTATGACTTATTTTACTAAGTCCTAGATTTTCTTGCAATAATAATCTTAGCTCAGTTCTCCTAAAGACTACCATGCGGAGTTTAAAATAAATAAAAGAATGAAAGGTCAATTTCAATCTATTCATGGCACAAGGACATGCCATATCTTGGGTTTGGGGGATGATGGTCTCTTTCTTTCACATCATTTCACTATTTTTATCATCATACCTGATTATAAACCATTACATATATCTTTAAAAGCATGTCATTTATTTAAAATACATTAATTAAAATCATTAAAAATAAATGATGGAAGTCTATACCTTTTAATGCATTTTAGATGGTTTTAATCAATTTGTTGATGATAAATTTAGTGTTGTGATTCTGGTGCTCATTCCAACACTTATTCCCGTTCCACGCTCGGCCAAAACAAAACATAAAATTGTCAATAATGTAAATAAATGAAAATAAAATAATTTCTTTACTTTATACAATTTTTCTAATAATATATTTATATATATATATATATATAGCAAGATTATTATTATTTTACTATCTCCTTGCTATCTTCTTTCTTTTGAATTTGTAATTTATTTATGTTATGTTACTTTATTTATTTTATGTTACTATCTCCTTGCTGAAGATTGCAATGAGTTTTATTCTGCCATGAATCTCAGCTCACAATCTAGGTCAGTTTGGGCTCGCTGCACTCAGGTTGTGAAGCTTCTATTTTCATTTTTTAGTTAGATTGTATTACATAGATTTATATAGTTCATTTCTATTCATATTTTGATTTATTTTTAGATTTCCGGATAGTAAACACTTAATGTTTTGGTGTGAACAAGTTTTATGCAGATATCTAAAGTTGTGTGGAGAAATCTGTCATTAATTTACCGTGTGTATGAATCTCACTTATCATTCAGTTGCATTCTGTTTCTGAGTTCTCGATTCCTGCACTCTTATACATGTTCTGTTTATGCGATTCCATCTCTTGCAGTTGCATGTGATTCCTGCACCGTCTCTGATTCCCGCGTTCCTGCACTTTGAGTTTTTTTGTCAATTTCATTAGTCCGATGTATATATATTGCTTAGATATTCTAAATAAAGACATAATCACTTTTCTTTATATATATATAAACACAAAAACCTCGAAAAAAGACAAAATACCAAAATGCTTACTTTTATTGTGCAATGTAATGCAAAGATTTATTCCTGCACTACAAATTTTATAATTTCCTGTAGGTGCCTTTAAAGTAATTAGTGTACAACAATTTTCATTTGTAATTGGTTTAGTTTGAACATTTGGTTTCTCGCACTACAGGTTAGAACTTTATTTTGGATTAAATTTTATAGTTTTTTTTTAGAAATCTGATTTAATTTAAATATTTTATCCTACATAAAAAATAGTTTATTTCTTATTAGTTTTTATTTCATGTACTGCTAGTTTTTGTTTTCCGCTTCAATTCTTGCACTATTAAGTTTTATTCTTGTACTAGAGTTGTATTGATTTTGATATTTCTCATTCCTTCACGCAGATTTTCATTATGTCTTATGTTCTATTCATCCACTTAGTTTTATTTCTTGTAATTTAATTTTCTGTAGCTTCAATCACCAACATATATATTTAAAGTCTAACTCGTGAGATATGGCCTATCCACAATGGGATCCTTCCTTAGGTGTTGAGCTATTCCCATTTGCTTGTTTTGTTTAAGTGTGTTGTCGGCTTTAGGTTAGATAAGGATAAGCTAGATTAGGCTAGTTCATGCTTCAATCCTGCACATACAGTGCCGACACCTCTAAGTCTATGGATCCCCGACACCTCTAAGTCTACTGATCCCGATTGATAATTTAATGTCGTAAATACTATCATATATGTTTACCGATAGTAGGTCTTGTAGATGGCATAGCGGGGATGGATGCTGAAGTGGTAGCAGGGCCAGTGGTAGATCCACTCTCGACAATCCTGCCAGAAAATAGGTTGGGAGTCACGCCAACCATGGGGATAGATGGAGCTATGTAGATAGGTGAATCCAGCTTGGAATCAAATGTGAAATAAGGAGCGTCGGGATGAATATCCGGTGAAGATGACGTGCGTCTCAAGGGAGAGTGATGAGGGGGGTCCAAAAGACTATACTGTGGGGATTGTCCCCATAGGCGACGAGAGTGTTGCGGTGAATCAATGGTGACAGGTGTAAAGATGGATAAATGCTCAAAAATCCTAGTGCAACCATGTGTGCAAAGGAAAGCTCACAAAAAGATGGCACTCAGGCCAACAACAGGATCAAAAACATGTGTTGCAATAGCATGCTACAACAGGTGGAGTGGCAATGAAATGGCCAGAATACCAAAAAGAAGCACTCCTAAAAAGAAAAAAGACTCACTAACCGAGGGGGGTATAGGAGAATGCAAACACCTATCTAAAGGATATGGAATCTCACACAAATTGTATCCCCTACAGGGTGATGAAATCTGCAGTCAGGAAATATGAAATGTAGAATCAAATGGATAAAGGATATCCCTCTACTGAGAGGGACTCTGGGTAAAAGAGTCCTAGAAGAATGGCAACTAAGTTACCCCATTGATGCAATGTCCAGAAAGGTGTCCCGCGACTTTATTTCTTTGGTTGTCATGCACCCGATATGGGTGCCAACATGCATAATAAGAAGAACAAGTAGGTGTCTTTCAGTACAGAATGGAGAGCGATATTCCACTCAAACTTCCTGAATCAGTCCTTCCCCTTTCCCTCCTAAGGGAGAGGCCCTCCAACAAATCGGTGTCAACCATACCAATAAATAATAGGGGATTTTGGTTCCCTAAAGGACAACAACTATGTCTCAAATGTGTATGAAAAAGAGGGTGTTATTTGGATTCCTAAACCCAATGTCCTACTTAGCTACAAAGTTGTTTTTGGGTCCCCAAGTGGGGTTAATGTGTGTTTGAATTAAGTCAATTTTAGTCTCACTTGAATTATAGGGAGTGTGTGGGTGCACACGTGGTGTTAAACAAATATCGCTAGTAGAGTTCACATGGAGGAACATTTGCATTATTTGGATGTTGTACTAACAACCTTGGCATATTAGTCTTTCTTGCAAAACTATCCAAGTGCGAGTTTTGAATGACTGAGATTTTGTATATTGGTCATGTGATTGGGAAAGGATTTAATGTTCACATGGAGAAGATCCAAACTATTGTGGACTGGCCAAGTCCTAAAATTATCACTAAATTGAGAGGATTTATTGGGTTATACACTTACTACCGAAAGTTTGTCAAATGTTTTTCAAAGTTGACATCTCCATTGAGAGGCCTTACTAATAAAGGGGCCTTTAATTGGTTATAAGAAGTTGAAAAATAATTCAATAAGATGAAGGAGATAGTGAGTAGTTTTCATGTTCTTGCACTTCCATATTTCTCTCAACATTTTGTTCTTGAATATGATGCTTCAGGGAATTGGATTGGAGTAGTCTTGATGAAAAACAAACATCTCCTAGCATTTGAAAGTAGGAAGTTGCAGCCACATGAGAGGTTATATCTAGTCTATGATAAGGAGATGCAAAAGCAGTATTGATGCAAAACAAACCCGATATTTTAATCTATATATAAATTGGGAGGAACATTTGCATAATTTGGATGTTGTACTAACAAACTTGGCATATTAGTCTTTCTATGCAAAACTATCTAAGTGCGAGTTTGGAATGATTGAGATTTTGTATCTTGTTCATGTAATTGGGCAAGGAGTTAAGGTTCACATGGAGAAGATCTAAACTATTGTGGACTGGACAAGTCCTAAAAATATCACTAAATTGAGAGGATTTATTGGGTTATGTACTATCTCTGGAAGTTTGTCGAAGGTTTTTCAAAGTTGACATCTCCATTGACATACCTTACTAAGAAAGGTGCCTTCAATTGGTTAGAAGAAGATGAACAAGCATTCAATAAGATGAAGGAGGTAATAAGTAGTTGTCTTTTTCTTGCACTTCCATATTTGTCTCAAACTTTTGATCTTGAATGTGATGCTTCAGGGAATGAGATTAGAGCAGTCTTGATACGAAACAAACATCCCCTAGCCTTTGAAGGTAGGAATTTGCAGCCCCATGAGAGGTTATATCTAGTCTATGATAAGGAGATGCTAGCTATCATGCATGTGCTAGTCAAGTTCAGACAATATCTTTTGGGTGGTAAGTTCATCATCAAGACTGGTCATAATAGTTTGAGACACTTCTTGACACAAAATGAGTTGAATGATAAGAAAAAAAAGTGGGTAAGCAAGGTCCAAGCATTTAAATTTGACATTGAATATAAGAAAGGTACTTTGAACACTATAGCTGATGCTCTTTCTAGAAAACCAACCTTTGCATTCATAAATTTTCTTGATGATTGGAAAGCACAACTTGGAGTAGAGTATAAAAAGAATCAATTTGCTTATGATTTATTTGATGGACTAATTCATGATGATACTTACAAGATTCTCAATGATATAATATATCATAAGGATAGGATCTTTTTGGTTCCAAAATCCTCAGTAAAGAAGAAGATCCTAGACGTTTCTCATGATGCACCCCTTGTAGGACATTTGGGGTTTGTGAAGACATACACGAAAGTGAAGGAAACTTTCGTTTGGAAAGGATTGAAGAAGGAAGTGATGGAGTATGTTAAATCATGTGTGGAATGCCAACAAAAAAAGTAGAACATACTCATCCAACTGGATTTTTACAACCATTTCCTATTCTTGAGCATAAATGGGAAAGTGTATCGATGGATTTCATCACAGGGCTTCCCAAAATCCAAGGTAAAGACATGATTTTTCTTGTGGTTGATAGATTGACTAAATGTGCACATTGATTTTCTATCATGACTAATATTGCATCTATCCAAGTGGCTAAAATTTTCATCAAAGAAGTATTCAAACTTAATGACATACCCAAGTCCATCATCAGTGATAGAGATAGCAAGTTCACTAGCAATTTTTGGAAAGAATTGTTGAACATAGTGGGGACACATTTGCACATGAGTACAAGATACCATCCATAGATTGATGGTCAAACATAAAGAGTGAATAAATGGATGGAAGGATACTTAAGAAACTATGTTACTGGTTAGCAAAATTCATAGACTAGTGGGCTCCATTTGGGAGAGTTTTGTTACAATACTACTTTTCATCTTTCGATTGGAATGTCACCATTAAAAGCCCTATATGGATATGATGCACTAAATTTCTCTAAATTGATATTTGGTGATTGTAAGACACATAATACAAAGGATTGGCTCCAAGAGAGTCAAGACATACTAATAACTCTCAAATACAACTTGAGGGTAGCACAAAATAGGCAAAAGGTGTATGCAGACAAGCATAGAGTGGAATGAACCTTCCAAGTAGGAGATCTGGTATATTTGAGGTTGCATCCCTATATAAAGTCCTAATTGAATTCTAAGGGGGATGAGAAGTTGCAGACAATGTTTTATGGTCCCTACCAATTACTAAGGAATATCGAGGAAGTGGGTTATGAGCTAGAATGGCCTCCTGGTAGTAGGATTCACAATGTTTTCCATGTGTCTTGTTTGAAGAAGGAAATAGGGCATCAAGTTAAGGTCTTGAAATAATTTCCTCCCCTTGATGATGAAGGAAATTTTTTTCTAGTTCCCGGAAATATTTTGGAGGTCCGATAGAAGAAGCTAAGGAGAAGAAGCATTAAAAATTTCCTGATGCAATGGGAAGGACTCCCTAGTAAGGATGCTATTTGGGAAGGAGAACACATCTTACAACATCCCAGTTTGAAATTGCTTGAGGACAAGCAATATTGGGAGAGGAAGAATGCCATGTACCCTCAATGGTGATTACTGGATTAAGTTCCTAACCTAACCAATCCCTTGCATTGAGGAGACAACTTCATTTACTTGAGGTTAATTTTTAAAGTTCAGGCATTTAATAATTAGGGAGTGTGATTTAATTTTCCTAAAGTTTGTTATGAACTTGAGAATAACTATTTTCCATCAAATAAGTATTTTTATTTTGAATGAAAATTGATAATGTTCCACAAGTGTGCCTTAGTGGATAAGTTTCACTATAAAAGAGATGACTTGCAAGAGAAGTTAGCTGAAAGCATCCAAAGCTAGAAAATCAAGAAGAAGGAAAGAAAGATGGTAAACAAGTTTAAAGGCAACAAAAAATCAGGAAAATCAGCATAAAGTAGAACAAAAACAGAAAGCAGTTTAAAATCACAAAAGCAGGCTATGGCAGAAAATCAAGAAAAGGTAGTAAAAAGCAATGCAAGATAGAGAAGCTAAAGCAGAAAAGGTAAAAGTAGAAAGCAAAGCAGAAAAGGAGAAAATGATGAAATAAATATTTCATTATCCATCCATGAGGGAGATTTATCATAGGATATTTTCTCCATAAGTCATCCTCCATCTATAAAAGAAGGAGAGTGCACCACCATCACATCTTTTTATAGTTGAAGAATTGGACTGAGTGTTATTGTGCATTAATGAATTGGGAGATGTGCCCCTAGTCCAAGCTGGGAGATATTCCCATACCTCCTATAAGAGGATGATGCTATTCATCCATTTTAATTGATATTATTATAGGTCTTGGATTCTTGACCAGCAAAGTACAATCCTATGACAGAGATTTGATAGCTCTCCATGTAGATCTATGAGTAATTTCCTAGTTTTTTCGATGAAAGAATTTCTTATGGTTGCATCTCATTCTTGAGAACTATTTGATGTATGAATCAGATAATGATGGATTATATGACTATAATAATGGATACATGATGTCAATTTGAATTTATAATGAATAAAAATATGATTCCAATACCTCTTCTTGCACCTAGTCTAGATTTCAATGAAAATGAGCTAGTTTCCAAAATCTGCATGATAAATGAATAAGTATTAATCCAAATGAAGTGATTTATATTTATATTGTTAATTAAGATGAAAAATGACTCATTCCAATTTAATATCATAAATTTGTGAGCCTTCTTGACTGTTTAGGAATTCCTGAATTTGGCCTAGTTGTGTAATACAAGAAGGAAATTTTTATTGTATGTTTGTGAGATCTTCTCAGAACCTTCCCAAACTTGATGGAGTGAACCTATGATTTTATATTCAAGTAATTTAACATTATTTATCCTTCCTGAGTAAAATCCTTCACCCTTGGTTCACAGTCAATGCTTAGTTGAAGTTCTAGTTTGCATATGTTGGGGTGCCCAGGAGCATTGGATTAGACTTCTACATGGAAGATGTTTGAAAAATTAATGGTCCCAATACTTTTCGGAAAGGTTCATTCATCTGGAATGTTCGTCATGCCCTCCATAGTACTTTTATTATTCCTACCTATTGTCCCACCAACAACTTCCCCTTCAGTTTTCAAAATGAAAGCCCCCCCATTAGAATTTTGTAAATATTTAGATATGGTTTTCATTTTATCTTGTTTGGTTTGGTAGGTGATTTTATGCCTTTATTTCCTTGATATTTCACTCTTTGCACTGCTTGTTCTTTGGCTTGGATTTCATTACATGAGGATTGGGTGATTTGGATGATCTTGGTTGTTTGATTATTTAGTCTTCTTGGTTGCTTAACAATGGTTGCATATACTTAACCAAGCTTATTTAAGTTGATATCATGCTTTGTTTTTGTTGAATATGGTTTTTATTGATGTCAAAATAGTGCAGTAATGATGGCAGGGAAAATTTAGTGAAAGACAAAGGAATGACAAGGAAGTGATGACATGGCATGTATGATGATGTGGCATGTGTGATGAAGTTTTAAAGACACATGATGGTGTTATGGTGCTATCATTAAGTCAGTTCTTCAATTTGACATCATTCTTGAAAAGTATGACAAGTTTGTGAAACTTTGGAAATTGACTAAGTATGGAAAATGTAGTCAAAACTGCTCTAAGACAATGCCCTCCATACTTCATGGTTTGAGAAAAATGCCCGCACCCTCATATCAGGCTATAGATTGTTGAAGTAGATATCTATTCATGATCTTATTATTCCTTAATCATGTCTGAGGAGAAATTTATAAGTCTATCAAAATAGGGTTTCAGGATAAACTTTGGAGAAATTCTTGAAAATGGCTAAGTGTTGGAAAATTTGTCCAAGTGGCCTCGGGAAAATGCCTGCCATACCTCATGGGAGAATGATCAAAATTATCTGAAACTATCATGCTCTATATTTTCAAAGAGGCTATCTTTCTATGGTCTTTGTGAAACTTTGGAAATTGACTAAGTATGGAAAATGTAGTCAAAACTGCTCTAAGACAATGCCCTCCATACTTCATGGTTTGAGAAAAATGACTGCACCATCATATCAGGCTATAGATTGTTGAAGTAGATATCTATTCATGGTCTTATTATTCCTTAATCATGTCTGAGGAGAAAGTTATAAGTCTGTCAAAATAGGGTTTCAGGATAAACTTTGGAGAAATTCTTGAAAATGGCTAAGTGTTGGAAAATTGGTCCAGGTGGCCTTGGGAAAATGCCTACCGTACCTCATGGGAGAATGATCAAAATTATCTGAAACTATCATGCTCTATATTTTCAAAGAGGCTATCTTTCTAATGTCTTTGTGAAACTTTGGAAGTTGACTAAGTATGGAAAATGTAGTCAAAACTGCTCTAAGACAATGCCCTCCATATTTCATGGTTTGAGAAAAATGCCTGCACCATCATATAATGCTATAGATTGTTGAAGTAGATATCTATTCATCGTCTTATTATTCCTTAATCATGTCTGAGGAGAAAGTTACAAGTCTTTCAAAATAGGGTTTCAGGATAAAATTTGGAGAAATTCTTGAAAATGGCTAAGTGTTGGAAAATTGGTCTAGGTGGCCTTAGGAAAATGCATGCCGTACCTCATGGGAGAATGATCAAAATTATCTGAAACTATCATGCTCTATATTTTCAAAGAGGCTATCTTTCTATGGTCTTAGTTTGTATAGAAGGTGTTTGACGACAAAGTTAACAGCCTACCAAAACAAGGTTTCAAGATCCCTTTACACGAAAATAGGAAAATTTCCTGAGTGGCCTCAGGGAAATACCCACAATGATTGGTAGGTTAAAGTAAATGCCCGCACCATATGGTCATACTGTAGGTTTTTGATGTGTCTACTTGACCATGTTCTCATCTTGTCTTGAGAGTTCTTGAGGAAGAAGTTATGGATTTTCGAAAACAGTGTTTTAGGCATATTAGACTAGGTTAAGAAAAATTGTCTAAGTATATTGGTAAAAGTTCCTGAGTAGCCTGAGGAAAATTCCCACCATAAACTGTGGGAAACGCACCGTATGGTCAGACTGTACCTTGTTGAGCTCTCTATCTGACCATGGTATCAGTTTTTCCAAAGAGTCTCCAAGGAGGAAGATATTAATCTGCCAAAAGTGCCTCCCATATTGATTTACACTACTCAAGTAAAATGCCCGCCGAGGAGAGAGAAAGAGGTTTCAAGGGGGGTAATTGGTTTGGATAGAATCTCCTAGTTGGCCCCTATCACGTGGATGTCTCACACTTCAAATTTGATGAAAAGAAAAATCACTTCATATTAAAATAGGGTTTGATAATTTTTCCTAAGTGTCAAATGAGCAGTTTGGAAGGCCACCTTCAAATGCCCTCTAGCTGATGTGTGTGTATCAATAAGTTCATATTTTTACATGGTCTTGTTCATTGTTGAAGTAGCTATCCAGCTTGATGGATCAGGTCCTGTCACTGAGAGGGCGGGGGGTGAATCAGTGACAAAAATTAAAACACAATTTCTTTTACTTTTATGATTTGCAAATGTAACAAACAAATTTGGACACATTAATTTATCGTGGAACCCAATAGGGAAAACAACCAACTCATTTCTATTAACTAAAAAATTAATTTTACAATTTACAATAGATGGAAGATATTTTCTTCCTCTTTAGATCAGCACCAACTAATCAGGATGCACCCACACCCCTATTTAGTCAATTACAACTTGACAAGGACGCACCAACTCCCCTACAGGAACCAAGCTTCCCTAGCTCCACCCTTCCACCATAAAGCTATTTATTTTCTTCAATTCTGGAACATTCAATTCTGTCTTAGACTCCTTAGGCTGCTACAACAACTTATAACACCAAGACTCCCTTCTTCTTCTGTTGTGATTCTTCATTAAATATCTCTTCCATGCCTCTTCAACTCGAAAAGCCACATCTTTTCCTAACAAACATTTCCTTTCATTTATCTGTTGTTTTAATTCTATTTTATAATTTAAACTTCTTTTCAATATCTTCACACCTCTTCAAATCTCAACTTCAATTTTGTTCATTAATAATTAATTACATCTCTGTCTTGATTTAATTCAGGGTTCTGTTTAACCATTTTATTAATTAATTTAATTAATAATCTTCTCATGCTTCTTCGAAACTCTTTTATTAAATATTTAATTCATATTTCTGTCTTTTGCCAATTTTAATTATTTAACCAATTAAAATCTAAATGGACATCTTCTAGGTTTGCTGGCTTCACCCTTTCACAACCACGCCCTTTTCAAATCTCTGTTTATAAATACTTTTAATTTAAACTTCAAATATGTTTCTTCACACCTTTTTGAATTTCAGTTTTACTTCTATTTATTATCAATTAAATTCTTAATGGACATCTTCAATATTGTTGGCTTCATCCTTTCAAAAACCATGTCTTTTCACATCTTTGTTTTATAACCGATATTTAATTAAACAATTTTGTTTTTACTATTTTAATTAATTAATTAATTAAACATTCTTTTGCCTTCCATACACCTCTTCGAATCTCTGTTTTTTATTTATTATTTTACTTAACTAATCAATTAAAACTTCTTCTAAACATTGCATCTCTCCAATAGTAAAATGTGTCTCTTCAAAACTCTGTCTTAATTCTGTTTATTAAATTTATGTTTATTTTTCTAAATACATTCCTGCAGCTTTTTATTTAATAACCTCTGTTTATTATTCTTCACTAACTTTGCAGGTTCATTTTTCACGCATATAACCACCATACTGGAAACTAAGACCATGAGTGGATTCCCATATCACGAAAGAATGGGCCCATAATGTTCAATATTTTTATTGACATAAGTAGAGCCTTTGGCGGGCATTTCAAAATGATATCTCGGCCTTCCTGTTTTAACAATTCAGAAAAAACATACTTTTTCCTAATTTGGAAGACTTATATCTTGCACATGTGATCTCCAAAAGAAGAACTAACACCATGGCTTGATGAGCAATTTATCAAGGAGAAGACCCATAACATCTGATGAATTTATCAGTTCAAGAACTGACTCTGGTGTGCATTTCCAAGTGGGCTCTCAAACTATTGTTTTCAACACAGCCAATTTTTCATACTTTTGAATATGAAAAATAACGTTTTCTGAATTTTGACAAATCAAGAACCTCTTGCTCAAACGCTTTAAAGACAAGATGAAAGCATGGTCAGGTAGACAAAACACCAATCCACAAGACCCCCCTATGGTGCGGGAATTTTCTTCAACACACAATTTGTGGCGGGCATGTTTCCAAGGCCACCTGAGCCAGTTTTCCAACACAGTCATTTTCAGGACTTTCTCCAAAATTTATTCTGAAACCCCATTTTGGCAGATCCATAAATTTTTCTTTATACATGATCAAGGATAACTAAGACAATGGTTAGGTAGAAAAACCAACACACTATAGGATGGTATGATGGTGCGGGAATTTTTCCTAAACCATGAATTATGGTAGGCAATCTCTTAAGGCCACTTGGACCAATTTTGACTGATTATTCCATACTTAGTCAATTTCCTGATTTTCACCATTTTGCCATATTTCTCCGGAGAGATGTCGTAATGCAACAATGAATTCATCTTCATTCCACATCATCATCTATCCCATGCCATGTCATCATATCATCATCCATACCATGACATCACTACCTTTGTCTTTCCTTTAACTTTCACTAAGTTCACTCTGCCATCTTGTCCTTAGTTATTCCTTTGTCATCACTGAACTCCTTTTGACATCAATGACAACCATATTCCATATTTCTAACAATATCCCCCTTTGGAATTTATGGAAACACCTAAACCTTCTCCCCCTTTGAAAACAATGACAAAGGATAACCTATTATGCCCTTTGCTGTAATCAACTTGACATAGATTTTCCATTTTTTTTCTTTATTTTTCTTTTGATAACTACTTCTGCCAATATACTTGTCCTTACCTCTTTGTCTTCTCTTCCTTTTGTTTAACTTAGACTTGGTGCTAACCATTATGAAACATCCTTCTTTACTTTCTTATAGCTTGGTTTTTGAATGAGAACTTGGATGATGAGTTTATGGACTCCCCCTATCACTGTGCTTCTCTTCTTGCCAACAATACATCTTCGTAACTGAGATCAAATCCAAATGTGGTAGCTGATACCAATTTGTTACTTCTACACTACTTGTTTTGATGGCAACTTCAAAACATTCTTCCCTTCTTATGAAAAGACATTTTTCAAGTACAAATTGCAATTTTATGATATTAACTCCCCTTGACTTTATGATCCCTTCTAATGCTCATTTCAGATTTTTCTTCTACTTCATGAGATTTTTAGAATAGATATTCAACTTCAGCTCCATCACCATCACTAACTTCTTCTTCACTATTTCCATCATAATGAATCTCAATCTTATCTACAACACTATTAAACTCCTCATCGTCTTGGGAAACTTCTTTGATGTTTGAAATCTCAGTTTGTTCTGCATCTCTAGAGTCTTCGTTTCTTCTCCAACTCTTTCCATGAGGTACCTTCTGCTTCTTCAAAAACTTGTCCTCATCTCCTGTCATGTGTTTTCAACAATCACTGTCAACACACAAGATATCTCCTTTATCTTTTGTTTTGAAGGTAGTCAGACATTCTTCTTTTAAACTTCGTTCTTTCCAAATATTCTTCTGCGCTCTGATGTATTTTGGTCTTTCTGAGATTTTCATCAATCTGTAATTACTTGCTTTATGTCCATAGTTATGAAATTTGGAGCATTCTAAGTTCCTTTCCTTTAGAGGTGCAAAGGAATTATAACTTTTGCTCTTAACTTGACCAACTATTTGGTTGTCCTTGAGGTTAAATTTTTTTCTTCCATGTGCTCTACAATTCATAGCTTTGTGTGTGAAGTTAGAGCATGTAAAACAATAACCAAAGAAAATGTGAGGATGCCTGTTTTGATAAACCCTTTTTGGCGTTGTCTTGGCTTCCTTCTTGATGAATGGAAATAATCTTCTGTAGTTCTAATCATTGCTTGTCTTATCTTCCTTTTTCTTGAATGTACTAAGAAGAGTAGCTGCATAAGATTTTGAACTACCCATATTTTCTTCTTGAGAATAACCTATTCCAATTTTGTTACTTGGATCCCTTTGTGTGGTTATAATCTTATCTAAGACTTTAGAGCTATTTTAATATCTTGGTTGGATACATTTTTCATCAAGCTCTTTTCTTAAGTGAACTAATTATGCCTCCATTCTTTCACAGATTAGTTGTTTCTCCTTAAGAGACTCTTCCAGCCTTTCTTCTATCCTATTTGCATCTAGGATTTGGTGATTGAGGTTGCTCATGACTTTTTCCATCTCTTTTTCTTTATGTTCATGTTCTTCCTTTTGTTTGAATACAAAACTTTTCAGCTATCTGTATTTCTTTTTGTATCTTCTTAATTCATCCAAAGCACTGAGTAGTTCTTCTTCCATATTAACCTCTGCTTCATCTTTTGAATCTTCCTTATGCTCAATTTCTTCTATCTCATTAGACTCTTCAATACCTAGAAAACAGAGTTCATCATCACTGTCACTAACCTCAGATGAACTGTTGTTTTTTTCTTTTGAGTAAAAATTCCTTTTTTTTGTAATTTTTCTTATAGTGGAATTTTCCCTTTTTCTTGTATTATTTATTTTTTTTCATCTTCATCTTCGGAGTCTTCCTTGGGATAAGAACACTTGGCTTGAAAGTGCCCAATTTGTCCACAATTAAAACATTTGAAGGGTAGCTTGCTTTTGTACTTCCCTGATTCTTTCTCAAGTTTTTTAATAAAATTGGCTTCTTCTACATCAAATTCTTCATTATGGTTGGTCTGAGGTTTTTGCTTCTGATTTTTTGTTTTCTTGATTACTTTGAAAGACACTTCTCCTTTTGGGAGATTATCAATACCTAGTCTTAATTCATAGGCTATGAGGATTCCATACAATTCATCCATGGTAAGTTCTTCTAGCTTCTCTCTGTCTTCAAGAGTGGATACTTTGGGATTATATGCCATAGGAAGTGTTCTCAGTACCTTTTCAACTAACTCATCGTCTGGTATTTTTTCTCCAAAACCTTTGATTGCATTAACAAGTTTGTCAATTCTTTCGAAGTACTCTGAAATATTTTCTTCATCCTTCATTTTTAGACCTTCATACTGTACTTTGAGAGATTTAAGTTTTTCCATTTTTACTTGGGAATCTCCTGCATATATAGTTTCCAATTTGTCCCATAGTTGTTTTGCACTTTTACAGGTTAGTACTTTTGCAAGGACCTTTTTACTCACTCCATCTTGTAATGTATTTAAGGCTTTTGCATGTTCCCAATATTTCTTCCTGTCTTCTGCTTCTGTGGGAGTGACTTTTGGAACATCATATCCTTCTTCAACTAATGCCCAAACTTCCAGTCCAATGGACACCAGATAGTTTTTCATTCTAATCTTCCAGAAAACAAAGTCTCCACCATCGAATATGGGTACTCTTATTGACATCTTCATCTGTTGATCCATAGTGGTTTTAATAGGATCTTCCTTCCAGTGGTTAAACTGTGGTGAAAAATATTGCTCTGACACCAATTGATTGTAATGTCCCCATTCAAATAATTGCATAGCAGACAATCCCATCAATCCTACCAAGTTCCCTAGCTTGAATGGGTACATTTGGAATTGTAATAAGGGAGAAAATGAATGATGTTTATACATTATGATAGTTCAAGTATTTAATAAATAGTTTGATTAAATAAATCCAAGATAAATTATAGGTGGAAAATGGTTTTGAAGACATATGAAGGATGTGGGACCCACACTAGCTTGGTTTCTCACTACCACATGGCATATCTCTCTTGCCATTTCGAATCCATGGGAAGGAAAGCATTATGGAGTAAGTTGGTAAGTCATACACATGGAATTGAGAATCTTAGGTCGAAATGGGATGGAATGGTAACCTCCATGGAAGAGGAAGAGTCAAATTGGAAGTTTGTGGACACTTGGGCTAGATTCCCTAGCTCTATGACAACAATGATGAAGCATCTATGACATTTATGACAAAATTCAGATATGACTTCTGAAATCTTACCATTACGACATGTCAGCCCAAAAAATAGGCTCAAAGAAGGAGCTCATGGGTGTTGGAGAATCCCAAGAGACCCCTACTCGAATTGGGAGGAGATGGAAGGTTGGGAATTAGGAGACAAGTGGCAAATGTGGAATATTTTCTAAGTGGAAATATCTAGAAGCTAATGGGAGGAATTCAAACCATAGGAGGCTAATTTTGGTTATAAAATATAGAAATTAGGTATGAGAATGGCTTTTGATCATTTGAGAAATTTGCAATTGTATTTGTGAAGAGGGAGAGCTAGTGGATGACTAGTTTCTTGCCTTAGCCAATGTCGAGGGTGAAAGATTCCCATCCAAGTTGGTAATTGGAAATTCCATTCATACCTTTCATTTGGAGATTTAATGGAGTTTGTATCTGAAGGTGTTAGCTATAGGGAAGCTCGTGGTTTTGTTTAGTGCATCACCATCTCTCAACCATTACCATTTTTTAAGGCATATTCATGCTCCTTCAAGGATTGCACTTTGGGTGAGCTCTTGTACTTCTTGGGAGAGATTCTCATGATGTATTTCTGATTGTAATAAGCATTATATACTCTTTTATTCATCTTCAGAAATTCTCAGGTCTAAATACCAAGTGGTTGTATGTAAAAATGATGATTAATGAGCAAACAATGACCATTTCCCCACTACATTGATGTATGTCATTATAATGTTGATGATTTCGAATAAAAGAATGTTTATCTAATATATTTGTGATGAGTGGAATTCTGTTGATTTGTATTACAAGTTTCATATTCATCACTTGAGCATTTGAAGTCATTATACTCAGTTTATTTGGATTTGAAGAAGATTTGGTGCCATTTCCCCAAGGGTTGAATTAGTGGTTTTTGTTGTTGTTTGGGAGAGGTTTGGAACAGACTTAATAACTAATGAATGGTTGATTTGGGACCTTAACAAAATCCTTGAGACATCCCCACCTCTTTCATAAATTCGAGTGGGTTTGGAGGCATTTGGGAAGCCAATTTCAGTACTTACCCCAGGGGGATTTGAACCACAAATTACTAGTAAAATTGCATACATGGTCCAGAATCTTAAGAGAGTTTGCAGAGGTATTTTGGTGGCCATATATCATCCCTGAAAATCATATTCAGGTCCTAATATCAGTCACACACCTTCTCAGAATATTTTTGGATCATTTGGGACAAATTTGGGACCTAGGCATCAAAACTAGTCAAAGGTCGAAATTGGGGAAAAAGTGAAAAATTGGGCATTTTTATAAAAATTGTAAAAAGAGACATTTTCAAACATTTTGCAAGAAGAGTCCTCATTTTCTAAGTTATAAAAATGTGAATTTGGGATTAAAGAACTCCTGTATTTTGGGCACATTATTGGGTAAGAAGGAGTGAAGGTACACATGGAAAAAATCAGGGCTATCTTAGAATGGCCATCACCAAAAAATATTACTGAATTGAGAGGCTTTATTGGCATATGGAGCTATTACATAAAATTTGTGAAAGGATTCTCCAAGTTGAGTTCTCCACTCACTAATTTGACTAGGAAGGATGCTTTCAAGTTGGATGAAGAGGCTGAAAAGTCCTTCCAAAAAATTAAAGAGGTAATGAGTAGTTGTCCCATACTTGCACTTCCTGATTTTACTAAGCCTTTTGTTGTGGAATGTGATGCTTCAGGTGGAGGAATAGGGGTTGTACTAAAGCAAGGTAAACACCCCATATCCTTTGAGAGCAGAAAGTTGCAGCCTCATGAAAAAATTTACTCCATCTATGATAAAGAAATGCTGGCAATTATGCATGCATTGGCCAAATTCAGACAATACTTGGTGGGCAGCAAGTTTGTGGTGAAAGTGACCACAATAGTCTAAGACACTTTCTCACCCAGAAAGATCTCAATGAAAGGAAACAAAAGTGGGTAATCAATATTCAATCTTATGATTTTGATATTGAATATGTCAAAGGAAAGAATAATATAGTAGCAGATGCTTTATCAGGAAGACCTTCTTTTTATCTCATGGACATTGCCAAGGATTGGAAAAACATGCTACTAGTTGAATATGCCAAAGACAAATTTGATTGTGATGTGTTGGATGGAATCGAAGGGGATGATAACTATAGGATTTTGAATGGGATGATATATTATAAGGGAAGAATTTATTTAGTTCAGAACTCAAAGCTCAAGTACCGAATTTTCCAAGAAGCACATGATTCCCCACTAGCGGGCCATCCAGGGATCTTCAAAACTTATAGACAGTTGAGGCAAAGGTTTTTTTGGAAGGGGCTGAAGGAAGATGTTCAGAAATATGTGAATAAATGTAAAGTATGTCAACAAAACAAATCAGAACTTACATGTCTAGCTGGCTTATTACAACCATTTCCCATTCCGGAGCAAAAATGGGACAGTATCTCCATGGATTTCATCACCGGTTTGCCTAAATATTTGGGTAAGGATTGCATATATGTGGTACTTGATTAGTTGAAAAAATTTGCTCATTTTTTTGTTGTTACATCATCTTTTAGTGCTACACAAGTGGTTGATAATTTTTTCAAAGAAATATTCAGATTGCATGGGCTCCCCAAGAGCATTGTCAGTAATAGAGATAGTAGATTCATGGGTGATTTTTGGCAAGAAATTTTTAGATTGGTGGGCACTGAATTGAATCCAAGTACCAGCTATCATCCACAAACTGATGGACAAACAGAGAGAGTGAATCAATGGTTGGAAGGGTACCTAAGAAACTATGTGGGAGAGCAGCAAAAAGCATGGAAAAAATGGCTACACTTGGGTGAGTTTTGCTACAACACCACTTATCATATGTCAATAGGGATGTCTCCTTTCAAAGAATTATATCATTATGATGCACTTACATTTGCTAAAATCATATTTGGTGATAGTAGAGCCCCAAAGGCTAAAGATTGGGTGGAAGAGAGCCAAGAAATTTTAAAGCTCTTGAAAGACAATTTGCAAGTTGCTCAAAATCAACAAAAACAATATGCTGATAGACATAGAGAAGAAAGGACCTTTCAAGTCAATGATTTAGTATATTTAAGGTTGTATCCATATAAACAAACATATCTCAAAAAGAATGGAGTAGAAAAATTAAAACCAAGGTACTATGGGCCATACAAGGTAGTGCGGAAGGTGGGAGAAGTAGCATATGAACTAGAAATTCCGGAAGGGAGTAAAATCCATAATGTATTTCATGTTTCTTGTCTCAAGAAAGCTCTTGGTCAGAAAATGATCACTTCAAAAATACTTTCTCCTTTGGATGACGAAGGTCAGCTCACACTTGTTCTGGAAAAGATTTTGAAGACACGGGAAAGGAGGTTGAGGAGTAGAATTATCAAAGAATATTTAGTGCAATGGAAGGACTTACCAAATGAAGATGCCACATGGGAAGAGGAGAAGATTTTGTAGCATCCAAATATGAAACTGCTTGAGGACAGGCAATCTCGGGTGGGGAGGACTGTAATGTCCCCATTCAAATAATTCCATAGCAGACGATCCCATCAATCCTACCAAGTTCCCTAGGTTGAATGGGTACATTTGGAATTGTAATAAGGGAGAAAATGAAGAATTTTTATACATTATGATAGTTCAAATATTTAACAAATAGACTGAATAAATAAATCCAAGAGAAATTATACGTGGCAAATGGTTTTGAAGACATATGGAGGATGTGGGACCCACACTAGCTTGGTTTCTCACTACCACATGGCATATCTCTCTTGCCATTTCGAATCCATGGGAAGGAAAGCATTATGGAGTGAGTTGGTAAGTCATACGCATGGCATTGATAATATTAGTTCGAAATGGGATGGAATGGTAACCTCCATGGAAGAGGAAGAGGCAAATTGGAAGTTTGTGGACACTTGGGCTAGATTCCCTAGCTCTATAACAACAATGATGAAGCATCTATGACATTTATGACCAAATTCAGATCTGACTTCTGACATCTGACCATTATGACATGTCAGCCCAAAAAATACACTCAAAGAAAGTGCTCATGGGTGTTGGAGAAGCCCAAGATACCCCTACTTGAATTGGGAGGAGATGGAAGGTTGGGAATTAGGAGACAAGTGGCAAATGTGGAATATTTCCTAAGTGGAAATCTCTAGAAGTTAATGGGAGGAATTCGAACCATAGGAGGCTAATGTTGGTTATAAAATATAGAAATTGAGTATGAGAATGGATTTTGATCATTTGAGAAATTTGGAATTGCATTTGCGAAGAGGGAGAGCTAGTGGATGACTAGTTTCTTGCCTTAGCCAATTTCGAGGGTGAAAGATTCCCATCCAAGTTGGTAATTGGAAAGGCCATTTAGAACTTTCATTTGGATATTAAATGGATTTTTTATTTGCAAGTATTATCTATAGTGCGCTTGTGTTTTTTTTTAGTGCAGCACTATCTCTCAACCATTTCCAGTTTGGAAGGAATATTCATGCTCCTTGAGGGATTGCACTTTGGGTGTGCTCTTGTACTTCTTGGGAGAGATTATCATGATGTATTTCTGATTGTAATAATCATTATATACTTTGTTATTAATATTCATAAAGTCTCAGGTCGAAATACCAAGTGGTTGTATGTAAAAAAGATGATTAATGAGCAAACAATGACCATTTCCCCGCTACATTGATGTATGCCATTATAATGCTGATGATTTCAAATAAATGAATGTTTCTTTGATATATTTGTGATGCATGGAATTCCATTGATGTGTATTACAAGTTTCATATTAATCACTTGTGAATTTGAAGTCATTATACTCAATGTATTTGCATTTGAAGAAGATTTGGTGCCATTTCCCCAAGGGTCGAATTAGTGGTTTTTGTTGTTGTTTGGGAGAGGTTTGGAAAAAAATTAATAACTAATGAATGGTGCATTTGGGACATTGATAAAATCCTTGATAAATCCCCTACCTATTTTCATAAATTCGAGTGGGTTTGGAGGCATTTGGGAATCCATTTTCAGTACTTACCCTAGGGGGATTTGAACCCCAAATTACTAGTAAAATTGCATACTTGGTACAGAATATTAAGAGAGTTTGAAGAGGTATTTTTGTGGCCATATATCATCATTGAAAATCATATTCAAGTCCTAATACTAGTCACACACCTTCTCAAAATATTTGGGATCATCTGGGGCAAATTTGGGACCTAGGCATCAAAACTAGTAAAAGGTCGAAATTAGGGAAAAAGTGAAAAATTGGGCATTTTTATAAAAATTGTAAAAAGGGACATTACAGTGATGGATCAGGTCCTGTCATTGAGAGGGGGGGGTGAATCAGTGACACAAATTAAAACACACTTTCTTTTACTTTTATGATTTGCAAATGTAATAAACAAATTTTGACATAGTAATTTATCATGGAACCCAATAGGGAAAACCACCAACTCGTTTCTATTAACTCCGAAATGATTTTACAATTTACAATAGATGGAATATATTTTCTTCCTCTTTAGATCAGCACCAACTGATTAGGATGCGCCCACACCCCTATTTAGTCAATTACAACTTGACAAGGAATCACCAACTCCCATGCAGGAACCAACCTGCCCTAGCTACACCCTTCCACCCTAAAGCTGTTTATTTTCTTAAATTCTGGAACATTCAATTCTGTCTTGGACTGCTCAGGCTGCTACAGCAACTTATAACACCAATACTCAATTATTCTTCTGTTGTGATTCTTCATTAAATATCTCTTCCATGCCTCTTCAACTCGAAAAGCCACATCTCTTCTTAACAAACATGTCCTTTCATGTATCTGTTCTTTTAATTCTATTATATAATTTAAAATTCTTTTCAATATCTTCACACATCTTCGAATCTCAACTTCAATTATGTTCACTAATAATTATTTAAATCTCTGTCTTGATTTAATTCAGGGTTCTGTTTAACCACTTTATTAATTAATTTAATTAATAATCTTCTCATGCTTCTTTGAAACTCTTTTATTAAATATTTAATTCATATTTCTGTCTTTTGCCAATTTTAATTATTTAACCAATTAAAATCTCAATGGACATCTTCCAGGTTTGTTGTCTTCACCCTTTCACAACCACGCCCTTTTCGAATCTTTGTTTATAAATAATTTTAATTTAAACTTCAAATATGTTTCTTCGCACATTTTCGAATCTCAGTTTTACTTTTGTTTATTATCAATTAAATTCTTAATGGACATCTTCAGGATTGCTAGCTTCATCCTTTCAAAAACCACGTCTTTTCACATTTTTTTTATAACTGATTTTTAATTAAACAAATATGTTTTTACTTTTTTAATTGATTAATTAATTAAACATTCTTTTTCCTTCCATAGACCTCTTCAAATCTCTGTTTGTTATTTATTATTTTAATTAAATAATCAATTAAAACTTCTTCTAAACATTGCATCTCTCCAATAGTAAGATGTGTCTCTTCAAAACTCTGTCTTAATTCTTTTTATTAAATTTCTGTTTATTTTTCTAAATACATTCCTATAGCTTTTTATTTAATAAACTATGTTTATTATTTTTCACTAAGACCACCATACTGGAAACTAAGACCATGAGTGGATTCCCATATCACCAAATAATGGGCCCATAACTTTCAATAGTTTTATTGACATAAGTAGAGCCTTTGGCGGGCATTTCAAAATGATATCTCAGACTTCCCATTTTACCAATTCAAAAAAATATACTTTTTCCTAATGTGGAAGACTTATATCTTGCAAGTGTGATCTCCAAAAGAAGAACTAACATCATGGCTTGATGAGAAATTTATTAAGGAGAAGACCCATAACATCTGATGAATTTATTAGTTCAAGAACTGAATCTGGCGTGCATTTCCAAGTGGGCTCTCAAACTGTTGTTTTCAACACAGCCAATTTTTCATACTTCTGAATATGCAAAATAACTTTTTCTGACTTTTGAAAAATCAAGAACCTCTTCCTCGAACACTTTCAATACAAGATGAAAGCATGTTAAGGTAGACAAAACACCAATCTACAAGACCCACCTATGGTGCAGGCATTTTCTTCAACACACAATTTGTGGTGAGCATTTTCCCAAGGCCACTTGAGCCAGTTTTCCAATACTTAGTCATTTTCAGGACTTTCTCCAAAATTTATTCTGAAACGCCATTTTGGTAGATCCATAACTTTTTCTTCAGACATGCTCAAGGAGAACTAATGCAGGAGCATCGATGGTGAGTCATTAATGTGATTATGTGGTCACATGTTGTGACTAGCATAAGGATGAGCAGGTCTGATGTGGATAGGATTATCCGTTTTTCTGTTATCATTCTGATTCATGCATGCATTAACTATTTGCCGCGTTGTTTATTTTTGGTAAGATAGGACTAGCGGTGAGTTGATACTCCCTGTGTGGAGATCAAGCCAGTTAAGGAAGTCGGTTGTGTATTGATGTAGACCCGCCATCATGGAGTCTGTAGGTTGTTAGGTTTGTTGAGCAGTTTGAGTTTCTGTTAGAGAGCCGAATGCATAAGTAGGGCGAAGTAGAATGAGCTAAGGGTTGGTTGGTTAGCATGGGTTTTGTGGTCATTCTGTAGGGAATGAAATTTTTATGTTTTCTGTAAATGAATGTAAAAGAACTGTGTGTTTAAGAAATCTTCCTGTGCATTTGAATCAAGAGAGCTTTGGGTTTCTATCAGGTAGAGTTGTGTGCATTTGTGGCCTGATTTCTGTGTGAATGAATCTCTGCGTTGCGTTCATTTGATCTCTGTGTGAAGTAGAGAACCCCAATTTGTTTGGAGACCAATCATCAATAAATTTTTAAGTAGGATTCTTGTTTGTGTGGAGTTTTCCAAGTATCTAGATGAGGGTCGAGCTGGGTTGATCGTTCCATGGTCAATCGACTAAGAAATCGTTAAGAAGCTAAGTAAATCTAGCTTGTCGAATTGAATGGATTAGATCCAAGCTAAGCAGGAGATCGATGACAGGGAAGCATTGTTCGAAGTCAAGTTGCGCGGAAAATACATACCCGCAAGACTAAGTGAAGGATTCTTCCTTGATCGTAGATCAACGGCTGAGATCAGATCCGCAAGGATCAATGGTGAAGATAGCGCCCGCAGAAGAGAAGAAGCGCGAGGCTTAGCGGCGAGGCGTTATGGAGGAAAAGGTATTACGAAAGAGCGTTGCGGAAATACTTTCCGGAGAACGCAAGGAACGCACCCGCAACCCACAGTTGCGGAAAGGTTGTTGCGGAAAGACACGTGCGGAAAGGTAGTTGTAGAAGAAGGTGATCCCGCAAGAAATTGTGGAGGGTCATTTTAGAAGGGAGGAGACCTTGGAACGCTGTGGAGAGCCTATGCTAAAGGTCAGGACTACATGGAAGAAGGACTAGGATGGTTTGAAGCCGATTCAGTGATTCATTCTAGCGAATCAACCCAGATCCTGGAAGGGTGAGGGTTGAGTTGGTTGCGGTCGACTCGATGCCCCATCAGTTTTGGTATCAGAGCAAGAATCAGAATCTAGTAGTAGAAGAGAATGGATTGTTTGTGTGACACAACAGAGAAAATACATGGCTACACACATGAGAGGAGCAAGAATGCATGGCAGAGGAATATTGGCGACGAATGCCGAAGTCCTGGAGGAAATGATAGAAATGCGAGCACGCATGGAAGCTATGGAGATGGGTCAACGAAGACATACAAAAGCAGGAGACATAAGTGATCCTAAAGAAGATGAACAAGAGGAAGCAGCACCTATGCGAGAAACACAGGATTTGAGATACTTTCGGTCAATTCTTGGAGAAACTTTGAGGCCGAAACCTGAGTTGCCTACCTTTGAAGGAAGTCTCACTGTAGAGCACCTCATTGATTTGATTAATGAGTTGGATAAATACTTTGAGTATGATGAATTTGAAGAGAACAAGAAAGTCCAATTTGCAGTGACCAGCTTAAAAGAACATGCATCTTTATGGTGGGATAGTGTGCAAGCTAAAACAAAAAGAAAGAACAAACCAGTCGTAAAGAACTGGGATAGAATGGTAGTTAAGCTCAGAGCAAAGTTCTTACCAAAGGATTACGAGTTGACATTGTACAGATAGATGTAGAACCTTAGGAAAAGATTATTAACTGTAAGAGAGTATATAGAGGAGTTTTACAAAGTGAACATGAGGGTAGGCTATGTAGAAGAGTCAGTAGAGAAGACTGCTAGGTATGTCAATGGTCTTAGAATGGAAATTTAGGATGAGATCAGTATGATATCACCTATTAAAATGGATGAGGCATACCAATGTGCCTTGAGAGCATAAGAGACGTTGTTAAGAAAACAGAGCTTCCAGAGAAGCAGAGGTTTGACTCAAGGGAGGGGGAAAACTGCTAGAAGAGGAAGGTTTGCAGCCCAGAGAGGAGGACCTAGTAATTCACACCAGCATGAGTACCAAGATAGAGTATAAAGAAAATCCAGAGACAAGGGAGCTTACCATAGAGATAGAGGTAGAGGAAGAGGAAGAGAAAATGTCTATAGATGTTACAAGTGTAATAAGTTAGGACATATATCTTTTGAATTCCCAGAGAAGGAATACATAGGACAAAGGGAAGCCTATGTAGCTTAGAAAGAGCAGCAACAAGAACAAGAAACAATAGATGAGAACATGCCAGAAAAGGGGGAGTATCTAGTGATGAACAAGACCTTACTGAAACCTGAAAAGGAGGAAGTGGAACCTGTCCAAAGGAAGGCTTTATTCAAAATCATGTGTAAAACAAAAGGGAAGTGTTGTAAGATGGTGATTGACAGTGGGAGCACTTACAACCTTGTTTCCACAAAGATCATGGACAAACTGAGTTTGAGAAGGACTAAGCATATGGTTCCATACAAAGTATCATGGTTGCATAAAGGACATCACATTCCGGTAAGTGAACAGTGTGAAGTTGAATTCCAAGTAGGCACATATAAGGATAAGATTGTATCTGATGTTATGCCCATGGATGTTTGTCATATTCTTCTAGGGAGACCCTGGCAATTTGATAAAAAGGTAGTACATGATGGTAGGAGTAACTGTCATAGTTTTATCCAAGACGGGGTAAAACATATTCTTCATTGTTTACAAGGAGAGAGTTCAACAGAGCAGCAGACATCAAAGGTCCTGATGTTGATAGGAAAAGAGTATTTGCAACATATTGATGAGGAGGAACTAAACTATGTTGTAGTATGTAAACCCAGAGTGGTAGTGATGACGACTAACATTAAAGATCTACCTGTAGAGATTCAGGAGATGCTAGGAGAGTTTAGTGACATTGTGGTAGATGATTTTCCCAATGAGTTACCACCGAAGAGGGATATAAGTCACCACATTGATTTTATTCGTGGAGCGAGTTTACCAAACAAGGCAGCATACAGACTGACACCGCGAGAGAAAGAAGAAGTCAGAAGGCAAGTACAAGGATTCGTAGACAAAGGAATTATTCAGAAGAGTCTAATTCCATGTGCAGTACCAGCAGTATTGACACAAAAGAAGGATGGTGAATGGAGGATGTGTATTGACTCCAGATAAATTAACAAGATTACCATTAGTTATAGATTTCCATTACCAAGGATGGATGACATGATGGATTTCCTTAGTGGGGAAACATGCTTTTCAAAACTAGACTTGATGAGTGGATACCATCAAATTAGAATTCGAGAAGGAGATGTGTGGAAGAATTCCTTCAAAACAAATGATGGGTTGTAGGAGTGGTTGGTTATGCCATTTGGACTATCCAATGCACCAAGCACATTCATGATATTGATGATTGAAATCTTGAGAGATTTCATAGGTAATTTTGTGATAGTTTACCTTGATGATATTTTGATTTTCAGTCGATTAGAGAAAGAGCATTTGAAGTATCTGAGATATGTCTTGGAGAGATTGCAATAGGAAAAATTGCTAGTAGATGTGAAGAAGTGTACCTTTCTGAAGTCAGAACTAGTGTACTTGGGTTTTGTTATCTCAAGTGATGGATTGAAGATGGATCCAGAGAAAGTGCAAGCAATCATTGATTGGCCTTCACCACAGAGAATTTTTGAGGTAAGAAGTTTCCATGGATTGGTAAGTTTTTATAGAAAGTTTAAAAAGAATTTCAGTGGTCTTTGTGCACCTATCATTGAAACCATCAAGAAGGATCAACAACCATTCCAATGGACAATAGAGGCTAAAAGGAGCTTTCAGTTCTTGGAAAAGAAGATTATTGAACAACTAGTATTGAAATTACCAGATTTCAAGTAGCCTTTCCAAGTGAAGTGTGATGCCAATGGAGTAGAAATTTGAGTTGTACTCAGTCAGGAAGATAGACCTGTAGCATATTTTAGTGAAAAACTGAATGAGTACAACCATAAGTATTCCTCGTATGATAAGGAATTTTATGCTATTATTCAAGCATTAAAACATTGGAGACATTATCTGATGCCTAGTGAGTTTGTTTTGTTTTCGGATAATCATGCATTGCAGTATATCATGCAGAAACCTAAGTTGAACTAGAAACATGTCAAGTGGGTTGAGTTCATGCAAAACTTTACCTTTGTGATAAAGCACATAAGTGGGAAATCAAATCGAGTATCTGATGCTTTAAGCAGAAGATAGTTGATGGTGCAAGATAATCAGATCCAAGTTGTAGGATTTGAACATTTAAGAGATTTGTATGAGACTGACATTGATTTTTAGAATGCATATAGAGATTGTAGAAATCCTGTAGAGACAGATAGAGATACATGGATTGAGTATATGTTACAAGATGGTTTACTCTTGAAGAACAGTAAGCTATGTATTCCCAAGTGTTCCATGAGAGAGAACTTGATACAGGAGAAGCACAATGGAGGAATGGCAGGTCACTTTGGAAGTGATAAAATGTTTGGTTAGTTAAGTCATTTTTACTTTTGGCCAAAGATGATATCTGAAGTTGAGAAGTTTGTGAGCAAATGTAGGGTATGTCAGCATGCCAAAGGAAGAAGGCAGAACACAAGCTTATACACACCATTGCCTATTCCAACTAGGCCTTGGGATTCTGTGAGTACAGATTTCATTTTGGGTTTGCCAAAAACTCAGAAGAGATATGATTATATTTTGTGGTGGTGGATAGATTCACTAAGATGGCACATTTTGTCCTGTGTTATAAGACTAGTGATGTCGCACACATTGATAACTTGTTCTTTTATGAAGTTGTGAAGCTACATGGTTTACCTAAGAGTATTGTATCTGATAGAGATGTGAAATTCACAGGTCATTTCTGGAGGACATTGTGGAAGAAGTTGGGTACTAAGATGAATTTCAGTTCAGCATATCATCCACAGTATGATGGCCAGAATGAGGTAGTAAACAGAATTCTAGTTAACATGTTGAGAATGTTGATTGGAGAAAATCCCAAGCAATGGGATAAGGTATTAAGCCAAGCTGAATTTGCATATAATGATTCGCCAAACATAAGTAAAAGGATGAGTCCATTACAAATTCTATATGGAATGCATCCAAGAGGAGCATGTGAACTTTGAGATTTGGGTCAATTAGAAAAGAGGAGTGCAGATGGAGAAGATTTTGAATCAAGTATCAGTGAGATACAAGAGTAGCTTAAGGAAATATTGCAGCAGAATAACAATAGTTACAAAGCCAGAGAAAATACCAAGAGAAGGGAAAAGAACTATGAAGTGGGAGACTTAGTCTTAGCACATCTGAGGAAGGAGAGATTTCCAAAAGGAGAGTACAACAAGTTGAAGATGAAAAATATTGGACCGTGCAGGATACTCAGGAAATTTTCAGCAAATTCCTACGAACTAGAAACACCAACAAGAATTGGTATATCACCTATTTTTAATGTTGCATACTTGTATGCCTATGTGAACGATGATACAGGGAAAGTGCCAGAGGTGGAATATCTACAGTGGCTAAAATAGATGCCTATGGCCCAACCTTCAGAAGGTAAGCATATCTTGGAGACTAGAGTGGCTAAAAGTACCAGAGAGGGGGATTACTTGGAGTTCCTAATCAAGCGGAAAGGACATCCTGTAGAAGATTCTACATGGATGGATTCTAAGGAATTGGAAACCAAGGGTTTCTCAATAGATGACTTGCTGAACAGGGGTTCATAAATTTTAACCTTAGGAGTCTGATGTAGGAGCATCGATGCTTATTCAACAATGTGATTACCTGGTAACATGTTGTGACTAGCATAAGGACGAGCAGTTTTGATGTGGACAAGATGATCCATTTTTCTGTTATCATTCTGATTCATGCATGCATTAACTATTTTTTGCGTTGTCTATTTTTGGTAAGATAGGACTAGTGGTGAGTTGATACTCCCTACGTGGAGATCAAGCCAGTTAGGGAAGTCGGCTATGTATTGATGCAGACCCTGTTAGTTTTTCATCATTTAATTCAATAGATCTAGGATCTTAACTGAAAGAACAACATGTATAGCATATCAAGCATAAGAGACAAGAGACAAGAGACACAAAACATTTCATCGGGGAAAACCAAGAAGGTGAAAAACCCCACAACATCCTCAGAGATAGAATAAGCATCAATACAAGGATCACCATGATCAAACCCAAGAGATAGATATCTTCAGCAGCATACTCCTCCTCCACTCGTGTGCACTCCTCCTCTCTCTCACTAATGCGAAGTGAGTGAATGAGAGAGTCACACTCTCTATTTATACTTTTACTTTCACTTGACCTTTACTCAACTAGGTCAGCCCCACCTTAACAACTTAACATAAACTAACTCTAGGCCGACCCCACTAGGGTGGTCTAATAACCCTTTGACCCACACAACTCATACAGGGCCAAACCCAGCAAGGTGGTCTAATAACCCATCAAATATAAGTTGTGACACTTACAATAATACTTGCGGCACTTGCAAATACAAATGATGACAATTCCAATCGGAGGAATAATACATATCCGTTGGGGATACAATAAAGTACAAATGTAATACATAGAAGAATATCTTCCGAAGTTACAAATACATGAACACTCCCTCTTAACTAGGAAGGTACTCTCTAGACACAAGTCATCAATACATATAGGCACAAGTCTTCAATTTTGGAGTTGGATCATCGTCACTAGATCATGGAGCATCATCATCATCACTGCTGTTGCACTCGATATCTTGATCACTGGGCTATCTCTGAATTATTCTCGTCATAGGAAGTTCTACAGAGCCATCCCTTTTTCATGCTAGATGTAGGTCTAGCCTCCTGCAGGTCTTCATCATCACTGGCCATACTGTGGAATCCTCAGGACTTATTACGTGCGTCACGAAACCTTGAAAGAGTATCCCAGGACTTATTACGAGCTTTATGCTCAATCTATCGGATCTCCTAGGGCGTTATTATATGTGATCACCACAAAACCTTGGAAGAGCATCCCAGGACTGATTACGAGCACACAGGTCAACCTATCGGATATCCCAGGGCGATATTACATGTGGTCACCAAAAAACCTCGAAAGAGCATCCCAGGACTGATTACAAGCACATAGCTTAACCTATTGGATCTCCCAGGGCGCTATTACATGTGGTCATGGAAAAACCTTGAAAGATCATCCCAGGACTGATTACGACCACACAACTCAACCTATTGGATCTCCCAGGGCGCTATTATATGCCATAGGACAAAACCTCGAAAGAGCATTTTCCAGATATCCCAGGGCGCTATTATATGCCATAGAAAAAACCTCGAAAGAGTATCTGCAAACCTCCCAGGGTGCTATTATATGTCCTCCCAAGCAAAAACTCAAAAGATATTTTTCCAGATATCCCAAGGTGCTATTATATGCCATAGGAAAAACCTCGAAAGAGTATCTACAAATCTCCCAGGTGTTGAGATATTGTAATTTCTAAGAATATTATATTTGTACTTTATTATTCTGGAGATGTTTCATTCCTATGTGAAGATCTTATTATATATCCGGAGATGTTTATTCATCCATCAAAATGTGGTAACTTGGGTTATTAGACTTCCCTATTTGGGGTTGGCCCTGTATGTATTATGTGGGTCAAAGGGTTGTTAGACCACCCTAGTGGGGTCGGCCCAGTCAGTTGTAGTGGGGTGTTTAACCCAGTGGTAAAGTTAGGGCCGACCTAGTTAATATAAAGTACAAGTCGGAGATGTGTATATATAGGGGAGGTGTGTTCCTCATTTGACACACTTCCCTCACTCAGAATGTAGCGCACTTGTGGAGGAGAGGTCTGCTATGGTGGAGGAGGAGATCATGTCTTTGGTTTGCATCTTTGTATATTTCTGGTCATCTATATTGAGTAAGCTTTGTTGGGTTTTCTACCCCATGAGGGTTTCCTAGGATAAATATGTGTCTCTTGTGTTTATGTTGTGCTTGTTGTTTCTTGAGTGCTCCTGTATATGATATTATTGTTAAATGGAATGTAATCCTTCTATTTTCTATCTTATCATATTGAATCTTAACATGGTATCAGATCTAACCTGAAGGAAGGCAATGTATGGCACTTACGACACTTGCTTCACTTGCGACAATTTGAAGGTTTGGGTTTTACATAGCAAAAACTAGTCATCGTGAAACTTTCACTATAAATCGATTTCTGCGAAGGCTCGGGATCTGAGAAGTTTACAAGTTGTAGATAACATCCCCAGGTACCTTTTGTCCAAAGGAAATCATTACATTCGTTGTAATTTGTGTGTTATGATCAATACAAGTTAGGGTTTCTGCCTCTTCTAGATCTCAGTCAAAATCAGGTGACCTAGGAAAAAAGGTCATAACTTGGGCTAGGAAGCTCCAAATTAAATTTCGTAAAATGTGAAAGGTAGTACATACACCGTACTATCTTAGGAAATGTTTTCAGAGGCCGAAGCTGAACCAGTGACACGTGGCATGCTGTACACATCCTCTCTCCTGTTTTATCCCATAAACACGTCACGTTGCGACACTTGGCATAACTCTCTCTCAGAAAATCCAATTGAGGTCAGACCTATCGGGATGGAAAGATGACAGGTCAGGATACCACATAAAGTGTTTTCAGACCCTGTGGGTGAAAATGTTTGGAGTTACAGCAGAAACAATCAGGTACATATTTATGTCAAAACATAATTATTTTTGGAGCACCTTCATTCATGGCTTCCGGAATTTAGGGTTTCGGAGAAAGTTGGAATTTTTGGAATCGGAGTCCACAGCTGAATGCTACTCAGGAAAATTGAAATTTAGAGAGCAAGATCGAATTTTTTGGTTGGGCAGAAGACCGGGATTGATCAAACCCCAGTTCGGGATTTTGATCAGAAAGATGGAAAAATTAGGGCTTCAGCAAAAGCTGGAATTTTTTATGTTTGTGACCATGGCTGGAATATCCTCAGAAAAATAAGACTTTAGAGTCTTGGATTGAATCTTTTGATTGGGTAGAAGGGTGGGCTTCATCAAACCCTAGTTTGGGATCCTGTCCAGAAGATTCAGAAATTTCGAAGGCAATTTTGAGGGGTCAAATTTTGGAGATTTCAAAATTGAAGTATGCTAGTTTGATCAGCTCAGCAAGACACATCCTTCCATCCATTCAGAAGTGTGAAAGTCGAAGATTGAATTTTTAGGGTTTCTCTAGCAAACCCGAATCAAGCTCTAGATCAAGTGTCAGGGGGAGTTGAGGCTAAGGCCTTACATAAGAAGACTACAAGAAGTCTCGACAGGTATGACTTAAGGAGGTTCAGGTATGTCTTGAAATATGATTCCTGATTAAGTTCATAATGTGTTTGTCTTCATATTATTTATTAGTACAATCTTGATTAATGTTAGAATTGTCTTATCACCCTAGTAACAGTATGAATGCATGTGAATGATAGAAGACATTCATTGATTAGGGATATATGATTGTACTAATGCACTGTGGTGTTGTATGAGGTTGATGTTGTCTGCTAACAAGATACAGGTACATCACGAAAGACAAATCAAGTTCTATGACCATGACAACATGAAGAAAAAGAATCCTCCATAATCTTTGATCACATAGAAGTTCGACTTACGAGGTATGTATGACTTTGTTCTATTATGCTTAACTTATGAGATATGTAGGTTCTAGCGCAGGATCTCTAAATCATTGAAGAGAACAAAGAAGATATTGATTAGGTATGTTAGACATAACTAAGCAGGTATACTAATCCAGGTATGTTTTCCTATGTCAAGTTAGAATCTTACCTTGTGTTAGGATCCCTTATATAAATATACTTGGTATGATTGGTTATGCTTATTCATAAAGTTAGTAATCAAGGGTTTATGCATATTATGTCTCTTATCTTGATGATTTAACTAACTAGAAGAGTACTATGATCAAACAAGAATATGCATGAGTAAAAGAAGACTTCCTTGAAACCCTGCATACTAGTGATCATGACTATACATATTCAAGATTATTTAAAATTATAATGTTTTGATAATATTGAGAATATACTAATGAATGTATGTTTGTGTATGAGATCATGAGGATGACACTAGTGCACACTTGAGCATACACAGTGGTACAGAATGAATAGAAGTTAAAAAATAACATATAGAAGATCAAGCGGGAGGCAACCACACAAATATAAAAGATAAGTATTTGAGTTGTTATTTGAAATAGTAAATGCTATTGCTTGTAATAGGTTGTATACATATTTGTATTCCTAGAATATATCATGCTAAGTGTAAGATTCATATAGCCTTGAACAGTATACTACTAATATGCATATGATTGGTAAGTTGGACAAACATTCCATTGTTTCTTGTCTAGAATGAAACCTCTTTGCTGACATGCTGAGAGCTGTGTACACTCTCGATAGTATGTTCTGGTAGAGATGGAAGGCATCTAGATAACCATTGTATGCATACAGGATATGGAAAAGTGTTGTGCCAAAGTATTGGTCAAGATAGTTGCATAACTATGAAAATGATATCTGTATGCATAATAAGTTATCATGTCAACATGATTTCCTGATTATAAAGTATTACTAATCATGTACTTAATTTTGAATTTGTAGGAAAGATCATGAAGAATGATTAACACCGAACAAGTGATGGATTTTGAACAAAATATTTACAAATCAAAACATAATATAGAATGCTCGTGGCTAGAAGATTCTCTTAGAAAGAGGAAGAGAATCATGACAAGATGTTTGCTCCAAGTGGCTAGATAAGACCATTCTCTTAATGGTGTAATTAAAGAAGAAGTGTGAATCAGGTTCTTTACCCAGGATCGATAGTCAATTGATGAGCTTAATGATCACCATGGGTGATGTGGATCTCAACCTTTGCTACAAGGTTGAATATGGTTTCTATATGCAAATGACATGGATGCAAGAAGGAAATCATCACAGAGTTCGAATGATATTGAGGCTCATATCAGTAGACCCATCTGACGAGAGATGGCACAGATAGATATGTAGAAGATCACTCAATACAGAGTGTAAATGATGTTCAGTCACAAAGGGAGAATTGACAGTTTCTTGATAAGCTTTGGATTTACCAAAAGTAAAGCTGATCTGTTACGAATGATGAACCTATCATACTATTATTGTATAAGGATGATCCATTTTTTACAAATAGTTCATGAAAATGAAAGATCTCAGATTGATGCATTACTTCCTAGGTCTGGAAGTATGGCAAGGCTCAGAAGGAATCTTTCTCATCCAGGGAAAGTATGCCAAGAAATATTAAAAGGACTTGATGTGTTGGAATGGCCATCTCATGGATTTCAACTTGAAGTTGTTAGCAGATGGCTCATTAGAGTTAGTGGATATAACTCTGTATAGACAAATTACTAGTTCATTGATGTATCTAATGAATACTAGGTCAGATATATGCTTTGTTGTGAACACCTTGAGTCAGTATCTAGTGGAAACTAGATGTGTTCACCTGTTAGTTTCAAAGCATGTGATGAGGTACCTAAAGGATACGATAGACTTTGATCTATGTTAACTTGGAGATCATGACTTTAGATGGCTACACAGATGTTGATTGGGCAAGAATTGTATCAGACAGGAAGAGCACCTCGAGAGGATGTTATTGTCTGGGATTAGCCATGATCTCGTGGTTTAGCAGGAAATAATCTAATGTGGCTCTCATCACAAGCGGAATATATGGCTACTTGCTCTGCTAGTTGTGAAGCGGTATGGCTTCAGAATTGTTTGACTTAGAGATCGACCCAACTGTGATCCTATGTGACAAACAGAGTTGTACCAAAATGGTAGGGAATCCAGTGTTCCATGATAAGTCAAAGCACATAGAGATCTAACATTTCTATATACGAGATATGGTGCAGAAAGGAATTAAAGTTCGAATTTGTAACAAGTTACCAATGTACTAACCAAACCTCTACCTCAAGTAAAGTTTTCCAAGACAAACTTAATATAGTTTAGAAGGACCCTCCTCGAAAGGGGGAGTGATGTGATCACTTATGATGAGATTTCCTACATCGACAGTGGGGTCGATGATGTGGACACCTATATTGGTGATGCCGACAGAGAGGTTGGTGGATGGTCCTTAGACAGGGTCTAAGGTGACAAGGGGATTGCATCATCCTTGAACATATGTTCTAAAAGGATCCATAGACAGATGTCTCCGAGAAAGAAGAGGGATTGCATCATCCTTGAACACATGTTCTAAAAGGATCCGTAGACAGATGTCTCCGAGAAAGAAGAGGGATTGCATCATCCTTTAACACATGTTCTAAAAGGATTCATAGACATATTTCTTTGAGAATGAAGTCCTTCGTGGACATTTGAGGATTGGATCATCCTTGGACTTCAGTCCTAAAGTGAGCCGTAGACATATGTCTTCGAAAATAAAGTCCTGAATAAACAAGTGGGGGATTGTATCGTCCCCGAACTTCGGTCCCAGAAGTGAGTCGTAGACATATGTCTTCGAAAATAAAGTCCTGAATAAAGAGGTGGGGGATTGTATCATCCCCGGACTTCGATCCCAAAAGTGAGCCGTCGACTGGGTATTTGAGAATAAAGTCCTGAATGAATTGGTGGGGGATTGTATTGTCCCCAGACTTCAGTCCCAGAAGTGAGCCATAGACATATGTCTTCGAAAATAAATTCCTGAATGAATAGGTGGGGGATTGTATCGTCCCCGAAATCTCGGTCCCAGAAGTGAGCCGTAGACTGGGTCTTCGAGAATAAAGTCCTGAATGAATAGGTGGGGGATTGTATCGTCCACGGACTTTGGTCCCAGAAGTGAGCCGTAGACTAGGTCTTTGAGAATAAAGTCCTGAATGAATAGGTGGGGGATTGTATCATCCCCGAACTTCAGTCCCAGAATTGAGCCGTAGACTGGGTCTTCGAGAATGAAGTCTTGAATGAATAGGTGGGGGATTGTATCATCCCTGGACTTCGGTCCCAGAATTGAGACATAGATTGGGTCTCCGAGAATGTAGTCTTGAATGAACAGGTAGGGGATTGTATCTTCCTTGGATTTTGGTCCCATAACTGATCTGTAGACATTTGTCTCCAAGAATTGATGATAGGACTGTATCGTCCCTGGATTCTTGGTTCAAAATGTATGAGATGGGATTGCATCATTCCTAGACATGAGACTTGTCTTAAAGTGATAAGGATTGATCATCCTGGAACTTGATCTGGATTGTATCATCCATGGACCTATGTCCTAAAGAGAGCGGGATTGATCATCCTGTAATATGATCATGTCTGTTGTAGGGTATGTTGGTATGTATTGATACTTGTATTGATGATATAAATTGATGAGGATACTTGTATGTATACTTGTATTGATGAGGATACTTGTATTGATGTTGTGTATACTTGTATTGGTGTCGATACTAATGCTGATGATCTAGATGACGATTCTGTTGATCGTGTTGATCTAGATGACGATGCTACTGATCGTGTTGATATAGATGACGATGTTGCTGATCATGTAGATTCAGATGATGATCCAGATGTTGTAGACTGAGATGATCTAGATGTTGTGGATCAAGATGATGTGACGACGATGCTGATGATCGTATGACGATGATGCTGATGATCGTGTGATGATGATGCTGATGATCATGTGATGATGATGCTGATGATCGTCTGATGATGATGCGGATGATCGTGTGAAGATGATGATGATGATCGTGTAATGACGACACTGATGATCGTGTCATGACGATACTGATGATCGTGAAGATTCAGATGTTGATGTTGCTCTAGTTGTTTGAGTGTTGCAGAAGATAAAGACTCAGTACTGAATATGTTGATGTTCCAGTATTGAAGATGTTCCGGTAACAGGTTGAGTTACTGATGATGTTGAGAAAGCTTCCAATGATTTATAGATGTATCATGTTGATGACTCCTTGCTCCTGCAGCTGTTGTTATAATATCCTTCTCATTAAGAGGGAGTGTTGAGATATTGTAACTTCTAAGAATATTATATTTGTACTTTATTATTTCGGAGATGTTTCATTCCTCCGTGAAGATATTATTGTATATCCGGAGATGTTTATTCCTCCGTCGAAATGTCGTAACTTTGGTTATTAGACTTCCCTAGTGGGGGTCGGCCCTGTATGTGTTATGTGGGTCAAAGAGTTGTTAGACCACCCTAGTGGGGTCGGCCCAATCAGTTGTAGTGGGGTGTTTAACCCAGTGGTAAAGTTAGGGCCGACCTAGTTAATATAAAGTACAAGTCGGAGATGTGTATATATAGAGGAGGTGTGTTCCTCATTTGACACACTTCCCTCACTCAGAATGTAGTGCACTTGTGGAGGAGAGGTCTGCTATAGTGGAGGAGGAGATCATGTCTTTGGTTTGCATCTTTGTATTGCTGGTCATCTATATTGAGGAAGCTTTGCTGGGTTTTCTACCCCATGAGGGTTTCCCAAGATAAATCTGTGTCTCTTGTGTTTATGCTGTGCTTGTTGTTTCTTCAGTGATCATGTATATGCTATTATTGTGAAATGGAATGTAATGCTGTTATTTTTTGTCTTAGCATATTGAATCTTCACACCAGGGCGTTATTATATGCTTATTGCAGAACATGTCCATGGCCACGGGGTATCATCCTAATACTCATCATACATCATCCTGATGTACATTATCACATGATCAACCTGATCATCGTCATGGCATCATCCTAATTCATATCATCATCGCATGATCATCCAGATCATCGTTACAACATCATCATGATGCATATCATCTAGAGCATCGTCCTCATACTCATCATCAACATATAATCAAACTGATCATACAAAGCATCCACCTGATGCATATCATCACACATGATCATCCTTATCATCATACATAGCAGTAACTGGAGAATCGTCCTAATGCTCATCACACAGTGCTTACATCCACAACCATGGGAAGGATCCTCCTATCACCATGCTTGGAATGGCTCCTGTAAATGAGTCCCATCACTTCTTCCTCGAAGTATCTTCAATATGAAGAACACCAAGCCTCTCTCTAAAGTACTCAAACTTCACTCTGGCTAGTGATTTCATCAACACATCTGCAACCTACTCATCCGTCGCAACATACAGGAGCTTCACTGCTCCTCTCTACACCATATCCCTAATATAGTGATATCTGATCTCGATGTGCTTCGACCTGTCATGGAACACCGGGTTCTATGTCAATTTCACACAACTTTGGTTGTCACAATAAATATAGGTAGCATCCAACAGAAGATCAAATATCTCAGACAATAGCTTCCTAAGCCATACTGCCTCACAACTAGCTGAACAAGGTGCAACATACTCTACTTCGGTTGTACTCAGTGCTCCACGGGATTGCTTCCTGCTAAACCAAGAAATCACACTTGATCCCATACTTAAGAAACACCTCGAAGTGCTCTTCTTATCTGCAGCACTGCCTGCCCAATATGAATCAACATAACCTTCCAGGTTAAACTTTTGATTTGCATCATACTTGAGCCCATAATCAACTGTACCCTTCAGGGCTCTCAGAATATGCTTCACAACAATCAGGTGAACATGTCTAGGATCTGTCAGAAACTGGCTCAAAGTGTTCACCACAAAGAAAATATTTGGTCTCATGTTCATCAGGTACATCAAGGACCCAATCATCTGACGATACATCATGGCATCAACCGACCTTGATGAAGCATCAAACAATAGCTTCAGGTTCGATGCCATAGGTGTGACCATGGCCTTGTAGTCCATCATCTTGAACCGCTTCAGGATCTCTACTGCATACTTCCTTTGTCCAAGGAAGATTCCATCTGCACTCTGCCACACCTCCAAACCTAGAAAGTAATGCATCATACTCGGGTCCTTGTTGGTCATAGCACTGTTCTAGAGGTTTTCCAATGTAGACCCAGGTTCTTCGCGGTAGCAGATACCAACAAAACTCCTATTCACCTGCCCTTTCGGTAACAGACTGCAAGTAGCCTGAGGTCTCACCCGAGGCAAAGTTGAGGGGGTGGTTGCAGAAGTAGGTTTCCACAACCTTGTGATGCGAGTGTTTCAACTAGCTTATGTACATCACGGTACGAGTTGCGCGCTGTGGTCAATGACTGCACGAAGTCTTCTACTCTACGTCGAGTATTTTCAGGAACAAAGATATTTGTACCCTCAGCATGTCCCCAAGCCGCGCAGTGGTTTTATGAGATCTGATCACTTCTATTCAACTTTATTCAATAATCCTTAATCATCCATCATTACTTAGCTTGATAGACATCATAACTTATGCAAATATGTGAGATGCGTAGTGCTGTGTGCTTGATGTCGCGATTCAACTCTAACCAATTGTTGTTTGTTTATCTCATAGATCCATTCATTTGAGAATTTATAGGTGCTTTACTGTTAATATTCCCTCATACATGAACTACTTAGCATCTTATTCCATCATTTCCAGGTGAATATAGATAACAGTAAACATATAACCGACAATAGTAACTTCATGCATGCACTGAAGGTAAATTAGATCACAAATTAATGACAATCATACACAGCAATTACATAACACAATGGTTTAACGTGGTTCACCCCCCCGGATGGGAAGCTACGTCCACAAGAACTATTGCTTATTTATCTTGGAAAGGGTACAACAGTTCTTCGCCTGCGCACTTAGCTGCAGACGCTCTTCTTTCTCTCTCTCTCTCTAAATTAGGTCTCTGCGCACTCAGCTGTAGAGCCTTTACAATGCTCTAATCTAACAGATCTCACAATATTCAATAATATCAACAAAATTGAGAGTTAACCCTTTTCCTTTACAAAATTTCCTTATTTATAGATCAAGACTCGTTAGTCATGTCTTTTGCATCTTGAAGGCAGAACCCTTAGGTTTACAAAAATGTCGCGGTTTTCCCAAAACTGGACTATTGATATCTGGCAACAGATCTTCTATTATATGCGTGCCAACAGGTTGTCTCGACCGATCTTTTCTTTCTCATCTTTAGATGACTGGCTCCAGTAGTCGTAGTCTTCTGTCTGTTGTGATCAGTCACCTACCTCCGATCTGCACCTACCCACTACTTGGAAGTTATCAATGATCTTTGCCAAAAATAGGTCTTCTGTGACCTAACCAAAATAACTGTCTTCATCCATGCATGCTCTGCTTAGATGGATCTCCGTTGACGTGGCACATCGCGACGCTGTATTCCTCGCAGCTCCTTTGTCACTATGTTGCGCACAACTTTACAGCATACCAGAACTTATCCCAAAATTGTTCAAACTTAACTATGCTTAGCTCCGCAATTCTCAAAATTCTTCCTGTTCAAAAATGCCCCATCTGGGACAGGCCCAACAGGCCCCTAACACTTACATGTGGCTCACCCCCGAGCCACCTGGAACTCCTTGAAGGTGTTCTGCTGATTGTGGGCGGATCTTCGCAGCGAACTCCTTGAAGGTGTGAGTTAGATTTTCTACCATGGCTTTCGTATCTTGTTCAACTTGCGCAACTGTTTCCACCATATCAAGTGTTATCTCATGGCCGATCTGGCCTTCCACTTGCTCTTGATTCTGGTTCAGCTCCTTTAACTTTTCTTCGATCTCCTGTGAGATCGTGACAGCGTCCTCTAATAATGGCTGTGACTTATTGCCCATTTCTGTCTCCTTCTCTTGCAAAGCTTTAACTTCCTTCTTTAGTGTGTTGATTTCTCTGTATTTTTGGAGTTTCTTGTTAGGATATTCCTATACTCCATCCTAGTCCTAGCAACATTTCCATTGTTTTCATTTTCAGTCATGCATGCAAATATTAGGGTTTGCATGCATTTTGCATGCATTCCATTCATCAGCACCAGCACCTAGCCCTCAGTAAGCTAGCCCCGAGAGCTTCATTCCTTGCAGTTTCAACCCTCCTAGTGACTAATGCGCCCTCCTTTGCTCCACTGCATGACAAACGAACCTTCTTCACCTACCAGTCCAGTTATATTCAGTTATCTTCAGTTACTTCCTTGATTTAAGGATTAACTGACTCTTTACTGACCTTATCACTATGATGGACCTCCGGTGAGACTAAACTGCATGTTCTGACTCTACTAAGCTCCTACCACATCCTCCACTGAGCCTCCTTCATCTAGTTAGTGTCTCCATGTGCTAGTTACATTTAGTTACACCTACTACACTCAGTTAGACTCAGTTTGACTGACAGTTGACAGTTACTTGTGCATTGATGACTCCACTGATGATCATGAGGACACCTAGTTGTGCTCCGATGACACTCCAGTGATCCTTTTATCACTCCATTAAGGCTAATTCAAATTGCCACCTTAGGCATTCAAATCCTCATGCTTGTACTACTTATTTGTCCATATTGTGATTAATTAGTTAGTGTGTGTGAAGTATTATTGCTTCTATCTGAGTTCTACTGTACCATATTATTCTATTGCTCATTATACTGCATTGTTTACTCTTCTTCTATTTTCCCGCTTAATCATAATTACTCTTGTGAGGTATACATCATCTCTTAGATATGCTGTGAGGATTTTCACATGGTATCAGAGCATGTTGAGAGTATTGTTTGTCTCCATTCTTGAGAGTTTTTTGTAGGTTATTACCAAGATTTCGAGTGCAACAGTTTCTGCATTTTTGCAGCAGTAGCAGTTGCAGTTATTCTATATTGTTTTTGTAGGTCTTCTACAGCTTCAATGTATGATTAAGAAGGAATCCCTTTTCTTTCTCCATTCAACTATTATGAATGGAAACCAAGAATGATAGCACACTTGAAGATCCATGATCTTTTTGATTGTCATTTTGAAAGAGAGTTCGAATCCCCTAAAGAAAAGATTGATTGGTTAAATAAAGGTGATGATGCCTTTGGAGCAATGATGCTTTCTTTGTGTGCATACCAGAGATTCCAATTCAAATACCGTGATGGTGTTGAAACTCCAAAGGATTTATGGACTCCAAACGAGTTATGGGCTCACCTGGATGAAAAATTTGGAAGAAAGAATGAAGGACTTGGTCCTAACCCATTCGAAAGCAAGCAAAGTGATGCATTCACTCCTCTTGATGGTCTCTCAGATCATGAACCAGTATCATCCCATATTGAAGTTGTTGACAAAGAACTTGCAGATTCTCCACTCATGCTCAAACTTTCTTCTCTTTCTATGCTAGCTCACACTCTAGATATTGCAGAAGGTCCTAAATCCTCTCTCACACCAGAGTCTGTTGGTTTGCATCATGATCACATGATTATTTCGGAGGTAAAAACAGCTATTGGAGGTAATGCATTCGATCCTCTCAAGCAATCATCTCTTTTATACTACTATATGATCATTAATTCACGCTTTCAGAAGGTCATTGAAGAACATGGCCATTGCCATTCGCTTGGGATAATTTCTCATGCATCTACTGGTTTTGATCTCACCTCTCATGGTTCAAAGGAGATCTCAAGAAACCATGATTCAAGTCTTGTATCTAAATTGGGTTCTAAGCAATTACTGCTTGGGATAATTTCTCATGCATATGATAGTTTTGATCTCACCCCTGCTGGTTCAAAGGAGATCTCAAGAAACTGTTTTTTAAGTCTTAAATCTGATTTTGATTTCTGTTGCTTGGTTTTGCAACCAAGCTTGTGCAATGGGGACCTATCAACAATGTGGTAGCAGTTTCAATATAGAAAGCAAAAACGATTATGAATTCAATCTAAATCTAAACTAACATTGTGCATATAACAAATAAATATAAAAATGATTCATAGAAAGAACAAAAAATAAAAGAATGTTTTGTATTATCATACCTGAAATGGTGAGGATTTGTGCTGTTGAGCAGCTCCAAGGGTGAGATGATCTAGGCTCCAATGGTCTCTTCTCCAAGATTGCTACAGTGGTCAAGCACATGAGAGATTTTGACAGCATGAGGATAGGATGATGGATGGATGGAAAGTGAGGATCCCCTACCACCTTTTTATAGTTTTTGGTGGTGGGGAATACCATTATGGTTTTGAGGAAACCAATGGTATTGACCAACATGGTTTAGGTACCTTTTTCCCTATTTTTTCCTTTTCTGAATATTTTGAATATTTTTATTCCCTTTTAATATTTTTGGGAATTTTGGACCCTTTTTTAGGGTTTTTGTGTTTTTTGAGGGAAAATATACATTTTGAGGGGAAAAAGGGGTGTATTATGGTCTTTTTGTGACCTTTTGATGGCTTTAGAGGCTCAAATGGTGGAAAAGTGGACAAGTGGGTCATGTGAATAAGGAAATGAGCTAGTGAGCACTTTTTGGGTGTTAACAGATTGCCCCCTGATGTTTGAGGGCAGGAGCTCATCATATGGCCGATAGACATCATAGTTCTTTTTTATTTTCCCAGGGGTTTGGGGAAGAGAAGAGACCGGTTGGAGACTGGATCAACGGCCCTTGGAAGCTGCAAAAACAAAAAATATTACATGGCCTCAATATGAATGAGGAATAATCTTTCATAATGGATGAGGTGGGCATACCCATGCTCATATCAAGACATATACATAACAATTAGTCCTAAGAAGGGGGACATAAAAAATATGCTGGTACATCATAATAGTCCAAAGGGGACACTATTTTAGGATGTACTCATGATCATAACATGACTGATCTCAATAACTGATACACTGGAATAAAGCGACAACCGTTTTGAACAAGGTCTCAGAAAGGTTGATGAACTGTTGAAACTGAAAGTGTCCAACATCTGTAGGGACTCAATAATTATGAGTCATCTCTAAGAAGTAAATGTAACTGTATACTCGAGGGATTATATAAAACTGGGGTACATCTGAATACTGTCGCCATGTGTAACCCGGATATCTAGAGGAAAATGTAACTGGTTGTGTCCATAAGTAGACTCTCAAATGTGGAAGAGTCAAGCAGTATCCGGGGTCTTCAACAAAAAACTGAGAGGACCAATACCCTGTGCGAGTATCAACGATGTGATCAAGGTGTTGAAGTCGAGCATGTAAGAAACAACCATTTGGAGAGGCACCGAGGACTCTTCTTGAAATGATTCGTAGGCACTCATCATAAATGGTGATGAATCCAAGACACAGGGACCTCTAAGTCTATCCTCTGGAATAAATTTGGTTGGCATCGATAGAGGGAGACCAGCAACTAACAAGGCAATGATGTTTCCTTGATAGGAGCACGAGGTGTAGAACTGAAGTGTGGTAGTACTGATGGTAGGACTAACATACTGCGAGGATGGGAAATAACTGGGGTCGTAGAGTGGGTGGACTCAAAATTCCTTTGTTCAGAGCATGATGACATGGTTGACCTAGCAGCATAGGAAACTGACTTGTAGGTGCGGGGATCATAGCTTTAAGGACTAAAGGGTATGTATTGTAGACTAGAGTGACTCTGGGGGGGACAAGCCAACAGATGCTGTAGAGGGCCTCTCAGGGTGACATACTGCAGAATACTCTGAACAAAGGAAACCAAAATGGGGAAGCTACCATATGAGTAGAAATGATCTGTTGTGACGCTGAGAAGCACCATTGGGTCCTTCTTCGTAGTTTTAATGAGCTCCAAGAAGGATAAAAGTGTGCTCTGAAATGGTACTGTCCTGTGTATTTTCTGAGCCCAGGACTGTTCGTGCTCATGGGTGCTTTCATTTTTAAGGAGTTTGAAAACGATAAGAAGACTCTGTAGTGGTGGTGGAGTACTGTCCTGTGGATTTATACGAGCCCAGGATGGTGTTTGCTCATGGTCGCTTTCATGTTTAGAGACTCTGAAAGCAGTAAGTGGACTCCATTGGTTGTCTTTTTCGTAAGTTAGTCTCCAAGGCCAGAAAAAACATAAAATAATGCAAATGGAGAACTCTTCTAGCCGATGCGACTAGAGTATTCATTTTCTGTAATTAGTCTACAAGGTCCGGAAAATGGTAAACTTATACCAGGTAGACAGCCCTTTCAGATACTTTTAGTGATAAAAAGGAAGCAAGGTTGCTCAGCGATCTTTCCATTGTTTTAGGAGTCAGAAAAGAGCCTAACAGAACCTCCCTAAGTGCCTTTTTCGTAAAAGGAATTGCTCAGCCCGAAAAAGGGGTAAAACTATACCGAAAAAAAAGGTATTGATGAGAGCAAGAAATGGTCTTAAGCATCATCATGGGTGCGGAAAACTGAGTATGGTGACATAAATATTCTCAAAAACAAGCAACGACCAATGTGGCATGCAAACCGAGGTGATGAGTGGCATTTTTAAAAAAAAAAACCCAAAAATTATGGGGGTGAGAGCGAGAAATGATCTCAATCATCATCACGAGCACGGAAAACTAAATCCGGCGGTATAAGATTCGTCAAAAACGGACAACGGCCGATGTGGCATGCAAACCGAGGCAACGAGGGGGCATGGGAAAAATGCTCAAAAAATCTTGAGGTGAGAGCAAGAAATGATCTCAAGCATCATCACGAGCGCGAAAAACTGAATCCGGTGGTATAAGATTCGTCAGAAACAAACGATGGCCGATGTGGCACGCAAACCAAGGCAACGAAGGGGCATGTGAAAGATGCCCGAAAAATATGGCCGTGAGAGCGAGAAATGATCTCAAGCGTCATCAGGAGCGCGGAAGTATGAATCTGGGGTGCAAATGGTGCGAAAAACGGAGTTCATAAGGACTCCAGAATGGTCAAAGGAAATTACTAGGTTAAAAAATGGCTACAAATAAAGGTGAGCCCACCAAGCCAAGGATGCAGTGGTGGGAAGAAATGATGACCTACGGGGGAAGAATACTAGGTGTACCAAATCTAATCAAATATACAAGTGATATGTGACCTCAAAAATGGTTGAGATCATGCATGTGAAAAAGTGAGCAGGGTTAATGACCTGCCCCTATGCTATGTGCATGGGGTTTATGATCGTGGATCACATATGTGTTGGTTTGAACAATGGGGTCATTGAAATAATGAGATAGATGTGATGGGGAAGGTTCAAAATGATTGATCATGCCCCCTATCCCAAGGTCGAGGTAATCTATTATGCCCCCTAATGCAGAGGTGTCAATGTGGTGCAGATGTTGTCTTAGAGAGGGATCAATAGGGCATTGAGAAACTGTTGGCGGGGGGGTATACCATGAGGCTGTGGGCCGTGGTGGCATATTGAAGTGATGATATGATGACCCCTTGTGGGGTGGATTCCCCCAGTATCTCCAACGAGAATCACGATGATGATGAGTAGGCAAGGTTTTGGGCCTGCCCCCATGCTGTGGACATGTGGTTTCATCTTTGATTTGAAAAGGTTGAATATGTGGTTCGGAAGGATCAATGGAAGGGGTCGACCAGACAAAGGGGTCTCCATTGGAAAACATGTAAATTGTGTTAATATATTATGAGGAGGAAGACGGTGGGGGATGAATTTCCTCAATGAGAGGAGGGGATATCTCTAGGTCGGCATTATTCAGTTCGTATAGTGTTGCTCTATAATCTGGGAGATCAGGGTAGTGACGTGAATAATGGCCATAGATGCCGCATATCGCACAACGGTGGTTGGTACATAAATATTTATCACGAGGCTGAGAGGGCAGCTCGAGTTTGACAACTGGAATGTTAGTGTCATCATCCAACATATTCATGTGTTCTTGAAGTGCTGGTAGTTGTGGACATAGATGGGTAGCGTGGCCAATATTGTCACACAAGGAGCACTTAGGGAGCACACGGGTTGGGGGATTCTTAGCTAATTTGGGAGTCACTGGGGGGTGCGAGTTGTGCGTGCAGTGTTGTAGGTTGGTTGACCTCTACCCCTAGTGTTGCAGGATTGGGGGGGGACATAAGTAGATGTCGATGTAGTGCCCCCTATTGGAGTTGATTGGTTTTGTTGTATCAAAACAAGAGGTGGGGGGAGGTTTCGGTGGTTTGGTATGCCATATGGTGGATGGTTTGACATATTCATAGGTTGTACTAGTTGTAAAATGACGTTCGGTGTCAGGGGAGGGGTTGGGGTAGGTAGGTACCACACAGGTAGTCCTAATGTTAATCCTGGGAGATTAAGTGTAGCCATGACTGGTGTGCTGATGGCGCCTGAAGGGGGAAATAAAAATGGGATAGTATGAATTGGTGTGGCTCCTACGTGAGTTGGCACTGAGGGTGGTTGCGGGAGTAAAGGGGGTTGTTGGTTTGGTACCTGTGTGTTATGCGAGAGGGTACACAAATCAAATATATCAGTTATCTTCAAAGGGGGTTGGATGGATTGGAATGTGGAAGTCATAGGTGATTCCGAGTATAATTCAGGTCTGACTGTGGAGACGAACGATGTAGGTGCATTCTGAACTGGTTGTTCAATCATAGGGAGAACATTTTTAGGTGCAATGGGAGCGTATGGGTTTTGACATGTTTGGAGATTCATGTCGGATGATGACATCATAAGGAGATGAGGAGTATTTGAGTCCATCGATTGGTTTGTGTGTGCAGCATATGTGATTTGCTGTTGTGGTGTTTTGGTTCCTTGAGGAGGATCCAACGGACGAGTGTTCACCACTCCTTGTGTGGGCAAAGGATTCTGCAGCACCATGGGTTGTGGTTGAGTAGGCGGCGTTGGTTGTGCCACGTGCCCTTGGTGTTGGGCGTCATCATTCCACAGTTGACGCGCTCGCTCCAAATGGGGGCAAGTGTGTGTGTAATGGCCATATACTCCGCATATGGAACACGGGTGGTTTGTTTGTAAATTGAGGTTCTTACCCTGTTTCGGTGGTTGATCAGGGTTTTGGTTGGCGGGGGGTAGCGTTGTTGTTGTTTGGAGGATAAGTCTGAGCGACTGGAGGTTGTGGTACAGCAAGCGCTGCCTGTGGTGGGTAATAAGCCACTGGGGCTTGTGGCTGAACCGGAGTCTGGTGGGCCTGCTAGTTATAGTATGAAGGTGGTGCATAAGCTGATGGTGCTTTCCCATAACACTGTGGTAGACATAAGGGTCCATGAGTGTGGTGGGTGTGTACTATTGGAGCGTATGAAGTTGTAGCTCCAGAATGAGAAGTAGCCCTAGAAAGGTCTGGAGCATTATTTGTACTCATCATGGTAAAAGGTTTGTTTTGCACCATAAATTGGCCAATAATATCGTTGGCGGCATGGGATGCCCCTGGCGCGTCATGGCGGGATGGATCGCCGCGTGCGGCATCAGGTAAAATAGTGTATAGATATCCTGACTGGGCATATATGAGGTTGAACACCTGGGGTCGTTCGGAAGCTACATCTTTGGTTATGAGGGGTAGGAGTGATTTGAGAAACCAATCCAAAAATATACGGTCGTCTAGTTTTATCTTGCAGAGGCTACGGCGCTTGCGCCACTCATGGTTATGGTCGGTGATGTGGGTAGTCGTGTTTTGTCTACAAGACAACAGTATTTCAACTCTTGCATCATAGCGTAGAGGTAGCTGAAAAAACTAAAGGAAATTGGAGGCGAGGGACGTAAATGTATGGTGGGTCCCATGTGGTTGTTCAATGTACCACTTGGCTGCAGAGCCAGTGAACGTTCGTTGCAATAGTCTTAGTCTAATGGAGTCATCCACTATGGAGTTAGATGAACACCATAGGTGAAATGACATTATGTGGTTTTCGCGATCTTCCCCAGGTTTTCCTTCAAACTTGGGGATGTCCGAGGGGAGCTTTGTAGGCATGGGTGGCCATGTAGGGTTGTGCGTGATAGGATCGTTGGTTAACTTGGCTAGGTTTGGTAATTTCAGACTAGCCATGTATGGTAAACTAGCAGATGGGTGTGGCGTAGTGACTGGGACATAACTGTTAATGGTGGCATTATGTAGTGGTCCAGTGGCCCCTAAGGGTATGCTAGGTATTGAAGGTATCTGTCCTCCAACCATTGTGGTGTGGGATGGGCCAACACTCCCAAGTGCAACATGGGTTGCAGAGTGGTTAAGAATAGTGCCAGGAATTCCTGGGATCTGGGTTGTGGTAATGAGAGGGGGTGTGATTCCTATGTTGGGCATACCCATAATAGGTGGTGATCCTGTGTTGGGAATACCTAAAGGTGGAGTGGCCCCTATATTAGGCATGCCTAAAGGGGTTGTTGTTACCATGGGTGGCACAATAGTGGTAGGTTTTGTCGATGTATCTCCAATAGCACTGGTGAAAAGGGGGTCGTATTGTGATCTAGCCATGGGGTTGGTTGGTGATATTTCAGTAGGGTGTTCGGATTCAGCCTCGAAATCAGATGTGAAGTGAGGCACGTCAGAATCGGATGACTATGTTCTATGCCAATGACGTGTCGAGTCAAGGGATAAAGCTCTATGTCTATGACGTGTAGAGTCAAGTGTACCGAACTGAGGGGATTCACCCTGAAGATGGCGGGATCATCTTAAATTCTCAATGGTGAGAAATATATAAAAAATTTAGTGGAAGGTGGTGATGTAAAAAACTCGAAACCCTAGTGCAACAATGAGTGCAAGAGGGGAGTGAAAAAATAATGGTTCTCAGGCCAACAACCAACCTCAAAAGCACTTATTATAACATTTGTGCTATAATAAGTGGAGGGATCCAACAAAGTGGTCAGAATACCAAAAGTCAAACAGTTCCTAGAAAAAAGTGGTGCTCACTAGACCAAAGGTGGGTATTGTATCATGCAAACACCTAACTAGAAGTATTGTGAGTCAACAAACGATATCCTCTGTAAGGTGATGAAATCCAAGTCAAACAATATAGAGTGTTGAATCAATGGCTGTATATCCCCCTACCGGGAGGGACACCAGGTAGACAATCCTAAAGAGTGGCAACTAGGATACCCCATTCATGACACGTTCGGTTGGTTGAATCTGCAGTTTGGTTCTATCGCCACTGTACCCCCGTACGGGTGTACACCAAGAACTTTGAAAGGTATCCTTCAGTTACTGAATGGATTGCGGTATTCCACTCAGGCTTCCGGAACCAGTCTGGCTACTTCAACCCTGCTAAGGGAGAGGCCTTCCCAATAAATTGGTTGATAACCATGTCAAAATTAAAAGGGATTTTTGGGACCCTAAAGACAACCACTATGTATCAGATGTAAAAAATTGACGGGTGTTATTGGCACACATATCCCCTCAATTCTACCTAACTACAAGATTCTTTTAAGTGCTCCCTAAGTGGGGTTAAAATGTTGGTTGAGTTTAAGGTAGATTTTAAGGCTCAGTTTAAATAATGTGGCAGAGTGGGTGCAAGTGTGGTTATTAAACTGAAATTGATTTTCCTCGCTTGGGCGATTGATTACAAATGAAAGAAAAGATGCTTCCTGTTTGCAAAAAATAAAGGTGCTTTCGAAATGTAAATGCTTGAAAAAACTATTCAAAAATAATTGATCTTTGAAATAATTTAAAGGGAAGCAAATACCATAAATATTTCAACAAATAAATGGATCTCTTAAAAAATTGCTTGGGCAAACTGTTGAGCAAATAAACAGTAAAACCTATGATCTAAATAGAATGCAGAAAATCTTTCTTTCAATTACTGAAAATTTTTAAAAAGACTTTTTAATGGAGCATATATAAATAGAAAAAGATTTAGTATGGCTATAAAAATGCAGAAAAAATAATGCTGTAAAATAGGCTAAATGGGCAAAAAATACAGCAAATTTTTTTCTAAAAAATTGGCCGAATTGAAAATAACAGCATTGCGGGTTTTGGGGCAAAAGCCATGATGTGCAGCGCGGGTTTCGGTCGCGCAGTCACGATGTGTAGCGTGGCAAATGGCTGCGAAGCAGCGATGTGTAGCACGGGTTTCAGTCGCGCAGTCACGATGTGCAATGCGGAAAATGGCCGCGAAGCCGCGATGTGCAGCACGTAAAATGGCCGCAAATCTGTGGCATGCTACGCGGAAAAAGGCCGCGAGGTCGCAATGAGCCGCGCGACTGTCGGGCGAAAGGCCGCGAGGCGAAAGCCAAAAAATGGATGCCGAAAAATGAACCCGAAAATGGAAATTTCAGGTTGTTAATGGCAACAGAAAGGGCCAAGATCTAGAACAGCAATGGATCTGCTGTCTAGGATGGCAGATCTGTGAATTAAAATGATTAAAACTAACAAAAACTAAGATCTAAAGAAAAAAACCAAAATCTAAGAATTCGAAGCCAGCGGAGTTGCCAAAAACTGTTGCTTGGTTTTGCAACCAAGCTTGTACAATGGGCACCTATCAACAATGTGATAGCAATTTCAATATAGAAAGCAAAAACGATTATGAATTAAATCTAAATCTAAACTAACATGTGCATATAACAAATAAATCTAAAAACGATTCATAGAAAGAACAAGAAATAAAAGAATGTTTTGTATTATCATGCCTCAACTAGTGAGGATTTGTGGTGTTGAGCAGCTCCAAGGGTGAGATGCTCCAGGCTCCGATGGTCTCTTCTCCAAGATTGCTACAATGGTCAAGAACTCATGAGAGATTTTGACAGCATGAGGATAGGATGATGGATAGATGGAAAGTGAGGAGCCCCTACCACCTTCTTATAGTTTTGGGTGGTGGGGAATACCATTATGGTTTTGAGGAAACCAATGGTATTGACTAACATGGTTTAGGTACCTTTTTCCCTCTTTTTTCCTTTTTTGAATATTTTGAATATTTGTATTCCCTTTTAATATTTTTGGGAATTCTGGACCCTTTTTGAGGGTTTTTTGTGTCTTTTGAGGAAAATTATACATTTTGAGGGGAAAAAGGGGTGTATTATGGTCTTTTGGTGACCTTTTGATGGCTTTAGAGTCTCAAATGGTGGAAAAGTGGACAAATGGGTCATGTGAATAAGGAAATGAGCTAGTGAGCACTTTTTGGGTGTTAACAATTTCAAAAAAACATGTAATAGTTATTTTTGGCATAATCTCACTCATGGTGGTTCGAAGGAGAAGACAAAATACTATATGCACTTTCACAGATTTGATCCTACCTCAGCTGATTCGAATCACGAGTTCAAGGATCATTCTCATACTGTTGAATTTGTTCTCATCACATTCGATCTGAAGAGCAAGTACAAGTACATGCTTTTTGAGCATGATCCACTTCTTCCCAAGAAGAAGATACCTCTAGACATATGACCAAGCATCACACCTGCTTGAGTTTGGAGCATTTAATTTTTTGAGGAGGGGGTATGTTTCCCATGAATTTTTCCCACTTCCTTGGTTTGTTGACTGTTATTATTCATTGTATTGGGTGACCTTTGGTCTTAGTTACCAGGGCCCAGGATGGATTAAGGGGGGGTGTTAGGATATTCCTATACTCCATCCTAGTCCTAGCAACATTTCCATCGTTTTCATTTTCAGTCATGCATGCAAATATTAGGGTTTGCATGCATTTTGCATGCATTCCATTCATCAGCACCAGCACCTAGCCCTCAGTGAGCTAGCCCCGAGAGCTTCTTTCCTTGCAGTTTCATCCCTCCCAGTGACTAATGCACCCTCATTTGCTCCACTGCATGACAAAGGCGCCTTCTTCACCTACCAGTCCAGTTATATTCAGTTATATTCAATTATCTTCAGTTACCTCCTTGATTTAAGGATTAACTGACTCTTTACTAACCTTATCACTCTGATGGACCTCCAGTGAGACTAAACTGCCTGTTCTGACTCTAGTAAGCTCCTACTACATTCTCCACTGAGCCTCCTTCATCTAGTTAGTGTCTCCATGTGATAGTTACATTCAGTTACACCTACTACACTCAGTTTGACTGATAGTTGACAGTTATTTGTGCATTGATGACTCCACTGATGATCATGAGGACACCTAGTTGTGCTCCGATGACACTCCAGTGATCCTTTTATCACTCCATAAAGGCTAATTCGAATTGACACCTTAGGCATTCGAATCCTCATGCTTATACTACTTATTTGTCCATATTGTGATTAATTATTTAGTGTGTGTGAAGTATTATTGCTTCTATCTGAGTTCTACTGTACCATATTATTCTGTTGCTCATTATACTGTATTGTTTACTCTTCTTCTATTTTCCTGCTTAATCATAATTACTCTTGTGAGGTATACATCATCTCTTAGATCTATTGTGAGGATTTTCACATTTCTCCCTTGTTGGTAATGCCTTAACCTCCTCACTCATCTTTTCTAGTGCTTCTTGTTTTTTTTTCACTTTCTTCTTTACTTCGAGCAATTGTTGGTCTTCTTCAAGGGCATTAAATGCCTTCAATGTTGCTTCCAATAGAATTTGGCACTTAGTAACTTCAATAGCAATATTCTGTGTTGCGGTCTTCACTACTCCTTGTCTTAACTATTCTTCATCTACTGGAGTCTGTGGATTGATCTGTTCTTTCAGGGTAGTAATTTCAGACTCATGGATAATCTCCATGTCTTCCTTCTCATTCTTAAGGCTACTAACCAGATCGCCAATCTTTACAATAGTATCTGTTGGTTCTATTTGTATTTCAAATTCATCTATATTATTTGCAACCGTAGTGATCATGGTCTCCAATCTCTGTTGGTGATCTCTTTCATCTTGTAATTGCATAGTATCCCATGAGCTATCTTCCTCGAGTTGCCTTTGCAACTCTGCCTATCCTTTCAGCGCTTCTATGGTTCTGTCATGCATTTCTTCACTGACTTGCGTCTGTAAGTAATGGAGTCCTAGAAATGGTATGCTTGCAAGATCAAGCTCCACGCGCTCTACATTCTTTGTACCTATCATTGCTTGATCTTGTAATGGCAACCTGATAGATAGTGGCTGCAAATGGACAATACAAGACCTCGCGGGAACCATTATTTGTTGTTGCGAAGTCCCTGCGGACCCTTTTTCAGCTACTGACTCATGGTGCAAGGCTAATCTTCTGCTAACTTCATCAAATTTTTGGGATATCCCTTGCAGTGTAGTCAGGTTTTGGTTTAAGCTATCTTGAATTGCCTTTTCCTTCTTCTCTTTGTCTGTTGACAGTTCCTCCATTTGTTCAGTTACCTTCGCGGCAATCATTAAATAATCATTTTCGTGAAGCACTATGTCCAATTGGTCTTTGTTTGCTTTTTGCTTCTTCCTTTTTTCCTTGTGCCCCGAAGGACTTCCAACATCCTTCCTTTTGCTTGACTCTTTATCTTCTACTATGGGACATGGAATAGGGTTATCCTCGCCAGAATCACTTTGGATATCCACGACCTCAACTCAGAATTCAGCTGGCCATTCCTTCATGATATTCTCAATATCTTCCTCATACATATGGTAATTTCCTGGGTACCAATCAACATTCGTTTTCTGCGCTTTGGCTAAAATGGAGATGCATTTCATCGCAGCATAAAAATTTATAATGCGGATATATTTGCTTGTTACTTGCTTTGGTATGCGAGGTGTAAGCATGATGGCCCCGCGCAGTTGGTCGTAATATGTGTAAAAGACCAACACTGTCTCGTGTTGTCTTTCTGGATTAAAGTTCGCCCATAGATTCAGAAATCGAGCACCTCTGCATTCCGAAGTGTTTGTTACCACTCTGACATAGTGCTTCGGTTCCCTCCACCCCAAGAAGCTGATCAATATGATGAGCCAGGTGAAGTGGAATTTCCCACAATTGATTTGCGTATCATTTAATTCTTCAAGGAACTCATTTAATAGATATTGACACCAATTGAATTCTTGTCCTTCGGCAGCTGTAGCACCTAGTAGTATTGCGCCTGCATTTACTTCTAATGGTCTGCACTTTCTTAAGATTTTGCCCGCTAACAGTTGCATGACAAACCTTATTACATCCTCCTTTATGTCATATGTCTGGAAGCCTTGCTTTCCTTTGATCACAGATTGTGTTTGCTTCATCGATGTTGCTACCTCTTTATCCTTTGTCTTTCCCTAGAAGAACTTCCTTGGGTCTTCTCCCCTTTTGCTTAATCCAGTTATCTGGTGGATTAATTCAATTGTCAGGTCGATATTGTGGTCTAGCCATAAATATCCCTGGTGGATGCGATCCATAAGAATTCACACCACCACGTTGAGCTCCGATGATTGTCGAAATGTGGGAGTCTTAGCAGGTTGAGCAGCCCATCTCGGCTACTCCAGACAACCAACTCTCAACGACCAAGGTGAGGTTGCCCTTTGCAATCTTCTTCCAGCACATGTATTTGTCGAGCTGGAATTATGGGAACTTTTGTTTAGTTGGATTCTCCTTCTACATTGCTAGCAGATCATAGTCCTCCCATTTGCATTCTAGAATCTTTCCTAACATATTTTTGTCCACCTCAACATGCTTCGATATTGGTAAGAGTGGTATCTCATACTTTGGACTCTTCAGCAGTCTAATGGTCGGCGCATCCACTGCACACGGCGAGATGTAGTTTGGAGTCATAGTTAAAGGTATTTATTTATCGGTAAGGGGCTTATTTGGCCCTACCGAACTTGTTTGTGGTAGTTTTGATCTCGGCGCTACTGGATTTTTCCCTTTGTCTTGCATTGAGGGGCCGTGTCTTGGTGATCTTATTGGATTTTGTTCTAATTATGTAACGATTTTCTTGTTTGTGATTCTCATTAATTCGTTAATTCCTCCATGTTGGAACAACCTCACAATATCTTCAACCTTGAACTCTTCTTCAAACGAAAATATCTTAGACATGCAAACACTTCCAACGGTTATAGACGGCTTACGAAAACTAGCTCAGACATAAGTATTTGCAGAAAATTCCAAGTGTTTGATATGCCCGCGAGACAATATGAAGTGTTACTTATAGGCACAGCAGACCCTCCCCTGCTCCCTTCAATAGCTAGATATGCATTTAATGGTGGTATCCATTGGCCAAATCCGGTTGCTTCTTATGTCTTGTCTTTCAAGATTGTGCTCAGAATGACTATCTGTGCTTTAAATGCCCGAGCAGTCGGTAGGAAACTACTGTATAATGGCTATATTCCCAATCGACACTATAATAGCTATTTTCTAGAGCCTTGAGTCGAACTACGTGGTAGGCAATCTTTGGTTTTGCACAGTGATTTTGCGGCATATAATTTATTTTCTTTCCAGTTGCTGCTTTTTGAATGTCGCAACAGTGCATTGTTTCTTTTCTTTTTTTTTCAGTGCAGTGCACTATATAGATCTATCTCTATAAGTCTATGTACAGACTTTTCCACAGTTTCGAGTGTCCAATTCCGACTATATTTGGCACCTAGAAAATTTTCCTTCTTTAAGGTCATACCGGATGCTGCGAAGCAGGACTATCACTAAAGCTTTAGTTTGCTTCCATTTATCAAATTGGGTAGTGTATCACCAGATAAAGTAGCTAACTGGACTATGCCACCGTTAGTAAGATCTATTACAGTATATGGTCCAAGCCAATGCATTTTAAATTTTTCAGGAAACTTCATGAATTTACTATCATACAGTAGGAGTAGCTCACCTACCTGAAAAGACTTATTCTTGATGTGGCGATCGTGCCATGATTTTTCTCGTTCTTTTTGCACTTGCTAGTGGAATCTCGCGATGAAGCGCTCTTCTTCCAACCCAACCAAGTGTAACAGCCTTTCTTCAAGTGCTACGCGATCTTCCATCCCTATAAATGCAGCTATTCTCAAGCTAGGTATAATGTATTCCATTGGCATTATTGCTCCTTGTCCGTAAGCCAATCTGAAAGGTGTATGTCTAGTTAATTTCTTGCATGTCATTCTGTACGCCCATAATACAGATGGAATGCGGAGGTCCCAGTCATCGCAGTTTACGTTGCATATCTTGGTTAGCTCATTCTCAAGTACTTTATTAAATGCTTCAACAGTGCGATTCGCCTGTGGGCGATAAGGCGTACTGCGTTGATGATGGATGTAGAACTCTTCAGTCAAATCTTCAATAGTTATGTTTAGAAAATGGGTGCCTTGATCACTCATCAAAATTTTTGGGCATCCAAATCGTGTAAGGATGTTCTCAAAAGTAAATTGCGTGGCTGTAGATGCGCTATAGTATTTGACTGGTTTTGCTTCTGCCCATCTGGTGAGGTAATCAGTTGTTGTAATAATGTACCTCGCACCAATTCTTTTTCCTGGTGGCTTAATAGGTCCCACGAAATCAATAGCCCATTTCTCGAATGCCTGCAAGGTCAGTTGAGGGTTCAATGGAATTTCATCTCTTCTTGACGGTTTCCCTATCCTTTGACAGACATCGCAGTTCTGGCAATGTTCTTTGGATTCCTTATGAATCGTAGGCCACCATAGCCCTACGCGCAATATCCTATGTGCAGTAGCCCTTCCTGCATAATGACCTCCTGCGACTCCTGAATGTGCATCATCTAATATAAATGGCTTCTCATGTTCTAATACACATCTTCGTAGCACTTCATCAGGTCCTAACTTGTAGAGTTGTCCTGCGATAATGGTGAAGTCTGCAGCTCTCATGATCAGTTGCTTCTTTTGCTGCGTAGTGAATTCAGTAGGTGCAAACCCGGTAGTTAGAAGGTAAAAGATATCCTCATAGTAATCATTGGCAACCTATATAGAAAACAATTGGGCATCAGGCAGATTGTCTTCTAGATTCGTTGGTTCTTCTCCTGACTAGATCCTTGATAGATGATCAGGGCCTAAATTTAATCCTGGTTTGACTATTATTTCAAAATCGTACTCTTGGAAGAGTAAAAGCCATCTACAAATTCTCCCCCCTAGCACTGGCTTATTGACTAGGTATTTTAATGCAAAATGGTCGGTAAACATTGAGAAGTGTGCACCAAGCAAATAGTGTCTGAATTTCTATAGCGCTTATACCATTGCAAGTCCTTCCCTTTCAGTAGTGGTATATTTTTTCACAGCAGATGACAGCTTTCTGCTCGAAAATGCAATGGGATGATCAATTCCTCCTTCTCTTGGTTGCCCAAGAACGATACCCAATGCTATACATGAAGCATCAACATGTACGTGAAATGGCTTTTCCCAGTCTTGAAAAACTAGGATCGGCGCAGTGACCATTTTCTCTTTCAATGTGTCAAATCCTTTCTAGAAGTCCTCATTCCAAATGTACGATGCATCCTTTTTTAAAAGCTTCTCCATTACTGCGGTTATCTGTGCATAACCCTTTATGAATTTTCTGTAGTATCTGGTGTGCCCTAGTGTAGTGTGAAATAATTTAACTGAATTTGGTGTAGGCAAGTTTACAATAACTGCTATCTTTGCAGGATCAACCATCAACCCTTGCTTACACACGATATGCCCAGCAGAATCCCATAAGGAACACAGAAAATACATTTCTTTAAATTCAATGAAATATGATACTGTCTACATTTTTCCAGCATCATTCTGAGGTTCACGACATGGTTCTTCAGTAACCCAAAAATGGTCCAATCATCAAAGTACTTCTAAAAACTTGTGGATGAATTCTTTAAATGTTACGATCACCACTCTTGAAAATATGGCTGGTGCATTCTTCAAGACAAAAGACATCACTGTATACTGGAATGACCCCCATTCTGTTGCAAAAGTGGTTTTGTGCCTATTGGCTAGATCAATTTTTATCTGATGGTATCCAGAAAATCCATCAATAAAGAGTATGCCTCATTCCCTCCAACTTTATCAAGTACTTCATCGGTAAAAGGTGTAGGAAATGGATCATGCATAGAGGCATCATTCAACTTTATGAGATCAGCACAGATCCTAATCTCACCTTCTTGTCTTGGATGACCATTGGGCTTATCCATTCAGATTCTTCAACCGGCTCAATAATTCCTGCATCGAGCATCTTATCGAGTTCTACGTTAACTCGTTCTTTGTAGCGTGGATTCAGTCTGTATGGCCTTTGTTTAATAGGTTTAGCTACTGGCTTAAGAGGAATTCTCATCACTCCTAAGTCTCCCAGGATACCTTTCATCTCTATGAACTTCGTTGGGAATACTTCCTGATATTCCTGTAATATAGCTGTGATCTTTGCAACTGTGTCATCATCCCAGTAGTCTCCTATTGCTGCAAACTTCTGCTCTTCAGGGGTGTCGATGTTCACTTTCTTTGTTTTAACTGGTCCACTCATATCTTGAATTTCTAGTGCAAGCCATTCTACCTCGCGTACTCCTTCTGATTCTGGGATTTTTATGTTGCGTGGGTCCTCCGCGTCACTATCTTAAACTTCTTTAGCTATGTTGCAGTAGTATAAAGCTTGCTCTATCTCTTCTAACCAATATAGTTGTAGACTCGCAAGTACATTGTCACGTCTCCTTCCATCAATCCGGTGCAAGGGAGGGAAACATGACTGACATACCGGGCTTATTTGACAATCTCAGCCTCATACATTACTCATAAATCCATAACAATTAAAATCTTCTGTGTGCAGACTCATACTCAATATAAACACAACAGAAATAAACATATTTGCAAACACACAAACAATAATGCATCATCATATCTAACACAGGCATATGATGGTTCATTATGCAGAGAATTCAATCTTGTACTCATGTTATGCATAGACTTCATGTCGATTTCATTAAGACAATCATTTCGTTTCATTAACATGGGAAATTAACATTTTAATTAACACACTGCAAACACATAATGCATATAATGTAAATCACAGAGAACACTTATCTGGAAGATGAAGCTGTCCAACAACTAGCTACGTGAGAGAAACGTTCCACCCAACCATAGATTTTTGTCCAGCTTGTATTCTTTCAGCTGAGAGATCACCACCTAGCTGGGTTGTGTATCCACTAAGGAGGAACTAAACAGGCTCACTCACAGCCATGGTTTCACTGAATAGCTATGCTAATACAACTCACAATTGGCTTTATCAAGCATACAACAGACAAAGGAGGGTAATGCTAAGCCAGTGAGCTCATCCACGGAGCTACAAGCATCTCAGATGAATTCAATAGTCAAGGAACCCACATTACCTATCACACCCAACACAAGGAAGGTCCCCTTCTCTGCTGCACAGTCCCTCAGAAGTCCCTTCCCTCCACTGATCCTTAGGGTGGGCATAGAAAGGTCCAGCTACTAATCCTTGCGATTCTAGCATTCACTGGGTTTATCAAGCAAACCCAACGTCTGCTTAGTCGTTCACAATTGGATTTCTCACAATTCCTTTCATCAAATAACTCAATCTTGTCACTGGTTTTCTGGGCTATAAAAAATGGGTTTTCCAATGGATTTCGGGGTATCTAATACTCTCAAATTTGCCCCAAGGTTCATATCTATGGATTCCCCATTGGATTTCACTGTCAAATACCAAATCTACGCATTTTTGGCTCTTCAAAACGTGGGTTTTTGCAAAGTTGCGATTTCTGGTTTTTCTCACTGCTGGGAATTCGTTTTTGGATGGAAAATGATGTTGGTTTCTTCCACACTCGAATGGGAATGAGCAAGAAGCAACTCCCATGAGGTAGAGTGACTTGTGGTACAAGAAAACAGAGCCCATACCTGCAAATATGAATTTCTGGGCTTCCCATGCTCCATTGAAGCCATGGACTGAAATCTTCAACTATTTCCTTACAACAGAAATCAATGTCATCAAGGAAAGTCAAATGGGTTCTCACAATGACATTTGGCAGCATATGGTTCATTCCCACAGCCCCCTCACCACTCCCTAGTGGATAGACATGGCCCCTTCTCATTCGTTGCTCCCATAGCCATTTTTTGGTATTTTATTGCAATATTAAATATTTACATCAATTTACAATATCCCATGGCTTCATAGCACATGGGTAACAAAATGTCAAATGCTTGCCCATTTAAAATAAAATATGAACATATACTAGCAGGGCCTTGGCCTTGAGCTCCATGCTAGGGAAACATACATCGCATGTACACAATATTCACATTAAGAACCACTATTTCATAAGGGTCAAAATTGGGGTATTACATACATTGTTTGTGTCAAAAAACTCTTCTAGTGTTATTTTCCTCGTTGCGATGTGGGCTAAATATCTTTTGCTTGATCAGTTGTAGCACATCATGTATAGTTGGATGGTCATATTGAAAACTAAAATCCTTCTAGAAGGTCACAATAAGGATGGACCAATCCGCGGTTCCTATGCGCGTCTCTTCCTATGCACAAAGAGATGTACCCATTCTGTCTGTGGTCTTTCCTTCCAAGCTTGTACACAAGCTGCGATATGATCTCCTAAATCCATCTGACCATTATATTTCTCAAATGGTAGTGTGACCTTATCAACAAATCTAATCTGTAGTTTTATTCTGCACTTGTCCCAAGTTGTCATTGTCTTTTTATGTGTAGCCCACCATCTAGCAGGTGTTTCTCTGAGTGCCATGTCTAATGCTGAGATGTGATGTTCATCTGCCACTGTTGTAATGTATTCTTTGATAAATGAATAGACATTAGTTATACCACCATAAGTGGGGATTGGACTTACCTGCTTTCCAATCCAACGGAGTGACTTTGTAATTGTCGTGCATCTCCTGGCAGATACTTCATGCATTCTGTGTTGCCATTTTTCTAATCCTTCCTATGAGTCTGAGATGCAAGAACTATCGTAGGGCCAACTGAGCGTTCCATACGCAGTAGGATCAATATAATCCGTAGCATTTGTTGTCATTCGATAGATACGGTCAAGGTCTTGAGCTTTGTAGTCTTCTTGAATAGGTTCAACATATCGCTCCCCCTGCGAAGGGTCCAATGGTGCAATGACCCTTATGTCATTGCCTTCAAATATCATTTTCGTTGTCCTCAGATTGATGACGGTGGAGTTCGTCATTACCCAATCGATGCTCAACAGTGCTGGATAAGGATTGCTATCATCCACAATTTCAATTACTTCGAAGTATGCATAACTTAACACTCCATCAATGTCGACAATGGTATTGGTTAACCTTCCTAGCAGTATAACTACGCCTTGATTAGCCATTCCTAACTGTATAGGTGACCACTGTAACTTTGGTTTTCCCATCGCCTGCCATGTCTGCTTGGTTAAGACATTCACTTCACATCCGAGATCAAGAATGATCTCGTCCATATCATAGTCTCCTATCTATGCAGTGAACCACATTTCTCTATCGGTTCTTTTGGGACTCCTAATGTTATGTACTATGCTATGTGCTATTCCTTTCTTACTGCATGATTCTTACTGATTTATCAGTTTTTGAAATTCCATAAGAGTGTCCTTGTTTTTTAATAACTTGATGTAGCTGTGTAGAAACTGCGCAACAAAAATAGATGTATCTAGTATAGTGCGCGTCTAATCATATGCCAATGGCATATATTCTATTTGAGGTACTTCACTTCTCAACGGGATCCTTGGTGAAGTAGGTGGTGGTTGTTTAAACATGTCCCACATTTCTTTAAATATTTTCTTATTTTTCTGTAAGTTCAATGGAGGTGCTTTCCTAGGAGCTTTTCTAATCCCTACTGTTTCTCCAGGGTTCTTCTTAGGATTAGTTGTTCAAGAAGTCGAGGCTTCTGTGCTATTTTCTTTTCCTGTATCAGTGCCACTTCTCATTACTGCGTTGACACTCTGACCTGTAGGTCTATTCTCTGATGCGATCAACTAGATGTTAGGATTCGGTGTTTCTGTTCTTCTCCTCTTCTGCATTTCTACCTCAAGCATAGGGCAATCTTCAATCACATGATCAAATGATTTACAGTAGTTGCATGTGGTGCATGGATTAGTACATTCTCTTTATACATGACCTGGCTGACCACAGTTATAGAATATGACCTGGCCTTGTCCTCTTCCTTGATTTTGACCAGTATTTCTTCCTCTCCCACAATATACACCACCGCGGCCTCTATATCCTCCTTTATCATAGTGGGTGTTATCTTGCTTTAGCTGATTTTCCTCTTGGACGCAGTACATTCCAACACCTCACATTGCTTCCATATCTCGCTTTCTTTCATTCATCAGTTCATAAGCACGACAGTTGGACTCATCATGTCCAACTGACTTAGAAAAATTGCAGTATAAGTTTTTAGGTGTCTTTACATATTTTTGTATTAGGTAGCAGTCCTCAAGCCTGTGTCCTCTGCTTCTACAAATTTCACACCATGTTTCCTGGTTCTTATTCATATTTATTGGGTTTGGTGCACCACTGTTAAGATATTCTTGAAATAAGGGGCAATGTTCTCTGCTGTGGCCCTCTCCTTTGCATCCTATGCACCAAACTTCATGTCATTGTTCATGTCTCTGCTCTTTTCCATTATTCATACCTTGTAATTCTAATGTCAAGGTAGCCAATTGGTTTTGAATTTGTATCATCCCATAACTACTTTCTCCAATTGGTGAAGCTTCCAACTTCATTACGATCTCCAAGGCCTCAGCTTGAGATACAACCTTTTGTTGCATTAGTGGCTGTCTAATATGGGGCAACAGCGCAGCAATGAACCATTCTTGATGTTGTTGCGAAGCTATAACAAAGCTCACTTGGTCCAACAATGTTTTGAATTTTTGGTCGAATTCCCCAAGCGATTAAGTAGGATTTTGCTTGATTTCTTTCAACTCTGTTATGCATTGTGTTTCTGATTTGGGTTTCTTAAACTCTGTTCCAATCGTGGTTTTGATCTATGCTAGGGTTCTCAACTGTGCTTGAGAATACTTCATAAACCAGTGCAGTGCTCTGTCTCTAAAAGTAGTTATGAGATGTGCTCTCTTTATAACATCATCTGTCACTTGCTTAACACTTCACACGGCTTCGCAGAGAAACCAGTCTTGATCAGGGTCTTCCTGACTCGTTCCTTTGAATATCGGTAGTTTTATATCGTTATCGGTCATTCTCCTTCTGGATTGTGTACTGTTCTGGAAGTGATTCCCTATGAAAAAAGTAGATAGAGGTTGTTGGATTGTGCTAGGGACAATATTCTCCAGAATAGTCTGAGTCGTAGTACTGTGAGCACTCGCTCCTGCAGTGTTACTAGTATTATTGATCTGTGGGATGGGCTGCGCGACACTCGCAGCGAGTGGGTTTTGGACTAATTGATTCTGAGGTATAACACATTGGATTGTGGCTGATAACTAAGTATTTCTAGATGGTGTGGGTTTCTTCTCGTTAGTAGGCTTGTATCTCTTTCCACTTCTCAAAGTATGGTTTTCTTCATCACAATCAATGTATGTGTTCTCTACCACAACAGATTTAGAACATTGCTACATTCTTAAAACACCTTTCTCAGCTAAAGGCATTTTAATGTATAGACTAAGGTTTTTTAGGAACTTACCTTTGAATCCTTCGAAAAAGTATGCTTCAGCTTGGCTGTAGGACATCAGTGTATCTACAACAAATTCGGTCACAAATCCTTCTACTATGCTATCAACCCAGAAGTCAACTACTCATGACAGTGGGCTGTCAATTGCTTTGAGTTTTTTAGTAAGCTCTAGACTCCACTATGTAGGTATTCTGCCTTGGGAACAATTCTTTCTTTCTGCTAGGTGCGATATCCACTCGTGTAGCTCGTTTTGGAAACAAAGCCCAAAAAATTTCGTGGATGTTCCTCCACACGTATATGTTCAACCACTGTACGTCAAATAGTCGCGGATGTCTGTTTTCTTTGTTTGTGAAGTCTCTTTCGATCTTATCGCACCAAGCCCAGATCTCTTTCTGTTCTAGATGCCAACTGTCAGACATTACTTTTTTTAATACACTATCGCATCACTGGTCTTAGGGAAGCAACATAACCATTTGTTGGTCGCAACATTGTTCTAGAGGTTTTCCAATGTAGACCCAGGTTCTTCGTGGTAAAAGATACCAACAAAACCCCTATTCACTGGCCCTTTCGGCAACAGACTACAAGCAGCCGAAGTTTTCACCCGAGGTGAAGTTGAAGGGGTCGTTGCAGAAGCAGGTTTCCACAACCTTGTGATGCGAGTGCTTCAACTAACTTATGTATAGCGTGGTACGAGTTGTGCCCTGCAGTCAATGACTACATGAAGTCTTCTACTCCGCGTCAAGTATTTTCAGGAACAAAGATATTTTCACCCTCAATGCATCCCCAAGCTATGCAGTGGGTTTATGAGATCTAATCACTTCTATTCAACTTTATTCGATAATCCTTAATCATCCATCATTACTTGGCTTGATAGACATCATAACTTATGCAAATATGTGAGATGCACAGTGTTGTGTGCTTGATGTCGCGTTTCAAGTCTAACCAATTGTTATGTGTTTATCTCATAGATCCATTCATTTGAGAATTTAAAGGTGCTTTACCATTAATACTCCCCCATACACGAACTACTTAGCATCTTATTCCATCCTTTCCATGGTGAATATAGATAACAGTAAACATATAACAGACAATAGTAACTTCATGCATGCACTGAAGGTAAATTAGATCACAAATTAATGGCAATCATACACAACAATCACATAACACAATGGTTTAACGTGGTTCACCCCCCCGGATGGGAAGCTACGTCCACAAGAACTGTTGTTTATTTATCTTGGAAAGGGTAAAACAGTTCTTCATCCGCGTAGTCAGCTGCAGACGCTCTTCTTTCTCTCTCTCTCTAAATTAGGTGTCTGCACACTCAGCTGCAGAGCCTTTACAATGCTTTAATCTAACAGATCTCACAATATTCAATAATATCAACAAAATTGAGAGTTAACCCTTTTCCTTTACAAAATTTCCTTATTTATAGATCAAGACCCGTAGGTCATGTCTTTTGCATCTTGAAGGCAGAACCTTTAGGTTTACAAAATTGTCGTGGTTTTCCCAAAACCATACTACTGATATCTTGCAGCGGATCTTCTGTTATATGCGTACCAACAGGTTGTTTTCATCGAGCTCTTCTTTCTCATCTTTAGATGACTGGCTCTAGTAGTTGTAGTCTTCTGTCTGTTGTGATCAGTCACCTACCTCCGATCTACAACTACCCACTCCTTGGTAGTTATCGACGATCTTTTCCAAAAATAGGTCTTCTGTGACCTAACCAAAATAACTGCCTTCATTCGTCCATGCTCTGCTTCGCTGGATCTCCGTTGACATGGCACATCGTGGCATTGTATTCCTTGTAGTACCGATCTTATAGCTCCTTTGTCAGTGTGCTGCGTGCAACTTCGTAGCATACCAGAACTTATCCCAAAATTGTTCAAACTTAACTGTGCTTAGCTCCACAGTTCTCAAAATTATTCCTGTTAAGAAATGCCCCATCTGGGCCAGGCCCAACAGTCCTTCAACTCAAACTCGGCAGCAAGCTTCCTCTTCATGTCGGCAATCAACCCATCCTCACCTATAAAAAATAGGTCATCCACATACAGTAGTAGTTGGTGAGCTCTTAGAATGGATGCCTAAATGAGGGCAGCTAGACCAGGAGCCTACTTTAATTATCAACCCAGGGGACGTACAAACTTCAAAGGTGCTAACACTATGTGTGTTCTAGACGATATTCTTTGAGTGTTTGGGGTGTTGGTATAGATCTTATATGTTTATTTAATCAAGAAGAAGTTGAGCTAAAAAGACTGTAAATCTGCACTAAGAATTCAATTGCTGAAAACAGTAAATCTATACTAAGAATTTGAATGCTGAAAGCTTGGTAAATTTAATCTATGAATAAAATGCTGAAAGCTAGAATTCTAATCTACGAATCGAAAGGCTGAAAATCAATTGCTGAAGGATGAAGGTCTAATCTGAAATACTCAATTGCTAAAAACCAAATCCAGAACGCAAATATCTACTGCTGCAAATTAACCAATCTTTATCTATTTGGATTAAACATTAAAAGTGATGATCATTAAATCAAGGAGCTGAAAGTATTTAACCTCTATGATCTAAGTCTGATAAAAGAAATATGCATGAGCTTTCTATATTTGAATCATTGTTTTAGAACAAATATGAAAATATATGAAAACATATGTCAAAATATGCATGCTTAGAACGCAACTACAGGACTACAGAATGCATCTTACCGAACTACAGAATGAGCGTTGATTGACTACAGAAAATATGCTGAACAAAAATAATCTTTTAACTGAAATAAAACCATACTATTCAAACGCCATCAAGGTATCTTCATACACGATAAGAAGTAAATAGATTCACACCATAAATGGAAAATACCTGAAACAATGTAAATCTCCTGAATTATTTGTTGGAGGGGTCGTCTCCAACCCATACTCAGGAGCATAGAAAACTTATAAACGCCAGTTGGAAAGCAACATCAGCCTTCTTATTCAAAATAGTAACTTCATTGTTCAATATAAGTCTGTAACACAAACTGTCTTCGCAGTAGCAGAAATGTAAAAACAATTGATTCTCAAAAATGGAAGGAGGATCCCCTCGCTACTCGAGAGATCCATATATGCTATAATATCCTTGGGAAGATTTGACGAAGATATTAAATCAACTTCAGAAATTTTAATAAAGTTCATTGGAAAAAATTCTTAATAATTTTTTAAACCGAGCAGGAGGTCAATGATGGGGATGGAGACTGAATCTGAGGATGGTGGGATGAACTTTCAGTTCTGGAATTTGTTTGGGTAAATGTGCAATATCAAATAATAAGATCAGATGGAGAGTCCTATGCACAAAGCACTAGGGCCATTTATGTTTCCAACAACAGCTAGGCTGAAGTCTACTCCAAAGATTCCTGGGCGCACCAGCATATGCTTACTAGACTGGTTGGGTACAAACTTAGTTTTAGCAGTCAAATAGGTTCAATTGACACATTGAACAGCATTCAAAATTATTTGGGAAGAGTACAAGTGGTTTGGAAGTTTCAGGCCCTGCTGGGATGACAGAGCTAGTCTAATTGCAATCTTTACAAATAGGGGTTAAATCCTCCCAAATTATTTAAGTAGTGACTGATATAGCTAATATGATGTGTTTTTGACCTCCTTCAACTTACAGAAAGTAAATCTGACATTTAGAATAAATTTGGAAGTCATTCTTGCAAAACTAGTCAATAAACAATGCTCAATGAGCTAGTCTTCCAATCTGAGTTAATAAATTACTTTATTTAATTAAATGCTCTATTCTGAAATATTAATATGATCTGATATAATGTGATTAAAAGAAGCAATTCGAATTATTACTCACTGAACCAAGTTTGTACTCTTTAATTAGCTCATCCTCAGTACAATGTCTTGTAGACTAGAAAACCCCCTCATAGGGCCATAGAAGAACTGTAAGAAGAGATGTAATGGCTAAATGTCTGTTATAAAAGTATATTCTAGTCTTCTACAGATCTGAAACAGAGTATGGGCTGCACACTGAATCTCTTAGAAAGAATAGGGAACTATCCACAGCTGTTCTCCTCCTTATAGGGAAAACACCTCCAAATCTAGTTGTGGTTGGGAGAATGAGTGGGAAGAAGAGAATGGATCAGTTTTGATAATGATTTCTGATACTGGAAATCACTGTTGGCTGAACATATGGCTGTACCAACCCTCCATCAATCCTTGGGCTGATTCACTAGAGCATTCATCTTCTACTAGAGAAACTTCACCAAAACTAGCTAGAATTTCACTGTATGAGAGATCTTCTCTTCAAACTGACTGTGTGACTTCAATGCTGGACTAATCTGAATGTTATTGGCTGTAGCATCATGTTCTGGACCTGCATAACACTCACTATAAAATCATGGGGCCTTGGGGCACATCTCCCAAGAAAACATGTTGAGGCACATCACTCAACTAGAGAGGCTCAGAGCTCTCAAACCAAAATTGCAAATGACAAAAGTTCTTTCCTGGAGTTGGAATCATGCCTAAATAGATGAGTTAGCTTGATGAGCAAGCCAAGCCACATGTTTGGATGAGATAGGGCCCATTCCTTAGAGGAATAGAAACTCTCTGCTTTCTCCACTTTCTTTCCTTCATCTCCTTCTGTGGTTTTTAGCAAGTGCGCCTTAATTAGATCTTCTGGTTGTTGCTAATTTCCTTCTGACTGCTTTTCTGAATCTTTCCTCTTTCCTTACTTTCTTCTTTTCTGCTTTTGCCATTTTTTTCTAGCTTTTGTTAGTTTCCTTTTCTCCATTGGCTTTCCTTCCTTTCTAAGAGTTATTCCACTTAGGCAAGTTTAGCCAATTGCTACCAATTCGACCTCCTAGCCTTCATCACCCACTTGGAAACATTTATTAGTAAAAAGCATTAACATAAAAATAATACAACTCATAATTAATTCCATCTTCAACAATTAGTTAATTAACTAATAATTAATTGTCTCTTATGGTGTAATTTCCTCAAAAATACCCCCATTAATTAAATTCACATTTAATTAACCACTTAGACCCCTAGGGATGGGAGGATCCAAGATGTGACCATGACCACTAGGGAGGGGACATGACAGCTGTCATGTCCCCAAATTTTTCTATGATCTATGGGGTAATTTTGGCCTACGACACCTAGGTAATAATGATTTAATTAATGAGCATGTATGGAAACTACCTTATGGAAGATGCCTAAGGTTGTATTTGGGAATTAAATGGACAAGGTGGGCCCCCATGTGGTTATTAACCCCATGACTAAGTCTAAGTGATTAATTAAATGAGAATTTAATTAATGGGGTAAGTTTCAGGCAATTATACCATAGGGGTTGATTAATTATTAATTAATTAATTAAACTCTGAATTTTGGAGTAATTATGAGTTTGTAATATTTTTATTAATAATTTTGGCTAATAAATAGTGGCAAGTGGTGATGACAAGGCTAGGACGTCGAAATTGGTTCTAGTGGGCCAAGCTTGCCTTAGTGGAAAATCTCAGGAAAAGCAAGGAATCAAAGAGGAAAGCTAGGAAAAAGGAAGCAACTACATAAAAGCTAAACTTGGAAGGAAAAATCTTATGTAAGATAAACTTGTTATTTTCTCAAGGAGCGCGCACTTTCCATTATGAATGAGCTAAACTTGCTAATTATTCCAATAGGGCGCCCACATGGCTTGGAGTAGGATGGGCAAGTGGGAAACTTACTCTCACAAGTCACCAAAGTTAAGTAGCTTACTCAATAGGTCATCATGAAGTTTATAAAATAAGCCAACCAACTCCAATGAACAACTTTTGATCATTTGTGAAATTTCTGCAAGAGAGCTCTGAGCCCTCTAGTTGAGTGATGCTCCTCAACAAGTCTTTCTTGGGAGATATGCCCCAAGGTCTTATGAGTTTCTAGTGAGTGTTATGCAGGTCCATAATGTGATGCTACAACCAATAACATTCACATCAGTTCAACATCGAAGTCACACAGTCAGTTTGAAGAGAAGATCTCTCATACAGTGAAATTCTAGGTAGTTTTGGTGAAGCTTCTCTAGTTGAAGATGAATTCTCCAGTGAATGCGCCCAAGGATTGAGGGAGGGTTGGTACAGCCATATGTTCAGCCAAGAGTGATGTCCAGTATCAGAAATAATTCTCAGAACTGATCCATTCTCTTCTTCTCATCACTTCTTACAACCTCAGCTAGATTTGGAGGTGTTTTCCCCATAAGGAAGAGAAGATCTGTGGATAGATATCCATACTTCTCCGGAGACTCGGTGCAAAGCCCATACTCTGTTTCAGACATATTTAATATCAGAATACACCTTCCGAATAGAGATTTGGTCATTACATCTCTTCTTATAGTTATTCTATGGCCCTATGAGTGGATTTCCTAGTCTATAAGTCATTATACTAAGGTGGAGCTATTAAATGAGTACAAACTTGGTTCAATGAGTAATAATTCAACTTGCTGCTGTTAATTACATTATATAAGAGCATTATAATATTTCAGAACAGAGTATTACATTTAAATAAAGTCATTAATTAACTCAGAATAGAAGACTAGCTCATTAAGCATTGTTTAATGACTAGTTTCACTAAAATGACTGTCAAATTTATCCTAAATGTCATATATTATTTATGTAAGTTGTAGGAGGTCATTAATATACCATACAATCCATATCATCTCATACTTTAATAATTTGGAAGGATTTACCCATTGTTTGTAAAGATTGAAAATTGACTAGCTTTGCCATCCCGGCAGGGTCTAAAACTTCCAAACCACTCCTACTCTTCCCAAATATTTCTGATTATTTTCCAAAGAATCCATTCAACCTATTTGACCATAATAACTCATTCTTGTACCCAACCAGTCTATTAAGCATATGCTGGTGTGCCCAGGAAGCTTTGGAGTAGACTTCAGCCTGACTGATGTTCGAAACATAAATGGCCCTGGGGCTTTGTGCTTAGCACTCTCCCTCTAATATTATTATTTTCTACTGCACATTTCCCCATACAAATTATAGAACTTAAAGTTCATCCCACCATCCTCAGATTCATTCTCCGTCCCCATCACTAACTTTCTGCTCTGTCTAAAAAATTATTAAGAAATTTCTCCAGTGTATTTTATTAAAATTTCTGAATTTGAGTTAATATCTTGGTTGAATCTTCCCAAGGATATTACATATGTATGCCTCAAATTCTAACCTAACTACTTGCTTTAATTGTTGATCATGTTGAACAGAAGTTCTTCTCTATAAGTCAAGGAAAAAGAGAGCTGAGCCTCGTATGGACTCCCAGTCCTTGGGCTAGATTTGCCTGTTGCTTCTTAGTATACCTGCGCCTACTCATTCATACTCGTTTTCATGTAATTAGTTTATAGAAGATTCTCTTTAAGCATAAAAAGAATAATTTTAAAACATATTCATTAAATAATCAAAGTAAATTATTAACCCACAAAACAAGTGTATTTCCTTCATCATCTCCTATGTTTTACTCTGGCGAAAGGCTAAAGGATACCTATAATTTGGGTTCATAATCTCCCCCATGCTTGAAGGATTCACCCATCCTTTGGTGACACACTTGGATTTTCTATAGCTTCTCTGATGTCCCATGCGACCATTCTTGGAGTCCCTGATTCCTTGTAGTAACCCATGCTATGTTCATCCCTGGCCCATGCTCTTTTCTCTTCTTCCTCATTAATCTGCCCTTTAATAATTAGAGGAAGGAAAGATGGAGGATTTAGCTTCATGCCAATCCATTTGAGTTGATTCTTAATCAAGGATACTCTGTATAGCTTAGCTTTGACGAGAGCAGCTTCTAGTATGAGAGGGGAATGAGGCTCCTTCTTTCTCAGATCATATCCAATCCTTGCCCACCTATCACTGATGGATTCCTGGACCTCTTTGTATGAGCATTGCAAGGTGAGATCAAAATGTGTGACTGCCTCCTTCTGTTTTTCAAGCACGATAGGCATTAGCTCTAAATCAGTGGCGATACTTTGGTGGGCTTGAAGTACCCTTTCAGGGTGAGATGCCTCTACCCTGATCCATAATTGATTTTTCCACTTCTCTACAAGGTATATATGATCGTCATGTGCCCTTTCCACCTTGTGGATCATCCAGGAGCATAACTCTCTCAGCTGGAAGTCACCTACATATGGATTAGGTGACCAGTTAGGTGTGCTTGGCACCACGAAGTTGTGCAAAACGAATTCAGACGGTTGATCCTTTTCCAATTCTGTGCAATCCAGGGAAGTGTCCACAAATTCCCTTGTAGTGTTCAATTCCAGAGACAGGCCTTGCCTTAGCCTTTGCAGCTGGAACCTTCCCCACTTTTCCTTTAAGTAGAGCGTATAGACTCTGGACAGGGGTCTGAGTTGCAATATTTCATTATAGATTCTTGTAGTGGTTGCCAGGGTGTCATCCAGCTGGAGAATTTTCTGATCTTTTTGGGCTAACTCCTCTTGTGTTTGGGCCAATTTCTCCCTTAATGGTGAATTTTGCTGCTCTGCCAGTTTTAGCTCTCTCGCGTGCTGCATTTTCAAAATTTGTGTCTTCTCATGCACAAAGAGTGGGGTTGCTGGTGGAGTTGGTTGGCTTCTCTATGTTCTTTCCTCAATCTTTAGTGTTTCCAACTCCTCCTTGACCTTTTCCAATTCTATTAGTGCCTCGGCTAGCCGGTTAGTGGCTTCAGGGTTTAGGTCTTGGTCAGTAGGGTTCACATCCTGATCAACGGGGTTCCCTTGGTCATCATCCTGCTCCTCAGGTGTGGTTGGGTCATCTTGGTCTACCCAATCATCATCATCGTATGATACGTCCTGAATTGTGGGGCTGGGATCCCTTTCTATCTCCTTTTCATGCCTAATTTTGGCTGGTTGTGTGAACCTTTTGCTTCATCGCTTTGGCCCTTGTTCGCTAGTGGAAACCCCTGATTCCTTTTGATGAGAGCTATCTCTTGAATGGTTAATCTTTATCAGGGTATCGGCCACACTGTCCAAGTTGATTTTTCTTTTAGCTCCAGATGTAGAAATGGTCTTGTCTTTTGGCCCAGAAGCTAGGGGCACGCTGACAGTAGGTGTACCCTTCATCCTCTATAAATCCTTGGTTGAGATTACCATGAATTCTTCCCACGAAAGTTCTGGGACCTACACTATTAACTCTTCACAAATTATCAACTTGATTAACCCATGGTGGGCTAATGCATCCTCTTTTCCTTCAATGAATTTCTTGCTCATTTCTCCCAACGACAAGAGAAGATAATAAGGAATGCTTATATTGTTGTTAGGTGTGATGTGGCTCCTGTGCGTCAGAAGATCCAGAATTCGAAAATGGAAGAGAGGGACGTAGTTCAGCCTCCCTGTACATTTACATATTTCTGAATGATAGTAGCTACTTCATCCCAAGGTGCTGGCATAGTGACCCTCTTGACCCCTTTTTTGTCTTCTTCATAAGCCTCTTCAGGTCCAAAGAAAACTCCCTTTGCACACTGCTTGGATTCCCTATCTTCCTTGGCACAATGAAGACCCATGGGTAGCACTGTGTATTTTGCAATGGCTTCCTCATCCAATCTGATATGAAGTCCTCTAACCCAGGTGACAAACTGCTCTTCTTTGATGTGCTTTAAGTTTCTTGCAAATTCCAAAGCTACCTCTGTATTAGACCCCCTCAGCCCTGAGATGAAGGGCATCTAGCCTACATTACAGAGGATAGATAAAACCCTTTGGTTTTCATAAATGGCTCTGTGATCCTCTGGTTCACTCTTTTTGAACCCTTTTTTCATCCTTGGATTTTCTACTGTAATAAAAAAAATGAAACTTTTGAGTGTGGTTGACTTACCTCACTGGCCAGGATCAATTAACAGGTTCGAAGGCAGCTTGCAGGCAGAGTGACAATGCAAACTCTCAGTTTTCCTTCTTATGGAAAGCTTGTATTTGCAAAATTGGGTCTTTCTGTCGATTATGTCGCCTCATTTACTGTTTTACCCCACTTTTCCTAATCAATTGGCACGTACCTACCACCTTACGCATTCTTTACCATCATCAAGCCCTGCATTTCATTTCAGCATTGTATATTGCCCCTTTTGCTCTAATCATTGGGGAATACGGTAGCCAGATTTGAGTTTATCATTCGCTGACATGACTCAGGTATTAATCATGATTTATTGAGGTCGCTCTGACCCGTGCCGCCGAATGAAGATATAAGTTGTCCTCATCTTTAGGAATAACTGTTTTGTGGGATGATGATTTGACTTCAAAAATAAAACAAAGAGATTTAGAGATTACGTTGTTATGCTTTGCGTACCTGAGTTCATGACGTGGCTTGATTTGATGTGCTCTGGATTTTGTAGTAGATATTTGCATTATCTGTAGTTATTTTAGGCATGTCTGTAGTTACGCGTGTTTTCTTTTTTTTTTCCTTTGGTCTCATTGAAAATGTTGTATCTCCTTATTTATTATTTTTGTGCCAATTTCTAATTTGAGTTTGTGTTGATGCCTTGTATTGAGTTTCGATTTTGATTTCTGTAGTGCTGGCTCGCTTGATAATATGGAAGGCTCACTATGGCAAGCTCGCTTGAATAGATTGGTTGCTTGATTGTTTTCTGTAATGCCTGATATTATTGTTGGCTGACTTGAATACATGACTGGCTCACTTGAATAGATGGCAGGCTTGCTTGAATCTATGGAAAGCTTGCTTGAATACATGGCAGGCTCACTAGAAGATTGATACCTTGTTCTCTTGATTTGGTTTATTTGTAGGATGCTGGCTAGTTCCTCATGGGGATGTATGATTTCCTCAAAATTTATGATTACCTTGAGTGGATCATTTCTAGTTTTTTCTTTTAATTTTTTTCATTCATTTTCTTGTTATTCTTTCATTTCTCTTATTCTTTTTTCATGATTTGTTTCTTCTCTTTTTTCTCTTTTTTCATTTTTTTCATTTTTTCTTTTTTCATTTTTTCTTTTTTCATTTTTTCATTTTTTCATTTTTTCGTTGAACTGGATTTCAATGATTTTCCATGCTCTCTATCAGCATCAGTTGCTGTTGGTAGAGTATCTGTGTGAACTCCTCTCTTGACTGTGGCTTTTTGTAGAGTTTGAGTCTATGTCCATTTACTATCATGGGAAACTCTTCTTCATCGATTGTAATAATCTTTACTACTCCATTTTCATAAATTGTTTCAATAATGTAAGGTCCAAGTGATCTAGTTGTTAGTTTTCCTTTGAAAGTGTGAAATTGGGAGTCATAGAGTAGTGCCTAGTCACCTTCCTTGAATTTTTTATCCTTTATGTGCTTGTCATGCCACTTCTTCCTTTGCTGTTGGATGATTTCAGTATGGCCAAGTGCTTGTTGGCGTTGCTCATCCAGTTGATTTAATTATAGCATGCGTTCCTGTTGTATTTCTGAAAGTTCCATATTTAACTGTGCTGCAATTCTTAATGTCTTTATTTCAAATTCAATTGGCAGCATAACTTTCTTTCCATAAACTAGTTCATAAGGTGTGAAGCTTGTTGTTGTTTTCCATGTGGTATTATAAGCCCAAACTGCCTCACTCAGTCTGTCTGCCCAGTCTCTTTTGTGGAGTTGGATTGTCTTTGTCAAAATCCTCTCTAACTCTCTGTTGGTTACCTCAGCTTGACCATTAGCTTGAGGGTGATAGGAGGATGATTGCCTGTGCTTAACACTGTTTCTTCGAATTAAGTATTCTATTAGATTTGATGTAAATTGTGGCCCTGATTAGAAACTAGTTCTCTTGGGACTCCAAACCTATGGAAGATGTGCTCAGTAAAAATTTTTGTTACATTGGTTTCATTTGCTACAGCAAGTGCTGCTACTTCAGTCTGCTTTGTAAGGTAGTCAGTGCATCCCGGGATGTAGCTTTTCTGATTTGACTGTGAGTTGATTGGTCCAACGAAATCAAATCTCCATTTTTCGAATGCCTCTAAGGAGATTTGTGGATGGAGAGGCATTTATTCTTTTTTTGTTGGTTTCCCCATTCTTTGGCGGTCATCACAATGTGAAACATATTCATAAGCATCCTTGTGGAGTGTTGGCCAATAATACCCTGTTTGAGATATTTTATAGGTTGTCCTCTTTGCAGCATAGTGTCCTCCGCATGGTTCATTGTGAGTGACATGCATTATGTCATGCACATCATCTTCTCTAATGCATCTTCTGAGTATTTGATCTCTACCTTTTTTGAACAGCATTCCCTCTATCCATGTGTAAGTGGCACTTTGTCTTATGATCTTATTCTTCTATTTTTACTTGCAATGTGCTGGAAATCTTCCAGTCACTAAATAGTTTGCTATGTCAGCAAACCATGGGCTCCTTGTGGAAATCACAAAAAGATGTTCTTCAGGAAAACTGTCATTCACCACTTCATTGTCTTGTCCATGGGTGAGACTAGATAGAAAGTCAGCCACTACATTGTGTTCTCCTGGCTTGTCCAAAATTGTGATGTCAAATTCTTGGAGGAGGAGTAGCCATCTAATGATTCGAGCACTTGTATTAGGTTTGTTTGTGAGATACCTTATTGTTGAATGGTCCGTATGGACAAAAACTTGGTAACTAGTTATGTAGTGCCTGAACTCGTGAATGGCATGTATGACAGCCAAAAATTCCTTCTCTGTGACAATATAATTTAATTCTGGCCCTGCCAAATTTTTACTGATATAATATATAGCATAGGGCTTCTTGTCTCTTTCTTGTCCAAGGACAGATCCAATGGCCTTATCTGATGCATCTGAGTGGATGTGGAATGGAAATGCCCAATCTGGTCCTTGGAGTACTGGAGCTGTAATTGTTTTCTCCTTAAGGTTATCAAATGCTGTCATGCAATGTTTTGTCCAAATGAACTTGGTGTCCTTTGTGAGAAGGGAAAACATTGGTGCAGCAATCCTGCTATAATTTTCAATACATCTCCTATAGTATCATGTTTTCCCAAGGAAACTTCTCACATCTCTTTGTTTGACAGGCGGTGGCAGCATTTTGATTACTGAAACTTTTGCTTGATCAACCTCAATCCCCATCTGTGATATATGGTGCCCAAGAACAATGCCTTCTTCCATTAGCATTCTGCATTTGTCATTGATCAGACATAAGATAATCTCAATACATTTTTTCAACAGTAATTCAAGATGGTTCAACGCCTGATCAAAGTTTTGGCCATAGGGTGTGAAGTCATCCATGAAGACTTCCATTTGATCATTTATAAAATCGGAGAATATACTTAATATGGCCCTTTCAAATGTTGTTGGGGTGCTACATAGCCCAAAGGGTAGTACTCTGTATGCATAAGTACCCCATGGGTGTAGCTAGGGTTTTCACCCTAGCTTGTGCAAATGAGAACCTACTAAGGAGAATGGACTCCTTAGTAGTAGTTCAATAAATAGTAAATGAAAGTAATAAAACAATACAAATTCTAAACTAGCATGAGCATTAATAAACATAACAAAAACATGAAATATGGTGAAGATATTTCTTTTTTGTATTAAAATTTTACCTCAGGCGTAGAGGTTGGTGAAGTTCGTGCAATGGTCCAAGAGGGTTGCTCCAAACTCCAGCTTTACTCCTTCTCTTTCTCCAAAAGGTTGGAACTGGGCCAAAAGGGGCACTCAAGGATGAAAGTAGCTCAAGGGTGAGCTAGGGTTTCGAGAGTGATTTTGGCAGACTAAGGGTGTATTTGACTATGGAAATGAAATGAGGGATCTCCATCACCTATTTATAGGTTTTTAGTGGTGGAATGCTGGCCCATGGTTTTGGGAACCATATGGTTTAGGTCAGATGTATAGGGTTTTTTCCTCCTTTTTCCTCTTTTTCCTCCTTTTTTAATATTTTTTATTCCCTTTTTAGAGGGTTTTTGCTATTTTGGAGGAATTTTGGATAATTTTTTGGGGGAAAAGGAGTTTTTTAGCCTTTTGGAGGCTTTTTTGGCCTTTTGGAGGCTTTTTAATGGGATTTTAGGGTTCTGAAGGTAAATATGGTAGGAAATATGGACAAATGAGTCATGTAATGGGGTAGATGAGGTAGTGAGCACTTTTTGGGTGTTAACAATGGGCATGTAAACATTGTCTTGTCTTGATCAACTGGGTGTATTAGAATTTGGTTGTACCCACTGAGACCATCCAAAAATGAAAAATACTTGTTACCAGCTAATGTGTCCAGTACTTGATCAATAAATGGGAGAGGAAAGTGATATTTCTTGGTTACTTTATTGAGCTCTCTGTAGTCCACACAAATTATCCATTTGCCTCCTTTTTTAGGGACTATAACCAGTGGTGAGACCCACTCACTATCAGAGATGGGATATATGAACCCTACATCTAATAGCTTTTGTAGTTCTACTTTAACTATGTCCTTTAATGCCGGGTTAAGCCTCCTTTGTGGTTGTCTGATAGGAATAGAACCTTCTTTGATGTAAATGTAGTGCTTGTAGATATCAGGATGGATTCCCTTCATGTCAGCATATGTCCATGAAAATGCTTTATTTTGTTCTGAGAGTACCTTCATTAACTGCTTTTCTTGCTCTGGCTTTAGATTGGAATTAATGTTGACTGTCTTTCCAGGCATAATTTCCACTATTTGTTTAGGTACACAGGGTACTACCAAAGGACAGAACACCAAGAGCAGCCGCTTCACAGAAACAGATCACAAATCAACACACCGATGTTTTGACGTGGTTTAAACCCTCTTGAGGGAAACACTCCATGGCCCCGGCCAAATAGCTTCTATGGGACAATTTATTATGCAAAGAAAGAAAGTTACAAATGAGTTTCTCATAATCGATCAACTAAACAATGACCCTCCATGCTCTTTAAATAGAGATCATGGACCAATTGGGTGCTAAGCCAGGGATCAAGGTTAGGTATGATCTAAGAGAAGTTGAGCCGTCGGATCACTCTATGTCGGGAAAATATCGTGACCATCGGATTAAGTATTTACAAATGCATACTAAAGAAACACACTATCCTTAATGGATATATTACACAAGTTGATCTTAACTAACTCCTAAGTGTCTAAATGTCCTAACATCCCCCCTTAAGAACAACTTGGGATAGGATTGAAGGATTTACAAAAGTGACACTATTAGGAGAAGGAAGGAGGCATTAGAGCCTATCCCCCCTTAATGACAAGTTCCTGAACTCCTAACATAGATTTAAGTTTAGAAAACTTCGCTTCTATAAGAGACTTGGTGAAGATGTCTGCAACTTGATCATCTGTAGGGCAAAAGAGCACTTCAAGAACACGATCATGAACAAGATTTCTGATGAAGTGCATATGTAGCTCAATGTGTTTGCTGCGTTGATGTAGAATTGGATCTTTGGCAAGCTTGATGGCACTTTGATTGTCGCACCAAAGTGGAGTAGGCTGCTGCTGCTCGAATCCAAACTCTGAAAGGATCTGTCGAAGCCATAAAGCTTCCTGACTGGCATTAACTACGGCTCAATATTCTGCTTCTACTGAAGAAAGAGAAAGAGCTTGTTGTTTCTTACAAGCCCAAGTGATAGGTCCAAATCCCAGACTGAAAACATAACTTGTAGTAGACTTTCAATCATCAGGATCGCCGGCCCAATCTAAATCAGTGAAACCAACCAACAAAGGTTTCCCCCGTGTACTGTAATGAATTCCAAACTGAATTGTACCTTGAATATATCAAAGTATTCTTTTAGCTGCTTTCCAGTGACTTTCATGAGGTGTCTGCATATAACGGGCAACACGACCAACGGCAAAGGAAAGGTCAGGACGGGAATGAGTCAAATATAAGAGACTACCAACAAGCTGACGATACAAGGTGGCATCGACTTCAGGTAAAGTACAAGTGGCAGAAAGTTTGACTCCAGACTGGAAGGGAGAAGGGGCTAGTGTACAATATTCCATGTGAAAGTGACGAAGAAGGTCACAAGCATACTTAGACTGAGAAAGAAAAATTCCTTCTTTGGTTTGCAGGACTTGGAGACAAAGAAAATAATGCAAATGTCCTAAGTATGACATTTCAAAATTTTGTTTAAGACTAGATTTCATATGGGTTATAAGCTTAGGGTCACTACCAGTAAGAATAAGATCATCAACATATAGAACAAGTATGATGAGATGGTTTCCTACTTTCTTGGTATAGACATTGGGGTCAGAATGGCATCTAGAAAAACCAATGTGAGGGAGAAAGTTATCCATTTTGGAATACCAAGCTCTAGGAGCTTGCTTAAGGCCATATAAGGATTTCTTAAGGTGGCAGAGAAGGCTAGAGTTACTCTGAAGATATCTAGGAGGTTGTTCCATGTAAATTTTCTCCTGTAAATCACCATGTAAGAAGGTAGACTTGACATCCATTTGATGGACTTCCCAGTTATGTAAGGCTAGAAGGGAAAGAACAAGGCGGATGGAGTTCACTTTTGCGATGGGAGAAAAGGTTTCATTGTAGTCAATCCCTTCAGCTTGGGAAAAACCTTTGGCAACTAAACTTGCCTTAAGTCTTTCAACACTTCCATCTGATGCATACTTAGTTCTCTAGACCCATTTACATCTGACAATTTTTCTTCCTTTTGGAAGAGGTACAAGATCCCAAGTATCCTTCGCCATTAAGGAACGATATTCTTCATCCATGGCTGCATCCCAATATGGATTCCCTGAAGCTTCTGCAAAAGTTTCTAGATCATGATTCTCGAAAACTTGAGCCAAAAGAGAAGAGGCTCGCTGAAACTGAGAACGTGTTCGACATTGATCTCTAGGATCACCGGCAAGATCACCAGCTGCTTCACATGTTGAACAGACCCATCGAGGAAGCACTTGTGTTGGTGCAACTGGAGGAACATGAGCAGGCAGAGGTGGATTTTCATCCTCACTGTCATCATCAAAAACTGGAGTGGGAAACCTATCAAGGAAGTTGGAAGAAGAAGAAGAAGGCACAAATGCCGAATCAGGCTCGCAGGCCAAAGATGGCACAATCGCCTAGTTAGGCTCGCAGGCCAAGAGATTTTCATCAAATTTAACATCTCTTCTAATGATTATATCATGAGAATGTGATTGAAGAAGTCTATAACCTTTTACATCTTCAGAATATCCAACAAATATGCACTTTTCACTTTTAGGCTACAATGCTTTCCGTTTTTCATCCGGAATGTGAGCCCATGCTTCACTACCAAACACACGGAAGTAACTTACATCAGGTTTAGTTTTACTCCACGCTTCTTCCGATGTTATACCTTGTAATGCTTTAGTGGGGGTGCGATTAACTATGTCATTTGTAAAATTAATGGCTTCAGCCCAAAATTGAAGACTTAGTCCCTTAGATTGGATCATACAATTAGCCATTTCTTTTAAAGTGCAGTTCTTCCGCTCAGCTACACCATTTTGTTGTGGTGTATATGGAATAGTGTGTTGTTGTTGGATGCCTTATTCAGTGCAGAAAGTAGTGAACTTTTTGTTAACATATTATCCTCCATTGTCAGATCTTAACTTAATAATTTGATGACCAGATTGTTTTTCAACAAGGGCCTTGTAGGCCAAGAACATGTTAAATACTTCGCTCTTAAGTTTTAGGAAATAAACCCAAGTGCATCTGGCGTAATCATCGATGAAAGTTCAAAAATATTTGAAAACAGAAAAGGAAGCAGATGGAAGAGGATCACATAAGTCACTATGTACAAGCTCCAAGGGAACCTAGGCATTCCAAGAGGTACGTTTGTCAAAATTGCCTCGATGATGTTTTCCGAGTACACAACCAGAACAAACACCATCCTTGCAAGATACCATCAGAAGACCTGTCACCATATTGTCTTTACATAGTTGTTGCAATGAGCGATAATTTAAGTGACCAAATCGCTCATGCCAAAGTTTGCTCAAGTTATCACTATGAGCAGCAAAAACTGAAGGGAATGGTGATGACCCAAAGTTGTTAAACTTGTACAACCTAGTAATATCATCAACAATTCCGGCAGCTAGGACCTATTGAGGATCTTTAAAATCCTTGATTACAACTTGGTGAGGTGTAAAGGTCACAGTTTTACCTTCACCAGAATGAGTGATCTGATAGACTGATAACAAATTGCAAGAAATTCTTGGAACACATAGTACATCACTAAAATGACCATTATCTACTGGAACTGTTCCATCTCCTACAACACTTAGAGATCTATCATCACCAACAAATATTTGTTTGTTGTTACATTCATGCATAGTAGAAAAGATGGCTTGATCCTTAACCATATGATAAGATGCTCCAAAATCAATGAGCCATTCATTTGAAGTAGAAGAAGAAGATGCATTATAAGAATAACCAGAAGCACAAAATGCATGTCCATGAGAGGCAGATTCTGAAGGCGGATCTAGGCTAATGTGGTGCTTCTTCATTGCTGCTTCCAAGGATACCATCTTCTTGAAACACTTAGATTCATCATGATTATCTTTCCCGCAATAGTTGCAATGATGCTCAGTCTTCTTTCCTTTTTGCTTGGATCCTTTGTCATTTTTTAAAGAAGGATCTCACTGAGAGGGTTTTGCATCCTTGTTTGACTTATTATTGCAAAAATTTTGTTTCTTGGGAGGCTTGGATTTTTCTTTCTATTGGGACAATAAGGCTTTCCCAGATGTACCTGCATTGTTGATTATTCCAAGATGAATGAGTTTATCTTTCTCTCTAGTCAAGGAATCACAAAAGGATTCAAGACTAGGCTCTTGATAGCTAGCTACATTCAAGGATTCTTTCATGGACTAAAATGTAGATACAAAAACAGAATATGCAGGTCCAAGGTTGGAAGAAGATGATAATGTAATGCCCCCTCCTATCATACCAGTACGATAGAGAGGATGTGACACTAAATCTGGACATCTAGTCCCATACTTAGTAAACAAACATTCGATTTAAGATGAAGATGGACATATGCAAATGCATAAAAATTTGAAAACACAGCGGAAGTAAATTCAATAACACATCCATCATACATTCATAATATTCATCAAATAATAATTTCAAAGTTAACACAAGAGAATACTTATCTTGACAAAGTAGTCCCAAGCAACTGGCTATGCAACTGCAATGTTCCACCCAACCATAGGCCAGTTGTGCTTATCAACCTCTTGATACAACTGGCACCCCCGAGTTGGGCATGATCTTTACAAGGAACCAGGGAATAGTAGACTCACACATAGCCAAGAATACACCAAGATGAGCCAAGCTAATATGCAATTGGGTTTATCAGGCTGCTAGGAAATGGAAAGGAAGAATTGCTAAGCTAGTGAGCTTAACCACAGAGCTATGGATACCCCTCCTAGATCTATTCAACTTGGCACTCACAATGCCTACACACCCAACACAAGGAAGTATCCTCTTCACTGCCACACAGTCCCTCAAGCCATACCTTCCTTTCTAGTGTTCTCAGGGTATGCATAGAAAAGTAGCCAAAGCCCTCTTGATCTTCTTGAGAGGTTCCTCCCTTCACTAGGTTTATCAAGCCAATTCTGTCCACTACCACTCCAAGTTTCTTTCTCATAGATTCAAATCAAACAGGGATGCAGATAACCAGCTAACTGCAATGGCTGGACAGGAGAAAAATGTTTGTACAGTGATAGACATGAAAATGATTCCCTGAGCTTCAGAAAAATGTGGGAAGGCTAAAAATGAACAATGGAGGCTAAAAATGAACAATGTGTTCGTGACTCATATGAAGTTCTTTTATGTTTAAATTCAAATACACCATTAGTAATCTCTTCCCCATTTTTTCCTCTTTCCCCTCCAACAGTATTTTTTTTAGTTTTTTTTTTTCTTTTTTGGAGTCAATTTTTGTGGCTTTCTTGCGAAGTAGAAAACCTTCCATTTCTAATATCAATAACATTTTTGTATGGGGAGCTGCACAGAAATATTGCTTGTCATTATATACTTTGGAATAATTTTTTTTTATCAATTTAAGTAAAAAATATTATGTGTCTTTTACCTGTCAATGGCAGGCCAACATTTGACTGGTGAGTAACATCATTGGAGACATTGCATTTTGACACCAAGCCCTCTCCAGTTTCAATATTGTCCAAGCACTCTTTTGGTTCTTTATTGTCCAAGCTCTGGCCTTGTTCATTATTGTCCAAGCTCTGGCATTGTTCATTATTGTCCAAGCACTCATTTGGTTCTTTATTGTCCAAGCTCTCGCCTCGTTCATTATTGTCCAAGCTCCCACCTAGTCCATTATTCTCCAATATGATTTGCTGGCCAATATCTAGCGACATCGTCCATGCCAAATCTGGTTGTGGATGATCCACATGTTGACCTAGAAATTTGTAGGTATACATTTTATATAATTTTTTGCAAGTATTCAAGGTCAGTATCCCCTTTCATAATTTAGTTAATTTAACCACGATCTTTGAAAAATAAATTTTTACCTTCTTGTCCTATTTGTGCTCCTATTTGGTAGTTCTTTGTAGATTCTATATCACATTCACTTTTGTCATCGGATAGTATAATTTGATTGAACAATACCTGGGTGTGCCCTTAATTTGAATTTGTAGTAGAATAGGAATTTGAAGAAGTTATTGAACATAACCGACCGAGAAAACTAAAATAAAATCAAAGACATCTGAAAATGTTAATAGAAATACCTTGTTTTAGAAAAGTAAAATAAAATCAAAGACATCTGAAAAAGTTGATAGAAATACCTTGTTTTACACCCAATTCATGATAGAAACTATTCATAAACAACTTTTGTTGTACTGTATCCACAATAGAAATAACTATTCCTTCCAGAGCCCTCATCAACGAACGAAGAAGCCTACCTCTTGCGTACAACGAAAGCATTGTGCCTTGAGAAGAGACCTATCTGGAAATTATGTGATCCTAGAATTCCTGTGTCCTTTCTTTTGCAAACACATGGCTTCTAGCACTATCGTTGTTAACCTTGGGTCGAGGTCAATCAATCATTGGTAGGACCTCATCCTTCCAATCCATATTAATTTTAGATGTAAATAAAATATCCTTATCTGTTCCAATGCTCCAACACTATATAATAAAGAATCGTATAAACGAGTCCCTGGAGAATTCTCTATAAAGTCCCTTTGTAGGATTCGGTGTAACATGTTTTTTTGATTTCTTGCTGAAAATTGTGAAAGCTTTAGAAATCATACAAGAGTTTTCCATATTAGCTAAAAAAATACAAGTACATTCCTCTTGATTTGTTTCTAAGTAGTACAAAAACGCAAGCATGTCTTGTTCTATCCATGGACTATCACAATTACACGTATCCATAGCAACAAATTCACAACTGACTATCACACAAAAAAATGGAATTAATCTGAGTGTGTTGACCAAAGATGCAGGATAACAACATTGACAAGCAAACTATGAAATATTTTCGACGTCGCCAATGGACATACCCATCCTCTCTTTATTGATATATAGATTCAATATTTTCTGAGCATCAATTGGTATTTTGGTACCATTATCCATTTCAGATTTGTTCTTTCTCTTTTTACTTGAAGATTTTACTTGCTTTCCGGAGCATAAAATACTGCACAGTTGCTGGAGATGGTTTGGTGCAATTTTATATATTTCAATGACGTTATGGTCAATGACAATCTGTGATCGATCACTTTGAACATCATTAACTTTGAGATATTCAATGATCGAATGCTTGGTTGACCTCTCGTCCTTGATTTGTTTGCAATATTGATTTAAAGTTTATGTGCAAACGTTTTTATCGACTGAAGTGCTCATCCAAACCGATCCGTTGATTATATTTTCTTCCACAGTGGTCAATCCATCTTCATCAAGATCACGCAATGGTTTAAAAAAATTAGAGCCATAACTCTTTATTTTATTTGAAACAAAATCATCCTGAGTGATGCTCTTGGGCGAGCATGTCAAGGAGCCACTTTTGTAAAGCTCGAATAAAGACTGCCATTTGCTCCATAGTCGATCCGATGTCAAAACAAGAGTCTGCTTGACTTTAAGGCTCTCCTTATTTTGAACTTGAAAGATATCCATACATTCAGATTGGAAAGACTGCAAACATATAAAATTGAATATTCCAGTTAATTTGCTAATTTCATAACACGAGAAGCAATCTAAAGACTTTGATTGATAAGAAGAAAAATTGTATACCTGCCAAGCATCAATTGGAACGTTTCCCTTTCTAGGGCGGGATGGGCTACCGCAGGATATCCATTTCTCCCTTGCTTTTTCAAGTTGAGAAATGAATGGAGTCTCTGAAAATTCCTTGTTTGATAAATTTTGTTGTTTGCATAATTTGCTGATGATGTGCTGAGGAACATCTCTATGTAGAAGACGAGTTGTTCGATGTTGATACCTTGAATGGAGATGTTTATATCAATCATCTGCAATGATTATTTTCTACGCAGAAATAGTATGCTGGCCATCCAATATATATAAATTTACTGTTGGAAAATTAATTTCTTCTTCATTTCCAGGAAGAAAGGGCAAATGTGGTCTCCTTATCGAAAGGCAATAGAATGGCATCTCTCAATGTTGTTGTAAATGTATGGAGAAGAGAGACAACCATCTTTTGCATGACCTCCTCATCAACCTTTCAATATTGTAAGTGCAGAGATGCAACAACACATCTTGTTACGTTAATGGAAAAAATGTTCTCATTAAACAAAAATAATTTGATCTTCTCTTGTTGAACTTCTTTTGAACTTTCGAAGCTCTTAGTCTCTTTCTACATCATTGCTCTAGAAGGACTTCCTTTGAGTTGTTTGAAGGAAGATTTGTCCACATCTTTTACAATAAATTGGAGAAATGCTCTTATGTTGTATGTAAGAATCCTTTCATGGCACACCTTTATCGACTTCTTACTAATATTCATGTAATGCAATACAGAGGATGTTTTCCTAGCCAGCATTCTTTTCCTCCATACCGACAAAATTTCTTTCTTCAAGGATGAGGCAGTATCAATTCTGGAACGATTAGAAACATCATACGATGGAAAAACCCACCCTTGCTTCGCACAGGAAATCGGATCTGGATCGAGACCACTTTTCATTAGATCTGGTCGATAATTACAAACCATAATATCAAGCTATACAAGGCAATAGTTTTCACCATTGACCGCTTCGACTTGAGCTCGCAATTGTTCATCAGATTCAGTGAGATCCGCATATGTCAATATACCAACTCTAGTTTGAGCTCCCTCCTCATTCAAGCAGACTAGATATAAATACGGGTACAAATCATCTAGTTCTTCTATCTCAACATACCATCCATTTGTGAATGGCTTAAGGTAGACATGATTTGTTATGAATTCAAAGAGAGGGATTTCCTGGTAGTTACTGAGGCTCAACAATGCTGCCATTATTTATCTGCAAAACAGTCAATATAAGAATGCATACAATGTCTATTATTATAAATTAGTGTTTTAATATTAGATGTACACTTGCAAATGTTCATGATAATGATCGATTGTTAAGGAACGAACCCTCATTTTCAAAATCAATTGATTGATTAAGAACAAATCTACTAGCATTATCCATGAGAGATTGAATGCACATTTTACATAGTAATTTGAGATAAGGATCGATTATAGAATGAGCGATCATCATAGAAGGGGTGGCCGATCGTGTTAATTTTTCAGAATTTTCAATCTGATCTAAGATCTTAATTGAGAGAATAACATGTACAGCATATCTACAACATATCAATCATGGACACAATAATGCAAGCACACAAGAGACACAGAGTTTCACAGGGGAAAACCAAGAAGGTGAAAAACCCCACAACTTCCTCAGAGATAGAAAGAGCAATGATACAACCAAAGTACAAGAGATAGTATATTCCTAGCAACTAATCCTCCTCCTCACATATGTGCCACTTTCCAAGTGATGGAAGAGTGATTAATGAGATGACCAAATAGAGATATCCCGATCTCTATTTATACTTGTCATGTCCTTCGCAATAAACCAGTGGGGCTGACTTGTCTAACTTAGCCTAATAACTCATGGTTACATTAATTTGGGCCGACCCCATACTTGGTGGTCTAATAACCCATTTACCCACATGACTCATACAGGGCCGACCCCATCAAGGTTGTCTAATAACCTATCGGCAAGTTACAACACTTGCGATACTTGTCAATACAAATGACGACACTTCCATATAGAGGAATAATAACATCTCTATAGGAGTACAATATACATAGATGAAATACATAGGTGAAATACATTCCGAAGTTACATATACATCAACACTCCATCTTAACTAGGAAGGTATTTCTCGACACAAATCTTCTAGCACAAGTCTTCTTCTCTGGATCATCATCATCGAATCATCGTCACTGTTGCTATCTCAATCAATCTCCAATCTACTTGTCATAGGAAGTCTTACAGAGCCAGTCCTTTTTCCTACCGGATGTAGGCCCACCACTTGTAGGTCTTCATCATCACTGGCCATACTATGGAATTCTCAAGACTTATTACGTGCATCACAAAACCTCGCAAGAGCATCCAGGATGTTACGAGCACACTGATCTACTTGTCGGATCTCCCAAGGCTGTATTATATGTGACTGTCACAAAACATTAAAAGAGTGTCTTGACAAGCAAGATCTCTAAAAAGCATCTGAGGCCTTTTTCATCCTGTCTAGATCTCCAGGACTTATTACATCTGACCCCTACCAGAAAACCTTTAAATAGTGTCTTGACTAGAAAGAACTCTAAAGAGAATCTGAGGCCTTTTATGTGACTTGGACAACCTGTCCATATCTTTAGGGCATATTACATGTGGTCATGGCAAAACCTCGAAAGATCATCCCAGGACTGATTACGAGCACACAGCTCAACCTATCGGATCTCCCAGGGCTGGATTATATGCCATAGTATAAAACTCGAAAGAGCATCTGCCAGATATCCCAGGACCAGATTACATGCCATAGGCAAGACCTCGAAAGACTATCTACAAATCTCCCAGGGCTGGATTATATGTCCTCGCAAAGCAAAACCTCAAAAGAGCATTTGCCAGATATCCCAGGGCCACATTACATGCCATAGCCAAAACCTTGAAAGACTATCTATAAACCTCCCAGGCATGGATTATATGCTTATCTACACAACCTGTTCCATGGCCATAGAGTATCAACCTGATACTCACCATACATCATCCTGATGTACACATGATCACCCTGATCATCATCACTGCATCGTCCTGATGCATGTCATCTAGAGAAACATCCTAAAGCTTGCCATCCATGATCATCCTGATCATACAATGCATCTACCTGATGCATACCAAGTATCTACCTGATACATATCAGATACATGGTCCAAGCCTCCAACATGATGCATATACATATACATGATAAAACTGATCATAACAACCATCCAACATGATGCGTATACATATACATGATCCAACTGATCATAACAAGCATCCAAAATGATGCATATACATATACATGATCCAACTTATCATAATGAGCATCCAACATGATGCATATACATAACAAGCATCCAACATGATGCATATATAGAGCAATAACTCGAGCATCATCCTGATGCTCATCATCCAATGCTTACATCCACAGCCATGGGAAGGATCCTCCTCTCACCATGCTTGGAATGGCTCCTGCAAATGTGTCCATCACTTCTTCCTCGAAGTGTCATCAATCTGAAGAACACCAAGCCTCTCTCTAAAGTACTCGAGCTTCACTCTGGCTAGTAGTTTCATCAACACATCTGCAACCTGCTCATCCGTCGCAACATACATGAGCTTCACTGCTCCTCTCTGCACCATATCCCTGATATAGTGATATTTGATCTCAATGTGCTTTGACCTATCGCGGAACACCGAGTTCTCAGACAACTTCACACAACTTTGGTTGTCATAATAGATACCAGTAGCATCCAACGGGAGATCAAATAACTCATACAGTAGATTCCTTAGCCATACTACCTCACAACTAGCCGAACAAGCTGCAACATACTCTGCCTTGGCTGTACTTAGTGCTATGTAGGACTGCTTCCTGCTAAACCAAGAGATCACACCTGATCCCATACTAAAGCAACACCCAGATGTGCTCTTCCTATCTGCAGCATGGTCTGCCCAATCTGAATCAACATAACCCTGCAGGTTAAACTTTTGATTCACATCATACTTGAGCCCATAGTCAATTGTACCCTTCAGGTACCTCAGAATATGCTTTAGAGAAATCAGGTGAACACCTATGGGATCCGTCAGGAACTGGCTCAATGTGTTCACTGCAAAGAAAATATATGGTCTAGTGTTCGTCAGGTACATCAAGGACCCAATCATCTGACGATACACAGTGACATCAACCGGATCAGATGAAGCATCACACAGAAGCTACAGGTTCGATGCCATAGGTGTGGCCATGGCCTTGCAGTCCATCATCCCGAACCTCTTCAGGATCTCTACTGCATACTTCCCTATTCCAAGGAAGATCTGATCTGCACTCTGCAACACCTCCAAGCCTAGAAAATAGTGCATCATCCCCAAGTGTTTCATCTCGAACTCGAAAGCAAGCTTCCTCTTGCTATCAACAATCAAACTATCTTCTCCTATAACAAATAGGTCATCCACATATAGAAGTAGTATCATTGAATTGCCTTCCTCAACATTGTAGTAAAGGTTGGAATCTACTTTACTCTTGGTAAAGCCCAAACTGGATAGAAAGTTGTCAATCCTACCATACCAAGTCCTAGGAGCTTGCTTCAAGCCATACAAGGCTTTCTTCAACCTGCACACATATGACTCTCTGTCATGTGTCTCAAACCCAAGTGGCTGCTCCACATACACTTCCTCTTCGACTACACCATTCAAGAAAGCTGTCTTGACATCCATCTGCTGTATCTTCCATTTCATCACTGCAGCCATAGCAAGTACTGATCTGATGGAAGTGTTCCTAGCTATAGGTGTAGAAGTCTCTTCATACTCAATCCCTCTTTCTGGGAGAAGCCACGAGCTAGAAACCTCGCTTTGTATTTCTCCATACTACCATCTGCAGCATACTTGATCTTATAGATCCATTTGGAAGTCGCAACAGACTTCTCTTCAGGTCTTGGGACTTCATCCCAAACATCATTCTTCATGATCGACTGGTACTCCTCGATCATGGCATTCTTCCCGAATCCTAGGAAATTCAATATATTTAATATCTTCAATAGATAACTTTGTTTCCGAAACAAATGTTGTAGTCCTTCTTTTGTAGGTGCTCGTATACGATCTTTCCTACAAAACAAGTTAAATTGCATGATTGGAAACTTATCATAGTTTTCAGAACAAATTCTTACACATAAAGAAATATGTCATACAATCATGCAATTATTTTAGCCAATGCTTCAATACAACATTCATCCATATCCTATAACTTTCTATATGCCTTCCAATCTCTACCAGAAAATTGTTAAGAGTTTTGCACTACTCTCAACATGTCAACAAAGAGGTTTCATTCTAGATAAGTAGCAATGGAATGTTGTACAGTTCCATAGGCCACTTACCCATTACATGCATATTAGTAGTATGCTGTTTATTAATGCAATTATTCTAATATGCCAAAATACACATCCTAATTCTAGGAACATCAGTATATACATCATTGAACAATATTATTTAAACAATCAAATATGTAAGAAATGATAATTCAAATACTTATATTTGTTTGTTTGTTGGGTTGACTCCCTCTCAGTCTTTACTTCCTTTCTACAACTCCATTCTGATGTGGATTGTGAGAAGTGGTCGATTCCCTCTAAATATCTGCATGCTTGCAGAAACTACTGGAGTGTGCTCCCTCTTGATCTTTGCTTCCTGGATTACCTGTCCTTGAACTTATATCCATCCTCGACCACTATGCATGCTTACAAATATCATTATTGTGATATCCTCGAGATCTCATACATAATCATACATTTATTAGTATAATCTCAATACTATCAGAAACACAATAATCTTAAACATGTATAGTAATGATCATTTTAAACACAGATAATAAACATTAGTATTCAAGGTTTATATAGGACTCTTCTTGTTAGTCATATCATCAATTAAAGTAAGAAACATAATATGTCTAAACCCATGATTACTCAAACCTATAACTTCATGAATAATCATAATCAATCATGCCAAGTATACTTATATAAGATATCCTAACACAAGGTAGGATTTTAACTTCATATAGGAAAAACATACCTGGATTAGCATGTTAGCTAGCTGTGTCTAACATACCCACATGATGTGTTCTTGTTCTTCAATGACTTGTGCTAGTAACGTGCATATCTCATAAGTTAACCATTATAGAACCAAGTTATACATACCTCGTAAGTAGATCTGTTGTGTGATCCATGATAATGGATGAATCTTTGTCTTCATGTCTCCATGGTCATATGAATTGTCTTTCTTGATGTACTTTTCATGTTAGCGGACAACATCAACCTCATACAACACCACAATGCATTAGTACAATCATAAGTGTCAAAACCCTAATCAATGAATATCTTCTATGATGCATTCATAATTTTATTAAGGTGTTACGACAATTCTAAAGTTAATCAAGATTGTACTAACCTTAATGAAGACAAACATACCGTAAACTTAATCATGAACAGATCTCGAAACATACCTAGATAAGTCAACCTGTCGAGATTGCTTGTAATCTTCTTATGTAAGGTCTTAGCCTCATCTCCCCATTAGAGGAAATTTAAATTTAAAATGGGCCTTCCAAAAATAATACAAATTCCATGTCATCATGTATTAGCCAATCAAAATGATTTAAAATTAAAAAAGGGAGCACCTAAATAAATTGGAGGGAAAAAATAAAAACTACTTTTTTGGATCGTATTTTCAACTTATCTCCTTGTAGGTTTACTCAAATTTCAAGCGAGAGGACTCGTTGGATGCATAATTAAATTATACATCCAACGAGACCCATGTTGCATACTTTTAACAACATCCACACAATGAAAAATTGAAAATACATTAAAAAACGTGTTTTCTCTCACTAGAAACACGTTTTTCAATGTATTTTTCAATTTTTCATGGTGTGGATGTTGTTAAAAGTATGCAACATGGGTACTCGTTGGATCCTTAATTTAATTATGCATCCAATGAGTCCTCCCTCTATAAATTTTAGTAAACCTACAAGGAGATAAGTTGAAAATACGATCCAAAAAGTAGTTTTTTTACTCTCTCTCTACTATTTTTTTATTATTTTCCTTAGGAGGCCCATTTTTTACCCAAATTTCTTCTAATGTCTGAAATAGGAACTTCTTCACTGATGCAGGTGACCAAACCATTCTCTTCTAGGATTAACCCGATCCACTTGATTTGTGGAAACTGGATCTAGAGCTGGATTAGGGTTTGTTAGAGAAACCCTAAAAATTCAAAATTTGAATTTCAAACTTCTGAAAGGATACAAAGATGCGCCTTGATGAGCTGATCAAGCTGGTATACTCAGAATTTGAAAACTGCAAAGTTTCACCCCTCAAAATTGTATTTAAAACTTCTGGATCTTCTCGATAGGATCCCGATCTAGCGTTTGATAAATCCCACCGTTTTGCCCAACCAAAAGGTTCGATCCAAATCTCTAAACTTTGATTTTTCTGAGGATCTTCCAGCTGTGGTCACAGACTTCAAAAATTCCAACTTTTGCAGAAGCCCTAATTTTTCACTTTTCCGATCAAAGTCCCAAACTAGGGTTTGATCAAGCCCGGCCTTTTTCCCAACCAAAAAAATTGATCTTGGTCTCTAAATTTCTATTTTGATGAGTAGCATTCATCTATGGTCTCCGATTACAAAAATTTCAAATTTCTCCAAAACTCTAATTCCCGGAGCCATGAATGAAGGTGCTCAAAATCCAATTCTGTTTTGCGAGAAATATGCACCTGATTGTTTCTAGTGTAACTCCGAAATTACGAATCCATAGGGTCTACAACTTCTACCTGTGGTATCCCAACCTATCATATTTCCAATTCCATAGTTCTGACCCCAATTGGATTCTCTAAGAGAGATTTATGCCAAGTGTCGCAACATGACCTATTTATGGGATAAAACAAGAGAAAAAACTTGTATGGCATGCCACATGTTCCTCGTTCATTTTTAGCCTCTGAACTTTCATCCTGTGAAAGTACAATCTGTTCCCTACCTGTCACTTTTTACGACATTTCATTTGGAGCTTCCTAGCCTAAGTTATTACCGTTTTTCCTAGGTCACATGTTTATGACTCAGATATGGAAGAGGCGGAAACCCTATATTGTACAGATCATAACACACAAAGTAAAATGAATTAGACATTTTGCTTTGGACACAAGGTACATGGGGATCTTATCTTCAACCTGAAACGATGACTGGTTTTCGGTATATCAATCCCTAGCTTCGCAAGTGCAACAAGTGTCATAAATGCCATACCATGCCTTCTTTCAGGATAGCTTTGATACCATGTTAATTTTTCATAATTTTCAATCTAATCTAAGATCTTAACTGAGAGAATAACATGTACAGCATATCTATAGCATATAAATCATGGACACAATAATGCAAGCACACAAGAGACATAGAGGTTTCACCGGGGAAAACGAAGAGGGTGAAAAACCCCGCAACTTCCTCAGAGATAGAAAGAGAAATGATACAACCAAAGTACAAGCGATAGTATTCTCCTAGCAGTTGATACTCCTGCTGACATGTGCGCCACTTTCCAAGTGATGGAAGAGTGAGTAATCAGATGATCAAATAGAGATCTCCCGATCTCTTTTTATACTTGTCCTATCTTTCCCAATAAACCAGTGGGGATGACTTGTCTATATCAGCCTAATAACTCATGGTTACATTAATTCAGGATGAACCCACACTTGGTGGTCTAATAACCCATTTACCCACATGACTCATATAGGGCCGACTCCATCAAGGTGGTCTAAAAACCCATCGCCAAGTTACGGCACTTGCGACACTTGTCAATACAAATGACGACACTTCTGTATAGAGGAATAATAACATCTCTATAGGAGTACAATATATATAGATGAAATACATAGGTTTAATACATTCTGAAGTTACATATACAAAAGCAGATCCTTCTTGTTTATGTGTATGAGTTAATCACATTTTTTGTATTCACGTTTATGTGAGTTTTTGTACTTAATTTATATGTATGTGAATGGTAATTGCACGTTGATTAATTGGAATACAAGTGCATGATTGTGAAGAAGAAACACATAGTTTGACGAATTTGTGGCTAACTGGTGAATACAGTAGAGATTCATTGTATTTTTGTATACTATGATACCTTCCAAGTGCGAGGACATCTGGTGTTCTATCCCATTAGTTAGTTGATGTTAAATAAAACGTTATGTGAAGATCATAACGACATCTCTGCATCGCCATGGTTAAGAGAATCTTGATTATGCAACCCCCATATTCGCTTCCGGTTAGACTTCAACCTGTTTACAAGGTGATGCCGAAGGAGCCAATGAAAAGGGTTTTGTTGTGTATATAGTCATCTCGTGAATGAAGGGTCGACCGCCCCTTATTGTCCTCAATCTTCTTTCAGTGTTCACCATTCTTCATATACATGAATTGACACCCTTGCCTTCGAAGGTTGAATATTTGGACAAAAGTATATGCAGGCCACCCAATAATTTGAAAAGATTTCTGGTATTAAAAATGAAATTTACATGCATTGAATAGATGGAAACCTTAATTAATCTTGGACAATTATTGGACAACAAGCTCTACAAATCATACAGAGATAACAAAAAAAACTTATTAAAGAGTATTGATTGGATTTTTTCTTATCTCTTCTTTTCCACCAGACCAAAGCATTTTGATTGTAACTAAATGGATACCTTGGCTTTGTTAAAAAGTTCCCATGCAATGAAGGGGCGACCGACTCTTCTTCTACCAAGTATTCTTTTCATAATAGTTCCAAACTGCAAGAAGGGTCGTCCAAACGTTCTTTTGTTCAACTTACTGGATATAGGTGAACTCCTGGATATAGGTGTTCACAATTTTATACTAAACAAACGGTCAGACGATACTTCTTGTCAGAGGTTGGAAGGCATGATAAATATTGTTTATATGTTATAACTTAGCCAATATACATTCCCCAATATTTACTACGGAATTCGGGAATTGGAAATTGTTGTCCCATCCCGCAATCTGCATTACAGGTTACGGGATAGCAAAATTGATGGAACGTTTTAAGAAATCTAGGTATCCGCAATCCACAATATATTTTTATCTTCAGAAAAGGCGATGAAATCCTCATGCAGGGTGCAAGAAGGGTCGGCAGACCTTTCTTGTGTCGATCATTCTACTCAAAGTAGTTCTAGGGTGCAAGAAGGGTTGGTCGATCCTTCTTGTGTTCACCATTCTAGATAAAGGTGAATTGTAACATATAGGTGTCTATAGTTCTCTACTAAACGAAGGGGCATCCGATTCTTCTTGTCACAAGTCGGGATAAATATTGTTGATATGTTATAAATTAGCCAATACACCAATACCAACTATTCATTGCAGAAGTTAGAAGTATGGAATTGTTGTCCCAGCCTAGGTGGGTTGAATATTTTTACAATTCACTCATAAATGAAGGGTCGGCCAACCTTTCTTCTACTGAGTATTCTGTTGAAAATAGTTCTAGACTGCCAGAAGGGTTGGTCGATCCTTCTTGTGTTCACCATTCTGGATACAGGCGAATGGTTGGATATAGTTGTTCACAAATTTATAATAAATGAAGGGACGGCCAATCCTTCTCGTCGGAGGTCAAAAGCCGGGATAAATATTGTTTATATGTTATAACTTAGGTAATCTCCATTCTAGGATGAATTCTGCATTAATTTGGAAGAAAGAACATTGACAATATTTAAATTTGTGGATAAGAGCATATAAAATGAATTCTAACTCAGATTTTACAGTCGACTATGAGGCAAAGTGATAAGCTGGTGTAAAATGAAATACATTCACAAAACAGAAGTTAAAAGACTGAAGAAAGTAACAACATATGAATCTCTGTTTCGGATATACTTGTACTTCTGTTATTCATTAAAGTCTTCAAAAAATATTACGTCACTGTATTTTTTGCTCTCGGATCCAACCCCTATTACTTTGTAAAATCAAAATTTATACAAAACGTTCTTTGAATTCTTCGCTAAAAAAAGAAATTTCAACGAAATGTACCAATGGGGCATCCAAATCTATTCTCAAATTTAAATTAAGACACCTGAATATTTATTCCTGACATAACCTATGTTTTGGTCTCCCAAATCTTTCAACAATTTTCCATTGCTCTTGAGTTGGGATTTCATAATCCATCATTTCTTTCACCATCACCTCCAATTCTATGCATTCTGTGTAACATACATCTGGTAGACCCTTCTTAATCATTACAAATTGTTTAAGTATTTCAAAATCATCGGTCAATTTATCAATTATTGTCTTTCCAATTAATCCTTTGACCATGACATAGGATCATAATTTATCCTTCCAGCCTCTTGGAAATCCAAAATCTACAGTAATTTTTCTACTACAGAGAGGACTTCCTTATTCTTAATGATGAATGGACCAACTTTAAGAGGGAATTTCACATCTGATGCTTTTTTGAAAGCACAGAAATGTTCATCTTTGGAATGCAACCTTTGTTTAATAAATTCCAAGGCAAAAACCCTCGCTGTGAAAAAGGTTGGCAATAGATATGGTGCTCCAGTAAAACCATACACCCTAATTATAGTATTTTCTCTATATAAGAACCAATCACCTATTTGGCCTTCTCATGTAGGATGCAAAGTTTCTTTCATTTCTTCTAACACTCGGTGCATTTCAGCATTAAAAATAATTCTATAAACTTTTTCCATGATTTTATGGGTGAACTCAAACATATTGACCTCTTTAGGAAGGTCATGAGAAAATATGGTACCAAGAAACTTGGATTTTGAAATGTTTGAACACAAGAACAACTTCAAGAGATATAACTGATATTTGAAATGCTTGAACTTGTTGAAATTCACCAACTAGACATGAATCACTTTAGCTAGGAATTTATCAAAATCAAAACAACGCACCGGACTCGACTGTGACTCTGGTGAAATTACTTAGAGAAGGAAAGCTAACATAACTTTCGTGATTGACTTATCACTATCTAGACCTGAAATTTGACTCAACAAGGAAAAAACTAACTGGGTATCTTGCTGAAAGACATCAATACTCAAAGGGAACAATAGGTTTTCATGCGACTAACAATCTTTCGAGACTTGGAATAAAAACTTGTCTTTTTCTGCAGGACTGCAGTTTCTATAAAACCTTGCCAAATTTTCTTCGTTAAACGACTCAGGGATTTTGGGAAATGTTTCAGGTAAATGTAGAACTTCAAGGACAGACTGCGCATTTACTCAGCATAGAATTTTGGTTGTTTTTATATTAATGATTACCCTTTCGCCCTGCGAATAATTCGTCGCACACCAACAAACAAATTCGAGGAAGTATAGGGTTTGTTCGACACAAAAATAGTACAGAAAAGAACCAAAAACATTAAATACATCCTTTCCCTACAACTAAACTCCATTAACTTCTCCTTAGACTACAAAATACTACACACACACAAAACAGGGTCGAAAATATCGCTTTCCCTGTCAAATACAAGCTTCTCGTTTTCATCTAAACTTTCATTAAAGGGAAGAAGTTCTTAGGTTTTCTTCATTTGGGACACAAAATCTAAACACTGAGGCTTTCGAGCTACCTGTGAAGTGAGATTCTTGCATGTTGTTCCAGTTAATGAAGACTACGAAGTGTTTCCCACGGGTTCTTTTCCTCCAAGCAAAGTGTTGTTCTAGTTGACGAAGACAACGAAGTGTTTCCCACGGGTTCTTTTCTTCCAAGCAAAGTGTTGTTCCAGTTGACGAAGACAACGAAGTGTTTCCCGCGGGTTCTTTTCCTCCAGGTAATAAGAGACAAAAACATTTTTAAAATTTTGAACAAACCTTTTATAGAACATATGCTTAGGTGGTTTGAGAACTTGCGATGAGTGGTTTAAATTTGACCGCTTTTCATAGCGGACTCCACCACCACTTGCCACGTGGTAAGCGGTTTTATTTCCACTCCACCTTTTCCAAGTTTAACCACCATTCACTTTCTAGAGAGGGAACCCATTTCCACTATCGATTTGCTTCTGGGTGGGTCTGCATCATTATCCTACCACGTTGCTACACGTTTGCAACTTTTGGTGTGAGTCGTCCAATTTTTTAGTGCCTTTTCCACCTTCGCCCTTGGAGTGAGAGACCTTATGTAGAGACCTTAGAGTAGTGACAATATTTTCATTGTTCCTCTCTATAAACATTAATAAGCAATGTTATATTAATGTTAAATAACCCAAGAATCCATATAGAATAAATTTAAAAAACATAAAGACAAAAATGGTAACAATGTGAAGAAATCACTTGTTTAATGAATTATACGAATTCTAGACATTGTTTGTAGATGGGTTTCTAGAATATCTAGTGTAACATGGGAATAATTCGATGAAGAAGAGGGAGAGATGACCATATGAGATAAGAGAAGTCTAAACAACAAGATCAATGTTCCAAGATGGTATTGAGATGAAACATTAAATTAGGAAAAGAACGAGAGATCACATGTCGTAGCAATAACATCTAAGGTTGGTGTTTTTTTTTACACAACCCATTTCATATTAGCTGCATAATTATATTGTTCATGTAGTGTCCCTTTTTAATAAATTTGTTAAAATTGGAAAATTGCAATTTTTGGCCAATTCGACCCTTAGACTATTAATGACTCGAATGCTTCCAAACGGCTCCAAATGCTTCTGATTTGGGTATGAAGGTGTTTAAAATTTATTCAGACATAAAAAGCGACAAAACTTGCATCGCTCCTCTCTACAGCTTTTAATAAGCAATGTCTAACCGAGATAAACCAAGAACCCAATATAGAGGAAATTGTAGAAACATAAAAAAATACCTAACAATTTGAAAAATATTCATAACTGTTGAGGTGTAATATGACACATTTATGCAGCTATTATAGGCTTGGAAACTTCCAAAATAATTCATCCACTTGCATTTACAATTAGAGAATGAAAGGAAGAATTACTAGGAAAATCTATGTTGAAGCCCCCAAGGGTAGATGGCTCCAAAAGACTCTTTCAAGGATTTCCAATTGGGTCTGAAGTTATATGAAGGGTATTAAGACATAAAACGGAACCTCATCAGTGATTGTAGACTAATATCAGAATACTTCTACAACATCCATTTAACTTCAAGAGAAGTTGGGGAATTTTACTAGTCAAATCGAGGTTCAAAACCCTCAAGGGTAGGGGACAAAGATGGTTTCCCAAATATTGTAAGACCTTCCCAAATTTCAGAATAGAGACATGGTACTGATAAAGGACTTCAATTATATCCCCAATGCATCATCAATTAGTTTCTATAGGCTTCTTCAACTACCATAAATAAGATGTTTATATACATGTCTTCACATACTACGGGGAAATGCTACTAAACTTCACCACTAGTTATGAAATTCGAGATTTAGGATCCAAGGACTTATGCAATGTTAATGAAACTTCTTCATAACATTAATGACACTCCATACATCAACAAAATCACAAATATTGACTTATACAATTCCCAATAATGTCTCTTCAAGCTCCGACAACAAGATATATGGAAAATGGCACCATTTATGCATTGTTTGGTATTTTTTCATAGTTTCACTTGGTATTTCGACATGAGATTCTTCCGAGCATTAAAAAAAGAGTATATATATCAGAATAAAAATAAATGGATATTATTGGAACATTACAAAAGCTACTCTCATTCTTTGTTCTTGCGACTTTTATAAACTTCTCAAGTCCTCCATGGGTAAATCTCAGGACTGATTACTGTCACTGAAAAACCTATCATGGCATCAATCGTATATGATGAAGCATTAATCAACTTTGGGTTCAATGCCATAGGTGTGGCCATGGCCTTTCATTCTGTCATCTCGAACCGCTTCAGGATCTCTACTGCATACTTCTGTGTCCAAGGAAGATTCTATCCGCACTTTGCCACACCTCCATGCCTAGAAATTAGTTCATCATACCCAAGTCACTTGTATCGAACTCGGAAACAAGCTTCCTCTCCATGTCAACAATCAAACCATCCTCACCTATCACAACGAAGTCATCCACATATAGTAGGAGTATCATTGGATTTCCTTCCTCAACCTTCTAGCGAAGGTTGGAATCCGCTTTACTTTTTGTAAAGCCCAAACTAGTCAGGAAGTTGTCAATTCTTCCGTACCATGTCCTGGGTGCTTGTTTCTAATCGTACAAGGATTTCTTCAGTTTACACACATGAGTCTCCCTGTCATGTGTCTCAAACTCGAGTGGTTGCTCCACATATACTCCCTCTTCCACTACACCATTCAATAATGTTGTCTACATATCCCATAGCTTTCTAGATGCCTTCCATCTCTACCATAACATTGTTAAGAGTGTGCACTACTCCAACATGTTAGCAAAGAGGTTTCATTCTATATAAGTAGCAATGGAATGTTGTACAGTACCATAGACCACTTAGTACCCATTACTTGCATATAAGTAGTATCTTGTTCATAATTTAATGCAATTTTTTTCTAACATGCATAATATACATTCTAAATCTAGGAACATAAGTATGTATATGAGTGAACACCATTATTTAAGTAATCATATATTATAGAAGAAATAATAATTCAAATACTTATCTTCGTTCGGTTGTTGGGTGGACTCCCTCTCAATCTTTGCTTCCTTGCAGGAACTTCTTCAATTCCATCTTCTTCATTGTAGGAACTTCTTCAATTATAGCTTCAATATTATACAAGAAATAATAACTCAATTCCAGCTTCTTCCTATGAGCATTCCTCCCACAGCTTACTGAATGTGATGAGCTTCTTCCTAGCACAAATTCCTTGGATGAAGGAATCCCATGACCTAGGAGGACCATTCAAGGTGGTCATCAATATTTCTCCATTCTCTATATATTCTTCAATGGTTTCAAGTTGTTCTTTTATCTAAGAGACCCTTGTAAAGTGTGACTGCATCGTCTCTGCATTTTGTATCTTGACATTCTTTAATTGATTCCTCAAAGTCATCTTTTGATTTATGTTCTTTCCTTGAAAAAACTTGTTCAAGGAGTCAAATATCTCTTTGGGTGTCTATAGGGATGACACATGCGGTATGAGATGGTCCTTGATAGAATCTACAATGATCCTTGTGGCCTTGACCAAGTTCTCCTTATGTAAGGGCTTAGCCTCATATCTCGCTGGGACTGGAACCTCTTCACTTATCTAGTATCCAATTCATTCTCTTCTAGGATTAACCCAATCCTACACTTCCATGTTTGGATGTTATCAACCCCTTCAAGCTTAATATCCTCAAGCTTGGTGTGGTGAGACATATTAATGAGAAACTCAAATGGAAATAAAATATTTAGATCTTACCACTGGATTTGGAGCTGGCTAGGGTTTGATAGAGAAACCATAAAAATCCAAACATGAAATTTCAAACTTCTAATTGGACAGGGAGATGCAATTGACTGAGGTGAGCAAGCTGGTGTGCTCATATTTTGAAAACTCCAAAAATTGGTACTAAGGAAAGTAGAGTAAACACTCCACTAGCATGGACAAGGTACAAGCTCTCCAAATTGCAAAGATGCAAATAAAAATGATCAAACACTACTCTCCTTCTTTGTTCTTGTGAGTTTTATAAACTTCTCAACTCCTCCATGGGTCGAATTATTTCTAAAGGATTCATTCCAACTCAATTTGGGAAGAGATTCCAATGTGTGTCACTTGTCCAACAATTCCTAGTCTCCTTATTCCCTCATTTCAAATGGGTGTCTCTTTGGCTGCCCTAACTCCCTTTTGCACCTTCTTGGATGCTATTTTTATCCCTAACATGTCATATATTTCAAATGTCGGCATTCAGGTCTGATTTGTGTCATAGGTGTCATAGCATCTTCATCATTGTTATCATACTAGAGGCTAGGAAATCTAGCCCAAGTGTCACAATTCTTCTAAGATGCCTCTTCCTCTTCCATGGGACTTATTCTTCCACTCCAATTCGACCTTGCATGACTCATGCCATGAATAATACCTCTTAAACTACCCCAAGTATGCTACCCTTCATATTGAACTCGAATTGGTCAGAGAGTCATGCCAAGTGTAGTGGGGAATCTTGCCACAAATGGGTCCCACAACCTCTTAATATGTGTCCTCATGGTCCAATGCACAATGGCTTCTCCAATTAACAATTAGGATGGGAATATTTCACCCTCGAAATTGGTACTAAGGCAAGTAGAGTAAAAACTCAATAAGCATGGACAAGCTATGCTCTCCAATATGCAAAATGAGAAATGATAAAAAACCACTCTCCAATGGCATAGATACTGTTGGTGATTGTATTGGAATATTCCATGGGGATGATATTGGCATGAGATCCCTCTAATGTTTTGGAATGTTCTATGAGGTCTATGATGTAAGGGTTTGAATGTGAAAATAGATGAAGTCTATTGGTGATTATTTTTGGGTTTTGATTACACTCTTTGGAGGAATATTGTTCTTCTTATTCATATTAGGGTGGCAAGATAGAGCAAGGATAGGAGATTGAAGTCTCCTTTGGGTTGGTTCTCATGATATTAGGGAGTTGGGGATTCTATCTAGTTGGTGCTAGTAAAACTATTGAGTTGGACTTTACTGAGGTCTAGAGTCCTATCTATAGGTTGAAAATTATGAAAACCAAGGGGTTGTAGCCTCGTTCTAGATGGAGCTAGTAAACCGAGGAGTTGGGGCTTCCTTAGGTTTCGAGCCTCCTTCCAGTTGGTGCAGTTAAATCATGGAGTCAATTCCTTTGAGAGAGTTGAATTGCTGGACCGAAGATATCTGGAGCACATGGACGAACTTGAAAGTCTCTACTCCGCAGATGGGGTTCGACTATTCTATAATGGATCAAATTATTATCTGATTGGATTATAAGAATGAGACTCCATTTAAATGCACAAGGTTTTGATATCTAGAAATTTGTTCTAAATGCTTACATCGTTCTAAAAAGTCTACAAAAAACCGCATCCATGAAGGAGCTAACAAATAATAATGCAATGGAAATGGATATCGTGTTGCATGGAATACATGATCATGTGAAAGATAAATTTGGAAGGTGTTCATCAGGTAGGATAAGGTACAAAATATTTGCACAAAGGGACCCCATTCTTAACATTATTTTTGTCCCGAGTACCTAAAAAGATCGGGTAAATAGTTCATGAGCTTTGGAGTCCAAAGAAGGCTTAAAAAGTATAAGGGAATTAAGCCTACCTTAGGGGGCCTACAAACTAATGCCAATAGGACCAAGTGCTTAAAATATTAAGCAGAGGCGCTAGAGCATCAACTATACAACACGTTAGGCAACGATGAGGGCGCTATGCGGTAGGTGTTGGTTCATCCAACAATGCTAAGAGGTGGGGGGGGAATCAATATTGCCTTTTTCAACCCTTTTATATAAAATTAGTATTAAGCACGAGTTAAATAATCATTCCCAATGTGAATAGGACAATTACAAATTTGAACACACCGATATAAAATTGTTCTACAAGCACCAACTTGATGGAGAACTTAATCCCATGAATTCTTTTGCCACTACAGAAAGGATGCTCCTACACCCCTGGTTTTCTACCTGCTAAATAGACAAGGATTAAACCTGCCTCAAGAACCCCACCACCCTCAATCTCTACCCACAACTGGAAGGAGGAAAAAATTCCCTTAGAAGGCCTGAACCTGCCTCAAGAACCACCCAACAACCATCTAATTTATGATCTTGCTTCGGTTTTTCAGATCTTGCTTCTGATATGCAATTACCAAAACTTCATAGACACCTGTGGTCCTCTTCATACATTTGACTTGTATGGTTATATATATTTTCAAATAAATTTATTATTTGAGAACTTCATTAAGGAAAATCATGCCTCTTCATAAAAAAAAATATTGGATCCTTATAATTGCATCTATTCATCATTGATCTTCATAGTCTTTCAAATTAGTAAGGAATTACTAATTGTGAACCCTTGCCGTCAATATGTCCCATCAGTTAAATCAAAGGATAACGTATTTGACCCTTAACGTCCTGTAACGCGCTATAAAAGTCTTTCAATTGCTTTGATCTTTAATTCCGACGGCTCTGTAGATCTACTGCGATACGTGTTCTGGGTTTTTTTTATCAGTCTTTCAATTGCTTTGATCTTTGCAATTTATGAATGCATCTGATTTGTTCATTCAAATTTTTCTTAACTCGCTGTTTGGATGTTTTTATGTATTAGGTAAATTTATTCTAATGTTTATGTATTGAGTCATTGCAATTTTTTGCATAATTAATGAAATTCAGTCAGTTTCTCTTCGCCATCCTTTTTGGATAATTTGTCAAATTTTTATGAACTATGTTTTATGTTGTCAAGTTAATGAATACATCGATCTGTAGGTTGGATTTCTATTAATATACAATTCATGTCTTACTACGTGCTAAATGAATTTCTTCGTTTAACTCATTTTATCTATTCCTGCAATTGATAAACAACCACACATTTATATTGATGCTAAGTGGAAAAGCGCTCTTACACAGCCACTTGCTTGGATCTGCGTTGGATAAAGATAAGTAATCTTATGCGTTTGATTCTGATGCATTTTTATTTCATTCTTGTATGTTGTGATTGTGTAATTGAAAGGTTTTTAATTATGTTGTGATTGTGTAATTGAAAGGTGTTTTCCACTATGCATGTGCAGGTTGACGTGGAGAAGCCACGTGGGCAGGAAGTCTGGCGTGGAGGAGACACGTGGGTAGGAGCCCCGACGTGGAGGAGTTGCATGGGAATAAGGTGTGATGTGGACCGGCAACATCATATCCACATGTGCCAGTGACTGTGAAGGATGGGAGAAGGTGGTTTCGCAAATGGAGGAAGGTAGTTTTCCTTACTGCCCTTCCAACTTGCGAAATCATGTGGTGCTGCCACATGGAGAGCGGTTTCAGATTCCGCAACCACCCATCCCTCCATCCTAGTGCACATGTTGGGGATGCAGAACGGACGTGGGACCCTTGATCTTTCGCCTCCCAATTGATATTTTCCACCATTTAAAATTGTTTGTACATTGGCATGGAGGTGATCCTGAGGATTGTATCACTCATGTGAATAATCTCATTATGTTTATGATAGATTGTGTTTATGTGTAATGACGTACAGATGATATCACACCACATTGTGATAATTAATGTCACATTTATGATGGATTTTTTTTATGTGTCACGACGTACAGATGATATCCCGCCACACTGTGATCACTAATGTCACGATATTTTCTGCATTGATGATATCCCGCCACACTGCTCTAGCCTCCCATTGCCTACATTGAAACTTAAAGTTCAAACTCTCTATGTTTTCCAGTTTGGAGCTCTATTTTCTCTCAGGACTAAGGTTTGCTTTTGCTGAGGTGGAACCGAGAAGAGTGTTGGGCAGGTAGAGTAGTAAGATTGGTTTGAAGAATCGACTTCTAGTTTTTCAATTGGCAGGTATTTATATTATTCAAACCATAAATCTAAATCTGTAATAGAGCATTCTTATTTAGCCTCTCGGATAAAACCCATATCGTCCATGGTAGTCAAAAATCAGTGCAATGACAGTTTCAAGTTCACAGTAATTTAAAGTCACTGAACGTTTTAGATTCTTTAGATTTCCATAATTTATTTCCTTCAATTCTGGGTAGTTATCTTCTTACAGTCCATTAATATGAATACACATCATTATATTTGCAAAATCGTGCGTTACTCATTACTGGACTAAATTAACGGAATTAACAGGTTTAATGTCGATTGTCGCCAGCTTGCATACGTTTTCTGTCGGGTGATGTAGTGTATTATTTTCATATATTCCATATTGTTTTCTCCAAATCCTCTAGCATTTGGCTAGGTTTGTTGGAAAAAGATAACGACAAATGAACTCGGAAAATTGAAACATGTTTTTTCTTTTTAATATCATTTTGCAGTTAATATTCACTATAGTATACTCATCTATGTAAACATTATACTTTATTTGAAATATTTGAAATTGATAATTTATGGCTTAATTTATATAATATTTATTACATTTCTTTTATAAATATATATAATTTAAGTATTTAATTTAATTGATTAAAATTAAGCAATCAAATAGCTTTAAACCATATTAACGTATAATTGTTTGCCAATACAGTATCTTGGCTAGAAAAAGTCCCATGTATTGGGTAGTTGGACGTGGTGTATGACTCAAATTGTTGGATGCAATGAGAACACATGTCAGTCTTGCATACAATACCAAGGCCCTTAGTTGAAGAGATAAAGCTAATAAAAATGTTCTTAAAAATAAGTGAATTTTAGCAGAAAATTGGTGAATACCCTTATCTGTCTTAATTTGCAGGTTGATAATGAAGAAAAGAAAGCAGCCCATTAATATTGGGCATTGGTCATAAATGAATCCAATATCAATTTTAGTAGAACATTTCTAAATACTTAGATGCGATAAACCATAGCATAAACATATGAATTCCGATTTAATATTACTTTCATCCCAGCATGAAGAATAACACAATGGAAAAGATTTACTGGAAATAACAATTAACAGAAAAAGGGAGGAAATTTACAGACTGTCATTATTGGAAATAACAATTAACAAAGAAAGGAAGGAAATTTACACATTGTCATTAATGAATAGTTTTGTCGTCAGTGGTACAATTATATTCAACGCATTCCAAGCAACACATGCATGCCTTCCCAGGAACACCATAATGTTAATTAAAGGAATTTAACAGTGACGACGATGCAGATAGTGATGCAATTAGTTGGAATGATTCTGACTACGATTAACCAGCCATAAACATTTTTTTTCTTTAAAAAAAAAAATAGAAACAATATACTTTTGGGTTTGCTCTTTGCTGATAGTAGCACAGATCAATTATCGAATAATCAAAGCCACGTGGCACAATCTGAGCATTCCACGTGTCACCCTGGAGACTAGATTTCGACATTTGAACAAAAAAAATTACAGACATTTTTCTACAAAGAGTTTGATGTCAAGTCGAAATTTTGTTAGAGGAAGCGAGGTCGCTCTTTTGTCAGGTTGTTCCATTTCAGGGTGTTGGAAGTAGATGCTTAGGAGAAAGAGCGTCCGCTCCTTCCCCAAGGGATGAGTTTTTCGGAGTGGATAAAGTAGATATTGGCACTTTAAACACATATTTCATAGGAACATTGCTTCGCACATTTTGTTGGAAAGTGGAAATCTGCACAGAGAAAGATCGGCCGCTCTTTCTCCAAGTTCTAGTTTTACAATTCCCTCGTAAAAGGAGGTGTAGACGATCCTTCTTCTTCCCAATATTATTTTCGTTATAGATTGACACTACAAGAAGGGTCGGTCGATCCTTCTTCATCTTTACCATTTTGGATATCGTTCAATTTCTAGATAAAGGTTTTCACAATTATCTACTAAACGAAGGGGTGGCCGACCCTTCTTCCGGTGTTCACCATTTTAGATATAGATGAATTGACGAACTAGCCTTCATAGGTTGAATAATTTTACAATTCCCTCGTACATGAAGGGGCGAATGACCCTTCTTCTTCCCAGTATTGTTTTCATAATAGTTCTATAATGCAAGAAGGGTCGGTGGATCCTTCTTTCTTTCGCCATTCTGGATATAGGTGAATTGTTGGATATAGTTTTTCACAATTATCTCCTAAACGAAGGGGAAACCGATTATGTCTGGGTCCCTACTATTTACAGCGGAAGTCAGAAGTCGGGAATTGTCGACATAGCCTTCGTAGATTAAATATATTCAAATTTATATCGAAGATGAAGGGTCGGCTGACCCTTGTTGTGCTCAGTATTCTTCCCTTGTTCATAATTTTGGAAATACATGTATTGATGGCCTAGCATTCGTAGGTTTAATATTTTTAATATTCCGTCATAAATGAACGAGCGGGAGACGCTTCTTCTACCCAATATTCTTTTCGCAATCTTTCTACACTACAAGAAGGGTCCTTTGATCCTAGGCTTGTGTTCACTTCTTCTACAAGAAGGGGTGGCCGATCCTTCCATTTGGAAAATTGGAAGTCCGGACAGACATATTTTTATATATTATAAGTTATGTTATATCTTTGTTTAAAATAAATATGATTTTTAATGTGCTCCTGTTATTTTATATTTCATAAAATGCTTCTGAATTGAACAATGTGTCATGTTATTTTATATTGTAGATATCATTTATGAAATGGATTTTGGTACTCAACAATGTATGGACCTTCTTTTGAATGGATTGAAAGTTGCTGAGTGAATCTCTTTTCCAGAAAGAAAATTTTTGCTTAATATCAGCATTAATGTCGGATGTATCATTGTAAATGTTACCAAGACTTTAAATGCAAGTATTCCATTTCCCTATCCATCAGAAGGTGCAAATACATTGTCAGAGGTTGTTTGTGGTTATATTCAATGGCCTATATTTGAGATCGTTAGCTAGATTGGGTCCGCTCTTCTCAAGAATGAGGTGAATGATATACTAGCTTCTACTTCGACGAGTGTAGCACATATCATAACAACTGAGAATGAGGTGAATGATATACCAGCTTCTACTTCAACGAGTGTAGCACATATCATAACAATTGATAATAAATCTTCTTTTATTATGAGAAAAGTTAAGTTGTTACATAGGTGTTCATAAAACAAGGATTGCATTTCGATAGGTTTGGTAACAAATGTGAGTGGGACTGATTTTGTTGGGGGAGCATTTTTGGGTGACTTCTCCTTTGGTATTCTGGTGGATGAAGTGGTGTTTTATTGTATGGAATGTTTTCCAGGGTTGAGCAGTGGAATTTTTGTTGTATGGACGATTAAAAGAATCATCAATTTTAATACAAAAACATTGCTTTCTGTTGCAAGCAATTTCAAAAATAATCAATCTGAATCTACTTTGAAAGTATTAAGAGAAAAACAAAATGTCAGGTTTGTGGGACAAAATGTTAATTTGATACATCAATGTTCTTTAAAGCCACAGTATGTTGCTCGGGGAATAGTGTCAATTGTTTTTTAGGGAGACATTGTACAATTTAAAGCACTAGATGCTGGTGAATTTGGTATTTTAGTTCATAAAGTCTTCTACAATTGCGAGGATTGTGCTATATCTGAAGGATCCCTTATAAAATGGCCTACAAACTATTTGATTGACCTCCATGATGTTCCTTTGGATGTTATACTAAAAAAAAAAGCAGACAAAGAAATGGTCAACTTTTGGAATGTGTTTGAAGAATGTCCTTTACAGATGGTCCTTCCAGGTACTCCCCCATTGTGAATATATAGATGTTAAAGGTAACGGAAGAAGGCCATACAATTCCATAAAGTGTCAAGCTAGAACTAAAATTTCCAACATAAATTCAATATCGGTACCTTACAGGCCTGCAATAAATTACGGTGCATTCCTTTCAAAAATTGGCACCGAACATTGTTGCTCAAATTTTTGTATATCAAAAATTCCATTTCAATCGATAGTTGAATGTCGGAAGAAATTTGATAGTATGAATGGAAATTCACAAAGACAGTATGTTATAAATTCTATGGGATCAGATGCTCCTGTGGCCAAAGAAGGAGATGACAAAAAAAGAAGCTTGTTTACAATGAGATTAGACAGAAGAGACGTCTGTCAAAATGCATGGTATAAATGCCATGGGATAAAAAAGAGCACTTTCTTCAATTATAAAAAAATGTTCTTGAATGGTGATGTGAGAGCTGTGCATGATAACAGTGGCTTGGAAAAATCTAGGGCGAACACTACTGCACTGGTAGCTACTATTAATAAAATTGTAGTAGAGAATTCAAACAAATATCCACATCTTACATGATTAATCATTGGAGATGGAACAAGGAAAACCTTGAAATTATTTCCCACTAATATGTCCCATGGTTTGCTGCGAGAAATGGCTAATGATGAAATCAAAAGAATCGGTTTGCCTCCAATATCACAATCCTCCTTTAGAAAGGTGATGAGAGAAGATTTTCCAGATGTTAAAATTTCTAAATCAAACTCCTTTGCAAGGTGTAATGAGTGCATTACAATACAGGATAGGCTTAAGGGGACCACTGATCCATTTGAGGTGGAAATGTTGCGAGCAAACCAATCAGCTCATTATAAGTACATCGCAAATTGTCGCCGGCTCTATTATTCTCACAGGTCGGCTTCAAAGAACAATCCGAAGACTTATCTCAGTATTGTTCATGACAAAATGGATAAGTCAAATACTTCCATTGCAAGGATGGGTAAGAAGGAAAAAGATTTTAGTAATGTTATGAATCTTCCCATATCATTGACTGGAATGTTGACTCAGGGGCACAACACTGGGGGTTTTGGTCATTTCAGCCTCTCATTTTTAGAGATGGGATCGAATTTCACTATGACATCCTTGGCTAAATGCTTGAAGTGTCTTGAATATCTAGTGGGTGATAATGTGATGAACGTGCAATAATTAATTAATGAAAACACACGAAATAGCATAAATAACAGAACTTAGAATCACTTTTATACTGATCATAGGCCACTTTGAGGGGGCAACCTCCTTTGAGCAAGCTCAATAGAAATAACTTCACGATACCTTCATTGGTCTCAACACAAACTTATATACTAAGTCTAGTTGCCAATACCATGGGTCAATACCATGTGTCAATACAAACCATGGGCCAATACAAAATATGGATCAACAACTACTACGGGATGACTTACAAAGCATATGCATCCAACAACAATAATACAAACTATGGATCGACAAATACTACGGGACGAATTACAAAGCATATGCGTCCAACAACAATATACTAACAATGTAAATAGAAGGGTTGACATGGGTTCCTCACATCCCTTCTCACTTAGAAAAATCTTTGTCCTCAAAGCTTTAGATGTGGAAATTGATGCAGAATCTGAAGGAGTGGTTCCCTTGTAGCATCCTCGGGTTGCATTCCGGCCCACTGACGCCTTTTGAGTTTCAGGGAGGGTTGCTTGGAAGGCTGTAGATGAAGAAGGACCATATCAACTGCATGAAAAGTGCACTCAGAATGGTGTTGATTGGCTTGTTGTTTCAGTCGAAATATTTCCATGTGAAGATTGTCCTACAAAATAAGAAGAATCTGATCGCGGTTTTGAAGAACCGATTCAATTTCCTGAACTGGGAAGGTGCTGAGCATGTATGGAAGAAGAATTGGTGGTGCCTGTCCATAAACTGCTTCATATGGTGTCCTTTTAGATGTGGTATTGTACCACTAGAGTGCTTCTAGGAAATCCATAGAAATAGCTGTCCACATCTGTGTAGGGATGGGAAAGGGTTCGAGCAGTCCCGAAAGGAGTGTCATTTCACCCTTGTTGACCTAGAAAGTATCACACTCAACCACCATATGGTGAATTTTCATTTTCAGTCCCTGCCAAAAGAAGTTACATTGTTCTCAGTTATAGGTTTTGAGGAACTCAAAGTGCCCTGCTGATGAAGAAGCATGGAGTTCATAGAAGAGATATCCCTTTTGAACAGATTGCAACCAATTTGGAACAAGCAGAGAAATACCTATAAGAGAAACTGGGTCATCAAATTGGCGAGAAGAAGCATCTGCCACCATATTATCCTTACCCTTCTTGTAAGTGATCGCATAGTCATAACCCATGAGTTGGATAACCCATTTTCGATGTGCTAGTGAGGAGACCCGTTGTTCCAGAAAATGTTCCAGACTCTAGAGACCAGTCTTGATGCAAAAATAATTTCCTAGTAGGGACGGCTACCACTTCTGTATTGCAGGAAAAATAGCCATCATTTTTTGCTGAGATGTAGATGTGGCTAAATGCTTACCGGAAAGGTCTCTTGAAGGCGGCAAGCCTACTGGTGCAACAAAGACACCTGCATATCTATCCAAGGAAGTAGTGGAGACCGTTGGTGGGTGCATCTGGATGGAGTGGAGCTGAGCAATGACACCATGTGAATTCTTCTTAAGGATCTTTTCCAAGTGATGTGAACTGATGATGCAGAGAGACCCTGTTTGTAAGCCCATAAATTTGTGTTGTGTCCCATTGACTGAAAACTGCATCCAAAGTTCAGCAAAATCCCATAAGATGGGGCCAAGTGTGCGTAACCATTGAACGCCCAAAACCACATCACATCCGCCTAAGGACAAGGAAAACATGTTAGAGCGCAGGTTATAATCTTCCAGAGAGATGCGTACATTGTGACACTTTCCCTTGCAAGGTAAGGTTCGCCCATTGGCAACCATGACTTCAAAGTTGGAGCAAGAATGTACAAAACAATCAGCATGTTTGGCAATCCGAGGGTCAATGAAGTTATGAGTGCTACTAGAATCAATAAGTATTGTAAGAGGAAGCTTCTTTAAGTAACCCCTGACCCGCATTGTTTGGCGGGTGGTGACACCAGATAAAGCATGGAGAAATATCTTTGGGTGGTCTTCCTGAGATGGGAAGTCAATATGCGGCTCTTGAATGGTGACCTGATCATCCGGTGTATCTAGAGCTTCTTCACCAACTTCAGAGGTGGGCGGAGAATCCACATCCAAGAGATAGAGCTTTTGTTGAGCACATCTATGTCCCTGAGTGAATTTTTCATCACAATTATAACAAAGCCCCTTTTCTCTACATGCATGCATCTATGTTTCAGACAAATGCTTGATAGGAGTTGGTCGAGGAGTTGGCAGGATGGGAGGTCGTTGAGAACCCATATTTCGGAAGGGAACAAAAGTGGGTTTGGAGCATTGTTGGGTGGTAATATTGTCTTCTGCCAACTTAGCTGACTCCAGGGATTCCATCATTGTGTTGGGACAGAACATTTTGACCTCTGGGCGGATTTCATCCTTAAGACCACTGATAAAACAAATCTTGTAGAAGTCATCAAACAATCCTTCTGTGTGGTTTGCTAGTTTCTTAAATTTTGTCTAATACACTCTCATAGTGCTAATTTGATGAAGTTTAGTGAGTGCTTCGGTGAAGTCATCAAACGGAATAGGACCCAATCATTGCAAAAGGAGTTGGAAAAAATCTATCCATTTTGGCTCGTCATGAGCCTTGATGTAGCAATGGTACCATTGAAGGGCTTCCTGTTCCTAATGAAAGGATGCAACTGCAACTTTTTGGACATCAAAAGTATTATGTAGACTGAAATATTATTCTGCATGATAGATCCATCCAGTCGGATCAGTACCTTTGAAGTGAGGAAATTCAAGCTTCGGACCACGGAAAGTGTTGGAAGAAGAGAACCCATTGGCTACAGAAGATTCTTGTTGTCGGTTATTGTTCATGGCTAAATGCTAAAGATGGAGGATGAGAAATTTTTCATCCAGATCTTGGAGTTTGGTTTGGATGGCTACAAGTGCTTCCTCCATGGTTTTTGCTCCTGCACGGCTGACAATCATATCCAGGAGTTTTTTTTTGTTTCTTTTTGGGGGGGAATGGATAGAAAAACATAAACAAAAGCTTATTTAGCAAAGGGAAATTTGGATTTGGAAAAAACTTGGATGGGTAATTGGGGTTTCACTAGGTTTTGGTCATTTTCTGATGGACATGGAAGCAAAAAATGGGGATTTTAGAAGCGGGGTGAAAGAATTAGAAAATTTGTCAAAGAGGGACAAAGAAGCAGAAATAGGGAATGAACATGGTGGCAAAATTTGGAGGCGAGTGGGTGAAAATTGAATAAGTTATGGAAAACCCTAAAAATAGACAAATGTGAGATTTTTGGCTTGGGAAGTAGAATTTGGGATAGGGTCTTCAGAAATGAAATATGCAGAATGGGATTGTAGTGGTGTCCGGGAAGTTTCAAGGGAAACAGAGTTAAAACAAGGGATCGACAACAGATGGATCTGAAAGGGCGCGGAAGGGATCAGCAACAGATGGATCTGAAACGACGCCGAATGGATAAAAAACTATTGGATCTGAATCAACTTTCTTGAATGGATGGATCTAGAACGACTGTCAGAATGGATCTGAAACGGCTTGGAATGGATATGAAACTGCGTGGAATTGATCAGCAATAGTTCAGATAAAAATAGATATTGACCCCAGGTATGTGCGGCTACCTATCGGTTTAGGGGATTCACTCGGCCACCAATGCTATCTAACGGATTGTGTTATTGGGTAGTACCCCTCACTCCATCGCTTAGGTAAAACTGATAATCGCTTTGCCACAAACGACAGCTCTTGGTTTACCTCATGGGTGGGAACTAGTCAATCAGGTAGGGGTCGTTGCCCTTTTCGCTGGTAGGTCCTCTCAATGGGCCAGCTACTTCGGGGTTCCTATGGTACTCCTCAAAATGATTTTTAGGGATTATTCCCAAGTACTTCCCACAATTAAGAGGATAGGGATTATTCCCAGATCTGAAGCTGCGACAGATGCAAAAAAAAAAAAATTGGTAGAAATTTCACGCAGCGAGCCCAAGAAAGTGCTTTGATACCAGATGTGATAAACCTGCAATAATTAATTAATTAAAACACACGAAATGGAAGAAATAACAGAACTTAGAATCACTTTTATATTGATCTCAGGCCACTTCGAGGGGGCAACCTCCTTTGAGCAAGTTCAATACAAATAACTTCACGGTACCTTCATTGGTCTCACCACAAACTTATATACTAAGTCTCGGCGCCAATACCATGGATCAATACCATGTGTCAATACAAACCATGGGCCAATACAAAATATGGATCAACAATTACTACGGGACGACTTACAAAGCATATGCGTCCAACAACAATAATACAAACTATGGATCGAAAAATACTATGGGACTACTTACAAAGCATATGCGTCCAACAACAATATACTAACAAAGTAAATAGAAGGGTTGACATGGGTTCCTAACAAATAATTATGGTGATTTGCTTTACAAAGGCGGAAAATCTAAGCATCAATTGCCTGATGCTTTATTGCAATCAGACTCATATGAAAAGTGTTCGATATACAGACAAGATGTAATGCAAGCTAATGTAATGTTTGTTGATGGTACTAATCAATGCATGCCAAATAGAAAACTACCACCCATATTGTTGTTGCAAATGGATAATTGTTCAGGCGATAACAAAAATCGCTTCGTATTTGCATTTTTATCTCTTTTAACAGCAAGGAGAGTGTTCGAGACAGTTGAAGTTGGTTTGCTCCTGGTTGAACACACCCATGAAGACATAGATGGAACTTATGGCAAGTTATCAGCAAAGCTAATGCGTAAAGATATATTTTCACTCCCGGAAATTATGGATACGTATAGGAATTGTGAAGATCAAAATTCCTTTCTTCCTTATCTAATTGATGAACTTTACGATTTTAAGAGTTTTGTGAAACCCCACCTTTTGGATGGAAATGCCAAAATCATCGGTATAAAAAAATGCCAGTTTTTTAAATTTCAGCTCATAGATGACATTCCAGTCATGCAATGGAAGGAATCACTTCGGGATGAAGCTTGGTCGTTTGCTATTCATCTCTAGTGGTCATTTCCAGATGGTAGCGTAGACTTGCCAGTGGGACAACCTAGGTTATTAAATATACCATCAAAAAGTCCTTCGGAGATTGACGAAATAAAAAAGGGAATAGAAACATATATTTCATTCTGGAATCAAGGGATTGAGAAGGGAGGTGAACAATTTTGGTGTCCCAAGTTAAATTATTGGGAGGTTGTACTTAAAACTTTGGACAATCCCTTCGAGAGTGTTGATCAGTCATCAACTAACTTTTGGCCATCGACAAGCCATGATATTTGTAGTAGTGAACCTACAAGATCTGAACATGAAATTATGGATTCCTATTTGAAGGAAAATGTTCTTGCTTTGCAGGATTTCTATGTTGGACCACTATGCAACAAGCCTAGAGATGAATTCATTCCAAGAGTCGATGTTTTAAAGGGCCAAATGGTCATTGTGCAATTACTAGAGCCAAATTGTGCAATCTGGTTGGGTAAGGCAATTGGTGATATTTATCAGGAGTCAGATGCTAGTACTATTGGGTCTTGCAAAGTAGAGGTGCAATGGTGGAAGCCAATAGGAGCATCGAAGGATCTGAAGGTCTTGTACAAAAAATGCTTGGATAGAAAAAATGCTTGGATAGAAAGCAACAATGGGTTGTTGGTGCAGAAGAAAATATGATGATCGATGTAAATAACATCATATGGCCATGGTCACCAAGGCAAGGATGGATAGGAGAAAAAATTAGCATAAACGAGAAGGGCCTTGCAACAATCAAGGCACAATGAGAAAATATGGTTTCTAAATAGTAGACAAAATTGGTTTCTAAATTTCTTTATGTGGCAGTTTTAGGCAACAAAATTGTTTTGTTTCTAAATTTCCACTTGGTCAACAAAAAGTTGTACTTTTTCATTTTCATTAAAGTTTTAAGGAAAGGCCATTAGAAGTGGTTTATCCGCTGCACTTAAAATCAAGTAATTATCCTCAAAGTAACTACCTAAACACTAAAATATGATCCACTATACTGAAAGTGTCAAATTCAGTGGTGCTCATAGGAGAAAATATTCTATACGAGCCAATATTATAATTAAACTATATTTCTAATATTCAATGTGCCAAATCAAATATGCCACATGTCACAACATGATCGTTCCACGTGTCACCATGGCATACTAGATATCAACATTTAAACAACCAAATTTATATACGTTTTCTCAGAGAAACAGCAGCCGCTCTTTCCCAAAGGTGTTCTATTGTTACGATTCCCTCGTAAATGAAAGGTCGATCAATCCTTCTTGTGTTCTCTATTATGGATATAGCGGAATTATTGGATAAGGGTTTTCACAATTAACTACGAAAAGAAGGGACGGCCGACCCTTCTTGTTGGAAAACATAAGTTGAGAGAAGCTATTTTTATATGTTACAACTTCCAAGATGTTCTATTTTTCAAATTCCCTCGAAATTGAAACGTTGGTCGACCCTTCATATTACCAATATTATTTTCATAATAGTTCGACACTGCAAGAAGGTTCGGTCGACCCTTCGTATTCCAAATATTATTTTCATAATAGTTTGACACTACAAGAAGGGTCGATCGATCCTTCTTGTGTTCTCCATTATGGATATAGATGGATTGCTGGATAAATGTTTTCACAATTAACTACAAAAAGAAGGGGTGGCCAATCCTTCTTCTCTAAAAACATAAATCCGGACAAACGATTTTTATATGTTATAACTTAGCTGATTGACTAGCTGTTCGCACATTCCATGAATATTTTAGACATTGGACTTTTCACTTTAAAATTTGTAACATTTAAAAATTCACACTTTGCATTTTTTGAGTTGAAATTCACACTTTTGAAATCAAAATTTGCATTTTTTTATTTTAAATTCACGCTTTTAAGGTTCATAAGTAGTCAAGAAACACACTATTCGAATAGAAAAACACACTTTTCAAAGCCAATATTGCCACTTTTAGAACTTGATTTTGCAGTTTAGAAAGGTTGATATTGAGACTTTCAAAGTCAAGTAGATGTTGACACTTTCCTTTGAAATTTTCTTGCATTTTTTAGTGTTTTTTGTGACTTGCAGAAAGCATTGAGTTTTTTCCAAAAGTCAGGTTCTTTCCACAACCCGCAGGTTCTTTCTGCAACCCGCAATCCGCAATGTAGATTCCATCCGCAATGCAGAGTGCGGATGTAGAAATATTCTTCAATAATTGTGGTTGTCTACATCCGCAACCCGCAACCCGTAGTTGCGTGTTGCGGATGCAGAAGACCAACCAAACAACTCTTCTTTTCCTTCCCGCATGTTTACATTTTAATCATCGATTTGTCTTGATCCCGCGAATGAGATTACACTGGGTGATTTAAATGAAGTTTAGCTTGCCTGATTAGCTTGTCGATGTTAGCACTAGCTTTGTGGTCCGAGCAAAATAGAATGGAGAAATCCTTCATGGTCTGAGCAAAATAGAATCATATGGGTGAGGTATTTTAAATGGAGGCGTGCGGTTTATCCCACAAGCATCTTAAGGAGAACATCAATGGCCAATGGAGTAGATCGATGGTCGGGAATTACTTCTCCGATACGACATGCACAGAGCAAACAAATTTTTGGATCTGCAAAATTTTGGTAGAGGTCCGCGAGTTTGGACGATGCAGATATGATGAGGCTGAGATCTATGGTTGAGGTTTTGTTCGTAGATCTAACTTGCATGAAACATCAATGCAAGCCAAATCCGTGAAGTTGGTAAAAGTCGCATCGTTTGACGACCAGGATTCATGCAAGATCTAGATCAATGGTGGGCGACTTCCCGTGGTTTTGAATGGAAGAAAAGGGGACATGTGGCATGATTCAGGGCCACCAGGGATCATAGAGTTAGAAAGTAGCGATGATCCACGGCCCAGAATGGATAAGGAAAATAGACGCCCAGGGAAGCTTCCACGTCACAGGAGAGACAAGGGTGATAGAAAAGGATAAATAATATAAAAAATCGCCTACATGGAGAGCTGGATTCCATCTTTCCTATTTTGAATCGGAAAGTGACAGGAGCAAGTTGTGCAGAATAAGACTGGAGACACTCTGATTGATGTAGAGATTGTCCTTCTCTTCATTCCTCTTTTGTTAATTGATCAAATTTCTTTGATGAATGTTGATTTTCACTTTAGATTATTTATGAACACTGTTTAATTTTTGCAATCAATAATCCCTACATTGATCTATAGTTTGGATTTGTCTTTACTCATGATTTGTGTGTCTTTTATGTTTTAAGTAAATTTTAATTTCCTGATTGTGTTGTGGTTAAACCCGCATTAGTAACCTCACTATACTCAATGTGGAAAATCAAATAAAAGATAGTAACCTCCCTATACTCAATGTGCCAAATCAAATATGCCACGTGTCACAATATGATCATTCCGCATGTCACCCTAGGATACTAGATATCAACATTTTAACAACAAAATTTATAGATGTTTTGCTTTAAAGACTTTGCTGGCAAGTTGAAATATTCTCAGATAAAGAGCGATCGCTCTTTCTCTAAGGTGTTCTATTTTTACAATTCCCTCCTAAATGAAGGGTTGGCTGACCCTTCTTATTCCCAATATTATTTTCATACAGTTCGACATTTTAAGAAATATTGGACGGTCCTTCTTGTATTATCCATTATGGCTATACCTGAATTGATGGATAAAGGTTTTGACAATTAACTACGAAAAGAAGGGGTGGCAGATCCTTCTTGTCGTAAAATTGAATTAGGTACAAACCATTGTTATATGATATTACTTCCAAGGTGTACTATTTTTACAATTCCCTCGTAATTGAAGGGTCGGCCGACCCTTCTTATTCCCCATATTATATTTATAATAGTTCGATACTACAAGAAGGGTCGATCGACCCTTCTTATTACCAATATTATTTTCATAATATTTCGACACTGCAAGAAGGGTCGATCTATCCTTCTTGTGTTCTCCATTATGGATATAGTTGAATTGTTGGAAAAAGGTTTTCACAGTTAACTACGAAAAGAAAGGGCGGTCAATCCTTCTTGTTGGAAAATGGAAGTCGGGACAAACTATTTTTATATGTTATAACTTCCAATGTGTTTTATTTTTATAATTCCCTCAAAATTGAAGTGTCGACCGACCGTTTCTTTTTTTTTTTGTAAGTAAGTAGAGTCGTAAATTCTATTAATATGGTACAAAAAGGTACAAAAATGGTACAGAGTTACAAACAGAGTGAGCTAAAATCTCACATAGGCCCTTCTCAAGTTGGGAAAACTGAGCACCCATAGATCAACTTAACAACTTAACCAGATAGCATGACACAGATCATCTTAACAACTGCACCAGATAGCATAACTGCTTCTCAGAGGAAAATTGAGAACACAAAACCTCTCGAACAAGAAACCACCTTCCAAGGGCCAAAAAATAGCCCAGCAACAAAGCAAGGGAACAAGCTTCCAGCTTAATCGAGAACAATAGGTCGAACAAGAAGAAAACCAACAACTAGTACTACCATCAAAATATAACCTCAGACACAGGGCAAAGAGAGAAAAATCCATCCTGATCAACACGTGGTCCTTGGCGCCCGGCTCTGGACCTCCTGTGGGTCATGTATGCTGAGCGCTTCCACTAAGGCCTCTAGAGTGCACGTACTCTCCATTTTGTTTTGATGAGTCACTTTCATTTCCTCGATGATATCTTTAATGTCTTTGACAATTTTCTCTCGCGCCTGGAATTCGCGGGCTAGAAGAATTATGCCCGCCTAGAATGGCTTGGCTACAATTTGATGGCCCTGCTGCTCCTTGACCTCCTGCTGCAGCAAGATTTCCAAATGAGCGATATGGGCCTCAGTAGCCACAGGCGTTTCCTCCAGGTAAAGATGCACCCATTCGAAATCCAGAGGGTGGTCATCCACCGGGACGTTCGCCTAGTTGGATGAGCCTTCACCCCTTTTCCTGCCACTCGCCCTAAAGTTCCAGTTAGAGCCACGACAACTACAAAGACGCATGCGAGGGGCCATAATGATTAAGAAGATGGTTGAGGACTAAAAAGAAAATCCTCTAGCTATCTGAAACCACTTAATCCGAAAATGGAACAGACACAACATGCCTTTTCTTAGGGTAAAGAAACCTACTTTCTTAATTCGGACCTGCCTGCACCGGTCCTCCTTTTTGGATTTATAATCCATAAGCCTGCCAATAGATATGGTCATCATACCAGGCCATGATTTTCCATTAATGAAAATGATTACCATTCTATCCCATCCCGAGGCCTCGCATGCTTGGTAAGCTATGAGCCTTCAAGTTCGACTGCAACCGGTACGATCCCATCTGCTGAGACCATAACCTGCATCAGAATTGTGCTTTATCCTTCTTCTCATATTATTACTTTCTATGCTCCCTTCCTTACACTGAGTATTGAACTTAAATTGAATTAGATAGATTGGAAGGGATACTCGTGTGAGAAATTCCACTGATTTTGGGCTTGCATGTGTCCTTGCGTCCTCTCTGCCATGTGCCTCTTCGCCTTTCCGATGAGTGGAGCCATCGGGGGGGTTAATATGGATAGATGCGATCTCAAGGCATCGTCTTCTAGCCACGTGATCACATGCAGGTGATTCCACGAAGGTGGTTCACCATTTTTGCTGGATGGAAGCTAAAAAAATTATTTTTCGAACCCTCGATCGAGGTATTTTCAAGCCCTTGATCGAGATTTTAAAAGCTCGATCGAGGGTTTTAAAAGCTCGATCGGGGGTTTTAAAATATGTTGATCGAGGGTTTTAAAAGACCTTGATCTCAATCTAGCTTTTAAAACCCTCGATCAAGCTTTTGAAAAGCTCGCAAAAGCTCGATCGAGCTTACGAAAAGCTCGCAAAAGCTTCATCGAGATTTTGAAAAGCTCGCAAAAGCTCGATCGAGCTTTTGAAGAGCATAAAAAGTCTCATTTTAGGTCCTCGATCAAGGGTTTTAAAATACCTCGATCGAGGTCTTGTTAAACCCTCGATCGAGGTATTTAGCTCGATCGATGGCTTGAAAAAACAGGTCGAGAGCCCTTTTCACTATAAAATGAAAGTTTTGTCTACCTTCCACAGAGTTAAACCATGTCATTAAATGCTCATTAATGAGCGTACTTGATACGATTGGATTCATCAACAAATCCTCTATCCCGATATATAAAATTTACGAATGTTTTTCTTCATATGTCTTTTGTTTTTAAATTTCTACTAAAACTTGCCCTAAAAAACCTTGTCGACAACTTCGATTGAGCTCAAAGATAAATCCACAAAATTCAAAATACACATCCAAAAAATGTGTAAAAATACACAAGCCCTAGATAAACGCGTCCTCTTTAAAATGGTATTTTTAGTTTTGCAAATTATGTAAAAAAACAAAAGATTTCATGCACGCACACACATGTGTGCAAAATGCGACTTAAATATTCATTGGTCATTTTCGAAAAATAATAATAAATATATTTTTTCGAGAAAAATTAAAAGAAAAATATGTAAGCCGTAGTGCATTCTGTCTAGATCATGTTCACATATCTCATTTTTTTAAATTATTACTTTAACATTAAATTATTGTGCACGAACACAAACTACTTCTTAATTGCTCTTCAAATTTTTAAGTACACACGTTTCATTAAATGAAAATTCGACATGATATATGGCATTGGTATGGTTCGAAAAAAATATCATTGGAAATCCAACATAATTCTCTACATTTTGTTTTTCAACCACATGTCAAAATTCATGTGGGGAAGTATGAATTTCGAGGGATTCAATTTAATACATGGGTAAAATTTCTGTTTTTCACCGTCATATTTGGCCAAAAAGAGTTACCAATCTTCATGGAATCACCCATGCACCTTCTAGCATGTCTTCTTTGAAGGCTACATGTTCTTCAACACCTTTTTTAGCTAGCTCATCCGCCAAAAAACACACTATCTGAGTAGAAAAACACACTTTTCAAACTTACCTTAATTGCCACTTTCAGAACCTGTTTTTACACTTTAGAAAGGTTGATATTGACACTTTCAAAGCCTAAATTCACACTTCCGTAGTCCAAAATTTGCCTAATATGTCCAAGTATGTCTATCAACCTAGCTGGGTCTTTTCTGTGCCGACCATTTTGATGTCAAACAGTAAGGATTTCTATTCAGTCTCCAAGGTTGATAGTAGACATGGGAATTTCTCTATATGGCAATTTTTGTCTTAGAAGTGCAATGTGAAAAGAAGACGGATGTAATCTTTTTTTGCTTAAAAAAAACAATCCTTTCAAAAAACATGAAAACTAGTGGCACTGTCAGGGATCAAATTTGAAGGGATGAACTTAATTTCAGGTTGAAGGTTATATATTCATATCTCCCTTCTAGCATTAAGGGCTTAAATTAATTAAAAAAATATAATACCTAAAAACACTTTTCAATCTTTTTTTTAACACATTGAACGAACAATATTTTTTATATATAAAAAGCGATAAGAACCAGAGTTACACAGTGTAAGATAATACAAAACGTTTTCGGCAGGTATTAACCCTATAAGAAATAAAAGTGAGCATAGTCTTCCCGGGAGATTATAGACATCAACTTTTAAACGTAATGTCAATGTCTAAACTGGAATTTTCATACTCAAACATCCATATCGACTTATGCTAAATCTATAGCTTCCCAAAGACAGAGAAAAAGGGACCCAAAAAACTGGTACCGATCAACAAACTGGTTTCAAAACTCTGCTTCCTTGGCCATCCATATCGACATATGCTAAATATATTCTGCTTCAATTCCTTAATCTCAACGTGGATGCAACCGACTTGCAAGGGAAACCATTTTCTATATTGCAAGGGAAACTATTTTCCAGAACCGTAGCCATAATTTCCACTTTGTCACTAATCTTTCCATTTCTATCGCGGGCCTGTAGACGAGCTGCATGCAGGGCTTTTTTGGTCTCATAATTCTCATTTTTTAACACTCGAACTTGTGCATCCAAGATTGTCAATTGATCATCAACCACACTGAGGGATGTCGCTAAGCCCTGTATTTCATCAAAGCCACCACCAACGAACTCAGAAGCTGTGCCTTTTTGACCCAGAACCTGCTTGCTACTTTGCATAGAAGCCATGTTGTCCTGACCGCCATGACTCGAGATAGTTTTCTTACGGAGAGGATAATTTAGACTGGAGTTTTCCATCTTTGCAGGCACAAGGGAACAGATGTATTGCAAGCCTTCACTGCATTCATCATAATATAGCATCCCATGTGGAAGCCATGTGTTTCAATCATGCGAACGTCCCTCACATCAAGACCCCAAAGTGGGTTTAGGACTATAGCATAAAATTCAAAGGGAAGCTTTTGCTGCGAAATGTAATATCCAATGTTGAGAACATGGCTTATCCAATGTTGAGAACATGCTTTAACAAAGACAAGGGATCCAGACCTTAATTACTAGTTAATTGTGCTTAAGAATATTTAACCTTTAGAAGTGTTTATCATCTTTGAAGTGGTTATCCGTAATAAAAAATTAGTAACCTCGCTATACTCAATGTGCCACGTGTCACAATAGATCATTACACGTGTCACCCTGATACTAGATATCAAATATGCCACGTGTCACAATAGATCATTCCATGTGTCACCCTGGTATACTAGATATAAACATTTTAACAACAAAATTTATAGATGTTTTCCTTCAAAGACTTTTTTGGCAAGTGGAAATATTCTTAGAGAAAGAGCAACCGATCTTTCTCCAAGGTGTTCTATTGTTACAATTCCCTTGTAAATGAAGGGTCGACCGACCCTTCTTATTCCCAATATTATTTTCATAATAGTTCGACACTGCTAAAAGGGTCGGTCGATCCTTCTTTTATTCTCCATTATGGATATAGCTGAATTACTTGATAAAGATTTTCACAATTAACTACAAAAAGACGGGGCGATCGATCCTTCTTGTCGAAAAACAGAAGTCGGGACAAACCAATTTTATATCTTATAACTTCCAAGGTGTTCTGTTTTTAAAATTCCCTCGTAATTGAAGGGTCGGCCGACTCTTCGTATTCCCAATATTATTTTCATAATAGTTCGACACTGCAAGAAGTGTCGGTCGACCCTTCTTATTCCCAATATTATTTTCATAATAGTTCGACACTGCCAGAAGGGTCGGCCGATCCTTCTTTTGTTCTCCATTATGGATATAGATGAATTGCTCGATAAAGGTTTTCACAATTAGCTACGAAAAGAAGAGGCAGTAGATCCTTCTTGTCAGAAAATGGAAGCCAGGACAAACCATTTTTATATGTTATAACTTCCAATATTATTTTCATAATAGTTCGATACTGCAAGAAGGGTAGGTCGACCCTTCTTGTGTTCTCCATTATGGACAAACTTTCTCAGAAGTGCAATGTGAAAAGAGGAAGGTGTTAGCACCCAAAAAGTGTTCACTACCTCATCTACCACATTACATGGCTCATTTGTCCATTTTCCTACCATATTTCCCTTAAAAACCCTAAAAATCCCACTAAAAAGCCTCCAAAAGGCCTAAAATGCCTCCAAAAGGCCACAAAACCATCAAAATAGCCTCAAAAAGGCTAAAAAACCCCTTTTTCCCCAAAAAATATCCAAAATTCCTCTAAAATAGCAAAAATACCCTAAAAAGGGAATAAAAAATATAAAATAATGAGGAAAAAGAGGAAAAAACCCTATACAACTGCCCTAAACCATATGGTTCCCAAAACCATGGGTCAGCACTCCATTACCAAAAAACTATAAATAGGTGATGGAGATCCCTTATTTCACATCCACAATCAAGTATACCCTTACTCTGCCAAAATCTCTCTTGAAACCCTAGTTCACCATTGAACTACTTTCGCCTTGAGAGCCCCTTTTGGCCCATTCCCACCATTGGAGAAAGAGAAGGAGCAAGTTGGAGCTTGGAGCAACCTCTTGGACATTGCAAAGAGCTTCATCAACCTTCACATTGGAGGTAATATTAATATAAAAGCCATTCTTTACATCTTATTGTTTATGTTTCATGCACATGTTTTAGAGTAGTTTATATTTCTGTTTTATCATAATAATTTCTATTTACTGAACTGCTACTAAGGAGTCCCTTCTCCTTAGCAGGTGCTCATTTGCACAAGCTAGGGGTAAAACCCTAGCTACAGAAGGATGTAATCTTTTTTACCAGTATATAATACAGAGTTTCTCTTTTTTTGCTTAAAAAACAATCCTTTCAATAAACATGAAAACTAGTGGTATTGCCATGGATCAAATTTGAAGGGCTGAACTTAATTTCAGGTTGAAGGTTATATATTCATATCGCCCTTCTAGCATGAAGGGATTTAATTAAAAGAATTGAATAACTAAAAACACTTTTCATTCTTTTTATGATATTTCATTCTATTTAAAAATAAATAAATAATGCTTCGATTTTAAAAAAAAAGAAAAGGAAAGAATGTTTCTATTTAAAAAAATAAAAAGAAAGAATGTTTCTATTAAAAAATAAAAACAAAATAAGAATGATTCTATTTAAAAAAAATAAAATAGTTTCCATATAATGCTACTATAATGATACTAATGTAAATTTGTAAAGTTACTTATTTACAATTACTTCCAAAATTAAACTGCAATTCGACGAGCATTATGGACCACCAAGGAGCAAGAGGAGAATATAACCTGTGGTCGTCGCAGAGTGGATTAGACAATTGAAACTGTTGGCAGATCGAAGTTTTATTTCAAACTTTAAGCAGATCCCTTGATTCAGTCCCTTGTCTCAGTTCAATGGCGGGCCTTAATGACAGAATGATTTTCCTAAGGTCCAGTGTGGAAGACTTCAAGAAGAACCTACTAAAGGTTTATGATGCAGTCTGCTTGGGCATCAAAGCGCACAAAGAGTCAGCAAACAACATGAGGTATATCTCTCAGCAATTAACCTGTCACGACTACAGAATTGATGATTTGGAATGCAATTTGTTTGAACTTATGGGGACAGTGGACTTTATAAAAGATGAAATTTTTAATATGGCCAAGATGTCACAGTGCAGCCACTGCCAAGAATCCCCCTCTATGGACATTACAATTGCTAAGGAAACCTCTATTCAGCGGCATAATTTTTTGTAGAAGAGATCCCTACTTGGATGAGTTTTTACATCAATTTTGGAATTTTTTTTGTATCAGCTTGTTAAATTTACAGAGCCATACTGGGAAAGCTATTTATGCTCCCAGGGTCTCCTTTTTGTAATGAATAGTTGTGCACAGCCTTTTGAATAAATCCATCTATATGCTTCAATATACTTATAGAGAAATATGGTCAAATGATGAATATATCTTTCTAAATATAACTCATTGTATTTTACATATTAAGAACAAAAGTATTTTACATATTAAGAACAAAAGTATTTTAAATATAAAGAACAAAAATCAGGCTAAGTGTTGAGCTCACATGGGTAAGTGATGAACTGGCTATCTATTTATAGGATCAGAGTTTCCTTTGGAGTTCACACGTGTGAAACACAAGCCTGCCAAAATGAGAAAAAGGTTGTTATGTTTTGCATATTAAGAACAAAAAATTGGCTGTGTAAAAATTCACACTTTTTGAATTGAAATTCATAGTTTAAAAAAAAACAATGAGTTATATAAGTAGTAAAAAAACACACTATTCAAATAGAAAAACACACTTTTCAAAGCCAATATTGCCACTTACAGAACCCGTTTTTGAACTTTAGAAAAGCTGATATTCACACTTTCAAAGTCTAAATCCCTTTGAGGGACATTAAAATATTCAAATTTTATGTGTTCTTTCTTTTCAAACAGTTCTCAAAATTTTATGTGTTCTCTTTTCAAACATACATATTATAGAATTAAATAACAAAGAAATAACAACATTACAATTCACAAAATATAAAATAATATTGCACTAGATTTAAGAAACCAAATCACAAGCTTAGTTAGAAACATATAAAAAATGCTTGTCCCCATGACGCTAATGGTAAATGATGGCGGTGATCTTGGTGTTTGTGAGAAGACATAATTTTGACTACAGCATGATGTGATTATTTTCTTCACACACGTGATACAAGCCATCATTCACCATTAGCACCATCAGGATAACTGCCATTTCAGAATTTCATTGTATAAACCATTTCCATGATAGTATACATGCACAATTACTACAGTAGGTACAGATCATATCTATATAGTTGGTACAGATCATATCTATACTCCAACAAAATATACAGTCGGTACAGTGTAGGATCAGGTTCTATCATTGAGAGGGGGGGGGGCGTGAATCAGTGACACATATTTATACAATATTTTTACTTTTTAGCAAACATAAGAACAGAATTGAACACAATAATTTATCATGGAACCCAATAAGGTAAACCACCAATGCTTTTCCATTATCTGCAAAACTTTGTTTTTACAATTATACAATAGAATAAGATGTTTTAGATTAGCACCAACTAATTGGAATGCACTCACACCCTTCTTCACCAACACGAACTGGTAGGAAGCTGTGACTCCCTTACTTGGTCAACTACGACTGACAAGGAGCACCTACTCCTCTTTGCAGGCAATGACTTGCCCTAGAACCACCCTGCCTCCCTTATTTGTATTAATTCTTCATAAGCTGCCTGGATTGTATCTTTTCCTTTTGGTATCTCTTCTACTTCGGATAAATGGATGGAAAACATTAGAGATATCTACTTCATATTGATCTGACTTGGGGTTTTTATATTACTCACATATCCAAAAATAAAACAATGTGTCTTTTCAAAAAGTCACCCCTTTCCACTAACAATTTTTAAACTAAGTTATATATTAATATTTTAATTTATAACAAAAAAAATTATTTTAATAACCAAATTTAACGTATATAAAAGCTTTGGATCTTTGCATTATCCCTCTTTTGGCATACTATTGTATTGGCACCTAAGAGCTTCGACTCTTCGCTTAACCATTTCCACATAGCATAGAACCATCGTTTCTTTTACCACACGCCTCCTGTCATTTGTCCATATCATCTGCTCATTCACTCTTATCGTTGTCTGCCACATCTTCAACACTGCCATATCACATCTTCTGCCACCATGGAACTCCACTTCCGACCCCACTTCACATTGTCTGTACATTTGATTACTTCATAGTCCTCCTTCACACCCTTGCCATATCATCTTGCACACATGCAATACCATGCTACCAAGTCATCGTCTACTTTAGCTACACGTTGCTGCCAACTCAGCAATCAAGTTTGCCACGTGCAAAAAAATATAGGGGGCCACATAGGAATCCCAAGCTCTAGGCTGGTGTCCTTCTGATGGATAACCAAACACCCAGAGCTCCCCACTATCTTTGCACTACCCGTCAATAGGATTAGCATTGACCGGAGTATATAAACACATATTAGTTTATTTGCACAACCAATGTGGGATAAACCCCAAAGAAGAAACTCAATCGCAACCGTTGATTGGCATGATCGAACATCCCCTGAGTCACGATGGTGTGGTTGATCTCTTTGCACGATTCCTCACGTTCTCTGTGAGCTCCATCTTCCATCTGCGAGCTCCCAAAATGTTGGCATCATCTTCCTCATGCGGGCATCATTTCCACGATCATCCCAGATTTATCAGATGGCTTACGAAGAGAGATTGAACACAATAAATTCTATCTCTATTATTATGTTCTATGTAGGATTGGTATAGACAAGAAGAATTTTCACTCATAGTACACATTTCCATTTATGCAATTTTTTGATCTCTACCAAAGAAACCTATCGCACTGATCTTTGCATTCACATACCAAACCACACTTTACAATTTATCCATTGAAAGAGTACCCGAGATTCCAGAAAGTAACTTTTCCTTTCTGTTTCTTTAAGTTCAAGAATTTGTTCTTATCTCCTATCATGTGTTTTGAACAACCACTGTCGACATACCAGATATCCCCTTCATTTTGGGCTTTCAAGGCAATAAGACATTCCTTCTTTGATGTTTTTTCTTTCCAAAGCTTCTTTTGATCTCTCAGGTCTTTCGGTCTTTCTGATATCTCCATTAATCTACAATTTCTTGCTTTATGTCCATAGTTATGACATTTGAAGCATTCCAAATCTCTTTCTTGTAGAGGTGTAAAGGGGTTATAATTTCTGCTCTTGACTTGATCAACTGTTTGACTGTTTTTAAAGTTATAGTTCTTGCTCCTCAATTTTTTCCTTCCATATGCTCTACAATTAATTGCTTTGTGTCCAAAGTTAGAGCATGAAAAACAATAACCAAAGAAAATGTGAGGATACCTGTTTCGATAAATTTTCTATGATGTTGTCTTGTATTCTTTCTTGATGGGTGAAGATAGTTTTTTGGAGTTCTGATTATTGTTTTCCTTTTCTTCATCTCTCTTCTTGACTGGACTGAGGAGAGTGGCTACAGAATATTTTGAGTTGCCTTGGTTTTCTTCTGGTGAATAACCTATTCCATTTTTGTTACTTGGATCCCTTTGTGTGGTTATAATCTCATCCAAGATCTTAGAGTTGTTTTCATATTTTATTTGAACATGTTTTGTATCTAGTTCTTTTCTTAGGAGAGCTAATTATGCTTCAAATCTTTAACAAGTCATTTGTTTTTCTTTAAGAGATTTTTCTAGACTTTCTCCTATCTTGCTTGCTTCTAGAATTTTATTCTTTACGTTGTTTATGATTTTCTCCATCTCTTTATTCTTTTGTTCATGTTTTTCTTTTTGTCCAACTACAAAACTTTTCAGTTGTCTATAATTGTGTTTGTATTTTCTTAGTTCATCCAAGGCACTAAGAAGTTCTTCTTTCATATTAACCTCTACTTTATCTTTTGACTCTTCCTCATGCTCAATTTCTTCAATGCCTAAGAAAATGACTTCTTCATCACCATCACTAAACTCAGATGAACTGTTGTTCTCTTCTTTTGAGTAGAAATTCCTCTTTTCTTTGTAATTCTTTTTATAGTGGGATTTTCCCTTTTTCCAATATTGTTTATTTTTTACATCTTCATCTTTAAGGTATTTCTTGGGATAAGGACACTTAGCTGCAAAGTGCCCAACTTTGCCACAGTTAAAACATTTGAAAGGAATTTTTCCCTTGTATTTCCCTAATCCTTTATGAAGTTTCTTAATAAAATTGGCTTCTTCTACATCAGATTCTCTGTGATGGTTGTCCTGAGATGTTTGCTTATGATTTTTTTTTTCTTGATCACTTTGAAGGCTGCTTCTTCTTTTGAATATTTATCAATACCTAGTCTTAGCTCATAGGCTGTGAGAATTCCATATAATTCCTCCATGGTAAGTTCTTCTAGCTTCTCTCGGTCTTCAAGAGTGGATACTTTTGGACTATATGCCATAGGAAGTGTTCTTAGTGCCTTTTCAACTAGCTCACCATCTGGTATCTCTGCTCCAAAACCTTCGGCTTTATTAACAATACTTTCAATTCTTTCAAAGTACTTTGATATAGTTTCTTCATCCTTCAATTTTAGACTCTCATATTGTACTTTGAAGGATTGAAGTTTTGCCTTCTTTACTTTGGAATCTCCTGCATATATGGTTTCCAATTTGTCCCAGAGTTGTTTTGCACTTGTACATGTTAGTAATTTTGCAAGAATCTTTTTGCTCACTCCAGCTTGTAATGTGTTTAAGGCCTTTGCATGTTCCCAGTATTTCTTCCTGTCTTCTGCTTCTGTGGGGATGTCTTTTGGAACATCAAATTCTTTTGAAACTAGTGCCCAAACTTCCAGTCCAACGGACATCAGATAGTTTTTCATTCTAATATTCCAAAAGACAAAATCTTCACCATCAAATGTGGGAACTTTCATTGATACCTTCATCTTCTGATCCATAGTGTTTTAATAGGATCTTCCTTCCAGCGATTAAACTATAGCAAAGGATCCCGCGCTGATACCAATTCTAGGATCAGGTTCTGTCACTGAGAGGGGGGGGTGAATTAGTGACACAGATTTATACACAATTTTTACTTTTTAGCAAACATAAGAATAGAATTGAACACAATAATTTATTGTGGAACCCAATAAGGTAGAACACCAATGCTTTTCTATTATCTGCAAAACTTTGTTTCTACAATTATACAATAGAAGAAGATGTTTTAGATCAACATCGACTGATCGGAATGCACCCACACCCTTCTTCACCAACACCAATTGGTAGGAAGCTGCGACTCCCTTATTTAGTCAGCTACGACAAAGAAGGAGCACCTACTCCTATTTGCAGAAAATGACCTTCCCTAGAACCACCCTGCCTCACTTATTTATATTAATTCTTTATAAGCTACCTAGATTGTATCTTTTCCTTTTGGTATCTCTTCTACTTCGGATATATGGATGGAAAACATTAGAGAGATCTGCTTCATATTGATCTGACTTGGGGTTTTTATATTACTCACATATCCAAAAATAAAACAATGTGTCTTTTCAAAAAGTCACCCCTTTCCACTAACAATTTTTAAACTAAGTTATATATTAATATTTTAATTTATAACAAAAAAGAAAATTAATAACCAAATTTAATGCATATAAGAGCATTGAATTTTTTTTCTACAATGTGAAACCTACATTGGACAACGACGATGGAGCGGATGAATTCTTGGTGAGCTAGGGTTTCTGTGCAGACTACATATTTGTGGTTGTTAGAGCTGCTGCCATTTGGGTCGCATCCCCTGCGGCACCCACATCCGTGTCCCCACTATGACATCTGCAGGTGCAACGTCAAATGTTGTGGGAGGTGACACCATGATCAGGGAGGAGGAATCCCCCAAAAAGAGGTCCACACGCTGCCTCGGACCAAGAGGATGTATCTTGAAAACGTCCATGATTTTGTCCATCCAAATCAAAGTGGAAAAGGTACGCGAGAAGACTGAGCTATGGAAGGAAAAAGCTCTAACAGGGAAATTTATTGGAATCTGGCCCAAGGAAAAGGATTTAGTCAGGTGGATCAAAAACACCTGGAATCCAAAAGGGAATTATGATTTGCATCTGGGAGCCAAAGGCTTCTTCACTATAATATTTTTCAATGTAGAAGATAGAGATAGAGTGGTAGAAGTAGGTCCCTACTTCTTCCTAGCTGCAAGGCTCTATCTCCGACCTTGGAAAGAACATTTTAATCCGGAAATTGCAGATTTGAAAGTAGCCCCAGTCTGGATCAGACTCTTTTCTCTACCATGTGAATTCTAGGACATGGAAATCCTACAAGATATTGGCAACACACTTGGGGATTTTGTAAAAGAAGAAGAACAAACTAAACAGCAAAGGTATACAACGTATGCCAGGATATGCATTTACATGGATCTATCCAAATATTTCCCTGAAGCTATCAGTCTTAATTAGGAAGATGAAGAGTGGATCCAACCTCTATACTATGAGGAGCTCCCCTTCAGATTTAGAATCTGCCATGAATATGGCCACTTCGGTAGGAATTTCCCTCAATCCAAAAAGATCAACACGACTATGAATGCTGCTATTGGAGGCAAGAAGGATAAAGATGGGTTTACTCAGATCCGTAACCGGCGGAGAAGCAAACTAGGCGATCAAACTCAGAAACACAAGGAGAAATCCGATGCTGGATCGACCAGTAAAAATCAGTTCCAGATCTTGGAAAATATTACTGAAGAGGTGCATGAAGAGGATCAGATCCTGAAGGAGAATAAAGAAAATGCGATGATGGTGGAGACAGAAAATACCAATACTGTGATCCAAGAGCAAGATCCATTCGAGATTTCGACTGATATGGGGGAGGATACCGAGGAAGAAGTTGATCTAGGAGGTCTAGATCTGGATGCCATTGAGACAGAGTGTGAAAAGCGAGGGAAAGGTTATGTATCTAGACATCAGTTGAATCTCCTCATGGAAGCCATAATCAAATCCAAATCTTGTAAGGAGATTGGAATTAAAGATGACCCCCCCTCAGGGTTTAAATGAAAATCACAGGCATAGGACCTGAAACGAGGAAGAAAATCCAATAAACGACAAATTGCTGAAATATGAGTTAAACTCATCTAGTCCAGACAATATCCCACCATCCGAGAAGCATTCTCTAAAGTCAATCAAGTTACCCAATGAGGATCAGAACCTTGAATATCAGAGGGTGCAACCATCCTCATAAAATTAAAACGTTGGAACGCAAGATTAAACAGGATAAACATGATGTTCCTTTTTTACAGGAGACTAAATGTTCGTCTGTGACTATGGGAAAAGTTACGAAGGAAATCTGGAAGGGATCGGAAGTTATGGCCCTTGATGCCACTGGTATGTAGGGAGGATTGGTCATTCTCTAGAGACTGAATTAGATCACTCTCTCCAATTGGAGAGCCACTCGTTTCTCCCTGACGACTGATTTTGTGGTGCATGACTCTGGGACCTCTGGTTCTTTGGTGAATGTTTATGGTCCAAGTGCTGCCCCGCACAAGGATGCTTTCATTTCATTCTTGGCCATATTTTCCACTTAGGCTGAGGAGGGGACATGGATTGTTGGAGGGGATTTCAATCTTATTTCTTCCCTTAATGAGAAAAAGGGAGGTCGTAGGATTCTGGATAGATTCCAAGAAAAATTTAGGGACTTTCTTGCGTTCAATCCTTTTTTCAATGTCGAAACTGGAAATGGTTGGTTCACATGGAACAACAAATGAGGTGGGGAACATTTGGTTTCCTCCATAATTGACATATTTCTAACTATAGAGGGTATTGCAAGTGGAATGGGTGAAGTTCATGCCAGTGTCCTTCCTTCGGTGGGTTCAGATGATTGGCTGGTGAGTCTTAATTGGGATTTCACGAACTCTTTTCTCTTCAAACCCTTTCGTTTTGAACAATCATGGTTGGACCACAAAGACTTCAAGAATTTGGTAGGCCAGTGGTGGCAGGAGCTGGTTCCTCTGATGGGATCTAGCATGTTCCAATTTCAGCAAAAATTGAAGGCCTTGAAATCTAGGATCCGCGCCTGGAATAAGGAGCATTTTGGTAACATCTTTCATGACCAAAAGAAACTGAATGAGGATCTTGAGCTCATTTATAGGCTTGGGATGGATAATGGCTGGAACAATCATCTTCGCGGATAGGAACATTTCCTTCTGGAGCAACTTGAGGCTTGTGAGAGACAGGAAGAGATATACTAGAAACAAAAGTCGCAGAACCTATGGCTTCAAGAAGGAGAAAGGAATACCAGATTTTTCCATAACTCTGTCATTCAAAATCGCCATAAGACCAAAATATTAAAGATTCGGAAAAGTGATGGGGCTCTGGTGCAAACCAGAGGTGATATTGAAGATGATATTTTTCACCACTTTGAAACTATCCTCAAAGAGGATTAGATCGATCGCAGTCATGACATCACCAAAATCACTAGACTCATTCCCAATTTGGTGACCAGCGAGCACAATGAGAAGTTATGTAAACCAGTTTCTATGCTGGAGGTCAAGGAGGCTATGAACCAGATGGATTTGGGAAAATCCCCTGGACCTGATGGCTTCTCTACTGACTTTTTTCATAACTTTTGGGATCTTATCAAATGTGAGGTTCACCAGATCGTTGAAGAATCCCGTAGTAGCCGTGGAGTCCTAAAAGCTTCCAATGCTACTTTCTTATCTCTCATCCCAAAAGAAGAAGGTGTGGATACTCCGGGTAAGTTCAAACTAATAGCTTTGTGCAACGTGATCTACAAAATTATCTCCAAAGTCATTCCCAACAGGCTGAAAACCCTCCTTTCAGTCCTCATCAGTCCTGAACAATCCGGTTTTGTGGAAGGTAGGAAGATTTTGGATGGCATTATCCTAGTACATGAAACCATGCACTCTCTTAAGATCACCAAAAAACCTGGTATGCTGGTCAAATTAGATATTTCCAAAGCCTATGATAAACTGAGCTGGCAGTACATGAGGAGAATTTTGAAGGCTTTTCGGTTTTGCAGAGAATGGATCGTTTGGATCATGAATCTTGTGTCATCCTCCTTCTATTCCATTCTCCTCAATGGGTCACCTACCAAGCTTTTGCAAGCGTCTCAGGGTATTCACCAAGGAGATCCCCTCTCCCCCTTTCTATTCATCCTCATGGAGGAGGGGCTAGGTCGGTTGCTGCAGTCCAAAGCGAAAGTAGGAAAGATCAGAGAACTTAAACTTCATGAGGGTATGGAGAAACAAACACACCAACAATTCGTGGATGATACTATGCTTATGGGGCACCCTTCAGTCCAAGAAACCCAGGTTTTCAAGAAGAGCCTTGATCAGTTTGCAAAATCATCTAGGTTGGAGGTCAATCCTGGAAAATCACAGGTTTTCTTCTTCAATACCCCAAGCATTACTCAGCGTAATATAATCAAGATCCTCGGTTTTTCCCGAGGGATGCTTCCTTCTAAGTATTTAGGAGCTTCGCTGGAAGAGGGCACGATTTGAAGGATTTCTTAGCAAGAATTATTGGACAGAATGAGACGCAAACTGGATAACTGGACTCTCCAACCCCTAAATCTTCCCAGCAAATTGGTGTTAGTCAAAACGGTTCTCTCGGAAATGCTTGTTTATATTTTCTCTATGCTTTCTGCCCCTAAATCCATTCTTCGAGAAATTCGTGGCATTCAGTGGAACGTCTTTTGGGGAGGCAGAGAAGCAAAAGCAAAGTTTGCTTTGGTGGGTCGGTATCACTTATGTAAACCCAAGACTCATGGGGGTTTAGGAATGAGAGATCCCGAGACACTAAGTGAGGTTTCTGGATCTAAAATATGGTGGAGATGGTGCAATCACAGATGTGAACCCTAAGCTCGCTTATGGCAGATCAAGTATGCTAGGGGCTGACCTCAAGAGAGCCTGATCAAATTTAACGAGGAATATATTGGATCTTGGATATGGGCTAAGGCCTTCGCAAGTCGAAAACTACTACTTTTGGGAAATTCATGATGATATCCTTGCCGACTTCTGGGATGACTCATGGAACCAATTTCCTAAGCTTAGTGAGGACCCCCGATGGAAACCCATCAGGGACTTGGGTTTGGCTGAAGGAAAAAATAAAGTCCATCATTACTGGGATTTGCATGGGCAGGATGGTACCCGTCGGTGGATTGACTTCATGGGTTGGGGGGAGATTCTCTCGGCTGGAAATTGTCTTTCTTTCTGCTCTACCCTTAAAGAAAGGTACATTTGGCTCAGTTTTTCCCTAGACAAACTAAGGTGGGGTTTCTCTCAGAAAGGCATCTTCAATATCAAGGAAGCTTATGCTTTGCATACCAAGACTAATGAAAATGATGACAGCATCTGGGGTAAAATATGGGGTATGAATAAATGGCCCACAACCGCGATTTTTTGTTGGCTCATAGCTTGGCATAGAATTCTCACTAGTGAAAACTTGAGGAAACGAGGGATCATGGGACCCTCCCATTGCATCCTCTGTCTCAATGTGGAAGAAACAACTAGACACCTCCTTGACTCCTGTCCCTATGCCTCTACCCTTTGGGACAACAGGGCCTCGATCTTTAGGCACAGTAATAGGATCAGAGGTCAGCCCGACCAAACCATGAATAATTGGGATACTAAAGCCTTCTTGAATCCGATCATCAGTTATCTCTGGTCGATGTTCGTTGGTATGGTGATCTGGTCCATTTGGAAGGAAAGGAATGGACGAATCTTGCGGGACACTTCTAACAAAGAGCAGGTGGTTTGGGGAATGTTAAAGAATAACATGAAGGATTCGATTAGGAGCCAACAGTGGGATGACAAGGATAAGGTTCTTACGAGAGGGGAGCTTCAGATTGCATCTAGTTGGGGTCTTACCCATGTTGATCTGAATGGGCTTCACAGAAAATAGAGAATCTGTAGACCCATTATCCCGAACCTGTGGTCACCCCCCCACCCTCACGGATTTAAAATCAATTTTTATGGGGAATCTCGTGGCAATCCTAGACCTACAGGGTTTGGAGGGGTGTGCATGAATTCCATGGGGATATTTTTGTTGGTTTTTCGGCTCCATTTGCACCGATTCGAACAATGTTGCCGAGATGGAAGGGCTCATTCGGTGGGTTGAGTTGGCGCACAGATTTGATTGGTTCCCAGTCACGATGGAGGGAGATTCCCAAATTATTATCCACATGGCAAGGAGAATGCTAAGTGTCCAATCCACGGAGAAAGTTTCGTTGAGTTGGCGCCTGCTGGCAAGATTGGACCACTTGGGAATGCTCCTAATGACTCAAAAGGTAATCATCTTTAGCCACGTCAAATGCGATGCCAACAAAGTGGCTGACCTATTTGCTAAAATCGAGATGGAGGATGGAAGGACTTTGACCAGTGGCACGTTGGCAAAATTCATCCATGCACCCTGGGTTATTAACTGCAAACACCTAGCTGAGGCTGACGTGGTCAGAAGTTGACAGATGGAGCGAATGCAACCCACTAACCATAATGACGACAAATACCGTAATGGGATGGTACTGAGTACGCCTCGTGCCGATAGCAAGTGAATCATGAATATTAAACCCACTCTATTATCGAGTTACGATGATATCAGGTGCAGGTACAAAAACCTGATCCGTAAGCCTGCTAGATGGTACCTGACCTAGATATGGTACATCTCCATCAGCATTGTGTTAATGCCCCTGGGTGGGAAGAACGATCTTTTGATTAATGCAATATCCAGTATGACAAAAGCCTATAATTGCACTATCATCCCCATCATGAAGCCGGTTGATTTATATGTGGAAGGTAACCAGGTTTTTATTACCATCTTGCTTTTTGTCTCGACGTTTGTATTCTCAAAAAGTTAGGCTATTGTGATTGTGAGTGTGTTATCGGGTGGTCATCTATGCATCACCCTCCCGAGCAGTTAAGGTTTCCAGTCATGGCACCGAAACGTAAGTTTATCCCTGTTAATGATATGCATACTGATGGTCTAAGTCAGATGGCGGAGGGTATTTTCTCATATGCCTCCAATTTGGGTGTTGGACGGGTGACTCTTGCTTCCACCAAGTCGAGGATTCAGGAGTCTGCAACTTTCTTCAAGGAGTGCATTCCTTCGATTGTCAAGGATGAGATGGAAGTGGTTGAGAAGGGATTGTGGGAGACGGTGTATGCCCTTCCCATGGATGAAGTTAGATGGGAGGTAGAAGACTGGGTAACAGACCCCAGAACCACCTCCGGTCGCGCCTCCGTGTATGACAGAATCGTGATGACATATTGGATCACAAAGAACATGATGGCCCATGTTGTAATGGAGATGGATAACAAGTGTAAGGGGGATGAGGAGCTAGTAAGGGTGTGGAAGGCCCACAACACCGATAATAGAGTGATGCACATGAAAATTGATTCCATCGCTAAACAACTAGGCATTACCTTCGTCACCAAGAGTCCGGGAGAGGGGGGTTCGGTGGGTAGCGGCAGCAGGGTTACCAGTGTTTTGAAGGCGAGTGGCATGGAGGAAAACCACATGCAGACCCAGTCCTCAGAAGTGAAGATGAACCCGGATGAAGCTAGTAGGGGCAACCCGCTTGTCATCGATGTTTAAATTGTCTATGTTTTAAGGTTTTTTTGTGTTCTCAGTTGGCGTCCTATGCTCTAGGATATTCGATTTACTATGTTTAGATTTGAATTCTAGCTGTTTTGAAACTTTCCTCTCAAACTGTTTGTTGTGCGGTTAGTGCTGTTTGGCTTACCATAGCCGGGACGGTATTGGGTTGACTATTAAGTTCCTCTGCCTTATATTGGGTTCTTGTTTGGCCTTTTTTGAGCCGAAAACGCATGTCTGATGATTGTGACTGATATACTGTAACCTCTTTTTTGTAATATACATTTTATTTACACAAAAAAATGCATATAAGAGCTTTGGCTCTATGCATTAGCCTTCTTTTGGCATACTATTGTATTGGAACCTAAGAGCTTCGTCTCTTTGCTTAACCATTTCCACATAGCATAGAACCATCGTTTCTGTGACCACAAGCCTCCATGTCATTTGTCCATATCATCTGTTCATCCACTCTTATCGATGTCTGCCACATTTTCAACACTGCCATATCACATCTTCTGCTACCATGGCACTCCACTTCCAACCCCACTTCACGTTGTCTATACATATTATTACTTCGTAGTATTTCTTCACACCCTTTCCATATGCTCTTGCACACATGCAAAACCATGCTGCCAAGTCATCGTCTACTTTAGATACATGTCGCTGCCAATTCAGCAATCAAGTTTTCTATGTGCAGCAAAAGATAGGGGGCCACATAGGTGTCCCGAGCTCCAGTATGGTGTCCTTCTCATGGAGAACCAAACACCTAGAGCTCCCCACTATCTTTGCACTACGCATCAATAGGATTAGCATTGAACGACGTATATAAAAACATATTATTTTATTTGCACAACCAATGTGGGATAAACCCCAAAGCAGAAACTCAATGGCAACTGTTGATTGGCATGATTGAACAACCCCTGAGTCACGATGGTGTGGTTGAGCTCTTTTCCCAATTCCTCATGTTCTCTGTGAGCTCCATCTTCCATCTACGAGCTACCAAAATGCTGGCATCATCTTCCTCACGTGGGCATCATTTCCATGATCATCCCAGATTTATCAGATGTCTTACGAAGAGAGATTGAACACTATAAATTGTATCTCTATTATTATGTTCTATGTAGGATTGGTATAGACAACAAGAATTTGGACTCATAGGACATATTTCTGTTTATGCAATTTTTGTGATCTCTACCAAAGAAACCTATCCCACTGATCTTTGCATTCACATACCGAAACACACTTTACAATTTAGCCATTGAAAGAGTACCCGAGATTCAAGATACCTGCAACCTATATAACTTAAATTCCATAATCAGGTATTCGTCTTAATATCCATATGACCATAGCTTCATTAATGAGCAAAGTCTATACAGACTGCAATGCCCATAGCATTGAAAGAAGTTGTATTTCTTCTCTACGGCTCATACTTTCATTCATAGCTCAAAAAGGCCCTTCAATTGCAGAAGATATAGATCCCCTGTGCACTTCATTCTTTCATTACATGTTCACTTATGTTCATTGTTTTCACACAACTGTTATCCATCGTGATCAATGTGAGAGCTGCAATTGCAAATAATAGACAAACCCCAAAGCTTCATTGCACAATTTCATGATCAAGTGTTTATTTCAAAAGGTAGTCATCTACAATTTGAGCAATTTCAACATGAGTGTGTTTGGCAATTACATCATGAATGTGTTCTGCAATCACTTAAAACAAAACCATGAAACGTGGCCTGAGTTCGATGACACGAGGTATAAGCATCTCCAATTTCCTGATCTTCTCACGATTTCCACTATATTGCTCTAAGGATCTTTTTGCATTTCGAATATCTGTAACATATTTGCTACTAGATTATGTTTCTTCACATAACTAAGCACACATAATATTGAAGAGGGATTTGAACAATTCCAAAATCCTCTATTTGTGGAGTAATCTTTGCGCTGTAATCTCCGACAATCAGTTCAGCACCATTTGTTTCGTCAGCATTCATCCTCAGCCATGGCTCTATAATCTGCTTGTTGCTCTTGTCATCATCTAGTTTTCACTCTTTTGCATGGAAAGCTGCATGGCAAGCTGCCCTGTCTCATCTTATTGCCATCAATGATAACCTACACACTCTGCACTGCCATATTGCCAACATACATATCATATCTATGACCACCATCCCACCATAATTATCCTTCCCCATCTATAACATCCAATTCAATTCACCAATTCACTATATAAAGACTAAAGCATACCCGATATCGCAGCCAAATGAAATCTTCGAGAAGTCATGGCACTTTTCTTTACCGCCTCTATTCCATTTCCTTTGTTGTTTTTATCATAAATACAAAGGAAGTCATGGAGTCTTGTGGTCGCTCTCTTCATGATAAATGAGCATTTCAATAACAGTTCCCTGACAAATCTTCACCACAACATGATATATGGGCATTTCAAGCACTGTCGAAGCACCAAGGCCAGGATTTGTCTCTAATGTGACTCATAGCTTCTATTTAAAGCAAAAATAAAGTATAGATTCTAGTTGAAGCCAAAATAAAGTTTGTAAATTCTTTGTAGTAGAAGAGTCTGTGTTTGTGGGCTCAAGATCGTAGTCCTGAAATGTATTTAGAGTCCAAGCTCTGTAAAAGGTGAAAGATCGAAGTAAATTTCATCTATGTGTAATGCAGTGAAGTTGCACTGTTTTAACCTGGAATAACTTCTACTATTTTTTATTTCTAATTAGTAAGAAATTTTTTAATATAAATCATATAGTAGAAGAGTCTGTGTTTGTGAGCTCAATCTCATAGTCATGAGATGTATTAAGAGCCCAAGCTCTGTAAAATTTGAAAGATCGAAGTAAATTCAATTGCCAGGAATAACTTCTACTGATTTTTATGTCTTAATAATAAATCTGTAACAGAACATTTCAATTACCAGGTATTTATATTATTCAAACCATAAATCTAGTTTTTCAATTGCCAGGTATTTATATTATTCAAACCATAAATCTCTAACCATAAATCTAGTTTTTCAATTGCCAGGTATTTATATTTTTCAATATCTCATAAGCTAGGTGCATGAAACCATTTGGGTTTGATGGCTGATTAGACCATGAAACATAGGCACAAAACATCAAAACATGGTCTTTGCCTTCGATAGCTTTTTTTTTGGAGGATTTAGGTGTCAATATTTCCAATCCATAGGTCTCAACAATTGCAAGTATCTAGATCAATGTGAATGACCAAGATAATAGGGTGTACCGGAAGCTAGAGAGGCAATGATAGTGCGTGAGCACAAATGATACTATAATTATTCACTTCCTCTTGCAGTTCGCCCAAGCATATTTAAAACATAGTTTTTAATAGAGAATAAAATGTAGCATGGATTCAGTGGTGCTCAGAGGAGAAAATATTCTATACAAGTCAATATTATAATTAAACTATATTTCTAATACTCAATGTGCCAAATCAAATATGCCATGTGTCACAGTATGATTGTTTCACGTGTCACCCTGGGATACTAGATATCAACATTTAAACAACAAAATTTATAAACGTTTTGCTTCAAAGACTTTGTTGGCAAGTAGAAATATTCTCAGAGAAAGAGCGGCCACTCTTTCTCCAAGGTGTTCTATTGTTACAATTCCCTCGTAAATGAAGGGTCAGCTGACCCTTCTTATTCCCAATATTCTTTCCATAATAGTTTGACACTATAAGAAGGGTCGGTCACTCCTTGTGTTCTGTATTATGGATATAGCTGAATTGTTGGATAAATGTTTTCACAAATAACTACGAAAAGAAGGGGCCACCGATCCTTCTTGTCGGAAAACGTAAGTCGAGAGAAACCATTTTTATATGTTAAAACTTCCAAGGTGTTCTATTTTTAAAATTGCCTCGTAATTGAAAGGTCGGCAGACCCTTCGTATTCCCAATATTATTTTCATAATAGTTCGACACTGCAAGAAGGGTCGGTCAACCCTTCTTGTGTTCTCCATTATGGATATAGCTAAATTGTTGGATAAATGTTTTCACAATTAACTACCAAAAGAATTCGCAGTCGATCCTTCTTATCGAAAAACGGAAGTCGGGATGAACTATTTTTATATGTTATAAGTTCCAAGGTGTTCTATTTTAGCAATTCCCTCGAAATTGAAGGGTCGACTAACCCTTCTTATTCCCAATATTATTTTCATATTTGTTCGACACTGCAAGAAGGTTCGGTCGATCCTTTTTGTGTTCTCCCTTATGGATATAGTTTAATTGCTGGATAAATGTTTTCACAATTAACTACGAAAAGAAGGGGCGGACGATCCTTCTTATCGGAAAACAGAAGTTAGGACAAACCATTTTTATATGTTATAACTTAGCAGATTAACTTGTTATTCAAACAATGACTGAATATTTTAGACATTGAACTTTTCACCTTAAAAGTTTCAACATTTACAAATGAAAATTGCAATTTTCAAATAAAAAATTGCAGTTTTTTAATTTGAAATTCACACTTTTTAAATCTGAAATTGCATTTTTTTATTTTAAATTCACACTTTTCAAATCAAAATTTACATTTTTTGATTTGAAATCTGCACTTTTCAAAACAAAATTTGCATTTTTTTATTTGAAATTCACACTTTTCAAATAAAAATTTGCATTTTCTAATTTGAAATTCACTGATTTTGAATTGGAATTCATATTTTTATAACAAAAAACTGCAATTTTAAGGTTCATAAGTAGTAAAAAAACACACTATTCGAATAGAAAAACACACTTTTCAAATCCAATATTACCACTTTCAGAACCAATTTTTACACTTTAGAAAGGTTGATATTGGCACTTTCAAAGTCTAAATTTAAACTTTCTTAGTCCAAAAATTGCCTAATTTGTTCAAATTTAATGAAATTCGAATTTATTAACTAAATCTTTGTCTCATATTAACATTATTATATTACATGCATTTGTTTTATGAAGCAATGCTTTATTAAATTCAAAAGACATGGATGGTCTTTCTCAATCATTATTATTTTAAGTTGAGATTGACTTTAACATATATTTCATGATGATGCAAAAGGTCGTGCTGAAATTTAAATATTTATATTTGTTTTAGGCCATCATAAGTCCTTTTCATGGATTTAATAATTGTCGACTCACTTAGAGATTCCTTTACTATTAATTTCTTAAATAATTTGTGAGTATGAGTAATTAATTTTGACAAAAGTTGGAATGAATAAACATATAAATATGTATTGATTTCTCATTACTATTTATAATCCAAAATTGAAACACATATTCGATGCATAAAAGATAAATATATACACAAGCATTTCATTAAGCAAATTTTTTGTCATATTTGTTATTTATTTAACATTATTGATTTGTTTATAATCTCCATGGTTTCGATTAGACAATAAGTTATATTATAAGGCATAATTGTTTTATTGTGCATTTATATTATGTTTGTTTCAAGCCTTTTTATCAAAATATTTCATGGATATTTAATACTTTCTTTTGGGATAATGTTTTGCAAGAAATTCAAACATGGAGATCGGTTTATACTATACAAATAATCATATTATTAAAATATGAACTTGAATACTTGCTATTGTTTTGAACAGGAATTGAGTTCTTAAAGCAAATATGACCACATGAAAAGATCTTGTGAAGAAGGATCATTATCGTCCAAGCCAACACAAGATACCATGCCCGCTAACAACTAAAAAGGAGATATCATTTTACTAGATTATTAATCTCATTTATAGAAATTACACTACACTGCCTCGATTCACGCCATCTTTAAGAAGAGGACATGTCACATATCAGAAGGTTCATGAAGAGATTTCCATAAGACTGCAATAATGTATTGATATGTGCCATCCCATAAAACTAAAGTATGTGGAAACTAGGCATTAAGAAAAGAACACTAACACAACAACACTAAACATGAAGCTTCTTAGTATTGGACGATCTGCGACAATGATGCCCTGGGATGAATCAAATGGAGTTTGTTGTCATGAAAATTAATTTATAATTAAATTTAGGTCTAAGACGAATTGAGGTTAAACGCCATGAGGGTTAAAGTTAATTTCATCAAGAAGGTATCATCTTTCCTAGTGAGTCAAATGGCTTGGAAATGTAACGGACTAAGATGTCAGTTTTTTCTTTGTATTAAAAGGAGTTCATTGGCATGAGTTATGGATAGACATTGATAGTTGATTTCCACACAAACCATGTGTTCGAAACTCCGGCCTGAAGAAAAACAGTGTGAAGAACCTGCAACAATTAATTGATAAAATGCACAAGAAATGAGATCATAGAATATTTTGTTGATTGCAGACCACTTCAAGGGGGCAACCTCCTTTGAACAAGATCAATACAAATAACTTCACGATGGCTTCATTGGCCTCAACTCACACTTATATACTAAGTCTAGGTGCCAATACTATGGGTCAAAACCATGGGCCAATACAAACTATGGATCAACAAATACTACGGGCGACTTACAAAGCATATGCACTCAACAACAATAACACAAACTATGGATCAACAAATACTACGGCACGTCTTACAAAGCATATGCGTCCAACAAAAATATACTAACAAAGTAAAGACATGGGTTCCTAACATCCCCTCCCCCTTAGAAAAAGCTTTGTCCTCAAAGCTTTAGATGTGGAAATTGTTGCTGAATTTGAAAGAGTGGTTCCCATGTAGCATCCTCTGGTTGCATTCTGGGCCACTGAATTAAGACCTCTATGATAGAGCGAGAGCAAAGCTGACGAGTGCACTTATTGAGGATGGCCTCCGGCTCCAAAAGGATGGATCCTTCATTATCTAGTTCTGGTAAAATATGTTGTCCTATAATGTTGGTGCCAAGAACTTTATTCAGACAAGAGACATGAGATACTGGATGAATGCGGGAAGAAGGAGGAAGTTCCAATTTATAAGCAACGAACCAAAACTTCTGAAGAATCCTATATGGCCCATAGAAGTTTGGAGCGAGCTTTTCACGCCCTTTGAATTTTAGTGAGGATTGCTTGTAAGGTTGGAGACGAAGAAAAACCATATCACATGCTTCAAAAGTGCGCTTAGAACGGTGTTGATCGGCTTGTTGCTTCATGCAATTGCTTGCCATGTGAACATTTTCCCGCAAAATGCGAAGAATCTGATCGCGGTTTCGAAGGACCATGTCAACTGCCTGAACTGGTGAACTGCTAGGGGTGTATGGAAGAAGAGCTGGCGGAGCCTGACCATAAACTACTTCATATGGAGTCATTTTAGAGGCAGTGTGGTAAGAGGTATTGTACCACCATTCAGCGAGAGGGAGCCACTTTTCCCACTGATGTTGTTGTTCCCAGGTGAAGCAATGAAGATAAGTTTTCAAGCATTTATTGATAATTTTAGTCTAGCCATCTGTTTGTGGGTGATACCCAGAACTCATCTTTAGTTTGGTGCCAGTGTGGCAAAATAGTTATGTCCAAAAATGACTGGTGAAAGTCGCATCATGCTCCGGACAATGGAAGAAGGGATTCCATGAAGACGAAAGATTTGGTCCAAGAAAATTTGAGCGATTGAGGAGGCTGTATAGGGATGGCTGAGAGCACAAAAATGACTATATTTGGACAAGCGATCAACCACAACCAAAATCATTTTCTTCACTCCATATTTAGGGAGACCTTCGATGAAATCCATAGAAATATCTGTCCAAATCTGTGTAGGTATGGGAAAGGGTTCGAACAATCCCAAAAGGAGTGTCGTTTCACCCTTATTATGCTGGCAAGTATTACATTCAGCCACAATCTGTTGAATTTTCCATTTCATGCCCTACCAAAAGAAGTTTCTCCGAGCCTGTTCATATGTTTTGAGGAACCCAGAGTGTCCTGCTGATGGAGAAGCATGGAGTTCATAGAAGACAGCCTGTTGAATATTTGTGCTCTGGGGAAGCACCAAACGACCCTTGTATCTTAGGGAAGCACCATCCCAAGAGTAATGTGGTACAACAGAAGGGTTGGTGGCCAAGCATTGAATAATTTGAGATAATGAAGAGTCATTGACATAGCCTTGTTGAATAGATTGTACCCAATTTGGAACATGCACAGAAATAGATGAAAGAGAACCTTGGTCATCAAATGTGTGAGAAAGAGCATCTGCCACTATATTGTGTTTACCATTCTTGTAAGTGATCTCATAGTCATAACCCATGAGTTTGGTAACCCATTTTTGTTGTGCTGGGAAGGATACACGCTGTTCCAGGAAATATTTTAGACTCTGGTGATTAGTCTTGATGCATAAATGATTCCCTAATAGGCATGGTCACCATTTTTGTACTGCATGCAAAATAGACATCATTTCATTCTCATATGTATAGGCAGCTAAATTCTTACCTGAAAGGGATTTGCTGGTGAACGCAATGGGGTGTTCATCTTGAAGGAGAACAGCACCAAGTCCATTGCCGCAAGCATCACTCTCAATAGTGAATGGCTTGGAAAAATCGGGCATAGCTAGAATAGGTGTAGTACACATAGCTTGTTTCAGTTTGTCAAATGCACACTCAGTAGCATGTGTCCATGTAAAAACAACCTTTTTCAATAGAGCAGTTAATGGAGCTGCAATCTTCACATAATCCTTGACGAACTTGCGGTAGTATCTAGTCAACCCCAAAAAACCACGAAGGCTCTTGAGTGTTTGAGGTTGCATCCAATTGGTCATGGCAGCAATTTTGGCAGTATCCACGCGAACCCCTTTTGCTGAGATAATGTGCCCAGGATACTCGACTTCCTTCTGTCCAAAAACACATTTAGACTGCTTGGCGTGAAGATGATGGTCAGAGAAAAATTGCATTACAAGATCTAGATGTTCAAGATGTTCAGCCCATGTTTTACTGTGGATGAGGATATCATCAAAGATTACCAGAATGAATTTTCGCAAGAAGGGACGGACTATTTTATTCATCAAGGCTTAGAATGTGGAAGGAGTATTACTGAGGCCAAAGGGCATGACAAAAAACTCATAGTGGCCATCATGTGTGCAGAAAGCTATTTTAGGGATATCATTCTCATGAACTCGTATTTGATGATACCCAGAATGAAGACACAACTCGGAGAAAAATTGAGCACTATGAAGCTCATCAACAACAAGAATTGGAAACTTATCCTTGATGGTGAGGTAATTAAGTGCTTAGAAGTCAATGCGGAGGTGCTATGACCCATCTTTTTTGTGGACAAGAAGAACTCGTGAAGAAAATGTACTAGTGCTTGGGGGAATAATACCTTGCCTCAATAAGTCCTGAACGAGCATTTCAATCTCTGTTTTTTGGTGAAATGGGTAGTGATAAGGCCTGATGTTGGGAGGAATGCTTCAAGGAAGGAACTGAATACGATGGTCCTTTGGACTTGTAGGTGGCAATCCCACTTGTTCAATAAAGACAACTGTATATCGATCTAGAACTTGTTGTAGATCCAAAGGAGTAGTGGAGACCGTTGATGGTTGCAGCTGAATGGAATGGATCTAAGCGATGACACCATGTGAATTCTTCTTAAGTGTTTTTTCCATGCGATGTAAATTGATGATGTTGAGAGGCCCTAGTTGTAAGCTTGTCAATGTGTGTTTTTGTCCATTGGAAAAAAACGGCATCCAAAGTTTAGCAAAATCCCATAAAATGGGGCCAAGTGTGCATAGCCATTGAGCACCCAAAACCACATCACATCCGCCTAAGGTCAAGGAAAACATGTTAGATAATATGGTATAATCTGCCATAGAAATACGCACATTACAACACTTCCCTTTGCAAGGTAAGGTGCCCCCATTGGAAACCATGACTTCAAAGTTGGAGCAAGGATGGATAAAACAATCATCCTGTTTGGCGATCTAAGGGTCAATGAAATTATGAGTGCTACCAGAATCAATGAGTATTGTAAGAGGAAGCTTCTTGAAGTAACCTCGGACCCGCATTGTTTGGGGGGTGGTGATTCCAGCGAAAGCATGGAGAGATATATCTGGTTGGTCGTCTTGAGACAGAGGGTCAATAAGCGGCTCCTGAATGTCGTCCTGGGCATCCATTGTATCTGGAACTTCTTCACCAATTTCATAGGAAGAAAGAGAATCCACATCCAAGAAATAGAGGTTTTGCTGAACACATCTATGTCCCCAAGTGAATTTCTCATCACAATTATAACAAAGCCATTTTTCTCTGTGTGTATGCATCTCTATTTTAGACAAATGCTTGATAGGAGTTGGTTGAGGAGCTAGCGGGATGGGAGGTCGTTGAGAACCAATATTTCGGAAGGGAACAAAAGTGGGTTTGGAGCGTTGTTGGGTTGCAATCCTGTCTTCTGCCAACTTAGCGAACCCTAGGGCTTCCATCATTGTGTTGGGACAAAAAATTTTGAATTCAGAGTGGATTGCATCCTTTATACCACTGATAAAACAACTCCGGTAGAAGTCATTAGGTAATCCTTCAGTGTGGTTAGCTAGTTTCTCAAATTTGGTTTGATACTCTCTCACAGTGCCAATTTAGCAAAGTTTAGTGAGGGCTCCTGTGAGGTCATCAAAACCACTAGGACCAAATCATTGCAAAAGGAGCTGGCAAAAATCTATCCATTTTGGATCTTCATGCGCCTTGATGTACCAACGGTACCATTGAAAAGCTTCCTGTTCCAAATGAAAGGATGCAAGTGGAACTTTGTTGACATCAAAAGTATTATGCAGCCTGAAATACTGTTCTAGACAATAGATCCATCCAGTCAGATCAATACCATTGAAGCGAGGAAAATCAAGCTTCAGACCACGGAGATTGCTGGAAGAAGAGAACTTATTGTCTGATGAAGACTCGGATGTCATTTGTTGTTCATGGATGAATGCTCAAGATGGAGGCCGAGAAATTTTTCATCCAGATCCTGGAGTTTGTCTTGGATGGCTACAAGTGCTTCCTCCATGGTTTTTGCTCCTGTGTGGGTGACAACCATAACCAAGAGTATTTTTTTTTTTAAGTGGGTAGAAAAACAAAAACAAAAATTTTTTCAGTAAAGGAAAATCCGAATTTGGGAAAAAATCTGAAAGGTAATTTGGGTTTGACTAGGTTTTGGACACTGTCGAATGGACAGGGAAGCAGAAAGGGAGGATTTCGGAAGCGGGGTGAAAGAATTAGAAAATATGATAGAGAGGGACAAAGGAGCAGAAAGAGGGAACGAACTCTGTGGTAAAATTTGAAGGTGATCGGGTGAAAGTCGAAGAAGTTATGGAAAACCCTAAAAATAGACAAATGTGGGATTTCGGGCTTCGGGAAGTGGAATTTGGGATAGGGTCATCAGGAATGAAAGATGCTGAATGAGATGACGGGGGTGTCAGGAAAGTTTCAAGGGAAACGAAGTGAAAACAAGGGAGATATGGCGAAAAAACAGATTTTTTTTTTCTAGAATGGATTTGTTATGGCACGGAAGGGATCGGAAACAAATGGATATGCAACGGCGCGGAATGGATCGGAAACAGATGGATATGAAACGACGCTGAAGGGATCGACAATAGATAGATCTGAAACAACGTGGAAGTGATCGGCAACAGATATATCTGAAATGGCGTGGAAGTGATCGGTAACAATTATGGATAGAGGAAATTTGTGATTTATCAGCTGAAAATAGATATGGACCCCGTATGCTCGGATTCCTAATGGTCCAGGGGATTCACTCAGCCACCAATGTTGTCTGACGGCTTGCGTATTGGGGAAGTACCCATCACTCCAGGGCTCAAGTAAAACTGATAACCGTTTTTCCACAAACGACATCTCTTGGTTTACGTCACGGGTGGGAACTAGTCAATCAGCTAGGGGTCATTTCCCTTTTCACTGGTAGGTCCTCTCAATGGGCCAACTACTTTGGGGTTCCTGTGGTACTCCTCAGAATGAGTTTTAGGGATTATGCCCAAGTACTTTCCACAGTTAAGCAGATAGATATTATTCCCAGATCCGAACCTGCAACAAATGAAAAAAAAAAAACTGCAGAAATTTCACCCAACGAGCCCAAGAAAGTGCTTTGATACCAGATGTGAAGAACCTGCAACAATTAATTGATAAAATGCACAAAATATTTTATTGATAGCAGGCCACTTCGAGGGGGAAACCTCCTTTGAGCAAGCTCAATACAAATAACTCCACGGTGGATTCATTGGCATCAACACACACTTAATACTAAGTCTAGGCACTAATACTATGGGTCAAAACCATGGGCCAATACAAACTATGGATCAACAAATACTACGGGACGTCTTACAAAGCATATGCATCCAATGACAATATGCTAACAAAATAAAGACATGGGTTCCTAACAAGCAGATAGAGTCTGAACTCAAAGTGGAGATCGTTGCACCAGAAATCTTCAACATCATTGAATCGGAATTGATCTTGAAGTAATGTCGATCAAGATCGCTTCCAGGTTGCCAATTCTCGATAAGAAAAGAACCCAAGACTTTTAATGAAATATTTTTGAAGAAATGTAATTATAGCCACATGTCATCTTGGTGAAATGGTTTAATACACTGCCAACCTCGAGATGAAAACATCCCAACATGTTTTTACTTGAGCTATCAGTCCACATTTCTCTTGGTTCAATAAGTGATCACCAAATCAATTACCAGGATCAATAATCGAAATGTCAAGAAGATTACTTTACTTACCAGATTGCAATTGTATTACCAGCCAAAAAACTTGAATCGCAAGAAAAGGGATCGATCCATTTATATGGGTTTTTGGATGCATTAAAATAAATCTTGGGGATAGAAAAATATTATTCAAAGTTCATCACAGCGAAAGGAGGAACATTGTTTTCATTTTCATTAAAGTCATATATATGTTGTCGGTGAAAGAGAACATTCGGCGAATATATCAAACTGAAAAGGGAAATTCTTTTAACTTTATGTTTTTACTCTTACAATTCGTATATTGGCTATATATTTGGATTATGAATATATATATAACATCTTTAAATTAGATAAATTATGCGCTGGACATAGCTTTAAGTGAGGTTCCAGATATATAAAAACATATGATATTTCGAGTGAATCTTAGCATATCATTTAGTTAGCGTTAGAAATGTTCTGATGGATGAGGGGTTCTCTAAATTAAGGATGCATGATAGAAAATGGTTATTTCTTATATTGTATTTCTCTTATAAGATGTTTTAATCATGAATAGGGTAAATTAAATTATATATATATATATATTAAAAAGAAAAATTATCGTTGAAGGGTATTCATATACTTAAATTATAATTATGTGTTTTGATTAAGATGCACTAACCCAATGTTTCATTATTAAGTATTATGTATTTTAAATAAAAGTCTTTTAAAAATATGTAAGAGTTTGATATATTGAAGATTAGAGAAAACCATTATTTAAAAGAAAGTATATATGCGTGTAATATATTGATGGGATAGGGAGAATTAAATTATAATTATATGTTTTGATTAAGATGCACTAAACGAATGTTTCATTGTTATGTATTACGTATTTTAGATAAACGTATTTTAAAATATGTAAGAGTTTTATGTATTGATGATTAGATGAAACCATTATTTAAAAGAAAGTATATATGAGTGTAATATATTGATGGGATAGGGAGAGTTTGAATGGGGGATTCCAAGTGGTATGAGTAAAAAATATACCTTCAATAAAGTTTGATTAGTATACATAATAAAGGTCATTCAAAGCCTACATATTATAGGAAGATGTTATATATATATATATATATATATATATATATTTTCTATCGAAATAGGAACTATGACATACCTTATATTTTGGAGAGTCACGTTTAAATTATCCATTATGACAATCAAGAGATAAGAAATGGACTACGTCTTATATATATGAAGTATTATGGCATTAACAAGCATGTTCGAGGTATAGTTAAAAGAAAGTTAAAAGTAATGAGTAAGATATTATACTCATTAGGTGGATGAATGGTTTATAAATTTGCAAAAGATAAATAAAGGAATGAGGGTCTGCAGAATATGTAATACTTAGATTTATACATGTTTATTTTTATATGGATGTCTGTTATATCATATAAATTGTTGATACATGATAAAGTTAAATTGATTTTATTTGTTAGTAACTAGTATATGGTACTATGCTAAATTCAATTAAAGGGAAAATAGAACTCTCGGGATGTAAAACAAGAAGAGCATCAATCAACTTCCCAACACTGATGTTAATAAGAATAAAGAGAACGCCAAGGAAGTTATTCAGTGATTGAAGTTAATTAATGTCCAACACGTAAGTTACGACAATACGAAGACCCTTATTAAATTTTTTTAGGGTGTATTTTGAGGGACATTACAGAGTATGATTGAAGACACCCAGCCGAGGAATCCCAATGATGTCTCAATGGAGAATTTATTGGAGAGCCATTGTTATGCAACTGCATATGTGCATGACAATGCTATACTCATCTATGATATAGAGAGTCTGGAGATGCGATCCATAATGGCCTTGATAGTGTGGATATTGGGGTCAAAGGAACCCCACAGGATCTCTGGAGGGAAAATGATGTTGGTTGAGCAAGATTTAGCATGTACATACTTCGGTTGGGGATAGATGTACTTAAAAATGGTTCAACGAGAGCTGAACAAGGTGAGCCGCATAAGAGGGGATTTTTGTTTCCCTTCATTTATATTCTCATTCTTCTTCAAATGAGTTCCAATGTTGTGACCGTACATAGCAATACATGACGGTGGACCCACCGAGTCGAGGATGCGGTGATGGTATGAGATGATGGCTCATGGTGGTGGGGACTAGTGGGTCGGTTCTTCACTCGAGATTTTTTTACACAGTGGTGGTAGATTCCAGTTGTGATCGAGGACTTCCACTATGTAGGGATGGAATATAGGGGGGTGCAGATATACCACGACCTCCTGTCCAGGCATGGGGACCAAATGGTATGTATATAATCACTTTACAATATCATGTTATTTCTACTTCATAGCATATGTGATAGCTAGAGGATTGTTAAGATACCGATACCGATGGTGTGCTTATGTGTGCAGATGTGGGGCCATGGTCTCCAACAAGATATCGGACACGTAGGGGTCGAGTGGAGGGAGTGTATTCTCCCAGTTGTGGGAATCATCGTCATCAGAGTGCTTCGACGAATTTGGAGATGCTGTGTGCGGGTATTGACAGCCTATTGGATGAAGTGGTTGATGATGGATGGAAACATTTGGATCATGAGCTAATCAACATCTTCTACGACGCTCCACAGGAGTGGAGACTAGTGATGCAGCAGATTGCGATGGAAACTGATGCAGTGAGGGCCATGGCGTAGGGTGATGCCCCTTATAATGACGACGAGGAGGATACTGAGTCAGATGAGGAGGACGAAGAGGAGGAGGAGGAGGAATACGACGATGAGGACAAGTACGAGGATGATGGATATGACTCAAATGATTGGGTAGTTGATGGAACTCCCCCCTAATACGATGAGCATGGGGAATTTTTGTATTCAACGGTGATTGTTATGGTGAGGGAGCTGTTGAGGCTCCTCGATGCAGTGATGCTTATGTTATGATAGAAACACTATGCTATTGTGATGATATATATATGCACTTGGATGCAGTTTATTATGATGATGAACCTTTTTGTTTTTATGATGATGTATGCCTACATGATGTATATGTGCATGTGGATGATATGATAGTGCAATTTTATGGTTTAATTCCATTCGAGAATATTGTTAGCCATTTTGTCTGCAACACTATTCTGACTTCATGGGACATGGATGAATGTAATGAACTCAAACTGTATAATCAATTGTTTTGTGCGCAGAAATTTTCTAAAAAGGAAAGGATCCCATATCTGGTAAACTTTATTGAGTTGGGTGACAAGAAGCTGAGAGTCAAGAAAAACACGAAGGTGATTAATTCCCAACTGGAGGGAAGCGACCCAGATACCGGTCACAGCATCGTACTCAACTGGGTTATTAGTGGCAGCACCAATACACACTCCGTTGAGGTGGATCAACTTGTGTGAGGAGGAATACAATACCTAAGATGATGAGGAAAGTTTTGGAGAGCATCTACTTGCACCGTCGGTGAAACCAACACAAAGTGGGGGAATAGGATCCATCTGTGGTCACGCATAGAAGAAAGCTGTAAGGTTCAAAATGCAAAATGTGGAAAACAAAAAAGGAAAGAAAACTATGCAACACGAACTATTGGGTCCGAGAAAAGTTAAGGGAAAAAGTGTTTGAGATACAACCCGTTGCGAGAGTTAGTCAAAGGGTGTCCTTCAGAATCAGTGAGTATGTATGCACCCTTCCGGAGGAAGGTTTGGATGATGTAGCGGCCTTGGCACATGGATTCAAACTTTCCCTTTCCATGCTTGTGATGAGCTTGGTCATAGACGAGCACTAGGTCACCCTCTTGGAAGGTGCGGGGATGGACGCATTTGTCATAATGGGATTTGGAGCGATGTTGGAAGCCTCGAGTATCTGTAAGGCCACCCATCGATCTTCTCCTGCTTGTTACAAAAAGAGTAAGAATTTCTCAAGAGGTGAGGTGTCCAGGAGAAGTTCAACGACAATGTCTAAAGCTGGTATTTAAAACTCGATAGGTAGAACAGACTCTACGCCATGGACCAGGTGGAAAGGGATAAAACCCATGGCGGTCTTAGTAGAAGTGCGGTAAGCCCAAAGTGCGGGAAAAATCATATGATTCCAATTATATGTGTACTTGTTCACTATTCTTTGAAGGATTGTCTTCAGGGTCTTATTGAAAACCTCAACTTGGTAATTCCCTCGAGGGTAATAGGATGAGGCGTACTGGTGGTCAAACTTTAGGAAGGTGGACAAACCTTTCCAGACGGTGTCTTCGAAATGTTTTCCATGGCCAGAGACGAGTTGTTTAGGGACCTCGAACTGAGTAATGACATGGCTAAAAAATAAACGTGTCGCAGTCTCATACTACCAGTTAAATGTGGTCATGGTCTCGGCCCATTTAGTGAAATAAATGACAAGTACAATGATGTACTTATGGCCGCTTGCGAAGGGGGGGTTACACTCCATAAAATCAATGGCCCATTTACAGAAAAGGCCAATGGTGACGATTGGATGGAGAGGGGCAGGAGTAGTCTTGGATTTGGGTGCAAAGAGTTGGAAATTCTGATAATGTTTAACTGTTGTAATGCAATTAGTGAAAAGGGTGGGCCAAAAATAATTAGCATGGATGTCCTTTTGGGAATTTTACATGTCATGTCCCCAATTTTGGCTAATTCAATGACCATGGGAAAATGGGGACAAAATAACCCCTAGGTAAATAATTTTACTTCGTCATGTATGCATAGGATTAAATTTAGCCTAATCCAATTGGATGAATTATTTTTATTAATTTTTGTAATTAAATTCCTAAATAAGGGAGCAAGTGGGCCAAGAGGGTTCCCTCATGAGGATAAGGTTTCCAAAATGGAAATAGAGGCTAGAAAATAGCAAAGAATCAAAAGCAAGAAGGTGTAAGAAGTTGCTAGAAGAAGAAAATTAGAAATAACCAGAAAAAGCTAAGGAGGGGCATAGTTTCTAAAAGGGAGCTCCATTTACAAAGAAGCAAATATCTTGAGACAAAGGGGTTACAATTTCTAAAAAGGGGAGTTTAGTTACAAAGCAGGAAACATCTTGAGACAAAGGGGGGTGCAGTTTCTAAAGGAAAGGAAAGCTTGTAAGGAAAAACAAAGGAAAGTATGTCCACTCATGGGTTTCCCATGTGGAAGGGTTCTCATAGGTCACTAAGCATGTCATTGTACTCAGGAGGTCACCATGACTTCTATAAAAAAATCCAAGCAGCTCATATTCACATCTTTTTACCATTTTGTAATTGAATTTGTGATCTATAGCTCCTCTTGTTGAGTGATGTGCCTCAACCTTGCTTTGGGTGATACTCCCCTTAGCCATTTTTATTCTAGTATCTCCTCCACTCTCTCTGGAAAGTATTGAAGACTAATTTGCATCCATTGAAGACTTATATGCATCCATTAAATACTGATCTCAAGTTGGGTTCGAATTGATTCATAAGAATTTAATAGTTTTGAAGAAGGAACCACTCCTGCAACAACTTTCTATATTCTTCTCTCTAATTATCTCTTGGACATCAATCGGTGATGATTCAAATTATTCCATGATGGAGAAGGATCACAGACATGTTAATTGGATTTATTACAGGTCCACTCATGCTACTCAAGACGTAACATCTTTATGTATTGCAAACTCCATCCCAAGGGGCTTTCCTTGATGTAATTGGTACATGTTTCATGCTGGAGGTTGCTAGGACCCTTAGGGAAATTTTGGTGCTGCTTAAATATCTATAAGATGATGCTTATTTCTTGATAAACCATACTTTATATTATTCATATATCTTCATTTAAAAATTCTGGAAGTAATTAAGTCATTTTCGTACCTATGCTCATTAGACTACAATTTTTGACTAGTTTTTCCATAACTTGCATAAAATGAAGTATATGAATCCAAATGAAGTGACGTAATTTTACTTAGTTCAATAAAAAACCCAGTAAACTCATCCAACCTGTATATAATATTTTTGGGAGGGTATTATAATGTTTGAGGCAGTTTGAATCTTGACTAGTTTAACAATCTAACTAGCTAGTTTTAATGTTTTTACTATAAAATGTATTATATGAACTCAAATCCAATTATGAAAATTGATGTGTTTTATTAGGACGTAAATGAACCATATCCCATCTCCATACCAAAATTAGATAATTCCATATAGTTCTTGTGAAAGGAAATGGAAAATCCAGCCTACTATTCCAAACTGCAGTAAAAGCTCCCAAATTCTAAACTATTTTATCATATTCTATTTCTTGCTTCCCGAATACCATCATGAGACGAAATATATGTACAATCACACTTACCTGCACCCTGATCTAGTTTGTATATGTGGATGTATCCAGAAGCATTGTTGTAGACTTCATAGGTGTCGATGCTCGAAACATAAATGGTCTCCGTGATTTGTACAAAGGATCCACAAACCTTTTTCCTATGTATACCTTGATGCTGCACACTTTCCAATATAAAAACCAAAACCTAAATTATTCCCTATCATCCTTGAGTTGGGAGTCAATATCCAGAGTTATCACCTTGCATATTATAATAATTGTTAAAATTTACTAGTGAAAAATATGCTTAAAATTTGTGTTATGAGTTGAGATTCTATCCTATTCTTGGTTGGTATATTAAATTCCATTCCAGAGAGGTGGCCACCACAGGATCTGCTATAAAAATCGTTCAAAACTTGTTCAGCCTCGTCATGTGTGAGTCATGGTCATAAAATTGTGTCCATTCTGCGGTGATAAAGGACACCATTGAGAAGGAGGTATCGTGAAGCGTGATGGCGTATGCAGCATAGATCATCACGACTGATCCGGAGTCGAAACTTCATTGTACATAATTAAACAAGGATTTCGTCATACCATGGATCATCCGATGAAATGGTGAACAAGTGTTCGTGGGGTAAGTTAGTGTTTATTGGAGGTGACGTCGACGAAGATGGTAAGTTGGTCATGAGATGAGCCAATGTAATGGATCTGGTACTCTTAGGTGTAACAAATGTCAAGTCATATTCTTGAAGGATAATGATCCATTTTTCCATGCGGCCTTGAAGGATGCGGAAATTCAAGATATAGACCATGGGGTTGGAGTCGGCCACCACTATAGCTCGACTCATAAGAATGTAGTGGTGTACCTTTTGAAGAAAGAAGATGACGGCTAGGGATAACTTCTCCGCATGGGGGTAGCGTAGGTGATGCAGGAGCATCGGGGCCTAGGCAGATCAGTCAAAGTTAGTCGACTAAAGGAGTCTGACCAGAGGGAGCGCCGACGACCACTGGCGCAAGAGAGCATATTGACTTGACCATGTCAATAAGTCGAGCATGAGCAGTTGGTATGCGATCGATAGATGCAGTGAAGTCGAGATTTGACATGTTGGCGTCGATAGATGACAGGTCAAGGGTGGAGCATCGATGGTCGACATGCGCCGAACCACTACTCCAACAAGTTTGGGCATGAGCCAAGCAAGGAGGAAGGGGCGGACTGGAGAAGTCTGAAGAGTGTGAAGGAAGCCGACGGGAAAGTCGAAGCTGACAGACAGTATGGCCGATGGGACGGATTACTGTAGCCTGTCAGAAGAATGCGTAGAAGTCAAGGAGATTACTTAACAACACGGTGGGTCCTTGTCGTTAATGATTTTTTATTTTTTTTCAAACATCTCTTAGTTATGCCTACTTTTTAATCTTTTGAAAATTAAAAGCATAAAGGTTCCTATAGCCTACATACTATATTCTTATAAGTTAACACTTGATTTCGTATTTATAGCTGCAATTTAATATACCGAAAAGTATAAACATACAAGGCTAGTTATCCTAAACAAAAGAAGTAATGTCCAAGTTTATTAAGAGTACTCTTATCCTTACTCTTCAATCAGGGCATTATATATAAAATTCTTGTGAGACATACATCCAAAGATTAATATACCCATTTTCTAAAAGTGCATTTACTGTATTCCAATTTTACAATAGTAGGTCTATTATAAGATACAAACTCATTATAATCTTCATTCATTCTAATGCAATAACAAGGTTTTCCTCATTATAGGCTATGCCAATTCTTAATCTATTCAGAGGATACACAATTGTTTCAAACAGGTCTAATACTATATTGAAATGGGTTTCATTTAAACAAAAACAATCATTAAAGGTATTTAAGTTCTTAATCCCTATACTCCATAAATTGTGTTAATACACTCAGTGATAAATGATTAAAATTACCAAAAAATATTTAAGAATTTATCTATGTTATTCCATAACCTCAACTTTTATCTATCTCCATTCTATTGAAAGAGATATCACATAAATTCATTACCCTAATAATTAATTCCATAACAATGTCCCACTTACCTAATATATAACAGGACGATACAGTAGCAATTTTGAATATGAATTTTATCTAGACCAAATTAATTAAGAAGATATATCTGTTCGATTTCAAATTACAATATTTACATAGTATCGATTTAATTGATGACTTATATTTCACGAATGCTATCATACACATCCGATATTATATTTATAAGAAAAATTCGACAGCAATTAAATATAATTGTTAATTACACCAATTGCTAAGAGACATATCTATTTCATTTCAATTATAAATTAATTTATAATAATCATTCCAATGACCCTACTTACCCAATATTATAACATATTTCATTTCAATTATAAATTAATTTATAATAATCATTCCAATGACCCTACTTACCCAATATTATAACATAAAGAATTTAACAACAGACATGAGAGTAAATTCTCCTTAACGTTTGCGATCCATTTATTCTGTAGCAATTATAAATTAAAAATAAACAATAACATTCCACTTCGTAAACCAAACCTTTGACTAACTTAACAACCATAAACCGACCTCATACTAACTTATTACTTCAACAACAATTAAATACTGGTATCTGCATTACCGCCCGTTTTCTGGGTGTTACAAATTATAAAGGAAAAGATAGGTGGATATTACGCTACTTGACCATCTAACATCTCATTTTCCCCACGTGGCCATAGATGACTCACAGTCACCGAGTTTCACTGAACATTCGCTGCAACCGCACCAGCTTGGAGTGGAGCATTACTCTCTGGTTTTAATTAAGGGCCCAATTTACTCCTTAACTGTAGCGAGCTGGAAGTCTGACCCTACAGAAGGAAAGTGGATCTTGATGGTAGTAAGTACTACGCCCTCAAGACTGTTGTCAAATTATTACAGGAATTCAACACATCTTTACACAAGTCTAGTTGTACAAAGCACCGTTTAGCAGAGTTTTAAAAGAGTAAGAAATAAGTTCTGGTTTGGGATAGCCTTCGGTGCAAACAAGAACAACTACTGAGTCGAGGAAGAAGATTAACAGGTTAGGGAAAGTGAGGAAATCTGTGACGAGTATGGTCTGCGTTTCACGTGATAGACATAGATCCAATAAAAAAATTAAGAATTACACTTCCAGAAAAGCGTAGCTCAGCACATGTCAGTATGAAATGCAATTTCTTTCTGGAGTAAGGTAGAGATCTAAAACATTATTTTAGTCTGTGTTTTCAATAGGTGGGAAAGAGGCCGAATGGATCTATGCACTGTAAACCCAAGTGTAAAGACATGGTTACAATTAATCTATTTCCCAAGGGCCGACGTTGCATAAATTCAAACACAGAGGATTACGGTTGATTCGAAAGCTTATAGTCAGAACTAAACCATAATAAATATGTAGAACAAATACTTAGGCTTGGGCGTGATACGGCTCCAAAACCTGAGCATGAGAAGGGTCTACGATTTCCCTATCTTAAGTTTTGATTTTTGCCAGGAATTAACAGTGAAACTAACTATAACCAAAACCTGAAGATATAGTAAAATATAATGTACATAAAATTCCAAAACAAAACGCAGTGAGCTTTATTTTAGTTCTCTAATGAATCCTGGATCAATACTACATAATAAATCGGAATCAGATGTAAACTATTCCAACATTAAAATGATACCAGTCCGTAATGCATAATAAAACTGATTCACATACCAACTTTCCAGCAATAAAATAATTCATACTCATATTACTTAATAAAACTGAATCGATCATGAACTTTCTAGAAATAAAATAAAGAACCTTAAATCTGAATTAAATATAAACTATTCTAGCATTAAAATGATTCCAATCCATAATGCATAATAAAACTGAATCACATACAAACTTTCCATCAATAAAATAGTTCATATTCGTATAACTTAATAAAAATGAATCAATAATAAACTTTCCAAATCAATAATAAACTATTCTAGCATTAAAATGATTCAATAAAATGAATCAATAATAAACTATTCTAGCATTAAAATGATTCCAGTCCATAATGCATAATAAAACTGAATCACATACAAACTTTCCATCAATAAAATAGTTCATATTCGTATAACTTAATAAAAATGAATCAATAATAAACTTTCCAGAAATAAAATAAAGAAACTGTAGTGATGGTAGTTCGATTGGAAAGTGCAGTCCCTTGTTTATCGTAGCTCCAAAATTGTTTGTGTTCACCACGACCACTTCCAGACACCTTGGTTAACCTCCCAACCTTTCCGGGAGTACTCTCCTTCCCCCCGAACCCCCGAGCGATTCGGGTCGTAGAGCTCACACACACTATTCGAGAAACTCAGATTGGGATTCCCCCCCACCAAATTTTCTAGGCAAACCCTCAATAGCAGCAAGTCATAAGCTATTCCAAGATTCGATAACCATCTAGCCACTAGGTCCTTTACCCATTCCCAATGCCTTCCTTATAAAGGAAAATCCCATGCAACACATGTCACTTCATGCAAAATATTTATTTGATTAAATTTCTAATTAAAAACAACTCACCCATCCATGTGTCAATTTTTCTAGGAGATTCACCAACATTCCTAAGTTTTCTCATGTTTGTCCCCAAGATATTTGACTTAATCACCTAGATTTGTAGTGTAGGTGGAGTTGACTAGGTGTCCACGCTTAGGATTCCATTTCGCTCCTAAATAAAGATTTATGTTATTTTTAAATGCTCAAAATTATTCTTTTATGTGCAAATGCATAAATAACAAATTTCTAATATTTTAAATTCCAAAAATATTCTTTTATGTGCAAATGTATCAAGTATTAATTTTTAATGTTTAGAAATACTAAAATGCATTTTTCTAAATAAATGCTATAGGTGAAATATATATATTTTTATGCTTTTAAGTTAACAATCTTTTTTACTAGGATCCCGGTGTCCCGCCGTTGGGCCTCCCCGTTCATTAACTTCGTTTCCCCGACATGGCACCACTCCATCAGGTCCAATCATCTGTCGTTTTTCATTTCTCGGCAAGGTACCACATCGTCTGGTCCTTGCGTCCACTCTTTCTGTTCTCGGCAGAGTACCGCATCGTCGGGCCCTTCTGCCACTATCCTTTCATTTTGACTTGTGTGAACTTCATGTAGGGATCTCAGAAGTTGTTACGTTCTATCCTCCGTATACACGCTATTAGGGACTAATGGTGCTGAGGAGTGAGTCCGTTCTCACTGCATGCCCCCCAACTCGTACGTGACAAGCTCAGTCGTGGTCCACATCGCATGACCTCGTGCTTCCCGTGAGTAAGCGGATCAATTCTTCTTTACCCTGCGTGGTATTCCATCAGAAGTTGACATCACCGTCGCTCTCCCCATGTGTGATTTATCCGTACTCTACAACCCTTCAATTCCTTTGTGTGTCCGTCGGTGAACTGTTTCACGTGTTTCTACACACATTTCTCACAAACATATATTAGTAGTACTGTCCTCAATTATCATAATTTGATTCATCAATCTACTACTTCATTAAGCATTTATTTTTTACCCATAACATTACTCATTTATCTAATCAGAAATGCATCTCATCAATATTTATTTTCTTCATTCTCATCACATAATCATTCATACAACTAGTCGTTAAGCATCATTCACATGTACATTTTTCATATCCAAGTTATTTGTCAAACAACATGTAATCATTCATTCACATTAACTACCCAAATACACATATATCATTATTTTATTGATTTACAATCAATCGTAGTCATAAACATAGTCAAAATAAAATCAAAGAATTATTTTATTAATGTTTCAATCAGTCGGGTCACTCAGTAGGTGCCCTCAATGTCTACAGTAGTCTAGGGGCACTATGAAACAGTTCGAGGTTGCTAAGGAAGTTAATGATAGTTATTGCAGATGGGTGAAGACATGACATATGTCGTCACAGGCAGAGGCTTTGCAACATGGTTAGGGCACTGATAGTTGCAGGATCTGAGGAGATAGTCAGACAAAGGATGCGTGTCTTGGGGATTAGGGTGATCTCAAGAACAGCAGCAGCATAGTAGAAGGCTGAGGAGGGTAGATCAATAGAGGGACTTGGCATTTTGGGAGAGTCAAGCAGAGTGAGAAGAGCTCAAGAGAAGTCTGGTAGATTGAAGAGGAAAGTCACACATCTACAGAGCTGAGAAGATCAAACCATAGCTCAGAGTTCCGCAGTGAACCAAGAGAGGGTGAGGTCGACACACTAAGAGAGCACACAGTTACTTATGTATTGTAACGGCTAAGGCCGACAGTTAGTTATTTATTTCATTCCTTGCAGTTGCATTGTAACCAATTTAGAGAAGCAATATAAGCCAGCTTTTGGCATGTTGTTTGCATCTTGCCTATGTAAACGTGTGTGTGGTGTGTATTGTTAAGCAAAAACCTTCTTGTCGAAGGCACCTTGCTCCAAGTGGTATCAGAGATGTAGCCTCCTGTGATTTGAAGGAGAGCCATATCAGAGCAGGAAGTGAGTCCCTGTGCACAGAAGAACATCAGTGGTATTAAGCCTACAAGTGCGTTGAACAACTCCAGCTGAGGTTGGGTAGAATTGTACATGACTTGTTGAAGTCTGGTTGTGATTCGACAAGTGGGAGTTTCATCCAAGGTTGAAAATGGATCACAGAGGCGTTAATGTCCGAGGACGAAGAGTGTGTGGCGCAACAGTCGTAGTTGATCGTGAGATGTTCGATGAGTGCATCTGAACAATGCGAACTTTGACAAATGAAGTTGCATCGATCAAAGAAAGCCAAAGGCCTGGTTGAATTCCTGATGCGTTAGACCACAGTGACAATGAAGTTGAAGAAGTGGAACCACAAGAAGCAGCAGGAGAAGAACCAGAAGATAAATTGATCAAAATTCTGACGGATATGAGAGGTCAGACAAAGATGGATGTGCGTACCTACGCAGGAAGTTTGGATCCAAAAGACTTGATCGACTGGTTCAGAGAGATGATATATACTTCGACATAGAGCAGATCGAGGATCCTAAGCGGGTTAAGACTGCATGTTTGAGGTTGAAGGGTCATGCCTCATTGTGGTTGGACAATGTATAGGCTAACAGAGTCAAGAATGGTAAGGAGAAACTCAAGTCTTGGGCTAGGATGGTCTCCAAGTTGAAAGGGAAGTTCTTGCCGGGTGACTATGTGATTTCCTTGTTGAGGAAGTTGTAAAACTTTCGACAAAAAGAGATGACCATGAAGGAGTACATGGAAGAGTTCTACAGATTGTCAATAAGATCAGGTCAGACCGACGAAGGAGAAGAAGCTGTCGCTAGGTATGTGAATGGCTTAAAATATGCCATTCAAGATGAATTGAGCATGTCAAGATTTAGAGCAGTGGGTGAAGCCTACCAGTTAGCTCTGAAGGTAGAAGAGAAATTGTCGAGGAAATCTGTAGTGACCAAAGGCAGGATGACTGGTCGGGATGCGAAGACTGTTTCCGCGAAAGGTCAAAGTAGCGGCTACAGAAAGGAATCTGTCGAAGAAATTCGAAGGACGAAAGGGACATCGACAAGGGAGAAAGCACAGGTTAATTGACATGACAATCGTTAGACGCGTGGTCGAAGTGGTCCACCCAATAGAAAAGGACCTAACATACAAGCTATAATTTGTTACAAGTGTCGTGGAGCGATACACAAGGCATATTAATGCCCAGAGCACCTACATCCTGCAAAGGAGTCAAAACCCAGACGTCAAAGGGATGAGAAAGTCGACGAGAGGGAAGAATCAGCATCCGACAGCAGTGAGGATGGCAAGAAGAAAATTTGGGCCATGATAGCCAGGAAGACACTTGTTGTGGATGACGAACGCGACAAGCAAGAGCCGGCACAATGAAAGGTGATCTTTCGAACCAAAGTGAGGATCGGTGAATGGCGTTGCAAGACCATTGTTGATGGTGGAAGCACTGAGAATCTTGTGGCGATGGAGATGACAGAAAAGGCAAAGTTTAAATGTTGGGAACATCCACACCCTTACAAGATCTCAGGGTTGGAGAAGGGACACCATGTGAACGTTACCAAACAGTGCATGATTAACTTCAGATTCGAAGGATTTGAAGACAGTGTATGGTGCGACGTAATCCCAATCGGCACATGCCATCTGTTGTTAGGAAGACCATGGAAATATGAATGAAAAATGATCTATGATGGTCGATCCAACACAGTCACAGTGTGGAAAAATGGCATGAAGATGACTCTTAAGACGAGGCTAGAGGAGCGAGTCGACTGTAAGTACGACGAGAGCTACTTTTGAGAGAAGCGAGTGCTGATGTGTTCAGCGAAAGAATTCCTTACGTAGGAGGAAAAGTAGTATGGGTGTTATGCTATCATTATTAAAGGACCATGTGTCGAGAAGGAGACAATGGAGAAGATTCCGGTCAAAGTCAGAAAGATGCTTGACGAGTTTCGAAGCGTAGTGATCGATGAGACACCAATGGGATTGCCGCCAACAAGGAGCATATCCCATCAGATCGACTTGATTCCAGGGTCTAGTCTACCAAAAAAAACACCGCATAGGATGAGTCCGACATAAGGTCAGAACTCAACCGACAGGTCCAAGAGTTGTTGGATAGAGGATTGATCAAAGAGAGTCTGAGTCTATACGCGGTACCAACACTATTAGTGCCAAAGAAAGGTGGATAATGGAGAATGTGTACATACTCCAGAGCCATCAACAAGATCGCGATCAAGTACCAGTTTCCATTGCCGAGAATGGATGACTTGATGGATTGCTTGAGTGGAGTGAAGTACTTCACGAAGATGGACCTGAAGAGCGGTTATCACCAGATTCAGGTTAGAGAAAGAGATGAATGGAAGACAACATTCAAGACAAAAGAAGGGATGTATGAGTGGTTAGTCACGCCATTCGTATTGACTAATGCACCCAGTACATTCATGAGGTTGATGAATGAAGTACTGAAACCATTCTTGGAAAAGTTTGTCGCAATATATCTAGACGACATTCAGATTTTCATTCGAACCAAGATAGAACACTTGGATCACATTCGACAGGTACTGCAGAAGTTGCAGGAAGAGAAGCTGATGGTGAACCTACAAAAACATTTATTCATGAAGGAAGAACTAGTGTACTTGGGATTCGTAATCTCAGGTAAAGGGTTGGTGATGGACCCAGAGAAGGTAAAGGCAATATTGGATTGGCTAGAACCAACAAGTACGACTGGAGTAAGGAGTTTCCATGGACTTTCCAGTTTCTACAAGAAGTTCATTCGGGGATTCAGTCGGATTTGTGCACCTTTGATAGAGTGCATGAAAAAGGGTGAGTTCAACTAGACGGAAGCAGCCCAGTGAGATTTCGATCGGTTGAAGGAAAAGGTCACTGAGAGCCCAGTATTGGCCCTCCCAGATTTAAACAAAGTTTTCCAGGTCAATTGCGACGTGAGTGGAATAGCAATTGGAGCAGTGTTGAGCTAGGAGGGCCGAGCAATTGCATTCTTCAGTGAAAAATTGGATGATGCGAAGCGGAAATATTCGGTCTATGACCAGGAATTTTATGCTATTGTCCAGGCGTTGAAGAAGAGGAGGAATTATTTGTTTCCCAAGGAATTTGTGTTATACATAGATCAACAAGCACTGAGATATTTGAATACTCAGCCGAAGTTAAATTAGCGGCACATGAAATGGGTCAAATTCCTACAAGGATATACATTCATATTGTGACATAAGTCGGGCAAGTCAAATAAGGTTTCCGATGCGTTGAGTTGAAGAGTTGCATTACTAAACATGACGAGAGTTTAGGCAACAGGATTACAGTCGGTAAAGACAGAGTATGAGACTGACAAGCATTTTGTGAAAGCATGGGAGGCTTGTCGTGAACCTTGGAGTGTCGATAGGACTCCATACTTGGATTATTTTATCCAAGAGGGATAATTGTTCAAGGGACAATAGTCATGTATTCCCAGAGGATCCATAAGGGAGAACCTAATCCGAGAGTTGTATAGCGGTAGGTTAGCAGGTCATTTTGGCATCGACAAAACCCGGACATTGGTCGAAGAAAAGTATTACTGGCCGGCAATGACAACAGATGTCAGAAAGTGGGTTTAACAATGTAGAGTTTTCCAGTTAGCAAAAGGAAGAAGTCAGAACATGAAGTTGTATACACCGTTACCTGTACCAGATACTGCATGGGAACACCTAAGCATGGATTTTGTGCTAGGATTGCCGAAGACGCAGCAGGGGAGTGACTCAATATTTGTTGTAGTCGATTGAAGGAGGCCAACCAAAGCGAGTGCCGACGACCACTGGTGTGAGAGAGCAGATTGACTTGTCTAAGTCAATAAGTCGATTAGGAGTAGTCAATATGCGACCGAAAGATGCAGCGAAGTTGAGATTCGACATGTTGGGGTCAACAAACGATAGGTCAAGGGTGGAGCATCGATAGTCGACATGCATCAAACCATGACTCTGATAGGCTTGGGCATGAACCAAGCGAGGGGGAAGGCGTGGACTGGCCAAGCCTGAATAATGTGAAAGAAGCCGATGAGAAAGTTGAAGCTGATAGACAGTATGGCCGATGGGATAGATTGCTATAGCCTATCAGAAGGACGCGTAGAATTCAAGGAGAGTACTTGGCAACAGTTCGGGGTTGCTAATGAATTTAATGACAATTATTGCAGGTGGGTGAAAACATGACAGATGTCGTCACAGGTAGAGGCTGTGCAACACGATTGGGGCACTGACAGTTGCAGGTCTGTAGGATCTAAGGAGATCGTCAGACGGAGGATGCGTGTCTCAGTGATCCGGGTGATCTTAGGAATGGTAGTAGCAGAGTAGAAGGCCGAGGAGGGCAGATCAGTAGAGGGACTTGGAATTTAGGGAGAGTCAAGCAAAGTGAGAAGATCTCAAGAGAAGTTTGGTAGATTGGAGAGGAAAGTCACACATCTACAGAGACGAGAAGATCGAACCATAGCTCAGAGTTCCACAGTGAACCAAGAGAGGGTGAGTTCAACACAATGAGAGAGCACACAATTACTTCTGTATTGTAACGGATAAGGCCGACAGTTAATTATTTATTTCAGTCCTTGGAGTTGCATTGTAACTGATTCGAAGAAGTAATATAAGCCAGCTTCTGGCATGTTGTTTGCATCTTGCCTATGTAAACGTGTGTGTGGTGTGTATTGTTAAGAAAGAACCTTCTTGTCGAAGGAGCCTTGCGCCAGTATGGGTGGACTAGACAATGTCTGACTCACATAATAAATGACATGTTTTTGGCATGCACTATCTTCCTGTACTAAGACACTAGAAATGACATATTCGAATGCCGAAACATAAAGGGTGAAATCCTTTGATAAATCAAGAGGAGAAATCAAGGGAGCGGAAGTCAAGGCTTGTTTTAATGCTTCAAAATCCGCTTGTTCCTATTCGTCCCGAACGAAGGTAACGTGGGTCTGAAGCAAGCGAAGGAAACCATGAAATTTCGTAGCATAGTTGGGAACAAAGAGACAGAGGAAATTGGCTTTTACTTGAAGGCTTTGTAATTGGTGTAATGTACGTGGGGATGGGAGATCAAGAATGTCTTGAACCTTCAAGATGTCGACTGTGATCCCTTTGTGGGAAACAATAAATCCCAATAACCAGCCGGTAGGAACAAAAAAAACACACTTTAGGGGGTTCAAGCGAATGTTATATTTGTGACAATGCAAAAAGACTTGTTGAAGATCGTCCAGGTGGTCGGATCATTTCTTCGATCGAGTTGTAGGGACCCCCGTTTTGGGGTCCCCCAAAAAGACTCTCTATGTAATAATAAAATGATATAAACATTATAAATCTTGAAAATCAAATATGAAACTGTAATAAAAATGCGTAAACTCAACTTGTACAAAACAAAATGGAACATTTTACCTGATTCCGATGGTTGTAGGTTGTTGGAGCTGGCATTCCTTTCCACTTTGATCCAGACATCCAATATATCGATTTACCGAAGACCTCTTGGTTGACCTTCCTTCCATATTGGGGGTACTCTCCTTTCCCCCGAATCCCCGATCGTTTTGGGGTCGTAAGAACACACAATGCAAGCTTTCTGCGGGGATCCCCCAATCCCCGGAAAGCTCAACCCAACTCACAAGAATCACAAGATAATTTCTCAATTACGGTGCCCGCCCAACACTAGGGAGAAAGAGAGTCGCTTCTCCTTCTCCTCCCTTTCTTTTATAACCAAAATATCCATGCCAAGTGTCTCTTCATGCAATATTATTACTTAATTTAATAATTCTCAATTATTTACTCTGATAAAACAAGTGTCACTCTATCTTTAAGTGTGCACCTAAATCCCTACAATGTCTCCTTGTTGTCTCCTTAGTTAATTTCTCTAATCCCTAAATCAGTGGGATGTAGGTGGAGTGGTTTCTACTAGAGTCCTAGTTGTAATTTGCTTACTAATAAGTTTATTCATTAATATTTTTGCTCATATGTTTTCTAGTAGATGGACACAATGTCTTCTATGTTTTTCCCTTTTCTAAAATAAAAGAAATAAGGAATATTCTTTTATTAAATTATTTAATCTACTTTTAATTAGTTTTCCCTTTTTCAAAATATCTATAATAAAAAAATAAATGATCTCTTCTATTAAAACTTTCAACCTAGATCAACTTTTCCTTTTTCAAAGAATAATAATAAAGAAATGGATTAAAATATTTCTTTTGCTAAAACTTCTAATCTATTTCAAGTTTTCTCATTTTCTTCAAATATAATAAAATAAATCTATTTCTTTATTATATTTCTTTAAACTTTATATTATTCATTAATAATCTGTTCCTGTTCCTGTCTAGGTACCCCTTCGACTGGTCCTTCTGACAATTCCTTTTCTTTCTTCTTGTGAGGAGAACTGTGTAGCGATCGGGGAGTCTTTACCACGGTCTGTCGACTACACTTCTTGGAGACTAAGGGATATTGAGGGATAAGGTTCTCTTTATCGTGCGCCTCTCAACTCTTTTACACGACCAAGTCGGTATGGCCTTTCCCAAACAGCACACGCTTCACTGGGCCAGCTCGCAAGCTTCTTACCCATGCGCGGAGTGCTAATTCAGGGTCGACAGTTTGTCATCATACCCCTATGTGTTCTTTCTGTTCTTATGACCCCTATAATTCCATTGTGGGTCAGTCGGTAAATCATCTTACCTGCCACTGTACACACACCCACACTCAAAGTGCACATTAGTAGCTCTGCATTATGAAATATTTTATCATCCATCATAATATCTCAGTCAGTCGAGCATATATTTCATTCATCATTTCTCTCAATCAGTCAAGCATATCTAACATTCATCATTCTATCTCAATCAGTCGAGCATATCTAACATTCATCATTCTATCTCAATCAGTCGAGCATATCTAACATTTAGTCATTCTATATCAATCAGTCGAGCATATCTAACATCCAGTCATCATTCATTTCGTAAATTCACAAATCATTAAGCAAAGCATTCATTTATTAAGTAAAGAATCAATTTCTATAACTGTCATTCATTGTGTCGTTTTCGTTTATCATTGTCGTCATGCAAATCATCATGCGTTCTTCAGTTGTTCAAGCATTTTCAATATTCAAGGCACCAATTACTATAGTTTATTTGGTCGGTTCACTTGGCAAGTGTCCTCAAGTCTATGGTCAGTCAATGTACTGAGGCTGGAATTACATACACCCCCTGTTAGTATATTAAAAATTTGCTCAAGCAAATATTAGTTAAATAAAACATATCAACTTTATCTTCTTTTCCACCTTATTTCAAAGGTGACTATAATATATACTTCATAAAACTTGGAGAGTTTTACTAGAATAAATACTTCATTTATCTCTCTTCTAGGTGATGTCGTCTTTTGACAATACCTATATATATATATATATATGAGATTCTTCACTCTTGGTGAGGTTTAGTATTTGTCCAGTGCAGGTTCAAACAAACTTCTCCTTCTTGGAGATTAATAAGGTTTTGTGATAATTTAGGTGTGAAACATAATTTTTAACTTCGTTGTAAAAAGGTTAGTTCAAAGAAAAATCTCGCAGATCAAAAAGATCATCTTGTCATTTAGTTTATGTTAGACCCTACTTAGGTGGATCCTTCAGGGAGTTAGAGTGAATGTCACTAGTTCCTCTTCTTCAAACATCTATGACTTTAATGAAACTAAACTCTCACGGCTTCCTAACAATCTCACCTTTTCCCCTGGAGGATTCGGTCACTTATCGTTTAGTCGCATCACCCTTTTTAGTCTCCTAGGTTTAGGAGTTGAACCACATAAGTTACAAGGTTTTCGTGAGGTTTTCCAACTAGAAAAGGATAATGTGGACCAAGTCGCGAAAACAAAAGGTCATGGCCCATTGAAATGTGGCACTAACAGTTTTAGGGACAAATGGCATGATGCGATAGGAAAAGGTGCCCCATGGAGTAGTAAATGAAGTCTTATACCAATCCCCTTTTGGAATTTGAATCTGGTTGTAGCCAAAGAAACCGTCCATGAAAGACAGAATCTCATGACCCGCACATGCATCGATGATTTGATCAATGAAAGGCATAGGAGAGTTGTCTTTGGGACAAGCTAAATTCAAATCACGAAAATCGGTACAGACACGAATGGTGCCCTATTTTTCGTTAACTGACACTTGATTGGCAACCAATGTGGTGTAGGTAATGGGATAAATGAACCCGGCTTGAATCAATTTTTAAATTTCGGCCTTCATTACTAGTAGTTTAAAGGGTTGAATGGGCCGTTGATTTTGGTGGATAGGAGGGATGTCAGGCCAAGTATCAATACAATGTTAAAAAATGGTAGGGTCAAGCCCGAGCATATCCATATATGACTAAGTGAAAACATCATGAAAATCTTGGAAAAGTTTCTTATAGGAGGCCACTTCATCAGGAGTACATGAGGCACCTAACGTAATGTTCTTAACTAAACTAGGTGTGACAGAAATATCAACCTGGATGGTGGGTGAAATGTTAGCCATATTTCCTTCTTTGAAGGCACCAGGAGCTGGGATGGGGCTCTTGAACCAGTCCACTTGGTTATGGATGAAATATTTTGACTCAATCAAAATTTGTTTGGCCGTAATAGAAATGGACTCCTCGGGAATGAGGTAGGCTCTATGATGCATGTCATCCCAAGGTAAGTCAGGAACGGTAAGGGATTCAAGGATTTCTTCGTCACTGTGAAAATATTTTGTTGAAAGATCGGACGATGTAGAGTTAGAGGTCAGGTAAATAATTGGTTCGGAACTTGTGGAAATGAAATCAATAGTGTTGACCTATGCTGAGGAGGAACATTCAGGTGGGTGAATCTCCTCGATGGTAGTAATGGATGATTCTAAAGAAGACTGATGCATTTCATGAAGCACCAATCGATACTTTGGTAAGTCGGGACAATGATCAGAGTAATGGTCATAGACCCCACATATGGTGCAGGAGTGGTTGGTGCGCAACGATTTGTTACACGGAGGGGGGTGGATGGTAGATCGACAATTGGTATATTCGGGTCATCATCCAATGCCTTCATATGTTCTTGAAGTTTGGAAACTTATGGACAACGATGGGTTAGGTGGCCCAAATCATCGCAAAAGGAACACTTGGGAGGTGCGTGTATTGGAGGAGGGGGGTGCACGGTTTTAGTCGCATGTGGTGCGGTATGCATGTGGATTTTCCCCCAGAATTCTTGGACAATTGAGGGAAGGTGTTTGAGGAGGATGTTTCCACCACACTGGGAGGTGGATGATTGGCAGTGGTGATAGGCTGGACTAGGTGAAGGATGAATTGGGGCGTTGGAGAGCGATTAGGTGCGGTAGGTACCATACAAGAAGTCCTAATGTCAATCCCACTAGATTCAGTGTGGCCATGACAGGCATACTTACTACTCCTAAAAGTGGGAACAAGAACGGGATTGTGTGGATCGGTGTGGCTCCAACGTGACTAGGTACCGATGGTGGTTGAGTTTGAAGTGGTGGTTAAGTGTTAGGGAACTTTTGACTTGAGGAGATAGTACACAAGTAAGAAATTTCAACGGTTGGAGGTGGAGCGGGTAAGGAATGAAAGGTAGAGACCATTGGTGTCCCTGAATAAAGTCCAGGCCCAAAGGGGGAATTCAAAGGGGAAGACACACCAAATACAGGTTGTTCCACCATGAGGAGAACATTCTTAGGTGTAGCGGGTGCATTAGGGTCATAGTAAGTGACCTGGTCTATTTTGACAACTTGTCCCTCATGGGGAACATCACAAGCCAGAACATAGAGGAAGCAAAAACCTTCATGGAATATGTGTAACTTCATCCTAGGAGTAGGTTGTAGTCGAGCTATGCGTTGACGACCTTGATGTCACTTAGGATAATTTTTCTAGCTAATTTGATTGGAACATCAGCCAGAAGGCCTTGCGACTGAGATGAGAGTCCATCATAAGCGCATAGGGATGTTGTGGATGGCTGTATAGGAGGGGATCCTAGCTTCTTCCACACAAATGTAGACATGACCCATGTGGAGGCACCCTCGTCGATAATGCATCGATAGATAACAAGGTTCCGGTTTGAAACAGAGACCTGAAATGCGAGGGTGAAATGCATGCGAGGTTCATATTTGTTTAATTCGAATTCCATCATTCGTGAGTCATAAGGGTCAGTCGCACCGATGGAAGATAACAGTGTTTTGCATTGTGCTAGGAAATTCTTTAAAACTTCTAAAGCTGACATAGCTGCGGGGGATTGGTCTAAGTCATCTACGATATTATAGTTGGGAGCAGCATGAGCATTGGGGTTGTTATTGATGAGGCATAGGGGAAATCAAGGGCCTTTGGGGGGCCCTTCAAGTGGTGGTGGTTTAGACATAAGGATTGATCCATGGGAATAATTGTAGGGGCCTTCTCCACAGGAATGGTCTCGGTGGTTGAACCATACTAGTTACAGCGTGTTTGAAGGTTGATATCAACCGAGGACATCATTAAAAGGTGGTGGGAACCTGAGACAAGAGAAGCGTAAGTAACTGATTGTTGAGGAGCGAAAGCCCCTTGAAAGGGAGCCAAATTTTCGGTGGCTACTACCCATTGCGTGGGTAGGGGGTTTTGCAACACCATAGGTTGTGCAGGGGGTTCCAGGGGTTTGGTGGTGCTGGAGGTGTAGCATTTCGTTGGCATTCTGCATCATCATTCCAGAGTTGGCATGCTCACTTCACATGGTGACAATTGTTTGTGCAATGGCCATAGACCCCGCAAATAGAACATGGGTGGTTTGTCCGTAATTTGGGGTTTTTACCTTGTCGAGGTTGTTAATCAGGATTTTGGTCAGCTAGCATGGTACCATTATTATCAGGGGGATTCAGTGGTGGACCACCTCTACCGAGAGGATGGTTATTGCATCGATTACGTCTACGTCCCCTATTTTATTGACCTTGTTGGTTTCATTGGGTAGATTGGTTATGTGGTTGTTTTTTATGGGCATAAAATTTCCCTTGGGGAATGGGGTGGATTTGCGGCTGGAAGGGTGCTGGTGCAGCCTGTGGTGGATAATAAGTGAGGTGAGATTGAGGTTGTATAGGAGCGATTGCAAGTGGTGGATAGCAGTAACAAGGTGGTATGGTAGGGGGTGCATATGCTGGCGGGGTATGACAGTAGCAGTGCGTCGGACAAGAAGGTCCATGGATATGAGGAGACTGGGTTGGGGGAGCATATGACGGTGTTGCTCTAGAGTGCATCGTGGCTCGTGAAAGGTCAAGACCACTACTCATGGCAAGTTGTATGGAGTTGGGTGTAGTATTATAAGTCGGGTTGGTGGTGGGAGGAATATGGAAAAATGGTTGACTATGATTTGTAATGTGTCCAATAATGCCGTCAGTTGCATGGGAATCCCCTGACGCATCTTTTTGGGGGGAATAACCACGAGAAGAATTAATTAATATGGAGTAAAGGTGGCCTGAATGTGCATAGATAATGTCAAACTGTTGGGATTTAAGTATGGCTTCTTCTTCGGTTTGGGGCCATTCAGATGCCACATCCTTTGCGATCACTAGTATGAGAGACTTCAAGAACTAATCTAAAAAGATATGGTCATCTAATTTGATCTTGAAAAAAATAGGGAGACGATGCCACTCATGGATATGGTCAGTGATGTGGGTAGTCGTGTTCTGTCTACAAGATAGGATTATCTCAACAACATTGTCATAATGGAAAGGGAGTTGAAAGAACTGTAGGAAATTTGAAGCGAGGGATGTAAAAGTGGATTGCGTCCCATGGGGCTATTCAATATACCACTTGGTTGCAGTTCCAGTGAGTGTCCATTTTAATAGGCATAGGCGGATCGAGTCATCCGCGATTGAGTTGGAGGAACACCATAAGTGGAAGGAAATGATGTGGTTTTGGGGGTCCTCACCACCCTTCCCTTTGAATTTGTGGATGTGCAAAGGGAGTTTGGTATGCATGGGAGGCCACATAGGGTTATTTTGGATCAGATCCTTAGTCAATCGGGTCAGATCAGGTAGGTTGAGACTGGACATAAATGGAAAACTAGCAGTAGGATGTTACATGGTCAAAGGGGCTTGCGTGCTAGGCATGGAAGTGATTGTGGGACCACCTTCTCCAAGTAGTAATGCATTAGTGTGAGTCATGACTAGGATCAAGGGACTGTCGATAAAAGGCGAAGGGACCGAGGAGGAAGGGCCGGTGCCCCCAAGGGTACTACTGGTGACCAAAGGGATACTATTCAGAACATATACGCTATCGATGGGTATAGGAGTAGTAACTGGAATTCCAGGTGTAGGTCTTGTAGATGTCATAGCGGGGATGGATGTTGAAGTGGTAGTAGGGCTAGTGGTAGATCCACTCTCGACAATCTCGGTGGAAAACAGGTTGGGAGTCACGCTGGACATGGAGCTAGATGGAGCTATGTAGATAGGTGAATCTGGCTTAGAATCATATGTAAAATAAGGAGCATCAGGATGAATATCCGGCGACGATGACATGCATCTCAAGGGAGCATGATGAGGGGGGTCGAAAGGACTATACTGTGGGGATTGTACCCATAGGTGACGAGAGTGTCACGGTGAATAAATGGTGACACGTGTAAAGAGGGATAAAACTCTAAAAAATCCTGGTGCAACCGTGTGTCCAAGAGGAGATATCACAAAACGATGGGACTCAGGACAACAATAGGCTCAAAAACACATGCTACAACAACGTCCTACAACAAGTGGAGAGGAAATGAAATGGTGAGAATACCAACAAGCATAACTTCTAAAAGGGAAAAAGGCTCACTAACCGAGGGGGGTATAGGAGCATGCAAACACCTAGGTAAATGATATGGAAGCTCACATAAATCGTATCCCCTACAGGGTGATGAAATATGTAGTGAGGAAATACGAAATGTAGAATCAAATGGCTAAAGGATATCCTTCTATCTAGAGGGACTCTGGGTAAAAGAGTCCTAGAAGAATGGAAACTAAGCTACCCTGCTCATGCAACGTCTGGAAAGGTGTCCGATGGCTTCAGTTCTTTGTCTGTCGTGCACCCGATATGGGATCCATCATGCACGATGAGAACAATGAGTAGTTGTCCTTCAATACAGAATGGAGAGTGGTATTCCACTCAGACTTTTGGAACTAGTCTTTCTGTTGAAATATTGTAACTTCTAAGAATATTATATTTGTACTTTATTATTCCGGAGATGTTTAATTCCTCCATAGAGACCTTATTGTATATTAGGAGATGTTTATTCCTCCGAGAGACTGTGGTAACTAGGGTTATTAGATCTCCATTGTGGGGTCGGCCCTGAGTTAGTTGTTTAGGGGTTATTAGAATCTCCTAGGAGAAGTCGGCCATGTTAGGGTGAAAAGTCAGTTAGGAGTTGAGTATAAATAGAGGAGGTGTGTTGCTCATTTATCTCATTCATTCACTCACTTGTGATTGGCACATAAGAGAGAGAGACATTTGCATAGGAGGAGAAGGAGCTCTTGTTTGGTGGATACATCTTCTATTGGTTGATTATCTATATTAAGGAAAGCTTTGCTAGGTTTTCTACCCCGTGAGGGTTTCCCACAGTAAATCTTTGTCTATCTTGTGATTGTGTTTCTTTCAGTGATCTTGCTTGTGAAATTAGGCTAAACTTAAGATGGTATCAGAGCTATCCTGAATGAGACATCTTTCACAAGGTGAAAATACCTCTCTCTCCTCCTCTAGTGAAAATTAGGGTTTCTGCAAAAGTTGGAATTTTTGCAATCTGATTGCATGGCTAGATAGCCCTCCTCAAAATCGATGTTTTGAGCCCTAGATCGAAATTTTTGAGTGGGTAGAACCCTAGAATTTGTCAAAACCTAGTTTGACTTCTGGACCAGAAAACCAGTAAACCAGAAAAAGTGCGCACCTGTGCACCAGAAAACCAGAAAAGGTGCAAACCAGAAAACCAGAAATTCTTTTGCCAGTCCGAAAGTTGTTGATCAGATTTGAAGGGTGAAAAGTTGAAGTTTCCATAAGCAGAGTACACCAGTTATCTCAACTCAATCAAGCACATCTCCTGGTAAGTGTTATTCTATCTTTTGAGAAACTTCAATTTCTATGACCTTTTGGATAAGATGGCTCCAAGCACCAAGCTCGAAGACAAGCTAGAGGGTATAGAGAATTTTCGGGCATGGAAATATAGGATTGGTCTCATTCTTGAAGAGAATGATCTTGTCCAATATATCGAAGATGAGGTTGCAGAACCTGAAGAAGATGAAGCCAAAGAGAAGTATAAGAAGGACTTGATTAGGGCAAAGAGAATCATTGTTGATTCTATCAAAGACCACTTAATTCCCCAAGTGGCATCCAAGAATACTCCAAAGGAAATGTATGATTCCCTAGGCATAATGTATGAAGGAAGGAACATCAACATGAAGATGAATTTGAGAACTCAATTGAAGAGTACCAAAATGAATAAAGGAGAATCTATTCAAGATTACTTCACAAGGGTCTCCCAGTTCAAAGAACAACTAGATGCCATTGAAGACATCCTTGATGAAGATGAACTAGTCATGACTACACTCAATGGTCTCTCTAGACCTTGGGAGTCATTCATCAAAACTATGTGTGCAAGAAAGGAAAGTATGAAGTTTGATGTTGTCTGGGAGGATTGCATTCAAGAAGAGGCTAGGGTAGCCAATAGAAAAGCCCCACTCAAGGAAGATGACCAAGATTTGTCCACTCACACCAGAAGAAGAAGGAGTCACTTCAACTCCAAGAAGAATGACCACAAGGAGTCTCAAACTCCTCATAGATTTAAAAGGAGAGGAGGAGTAAGTTTAGAAAGAGACCTCTCCACAGTTCAATGTTACAATTGTCTCAAACTATGACACTTTGCTAGAAATTGTACTTCACAAAATAAGAAGAAGAATATTCAGAGAAGACATCATGCACATCTTGCAGAAGATGATAGTGAAGAAGAAGAGGAAGAAAATCCTCAAAAGAAAACAGTTAAAGTAGAAGATGAAGATGCAGAAGAGTATGTTCTATTCTCTGCTCTCTCTGGGACAGTAACACCTGGAGAAGATACATGGATCATTGATAGTGGTGCTTCAAAGGACATGACAAGACAAAAGAATACTCTTTCAAAACTTGAAGAGAAGACATATCCACAAAAGGTATCTCTAGGAGATGACTATCAATATCCCATCAAGGAAATTGGTGAAGCAAACTACAAGCTTGATTCTGGAACTCCATTAAAGATGAAGGAAATATTATATGTACCATGTTTGAAGAAGAACTTTCTTTCTATCTCAACTTTAGATAAGAAAGGTTATAGGGTTGCATTCATAGATGGAAAAGTACTCATGTGGCCCAAAGGAAAATCAATTGAGGATGCAATTGTTATTGGTGAAGAGGAAGGAGGTCTATACAAACTCAAGGTCCATCCAGAAGCTTCCCTTTTTCATGAAGCCACTAGCCCAAGTGAGCTATGGCATAGGAGGCTTGCTCACATTAACTACAAAGCACTACATCATGCGATCAAGGTAGTCATAGGACTACCAGACTTAAAGATTGATCATGATGGCACATGCAAAGGATGTGCAAAAGGGAAGAATATCAACAACCCATTTCCAAAGAGTGAAACAAAGACTAAGAGTACATTGGAGTTGATTCATTCAGATGTATGTGGACCAATGCCATCCACATCCTTGAGTGGGTATGAATATTACCTTACATTTATTGATGACTACTCAAGGAATACTTGGATATATTTCCTAAAGGGAAAAGATGAAGTCTTTGGAAAGTTCAAGGAATTCAAAGCCTTGATAGAAAATCATTCAGAAAAGAAGATCAAGATACTCAGGACAGATAATGGTGGAGTATATACTTCAAAGGATTTTGAAGTATTTTCTAAAGAATATGGAATCAAGAGGAAGCTAACCACTCCCTACAATCCTCAACAAAATGGTGTTGCAGAGAGAAAGAATAGAACCATCTTGGAAGCAGTAAAGACAATGATACATGATCAAGACCTACCTATGTATCTATGGGCTGAAGCAGCCAGGACAACATTCTATGTGCAGAATAGACTATCTCATAGTGCTCTTGATTTCAATACCCCCTAAGAAGTGTTCAGAGGGAAGAGGCATGAGGTAAGTCACCTCAAGATATTTTTATTCCCAGTATACATTCACACTCTAAAAGAGAAGAGGACCAAGATGGATCCTTCTGGGAAAAAGAGAATATTTGTTGCATATTGTGAAGCATCCAAAGCATTCAGAATTTACATCCGAGGATTACATCATATGGAAATAAGTAGGGATGTGACATTTGATGAAGAGGAAACTATCAAGAGATCTAGGAAGTGCCAGTATGAAGAAGTATATGAGGAAGATGCACCTTCCATAATTACAGAATTTGTACCCACCCCCGAAGATGTAACACCTGAAGACCATGACATAATAGAACCAAAAGAACCCCATACATTAAACATATTAAGAAAGAGTGGGTAGAGGCAATGACAGAGGAATACTAGTCAATAATGAAGAATGATGTTTGGGGTATAGTTCCAAAACAAAAAGACAAGAGTGTGGTATCCTCCAAATGGATATACAAGATAAACCATGCTACAGATGGCATCATTGAAAAGTATAAAGAAAGGTTTGTGGCCAGAGGATTCTCTCAAAAAGAGGGAATTGACTATGAAGAGACATTTGCACCAGTTGCAAGGTACACTTCCATTAGAACCATCATGGCACTTGCATCCATGATGAAGTGGGAATTACACCAGATGGATGTGAAGCCAGCCTTCCTGAATGATGTGATTGAGGAGGAAGTGTACATAGAACAACCACAAGGATTTGAGGTTGAAAATAGAAGAACTCACGTATGCAAACTGCAAAAGGCCTTGTAAGGATTGAAACAAGCTCCCAGAGCTTGGTATGGAAGAATTGACAGTTTCTTAACAAGCTTGGGCTTTACCAAGAGTAAAGCTGATTCTAATATTTATCTCAAAGTTATGGATGATGAACCTATCATATTGTTGCTATATGTGGACGATCTATTTCTAACTGGAAATTAGAAACAGATTGTCGAGTGCAAGAAGAAGCTCTCTTCATAGTTTGAAATGAAAGATCTCAGATTGATCCATTACTTCATAGCTCTGGTAGTATGGCAAGTCCCAGAAGGAATCTTTCTCAACTAGGGAAAGCATGTTGTGGAAATCTTGAAAAGATTTGATATGTTGGAATGTAAAGCCATGGCTACTCCCATGGATTCAAACTTGAAACTGTTAGCTGATGACTCTTCAGAGTTAGTGGATGTGACTTTGTACAGATAGATTATTGGGTCATTAATGTATCTGACAAATACTAGGCAAGATATATGCTTTGCGGTGAACACCTTGAGTTAGTATCTAGTGGAACCTAGAAGAGTTCACCTAATAGCTGCAAAGCATGTGATGAGGTACTTAAAGGGTATGATAGATTTTGGTCTATGCTATCTTGGAGATCATGACTTCGGATTGTATGGCTACACAGATGTTGATTGGCTAGGAAGTGTATCAGACAGGAAGAGCACATCAGGAGGATGTTATTGTCTGGGATCTACCATGATCTCATGGTTTAGCAGGAAGCAGTCTAGTGTGGCTCTCAGCACAGTTGAAGCGGAATATATAGTTGCTTGCTTTGATAGTTGTGAAGTGATATGGCTTCAAAAATTGTTATCAGGATTGTTTGACTCAGAGATGGACCCCACTGTGATCCTGTGTGACAACCAGAGTTGTATCAAGATGACAGAGAATCCAGTGTTCCATGATAATTCAAAGCACATAGATATCCGATATTTCTATGTATGGGATATGGCGCAGAAAGGAGCTATCAAGATCGAGTATGTAAGAACTGATGAACAAGTTGCTGATATATTGACCAAACCTCTATCTCGAGTAAAGTTTGAGTATTTCTGAGACAAGCTTGGTGTAGTTCAGAAGGACCCTCCTTGAAAGGGGGAGTGATGTGGTCACTGATGATGAGATTTCCTGCATCGACAGTAAGTTCGATGATGTGGATACTTGTATTGATGATGCCAACGATGAGGTCGATGAGTGGTCCTTAGACTTGGTCTAAGTTGATGAGTGGATTGTATCATCCCTGGACACATGTCCTAAAAGAGATCCGTAGACATATTTTTCCGATAAAGTGGTCCCTAGTTGACGTGATAGGACTGCATTGTCCTTGAACATTTGGTTCAAAATGTACGTGATAGGACTGCATCGTCCCTGAACATTTGGTTCAAAATGTACGTGATAGGACTGCATTGTCCCTGAACAATTGGTTCAAAATGTACATGATAGGACTACATCGTCCTTGAACATTTGGTTCAAAATGTACTTGATAGGACTGCATCATCCTTGAACATTTGGTTCAAAATGTATGTGATAGGATTGTATCATCCCTAGACATGAGACTTGTCTTAAAAGGATCAAAGATTGTATCATCCCTAGACATGAGACTTGTCTTAAAAGGATCACGGATTGTATCGTCCCTAGACATGAGACTTGTATTAAAAGGATCATTGATTGCATCGTCCCTAGACATGAGACTTGTCTTAAAAGGATCACGGATTGCATCGTCCCTAGACATGAGACTTGTCTTAAAAGGATCACGGACTGCATCGTCCCTAGACATGAGACTTGTCTTAAACGGATCAAGGACTACATCGTCCTTAGACATGAGACTTTTCTTAAAAGGATCAGGATTGATCGTCCTGTAAAATAGATCTGGATTGCATCGTTCATAGACATGAGAGGTATCTAAAATTGAGAGGGATTGATTCTCGTAATTGAATCATGTGTATTGAAGAGTATGCTATTGTTGTTGATTGAGATGATCCAGATGATGTTGTTGTCGATCGAGATGATCCAGATGATGCTGTCGATCAAGATGATCCAGATGATGATATTGTTGATCAAGAAGATCCAGATGATGATAGTGCTGTAGCTATTTGGATGCTGCAGAAGATGAAGACTCGGTACTGAAGATTTTGATGTTCCAGTATTGAAGATGTTGAAGATATTCTAGTAACTAGTTGAGTTACTGATGATGTATGAAGAAAGATTCCAATGATTTATAGATGTATCATGTATCATGTAGTTGATGACTCCTTGCTCCTACAGATGTTGTTATAATATCCTTCTCATTAAGGGGGAGTGTTGAAATATTGTAACTTCTAAGAATATTATATTTGCACTTTATTATTCCGAAGATCATTCCTCCGTAGAGACCGTATTGTATATCCTAAGATTTTTATTCCTCCGAGAGATTGTGATAACTAAGGTTATTAGATGTCCTTGGTGGGGTCGGCCCCGAGTTAGTTGTTTAGGGGTTATTAGGCTCTCCTAGGAGAAGTCAGCCCTGTTAGGGTGAAAAGTCAGTTAGGAGTTGAGTATAAATACAGGAGGTGTGTTCCTCATTTATCTCATTCATTCACTCACGTGTGATTGGTGCATAGGAGAGAGAGACATCTGCATAGTAGGAGAATGAGCTCTTGTTTGGTGGCTACATCTTGTATTGGTTGATTATCTATATTGAGGAAAGCTTTGTTGGTTTTTCTACCCCATGAGTGTTTCCCAGGGTAACTATTTGTCTATCTTGTGATTTTGTTTCTTTCAATGATCTTGCTTTGAAATTAGGCTAAACTTAACACTTTCCACTTTCCCTCCTAAGGGAGATGCCCTCTGACAAATCGGTTCCAGCAATACCAATAAATAATAGGGGATTTTAGTTCCCTAAAGGACAACAACTATGTCTCAAATGTGTATGAAAAGGGGGGTCTTTTTTGGATTCCTAAACCCAATGTCCTACCTAGATACAAAGTTTTTTTGGGTCCCCAAGTGGGGTTAATGTGTGTTTGAATTAAGTCAATTTTAGTTTCACTTGAATTATAGGGAGTGTGTGGGTGCACAAGTGGTGTAAACTAAATATCGCTAGTAAAGTTCACATGGAGGAACATTTGCATCATTTGGATGTTGTAGTAACAACCTTGGAATATTAGTCTTTCTATGCAAAACTATCCAAGTGAGATTTTGGAATGACTGATATTTTGTATCTTGGTCATGTGATTGGGAAAGGAGTTAAGTTTCACATGGAGAAGATCCAAACTATTGTGGACTGGCCAAGTCCTAAAAATCTCAATGAATTGAGAGGATTTATTGGGTTATACACTTACTACTGAAAGTTTGTCAAAGGTTTTTTAAAGTTGACATCTCCATTGATAGACCTTACTAAGAAAGGAGCCTTCAATTGGTTAGAAGAAGATGAACAAGCATTCAATAAGATGAAGGAGGTAATGAGTAGTTGTCTTGTTCTTGCACTTCCATTTTTCTCTCAACCTTTTGTTCTTGAATGTGATGCTTCAGGGAATTGGATTGGAGCAGTCTTGATTCAAAACAAACATCCCCTAACCTTTGAAATTAGGAAGTTGCAGCCCCATGAGAGGTTATATCCACTCTATGATAAGGATATGCAAAGGAAGTCTTGATGCAAAACAAACCCAATATTCTAATCTATAGTAGAACTTGGGAGGAACATTTGCATCATTTGGATGTTGTACTAACAACCTTGGCATATTACTCTTTCTATGCAAAACTATCTAAGTGTGAGTTTGGAAAGACTGAGATTTTGTATCTTGGTCATGTGATTGGGAAAGGACTTAAGGTTCACATGGAGAAGATCCAAACTATTGTGGACTGGCCAAGTCTTAAAAATATCACTAAATTGAGACGATTTATTGGGTTATACACTGACTACCAGATGTTTGTCAAAGGTTTTTCAAAGTTGACATCTCCATTGACAGACCTTACTAAGAAAGGAGCCTTCAATTGGTTAGAAGAATATGAACAATCATTCAATAAGATGAAGGAGGTAATGAGTAGTTGTCTTGGTCTTGCAATTTCATATTTCTCTCAACCTTTTGTTCTTGAATGTGATGCTTCAGGGAATGGCATTGGAGAAGTATTGATGCAAACAAAACATACCCTAGCTTTTGAAAGTAGGATGTTTCAGCCCCATGAGAGGTTATATCCAGTCTATGATAAGGAGATTCTAGCCATCATGCATGCACTAGTCAACTTCAGACAATATCTTGTGGGTGGTAAGTTCATCATCAAGGCTTATCATAACAATTTAAGACACTTATTGACACAAAAGGAGTTGAATGATAGGAAAAAAAAGTGGGTAAGAAACGTCCAATCATTTGAATTTGTAATTGAATACAAGAAGGGTAAGATAAACATTATAGCTGATTCTATTTCTAGAAAACCAACCTCTGCAGTGATAAATTTTCATGATGATTGGAAAGCACAACTTGGAGTAGTATACAAAGAATCAATTTTTTTGTGATTTATTTGATGGACTAATTCATGATGATACTTACAAGATTCTCAATGATATAATATATCATAAGGATAGGATATTTTTGGTTCCATAATCCTCATTAAATAAGAATATCCTAGAGGTTTCTCATGATGCGCCCCTAGCGGGACATTCGGTGTTTCTGAAAACATACAAGAAAGTGAAGGAAAGTTTCTCTTAGAAGGGATTGAAGAAGGAAGTGATGGAGTATGTTAAATCATGTGTGGCATGTCAGCAAAAAAAGTAGAACATACTCATCCAACTAGACTTTTACAACCACTTCCTATTCTTGAGCATAAATGGGAAAGTGTATCGATGGATTTCATCATGGGGATTTTCAAAAGCCAAGGTAAAGACAATATTTTTGATGTGGTTGATAGATTGACTAAATATGCACATTTATTTGCTATCACAAATAATATTTCATATATCCAAGTGAATGAAATTTTCATCAAAGAATTCCTCAAACTTAATGGAATACCCAAGTCCATCATCAGTGATAGAGATAGCAAGTTCACTAGCAATTTTTGGCGAGAATTGTTCTAATGGGGACAACTTTGGACATGAGTACAAGATACCATCCATAGACTAATGGCCAAACATAAAGAGTGAATAAATGTAGGGAAGGATACTTAATAAACTATGTTACTAGTCAGCAAAAGCCATGGACTACTTAGCTCCATTTGGGAGAGTTTTGTTACAATACTACTTTTCATCTTTCGATTGGAATGTACCATTCAAAGACCTATATGGATATGATGCATTGATTTTTTTTGATTTAATATTTGGTGATTGTAAGAAACAAAATACAAAGGATTATCTCCAAGAGAGTCAAGACATACTAAGAACTCTCAAAGACAACTTGCGGTTAGCACAAAATAGGGAAAAGGTGCATGCAGACAAGCATAGAGTGGAGCAAACCTTCCAAGTAGGAGATATGGTATATTTGAGGTTACAGACCTATAGAAAGTCCTCATTGATTCTAAGGGGACTGAGAAGTTGCAGACAATGTTTATGGTCCCTACCAAGTCCTAAGGAGTATCAGGGAAGTGGCTTATGAGCTAGAATTGCCTCCAGGTAGTAGGATTCACAATGTTTTCCATGTGTCTTGTTTGAAGAAGGAAATGGGGAAGCAAGTTAAGGTCTCAAAATAATTGTCTCCCCTTGATGATTAAAGACATTTGGTGCTAGTTCCAAAAAATATTTTGGAGGTCCGAGAGAATAAGCTAAGGATCAGAATCATTAAACATTTACTGGTGCAATGGGAAGGACTGCCTAGTGAGGATGCTACTTGGGAAGGAGAACACATCTTACGACATCCCAGTTTGAAATTGATTGAGGACAAGCAATATTGGGAGAGGAGGAATGTCATGTCCCCCCAATGGTGATTACTAGATTAATTTCATAATCCAACCAATCCCTTGCGTTGAGGAAGCAACTTCATTTACTTGAAGTTAATTTTGAAATTTGAGGCATTTAATTAATTACGGAGTGTGATTTAATTTTCTTAAAATTTGTTATGCACTTGAGAATAATTATTTTCCATCAAATAAGTATTTTTATTTTGAATAAAAATTTATAATGCTCCACAAGTGTTCCTTAGTGGAAAAGGTTGACTAAAGAGATGACTTGCAAGAGAAGTTAGGTGAAAGCATACAAAGCTGGAAAATCAAGAAGAATGAAAGAAAGATGGTATAAAGCACAAAGGAAACAAAAACTCAGGAAAAGCAGCATAAAGCATAAAGTAGCACAAAAGCAGAAAGCAAGATAAAATTAAAAAAGCAGGATAAGGCAGAAAAGCAAGAAAAAATAGTAAAAATCAAAGTGGGATAAAAAAGCTAAAGCATAAAAAGTAAAAGCAGAAAGCAAAGAAGAAAATGAGAAAAGGATGAAAGAAAGCTTTCCTTATCCATCCATTGATGGAGAATTAACCTAGGATACTTGCTCCATAATTCATCCTCCATCTATAAAAGAAGGAGAGCGCACCACCATCACATCTTTTGACAGTTGAAGAATTGGACTCAGTGTTATTATGCATCAGTGACTTGGGAGATGTGCCCCTAGTCCAACATGGGAGATGTGCCCCTAATTCCTATGAGAGGATGATTGTATTAATCCATTGTCATTGATATTATTATAGTTCCCAGAGGAGTACAAGCCCCTAGTTTTTCTGATGAAAGAATTTCTTATGGTTGTATCTCATTCTTGAGAACTATTTGATGTATGAATCATATAATTATGGATGATATGACTATAATAATGTATATATGATATCAATTCTGAATTTATACTGAATAAAAATGTTAGGAACCCATGTCTTTACTTTGTTAGTATATTGTTGTTGGACGCATATGCTTTGTAAGTCATCCCGTAGTATTTGTTGATCAATAGTTTATGTTATTGTTGTTGGCGCATATGCTTTGTAAGTCGCCCGTAGTATTGTTGATCCATAGTTTGTAGTGGCCCATGGTTTTGACCCATAGTATTGGTGCCTAGACTTAGTATATAAGTGTGTGTGGATACCTATGAAGGCACCATTAAGTTATTTGTATTGAACTTGCTCATAGGAGGTTGCCCCATCGAAGTCGCCTGTGATCAATATAAAAGTGATTCCGAGTTCTGTCATTTTTGCTATTTCGCATATTTTTATTAATTAATTATTGCAGGTGCATCACATCTGGTATCAGAGCACTTTGTTGGGCTCGCTGGGTGAAATTTCTGACAAATTTTTTTTTCGCATCTGTTGCAGGTTCGGATTTGGGAATAATCCCTATCCACTTAACTGTGGGAAGTACTTGAGCATAAGCCCTAAAACGCATTGTGAGGAGTACCACAGGAACCCCGAAGTAGCTGGCCCATTGAGAGGACCTGCCAGCAAAAAGGGCAACAACCCCTACCTGATTGACTAGTTCCCACCCGTGAGGTAAACCAAGAGCTGTCGTTTGTGGCAAAGTGGTTATTAGTTTTACCTGAGCCGTGGAGTGAGGGGTACTGGCCCAATACGCAAGCCGTCAGACAACATTGGTGGCCGAGTGAAACCCTTGAACTGTTAGGAAGCGACACATACCTGGGGTCCATATCTATTTTCAGCTAAACTGTTGTTGATCGTTGCTGCACTGTTCAGATCCATTCTGCAAGCCATTCCAGATCTAGCCGTTTTCAATCCATTCGGCGTCATTCCAGATCCCTTCCGAGCCGCAGCCGCTCCAGTCTGAGGAACCCCTGTCATCCCATTCTGCATATTTCACTCCTGAGGACCCTATCCCCAATTCCCCTTCCCAAAGCCCGAAATCCCACATTTGTCTATTTTTAGGGTTTGCCATAACTTCCTCAGATTTCACCCAATCACCTTCAAATTTTACCACAGAGTTCCTTTCTGAATTCTGCTTCTTTGTTCCTCTCTACCAAATTTTCCCATTCTTTCACCCCGCTTCTGAAATCCTCATTTTTGCTTCCCTATCTATTCAACAATGTCCAAAACCTAGTCAAACCCCAATTACCCTTCAGATTTTTTCCCAAGTCCAGATTTTCCTTTACTGAAGTAGTTTCTGTTTTTGTTTTCCTACCTACTCAACCGAAAAAAAAAACTCCTGGTTATGGTTGTCACCCGTGCAGGAGCAAAAACCATGGAGGACGCACTTGCAGCCATCCAAGCCAAATTCCAGGATCTGGATGAAAAATTTCTCAGCCTCCATCTTGAACATTCAGCTATGAACAACAAACGGCCGTCCAAGTCTTCATCAGACAATGGGTTCTCTTCTTCCAGCAATTTCCGTGGTCCAAAGATTGATTTTCCTCGCTTGAATGGTACCGATCCAACTAGATAGATCTATTGTGCAGAACAATATTTTAGTTTGCATAACACTTTTGATGTCAACAAAGTTCCATTGGCATCCTTTCATTTGGAACAGGACGCTCTTCAATGGTACCGTTGGTACATCAAGGCTCATCCAGAGCCCAAATGGCCAGACTTTTTCCAGCTCCTTTTGCAACGATTTGGTCCTAGTACTTTTGATGACTTCATAGGAGCCCTCACTAAACTTCGCCAAATTGGCACTGTGAGAGAGTATCAAACCGAATTTGAGAATCTAACCAACCACACTGAAGGATTGTCTGATGACTTTTACCGGAGTTGTTTTATCAGTGGTCTAAAGGATGCCATCTGCTCTGAGGTCAAAATGTTCTGTCCCAACACAATGATGGAAGCCCTAGGGTTGGCTAAGTTGGCAGGAGACAAGAATGCAGCCCAACAACACTCCAAGCCCACTTTTGTTCCCTTCTAAAATATGGGTTCTCAACGACCACCTATACCACAGGCTCCTCGACCAACTCCTATCAAGCGTTTGTCTAAAACAGAGATGCAAGCACACAAAGAAAAAGGGCTTTGCTATAATTGTGATGAGAAATTCACTCGGGGACATAGATGTGTTCAGCAAAAGCTCTATCTCTTGGATGTGGATTCTTCGCCTGCCTCTGAAATTGGTGACGAAGATCCAGAAACACTGGATGCTCTGATCGACATTCAGGAACCGCCTATTGACCCTCCGTCTCATGATGACCAGCCAGAGATATCTCTCCATAATTTAGCTGGAATCACCACCCCCCAAAACAATGCGGGTCAGGGGTTACTTCAAGAAGCTTCCTCTTACAATACTCATTGATTCTGGTAGAACTCATAATTTCATTGACCCTCGGATCGCCAAACAAGCTAATTGTTTTATCCATCCTTGCTCCAACTTTGAAGTCATGGTTTCCAATGGGGGCACCTTACCTTGCAAAGGGAAGTGTCGAAATGTGCGTATCTCTATGGGAGATTATACCTTATGCCATGACATGTTTTCCTTGACCTTAGGCTGATGTGATGTGGTTTTGGGCGCTCAATGGCTACGCACACTTGGCCCTATCTTATGGGATTTTGCTGAACTTTGGATGCAGTTTTCCCTCAATGGCCAAAAACACACCTTGACAGGATTACAACCAGGTTCTCTCAGCATCATCAGTTCACATCGCATGGAAAAATGCCTCAAGAAGAATTCACATGGTGTCATCGCTCAGCTCCATTCCATTCAGATGCAACCTTCAGCGGTCTCCACTACTCCTTTGGATCTACAACAAATTCTGGATCGATATACAGGTGTTTTTGTTGAACCAGTGGGATTGCCACCTTCCAGGCCAGAAGACCATCGTATTCAGCTCCTTCTTGGCAGCGTTCCTCCCAACATCAGGCCCTATTGCTACCCATGTCACCAAAAAACGGAGATTGAAATGCTCATTCGGGACTTATTAAAGCAAGGTATTATTCGCCCAAGCACTAGTTCCTTTTCTTCTCCAGTTATTCTTGTCCGCAAAAAAGATGGGTCATGGCGCCTCTGCATTGACTTCTGAGCACTTAATCACCTCACCATCAAGGATAAGTTTCCAATTCCTGTTGTTCATGAGCTTCTTGATGAGCTTCATGGGGCTCACTTTTTCTCCAAGTTGGATCTTCGTTCTGGGTATCATCAAATTCGGGTTCATGAGGATGATATCCCTAGAACATCTTTCCGCATACATGATGGCCATTATGAGTTTTTGGTCATGCCCTTTGGCCTCACTAATGCTCCTTCCACATTCCAGGCATTAATGAATAAAATATTTCGACCCTACTTGCGGAAATTCATTCTGGTATTCTTTGATGATATCCTCATCTACAGTAAAACATGGGATGAACATCTCCAGCATCTGGATCTTGTCATGCAACTTTTCTCTGACCATCATCTCCATGCCAAGCAATCTAAATGTGTTTTTTGACAAAAGGAAGTTGAGTATCTCGGGCACATTATCTCAGCACAAGGGGTTCGTGTGGATCCTGCCAAAATCGATGCCATGAACAATTGGCCGCATCCTTAGACACTCAAGAGCCTTCATGGTTTTTTGGGGTTGACTAGCTACTACTACAAGTTTGTCAAGGATTATGGGAAGATTGTAGCTCCATTAACTGCTATATTGAAAAAGGATGCTTTTACATGGACACATGCTGCTCAGTGTGCATTGACAAACTAAAACAAGCTATGTGTACTACACCTGTTCTAGCTATGCCCTGTAGTGATCTGGTTTTTGGCAGAGCACATGACAAGCTTCTAAATTAATTAATTTTCTGTACGGGTTTGTTTCTAGATAATAAATAAAAATATTATTTGATCATTTATTATTTTTCCTATTATCGTAGTTTGCATCAACATTCAAGAGGTAAAATAATATAATTCTCATTTACATGCATGTTTCAGTTCAGTGCATATACATGTTTTAGCATAATGTTTTATCATAAGTTTAAAATATGATTAATGTAATAATTAACAAGGAAAATACCTGTTGCCAGAAGTTTGAAGTTTGTAGATTGTCTCATAGCTTGCTGTAGATTTCCTTCCAGATTTTTGTCTTTAAAGCTTAGCAACCGATTGAATGAACCACCCTACCGACCAGCTCTTATCATGCTTACCCTAGGAAACCGACGGGTTTCCTAGCCCCCGAGCCCACAAACCGATAATCCCGAGAGCATCATTCCTTACTACATTTCCATAGGTGCAGTTTTCCCTATGATTTTTCCACCTCCTCCTTGGAGTTGGAGTTTACCCCTTCCTCAGCTTTACCTCCAAAATCACAGTTCTCCCCCCAAAAGAAAACCTTTTTCTTCTTCTCCCTTCACCCTTCCCTAAATACCTTTCCTTCCTCGAGAAGACTTGAGGCTTACTCCACCGCCCCAAATTCCCTCTCTCGAGCCCTTCAATCATTAAATCCCCTGACTTTAACATTTATACAAGTTTACAATATAATAATATATTTCTTCACTTAATGCACCGACAATTAATGCACTTACAGTAAATTTATTGTACTTTAATTATTCGATGGTAAATATTTATTATGGTAGGAGATATTACCTACGGGTTCTCTATTCGAGATCTATTTTAATAATTCTCCATTTATTCACCATATTTGCACTTAGTGTTTTTTTTAGAATAAAATAATACAATAATATATGTTCTAGTTTGACTTTTCAGTTTGGGACAAGGCATGTCTTAATGGTTTTACCAATCTGACAAGATAACTTATCATGTAACTTAAAATTTAAGACTCATACTGAATAAATAAATAATATTTAATACCTATTCCTTCACATCACATCCATTCAAGAATGATTATCCTATTATGGCTAACTTTTGAAATGGAAATAATCACACAATATTAATTTATAAATCAATATTTTTAAATCTTACTTATATTGCAATTGTTACGATAGGGATATAAATGTTGCTGGAATTTAATTAAGTAATAATAATAATTAAATCACCATTTATTAATTAATAATAATAATTAAATCACCATTTATTAATTAATAATAATAATTAAATCACCATTTAACAATAATAAAAGGTGAATTAATCATAGTATTCTTAATTATTTGTTTATCACATGAGTACCCTATCATCAATATAGCATCCTTGTTCTTATAAACAAAGCACTTGTGAGGGCTTAAACAATTTTACTAATTAATTAGACACTATCATTACCCTATTCACAACAGTTCTCCTATGACAATGTTAACTGACGACACTTGTCTTAATTTATTATTACAATGTTTTCATATAATTACTAATTCACTTATTTACACATTGAAAACCTAACCATTCATTACCTAAGTTGATTGATGTATCCTTAACTGAGTTATCTATGACATTTATACTACTATTCAAGCATGACAAGTATGTTATACACCAGTAATATTGTACACGTACAAGGTGTGCATGCATGGCCAGTGTATGCACATGTCGGATGTGTACTATAAACAAACCCCATTCCGCCTATGCATACCTGCTAACTAATAATAGTATTTACCCCCATGCAGAAGAGCAAGCATAATATATAGTATAATTACTTTAACATCCTCGGTTATTTAACAGTTAACCCTTTACGATTTAACATCATTGTCTTTATGTTTACATTAGTTTAATCAATCAGGTACAGGAAGGGTATCTACTCCCACTAACTAAAGATCAAGGAATATCCAACCCTCAACAGTACTAACTAACATATCCTCCCATCATAACCTACGTCCTCCATCCTCCCTATCCTTCCTCTGCTAGTACAAAAGTGGATGTCGGACTCACCGACCTGACCACATAGAACCTGAGAGCGATAGCGTCGGCTGAACAGCGGACCTATCCTCCCCTAGCAGGCATCCGACCATCGTCATCACAACAACATGGGGAGCGTGTCTCAGCATGGCCCTCCCACGAACTCGGGTATCATGGAAACCTAGGGTGGGAAACACATCCATCCCTCTCAACATACTGGGCCTACGCCCTTATCGACTCATACTTTGCTGCTATCGAGATTATCGGTTTGTGTCATCGTATCATCAATTTTGGTTGCTAAGCTTTTACTGCATGGAAAAGTTCTTATCCCATGTATTAGATCAAGTATCTCGCTATCCCATAGCCCTTGTATCCTGTAGGTTAGTATTTCGCAAAATACACATTTTATAACAAGCATTTCCATTCGATCGCCAATTGATCTATATCATCAACATCGTTTTATTTCACGCCACAATTTTTAGCTCATCACAGGTATGCATGACATATAACAATTCAATCAATTTCATCATAGGATGGCATCCACGTATAACATCATATATTTCACATTCCATTAATGAAAACGTTAAAACATATATATCGTCATCATAAAAGAAATGAATCTCATGACAACCATAACCTATTAACTGCATGAACATAGTAAGATCATAATATCATAACATCATATTCATAGTGACAACATAACATAGTAACGACATACACATGGTAGCAACATATAATCGGGTGTATCGTGTCATAAGTATAGTTTACCCAGTCTAGTTAAGTCCAACAGATAATAAGAAAATAAAGTTCAATATGTGTCACGGATAAACCTGTCTAGTCGAAATATGGGGCGTTACATGCCCAATTTTTCCAAGCCCTTCACTATTGAGAGTGATGCTTGCAGAAATGGACTTGGTGCTGTTCTCCTTCAAGATGAACACCCCATTGTGTTCACGAGCAAAGCCATTTCAGGTGAGAATTTAGCTGCCTCTACCTATGAGAAGGAAATGATGGCTATTTTGCATGCAATACAGAAGTGGTGCCCATACCTATTAGGGAATCATTTCTGCATCAAGACTGATCACCAGAGTCTGAAATATTTCTTGGAACAGCGTGTCTCCTCCCCGGCACAACAAAAATGGGTTAGCAAACTCATGGGTTATGACTATGAGATCACTTACAAGAAGGGTAAAGATAATATTGTGGCAGATGCTCTTTCTCGCACATTTGATGCCCAAGGTTCTCTTTCAGCTATTTCTATGCCTATTCCAAATTGGTTGCAATCTGTCCAACAGGGTTATGTCAATGACTCTTCCTTATCTCAAATTATCCAACGCTTGACCAACAACCCTTCTGCTGTACCACATTACTCTTGGGATGGTGCTTCTCTGAGATACAAGGGTTGTCTGGTGCTTCCCCAGAGCACAGATCTTCAACAGGCTGTCTTCTATGAACTCCATGCTTCTCCATCGGTAGGGCACTCTGGGTTCCTCAAAACGTATGAATAGGCACGACGTAACTTCTTTTGGCAGGGCATGAAAAGGACAATTCAACAAATGGTGGCCGAATGTGATACCTGCCAGCGCAATAAGGGTGAAACAACACTCCTTCCAGGATTGCTCAAACCCTTGTCCATACCTACACGGATTTGGACAGATATTTCTATGGATTTCATTGAAGGGCTCCCTAAATCTCGCGGGAAGATAGTGATTCTCGTTGTGGTTGATCGCCTCTCCAAATATAGTCATTTTTGTGCTCTCAGCCATCCCTATACAACCTCTTCAGTCGCTCAAATTTTCCTGGACCAGATCTTTCGTCTTCATGGCATCCCTTCTTCCATTGTCTCGGATCGTGATGCGACTTTCACCAATCATTTTTGGACTGAACTATTTCACCACACTGGCACCAAATTGAAGATGAGTTCAGGGTATCACCCACAAAGAGATGGTCAGACTGAAATTATCAATAAATCCTTGGAAACTTATCTTCGTTGCTTCACTTCTGAACAACAACATCAGTGGGAAAAGTGGCTCCCTCTCGCTGAATGGTGGTACAATACCTGTTACCACACTGCCTCTAAAATGACCCCATATGAAGCAGTCTATGGTCAAGAACCTCCAGTTCTTCTTCCATACACCCCCACCAGTTCACCAGTTCAGGAAGTTGACACGGTCCTTCGAAACCGTGGTCAAATTCTTCGCATTTTGCGGGACAATCTTCACATGGCAAGAAATCACATGAAGCAACAAGCTGATCAGCACCGTTCTGAGCGCACTTTTCAAGTCGGCGATATGGTTTTTCTTCGTCTCCAGTCGTACAAGCAGTCTTCCCTGAAACTCAAAGGGCATCATAAGCTCGCTCCAAAGTTCTATGGGCCATATCAGATTCTTCAGAAGATTGGGTCCGTTGCTTATTAATTGGAACTTCCTCCTTCTTCCCACATTCATCCAGTCTTTCATGTCTCTTGTCTAAAGAAAGTTCTTGGCACCAACATCAGTGGACAAACGATTTTACCTGAACTGGATAATGAAGGATCCATCCTTTAGGAGCCGGAGGCCATCCTCAATCGGCGCACTCGTCAGCTTCGCTCTCGCTCTATCACAGAGGTCTTAATTCAGTGGCATGGCATGCAACCAGAGGATGCTACATGGGAACCAGTCCTTCAGATTCAACAACAATTTCCACATCTAAAGCTTTGAGGACAAAGCTTTTCTTTTAAGGGGGAGGGGATGTTAGGAACCCATGTCTTTACTTTGTTAGTATATTGTTGTTGGACGCATATGCTTTGTAAGTCGTCCCGTAGTATTTGTTGATCAATAGGTTATGTTATTGTTGTTGGCGCATATGCTTTGTAAGTCGCCCGTAGTATTGTTGATCCATAGTTTGTAGTGGCCCATGGTTTTGACCCATAGTATTGGCGCCTAGACTTAGTATATAAGTGTGTGTTGAGACCTATGAAGGCATCGTGAAGTTATTTGTATTGAGCTTGCTCATAGGAGGTTGCCCCCTCGAAGTGGCCTGTGATCAATATAAAAGTGATTCTGAGTTCTGTCATTTCTGCTATTTCGCATATTTTTATTAATTAATTTTTGCAGGTGCATCACAAAAAATCTGATTCCAATACCTCTTCTTACACCTAGTCTAGATTTCAATAAAAATGAGCTAGTTTCCAGAATCTGCATGATAAATGAATGAGTATTAATAAAAATGAAGTGATTTATATTTATAATTTTAATTAATATTCAAAATTACTCATTCCAAGATTAATATCATAAATTTGTGAGCCTTGCTGACTGTATGGGAATTCCTGAATTTGGCCTAGTTGTGTAATCCTCGAAGGCAATTTTTATTGTATGTTTGTGAGATATTCTAAGAACCTTCCCAAAATTGCTGGAGTGAACCTAGTATTTTATATGAATTTAATTTAATGTTATTTATCCTTCCCGAGTCAAAATACTTCACCCTTGGTTCATAGTCAATGCTTAGTTGAAGTTCTAGTTTGGATATGTTGGGGTGCGCAGGATCATTGGATTAGACTTCGGCCTCGATGTTGTTCGAAATATTAATGGTCCGAGTACTTTTTGCAAAGGTTCATTCATATGGAATGTTCCTCATTCCCTCCATATTCCTTTGATTTTTCCTACCTATTGGCCTCCCAACAAATTCCCATTCAGTTTAAAAAATGAAAGGCCTCCCATTAGAATTTTGTAAATATTTAGCTATGGTTTTCATTTTATCTTGTTTGGTTTGGTAGGTCATTTTATGCCTTTCTTTCCGTGATCTTTCACTCTTTGCACTGCTTGTTCTTTGGCTTGGATTTCATTACATGAGGATTGGGTGATTTGGATGATCTTGGTTGTTTGATTATTTAGTCTTCTTGTTTTATTAACAATGGTTGCATATCCTTACCCGAGCTTATTTAAGTTGATAACATGCTTTGGTTTGGCTCAATTGGATCACATTCATATTTCGACAGTCTTGCAAGCGTTTGGTTTATCATGCATTATTGATTTATGAGCATCTTGGTGGATCTTGACAATTTGATTGATGGCCTATTTTGTTGTTTTTTATCCACATCTTGAAACAATGCACATTAATGAATGCAACCAGGTCTTTATTTCTCGATTTTAGGATGATCAATCGAATTTATTGAGTCTTAAACGTTTCCTAAAAATTCATGTTGTTTTTGTAATTGACTTAGTTAAGGCTCCTTTATATTCAATTGCATCCTAAAATTTAAAGGCATATAAGGACATAATTGTCTTTACTCTTAGACGTATGAATCTCATTCTCTATTTAAAATAGGTATTTATGACTTATTAAATATTTATATATATATATATATGGAAATATTTAATTTTTATAATATTTTTTTTTCGATATAATTGTTTTAATTCATATGATTCTATTCTGTTTTGCCAATATAATTTCATTCATGAAAGTTAATATCCATTAAATATTATCGTTATCTAAAAATATTTAATATACTTTAAAGACAATGTTGATGATTAACTTATAATAATATAATTAGCTTTTATATAATAACCAAAGTTTTAAAGGTTCGTATGTCACTATTAAAAGCAATATTTTTATCTCCGTGCATGCATTAGTACTCATCACCAAACTTTATTTATTTAAAAAATCATTAGCCAAAGTTGTATTTGCAATATTAAAATCTGCATTCACATTTCATAATTATTAAAAACATATAACCATTAATATGAAATTATGAATATTAACTAAATCTTTGTCTCATATTTTCATTATTATATTACATGCATTTGTTATACGAAGCAATGGTTTATTAAATTCAAAATACATGGATGATCTTTCTCAATCATTATTATTTTAAGTTGAGATTGACTTTACCTATATCTTTAACATATCTTTTAGATGATGCAAAAGGTCGTGCTGAGATTTAAATATTTATATTTGTTTTAGGCCATCATATATCATTTTCATGGGTTTAATAATTGTCAACTCACTTAGAGATTCCTTTATTATCAATTTCTTAAATAATTTGTGAGTATGAATATTTAATTTTGACAAAAGGTGGAATGAATAAACTTATAAATATGTACTGATTTCTATCACTGTTTATAATCCAAAATTGAGACACGTATTCAATGCATAAAAGATAAATATCTACACAAGCATTTCATTAAGCAATACTTTTGTCATATTTGGTAGTTATTTAACATTATTGGTTTGTTTATAATATCCATGGTTTCCATTAGACAATAAATTATATTATAAGGGAGAATTTTTTATTCTGCATTTATATTATGTTTGTTTCAATCCTTTTTATCAAAATATTTCATGGATATTTAATACTTGCTTTTGGGATGAATTTTTTCAAGAAATTCAAACATCGAGATCGGTTCACACTATACAATTACATAATGACATATTATTAAAATATGAACTTCAATACTTGTTTTTTTTAACAGGAATTTAATTGTTAAAGCAAATATGACCACGTGAAAAGGTTTTGTAAAGAAGGATCATTATCGTCCAAGCCAACACAACACACCATGCACGCCAACAACTAAAAAGGAGATATCATTTTACTAGATTATTAATCTCATTTATAGAAATTACACTACACTGCCTCGATTCACGCCAGATTTAAGAAGAGGACATGTCACATATCAGAAGGTTCATGAAGAGAAATTCCACGTCAAGCCTGCAATAATGTATTGATATGTGCCATCGCATAAAATAAAAGTATGTGGAAACTAGCCATTAAGAAAAGAACGCTAACGCAACAGCAGTAAACATGAAGCTAATGATGCCCTCGGATGAATCAGATGGAGTTTGTTGTCATGAGAATAAATTTATTTCTACAACGAAATAAATGCAGGTTAAACGCCATGAGGGTTAAAGTTGATAAAATATGCACAGACACAGAATATAGCAGAAACATAAACGGGTATATTGATTGCCTCGGCATATTGATTTTACTTCTCATTATTAAACCCACATATATATAGTTTCACATAATATCAAAACCATTGGCTAATACTATGGACAAGTGTATACCATGGGTTGACTAATGACCTAACTGAACTAATGGTTAATACTATGGGCTAGTGTATACCATGGGTCGGCTAATGACCTAACTCAACTAACTTAAAACCATTAACTCAACTAACTAACCAACTTAGGACCATTGAGATTACAACTCTTAACACACTCCCTTAATCTCAAGTGGGATTGTGTGGCTAGCACTATCAATGTCTAAGTGTTGTGCGTACTGGACTATGTCTCAGCTAGGCATACATTTCATTCAAATAAACTTAAGCTTTACTTTCTTCATTGATGTGTACTTTGAATGCTTTTTCTTTGTCTTCTTGAACTCGATGCTAAGTAGGTGTTCTTCAGCATCTTCTTTGTCTTTTGCACAATAAACAGTGTTATTGCTTTTCATTGGTACTGGAACATAGTGCAAGTCTTCTTCTTCTTCTTCCATTTCAACATATTGTATGTTGTTGTCCATTTTACTTCCAGATTCAAAAATTTTGTCAGAAAAAATATTCATATATTTCAGCTCTTCTTGGAGAGCAAGAACTTCTTCATCTTCTCTTGTTGTTTCAATGGCAGCTACATCTTCTTTCTCATTAACTGTTGCAGCTTGTACACAATGTGCATCCTTCACTGCTTCCTCAAAAACTGTGGGCTGACAAGGAAACAGGGCATACTCATACTGCTCATCAATAATGGGAGTCTGCTCATATAGCTCCCTCAAACTTCTGGTTTTCTCGTTCTTTGATGAACTCTCTACTGGTGCAACTTCTATGGTGCTATCAACTGTCTCTTTTTCTGAGAGACTTTCACTACTGCTATCAACTGTCTCTTTTTTCTGAGAGACTTTCACTCATGTCACTAGGAACGACTGCATCGACAGGTTTGATTTCACTGTCATCAACAAACAAAGCTAGATCAACAAGCTTTGCTGAGCTTACTTGATCATTGGCTGCATCATAAACACAGTCTTCTTGGTTGTCTTCCACTTCACCGTGGGATTCCTAGTGCTTTGCATGGCTTGCAAAGTCAGCTAATTCCTCTTCACTGAACTCTGCTTCATCTTCTTTTGGTTCCTCTTCAGAGAAATTTGCTTCATCTTCTTCAAGTTCCTCTTCACTGAACTCTGCTTCATCTTCTTATGTTTCAGGTTCTTCTTCACTGAACTCTACTGCATCTTCTTTTACATCAGGTTCTTCTTCACTGAACTTTGCTTTCAATATATCCCAAGCTTCTTTGGGAGTAGAAGCATCTAAATGTTATGAAATATGGAATAGTCTATACCATTTTGTATGATACTTAAGGAAACAACTTGCCTTCTTTCCTTTTGATACTCTGTCAAATTCTGAAATGATTCTAGATCACTAGGATCCTCTTCAGCTACAAAATGCCACAGATCTTGTGACCTTAATAGATCCCTAATTTTCAGTGACCGTAAATCATAATTATCTCCATCAAAGGTTTGCCATGAACCTATTGAGGTTAACAGATTTCTTACCTCTTCGATTTCTTCTGGTAGCTCTTCTAGCACCATCTTCAAGATTTAATCTTCTTGGTCATTCCTTCAGTATTCAGATCTCCTTTGCCCTTTTTTCTACAGAGGATCTTCTTGGATCGATCTCTGCAAGACTCGATCTTCTACGATCAAAGCTGGAACGTTGTCCAATATTTTGGCTCAGCGTCAGCAATATTTCTCTTTAAGAACTAGATCTACCAAGGATGATCGTCGCACTTTTCCACTGAGCAAGCTTGCGACGGTCATCGTAGGTTGTCCTCAGCCAAGGTGCGACACCGTCGCACTGCGACAGCCTCCCTTCGAGGCCGAATTTTTATTTTTATTTTTTTCTGCCCAAAAAAAAATTAATTCTTTTTTTCGTGGGAAAAAAAAAATGTTACCTTGTCGCAACCCTAGTGTTTCTCTCCATCCGTGCTGCAACTTCTAGTTGTGCGTGTGTGCTCTCCAGCTTCTGAAAAGGCTTACCCAAAAAACAAGATCGAAGGATCAGGGCATCAGCAACACATATGTGCTTTCCACTATGTGAAAAGGCTTACCCGATAGCAACAGGAATGGATCATGCCATACGCTCTGATACCGTGATAAAATATGCAGAGACAAATAATAAAGCAGAAACATAAATGGGCATATTGATTGCCTGGGCATATTGATTTTACTTCTCATTATTAAACTCACATATATATAGTTTCACATAACATCAAAACCACTGGCTAATACTACGGGCCAGTGTATACCATGGGTCGACTAAGACCTAACTCAACGAACTTAGGACCATGTTGGCTGCTTTTTGGACAGACCCGGGTTTTAATGAAGCGCATCAACAAAACCCTTTGGCGCACTGGCCCTCTCGGCAACGAGCTGCGCAGCAGCTCGAGGTCTCACCCGAAGTGGCTATGGGGGGGTTAAAGAATCAGATTTCTTTAACCTAGGCGACGTGGAGACTGCTCTTTCCTCTTCGACGATTCCTCTAAGGCGAATGTCTGACCCCTCTTCAGACTTACAAGCGCAACAACTCTCAAGCTCCTGCTCAGCAGCTCGGCTGCGCGGGACTTCCACTCCTGCGCTAGGACCAATTGTCCTCTGCGCCGATATTCTATGCGTCATTTCGCTTGCACGCCCGATGCAGCAACACATTCTCCTATCGCTGCGGCGTCGTCGACTTACCGATTCCTTCGACCCTTAGCGATTATAGTCCCCAAGGAAGCTCCAAGAACTTACTTAACACACTCATAAAGTTAATGCAACATTCCTGTATACGCTGTTAGTAAACTAAAAACAGGCAATCACTCAATCACAACATCACAACATCGAGAAATATGAAGTCCACCTCCACGGGGGAAACCATGTCCACGGGAGTATCTTATATTAACCAGAAAATGATAGATTTATACACTATGCTGCGCACACAGCTGCAGCCTTAGATCTTTCCAGGAAACTCCACGCACACAGCTGGGAGTCCTTCTCTTGATCTAGTCTCTTTCTCTTCAGAGATTACAATAGTTCAGACGTCAACTCCGACTGTCTGCAACTCAAGGATTAGCTTCACTACTAACCAGCTCTAACTCCTGTTTTCTAGCAACACGGTAGAAAACAATCAACAAGATCGTAACAGAGGATGAACAACTCGATCAATCCATCTTACATCTAGTATCTACTATCTTAGCTAGCTCACTAACTAGCTAACTAACTAACTAACATCTACCCTTCACAATTATACATATATATAGGTGGCCATGGTGGTCGCACCTTTACAAAACTGTGGGCCTTTCCCAGCAGTAATCCCCAAAAACCCTAACCAGACGTGGCTAGGTGTACTGTAGGCGCCGCTTGCAGTCATGTCGCCTCTTCCTACAGGCTCCATGATTTCCGGCATAGCTTACGGGTATGGGCGCCTTGTCCTTCACCTTCAATGCTTTGGTCCGTTGCTCCTCCTTGATCCGAGCAACCATAACTTCTGTACTTAGCCTTAATGAGGGTAGCTGAGCCCTCTACTCCATTGCTTCATTGATTGTGGTAGCTGGGCTTTCCACTCAGCTACCTTCCTTCTCTTCTGATGTGCGCGCGATCTCCGCGATTTCCGGTCCGTAATCTGCGCTGAGATTATCCATCTGGCACCGTACTGCGAACCATCTGCTTCTGTCCCAAAATTGGCGCTTATTCAAAACTTAGCACTTTCTCTTCCATACTTGTGCTTTTTCCTCAAAATTCGTAGCTTTTACCATAGCTGCGGCCTTGGCTCCAATAGGCCCCTAACACTTACTTGTGGCTTGCCCTCGAGCCACTCGTACTAGCGTGTGGTCGCTTTACTTGCGCATCTGCTTTTGCTTGGGTCTTCGCGAATGTTTTCTTCCACTGCGCAATAGCGGAGTCCAATTCATCGACACACTCCACAGCTGTCTGCACCGTTTCTGCAGTGGCTTCTTCTTTAGTTAAGGCATCAATCACCTGTTGAGATTCTGCGATTTCTTTGATTTTTGCCTCGACTTGGGCAACGATGTCAGCATACTCATCCATAAATGGCTGAATGCTGTTGGTGAGCTTCTCATCTTCAGTTCTGAGCTTGTGCAGTTGCTGTTGCACTCTGCGCACTTCACTCATTTTCTTCATTTTTGCTAAGCCTGCTAAGGCCTTAGCTTCTTCAGTCAGAACAGTTAGGGATTGTTCCGCGGTTTGCACCTGTTCCAAAAGACCAACTTTAAAAGGGAGCTTCTCAAGCTCCGTCCAAGCTTCTGTAGCTTGGCTCATCAGGTTCTCGGCTTCCTGCATTTTGTCTTTCATTTGTGTGGAAGCTCTGCTCAACGCTTCAAATTGTTCCTGTGCATCATCTGTAAACTGCGCAGCAACACGAGCTTCCAACTCGGCAATTTGGGTTCTATGGCTCTCAGCCATAGCAACTATTTCATGCTCCAGGGTTTTCACCCTTCCTCCAATAATTTGAACTTTCTCAACCAGAGGGAGGTCTGGTTGAATCTCGCAAGCCGGCAACTCCTGGGCAATCTCATCCACTGCGTTTCTTATGCCAATGTCTTGCGCCTCATAAAGTGTGAGTTTCTCGAAGATATTCTTATGGCTTGCCTTCAGCTCTATCTCCTGCGATTGCAGTCGTTGATTTTCCTGGAATGTAGAGAGCTCTCTAGCTCTCAACTCAACATAAACTTTCTCATGTACTAGCTGTAGAGTCTCTATAGGAATTAAAGACAAATTTATTTCAACAGGCCCAACTGCGCTTACCTGTAGAGCAGCTAGCGGATCTGGAAGTGTCATGCTCGTAGGCGGAATATGCACGACAGTATGCCTTTCTACGAGTTCTTCAACTCGCTCGGTACTTGGAATTACTTGTGGTGCCTGTGAAGTAGATGCTGGCGCATGGGTCTGCGCAATCCTTCCTGCGAGACCCTTTATTTCCACAAACTGCAAGTCTAGAGCACTTCTGATGTGAGCGTGCGTGGTCCGCAGCTCGCGAAATTGCTCTTTCAAATACTGGTCGATCCCCGAGGGAATGGCCTCAGAGGGATGCGACACCTTTTGTCTCTTGGTTGCTGGTTCTGTCGAGCCTTCATCACTTCTTTGCTCGGGGGCTTCCTTGCCCTTATCCTTCTCTTGCGCAGCGGTGGGTGGCATCGCGGATGCGATGTAGGCAGCTTCCCTCCATTCATCCGACCACGACTTGATAGTTTCTTCGACATCTTCGGTGGTCATCCTGTAAAGGCCTACGGCCCATTCCTCTTGAATGCCGCAGGGACGGAGGTAAAGTTGATGCAAGTCGGCAGTAAAGGCCAACTTTCCATCATATATTTTCGCTGTCTCCTCACTCAGCCTTGGCATTTCCTGAATGGTATCTCTGAGGAGATAGTAGTATTCACAAAATACAGCGTGGTTCATCTTGCGCTTTGCGGGATTAGGAGACTCCCAAAGGTTAACATAGCGGATTCCGGCAGGTTCTCCTGCGCCGCGCGGGAGGAACTGAGTGTTCGGGGGCTCCTTCCACCCGACGAGAGCACATAAAATTAAAATCCAAGAAAAATGGAACAACTGACCGGGGTTATCTTGGACGTTTCGGTAGTCTTCCAAGAAAGAATTGAGGAGGAAGAGGGACCAGTTGTACTGTTCTCCCTCCACAGCTGCGATGGCAAGTTCCACGACAGCTCCAGTAACTTCCTTCGGTCTGCACTTTGTGAGAAGTCTTCCTGCAAGCAGACTTCCTGTAAATCTAAGTGCTTCGTCTTCTACTATAGTGAGGTCATAAGCCCGACCTCCTCTTGTAAGGTTATATTTCTGCACCAGCTGTGTAGCCAATTTTCTATCCTTGTCTTTTCCCACAAAATGAATATTGGGATCCTTACCAACCTTAGAAAGGCCGGTAATATGGTGAATCAAATCGACATTTAAATCAATTGGCCTCCCCAGCCAAAGGTAACCTCCATGAACGCAGGATAGAAGTGTCTTAACAACTGCGTTCACTTCATTGCTACGCCCGAAATGCAGTAGCTTTAACAGGTTCAGGAGTCCAGGTCGCTCAAGATTTGCTGCAAATCCCTTCGGGATGAATTCGTCAACCTTTCTGGTGGGATTATGCACTATCGTCAGATATCGATCTGGCGCGAACTGAGGATATGTTTTATAGTCTCCCAGGTTGAAATCAGAGAACTTGACCAGTGGAAGGTGTCCGAGCAGGGACCCTTCTTGCCGCACGCCAGCCGGTAGTGGAGGTAACGGAAGCGGATACTTTGCATTCTTCGGAATATGCACCTCTGGTGCATCGTCTGGACGCGACGGAATATAATTCACCATAGTGGCCAACGGCTCTGGAACGGGCTCTTCTGGCTATTGCTGAGGCGCTCTTGTGCCTGGAGATTGTCTGGGATCGTGATGACCAGGGTGGACATAAGTCGAGGCCGTCACGGGGGCAGTCATGCCGAAATCTAGGCCTCGGCGCAGGAATTGACGAACAACTTCTTCAGTCGACAGGTTCTCCGTTGTGAACGGGGATAGGTAACAAGAACTTGGACAGAAACAGCGGACCGGCGTGGGATATTGACGCTGACAACAAGGGAAGCACTCTGCACAACTCGGCTCTGAAAACAATGGCGTATATTCTCAAACAAAACTATGTAGCTCGAGAAAAGTAACCCGAAAATATACAAGTGTGGGGTATTTATAGCCAAAGGTGATAGTAAATGCGGCCAAGTGGGGCTACTAGCTGTAGGTGGCTCTGCATGAATTGACAACCCTTCTATCCCCCTCGCCTCTGCGGTGCATTTATTGTGATGGACGGGCTCTGACAGCCTTCCGGGAGAATCTAAAACTTTTCGGCACATGAGTTAAATGAAAATCTTACGGAGATCAAGCCGAATCTGTCAGAGTGGCTACACTTAAATGGTGGGCTTATCCTTCATTTATTCTCAGACGCGGCTACATAACTGCTGTAGTTCAACTTTTTCGGCGGGTCATTTCAACTTAGGTAACTGTGCATATAGGGGTCCACAACGAGAACTCTTCAAGCGGCAAATTAACACAGGGCACTGCGCGAGAGCGACAGTTCAATCATCACGGGGAAAAACTTCGTCGGAGCGCAAAATAAGGTCGCTTCTTACAATTTTTACTGATATGCGCGGATGGTTCAAGGAACTGCGCGGGAAGCCAGAGACTGAGGGTCTCGCGACTTCCGTGTAGACTGATAATGCGATGCCTCTTTCAACTACACTGGACATCTGCATTTCTTTGAGTAGCTATTTAAGTCGACAGGGCGGAGTGGCCGTCGCGGTAAAGTTTGAGCCGACTCCCGTTGATCTTTGTAGGCAGTACTTCTCCATTCAGCTTCACAAGCTGAACTACTCCTCCTTCTATTATTTTTATCACCTGAAAAGGGCCTAACCAGTGTACACGAAACTTGCCTGGAAACTTGATGAATTTACTATCATATAGGAGTACCAAGTCTCGTTCCTGAAAGACTTTATTCTTAATATGCCTGTCATGCCAAGCTTTCTGTCTTGCCTTCTGTACCTGTTGATGGAATCCGGCTAAGAGTCCGTCTTCCTCTAAGGCAAGCAATTGTGAAAGTATTTCGCTCATGGTATCCGTATCGGTCATTTCTGTAATTTGCGCAATTCTGAGACTGGGAATAATGTATTCCATAGGCATAACTGCTTCTTGTTCATACACCAAACTGAAAGGTGTGTGGCTTGTTAATTTCTTGCATGTGGTTCTGTAAGCCCATAATACAGCTGTGACTCTAAGGTCCCAATCATCTCTTTTTTTATTACAGATCTTCGTCAGGGCATTCTCAAGAATTTTATTGAATGCCTCCACCGTGCCATTAGCTTGAGGGTGGTAGGGTGTACTCTTATGGTGACTAATTTGGAATTCTTCAGTAAGGGCTTCTATAGTCTCATTGAGGAAATGTGTACCCTGATCACTCATTAGAATCAGTGGACATCCAAATCTAGTGATAATATTCTCAAAAATGAACTGTGCGGCCGTGGCAGCGTCGCAGTTCTTCACTGGCTTAGCCTCAGCCCATCGGGTGAGGTATTCAGTAGCTGTAATGATGTATCTTGCGCCGGTTCTCTTTCCTGGTGGGTTGATAGGACCTACAAAATCAATGGCCCATTTATCAAAAGCACGCAGTGTTATCTGGGGTCTTAGCGGCATCTCATCCCTTCTTGAAGGTTTTCCTAGTCGTTGGCACACATCGCAACATTTGCAGAATTCCTTAGTATCCTTATGCATTGTCGGCCACCAAAGACCTGCGGCTAAGATCTTCTGAGCAGTCAGCTTTCCTGCGAAATGGCCTCCTGCGGTGCCTGAGTGCGCTTTTGCAATGATGGAGTTATTTTCATGCGGTAAAATACATCTGCGCAAGACTTCGTCGGGGCCCAACTTATAAAGCTGGCCTGCTATCAAAGTGAAGTCTGCGGCTTTGACGACAAGTTGTTTCTTTTGCTGGATTGTAAACTCAACTGGCGCTTGTCCGGTAGTGAGGAACTCAAGGATATCAGAATAATATTCATCAGCTGCTTGAACAAAAAATAGTTGCGCATCAGGTAGATTGTCCTCCAGATTTGTAGGTTCTTCTCCTGACTCGATCCTAGATAAGTGGTCAGGTCCTGCATTCAATCTACCTGGCTTTACAATAACCTCGAAATCATATTCTTGAAAGAGCAGTAGCCATCTGCAAATTCTTCCCCCTAACACTAGCTTATTGACCAAATATTTCAAAGCAGAATGGTCAGTATACATTTTAAAACGTGCGCCCAGTAAGTAGTGTCTGAACTTCTGTAGGGCGTACACCATAGCTAGTCCTTCTCTCTCTGTAGTAGTGTAGTTCTTCTCGGCTGTGGACAGCTTCCGGCTAGAGTAAGCAATGGGGTGATCGATACCTCCTTCCCCTGGTTGTGTAAGTACGACCCCCAATGCTATGGAAGAAGCATCGACATGAACATGAAAGGATTTATTCCAGTCTGGGAAAACTAGAATTGGCGCACTGATCATTTTGTCTTTAAGTGTGTCCAAGCTCTGTTGGCATTCTTCTATCCATTGGAATTTCGAATCCTTTTTCAGCAATCTTTCCATAGGTGCTGTGATCTTTGCATAACCTTTGATAAATTTTCTGTAGTATCCAGTATGTCCCAATGTAGTGCGCAATTGTTTGACTGAGTTGGGCACAGGTAAATTAGCAATGATGGCAACCTTCGCAGGATCCATCAGGAGTCCTTGTCTGCATACAATGTGACCCAACAAAATACCAAAAGGAGCACAGAAGATACATTTTTTCAAGTTAAGGGAAATCTGGTGCTGTCTACATTTTTCTAACATCATTCGCAGGTTTCCCATATGGTTCTTTAGTAAACCAAACACAGTCCAATCATCAAAATAGACTTCTAAAAACTTATGGATGAATTCTTTAAAAACAGCAACAACGACTCTAGAGAAGATAGCAGGAGCGTTTTTAAGACCAAAGGGCATTACCGTATACTGGAATGATCCCCATTCAGTCGCAAAAGTAGTCTTATGGCGGTCCTCTCGATGGATTCTGATCTGATGGTATCCTGAAAATCCATCAGTGAAGGAATAAGCCTCTTGTCCTCCAACATTATCAAGCACTTCATCTGTAAAGGGAGTAGGAAATGGATCATGCGCTGATGCGTCATTGAGTTTGCGCAAGTCCACGCAAATTCTTATTTCACCTTTTGTCTTCTTCTCTTGTACAACCATAGGGCTAATCCAATCACTTTCTTCTACTGGCTCAATAATACCTGCTGCGAGCATCTTGTCAATTTCTTCTTTGACTTTTTCTTTATAGCGCGGGTTCAACCTATATGGGCGCTGCTTTACTGGCTTGGCATCTGCTTTCAGAGGTATGCGCATCACTCCTAAGTGTCCTAGGATGCCTTTCATTTCTGTGAACTTGGTAGGAAAGATATCCTGGTAGTCACGTAATAAATCTGAAATATGCCCAATAGTTTCATCATCCTAATAGTCTCCTATAGAAGCAAACTTGGGTTCGGCTTCTGTACCAATGTTAACCTTTTTAAGCTTGATGTGTTCTGTAATGGCAGGGATATCAAGTTGAGGACCTTCAACATTGCGCATCCCTTCTGATTCTGGGATATTGATGTTGCGAGGATCATCCTCCTCTTCTCCAGCGGTGAAATTATAGCATTCCAGGGCATGTTCTATCTGAACAGCCCAATCCGGTTGGGAATATTCTGGTAATAGACATGCTTCAAATACCTTCTTTTTAATACACTTCAGAGCCTGATCAATACTTGGATGCTCTGACTCAAAGCTGAAGGTAAGTTGAAAACTTTCCATCATAAGAGGCCAAGTAAGAGTGCCTCTGCGCAATTCTGTTTCAGTGTACCAGTTCCTTGGAACTGTGTCCAATGTGTGGATGAATAGGTGAACCCACTCATCGTCCGGAATATCCGACCATTGCTGAATGCATGCTTCAATGTGTGACCTGGGGTCACTCTGTCCCTCATATTTGCGCGACACTTCTGCTGTAGTGTCCTGGAATCTGCGCAGTATCAATCTGCGACAGTCTTGCCATGTGTGAATATTTTCTTTATGCGCACCCCACCATCTTGCGGGTGTAGCGCGCAGTGATACATCTAATGCCTGTATGCGCTGCTATTCTGGAAGCTGTTGTTCATATGCCTGTATGAATTCGCTTACTTCAGTTAAACCATCAAAAATTGGAGTGTCAGTCAATTCTGTGCCAATCCATCGAATGGATTTAGTCATCATGGCACAACGTCTTGTAGAAACCTCATGTAAGCGATTTTGCCAGTTTTCCAATCCTGCATCTGAGTCTGATGTGCACGAGCTATCGCATCGCCAGCTGATATGGCCATCTGCTGTGGGATTGACATAGTCACTCTGACTAGCAGTCATCTGATACAAACTTTCCATGAGGCGCGCTTCTTCTTCTGCCCGAATGGGTTCTATATACCTTGGTCCTTGAATAGGATCAAGCAGTGCAATGACCCTAATCTGGTCGTCCTCGAAGGTCATCTGTCTTTTCTTCAAATTAATGACAGCCAAATTATCAAATGCCCAGTCTATACCTAAAAGTGCTGGGTAAGGTCTACTATCATCCAGAATTTTGATTACTTCAAAGTCTACAGAGCTTCTTACTCCGTCAATATCAATAGGTACATTGGGTAATCTGCCCAATGGAGAGACTCGTTGCTGGTTCGCGAGTCTTAGCTGGATGGGGGATCTTGAAAGTTGAGGACTGCCCATCTGTTCCCATGTCTGCATGGTGAGAACATTAACTTCTGAGCCCAAATCTAAAATGACTTCGTCCATCTCAAATGCTCCAATCTGCGCTGTGAGCCTCATCGCTTTTCCAGTTCTAGTGTGACTCCCAATCTGGTGAACAACACGCTGCGGCGTGTTCGTCGAAGCAGATTGTTGACATTTATCCAATAGGTGTTGAAGTTCCATAGTTGCTTTTTAATTGCGCAACAACTTTAAACAGTCCCTTAGAAAGGTATGGACAGTACCTAGTGCATCTTCTTCATCGGGCCTTCCGGATGTAGTGGCCTGTTCTTGTACCAAGTTGTCTTGTCTTAGCACTTGCGATCTAATAGCATTATGCGGAGTTGTGACAGAACTTGAAGCTCTGGGATCTGAGAAATACTCTTGGGCTTGCTTGAATGCTTCTTTTTGCTTCTGCAGATTAAGTGGGGCTGGTTTAAGATTAGCGCGGCGCACCCATTCCGTCGCTTGCTTTCCAGTTCCCGACTCTGGCGCACCAGTGGTTGTTCCACTGCGCGTCACGATATTAACTGTACGGTCTGATTCCATTTTTTCTACTCCAATCAATTGAATATTCTGGTTGACCTGTGGCGTCTTTGCTTGCATCTTAGCCATCAACTGAGGGCATTCTTCAATGATATGATCATAAGATTTACAATATCTGCAAAGGGTTGTAGGGTTTTGGCAATCTCTTGCAAAATGACCTTGCGCTCCACAATTATAACAAGTGATCTGGCCTCTTCCGTGGCCAAAATTTGTTGCGCGTCCGCGGCCCCTATAATTTCCTGTTCGGCCGTCGCGAGTTTGGTCATACTGTGGACCTGCTACGGGTCCTTGTGCTTCTGATTGTACTCTATAAACATCGTTTTTCCTTTCCATCATAAGGTCATATGCTCTGCAATTATTCTCATCATGGCCTACTGATTTACAGAAATTACAATATAGATTCTTTGGAGTTTGTACATATTTCTAAGTAAGTGACATTCTTGTGGTCTATGACCTCTAGTTCTACAAATTTCACACCAAGGCCCCTGTGCCTGTGGTAAAGGGTTAGGTGCTCCAGTTGCAATATACTCTATGAAAATGGGACAATGGTCCTTTGAATGACCTTGTGCTTTACATTTTGCACACCACATCTCTTCCTTAACATCCTTGCCTTTCTTAATATCATGCACTTGCAAGGTTAAGTTTGCTAATTGGTTCTGCAACTGCGCAACATCGTTGCTTGTTCCAGCAATTGGTGAAGCTTCTAGTTTCATAGCCATCTCTAGAGCTTGTTCCTGAGTAGTGAGATTCTGTTGCATAAGAGGAAGTCTAATGTGTGGAAGCAGCGCAGCAATGAACCATTCCTTATGCTGTTGTGGTGCAAACTCAAAGCTTACTTGATCTATCAAGGCTTTGAACTTTTGGTCAAAGTCCCATACTGACTCTGTAGGTAACTGCTTGATGTCTTTGAGCTCTGTTATACACTGTGATTCTGATTTAGGTTTCTTGAATTCTCTAATCATTGCATTTCTTACATCAGCAAGCGTTCTATTCTGTGCTGCTGAGTATTTCATGAACCAAGTTAAGGCTCTTTCTCTTAGTGTGGTTGCTAACTGAACCAGTTTAATAGCATCATCATTAATTTGCTTAATTGTCCAAATGGCTTCACATAAGAACCAGTGTTGCTCAGGGTCTTCTATCCCTGTTCCTCTAAAAGTTGGTAATTTCATGTCATCACCCATCTTTCTTGCGCTAGGTTGAGGTGGAGGTGCTGTAGCAGGTCTTCTGGGCTGGTTGAACAAAGGTGGCACAGAGGTACTAGAAGTACCGTGTGGGCTACTAGAAGGTGTTACTGCAGGATTATACTGAGCTTTGTCTGGCTTTTGCGGTGTAAAAGGGTAATAAGGGATATGAACACTCCCTTGTCTTTCTATGTGGCTTGCTCTAGGAACTTGACTATCTTCTGGGCTCGATTCAAAAGAATGTTGGTCAAGGCCTACTTTATACCATTTTCCACTACGAGTGCAACCAATAACTTCAGGGTCACTATCAGAGTCTACGAACATTACTTGTCTATGCTATTCATCTGAAGCTATACATAGTTTTGCTTTTTCATACAGAAGCATTTTAATCCATAAGTTCAAAGAATTTAAGAACTTACCTCTATGTGCTTGGAAGAAACTCCTCTCAGCTTCACTGAAACTCTTTCTTGTATCCACTGCAAACTCAGTGATGAACCCTTCCAGTAGACTGTTCAACCAAAAGTCTACTGCGCGGGACACATAATTATCTACCCGCTTCAAAATACTGACTAGCTCAGGGGTCCAAGTGACTGGTCGATCAATATGCACAGTGGGTCTAGTATCTGCTAACTTGGCTATCCAAGCATGTAACTCAAGTGCAAATGTGACAAAGAAAATTTCGTGAAGGTCAGTATAGATATACTTCTGCAACCATTCTTCTGGCTGGAGCCTAGAGCTTCTATTTTCTTGTTCAGCTAACTCTTTAGCCTTTAAATCAAACCACTCCTGAATTTCTGTAGCTGTAGGATTCCAGTAACACATTTGCTAGCTGAGCAAGTCTCAAGGCAACATAACCATTTGTTGGCTCCTTCTTTCTCTACGTTTCGCCTCAATCTCGCGTGTCGCTGAAATAACAAGTCTCATTCACACGGCAACGGAACCATTTGTTGGCTTCAGCAACAATCTTCTACGTCGCAAAAATAGCAAGTCTCAGTCACGCGGCAACGGAACCATTTGTTGGCTGCTTTTTGGACAGACCCGGGTTTTAATGAAGCGCAACAACAAAACCCCTTGGCGCACTGGCCCTCTCGGCAACGAGCTGCGCAGCAGCTCGAGGTCTCACCCGAAGTGGCTATGGGGGGGTTAAAGAATCAGAGTTCTTTAACCTAGGCGACGCGGAGACTTCTCTTTCCTCCTCGACGATTCCTCTAAGGCGAATGTCTGACCCCTCTTCAGACTTACGAGAGCAACAACTCTCAAGCTCCTGCTCAGCAGCTCGGCTGCGCGGGACTTCCACTCCTGCGTTAGGACCAATTGTCCTCTGCGCCGATATTCTATGCGTCATTTCGCTTGCACGCCCGGCGCAGCAACACGTTCTCCTATCGCTGCGGCGTCGTCGACTTACCGATTCCTTCGACCCTTAGCGATTATAGTCCCCAAGGAAGCTCCAAGAACTTACTTAACACACTCATAAAGTTAATGCAACATTCCTGTATACGCTGTTAGTAAACTAAAAACAGGCAATCACTCAATCACAACATCACAACATCGAGAAATATGAAGTCCACCTCCACGGGGGAAACCATGTCCACGGGAGTATCTTATATTAACCAGAAAATGATAGATTTATACACTATGCTGCGCACACAGCTGCAGCCTTAGATCTTTCCAGGAAACTCCACGCACACAGCTCGGAGTCCTTCTCTCGATCTAGTCTCTTTATCTTCAGAGATTACAATAGTTTAGACGTCAACTCCGACTGTCTGCAACTCAAGGATTAGCTTCACTGCTAACCAGCTCTAACTCCTGTTTTCTAGCAACACGGTAGAAAACAATCAACAAGATCGTAACAGAGGATGAACAACTCGATCAATCCTTCTTACATCTAGTATCTACTATCTTAGATAGCTCACTAACTAGCTAACTAACTAACTAACATCTACCCTTCACAATTATACATATATATAGGTGGCCATGGCGTTCACACCTTTACAAAACTGTGGGCCTTTCCCAGCAGTAATCCCCCAAAACCCTAACCAGACGTGGCTAGGTGTACTGTAGGCGCCGCTTGCAGTCATGTCGCCGCTTCCTGCAGGCTCCATGATTTCCGGCGCAGCTTACGGGTATGGGTGCCTTGTCGTTCGCCTTCAATGCTTTGGTCCATTGCTCCTCCTTGATCCGAGCAACCATAACTTATGTACTTAGCCTTAATGAGGGTAGCTGAGCCGTCTACTCCATTGCTTCATTGATTGTGGTAGCTGGGCTTTCCACTCAGCTACCTTCCTTCTCTTCGGACGTGCGCGCGATCTCCGCGATTTCCGATCCGTAATCTGCACCGAGATTATCCATCTGGCACCGTACTGCGCACCGTCTGCTTCTGGCCCAAAATTGGCGCTTATTCAAAACTTAGCACTTTATCTTCCATACTTGTGCTTTTTCCTCAAAATTCGCAGCTTTTACCATAGCTGCGGCCTTGGCTCCAACAGACCATCAACTAACTAACCAACTTAGGACCATTGAGATTACAACTCTTAACAAAAGTTAACGTCATCAAGAAGGTATCATCTTTCTTAGTGAGTCAAATGGCTTGGAAATGTCAAGTTTTTCTTTGTATTAAAAGAAGTTCGTTGTCACGAGTTATGAATAGAAATTGATAGTTGATTGCCACACAAACCATCATCTCAAAGTGGATATCGTTGCACAAGAAATATTTGACGTCATTGAATATTATTTGATGTTGAAGTAATATCCATCAAGATTGCTTCCAGGTTGCCAATTCTAGATAAAAAAAGAATCTGATACTTTTAATGAAAGTTTGTTGAAGAACTGTAATTATAGCCACATGTCATGTTGGTGAAATGGTTTAATACAGCGCCAACCTGGAGATGAAGAAAGCACAACATCTTTTTACCTGAGCTATCGGTCCACATTTCTCTTGGTTCAACGAGTCATCACCAAATCAATTACCAGGATCAACAAGCTAAATGCCAAGAAGATTACTCTACTTACCATATTGCAATTGTATTATCATCCAAAGAACTTGAATCGCAAGCAAAGGGATCAATCCAGTTATATGGGTTTTGGGAGGCATTAAAAGAAATCTTGGGGATGGAAAATTATTATTCAAAGTTCATCACAGCAAAAGGAGGAACATAGATTGCAATTGTTTTATCATCCAAAGAACTTGAATCGCAAGCAAAGGGATCAATCCAGTTATATGGGTTTTGGGATGCATTAAAAGAAATCTTGGGGATGGAAAATTATTATTCAAATTTCATCACAGCAAAAGGAGGAACATTGTTTGCATTTTCATCAAATTCATATATATGTTGTCGATGAAAGAGAAAATTTGGCGACTTTATCAAATTGAAAAGGGAAATTCTTTTAACTTTATGTTTTTACCCTTACAATTCATTTCTCTTTTCCACATGATATTTTATTTTGTTTAACCTACATTTTATCTGCATGAATTTTTGGAGTTGAACATGCAATAAAATTGAAGTATGAAGAAAGGCTACCGATGGATGCAAACATGTTTGACGGTACAGTTGAACGACTCGTTAACATAATTTATTGCTGCAAATTTTGTGGATGAGACTATTATTGATCTCCATTGTCTATATAAGAAATGATATTCATATTTCATGGGGGAACCCTGCAGGAACTTAAGAAACCTTTTTTTCTATTTTCAGTATGATTTCTCCTGGGGTTCAAGACTAGTTTGAAAGAAACTGTTAGGAGTTGATTGTATTATCAGATGTTGTCATTTTATAGAAACTCTACTACTATCTCAGTTAATGGTATTTTTAGAATGTTTATTTTGAAGATATAAAACTCCTTTCATATGTATCATACTCTTATTTCTTCTGCATATATACACTTTGTTTATATTTGCAAGAGATTAAATCTTTTGTCTTGAACAAATGTTATTTTTCAGAATTGTTTCATTAACTGCACAATTTTTTATGATCAATGTTATTGTCATTTAACCAAATTTGTTGTTAAATTTTCATGCTGTGTGAATTGAATGGTTAATTTTATATTATAATTATTCTTAACAACATTAATATTTAATTCAGTTTTCATAATAGCATTAGTATTTTATCATTCTACTTCTGGTTAGAATAGTTCTAGGTAATTAGTTTTAATTGATAATTTTATCACAGTTTGATTTTTATCATTCTACTAAACTCTTGTTTACAGTTTAGCAACTACTAAACTTCTAAGTTTGATTAGATTAGAATAGATCTTTGCTAACAATCTAGTTTAGTTCATTTTCATTTAGTTTGAATAGGTAGGAACTAATAACACAGCTAACACAAACAAATATGAGAGTCTCTTCTTGAGAGAAAACTCCAAAGGTAACAGGCCCTTAATCCCATGAAAAGTAGCCATCCCAAACAGACAAGGGACCGCAGTAAGAATCTTGTTTGGGATATTTTTACTTAGTTGGCCAAGAACACTTTTCCCTGCCTAAAAATGGCGCTAGAAGGACAGCCATGAGGTAAGTCGGTGGTGTTATTTTAATTTTTTTATTATTTCAGTAACCATTATCCTTCGGCTCTTGCATCCCAATGTTTTTATATTTTATCCTTCTATGCTATCACACTTGCACCATAGGGATGGTTAGTGGGAAAGATAGCCTATTTTGGTCAATTTTTATTGTGTCTTATCAATCATGTCTCATTCCCAAATACCTGCATGGGATTCCAACACCACATTGATCCTACAAGAGACATTACATGAGCTCCCTATAAAGGTTGTTTATTTCTTTCCAAAGTTTAACGGTGAAGGGAATTTAACAATGCTTGAAAATATTAGAAAACACAAGTCTGTTTTATGCTTACTTGATATTGAATATGAAGATATTCTATACAGGATTTTTCCCTTCACTTTTAAATGTAAGGTATCAAACTGGTATAATGTTCTTCCCATTAACAATATTCATGGTTGGTTTGATTTTAAAAGGGTTTTTCAAAGTGCTTATTATATTTATAATGCGACAGATGTATACCTTGAGTTGGATGAAATACAGGTCCAAGATGGTGAATCTATACATGATTTTAGCACATGCTTTCGACAAGTTTGTCATCAACTCAAAGACAATCAAAAACCTTAAGAGGTATGCTTTAGACCCTTCTTCTTCTTTATTTCCAATAATAATGATGATCAAGATGATAATGAAGAAGATAATGAATTTGAATTTTTAGATTGTATGAGCAATTTAAGGTTTTGCATGATGAAATTATGTCTCTACATAATAAAAAAAATAAAACAATTATGCATGATGAAAGGAAAATTTCAACTATGTATACAACATCAATAGGTTTACAAGAAAATCATAACCTATTTATAAATTCATTACAAAATCTTGATTATAATTTTCCTCCGCTTAGAATTGAATGTGAGAAATGCCTTACTTCTAACTCTCATGGTTTTGAATTCACATCTGAAACCCTTGAAGTAGATCATAATTCAAGTACCCCATTTAATCACTTTGATAAACCTTGTATCAAATCTGAAACTGATTTTCAAACTAATATTCGTACTATAGATACTATTGAACTCGAATTGGAATCAAGTCCATCTCGTGACTCATCTTTTACTAGAGTTAAAACTTGTTTAGAATCTGATCCCCTAAATCATCGATCTCTTCTTGATCCAAATTACAAGTATGAAGTTGGTATTGAAATTTCAACATCTAGGATAGAGATAACTCTAGATTCCATTAATAAATATGATTATAACATTTTAGTATCAAACCAATGTTTGATTTATTCTGAATCTAACTCTTCAACTTCAAACCAAATTGATAGTTATGTTTTATATGATTGTGTGAGTAATGACAACTTATTTATTGATTCTATAAACTCACTTGCTACTAAGACATTGGGCACTAATTTTGAATATCAAACATAAATTTCCCATACCATCGAAACTCAAGTTTGCGTAGAATTAAAATCTCATGTTTTACAAGAACACAAACTTAATCAGGATAACCTTCTAGCATTTCTACTCTGGCTCACAGTTTAACTTAACTTCATTTAAACTTATGTGTTTAGAGAGGGTTTCAATCTATTATGTTCATCTGGTCTACATATCTCCACATTACTACTACAATCTAAATGCCTATCTTTATATTTTTTTCTCACCCTTTCCTCAAATTTAATCATACAATTGTTAAGTACTTTTTTCTTTCCCATTCCTATTTTTAGGAAGTTCTAGAAAGAGAATATTTTTTGTGTATGTTGTGGGTATTTGCATGTAGATGTTGAACTCAAAACCCTCGTATAAGTTTCAAGTTTCTTCTCTGCTATTTATTTTTGAGTTTAGTTCGAAAGTTTTTAGATTTCAAAATTTGTTTTTTTACAATCCACCCTTTTTTAGGGTGAAGAATTTTATTGGGGGTTTCTAGGTTGAAAACCTTGAATAGCTCTCAAGGATTCATTATGTTTCAGGTCTTTGTTGTTTTCCTTTAATGGGTATTAGGGCTCTAGTTTATTTTCATATTATGAATTAGAAGTTTGAATCTTTTTTTTGTGACATGGTTTGAACGAGGGAAAAATGAGAAGCTAGCGTTTGGGAAAAAACTACTGTCTAAGGTCGGAAATATTCAAACATGAGAAATTCAAGAAATAATGCATTAATACTCCAAACTATGTGTGTTGTTCTTTCAGTACTCCCATTTTATCTCTAATATGGGGAATCCTTGCTAGGAATTGTTTATAATTCCAGGGAAAACTCTACACTGGTGGAAGGTCCAAGAGCAATTATGAAGATGCCTGGGGTGGCTAGTAGATTTTGGGAAAATGAACACATAGAGGAAGTTCTATTCATTGAGAATCCTTTCCAAACCCTATGAATCTCATTGGTTATGGGTCCTACTCAGACATCGCTCAAGTATCTTTGTAGTATGCTTCCTATAGATGAAGAGGAAAAATCCACAGTTGTATCATTAGGGAATGTCTTTGGTAATGATTTGCATGACTTCATCATCATGTCATATAGATAGAAAATATCCTTGAAGGAATTATTGTTCAATGGTTTGAATCTTGGGACGTGGAGATCACCCACTCAAAATGGTCCCACGATTAGCTTTAGTGCCAAAGCTTGGGATTCAACGAGTTAGTTAGAAAATTGGTATCCATAAAATGCACAATAATGATGAGATAGCTACTAGCTCTAGTCTTCGATCAGTAGTGAGACTCAAGGTTTAAAGGTTGATTTTATCAATGCACATGTTCATCTTCTGATATGCGTACATGTTCCTAAGGATTTTGTTATATATATGAAGTAGTATTAGTTCAAAATGTCACAATGATCAATGATCAATCCACCCACAAAACATTTGTATGGTGGGAGTTGAACCGATATTTTTCTATTGCATGTTTTCCACAAGGTTGATAGGAAGAGCTCTTACAAAGCTAAGAAGGTTGGTCTAAACATCAATCCCATGAATGAGAGTGGGAGTGATCCCTTGAATTAGGTTGAGAGTGCTCTTTGTATTTTGAAATTGAAGAATGTGTAGATGTAGATGGAGTACAAATTGTGTGTTTCTCAAAACAAGTACGAGAACCATAACCAATTCCCTTATGAAATGGTAAAGACAGGACCCTCAATCAGGACTCAATCGAAAGAACAATATCTTGACTAGTATTTCTTAATACAAAACCATTATAGCCCATATGGTGGAGAAGTTTGGAACCAAAACCAACTGTGCACTATGTTTCACCCATGTTTGTATAGGGTGTTTACTAGTGGACATATTCCAAATAGAGCTAGGCTAATTCTCAAGAATTTTTGTCATGCTTATGGACCTGAATAGTTCCATTTGGGCGTATTTTGACCCCAAAATAGCATGAAAGGGAAGCTCTGATTTGAATCCATGAGACAGATGTAATGGTGCATTGATCTAGTGAACAAGAATGGATATCTCATCTTCTCCATGGTAAAAATTTGGGAAGATTTATAACGTTTTCCACCATACAGACACTCAAAAATTGTGAACAGTATATAGTAATGTAACTGAAGATCATAATATTTAATGAATGTAAACAAGTAACACATATACAATTTTTCAGATCACTGACAAGATAATAAAGTAATTAATCTTTTTTTTTCCATATCTGTCCATAGCCAAGTGTAGCAGTGATTTGAGGAGAGACATTTTCAGCACTCATATCAGCACTCTAAGCTAGGAATGAAACCTTTTTTTCATCCCTATTGATAATTATGGAAACAATAATATGGGAATTATGATGAGTTCTTCTATTCTGGATAAATTTTATTTGATGGCAGTAGAAGTGTATCATGTTCCAATATACAAAAGGTAATTTTTTGTATTTTCAAACATCAATAAAACAATAGTATTTCCAAGAATGGGTGTGTTCAAAGCTGAATTATGCCAACAACTCTTATTTGAGTTCAAGTATGTATACCTATGACTAAATATGCAGGGTAATATTTGTATCAGGAACTTCCATGCTTTCCCTGTCCCACTAGTCAAGCTCTTGGATACTGTAAAATTTTCTCTACTTGTTCATGTACATTGATGTAGGGAATATTTTCCACCCAATAGTAGGCTCTCATATGATATATCCACTTCTATACTAAGTGCCAAAGTGTGATGATCAAATATCTCAAACCCATCAGTCCATCCTTAAATGAAATTGAAAATAATTTTATGACTTTAAACATGAATTTGCAAAGTAAGTTTCACTAAAAGCACCATAAAATTGGAGGAAATAGAGATACCAAGGATAGGTCTTTTTGAATGGTGTTGTGAAACTAGGAGCAACAAATGAGAAGGTATTGGTGAAAGGGAAGGGAAATGCAGTCATCATTTAGGTTTGTTGACTTTTAAGTACCTTTTTCCCTTGAGTTCATCTATATGCAAACTATGGCCGGTATTCTTGGAGTTCCATTAATTAGATAGATTTTTGTAATTATCCACGCAAATCTCCTTCCAGTAATTTTGATGAGTAAAGTACACAATTCAATTCTGTAATAAAATTACTCATACATTGTGAAAACATTGAATATTGTACAATGCATAGTTTATTCCTTTCATAAAATGCATACTTTATTGTTTTTTAGGCCTTCTTATTCTTATGAGATAATATATTAATTTATGCCTTGTTATTAGTAGTTTGGAATAAGATGCTGGCATAACACAACATGCCATTAACCTTGTAGATCCATAAGACTACTTCATGGTACCCAAAAAGGGTTTGAGTTTCTATTGAATCCTAGTTAAGAGATCACTATGGCATTAGAAAAATGAAATCTTAGAGATTTGGCATCAACACTTTAATCTTGAAATTTGAAGGTCTTTCTTGAAACTTGGTTCAAGCAATTCCAATAAAATATAATAAAAAATTGGAAGTGTGCAAGATAAGTACAATTGGATAGACATGTGCTAAACTAATCATTTACACGTACGAGAGGATGAGCTATAGGATTGTTGGACCTGGTACATTTAAAAAAATTGTGGATATTGTTGGTGTCCATTTTTGTCACTATTTTTTATCATTCAATATACTCGAAATGGTGTTATTTCTGTCATTCTTTGTTATACTAGGTTGTTTTCTTGTCATTTATCCCATCAAACAATCCAGGTATGCATATATTTACCTATTACGCAAATATTGTTTATATTGAATCGTTATATTATGGTTTATCTATGTTCAAATGACAATTTCTAGACATTATTGACATTTATGTTTTAATTGACAGACTACATTTTTCAAGTGACCCCTCATTCAGATCGCATGTTTATAATGCTGAGTTCAAGTGCGTTCAACTGATCGTTCAGCCCCGCATTCAGCCTTGCGTTCAGCCCCCGAAATCCACGGTTGGCATATCTCAGACTGTTAAAGCAGAAGAAGGGCACATGGGTTCTGTTAGCCACATGGTGATGATGGGTAATGAGATGTTTCTCTAGAAGATCCATCCCCAAGTTTGCTGATCTTGCCAACGCATCACCATGCCCACGTTAATACTCCAAACGCTGATTCTATTGCTCATTGGCCAGAAATCATGCACGTCTGCTCACGCACTTGCATGCCATCATTCTGGAAGAAGTATGTCTACCCATGATCAGTCCATCAATACACAACTTGACCCACGTCTAAGGTAGATCGATGCTGCAGCACCTGCGTGAAGAAAAAAACCCCTTGTAAGCTTGGTAGATGCTTTCTGCATTGGCATGCATCAATTAAATCAATTGTTACATTCATAAACGCCTATGTTATTAGAGAGGTCGACTCTGTCGACTCTCTCATCCATTGTAAAATGTATAAATAGACGCTTGTAGACAGAAACAGAGTTAGTTTTTAGTTGGAGAAGATCACCAGATTAGCAGATAGTTTGTAGGATTTGCAAGCAGATAGCAAACAATTTGTAATTCTTCTTAAGATTAATGGAAATTCCAGTTTGTTGATATTCTGAGTAGCTAAACCAGTTTCGTTTTCCACCTCTGATAGCTGGGAAGGGCCCCTCATCAACCGGAGGTTTTGTTCTTGTTTTTTGCATTTTCTTTTCTGCAAATAGTTAGTTTGTTTTCTTGTGTTTGTAATCAATTTCATTTTCCTGTATATGTTATCTTCTTCTTCTCTATAATTTATGTTATGCTGCTAATTTAATTTGTGTGTACAGGATTAGTACATGGTCGACCAATAGTCTAATAATTCATAGTTTGCTTTAAGTCTTTCTTCCATCATTTATAATTAGATATTGCTATCAATTCCTCCATAGTTAGCATTAGCCTCAACTTCTTCCTCTTTGTTAGTTTCCTTCCTGTAGCTATAGGTTCACTCTCTTCTTTCATATCAACCTTCTTCTTCCACATATCATAGAAAGAGTGTATCTCCTTTAGACAATGATTAGAATAGGTTGATTTCTATTAACATACCTCCTCAACAAGTCTTCTCATTGATTTCTCTGCATTGTAGGTTCATCTGCATTCTCCAACTGACGTTAATATCATCAAAACTACTCATTTTCCTTAGTTTAGTTCATTTTTCCTCATTCAGACAGGCATTCGGATCGTCATTTAGATTTTTACCCTTTCTGCACTATTTTATGTTTCTTAGAATCCAGTTTCTTCTTCCTTTTTAAATGTAATGCTTCTTGCTTTTAATTAACAGTTTTAGATGTAATTTAAATCTTGTTTCATGTTACATAGAATTTTTAATTAATTTTTGTCATTATTTCCTACTTCCATATTATTTTCCTTAACCTTATTTTAGCCTTCTTCCAAATTTAAGTCATTCATATTTGATTTGGTATTCAGTTATTGTTTTAGAATTTATCAGTCTTGTTCTTAGATAGTTTATTTTTAGGTAAAAAGTTAATAATTTCATTTTCTAAGTTGTTTCAATTTTGATAGTTTCCTTTGTTAATCATAAGATTAGTTTTCCATTTATATAAATAATAAGGATGTTCATGACATAAGATTTGGATCAGAAATAAATATCTTTATCAAGTTTTCTACTTCCTTCCAAATCAAATCAAGTTCAATTGAATATCTTTATTAAGTTTTCTACTTGCTTCTAGATTGAAATTTATTTCCAAGTCATTTGTATATTGCTTAGATTTCCTTAAAATTGTTTCATGTTTCACCTTTGGAGGATAGCATAGATACTTGCATGCCTTTGGTTTCAGAATAGTCATTAGATTGCATGATTGATTTCTTGTCCATAGTATTTTATTTTGAATTAATTCTAAATAATGTAATTATGTTTTCAAGTATCATTCGCTTGCAATTAATAATTCATAACCCTTACTCAATTCTAGGCAGATTACCAACTTTAGATTAGTTTAGCTTAGTTCAAGCCTTCAATCCTACACATATAGTGTTTGCATCTCATAAGCTCCCTCCCCGGGTTGACAATTTAAGTGTTGAATTAGAGTGGATATATCTTAACCAACATTTTGGTGTTGTTGTCGGGGAGGTGCTAAAGGGATTGGAGTCTAGATAGATAGGGGTAGATAGGTTTCTTTTACATTACACAGCAAGGGGGAGGGGAAATGGTAAGATGCGAAGACGACCTCACTATGGTTTTCCATAGTGTAATAGCCTGATGCATCCACTTTAGTGGGTTGCCCCAAATCCTTGTTGTTCCTTTCCGCATAAGTGTGATTTCCTTTCTATTTGTCTAAGTGTTTAATTTTCCGCAATTTATTTCATAAAGTTTCCCTTCCTTCTATTCAAGTGTGTTATTCTTTCTACAAGTGTGGTGTGTTTAGTTCGCAAATTTTTTTTAGTAATAGAAAGTATTTTAAAAATACATAAAAAAAAATTGGGTGTTGTAAGAACCCCAGGGACTAATACATGTCTAAAGTAGGATCTATCAACCGACAAAATGGATTCAGAGGTGACCATCAGTATGAGGGAATTCTCTCAAATCTTAGCAGTGGTTGGGAATTCTTCTTATGAGGTAGAACACATCCTGATAGTAGTTAAGAGTTTATCTACCTCTCCTGACACAACAAACATACCAAAGTCCCACGAGCCAAAAAAGATGTTCCTTGCCAAATTACCAAGGAAATTGATAAATTGGGAACTACAACTAAAGGAGAAAAAATGGAAATTAAAGAGTTCCCTACATGCAAGCTGGCAGATCCTATGCATACTTCCGAAATCAATCAACCAAGAGGAGGGGATCTACATGACATGATAAAGGAAGGCGAATACCACGACTATATTGAAATATGGTTTCAAGACGTAACCCAACCACAATACCATTCCTTCATTCGAGACCTTGTGATGCCAAGACAAGTAAGTTGGTTGAACTTCCACATTCAAGTAACCACTGCAACAAGTTTTTCATATATGGATAAAGGTATATTTTTAATCTTGCTTCGCACTTGGTTACATTAGAAGAATTCATATACTTGAATATAATTATTTTCTTTCTCTTTAGGTAGAATAGGATATTATGTACAGATATTTCTGTTTCTTGGAATAAATGAGTATCATTTCTGACAATTGGTTTATATTTACACGGGAATTTTGGTCAACTCATATAGCTTCATCAATTAAAAAGGGGAGTATTTCTTGTGATTTATTTTCCTTTGATTATTTTGCAAAATAAAAATTCTTGATTTCTAACCACTTCTCTTTTATGATTCTTTTCGATTAGTTTCATTTTATGCTCATATGGTATTTGATTCAAATATGCAAATTCACGAGTTATCATTAGAACAGTTGCTTAACCTACTATAATCAACATGTTCTTTAAAAAAAAAAGTTTTATCTCACACCTATGGACTACTAACTCATGCCAGACTCATTATCAAAGCTTGTCTCTTAAGCACTTTTAAAAGGTAGCCCAAAAGTGAGTGATATTTTCTATTTTGTGGGGAAAATTACTGACCTTTTATGAAAAATATAGGTTGGGAAGTCAAAGAACAGCTTTAATTTATTATCTTTTGACATGATCTGTAATTTAGGCCATTATAAATAAGTTGCTCATAAGGTTCGTGCTAAAATATTGAATTATGTGTTTAGAAGGCTTAGCACACTCTAGTACAAACCGGATTCCTTACAAATATATATATATATATATATATTGTTAAATTTTCAGAATTTACTTCAATCTGATCTAGGATCTTAACTGAGAGAACAACATGTATAGCAAATCTACAACATATCAATCATGGACACAATAATGCAAGCACACAAGAGACACAGAGCTTACTTGGGGAAAACCATAAAGGTGAAAAACCCCAATAACTTCCTCAGAGATAGATAGAGCAATGATACAACCAGAATACAAGAGATAGTCTTCTCCTAGCAGCAGAGCCTCCTCCTCCACAAGTGCGCCACTCTCCTAAGTGTGAGTGAGAGAATAGAATGTGTAAAATGAGAGAGACACACTCTCTATTTATACACTAACTTGACTTGACCTTCACTCAACTAGGTCGGCCTCAACTTAACCACTTAACATAATGCTGACTGGGCTGACACCCAATAGGGTGGTCTAATAACCCTTTGACCCACATGGCCGACCCCCAATAGGGTATTACCCACATGACTTATACAAGGCCGACCCCAACAAGGTGGTCTAATAACCCATCAAGTATAAGTTACGACACTTACAATATAAAATGATGACACTTCCATATAGAGGAATAATAACATCTCTATAGGAATACAAACACTTCCGTATAGAGGAATAATAACATCTCTATAGGAATACTAATATACATATATGTGAAATACATTCCGAAGTTACATATACATCAACACTCCCTCTTAACTAGGAAGGTATTTCTCGACACAGGTCTTCTAGCACAAGTCATCTTCTCTGGATCATCGTCACTGGATAATCGTCATCGAGTCATCATCATCATCACTACTGCTGCTATCTCAATCAATCTCTGAATCTACTCGTCATAGGAAGTTCTACAGAACCAGTCCTTTTTCATACTGGATGTAGGCCCACCACCTGCAGGTCTTCGTCATCACTGGCCATACTATGGAATCCTCAGGACTTATTATGTGCGTCACAAAACCTTGAAAGAGCATCCCAGGCTGTTACGAGCACACGGATCTACCTATAGGATCTCCCAGGGCCATATTATATTTGACCTCACCACAAAACCTTGCAAGAGCATCCCGGGCTGTTACGAGCACACAACTCTACCTATAGGATCTCCCAAGGACAGATTATATGTGGTCACCACAAAACCTCGCAAGAGCATCCCAGGCTATTATGAGCACACAACTCTACCTATAGGATCTCCCAGGGACAGATTATATGTGGTCATGGAAAAACCTCGCAAGAGCATCCCAGGACTTATTACGAGCACACAGCCCAACCTATCGGATCTCCCAGGGACATATTATATGCCATAAGACAAAACCTTGAAAGAGCATCTGCCAGATATCCTAGGGCCAGATTATATGCCATAGGAAAAACCTCGAAAGACTATCTATAGATCTCCCAAGGCCAAATTATATGTCCTCCCAGAGCAAAACCTTGAAAGAGCATTTGCCAGATATCCCAGGGCCAAATTATATGCCATAGGAAAAACCTCGAAAGACTATCTGCAAATCTCCCAACGCCAAAATATATGCTCATCTGCAAAACTTGATCCATGACCATAGAGTATCAACCTGATACTCACCATACATCATCCTGATGTATACATGATCATCCTAATAATCATCACTGCAACATCCTGCTGCAAGTCATCTGGAGCAACATCCTGAAGCTCGTCATCCACGATCATCCTGATCATATCATGCATCTACCTGATGCATACCAAGTATCTACCTGATACATATCATCATACATGATCCACCTGATCATACAATGTATCCACATGATACAAATACAAATACATGATCCACCTGATCATACATGAAACATATCAACATACATGATCTACCTGATCATACAATGTATCCACCTGATACATATACAGATACATGGTCCAAGCATCCAACATGATGCATATACAAAATACATACAAATGATCGAACCGATCATATCCAGCATCCAACATGATGCATACATACATAAATGATCCAACTGATCATATCCAGCATCCAACATGATGCATACATACATATACATATAAATGATCCAACTGATCATATCCAACATCATCCTGATGCATATACAGAGCAGTAACTGGAGCATCGTCTTGATGCTCATCATCTAGCGCTTACATCCATAGCCATGTGAAGGATCCTCCTTCCAACATGCTTGGAATGGCTTCTGCAAATGTGTCCATCACTTCTTCCTCGAAGTGTCATCAATCTAAAGAACACCAAGCCTCTCTCTGAAGTACTCAAACTACACTCTGGCCAACAGCTTGGTCAATACATCTACAACCTGCTCATCCATCGCAACATAGTCTGCCTCGGTTGTACTCAGTGGTACACAGGACTGCTTCCTGCTAAACCAAGAGATCACACCTAATCCCATACTGAAGCAGCACCCAGATGTGCTCTTCCTATCTGCAGCACTACGTACCCGATCTGAATCAACATAACCCTGTAGGTTAAACTTTTGATTCACATCATACTTGAGTCCATAATCAATTGTACCCTTCAGGTACCTCAGAATATGCTTTACAGCTACTAGGTGAACACTCCTCGGATCCGTCAGGAACTGGCGCAATGTGTTCACCACAAAGCAAATATCTGGTCTCGTGTTCGTCAGGTACATCAAGGACCCAATCATCTGACAATACATCGTGACATCAACCGGATCAGATGAAGCATCACACAGAAGCTTCAGGTTCGATGCCATAGGTGTGGCCATGGCCTTCCAGTCCATCATCCCGAACCTCTTCAGGATCTCTACTACATACTTCCCTTGTACAATGAAGATTCCATCTGCACTTTGCCACACCTCCATGCCAAAAACAAATAGTGCATCATCCCCAAGTTCTTCATCTCGAACTCGGCAGCAAGCTTCCGCTGTGTACCGGCAATAAATCTGTCATCTCCTGTTACAAACAGGTCATCCACATACAGGAGTAGAATCACATGATTCCCTTCCTCAACCTTGTAGTAAAGCTTGGAATCTGCTTCACTCTTGGTAAAGCCCAAACTAGATAGAAAGTTGTCTATCCTACCAAGTTCTGCACACATATATGACTACACCATTCAAGAAGGCTGTCTTGAAATCCATGTGGTTTATGTTCTATTTCATCACTTTTATATTTCTCTATGCTGCCATCTGCATCATGCTTGATCTGATAGTTCCATTTGGAAGTCACAACAGACTTCCCTTTAGCTCTTGGGACTGCATCCCAAACATCGTTCTTCATGATCGATGGATCATGGAATTCTTCCCGTATCCTGGGAACTTCAATATCTTCAATAGATAATTTTGTTGCTTGAACAAATGTTGTAGTCCTTCTTTTGTAGGTGAAGGCATACGATCTTTCCTACACAACAAGTTAAATTGCATGATTTGAAAACATCTCATAGTTTTCAGAACAAATTCTTACACATAAAGAAATATGTCATACAGTCATGCAATTATCTTAGCCAATGCTTCAATACAACATTTATCCATATCCCGTAACATTCTAGATGCCTTCCAATCTCTACCAGAACATTGTTAAGAGTGTGCACAACTCCCAACATGTCAGCAAAGAGGTTTCATTCTAGATAAGTAGCAATGGAATGTTGTATAGTGCCATAGGCCACTTACCCATGCATATTAGTAGTATACTGTTCATCAATGCAACTATTCTAATATGCATAATACACAACCTAATTCTAGGAACATCAGTATATACATTATTGAATAGTATTATTTAAACAATAAAATATGCAAGTAATGACAATTCAAATACTTATCTTTGTTTGTTTGTTGGGTTGACTCCCTCTCAGTCTTTGCTTCTTTTCTGCAACTCCATTCTTATGTGGATTGTGAGAAGTGGTCAACTCCCTCTGAATATCTGCATCCTTGCAGAAACTACTGAAGTGTGCTCCTTTGCTTTCTTGCAGGAACAACTGGAGTGTGCTCCCTCTTGATCTTTGCTTCTTGGATTACCTATCCTTGAACTTGCATCCATCCTTAATCACTATGCATGCTTATTAGTATCATCATTGTGTTATCCTTGAGGTATCATACATAATCACACATTTATTAGTATAATCTTAATACTATCAAAACACAATAATCTTAAACATGTATATTCATGATCATTCACAGATAATAAGCATTAGTATTCAAGGTTTTAGGGAAGTCTTCTTTTACTCATACACATTCTTATTTGATCATAGGACTCTTCTGGCTAGTTGAATCATGAATCGAGATAAGAGATATAATATGCAATAAATCCGTGATTATTCAAACCTATACCTTCATGATTCTTCTGGTTAGTCATATCATCAATTATGGTAAGAAACATAATATGCATACAACCATGATTATTCAAACCTATAACTTCATGAATAATCATTATCAACAACACAACAGTATAAGATCCTAACACAAGGTAGGATTCTAGTTTGATATAGGAAAAACATACCTAGATTAGCATGCTAGCTAGTTATGTCTAACATACTTGCATAATGTCTTCTGTTTCTCTTCAGTGACTATTAACCTGCATGTCTCATAAGTTAACCATTGTAGAACCAAGTTATACATACCTCAAAAGTAGATATTCTATGTGATCCATGACAATGGATGAATCTTTGTCTTCATGTCACCATGAGCATATGTTCTTGAAGTAGAACATGATTTGACTTTATTGGTGTACCTTTTGTGTTAGCAAACAACATAAACCTCATACAACATCACAATGCATTAGTACAATCATAAGTGTCAAAACCTTAATCAATGAATATCTTCTATTAAGGTGATACGACAAGTCCAGTAATTAATCAAGATTGTACTGTAATGATATGAAGACAAACATATGATAAACTTAACCATGAAACATACTTGTAAGCCATACCTGTCAAGATTGCTTGTAATCTTCTTATGGAAGGCCTTAGCCTCATCTCCCTTTGAGACAGGAACTTCTTTACTTATGCACGTGACCAATCCACCTTCTTCTAGGATCAACCCAATCCACTTGATTTGCAAGAACTGGACCTCGAGCTGGATTAGGGTTTGTCAAAGAAAACCCAAAAATTCAAACTTTGAATTTCCAACTTTCGAAAGGATAGAAATATGTGCCTTGATGAGCTTACCAAGTTGGTATATTCAGAATTTGAAAACTGCAAAGTTTCACCCCTCAAAATTGCCTTTTAGATTTCTGGATTCACTAGGGAGGATCCTGAATTAGGGTTTGAGTTTCCCAGAGCTTCACCCAACCAAAAGATTTGATTCAAAACTCTGAGCTTCAATTTTTCTGAGGAGCTTCTAGCCGTGGTCACATATTTCCAAAATTCCAATTTTTGCAGAAGCCCTAATTTTCCATCTTTCCGATCAAAGTCCGGAACTGGGGTTTGATCAAGCCGAGCCTTCTGCCCAACCAAAAAATATTATCTTGGTCTCTAAATTTTTATTTTGATGAGTAGCATCCAGCCGTGGTCTCCGATTACAAAAATTTGAACTTTCTTCGAAGCCCTAAATTTCGGAAGCCATGAATGAAGGTACTAAAAAATAACTCTGTTTTGACAGAAATATGTAGCTGATTTTTTCTGGTGTAACTCTGAACTTTTTGATCCACAGGGTATGAAAAACGTTTCTAACATAACCCGACCTGTTATCTTTCCATCCCGATAGGTCTGACTTCAATTGGATTCTCTGAGAGAGAGTTATGCCAAGTGTCGCAACATGACCTGTTTATGGGATAATACAGGCGAGGGATCTTGTACGAAGTGCCACGTGTCATTGTTTCAACTTCAGCCTCTGAAAACATTTTCTAAGATATCCCGACCTATTATCTTTCCATCTCGATAGGTCTGACCTCAATTGGATTCTCTGAGAGAGAGTTATGCCAAGTGTCGTAAAGTGACCTGTTTATGGGATAATACAGGAGATTGAACTTGTACGGCATACCACGTGTCACTGGTTCAACTTCGGCCTCTGAACAATTTTCCTGAGATAGAAAATTCTGTGTACTACTTATCCCATTTTACGAAATTTCATTTGGATCTTCCTAGCCCAAGTTATGACCTTTTTCCCAAGGTCACCTGATTTTGACTCAGATTTGGAAGAGGCAGAAACCCTATATTGTACAAATCATAAATCACAAAGTACAATGAATTAGAGGTTGTTCTTTGGACACAAGGTACATAGGGATCTGATCTTCGACCTGTAAAAGTTTCAGATCTGAAAACTTTTCCAAAACATATTTATATCGAAAGTGCTACGATGACTGGTTTTTGCTATATCAAGCCCTAGCATCGTAAGTGCAACAAGTGTCATACATGCCATATCATGCCTTCTTTCAGGCTAGCTCTGATACCATGTTAAATTTTCAGAATTTACTTCAATCTGATCTAGGATCTTAACTGAGAGAACAACATGTACAGCAAATCTACAACATATCAATCATGGACACAATAATGCAAGCACACAAGAGACATAGAGTTTAGTTGGGGAAAACCATAAAGGTGAAAAACCCCAATAACTTCCTCAGAGATAGATAGAGCAATGATACAACCAGAATACAAGAGACAGTCTTCTCCTAGCAGCAGAGCCTCCTCGTCCACAAGTGCGCCACTCTCCCAAGTGTGAGTGAGAGAATAGAATGTGTAAAATGAGAGAGACACGCTCTCTATTTATACACTAACTTGACTTGACCTTTACTCAACTAGGTCGGCCTCAACTTAACCACTTAACATAATGCTAACTGGGCCGACACCCAATAGGGTGGTCTAATAACCCATCAAGTATAAGTTATGACACTTACAATATAAATGACGACACTTCCATATAGAGGAATAATAACATCTCTATAGGAATACAAACACTTTTGTATAGAGGAATAATAACATCTCTATAGGAATACAATATACATATATCTGAAATACATTCCGAAGTTACATATACATCAATATATATATATATATCATTATACAAAGCAAACCCGTCGGGGTACTGAACAGGCTTGCTGGCAGCGGGTCTATGCTAAGTAAAATCTTAAACAAGGAAGCTCGGTAAGTGCAAGTAAACCCATCGGGGTACTGAACAGGCTCACTGGAAGTAGGGCTATGCTCGCATGGTACCAAGATAAACCCATCGGGGTACTGAACAAGCCTGCTGGCAGCGGGGCAATATTGGGTAAAAGAGGTTTGGTTAACGCTTTGCTATTCCCATGGCTCATATAAAAAAAAACCTGAGTATACAAACACATGTTTAGGCCAATTATTTATACTGTCATTAGAGAATGGCTGTAAGTTGGACTTGGACCCTGTCATCTAATTCAAACAATACCTAGGATATGATTATCCTAGAAATGGGACCCATAACTATAGTAAACCTCACAAACTCTATGGTGAACCTTATCTATATTCTTTGGATGATAAGAGATCTTTACAATGAGTTGTTGATGACTAGTTTTCCTATGGCATTTCACATCGACTGTATTATCATTCTTCATATGGTCTTCTTAAGCACTATTGTATTCATTTTGACAAATGTACATATCTGAATCATCTAAATTTTATAGTTAATATTTCATTTTCTTATGAAAATTATCACAGCATTTTTAGAATCTATTATCTGAACCGTGTACTGAAAATATTTGAATGTTGATTAATTTTCATTTGATGGCTTGAGGACATGCCATATTTTTGGTTTGGGGTTGGATCAGAACTGTTTTACCTTCTGCATATATATGAAAAGAATTTTATTTATCTCTGACAAAATGATAGGTGTTTTTCAGGAATAATGAAAAATAGAAAAAGGAGGATTGTCCTAATAAATGACAAATAAAGAAGAGCGACTGAAGATTTCAGAAAAGCAGGTTTACATCATCCTTTTGTGTGCTGGCAGCCTCATAAATTCTCTGCATAATTAGCAGCAATCAGATCCAGCAAGCACATCTAGTACATACAAATGGTTTGTATGAAGGGTTGAATGAAGCGAATAAATGATGATCCGAATGAAACCATAGCTTATAACATCATGATTAAGTGTGCTAAGATATTTAATTTTTGAATTCTATTGATAAATCTAATCAACTAACCATATAAGGAATTAATCAAATCTCATCTCTGTACACGATCTCATTCATTTAATTCATTTCAACTTCACCAAATGAATCGATTAATCATGCATTATTGTGATTTTCAGAATTATTATCTAGTTATCATATGGTTTTAACTTTTCCTTAAGTTATATGCAAAAAAATAAAAAATCAAGAACCGTCATTTTATTAATCAAAGATCATTATGATTTTTAATGCACTATGTTATAATCCCATGATGAAAATTTTCTTTCAACCTGTCCAAAGTTTACTTTGGACATGGTTGAATATTTCACAAACCATATGAATTCATTAACGCACACATCTTTATTATGGTACACGTTTCAAAAATTCTGAATAATGGCATGATCATTCAAATGTGCCAAATTTTCATTTCATGATTTTTCAAGCATTCAATTGGACCTTGTTTTAAAAATTGACCCCCGATTGATCCTCAACGTCACTTTGCTCGCTCTCATCCTTTCCAAGTCCATCCAACTGCATCCACTTCTTCCTTATTTATTTTTCTCTTTGCTCAGTGGGACCTGACATATCTTCGGTTTGGGGGAATGTTGGTGTCCATTTTTGTCACTATTTTTTATCATTCAATCTACTCGAAATTGCATTATTTCCATCATTCTTTGCTATATTAGGTTGTTTTCTTGTCATTCAGCCCATCAAACAATCCAGGTATGCATATATTTACCTATTACGCAAATCTTGTTTAGATTTCGTTATATTATGGTTTATCTCTGTTCAAATGACAATTTCTGGACATTATTGACATTTATGTTTTAATTGACAGACTTCATTTTTCAAGTGACCCCTCATTCAGATCCCGTGTTTATAATGTTGAGTTCAAGCGCGTTCAGTTCATCGTTCAGCCTCGCGTTCAGCCTCACATTCGGCCCCCAAAGTACACAGTTTGCATATCTCAGACCGTTAAAGCAGAAGAAGGGCACGTGCGTTCTGTTAGCCACGTGGTGTTGATGGTTAATGAGTTGTTTCTCTAGAAGATCTGTCTCCAAGTTCGTTGAGCTTGCCAACGCATCACCACACCCACGTTAACACTCCAAACGCCGATTCTCTTGCTCATTGGCCAGGAATCACGCACGTCCGCTCATGCACTTGCACGCCATCGTTCTGGAAGAACTTGTTCTTCCCACGATCAGTCTGTCAATACACAACTCGTCCCACGTCCAAGGTAGGTCGATGCTGCAGCACCTACGTGAAGAAACCAACCTCTTGTAAGTTGGGTAGATGCTCTCTGCGTTGGCGTGCATCAATTAAATCAATTGTTACAGTCATAAACGCCTATGTTATTAGAGAGGTCTACTCTATCAACCCTCTCATCCATTGTAAAATGTATAAATAGACGCTTGTAGACAGAAACAGAGTTAGTTTTTAGTTGGAGAAGATCATCAGATTAGTAGATAGTTCGTAGGATTTGCAAGCAGATAGCAGACAGTTTGTAATTCTTCTTAAGATTAATGGAAATTCCAGTTTGTTGATATTGTGAATAGCTAGACAAGTTTCTTTTTCCACCTCTGATTGTTGGGAAGTGCCCCCCATCAATGAGAGGTTTTGTTCTTGTTTTCTGCATTTTCTTTTCTGCAAATACTTAGTTTGTTTTCTTGTGTTTGTAATAAATTTCATTTTCCTGTATATGTTATCTTCTTCTTCTGTACAATTTATGTTATGCTACTAATTTAATTTGTGTGTACAGGATTAGTAAATGGTCGACCAATAGTTTAATAATTCATAGTTTGCTTTCAATCTTTCTTCCATCATTTATAATTAGATATTGCTATCAATTCCTCCATATTTAGCATTAGCCTCAACTTCTTCCTCTCTATTAGTTTCCTTCCTGTAATTGTAGGTTCACTCTCTTCTTTCATCTCAACCTTCTTCTTCCACATATCATAAAAATAGTTTGTCTCCTTTAGACAATGATTAGAATAGGTTGCTTTCTATTAACATAGCTCCTCAACAAGTCTTCTCACTGATTTCTCTGCATTGTAGGTTCATCTGCATTCGCCAACTGACGTTAAGATCATCAAAACTACTCATTTTCCGTAGTTTAGTTCGTTTTTCCTCATTCGGACTGGCATTCAGACTATCATTCAGACAGGCATTCAGATTGTCATTCGGATTTTTACCCTTTCTGCACTATTTTATGTTTCTTAGAATCCAGTTTCTTCTTCCTTTTTAAATGTAACGCTTCTTGCTTCTAATTAACAGTTTTAGATGTAATTTAAATCTTGCTTCATGTTACATAGAATTTTTAATTAAGTTTTGTCATTATTTCCTACTTCCATATTATTTTCCTTAACCTTCTCCAAAAGTTTAGTCCATCATATCTGATTTGCTATTCAGTTATTGTTTTAGAATTTATCAGTCTTGTTCTTAGATAGTTTATTTTTAAGTAAAAAGTTAATAATTTCATTTTCTAAGCTGTTTAAGTTTTGATAGTTTCCTTTGTTAATCATAAGATTAGTTTTTTCATTTATATAAATAATAAGGATGTTCATGACAAAAGATTTGGATCAGAAATAAATATCTTTATCAAGTTTTCTACTTGCTTCCAAATCAAATCAAGTTCAATTGAATATCTTTATTAAGTTTTCTACTTGCTTCTAGATTAACATTTATTTCCAAGTCATTTGTATACTACTTAGATTTCCTTAAAATTGTTTCATGCTTCACCTTCGGAGGATAGCATAGATAATTGCATGCCTTTGGTTTCAGAATAGTCATTAGATTGCATGATTGATTTCTTGTCAATAGTATTTTATTTTGAATTAATTCTAAGTAATGTAATTAGGTTTTCAAGTATCATTCGTTTGCAATTAATTATTCAGAACCCTTACTCAATTATAGGTATATTACCAACTTTAGATTACTTTAGCTTAGTTCAAGCCTTCAATCCTGCAAATATAGTGTTTGCATCTCATAAGCTCCCTTCCCGGGTTGACAATTTAAGTGTTGAAATAGAGTGCATATATCTTACCCAATAGATATATAAAGGTGGATTCAATGGGTAGTGCATGGTAGTTTCTCACCTTCATTGATGATGTTAGTAGAAAAACCCTTGTACATTTGTTTTAAAGTCCAAAGTTGTTGTCCTTGATTCCTTTAAAAAATTTAAAGTCATGGATAAAAGGAATACATGTTTTGTTATTAAAATATTATGTGTTGATTCAAATCAATTTTTACAGAAGCTATATCAAATTGATTTTCTATTTCTTACACTCCATATGATGGGGTTGCAAACGTTAAATGAGAAGTATAGTTGAGACATCTCAACACGTGTTAGGTCAAAGTAGTTTGAATAAAAAAATTTGGACCGTGTTATAAGCACTCATATATATCCTCCAAACAAGCCTATAATTGTGATAATTGAAAGTATGACACCTGAAGAGGATTTGTTAAAATCCTGTTATGAGACTTTTAAAAGTTTTTCTTGTGTACCATGCTTTTTTGAGGTCCTCTAGTCAGTCACATATTAGTATTTTCTCCCCTATGGCCTCATATAGGATAACATGAACTAAACCCTAGCCAAAATCACATGTACAACAACCTCCTCCAATTACCTAGCTCCATGATATAATTATTATAATTCTTCCAATAGATAGCCATGCATACGTTCCCTCTATTGATCCCTCTCTAGCGATTGTCACCTTGTCTTCTTAATTCTTTGTATACTTCCTTTTCAACTTTTCTTTTTTGTCTCTACCCAAAGGTGTTAGGGTCTTATATAATCTAAGTCATGGGCATGATTCTTTGCTTATGGATTGACCAAGCCTTGATTGTTTTATGTTTTGGTTGGAACCAACTAGGTTCTTGGCTTAATTTAGTATTTTTTTGGTCTTGATATTACTAGTAAGGGATTTGAGTTTCTAATTGCATATTTTTTTTAACAATTGTTGAGGGCATTTGTATGCCTTCACTTGTATACTTTGGGTTAAGGATGGATTACTTATTGACACTACCAACTTGATTTTTATGGAGTAGTGAAAAAATTATTTAGTTTACACTGGTTTTCTAAGTTGCTTATTTAACATCTATAACATCTTGTTGACATGCTACTTGCAACTTTTGAATCCTAGCAGAGTTTATTGATCAACAACAATTAGGAAATGAATTAGTCATATTGATTCTGCAACAAATAATCTTATAGATATCTTTGCAAGGGTTCATCTCTCAAATTGCTTATCAATACATGGTTTAATCTCTTAAATGTGGGATTCTGTTCAACAAATGGGTGATATGGTTCACACAAATGATTTAAAAGACACTTCATAGGGAAACTCTTTTTCTTATAATATTTTCACATAACAAGTAATAAAGTCCAAGAAGGTGGAGCATCCTTCTTATATTGAATGTTGGAGCCATCCTTAAAAAAAAAAAAAAATAATGTTGTTTATCATCATTTGGAGCTAGTTGTTCCACATAGAAACCTTGAGTACACTAACTGTACATACATGTGCTATGTGTAAGCACATCAAAGGATGATAACGGACTAGGAGGGAATACAAACTATCTGTTTGGTTGTTGGAAGTAATTATCTGAATATGGTGCTTTTAGTGTCTAGTTGACATGACCCATTGTGCCTATCTTTGCAGATGAATGAAACTTTTCACAAAAATTATCGTTACCATTAGTTATAACTCTTGAGTTCTATTAAGTGTGCTTCTAATTGTGAGTGTTGTTTTGAGAAGCACAAAGAGATGTATAGAAGAATGAATTTTACCAATCAATAAATAGAAGTCAAAGAAATGGAAAGATACTAGAGGCTCCACTAGAATTATTGATGGAATTTCAGCAGTTTCATATAGCTAACGTTTTTATGTACATTCACAATTTCCACTATTATAGTGTCTTCCAAACCATGGAATCAACTTATTTTTTATATCATTAATTTGAGTTTGTATATCCGATATCACCATCCAAATATCCATAGGATTATTATTGTTTCCATGTTCTTCCTTTAATATCTTTGTTTCTAGTGGCTAACAAATCTTGTTCAAAGTGAACTAACTCCTCTTCCTCTTCTTTCGTCATCATCATTTATCTTGTTGTGATTTGGATGTTTTATGGTGATCACTATGATGGTTTTGTTGACTTATCTCTAATTATTATGTTCTTGGTTCATTGTTACAATCTTTTGAAGCAGTAACAACTTTTGTATTATGACCTTCTCCTCTAGCAATGACATCAAAAACTTTATCTTCCAAGAGAATCCAATGGAATTGAAACAAGATTATAAGAGCTAACACATATTGTGGCCATGCTAAGAAGGTTTAATTGCATTCATGGTGCATCCTTTTTTATCCTCATAGTGTGGATGCCCCTGTTTGATTGGACATAATTTCATCATTACCTTCATCATTATGAAATTTTTAATTAGCATTGGAACATAAAAGTTCATTCAAGATGTCAAAAGATGAATTGTCTAGTGCAACATCCACACAAATATTTGGGAAAATTAATTGATGGTCGTACTCAGAATTTTTGTATTCTCAGTCTCTATGTTCACATTTTAAATCCTCACAATTGGGATTCTTGAAGCATTAGATATCTTGATTTGTAGTTTTTTCCCAGCTATAGAGATATAGTGAGCCATAAGATCCATTTATGTATCCTATTTTATCTACAAAATACAAGATATTTATTAGTATTTAATCTGAATATTTGATTATGAATGATGATATCTAATACAAACTCATGAAAACTAAAACAAATTAAAATAAAATGCAAGATTGATACCTCAAATTCATGAATCCATTGAAATCTAGAGGTTGTTCTAGAAAAAGAAAGTGTATTTTTTAGATTCTTAAAATTGGGTTTTTTAGGCAACTTTTAATCATTATTGTACAAGCAAGATTTCTAGATTTCTTTTATTTAATTAAGAGACATTGACATTTTCCTCTACCCTAGGAGAAAAATCTTCGGATAACCTTTGTTTATATGGAAAATCTACAAGAACTACCACATCACCACCACCAACAACCATGTCCTCCATTTTTAATGTTTTTTGGAAATACTTATGTATCTAGAAAAACAACTAACCGGTTAGCAATCATTCATTTTGTCATGTCCCCATCTAGACCCTATCACTTTGACATTTTAAAGTGATGTAATATTATTATGAAATCGTGGTGAGGAGCTCAAGGTCAAGGCCCCACCATCGATTTATTGATGCATATGGTTTGCATGCTAGCCAGGCGCATTGGATCTTTAACATCATGTAATATGCATTTTAATAAAAATACCCACAACTAGCTATGCAATGCAACAAAGAGATGGGGGCATGATTTCACAAGGAATTGGGAGGGAAAACATTCAAACCATTGAGGCAATCAGTTCAAGCCAAGTGTCAATGACAGAACCCACCAAACCCTCAACTACCCATGTTGACTTTTGTACCCAACCATTGATTTCTCCCAAGAGTTGGCTGAGGTAGTTAATGCCTTGGGAATGGAGAGGTATGGCTGTCCAAATTCGGGTATGGGCAAGCCACCCTTCATGGAAAATCGTGTTTGTCTCCTTGGGCAAGAAAAGAGCCACGAACTTGCTCTCTAAGCCATTATGCAACCATCAGTCTTGCTCCCTCACGCAGCTCTAGCTGCCTAGGCGTTTTCCTCCATGGTTTCTCTGGGTTTCCTTTCATCTTTTACCTAGGAAGGGGAATTTTTGTGTTGATTACCAGTGGGGAAGAGAACAACATGTTTTTGGGTCTTCCTGGAGGCTGTTTAGGCCATTGGAAAGGGTCATAACCAGTGGGGATAAATCGGTTTTCCTCCCTGGGGTTGGAATCGAATTCCTCTTTCCACAGTTTGTTTTGGTGAGCCACGATTTGGGAAAACCCCATGGACCCTGTTTTGTAAAATACCCTTGTTGTAAATGGTATCTATGCCCAATGTTTGTGCTTGTGGTGTGAGAAATGAGAATGTTGGGGTATGGGATTTGGGTATCCATTGCTTTAGCTTGAGCTTGAGTGCAAGCATCCAGGGTTCAAGTGTAGCCTGATAAACCCAGTTGGACTAGCTTGGTTGAGATGAAATGGTTAATGGGCTGTGTGTGAGCTTGACTGTCCCCTTTTCCTTGTGAGAATCATGCCCAGCTCAGGGGTGGCCTTCGGACGGACTCAGTATAAGCTGTCGAAGAGCCTATGGTTGGGTGGAACGTTGCAGCGACATAACTAGTTGCTTGGGGCAGTTGCAAAATGAAGATAAGTGTTTTTATGTCTATGTATTTACTTCTGCAATGTTTAATTAAAGATTATTTTGATATGCTGGATGAGCATGAATTGTGTGTGGATGTTGTTTTAATTCCGCTGTGCATAATTGATTTGCTTTACATTTGCACACTCATATTTTAATTATATGAATCTAACAAATGGGCTGAGATCATGTGAAAGCCCTGAAAGTGGCATCATGTTCCCTGCCTTGCATTGGATAAATGGGTGGGTACGTGACACATTTATAGGAGAATAAAGCAACAAACTTACATAAACATCATAGTTTAAGAACACCATTTCTAACTGAAGAATTAATAAAATAAAACTAATAACCTGAAAAGAATAAAAATATATGTGACCATAGTGCGCACTATACATTCATAATATTGGTCCTTGTAATGGTAGTGATATCTAGCTTTCATAAAATGGTTCATATGCATTGACTTATAAGAACTTACTTTTAAGTTGATAGAAATGTAATTCAACATATTTTGTTCTATCCTTGATTGAATAATGTGGGCTTCAATAACGTTTCCATAATCATTAAAATCCATGCATATATCATGCTCAATTGTTGTAGCTAGTAGGAACATTAATTGAACGCAATGCTAACTTTTAGGCTTTTCTTAAAACTATGGCATACCTTACCTAATTTGCAGGGGGGTTATGGGTTGAATCATCAATCGCTACCATCAAATTTAGGATAATCAAATGCTAATAAATTAGAGTCCTGTTCTTTTTCTTCATCATTGCCATTGCAAGAGACAAATGAAGGTGTGAAAGGAAAATTTCATTTTTTTTTCCTTACCGAGGTTGTTGGATCCACTCCAATATACTGTTATTAGTATTTGTCTCTACACTAGATGCTAATCTACCTAGGAAATTGATATCTTGAGATTTATCACTTCCATTTTCTACTTGAGGAGACTGTGTAGAAATATTAGAATATAGAGTTTGGCATCTTTCTATTGTGGATTTGTCTACCTCCAACTTCTTTGGTTTGTTAGCAGTAGATAACTCTAAGAATGGGATGAATGAGAGATGAGTCTATACATGATGTGTATTATTTTCCACTCTTTTCCCATATTGTTCTAAAGATAGGGAAAGAGAAGTTCATCTTCTCAATTTGTTTTCCAAATTATTTATTTGTTTTCTTACAAAAGATAACTTCTTAGCAAATTAATAATCAACAGAGAAATAATATTCTTTACAACCATTTTCTTCTACCTTTTTTCCCAAGTAAGTTTGTAGATCACATAGGAAGTAAATTTGGCTATATGGAAAAACCTCCACAATTATCTCCTTTAATGATTATGCTTAAATCTATTCATGATTGTCAAGTAGCTCTAGCCATGATAATCATTTAGGATGAAAAGGGGACACATATTTTCCACCTGTGTTTGCATCAATTTTTATAGCTTTTCTAGATAAATTCTCAAGATGTCTTGTGAATAAATTTATAGCTGCAGATTCTTTCAGCGGTATCTCTATTCAAGAATCCCATGGATCTTATCACTTTCTTATTAGTTGCTAAAATAATTTGTGCTAGTAGTATCTCTATTGAAGAGTTGAATGAAGCATGGTTCTCATTGTAATGTGCAAAATTTTAGATAACTTCTTGTGACTTATTGGGGCCTCTTGTTTCAACATAGTGTCATTTCTAATGGTAGCATCATTCAATTTTTGTTTTTTGCTATATTTATAGGTTCTACTAATTTTACTCCCTCAAATGCCCCTCCATTATCATCTGTGAGATGTTTTTTTTTTCTCTTGAAAACTCTTGGGTCAACTTCCAGTAAATTTATAGCTATAGATTTTTCCATCAGTTTCTCTTTTGAATACTTGTATAGATATTCGTTTCTAATATTAGCTAAATATTATTCCAGAAGATGACAATGAAATATAAATTTAAATATATAAATTTATAATCAGCTAAATTGGCCACTAACCAGTAGAATAAAGAAATAATATGATCATTACAAAGACAGAGTGCCAATCCCTGCAGATTTTTTGATACACTATTCTATTAGAGTTGATGCCAAATGCAGTGATTATAGCTCTCAGGAAAACATACAAGAGAGGTTACATCCAACAATGGATGGAGTAGGGAATAATAACATGTCATAAAATATACCATGCCCTCCAATAGAAGAAACCTTATTCCCAGTTGCACTATAAAGGTACTAATTGCAAATTGGTGTGAATCTAACAATGTTCCATAATCCATTTAACAATTTCATTGGTTGTTTATGGAAAATGCTGCTAATTGTAACGCTCCATATTTTGATTTTGTAGCTAAACAACATTAAAACTTATATTGTATTTATTTGCTTATTGGAATCCTAGATCCTTTTAACATGGATCTATGCTTTATTTTAGCCCAACTTCTTATAAGGCCCGTTAATTGAAATATAGATGAGGGATTATGCCCTTAGTTCAATACTCACATTCTCGAGCTTGTGTTAGCTCTTTTCCATGTCTAACTTAGAATCAATGAACTTTTTATATTGTTTTTATTCTTCTTCGGTAATTGCAGGTATTGTGACACAACATTATAGATTTTAATGATATTGTTCTTAATTTCCTACTTAACTGCATTGTCTCATTATATTTTCTTGCAATATAATGTGCTATTGTACTAATTTTATATCATTTTTCTCATGCAGGCTTGGCTTCCGTTTTATATATTGATTTGGAATTTCAATTGTGGAATATTAAGTAAGATAACAAACATGGATCGTGGAAAGAAAAATAAAATATAAAAAAAAGGACATAATATCATATTTTCAAAAGCCTCAATCCAACAATCCATATCTTTTTCATGCTTCAATCTCTCTTGAGCAAGGTATCAATGAGAGAAATGTCAAATTTTTTGAGAATGCATCTGGAACCCATACAATGGATGGTAGAATACATTCTTCTAGTGATCAAAGTGAGACAAGTGCATTTTCATTAGAAATGGGTAGTTCAAATGTTGAATATTTTACCATGCAAGGTGATCACACAGTCCATTCACGAAAAAGGAAAAAGGGTCAATGGGACATAGGGAGATGATTCCAATTTGAATGGGTATCAAGATTCCCATTTATTGAACCAATACCTCTAGCAAATGAGAATGAGACCTCATGAGAAGTTAAGTGCATTTCATGTAGGTGGAAACTTGACAAGGTAGTGAAATTGCATATGAATATAGACACAATAGATAAGCATGTTGGAAAGGTATATGATAATAAAATTGTAAATGGTGAGAAGGAATCTATTGCTAGATGGAAATATGTTAGACAATGTCGACATCTCCAATATGAAGAGGAATATAATAAATTCTTAATAAATAAGAGGAAACTCAAGGAAAGTGGAGGAACCATCACATCTTAATTTGGAAAGATGATCGAAACAAATTTATTATCGAAGACGTTACAATTAAGCATTGTATTTCACATCCTATACAATGGTCATCCTATGACAAATTATCCAAAAATGACGAAATATCTATCATTTATTCAAGTGCCAAATTTTCCATCTTCTCATTGGTCTTTAATGAGTTGTTGGGAATGGGGAAAATATCTAGCTCAAGTAGAAAAAGATGATATGAAAGAGAATATTTCAAATGCTACATTTTTTTCATTGTCTTTGGATGAGGTTACGTCTATCGATAATACTTCATGTATTTGCATGAACATTATATGGTCAATGACCATATCAGGCATTCCTATCTACTTAGAATTCATAAAATGAGCAAATGTTCTACAACATAAAATATTTATGAACTTTTTATTCATAGTTTGAAGGAAATTGGTAGAATGGATCATTCAATTATTGCAAAAAAGTTGGTATGCGTTGGATCATATGAAGCATCAGTAATGCAAGGATAAAGGAATGGCCTTTGTGCTAGACTACAAGTGTCATCGTCAACATATATGCTTAATACTCATTCTATGGCTCATAAGATGAATCTTAAATTTAAAATAGTGAGCAACTTTCCGTTGGTTTCAAAAGTTGAATATCTTGTACGTGAGGTTCATGCAGAATTTTGTCGAACTCCCAAATGATTTTTAGAGTTTAAAATTTTTTCCGACGGTGTTACAAATGGAAAAAAATTATTGAAAGATGTTGATACAAGATGGATCTCATTGAAGGGACCAGCTAAAAGACTATTCGATGAATATACATCCTTGGTAGCTGTGATGTATGAACATCGCTTAAGTGTAGAAAAATATCAAACTCTTCTCTTTCTATTAACTGATATAGAGACATTATTGAAAATGGATGGAATTATTCCTATGCTTTATGAAATGAATAACCTTGTGAAGATGGCTCAGAGTTGCACGATGTATATTGTTGAATACACAAATGCAAGAAAATTAGCATGCCTTGAATTGGATAATTTGTATATGAGGGCATAACCTTTTACAGGTCTAGCATTTACAAATTGTACTAAGATAATCAATGTAGAAAATGATGACTTTTTTTTAAGTTTGATGAAAAGGGATGCTTTGTATGGCAGTGTGTGGGCATATGGTTCCCTTTTATTATAATGATAAGATAGGAAGAACCACCAAAGAGTGCCTTGTGTCAAAAGAACGATTTGATAGTCAGTGAGGCACAAATTGATAGAAATTGAAAAATCTCTATCATTAGAGATAAGAGAACAATTTCCTCGAGATGAATTGTTGGAGACCATGTATGTGGTATACCCTCGATATTGGAACTACTGTCAACATACAGACACTTTAAAGGTTGACTTTATAGAAAAATGTAAGATTTTCCATAGGCATTTTTGTCGAGACGCCGAGATACAAGGAGATCATATTCAAGGTATTTTAGATTGGAAAATAATGTCAGATCAAGACGAATGCAGTGCTCAAACAATTTGGTTGCAATTTTCTGAGTTGGAGAATCCTCTATAATATGTTGCAATTACAAGATTATTTACTAAACTCAGTGGTAGCGAAATCATAGGGCAAAGAATGTTAGAATATTTCAAATTAGTGGATTTATGTCAAACCATGATTTTGGGATCAGTGGAGGATGAGAGAATGTTTAGTGCACTGTCATTCTTGAAGTCAATGTTGAGGAACAAGATTGATAAAAATGTGGTTACATGCTTAAGATTATATGTAACAAGGTACTAGGTTGAAAATTTTCCATATGAAAGAGCACCAGCTCTATGGCGATCAGATTGTGAAAGAAGGGGATAAAAAAATATAACAAATTTCTCTAATGAACTTGATATGGAACATAATGTTCTTGAGGATCTGAGTGACGGTTCCTCTAGAGAATATCATGCTCAGAATGTTGTAAATGATGACGAAGGCCCAAATGTGAATTGGGAAATGGATTTAAGCTAAGATTGTATATGATCCAATGTACATGAGGGACTCTAGAGTCTTATTTTGGTCTAGGTGTTCCATGGACCCTTGTTGTTGATCACTATATGTGAATTTGAGGTTGCATCTCAGGTAAAATAAGATTCTACATTGTATTTTTTTGTTGTAACATTGATGATTTGAGCCACATTTCCTTTATGCAATTTATTTCAAGATTCATGTTTTGATGTTTATTTCTTACATTGTCTCTTTCTTCTATGCAACAATAAATTATGTTGGAATTTGACAAAGATAGGAACTATCTCTTCACATAGATAGTGTCCTAGCATTAAGGATAAATAACTGAATTTACAACACTTTCACTAAGCAAGAATGGGATCATTCAAGTACATGAAACTATGTTGGTGTTTAGCTCTAATATCTTGACAAGTTTTATGGTTTTTTAATTGCTTTTATTCGAATCATTTTGTCGATTTTTGAAGTTTGAGTGTATTTTGGTTAAGTATTGTGTTAGTCCCTTGAATGCTTGTATTTCTCTTTTGATGCTTGATTCAACCCTTTTTTGTAGCTTGGTTTGGTTGCAGTTGATTTCCATTGATTCAGGGTTTGAGGAAAGATGTTTTTATTTCCTTTCAATTGCATGAATTAATTGTCTTCACTTTTTTGAATCTAGCTTTGATACCTTGGAAAATTTCTATGGATTGTTTACTAGTTATGTTTGTAGTATTATGTCAATTGTGGAAGTTTGGGTTTATGTTTGTTATAGATTGTGTTAGTCCCTTGAAAGATTCTAGTTCTTATTTGATTCCAATTGAACACTTTGTTGTAGCTTCATTGGTTTCATTTGATTTCCTTTTATTCAATGGTTTGAGGAAATTTGTCTTTATTTCCTTTCACTTGCATGAATTAAGAATATTCACTTTTTAGAATGTATTTACTTATTTCATATTTTCTTTGAAAATACTTATCAGTATCCATAAATGAAAATGAGCTTTGAATAGCTAAGCGAAGAGAAAAATAGTCTATGTACAAGGTTCCTATGCATTCATCTTAGGATACCTATTGGAACGAACCTGACATTCCTCTAATGTAATTGGAATAATTTTCAACTCTCCAAAGACTATAAATTGAGTATTCACTTGAATCTCAACACCTACAAGGAAGCATACTGTCAAACTGGAGCATTCCAAACCTTGCTACTATATAGGTTTGCATGTTTCTTGTCTTATTTTTCTTGTGTTATTGTTCTCTACTCTATTTCTTGTCTTATTTTTCTCTACTCTATTTTCAATCACCGCAATGAATTATTCCACAACACTCTTAGTTTACGCAATTATCAATCTTCAAGTGTTGTAAACAAGGGTTCCACTTGTCGGTGACGAGGACCTCCTCAAAATTTCAGATACTATAGAGTATTTGAAAATTAGTTACAAGTGACCCATAATGATATGAGATGTGTTCTTGTCATTTTTGTTGGACGTATTATACTTCATTGGATAAATATTGTACTGTTGAAGATAAGCATTAGGTGTTACTGCAAAGAATTATACCAATACACTTTTCTTTTGTGCAATTATCAAACTGCAAGTACTATAAGCAAGGGTTCTATCTGTTGGTGACCTATAACTCTTCAAAAGTTCAGATATAATGCAGAATTTGGAACCTTACATACGAGTCATATTGATATGAGATTTATTCAGGTAATCTTTGTTGCACATATATCATACCATCTCTTGCTCTTTGATGATTCCATCTTACGTCTTTATTGACCAAGAAGGACCAACATCCTTACTCATTTACTTCCTCCAAGATATGCTAACATATTTTGAAATATGTTAGAATTTTCCTCAACACCTATGCCAATAGTCTGTTGGGTTGTTAACAACAAATGGAATGCTTTGACAATGAATTTATATTTGCAAAAATTCCTCCATTGATGATCTGCATTTTCTGCTCCAAGTTTCCAAATGCCACAATGTTTTGATTAGAAACAAACCAATGACATGAATTGTCTTCCAAAAGAGAAAATATTTTCATCTTAAGGTATTTGAGTTCAACAGGGTTGTAGTTGGAGCGATGACATCAAAGGAGATGCACTATGAAGCAATGTGAAGATGTTCTTTTTCTATTAATATGCATTTAAATTGTTTTAGGAGTCAATAAGGTAAAATATAAATAGGTAGATCACATAATTCCACAGCTACTGATGCCTTTTTTGGTGATAGAATGTATGGGGAAAATATTAAAGTGTAAGGGTTTCTTTATCATCATTGGGAGAATTTTGAAGTGGCCGAGGAAAGTATTGAAGTGCGCGAGGCATTTTTCTCATCACTGGGTGAATTTAGAAGTGCATGGGGAAAGTATTGAAGTGACTTGGGGGAATTTTGAAGAGCTTGGGGAAAATATCGAAGTGCTTTGGGATTTTTTATCATCCTTGGGATAATTTTGAAGTGGCTTGGAAAATATTGGAGTGCTTAGGGAATTTTTATCATCTTTCAAGAATTTTGAAGTGCTTGGGCCAAGTATTGAACTGCATGGGGTGTTTTTCTCGTCACTTGGTGAATTTAGAAGTGCATGGGGCATTTTTCTCATCACTAGGTGAATTTAGAAGTGCCTACGGTTGTTGTTTATCAATGTATGTATGCTTTTATAGTGTTGGTACATTTTCAAACAATGATGCAAAAGTTATCACTTGCCGAGGTAAATTTGCATGGATTGAGGCATTTTTATGATTGCCTGGGTGATTATATCACTGTTGGGTGTTTTTCTCCCTTTCCTATGGAAGGTATTGAAGTGCCTAGGGAATCTTTATCATCATTGGACGAATTTTGAAGTGTTTAGGGAAATAATGAAATGCCTAGGAAAACATGGAAGTGGATGGGGGATTTTTTATCTTCGCCGCGAGAATTTTGAAGTGCCTGGGGAAAATATTGAAGTGTATGGGTTTTTTATCGTTGCTGGGAGAATTTTGAAGTGGCCGACAAAAGTATTGAAGTGCATAGGGCATTTTTCTAATAACTGGGTGAATTTAGAAGTGCATGGAGCAAGTCTTAAAGTGCCTTGGGTTAATTTTGAATTAGGGAAACTACTGAAGTGAATGGGGATTTTTTATCATCCTTAGGAGAATTTTGAAGCGCCTTGGAAAATACTGAAGTTCTTAGGGAATTTTTATCATCTCTGGGAGAATTTTGAAGTGCAAGTGCCTAGGGAAAGTATTGAAGTGCCTGGGGTGTTTTTCTCCTCACTAGGTGAATTTAGAAGTGCATGGGGTGTTTTTCTCATCACGAGGTGGATTTACAAGTGCATGTGGTGTTTTTCTCATAACCAAGTGGATGTAAAAGTGCATGGTGCATTTTTCTCACCACTGGGTGAATTTAGTAGTGGATGGGGGCGTCTTTATCTTCACTATGAGAATTATGAAGTGCCTAGGGAAGATATTGAAGTGTCTGGGCGTTTTTATCATCATTGGTAGAATTTTGAAGTGGTCGAGGAAAGTATTGAAGTGCATGGGGAACATTGTTTCAACTTAGAAGTGCATGTGGAAAGAATTGAAGTGACTCGGGGGGATTTTGAAGTGCTTTGGGAAAATATTGAAATGCATGGTAAGCTTTTATCATCCTTGGGAGAATTTACAAGTGCCTAGGAAAATATTGAAGTTCTTAGGGAAATTTTGTCATCTTTCGGAAAATTTTGACATGCTTGGGGCAAGTATTGAAGTGCCTGGGGCATTTTTCTCGTCACCGGATGAATTTAGAAGTGCATGGGGCATTTTTCTCATCATCGTGTGAATTTAGAAGTGCATGAGTCATTTTTCTCCTCACCGCATGAATTTAGAAGTGCTTGGGCTTGTTATTGATCAATGTATGAATGCTTTTATGGTGTTGGGACATTTTAAAACAATGATGGGTGAAGTTATCACTTTTTCACGAAAATTTGTGTGGATTGACCATTTTAAGTATTCACTAACAAATATGCAACTCTCCTACCATTCGACACTAAAGAGAAGAAAGTTTGGTGAGAAGATTGGTTGGAATCTTGGAATTGGTCCAAGAACTATCTCTCTATATATAGGAAGTGGCCCGCTTCTAGGATATTTAATTAATTCTATCATTTTGTTGGCCTATCAAGATTCATGACCCCACATGTCCATTGGACCATTAAGGGATGAGATAAAAAGTAGAGTCCCTACTTTCCCTGATTCTAGTTAGTGTAGTCGTGTTTTGTCGACACCTTCTAGTTGTGAGTAATCAAATACTACTTGTGAAATGTATAAATAAATCCATCCTCTCCTCATTCATACACTTTCTTATTCGAGATTCTAAGAGTCGAGAGAGTCCATAGTTGAGCTCCAGTGTATGTTCTTCTATTGCACTACCTTAGTAATCTACATAATCAAAAGCTTGAGCCTGATTAGAAAAATATTCGCCAAATTTTTACTATATTTTATAAATCAGTGAAAGATTCGCGATTTTTTTATAATTTTTTATAATTATGTGAAATATTCGCCAAGATATTACAATATCTTATAATTTAGTGAAAGATTCGCCAGTATTTTACAGCATTATATAATGAAATGAAAGATTCGCCAAAAACATTATATATACATATTATATTATTGATAAAATCACCTTCAATTTTTCCTATATATCGGGCATATTTTCCCATTTTTTATACATATAAATTTTGGGGGGGCTCTTAAAATCATACCTTCCCATTGGTGTACAGATGATTTCCAACCTCGTCATAAATTGACACCCATGATTTCGACCCCCCACAATTCCAAGGAATCTGATATAACTTGAAAAGATCAACCCCAGCTAATCATTTTATAGTTGTGCATTTAGTCCCCCGACTCTCACAGTAGATTTCGTCTGATTCCTCAGTGCATGTTACGATCAAGATTCACAAAGACCACTCATACCTCCATGATAAATTTACCTTCCATAATATTCCTCATATAATTACCCCCATGAAGGCGCCTATGAGCGCACCACCAGCTCATAGGTATAATTTACCTTCCATAATATTCCTCGTATAACAAATGACTAGCCTAGCTACTTTTCTAAGTAACCGGATCCAGGTTGGGAGCACCCCTACTACATGTTCCTGCATCTCAAGCGGCATTCGCTCTATCCTGTATGTAGGGATATCGTGATTCAACTGACCCATCTTCCCCACAATGCTCCTTAGCATGGCATCTGCACCACCTGGATCGTTTGGTCGTGTGTACACTCTAGGATTCCCACCAGGTCTCGTTGGCCCCACATCTGCATAACTTATATATTGTCAGTACTCATACTCATCATAAAAATTATATGTACAAAAAACATAAATAATTTAAATAATTTTTCAAAAACAAAAACACATTTTGGTACCTATCTCTCCCCAGAATGCCCCTGGAGGCAGCATGAGCTCGCGATCACCTAGGAAATCCATGCCTGCATAAGGAAACTTCTCTAGCATCGGTACTTGGAGGCTCCACCACCCTAGATAATCCTCGTCGGCATATGACAAACTTGTTTCACCACCACCCTGACGTAGGAATATGTTGCCCCACCGAGTCATCAGTGGCTCACGAGGGTTCAACGCTGGTAATGTCATACCCAGACTAAGATCGGGGACTCTCTCGAAGAAAAAGGTGCATAATATACTACTATATCCAAAAATATTTTTCTTCCCCATCCTGCATTCTGTAAGATGATGTTTCATGTTCACTAGTAATCATGAGCACCAGTCGAAGATGACATTGCGTAGACATTCTACGCCTATTTGCATGTAGTTCTGTGAGGCCAAGTGTTGTGTAGCACTTCCCCCGATACTATTTATTGTAATCAAGATCATTTTTAATGGGAAAATTGCAATTTTCCCAATTGGAACTTGGATCCCTCTTTTTTCGGTGTCAGCTATGTAGTAGTTGTTGATATAATCCTGAATGGACAAAGCACCAGCTCCTCTAAATGTCCCTTTGAGGTTCACCACCTCACCTCATCGAGATAGTTTGGTTATGAAGTATATGTCATCATGGTGATATCCAACATCTCCCCTTGGATATTAAACATGTCATGATCAGCATCCCAATATCCCATGAGCATTTGGAGTTGATTTGTTTGTGCATGCATGTTTGTAGTAAGGAAAACATTTAAGATCCTACACCTCCTTAATGCATTCAAAGTAAGAGGATTCCCCATTGCATTCATGTCCATGGCCTCATGCTGCCTCTCTCTCCAAGTTAAAACCATTATGCATCAACCATTCCCATTCCATGCATTAGTTTGTGGTTTTTTTCTTTTGAACTGCGCTACCTGTGGGTTCACCTTTTCAATATAGAGGTGGGTTCCCACAAGTCTCCCTGTAGTAACCTCGCGCACATTTCACATGGCTGCGAATTTTACTCAGCCAGACTCGCGGGTATGAAGCCCTAGTTTTAAAACTTCCTTAAAAACCTCAAAACATCATTAAAAACTTAAAGAAATGGATTAAATTGATAGAGCACGCAGAGATAGCTTACTTTCAAGTGACAAAGTTTGATTTCGCTTCTTGGATTGATCTCAATCAGCTTTTGAAGTAAGAGGGGTTTTCTCCTATAATCCAATGGTAAAATGGTTTTGTGAGTTATGTTTCTAATTTGACACTATTTATACAGATTATTTTCAAATCTTTCCCCCTTTATGTAGTTTCAAATCCCTTTTTAAATTTTATTTAATCTTAAATGACCTTTTTGAGTTGTTTTGATTAGGTAAAGCTTGAAAAGGCGCTTTTCTCACAATCAGTTGCAAAAGGTGTTAAACAAAAAGGTTTGTTTTCTTTTTAACATGTTAGTTTAGCTCAACACATTAGATCTATTCGGTCATTTTGTGTCATTTTGAATCTCCTTTGTTCACTTTCAACTACCATTTTCTGTTATCCATTGACGTTGATTCTATCTATGGTTTGTCTTTCATTTGACATATCAAGGAACTTATACATTGTACATTATTTTTTACTTAATATTAAGTTCCCTATTCTGATGGAGTCTCTTCGTTCTCTTGTTAAACTCCTTAAAATTAACAAGATTTCCGAGCATACTTGTCTTGTTCAAACTCGTTAAAGGAATTGAACAGATATCCACTTAGATATAAGTTTATCCCTTTTCCGGATCTTTGTGGATTACTTATGAAAAAGGTATACTCTAGTTGTGATGATTAGAAGAGTCCTCTCTTATACACTTTTACACTTTTGGGCGAAGAGGCTAACTTTATAAAAAAGTACAGTATGGAGTTCTTGTTTAAGTTTTTCAGACTCCATAAATATGAAAACATCGGCGATCACATACCAAATCGAGCTCGATATTAAAATCCACGAGTATGTGTATGGATTTCTTGTTAAATTTTTTCAAACTCCTTAATTATGAAAAAATTGGCAAGCACAAACAGATCCGAGCTCGATATTTAAATCCATGGATCCGTAAACTATCGAGTACTAGTCTATCTCTTATTCAAACTCATTTAAACATGAAGAAGGTCTTGAGTTTCCATCCCATGGACTCGTTAAATTACATATGGTTGGACTTACACCAAGCATTCTTCTCTCCCCTCTTCGAGCTTGCTTTACAAATTAAGAAGGATTATTGAGTTTTATTTCATGGACTCATTAAAATTAACAAGAAATATATTATCGATCTTTCTTTTCAATATTTTCATGCTCATTAAAACTAAGAAAAGATATCTTTTAACAAAAATAGAAAGGGAAGGGAAATCTCCGCTTTTCATTTCATTTATGGCAGCAGTCTATCCTTGAACATGGCACTTTCATTTGAGTCTTTGGGTCTTATTTTTTGGCTTTAGCTTTTAACCTGATTCCATATTTTAGTACTCCTCCGATTGGTTACTCTTCCAATAATGTGGATATTTTGTTATGTCTCCTACATGACAAACTTATATCATGTCTCTTATCAGTCCAAAGCTGCCTAAGTCACTTACATCTGGTGCTCAATGTTCAAGGATTATCCTCATGTCGGCCATTCTATAGTTCATCTTGACTATTCATGTCGAGCATCCCCTATCTCAGTCTTGTTTCAACTCAATCTCTCAGTGTTCCTCATGTGAGATGATGTACATCAATGCCTTCCTTCTGATGGGTCTCTTCCTATCCACATCAATACATTTTTCTCTAGGAAGTAGACTCCGAGTTCTCGTTTAGTACCTTGATATTTGCAGTCATTAATTGTAGATCCTCTTGTTGTCAGGTTATGGGAATACATCAAAGTCCCTTAAATTACACATGGTTGGATTTACACCAAGCATTCTTCTCTCCCATCTTCAAGATTGTTTTAAAAATGAAGAAAGACTATTGAGTTTTCTTTCTTAGACTTATTAAAATTAACAAGAAAGATATTATCGAGCTTTCTTTTCAATCTTTTCATGCTCGTTAAAACTAAGAAAATACATTTTTTAATAAAAAGAGAAAGGGAAGGGAAATCTCCACTTTTCATTTCATTTATGGCAGCAGTCTATCCTTGAACATGGCACTTTCCTTTGAGTGTTTGGGTCTTAGTTTTTGGCTTTAGGTTTTAACCTGATTCCAGAGTTTAGTACTCCTCCAATTGGTTACTCTTCCAATCATATGGAAATTTTGTTATGTCTCCTACATGACAAACTTATATCATGTTTCCTATTAGTCCAAAGCTTCCTAAGTCACTTACATATGGTTCTCAATGTTCAAGGATTATCCTCGTGTCGGCCATTCTGCAGTTCATCTTGACTATTCATGTCGGCCATCCCCTATCTCAGTATTGTTTCAACTCAATCTCTCTGTGTTCCTCATGTGATATGATGAAGGATACCTCAATACCTTCCTTCTCATGGGTCTCTTCCTATCGACATCGACACGTTTTGCTCTAGCAACTAGACTTTGAGTTCTCGTTTAGTACCTTGATATTTGCAATCATTAGTGGTAGATCCCCTCACTGTCAGGTTATGGGAATACATCAATGTCCCTTACTTGACAGATTCTTCAAGCGTCTGACTTCAAAACCTCTTATTCACACTTTTAAGAATGTACTAGGTACCTTGGACTCCATTTTCATTATTGGTGGGTGTCCTTGCGCTTTTAGCGGTTTCCATCATTGACTGGTAATCAAATAAAATCCTCCATGTTTGACTTCAACTCCTTTCTTCACATGGCTTAGGATTTGTACCAGTTATGGACAATTGTTTGGAAGACCTTGGGCCTATGATACAACTTATTTGTTATCACCCAAGCTGCACAAGACCGAGCCCTCATTATCTTGGGTCATCATGAGACATAGATCCAGTTTGTTGTTATGGATATGATCTCCTCTTTTGACATGGATCCATGCTTGTATTTTATTGGCCATGCTATATACATGTTTTCCTGTTATGTATTTGAGATCATTTTCTACCATTCTGAACATCTCCTGCTATCAAGATTGTAATTGCTCGTTGACCTTGTTTTTTTTAAGTACCATTTGTGATCTCATCATGTGGCTTCTTTGATCCTCCTCTTCTTGGATTGTAATGCATTTCGGCCATCGTTTTCCCTCTGTCCTCATACATTAGGGGGAATCTGTTATCGGTCAAATTAGACTTCTCTGTCCATGTCCACATTTCCTTGTCGGTCACACAAAAGGACACTATGGATGGAAGAGATTACTTGACCTTAGACGATTTGGATCTGAACTTTGCAATCCTTTCATCAATAAACATATTTTTTGTAACTATTTTTAATCATAACTACAACTTTGATATTAGACAACACGCGGGTTAACTGCGGGTGTCTATACAGACAACCCGTAGGTATCATTTGAAATGTTTCACCTACTAACTACAAGACATAAGAGACGCGATTCACTTGCTGGTTGTTCAAAGTTTTAAAAATATCGAAAAAATATATAAAATGACTAATTATGGATTATTCAGGGCAGTTATTCGAACTACCTTAACTTCCCAAACTAGCTTCCTTTCGAGCCTACCCTCCTAGCCTTTCCATAAATACAAGGGGAGGGGCTTGAGAAAGGGGATCCAACATTTGATAAAGAAATTCTGGAGGAATACTTACTGAAGAGAGAGGAGAAGGAACCCAGATTTTGATTACAACAGTTCCAGTTGCACGACGGGTATAACTAGCTATTATTTATGCAAATAAAATCAAAGATTTCCCTTCCAATAACACTTTTCTTTGTGTAAACTTGATGTTTGAATCTGTCATATGAATTTATATATGAGTTTCAAATTCAATTTTTATCTTTATTTGGTCAAATTTCTTTGAGAAAGGTAGTTTGTTTGTTTGCAGGTCCATCAGTTGGAGTAGTGTAGCAGTGGATTAAGAAGATCGGATTTCGAAAACTTGGGTCAACCATCTATTATCCATATATGAAATTCATCTTGAATCCTATTTCTTTTATGAATGGAAAGAAGTGTTGAATGTTACATGCACTTGATTTTATGTTTCTGCAATGAAATTTTATGTATGTTGGTGACCTCCATTTCCTAGTCATAGGTTATTAAACCGCACAACAATATTGGATCTAGTTGAATAATTATTTAACAAGATTAGATCTATATCCTTTTGATAATTACTATTGTTGAATAGGTTTGAGAGAGGTGTTTCTTTTCTCTATGTGTGCAGGTAGATGTTTTTTAGGAGCTGGAGCAAAGGATCTCTAAGAGCTATGCCATCCAGGACTATGCAAAAGACAATCGCCATTGTTTGGACCCAAATTTGATAAATTTTTATGCCCTATATCTTCCTATATGATTTTTGTGACAATATTATACCCCTCATTTTGTATAAATTTGATTTAAACATTGACCCAAATTGATATCTAAAGGCCCAAAACTTGTCTTTAACAGTTCTTTTGTTTTTAATTAAGTTTTGAGAGTTTTTAATGCAAAATCTCACTCATAATATTATACTATGAATTATTGTACTAATGTTGATATTCTGGCACTAGGATGAGAAGAGTGGGAACATTTCAAGGATGATCAATCCATGGGAATATTCATAAATAACCAGCATCACAAATCAAATTTAGAACTCTGCACTTCCGGTACCTGTTACAGTACCTGATCCGACACTCAATCGGTACCCATATTTTTAGCAGTCAATATTTCTAAACTGCCATATTGCGCCTTGATTTGTGTGAACTTGGGAGCATATCTCTCCAAAAGATCTAATGGGTTTGAAGAAAAACTATCCAGCTACAAAACCCCTAAATCTTTTCTCCAAATTCGCAACCACCAGAGAGATATCAGAGGGGCATTTTTCCAATTTTTTTCAAATTGTGTTTTCTAGGTTGCTTGTTTCTGAATGAATTCTGAAATTGGGGAAGTTGTTTCAAGTTGTTCAGACTTGATGTAAGTGTATAAATAGTAGTAGGGTGCAGGTGTGTGGATAGTATGTAGAGGGGGATAGAGTAGATAGTAAAAGACAGAGCATATCAGGCTGAAAAGAATGTACTAAATGAACTATTGGTTGAAAAATAAAGGAGTACTTTTTTGTGTCCATATCTCTGTGCAATTGGTTATCAGTGATCATGTTTTCTTATGAGTTAATCTAAGATTCAAATACTCTATGCATCTTGGATAGCAAGGGCCCCCTACCAAGGTTTGCAATGCATCATTAGGCATAGTAATTTGAAGTTGATTGCAGATTTGAGTTGATTTAGAATGTTGTTTTGACATTGATTTGAGTGCATTTTTATTCATGAGGTTTGTCTGTAGAATGTAATTTTCTGTCAAGTTTACTTCCATCTTTATTTGAGAGCAACAATGAAATTTTATTTTATGTCCTTTGCATAAATTTGGATTAGAGAATATTGATTAAGCATACTAAAGAGTGGAATTGTACAATCGGACTTGCCTCATTGTGTATATGAATAGATTTGTTGGGATATGGAGAAATTTCATTGATATAGTTACAGAATGTTGAGTTAGCAGAATAATATCTCAAGAAAGCAGTACTTGTAATAAATGCATAAGTGTTCACTATCAAGGCTCATTTTAGAATGTCTTGAACAAGGGATAAAAACAAGGTGATGAATTCTGAAAAGACAAGTGTAGTTCTGAAATGTATGATTCATGTTTATAATTCAAGTAGCATATGGAATCGTGATAAATAGGATAGTTTACTTTGAAGGGTTGGAGAAAGCGTGAATATACGAGTTAATAAGTTGAATGCTTTGAATATTTCTTTAATTAGGAGGATAGAGTCAACTTTCATTTCAATCCTGCACATATGATTTCAGTGCCTCAAATTTTACCTCCCTGGGTTGATGAATTTAATGTCAACTATTATGGTATAGAATTATGCTGACATTTTTGGCGTCATTGTCGGGGAGGTGCTAAAAAGGATTGGAGAGCAGATCTTGTGTTGTTTCTGCTAGAGGCTGGGATGTGGAGAAACGGTAAGACAAGAGGTAAGAACCTGCGCATCTACTTTAGTGGGTTCCTCCAAAGCCTAGCCGAGTATTTCATTTCAGCAGTGTGCAAGTGTGCCTTTCTTACTAGCAGTATGAAATTTCTTTCATGCAAGGATGTGCCTTTAATCCAGTAGGAGTGATTTTTCTTTCAGCAAGGGTGCCTTTCCTTTCAACAAGTGTGTCTTCACTTTCAGCAGAGGGATACTTCTTTTAAGACAGTATGCCTTTACTTTTATCAATATGATATCTTCATTCGGCAGTGTGAGGATTTTGTTTCAAGCAAGTGTGAAGTTTGCATATTTAGTTTAAAGAGTTGGTTATTTTCAATTGGTGTGACTTGCAAAGTTTTTAGCAAACCCCCTACAACAAAAATCATAAAAGCCAGCTAATGGATCCCAGAATGATTGAAAGGAAGAAGATATTGTTGCAGGAGCTTTCTTGCATTTTAATGGAACTTGAAGAAATCTCTGCAGTTCAAGAAATGGAAGAGATATCAATCGATCCAGTGGTTTCCCTTGGGCATCCAAACCAATCTGCAAAAGAGGCCAAGAAGTAAGAAATTCCAGCAGTAGAAGAACAATTATGTGAATCGCAGCTTCAAGAAACTCTCTCATTTTTAGTTCTAGTATATTGTCCTGGTTGTAACGCTCAGTTCTTTGGAAATCTACAAGGTATGTCCAACACATAGAATCATAATGATCAGGGTATGGCTGATTACATTGAATGGTTGTGTCAATCTATCATGTAGATTTCAGATGCTCTTCTCCTTCAACAATTTTTGGAATTCAATCAACCGGTTTTGCTTGCTCCTCATACCTTGGTAATTATTCATGTATATATTTTATCAAAAGGTATGAGTTTGATTTTGATTCTTCTATGTCGGTGGCTGTACTGGAAATTTTCCTATACTTGAAGAGATTATTTTCTTTTCAAGTAGAGTAGGTAGGATAGGCACAAATCAACTCAGTTGTGTAAAGCAATTGGCATGGATCTAATGGAAGTTAGTATGTTGGATCTTAAATAAACATGTCTTTACCAAATAAATTTATGGCTTCATAACTCTAACCTATGGTCATCACAAAGCTAGGATATGGAATGCCTAGGAGAATTCATTTGCATGATGACATGCAAATAAGCAAGCATGGGGGGGGGAGCATAAAATAATAAAGCAATCAGTTGGTCTGATAAATATTGTTCTTCATAGAGTTCAGATTTTTAACGTCATTTCTTCTATGCATCAGTAGTCCATATAGTTTATGGGAGGACAGCTTCAGCAATCAACAACTTCTTGGAGGATACACTGACCATCTGGTCTTGATCTGCACATATGGTATAGGTACAATAACAAGATTGAGGTATGCATTTTTAAACCTCTTGATTCAATAAAATACTAGAAGAAGATTATGGACAAGTGCAAACCATGTATCTGAATTGTGCTCAGTTTATCTAAATCCTTCCCATCTTGGTTATTCTTGATTACCAAACCTCTGTTTCCTACCTTATTAAACCATTGGTTCTCATTCGACATTTCGAATCCTTTCATTGATTCAAAATGTGCTCTTTAATGGTATGTCAAGTTTTTCATAAATCTGTAGAAGCTTTTCGTATGGCAATCTTCTCTCTTATGCCTTACCTTTGGGAAACCCATTTCAAAATTATGATAAATAAATCATCTACATATTAAATGGAAAGCGATATGAGTATTGGAAACAACCAAGTGCTGGATGGCCGAGTCTTAATTTTGTTGAAGAAGATGGGTATATATTAATTGTTTTGAAAGTGCAGGAGCTCTTCTCAGTTCTTACACCCATTACCAAATAGACAGGCATGGGACATTATTTAGCATATTTTTCTCCAAATTCTTGGCTTTCTTCATGAACATATGGCTAATTTTCTTATGATTATGAAAGTATTTTGCTTAAGCAAGTGGCATTCTTACTACACCATTCATATTCTGTCACACAAAATCAGTTTTGATGTAATACATACATTATGAACTAAAGTCGGCTCGAAGTAAAGATTTATGCATAATTCCGAAGGCCGAGGTGAATTCTGTTTCCGGGGTTGAGTGGTTGGACATATTGTGACTCAGGCAGTTTGAGGAAGCAACAAATGAGGCCAATGAAGCAGATGAAGCAGAAGATATTCTAGATACTACATAGTGTTAGAAATTTTCTCAGTTTTTGCAAGGGACTTTTCTTTACATGAGGACATGCAATGCTTTGGGTTTGGGGGGATGTTTGGACCCAGATTTGATCAATTTTTATGCCCTATATCTTCTTATATGATCTTTGTGATAGTATTATACCCCTCATGTTACATCGTAATCTTCCACCCTATGAGCATCAGCATTATTTGGCCTATAGGATCCATTTCAGTGACTCAGATCCACTCATATCCTTCAGAGATACTATTTTTCCCTATTATTATTCCTACCCGCATGTTGCATCATTATAGCATGTGCCCACGAGTTGCATCACTATAGCCCGCGGGTATCAAGTAAAATGGTAAAAATCACTAATTTATTACTTTTTACTCCCAAAAAGCAGTCATTGGGTGACCTTTAGCTCTCCATCTGCCCTAGTAACGCCTCGATGTGTCCTTTCACCTACCTTTGAGAGTAATATATATTGAGCACATATGGCTAATGGATGGGAGGAAGAAGAGAATAGCAAGAGAACTCTAGTGGATTTTTTCCCTATTTTGAGTCTGCACTCATTGATCCTTATAGTTGTGAACCCCTTATGTTCACCTTCCAAACTCCTTTCTAGTTTGAGTTTGCCATTCATGGAGGATTGAAGTGGTGGAGGCACAAGTGGATAGATCTAGATCTTGGTTCAGATTGGTCACCGGCAAGAGGTCGTATCACTTTGTACTTCTTCTTGTTCATTAATAGAAATACTCATATTCTCATCCATCATGTTGTAAATGTTGTTTATTATACATTGGGTTACATTTGCTTGTGATATTATGGACCATTGTTATTGATAATGTTAATATCATTTTTATATTATATGTGCTTGTTGGATACTGGCTGTCAAGACTAATTTGCAGATTTCAAGTGCATGGATTGAAAGCTCCAACGGGGATCTACATCAAATATTTGGACCGAGGTTGGTTACATTTCTCCATTATCTTAACATTGTCATTTATAATAGCATTCTTTTGAGAGTTGAGTTGATTTCTGGTAGTCATATGTCTATTGTGGTATTCCCAAGCCATAGTGAGTTTTCTCCAATATAGAATTGGAGACTCTGCTGGGGAAAACATCCATGTTTGGGAAATGTTTTGAGCATTAGTCCATAATTAGAGTTGTTGTTTATCGAAGCTCTATGTCACTGATTGGCCATTAAGATACACCATAGAAAACTTTCTTTTTCTGAGCCCTTGGACTCTTTATTTGCCCATTTTCCTTTCCTCACCCACGGTCTAGCTTAGCTCAACTCACGTATACCCGCCTCTGTTTTCTCTACTGCTCATGGGTACCCGTAGGTATTCCTTCGACATTAGCGTACAACTCCGTCTTTTGTTGGTTTATGGCTATTGGTTGTTGCTGGGTTGGATTTGGTGGTTCCTGAGTCTTTGTTGGCCTCTTTCTTGACTATTTCATGCCTTGGTTGTGACCAGAACTCTTTGTTTCTCTTGGTTGAACCTTCTTGGTTTTTTACCCATCTTTGGATTTAACCTCTTGGTTTTTTCCTTTTGAGCTCATTCCTTTGGCTGATTCTTGGTGTTTAGGATTTGCTGGGTTGTCTTAGTGATCTTCTCGGCACTTCAGTGACTGAATAGTAGGATTTTGCTTGCATTTTTTCATTCCATATCTATTGAAAAAATAAAAAAAATATACATCTAGTTTTTTGCATTTTCGTTCTTGTTTATAAGTGAAAATACAAAAATATTTTACTTTCATGTACTGTATCCTGCATTGAGTGCTTGTTGCCTTCATTTAGGTTCTGCTTGTGCATCGAAAAGATAAAAGATTGCATCTTTATTTCAGAATTGTTGGTTGATTTTGCATATTAGTGGCATTTTTTTATTGGATAGATGAGTTTAGGATTGGACGATTTTGCCTACTATTGAGTCTACACATCACTAGTTTCACGATCATATCCCTTGAGTAACCACAACCACTAAACTTAATGCTTAATATTAAAATTGATTAGACTAATTTTATTTATAGGGTACACCAACTAGCATACGTTTAGAGTCTTGGAATAGATCATTGTGAGTAAACGATCCAAGACTACTAGACGAAACATTAGGTGTTTGACCAGGGAGTGGAGGAATCCATGGTATAGATCGGTGTTCTCAGGAAGTTCTACTCAATCCAGAGTTAAGCACGAGGTCATGGGAGGTTGGTTGAGGAGATATCCCTTTGATACCGACTGAATGTGGGAGACATATCCAAGATTTGTTTGTATCTGGGGGTACCGTAGGTTCGTCCTCTTGTGCTTCGGGCTTAGCTACCCTACCCATACGATGGGTCCCAACTGCGACTCCCCCCCTAAGCATTGGTTATATTGCGGTGACCATAGTTGCCTTACCTAGGTATCGCATAGGGTACTTGCAGTGGTTATGTTGTTTGTGTCCTGAGTCAGATAGGGATTGGACAACACAGTTGCGTTTGTTGATGTATATGTAACTTCGGAATGTATTTAATATATGTATATTGTACTCCTATAGAGATGGTATTATTCCTCTTTACGGAAGTGTTTGTATTCCTATAGAGATGTTATTATTCCTCTATATGGAAGTGTCATTATTTATATTGTAAGCGTCGTAACTTATACTTGATGGGTTATTAGACCACCTTGTTGGGGTCGACCCTGTATAAGTCATGTGGGTCGAAGGGTTATTAGACCACCCCATTGGGGGTCAACCATGTGGGTCAAAGGGTTATTAGACCACCCTATTGGGTGTTGACCCAGTCAGCATTATGTTATGTGGTTAAGTTAAGGCCGACCCAATAAAGCTTATTAGGCAAGTCAAGTCAAGTATAAATAGAGTGCGGGAGGCACTCTATTTTATCATTCTATTCTCTCTCACACTCTCGGGAGAGTGGTGCACTTTTGGAGGAGGAGAAGCTACTGCTAGGAGATGTCTATCTCTTATGCTTGGGTTGTGTCATTGATCTATCTATCTATGAGGAAGTTATTGGGGTTTTTCACCTTTATGGTTTTCCCCAGGTAAACTCTGTGTCTCTTGTGTGCTTGCATTATTGTGTCCATGATTGATATGTTGTAGATATGCTATACATGTTGTTCTCTCAGTTAAGATCCTAGGTCAGATTGAAGTAAATTCTGAAAATTTAACATGGTATCAGAGCTAGCCTGAACGAAGGCATGCTATGGCATGTATGACACTTGTTGCACTTGCGATGCTTGGGATTGATATAGCAAAAACCAGTCATCGTAGAAATTTCACTATAAATCCATTTTGGAGAATGTTTCAGATCGGAAACTTCTACAAGTCGAAGATCAGATCCCCGTGTACCTTGTGTCCAAAGGAAAACTTCTAATTCATTGTACTTTGTGTTTTATGATCTGTCCAATATAGGGTTTCTGCCTCTTCCAGATCTCAGTCAAAAACAGGTGACCTTGGAAAAAAGGTCATAACTTGGGATAGGAAGCTCCAAATGAAATTTCATAAAATGTGAAAGGTAGTGCACAGATGAAACTTTCTCAAGTAACGTTTTCAAAGGCCGAAACTGAACCGGGGACACGTGGCACACCGTACAAGTTCGCTCTCCTGTTTTATCACATAAACAGTTCATGTTGCGACACTTGGCATAACTCTCTCTCAGAGACCCATTTGAGGTCAGACCTGTGGGGTTGGAAATATGACAGTTCGGGCTATGACAAAAAGGGTTTTCAGACCATGTGGATTGAAAAGTTCAGAGTTACACCAGAAACAATCAAGTACATATTTCTGTCAAAACAGAATTAGTTTTTTAGCACCTTCATTCATGGCTTCCGGAATTTAGGGTTTCGGAGAAAGCTGGAATTTTTGCAATCGGAGACCATGGCTGAATGCTACTCATCAAAATTGAAATTTAGAGACCAAGATCAGAATTTTTGGTTGGGAAGAAGGCTGGGCTTGATCAGACCCTAGTTCGGGACTTTGATCATAAAAGTGGAAAATTAAGGCTTCTGCAAAAATGGGAATTTTTTAAATATGTGACCATGGCTGGAAGCTCCTAAGAAAAATAGAAGCTTAGAGATTTGGGTCAATCCTTTTGATTGGGCAGAAGGGTGGGCTTTATCAAACCATAGTTCGGGGTCATGTCTAGTGAATCCGAAAGTTTGAAAAGAAAATTTGAGGGGTGAAACTTTGTAGTTTTCAAATTATGAGTATACCAGCTTGATCAGCTCATCAAGGCACATATTTCTATCCTTTCAGAAGTTTGAAATTCAAATTTTGAACTTTTAGGGTTTCTATGGCAAACCCTAATCCAGCTCTAGATCCAGTTCCTGCAAATCAAGTGGATTGGGTTAATCCTAGAAGAGAATGGATTGAACCTGCATAAGTGAAGAAGTTCCTGTTTCAAAGGGAGATGAGGCTAAGGCCTTACATAAGAAGATTACAAGCAATCTAGACATGTATGACTTATCCAGTTATGTTTCAAGATTTGTTCATGATTAAGTTTATGGTATGTTTTTCTTCATGTTATTATGGTTAGTACAATCTTGATTAAATTTAGACTTGTCGTATCACCTTAATAAAATTGTGAATGCATGATAGAAGATATTCATTGATTAGGGTGTTGACACTTATGATTGTACTAATGCATTATGGTGTTGTATGAGATTTAAGTTGTCCACTAACATGAAAGGTACACACAGAAAGACAAATCATGTTCTAGTTCAAGAACATATGATCATGATGACATGAAGACAAAGATTCATCCATTGTCATGGATCACTTAGAAGATCTATTTACGAGGTATGTATAACTTGGTTCTATAATGGTCAACCTATGAGATATGCAGGTTACTAGCACAATTCATTGAAGAGAACAAGAAGACATCATGTGGGTATGTTAGACATAACTAGCTAACATACCAATCTAGGTATGTTTTTCCTATATCAAGTTAGAATCCTACCTTGTGTTAGAATCCCTTATATAAGTATACTTGGTATGATTGGTTATGTTTATTCATAAAGTTAGAAATGTAAGTAATCAAGGGTTTTATGCATATTATGTCTCTTATCTTGATTGATGATTTAACTAACTAGAAGAGTCCTATGATCAAATAAGAATATGCATGAGTAAAAGAAGACTTCCCTGAAACCTTGAATACTAATGTTTATTATCTATGTTTGAAATGATCATGACTATACATGTTTAAGATTATTGTGTTTTTAAGATTATACTAATGAATGTGTGATTATGGATGAGACCTCGAGGATAACACAATGATGATACTAATAAGCATGCATAGTGATTAAGGGTGGATATAAGTTCAAGGACAGGTAATCCAGGAAGCAAATCAAGAGGGAGCACAATCTAATTGTTCCTACAAGGAAGCAAAGATCAAGAGGGAGCACACTCCAGTTGTTCCTACAAGGAAGCAAAGATCAAGAGGGAGCACACTCCAGTAGTTTCTGCAATGATGTAGATATTCAAAGGGAGTTGACCACTTCTCAAAATCCACACCATAATGGAGTTTCAGAAAAGAAGCAAAGACTGAGAGGGAGTCAACCCAACAAACAAAGATAAGTATTTGAATTATCATTCCTTGCATATTTTATTGTTTAAATAATACTGTTCAATAATGTATATACTCATGTTCCTAGAATTAGGTTGTGTATTATGCATATTAGAATAGTTGCATTGATGAACAATATACTACTAATATACATGGGTAAGTGGCCTATGGCACTGTACAACATTCCATTGCTACTTATCTAGAATGAACCCTCTTTGCTAACATGTTGGGAGTTGTGCACACTCTTAACAATGTTCTGGTAGAGATTGGAAGGCATCTAGAAAGTTACGGCATATGGATAAATGTTATTTTGAAGCATTGGCTAAGATAATTGCATGACTATATGACATATTTCTTTATGTGTAAGAATTTGTTCTGAAAACTATTAGATGTTTTCTAATCATGCAATTTAACTTGTTGTGTAAGAAAGATCGTATACCATCACCTACAAAAGAAGGACTACAACATTTGTTCAACAACAAAGTTATCTATTGAAAATATTGAAGATATTGAAGTTCCTAGGATCTCGGAAGAATGCCATGATCGAGGAGTACCAGTCGATCATGAAGATGTTTGGGATGCAGTCCCAAGACCTAAAGGGGAGTCTCTAGTGACTTCCAAGAGCATCTACAAGATCAAGCATGCTGCAGGTGGTAGCATAGAGACTTTTGCTCCTGTAGCCAGATACATTTCCATTAGATCCATACTTGCTCTGGCTACAGTGATGAAATGGAAGATACACCAGATGGATTTCAAGACAGCTTTCTTGAATGGTGTAGTTGAAGAAGAAGTGTATGTAGAGCAGCCACTTGGTTCTGAGACACATGATAGGGAGTCATATATGTGCAGAAATTTGTATGGTAGGATAGATAGCTTCCTATCCAGTTTGGGCTTTACCAAGAGTAAAGCAGATTCCAAACTTTACTACAAGGTTGAGGAAGGAAATCCAGTGATACTAATTTTGCATATGGATGACCTGTTTATTACAGGTGAAGATATATTGATTACCGACATGGAGCAGAAGCTTGCTGCCGAGTTTGAGTTGAAGAACTTGTGGATGATGCACTATTTTCTAGGTATGGAGGTGTGGCAGAGTGCAGATGGAATCTTCCTTGGACAAGGGAATTATGCAGTAGAGATCCTGAAGAGGTTCGGGATGATGGACTACAAGGCCATGGACACACCTATGGAATCAAACCTGAAGCTTCTGTGTGATGCTTCATCTGAGCCGGTTGATGTCTCTATGTATCATCAGATGATTGGGTCCTTGATGTATCTGATGAACACAAGACCAGATATTTGCTTTGCGGTGAACACATTGAGCCAGTTCCTGATGGATCCGAGAGGTGTTCACCTGGTTGTTGTAAAGCATATTTTGAGGTACGTGAAGGGTACGGTTGATTATGGGCTCAAGTATGATGCGAATCAAAAGTTTAACCTATAGGGTTATGTTGATTCAGATTGGGCAAGCAGTGTTGCAGATAGGAAGAGCACTTCTGGGTGCTGCTTCATTATGGGATCAGGTGTGATCTCTTGGTTTAGTAGGAAGCAGTCCTGCATAGCACTGAGTATAGTCGAGGTAGAGTATGTTGCAGCCTGTTCGGTTAGTTGTGATGCAGTATGGCTAAGGAGATACTGTCTGAGTTATTTGATCTACCGTTGGAGGCTACTGGTATATTTTGTGACAACCAGAGTTGTGTGAAGCTGTCTGAGAACCTGGTGTTCCACGACAGGTCGAAGCACATAGAGATCAAATATCACTATATCAGGGATATGGTGTAGAGAGGAGCAGTGAAGCTCCTGTATGTTGCAACGGATGAGCAGATTGCAAATGTGTTGACGAAGCCACTAGCCAGAGTGAAGTTCGAGTACTTCATAGAGAGGCTTGGTGTTCTTCATATTGATGACACTTCGAAGGAAGAAGTGATGGAGACATTTGTTCAATCCATTCCAAGCATGTTGGAAGGAGGATCCTTCACATGGCTGTGGATGTAAGCGTTGGATGATGAGCATCAGGATGATGTTCTAGTTTCTACTCTGTATGATCAGTTGGATCATTTATGTATGTATGCATCATGTTGGATGCTAGATATGATCAGTTGTATCATTTATGTATGTACGCATCATGTTGGATGCTGGATATGATCAGGTAGATCATGTATGTTGATGGATACATTGTGTGGATCATGTATCTTTGTATGATCAGGTAGATCATGAATGCTGATGGATACAGTGTGTGGATCATGTATCTATATATGTATCAGGTAGATACTTGGTATGCATCAGGTAGATGCATTGTATGCATCATGTAGATGCATTGTATGATTAGGATGATCATGGATGACGAGCTTCTCCAGTTGACATGCATTAGGACAATGCATTGATTATGATTAGGATGATCATGTGTACATCAGGATGATGTATGGTGAGTACCAGGATGATACTTTGTGGCCGTGGAATAGGTTGTGCAAGTGAGCATGTCTGGGAGATCCTATAGGTCAGAGTTGTGTACCCGTAATAGCCTGGGATGCTCTTTCGAGACATTGCTCTGGGAGGACATATAATAGCACCCTGGGAGATCCTTCAGGTTGGAGTTGTGTACCCGTAACATCCTGGGATGCTCTTTCGATGTTTTGTCCTATGGCATGTAATTTGCTCCTGGGAGATCTGGACAAGATGAAAAAGGCCTCAGATGCTTCAGCCAGGTTTTGCCATGACCACATGTAATTTGCTTCTGGGAGATTTGGACAGGATGAAAAAGGCCTTAGATGCTTCAGCCAGGTTTTGTGGTGGACCACATGTAATTTGCTCCTAGGAGATCTGGACAGGATGAAAAAGGCCTCAGATGCTTCAACCAGGTTTTTTGGTGAGATCACATGTAATGTGCTCCTGGGAGATCCGACAGGTAGAGCTGTGTGCTCGTAACAGCTTGGGATGCTTCATCCAGGTTTTTTCATGGGTCACATGTAATGTGCCCCTAGGAGATCTGACAGGTAGAGTTGTGTTCTCGTAACATCCTGGGATGCTACTGCCAGGTTTTGTGACACACGTAATAAGTCCTGAGGATTCCACAGTATGGCCAGTGATGATGAAGACCTGCAGGTGGTGGGCCTACATCCAGTATGAAAAAGGACTGGCTCTATAGAACTTCCTATGTTGAGTAGATTCAAAGATTGATTGAGATAGCAGCAGCAATGACGATGATGATGACTCGATGACGATTATCCAGTGACGATGATACAGAGAAGAAGACTTGTGCTAGAAGACCTGTGTCGAGAAATACCTTCCTAGTTAAGAGGGAGTGTTGATGTATATGTAACTTCGGAATGTATTTCATATATGTATATTGTACTCCTATAGAGATGGTATTATTCCTCTATACGGAAGTGTTTGTATTCCTATAGAGATGTTATTATTCCTCTATACGGAAGTGTCGTCATTTATGTTTTAAGTGTCGTAACTTATACTTGATGGGTTATTAGACCACCCTATTGGGGTCATCCCTGTATAAGTCATGTGGGTCGAAGGGTTATTAGACCACCCTATTGGGGGTCGGCCATGTGGTTCAAAGGGTTATTAGACCACCCTATTGGGTGTCGACCCAGTCCGCATTATGTTATGTGGTTAAGTTAAGGCCAACCTAGTAAAGGTTATTAGGCAAGTCAAGTCAAGTATAAATAGAGTGCGGGAGGCACACTATTTTATCATTCTATTCTCTCTCACACTCTCGGGAGAGTGGCGCACTTGTGAAGGAGGAGAAGCTGCTGCTAGGAGATGTCTATCTCTTATGGTTGGGTTGTATCATTGATCTATCTATCTCTGAGGAAGTTATTGGGGTTTTTCACCTTTATGGTTTTCCCCAAGTAAACTCTGTGTCTCTTGTGTGCTTGCATTATTGTGTCCATGATTGATATGCTGTAGATATGTTGTACATGTTGTTCTCTTAGTTAAGATCCTAGATCAGATTGAAGTAAATTCTGAAAATTTAACAGTGTTTGTGCAGTGGACTTGACCCTGTACACGCAGTGAAGCCTAGGTGTCTCTATAACTGATTATGTTACCTTTGGCTATAGTTTGGGAGTCTCAAGCCTCTCCTAGGCAAGACATACCGGCTCTAGTGTCGAGAGCTCATTTAGCCACTCTATTTGTATGCTCTTGGCTATAGTTTCTCTAGGTGTGTGCTTTTGATTTACTGTTTTTTGATCGATAGTTGGCATTTAGGGGACGTTTTGATTATATATTGTCTCTGGAGATATCATGGCGCGGAGCCCTACTCTCTGCCGATCCCGTCGATTAGACGACCTAGGGCCTACCGATATTTCACGTCGTGTTGATAGAGGATGCCGGAGGGCTCCCTCTGAGTCTTCGGATTATTATGAGACTTACCTCCAAGACATTATGACTGCTGCACATTTTGATACTGAGGAAAAACCTTCGACTTCATTGGGTAGAGTTGACCACACTTCCGATCCCCATACTCCTCGTGAGGAGTGGGGAGGTGATCCACCTGAGACTCAACCTGGTTCTATTTGGCCTAATCCACTTGAACGAGATCCATTTGATCCTTCGAATCTGGATAATTATCTTTACGGAATGCCCGACTTACCCAAGGAAGAAGAACAAGATGACACATTCATTCCTTTGTTTCCACACAGTTATAGATACGGAATTCCAGAGTTACATGATGACAATGGCCCTACGATCAACCCAACCGTACTCTCTTTTGGTATGCCTAGTCACAGTACTATCGAACCTTCCGCTATGTTTGGTAGTCACACTGGCACCAGTCATGGTGTTAGCCATACTATACCCACTGGGTAACTACCCTCGCTAGGGGCACTACGTTGTCCACCCACACACATCGTATGGGGACTGGTCATGTTCCTCCTAATAATGCTAATATTGGAAGATGACCACCTCCTAGGATTGCCCAACCTAATAGGAATGTTGTTCGAAACTCGACTCGCCATCCACCACCTAATACACGTGCCACTACTCGTCAACCCAGGACTACTTTTACGGATGTTAATGCTCCTCCCAACCATGGGGGTGGACATATACCGCACACTTTTGCGTCCATTGCTACCACTAGTAATGCTAATGTAGGGGGTGGGAATATCTCCTATCCACATGGACATCACACCACCATCCCTGCTACTAGTAACACCAATGTTGGGGCTAGGAATACTTCTCATGCTTTTGGTCACCACACGACTGCTCAAGCTAATCCTAATGCTGGCGGTGGGAACATACCATACCATTACGGTCATTAAAACATGGTTCCCGCTATGAATAGTACATACATGCCCCATACTCATGGTGGAAACCCTTACTACAACACATTCGGTGAAGCCACCAGTATCACCCACCACCCCAATATGGTACACAAAACATGCATACACCTGCTTACTCTCAAATGGGTCAGGAAGGAGGAGGTTATCAATCCTATGGCCATGGGCAAGCTTATGGTCCGTCAGGTCCTTATCATCAGCAGTTTAATCCTCATGGTAAAGCTTTTGGTCCATCTTATAACACGGTTCCGTTTAACCAACCTTTTATGGGGGCTTATAATCAAGCTTTCCAGCCTAAGCTCCTGTTCCTTGCACGCTTGAATCCCCCGGATCTTTCGAAGCTCAAGAATGATCGGGTGTGTCACGACCCTACTCTGCCCCTGGTCCCTACCAAGCTTCCTTCGGACATTTCAAAGTTTGAAGGGAAGGGCGGTGAGGACCCGGGAGATTATGTCATGGCGTTTCACCTTTGGTGCTCCTCCAACTCTTTGAATCATGATTCCATTAGATTACGACTATTTCAACGCACCCTCATGGGGGTAGCCGCGAAGTGGTATGTGGAGTTGCCTAGATACACCTATAGGGGATTCAATGAGATTGCTTTGGTTTTCTTAGACCATTTCCAGTTGCCAGTTCGTTATGATACTGGTACTGAGTTGTTGTCCACCTTCCGTCAGAATAAGGCCACAAATATTTCTGACCACATTTAAGAGTGGCATCGGTGGAAGAGACTAGTGAAAGCCAACATTCCTCCAGAGTTCTTGTTGGAATGGTTCCTCAAGTCTCTACTCCCATACATTGCTAAGGATGTTTCGATGTACTTCATTGTGACTGAGGAACAAGCTATCTTGAAAGTCCAACAGTGAGATCTACTTTATTCTAAGTCTGGCATTTTGTATGACATTATTCCTGATGCACCGAGAACAAGACATTAGCCCATGTCAGTTCCTGGACCACATGTCGATGGCATCATGGGGTCCGCATGCATTCATCCTATAGACTTGGTAGCTAATCAAATGCAAAAATTTTCACCTAACTAGTCTACTCCCGGACAGGCTCACACCTTGTCCACTTCCATTCCGTCGTCTAATGTACACAATGTGCAATCAACAAAATCGTCGGGTAACCAGCAACCTGGTGGTAAGAAAAAGGGGAGAAATAATCGTAGGGGTGGAAATAATGGAAGTAATAACAATAGCAATCGTAATACTCCTCATAAAGAGAATGCCAACCCTCCTCAGGAAGGCGGTAATGTTGGTGAGGATCGTAAACCTAGGCGTAAGGTGAAATTCCCTTGCAAGATTTGTGGGGAGGATCATCTTACTCACTTATGTCCTCGAATTAAAAAAGCATTGAAGTATTTGGCACAGAGCCCAGCTACGTTGAAGGATCCCCTTCCTCATCATCAAAACATGGCTTCGCATGCTCCCACCACTGGTTATGGTATTAATGAGATGACAACGTCTTCTTCCAATACTAGTGGTTATGGATGTGTGAATATGGTTCAGTCGGAGGTTTGTGTTGCTACTCGTCAGCGCGATTATGGTGCACCACAACCTAATTTGGGGAGTGATCCTCCCCCTCCTCCTGACAATTCCTTGCATATCGAGAAGCCCTCCATTATGCCGTGGATACTGAAAGGTGTTCTCAAGCACTCTACGCATAACCCCAATGCTTGAGCCGCCCAGAACTACTCCATCGTAGAATATTTGGGCCAAACTCTGTGTGCCATGTCGGCTCTTGAAGTCTTGCAAGCCTGTCCTTCTCAGAAGCATGCCCTTTTGACTACGTTAGGAGTTCATGATGGGGGAAATCCTAGTGTTATCAAGTTCGATACTATTGATGTCCAACCTCGCTTACCTTACCATGTGGCTTTTCAAGTCCAGGTGGTTTTCCTTAAGATCTTCGTCAAACATACTATGGTTGATGAAGGTTCCTCCACGTCAGTAATGTTGTTAGCTTGTTGGAAAGCTCTTGGCTCTCCTCCTCTACTCGCGTCTAGAACTACACTCACTGCATTCGATGGTAGATCTTTTACGTCGCATGGAACTATCCCTTCCCTTGTTGTCTCCTTGGGAGGTAAGTCTATGCCTATTGAAGTCGAGGTGGTTGATTCACCCATCGACTACAACCTTTTACTGGGTCGGAATTGGATGTCTGCCATGAAAGTTGTCACGTCCACTGTATTCAAAGTTATCTGCTTTCCTCACCAAGGCAAGATAGTGACCATCGATCAAATGGATTACGTTAAATCGTCTTCCACAACATCCATGGGATCCATAGTCCCACAGGTTACTCATTCTCAGCCGGCAACTGGGAACATGTGTGTCGGTATGTACCCTTCATTGATGGGATCTTATGATTTCTCTTCACCCATTTCTTTTATTGAAACCATTTCTGATAATGCACCTCCTCCATTGACTAATGTACCTTTTCAGACCTCATATTTTAGTGATCTGTGGGATCCACCTTCCACAAGTTCCCTGTCTGGAGACGTTTTGCACAGCGGAATGGATATGCCCATGTCTACAATCAAGCTTGCTTCTCAAGATGATCAACAAGCCATTGCAGATTCGGATATCTCTTCTTCATGGATAGTAGAGGAAGATCCCATTATGCTGCCCGCACGTGCAGTCGACCTATCTTGTTCACATGATTGCCTCGATGGTATCCTACCTTCAGATGAAGTTTTTATTGAGGCCATGAATGGTAATGACAAGCCTTGGGAGGATTCTCATCATCAATTTTATTTCCTTCCCACCCTTGATCTTATTGAACGAGATGAGCCTCGAGTACAACCTGCCATGCATTTGGATTTTGATCCAAGCATAGTTTTGTCTAGCCCCGGTTTGACATTAAAGTCTGATCTCCCTAGTGATGAGTCTGTAGACTCTCCTATAGATCCCCAAATCCATGATCCTGATAAGTTCGATTCTACTTCTACAATTTCCAACTCCCGTGATGATGAATTTGCCACTACAGATTCATCCACGTCCTTCAGCTTTGCTCTTCATTCCAAAGTTGATCATTTTGGTCCCTCGAGTGTTGGTACTATGGCACCTTCAGTGGTTAGTTCTCCCTGCATTATGTATGAGGGTGATAATAGTGAAGTTGAAAATTGTTCTACCATAGTGACCTGTATCAGATTTTTCTTTACCTACGTTTTAAAGATGATCTTGGTACTTATGTTTCTTGGAGACAAGATTCTTAGCTGGACTTATACTTGTTTACTGGTCCTTTTCGACATTTCCTTCGGCCATGGTAGGAATATTCGGAACCTTGCATATAGGTTTAGGCCTCCCCATTGTTATGATGCATTTGAACCTATTACTATCCAAATTCGCAGACACCCCCTGAGTGTCCTTATCTTGCTCATGTTCCTTGCATTATGCATAGCTTTGTTCCATGCGCTTGGAACTAGTCTCGCATGTCCCTGACACTCGTCTGCCCCCATTACGAGCATTCTTCCACCTTTACTTCGAGCTCATTAAAAACAGTAAGAAGGTCACGAGTTTACTTTTTCGGGCTCGTTAAACCTTTACGGAAAAGATTTTTATAAATTATTTTTTAAGCCCTTGTTAGACTTTTTCAAATAAAAAAAGATTACCGAGTATACTTGTTATTTAAGACTCGTTAAAGGATTTGAAGTGACATCCAATTAGGTATAAGTTTACCCCTTTTCCGGACCTTTGTGGATTAATTACAAAAAAGGTATACTCTAGTCATATGTGACTAGAAGAGTTCTTCTCTCATTGTTTTACACTTTTTCGGGTGAGGAGACTAACTTTACGAAAAAGGACTCTCCTTTTATGTCAAGTTGTGATTGCATTGCATCATCCTGCTTGCCGCTTGAGCCTTGTGCCGGCTCCTGCTTACTCAGTTGTTAGCCTGGTTCCTGAGCACTTTTTCCCTGTCGAGCCCTGCAGAGCTTATATTTTCCCTTCACAATTTGATGACCCTTTGACCCTGAGGGAACACCCCCCCGGGTGTCCACATCCTACACGCACTTCCTTGCATTGAGCATAGCTCTGTTCCACTGCTTGGGACTAGTTTTCTAGCTATTTGACACTCGTTCCCTCACTTGTTGTACTATAAGCAATTTATTCTTTTTCAAGCTTTTCCCAAATATGAAAAAGACCAAAAAAATCAAATATTCCAAAAAGCCGGATGGGATTATGGTCACTATTTCTCGTTGGAAGCTGTTGTGTCGCCTTTGAACAGAGCATTCATTCCACTCCGTATATTATGAGTCGGGACTATAGCTGGGCCTTAGGAGATGTACTTGTTTCTCAGTTTTCTCCACCGATTGGTTAAGCTTCTAATCATTATGGAGCCCTCTATAATGCCTCTTGCATTGCACAGTTTATGTCAAGTCTTTGTTGCCTCAGTCTATCCATCTGCTCATGCTCTTGTTCAAAGAAAGTCCTGAAACCAGTGTCGGCCACTCCTCAGATCTCTTGACTATTGCATGTCGGCCATCCTTGTTGAGTCAATCCGTTTCACCTGAGATCTTTCAAATATTTCAACATTGCTAGTACCTCATGGTGGTTGATGGGGGATGCCTTAATTCCCTCCTTCCAGCAAGTCTCGTTCTGTCGACTTCAACCCATTTATTCTAGGACTTGAGGCTTAGAGTTCGGTTGAGTACCATGAGGCTTGCAGTCATTAGTGGTAGTTTCTCTCGCCATCGACAGTTCTGGGAATACATCAATGTCCCCTCATCGATGGATTCATCCTAGTGTTAGACTTCAACTCATTTATTCACACTCTGATGATGGTGCTCTATGCCTTGATGCCCATTTTCATTATTGGTGGGTCATCTCGCGTCTGTTAACGGTATACATCATTGACCGATAATCAGACGATGTCTCATTAGGTTCGACCCCAACTCCTTTATTCACTTGATGGGACTTGCACCGTCGAAAACTTGTGTAGAAGACCCCAGGCAATTGTGGCATTCAGTATGCTACATATGACTTTGACTTTACATCTAAGATATCACCTCTCATATTTCAGTAGTTTGTACCTCCAGTTTGCACCAGTTGTCTTCTTTTCAGCAAAAGACCATATCTTACTATAGAGGGATCATGGCTATGATCACTTATGACATGCATCCATTATGTACTGCCTATTCATATCCGTTGTATCAGATTGTGTTAAGATTTAATATGCTAAGACAGAAAATAGCAGCATTGCATTCCATTTCACAATAATAACATATACAGGATCACTGAAGAAACAACAAGCACAGCATAAACACAAGAGACACAAATTTATCCTGGGAAACCCTCACGGGGTAGAAAACCCAGCAAAGCTTCCTCAATATAGATGACCAGCAATATACAAAGATGCAAACCAAAGACATGATCTCCTCCTCCACCATAGTAGACCTCTCCTCCACAAGTGCGCTACTCTCAAGTGAGTGAGTGTGTGTGTAAAATGAGGAATTCACCTCCTCTATTTATACACTACTCTGACTTGTCTTTTACACAAATCATGTAGGCTCGTATTTAACCATTGGGTTAAATACCCCACTACAACTGACTGGGCCGACCCCTCTAGGGTGGTCTAATAACCCTTTGACCCACATAACACATACAGGGCCGACCCCTACTAGGGAAGTCTAATAACCCAAGTTACCACAATCTGACGGAGGAATAAACATCTCTGGATATACAATAAGATCTTCAAGGAGGAATGAAACATCTCCAGAATAATAAAGTACAAATATAATATTCTTTGAAGTTACAATATCTAACACTCCCCCTTAACAAGAAGGATATTATAACAGCATCTGCACGAGCATGGAGTCATCAACATCATACATGATACATCTATAAATCATTGGAAGCTTTCTCAACATCATTAGTAACTCAAGCAGTTACTGGAACATCTTCAATACTGGAACATCAACATCTTCAGTACTGAGTCTTTATCTTCTGCAGCACTCGAACAACTACAACAACATCAACATCTGGATCCTCACGATCATCAGCATCATCATCATACGATCATCGGCATCGGGATCATCTTGATCTATAGCATCTGGATCATCACAATCTACAACATCTAGATCATCACGATCTACAGCATTTGGATCATCTCGATCTACAACATCTGGATCATCTCGATCTACAACATCTGGATCATCTCGATCTACAACATCTAGATCATCTCGATCTACAACATCTGGATCATCACGATCTATAGCATCTGGATCATCTCAATCTACAGCATCTGGATCATCGCGATCTACAACATCTAGATCATATCGATCTACAGCATCTGGATCATCTTGATCTACATCATCTGGATCATCTCGATCTACAACATCTATATCATCTCGATCTACAGCATCTGGATCATCACGATCTACAGCATCTGGATCATCTTGATCTACAGCATCTGGATCATCACGATCTACAGCATCTAGATCATCTCGATCTACAGGTACAAGTATCCTCAACCATACAAGAACATTAATCAATACATGTATCATCAAAAGTATGTATTCTCACCAATACATCTATCATCAAAACATGTATTCTTACTAATACATATATCATCAAAAGCATGTATTCTCACTCATACATCTATCATCAAAAGCATGTATTCTTACTAATACATCTATCATCAAAAGCATGTATTCTCACTAATACATCTATAATCAAGAGCATGTATTCTCACTAATACATCTATCATCAAAAGAATGTATTCTCACTAATACATCTATCATCAAAAGCATGTATTATCATCAATACAAGTATCAATACATCAATACAAGTATCCTCATCAATGATAATAGCAGCATACCCTGCAACACACACGATCATATTATAGGATGATCAATCCTGCTCTCTTTAGGACATAGGTCCATGGATGATACAATCTAGATCAAGTTCCAGGATGATCAATCCTTATCACTTTAAGACAAGTCTCATGTCTAGGGACGATGCAATCCCATCACGTACATTTTGAACCCAGTTCATGGACGAGGCAGTCCTCACACGTAACTTTAAGACAAGTCTCATGTCTAGGGATGATGCAATCCCATCACGTACATTTTGAACCCAGTTCATGGACGATGCATTCCTCTCACGTACCTTTAAGACAAGTCTCATTTCTAAGGATGATGCACTCTCATCACGTACATTTTGAACCCAGTTCACGGATGATGCAGTACTCTCACGTACCTTTAAGACAAGTCTCATGTCTAGGGATGATGCAATCCCATCACGTACATTTTGAACCCATTTCATGGATGATGCAGTCCTCTCACGTACCTTTAAGACAAGTCTCATGTCTAGGGATGATGCAATCCCATCATGTACATTTTGAACCCAGTTCACGGACGATGCATTCCTCTCACGTACCTTTAAGACAAGTCTCATGTCTAGGGATGATGCGATCCCATCATGTACATTTTGAACCTAGTTCACGGACGATGCAGTCCTCTCACGTACCTTTTGAACCGAGGTCCAAGGACGATGCAATCCTATCTTCAATTTTCGGAGACATCAATCTACGGATCAATTCTAGGACCTAAGTCTGGGGAAGATACAATCCCCTACCTTTTCATTCAGGACTTCATTATCGGAGACCCAGTCTATGGCTCAATTCTGGGACCGAAGTCCGGGGAAGATGCAATCCCCCACCTATTCATTCAGGACTTCATTCTCGGAGACATCTTGTCTATGGCTCTCTTTTAGGACTGAAGTCCAGGGATGATCCAATCCTCACATGTCCACCAAGGACTTCATTCTCGAAGACATACGTCTAAGGATCTCTTTAGAACATGTGTTCAAGGATGATACAATCCCTCTTCTTTCTCGGAGACATCTATCTACGGCTCACTTTAGGACTGAAATCCAAGGATGATTCAATCCTCACATGTCCATGAAGGACTTCATTCTCGAAGACATATGTCTACGGCTCTCTTTAGAACATGTGTTCAAGGATGATACAATCCCTCTTCTTTCTAGGAGACATCTGTCTACGGCTCACTTTAGGACTGAAATCCAAGGATGATTCAATCCTCACATGTCCACGAAGGACTTCATTCTCGAACATATCTGTCTACGGATCCTTTTAGAACATATGTTCAAGGATGATGCAATCCCCTTGTCACCTTAGACCCTGTCTAAGGACCATCCACCAACCTCTCTGTCGGCATCACCAATGCGGGCAATCTCATCATAAGTGATCACATCACTCCCCCTTTCGAGGAGGGTCCTTCTAAACTATATTAAGTTTGTCTCGGAAAGATTTACTTGAGGTAGAGGTTTGGTTAGTACATTGGTAACTTGTTACAAATTCAAACTTTAATTCCTTTTTGCACCATATCTTGCATATAGAAATGTTAGATCTCTATATGCTTTGACTTATCATGGAACACTGGATTCTCTACCATTTTGGTACAACTCTGTTTGTCACATAGATCACAGTTGGGTCCATTTTTATGTCAAACAATTCTGAAGCCATACCACTTCACAACTAGCAGAGAAAGAAGCCATATATTCCGCTTGTGCTGAGAGCCACACTAGATTGCTTCCTGCTAAACCACGAGATCATGGCTGATCCCAGACAATAAAATCCTCTCGATGTGCTCTTGATACAATTTCTTCCCAATCAACATCTGTGTAGCCATCTGAAGTCATGATCTCTAAGATAACATAGATCAAAGTCTATTGTATCCTTTAGCTACCTCATCACATGCTTTGCAACTAACAGGTGAACACATCTAGTTTCCAATAGATACTGACTCAAGGTGTTCACAACAAAGCATATATCTGACCTAGTATTCGTTAGACACATCAATGACTCAATAATTTGTCTGTACAGAGTTATATCCACTAACTCTGATGAGTCATCTGCTAACAACTTCAAGTTGGAATCCATGAGAGTGGCCATTCCAACACATCAAGTCCTTTTAATATTTCTTAGCATACTTTCCCTGGTTGAGAAATATTCCTTCTGAGCCTTGCCATACTTCCAGACCTAGGAAGTAATGCATCAATCTGAGATCTTTCATTTTTATTTCTGCAGCCATCTTTTTCTTTCTTTTCATGATTTGTTTCTCATTCCTTGTCAGAAAGAGATCATCGTCATACAATAATGGTATGATAGGTTCATAATCCACAACCTTAAGGTAAAGGTTAGGATCAACTTTACTTCTGGTAAAGCCCAAGCTTTGTCAAGAAGCTGTCAATTGTCCATCATTCACACTCTGCATTGAGTGATCTTTTGCATATCTATCTGTGCCAACTCTCGTCAGATGGGTCTACTGATATGAGCCTCAAAATCATTCGAACTCTATGGTGAGTTCCTTCTTTCATCCATGTCATATGTGTATAGAATCCATATTCAACCTTGTAGAAAAGGTTCAGATCCACATCTCCCATGATGATCATTAAGCTCATCAATTGACTACCAATCCTGGGTACCCATACAGAACCTGATTCACACTTCTTCTTTAATTGCACCATTAAGAGAATGGTCTTATCTATCCACTTGGAGCAAACATCTTGTTATGATTCTCTTCCTCTTTCTAAGAGAATCTTCTAGCCATGAGCCTTCTATATTTTGTTTGATTTGTAAATCTTCTTGTTGAACATCCATCACTTGTTCGGTGTTCATCATTCTTCATGATCTTTCCTACAGAACAAAATTAAGTACATGATTAGTAATACTTCATAATCATGAAATCATGTTGACATGATAACCTATTATGCATACATATATTATTTACATAGTTATGCAACTATCTTGACCAATACTTTGGCACAACACTTTTCCATATCCTGTATGCATACAGTGGCTATCTAGATGCCTTCCATCTCTACCAGAACATACTATCGAGAGTGTGCACAGCTCTCAGCATGTCAGCAAAGAGGTTTCATTCTAGACAAGCAACAATGGAATGTTTGTCCAACTTACCAATCATATGCATATTAGTAGTATATTGTTCAATGCTCTATGAATGTTTACACTCAGCATGATATATTCTGGGAATACAAATATGCATACAAGCAATATCATTTACTATTTGAAATAACAACTCAAATACTTATCTTTTATGTTTGTGTGGTTGCCTCCCGCTTGATCTTCTATATGTCTTTTGAACTTCTATTCATTCTGTACCATTGTGCATGCTCAGGTGTGCACTAGTGTCATCCTCATGATCTCATACACAAACATACATTCATTAGTATATTCTCAATATTATCAAAAACATTATAATTCTAAATAATCTTGAATATGTATAGTCATGATCATTAGTATTTAGGGTTTCAGGGAAGTCTTCTTTTACTCATGCATATTCTTGTTTGTTCATGGGACTCTTCTGGTTAGTTAAATCATCAATCAAGATAAGAGACATAATGTGCATAAACCCTTGATTAACTTTATGAATAAGCATAACCAATCATACCAAGTATACTTATATAAGGGATCCTAACACAAGGTAAGATTCTAACATGACATAGGAAAACATACCTGGATTAGTATACCTGCTTAGTTATGTCTAACATACCTAATCAATATCTTCTTTGTTCTCTTCAATGATTTAGAGATCCTATGTTGGAACCTGTATCTCCTTAAGACATACATGTCGAGACTTCTTGTAGTCTTCTTATGTAAGGCCTAGCCTCAACTCCTCCTGAAACTTGATCTGGAGCTTGATTAGGGTTTGTTAGAGAAACCCTAAAAATTCAATCTTTGAATTTCACACTTCTGAATGGATGGAAGGATGTGTCTTCCTGAGCTAATCAAACTAGAATACTTCAATTTTGAAATCTCCAAAATTTGACCCCTCAAAATTTGCCTTCAAAACTTCTGGATCTTTTGGATAGGATCCCGAAATAGGGTTTGATGAAGCCCACCCTTTTTCCCAATCAAAAGGTTCGATCCAAGGCTCTAAACTCTTAATTTTCTGAGGAGCTTCTAGCCGTTGTTACAGACTTCAAAAATTCCAACTTTTGCTGAAGCCCTAATTTTCCATCTTTCCGATCAAAATCCCAAACTAGGGTTTGATCAAGCCCGGTCTTCTACCCAACCAAAAAATTTGATCTTGGTCTCTAAATTTCGACTTTCCTGAGTAGCATTCAGCTGTGGATTCCGATTCCAAAAATTCTAACTTTCTCTAAAAGCCTAAATTTCGGAAGCCATGAATGAAGGTGCTCCAAAAATAATTTTGTTTTGACAGAAATATGTACCTGATTGTTTCTGCTGTAAATATGAACCTTTCACTCCACAGGGTCTGAAAACGTTTTCTGTGGTATCTTGACCTGTCGTCTTTCCATCCCGATAGGTCTGACCTCAATTGGATTTTTTGAGAGAGATTTATGCCAAGTGTCGCAACGTGACCTTTTTATGGGATAAAACAGGAGAGCAAACTTGTACGGCGTGCCACATGTCACTGGTTCAACTTCGGCCTCTGAAAATGTTTCTTGAGATAGTACAGTCTGTGTACTACCTGTCACTTTTTACACAATTTCATTTGGAGCTTCCTATCCCAAGTTATGACCTTTTTTCCAAGGTAACCTGATTTTTACTAAGATCTGGAAGAGGCCGAAACCCTAACTTGTACTGATCATAACTCACAAAGTACAATGAATCTGAGGGTTTCCTTTGGAGAAAAGGTACCTGGGGATGTTATATACGAGCTGTAAACTTTTCAGATCCTGAACCTTCGCAGAAATGGATTTATAGCGAAAGTTCCACGATGACTGGTTTTTTCTATGTAAAACCCAAACCTTCAAATTGTCGCAAGTGAAGCAAGTGTCGTAAGTGCCATACATTGCCTTCCTTCAGGTTAGCTCTAATACCATGTTAAGATTTAATATGCTAAGACAGAAAACAGCAGCATTGCATTCCATTTCACAATAATAGCATATACAGGATCACTGAAGAAACAACAAGCACAGCATAAACACAAGAGACACAAATTTATCCTGGGAAACCCTCATGGGGTAGAAAACCCAGCAAAGCTTCCTCAATATAGATGACCGGCAATATAAAAAGATGCAAACAAAAGACATGATCTCCTCCTCCACCATAGCAGACCTCTCCTCCACAAGTGCGCTACTCTCAAGTGAGTGAGTGTGTGTGTAAAATGAGGAATACACCTCCTCTATTTATACACTACTCCGACTTGTCTTTTACAAAAATCATGTAGGCTCGTATGTAACCATTGGGTTAAATACCCCACTACAACTGACTGGGCCGACCCCTCTAGGGTGGTCTAATAACCCTTTGACCCACATAACACATATAGGGCCGAGCCCCACTAGGGAAGTCTAATAACCCAAGTTACGACAATCTGACGAAGGAATAAATATCTCTGGATATACAATAAGATCTTCAAGGAGGAATGAAACATCTCCAGAATAGTAAAGTACAAATATAATATTCTTTGAAGTTACAATATATCAACAGATTGTTGTACTATACTGACATGTATTCAGAGATATTATTGTATTATGACGAGTGAGCTTCTCTTTCCACTTGTGTCTACATCACTTCACTTCTGAGTTTTATAATGTATTTCAGCCATCGTAGCATCAGTCTCTGACCTCACACATTAGGGAGCATCTGTTGCATCGTAATCTTCCACCCTATGAGCATCATCATTATTTGGCCTGTAGGATCCATTTAAGTGACTCAGATCCACTCATATCCTTCATAGATACTATTTTTCCCTATTTTTATTCCTACCCGCATGTTGCATCATTATAGCATGCGTACCCGTGAATTGCATCACTATAGCCCGCGAGTATCATGTAAAATGGTAAAAATCACTAATTTATTACTTTTTAATCCCAAAAAGCAGTCATTGGGTGACCTTTGGCTCTCCATCTACTCAAGTAACGCCTCGATGTGTCCTTTCAGCTACCTTTGAGAAGACTATATATTGAGCACATGTGGCTTATGGACGGGAGGGAGAAGAGAATAGCAAGAGAACTCTAGTGGATTTTTTCCCTATCTTGAGTCTACAATCATTGATCCTTATAGTTGTGAACCCCTTATGTTCACCTTCCAAACTCCTTTCTAGTTTGAGTTTGCCATTCATGGAAGATTGAAGTGGTGGAGGCACAAGTGGATTCATCTAGATCTTGGTTCATATTGGTTGTCGGCAAGAGGTCGTATCACTTTGTACTTCTTCAAGTTCATTAATAGAAATAATCATATTCTCGTCCATCATGTTGTAAATGGTGTTTATTATACATTGGGTTACATTTGCTTGTGATATTATGGACCATTGTTATTGATAATGTTAATGTCATTTTTATATTATATGTGCTTGTTGGATACTGGCTATCAAGACTAATTTGCAGATTTCAAGTGCATGGATTGAAAGCTCCAATGGGGATCTACCTCAAACGTTTGGATCGAGGTTGGTTACATTTCTCCATTATCTTAACATTGTCATTTATAATAGCATTGTTTTGATAATTGAGTTGATTTCTGGTAGTCATCTGTCTGTTGTGGTATTCCCAAGCCATAGTGAGTTTTCTCCAATACACCTCATTTTGTATAAATTTGATTTAAACATTGACCCAAATCGATATCTAAAGGTCCAAAACTTGTCTTTAACAATTCTTTTGTGTTTAATTAAGTTTTGAGAGTTTTTAATGCAAAATCTCACTCATAATATTATACTATGAATTCTTGTACTAACATTGATATTCCAACACTAGGATGAGAACAGCGGGAACATTTCAAGGATGATTGCTCCATAGGAATATTCATAAATAACCAGCAATGCAAATCAAATTCAGAACTCTGCACTTCTGGTACCTATTCTAGTACCTGATCCGGCACTCAATCCGGTACCCATATTTTTAGCAGTCAATATTTCTAAACTGGCATATTTGCCTCTATTTGTGTGCACACGGGAGTATAAATCTCTGAATGGTCTAATGGGTTTGAATAAAATCTATCCAGCTACAAAACCCGGAAATATTTTCGCCAAATTTGCAACCACCAGAGAGATATCAGAGGGGCATTTTTCCAATTTTTTCCAAATTGCGTTTTCTGGGTTGGTTGTTTCTCAACAAATTCTAAAATTGGAGAAGTTGTTTCAAGTTGTTCATACTTGATGTAAGTGTATAAATAGTAGGAGAGTGCAGGTGCGTGGATAGTATGTAGAGGGGGATAGAATAGATAGTAAAATACAGAGAGCATATCCGGCTGAAAAGAATGTACTGAATGAACTATTGGTTGAAAAATAAAGGAGTACTTCTTCGTGTGCATATCTTTGTGCAATTGGTTATCAGTCATCATGTTTTCTTATGAGTTAATCTAAGATTCAAATACTCTATGCAGCTTGGATAGGAAGGCCCCCCTGCCCACGTTTGCAATGCATCATTAGGCATAGTAATTTGAAGTTGATTGCATATTTGAGATGATTTAGAATGTTTTTTTAACATTGATTTGAGTGCATTTTTATTCATGGGGTTCTGTTGTAGAATGTAATTTTCTGTCAAGTCTACTTCCAGCTTTATTTGAGGGCAACAATGAAATTTTAGTTTACGTACTTTGCATAAATTTGGATTTAGAGAATATTGATCAAGCATAGGAAAGAGTTGAATTGTACAATCAGGCTTGCCTCATTGTGTATATGAATAGATATGTTGGGATATGGAGAAATTGCATTGATATAGTTATAGAATGTTGAGTTAACAGAATAATATCTCAAGAAAGCAGTACTTGTAATAGATGCATAATTGTTCACTATCAAGGCTAATTTCAGAATGTGTTGAAAAAGGGATAAAAACAAAGTGATGAATTCAGAAAAGATAGGTGTGGTTCTGAAATGTATGATTCATGTTTATAATTCAAGTAGCGTATGGAATCGTAATAAATAGGATAGTTTACTTTTAAGTGTTGGAGCGAGCGTGAATATACGAGTTAATAAGTTGAATGCTTTGAAGATTTCTTTAATTAGGAGGATAGAGTCAGCTTTCATTACAATCCTGCACATATGGTGTCAGTGCCTCAAAGTTTACCTCCCTGGGTTGATGAATTTAATGTCAACTATTATGGTATATAATTATGTTGACATCCATAAGGAAGGTATGCCTTATGACACCTCTTGGTATTGTATGCATAGGATTAAGGGTTATATCAGGTGGGAAAGTGTCAATTTCTACCTCTGCTACCTATCTTGTATCTTGGGGTCAGATCCAAGGTAGGTCTTACCTATCTGTAGGGAATATTTCTCCATAAAAATCTTTGGAAGAGAAGTAGTGGTTTCTGCTGATTTCATTGTTTTGAGTCTAAACATTGCAAACGCAACCCAGATCACATAGGAAGAAAAGGTTATCATCAACATAGATGTATTGTTCAAAGAACGAGATTCATGGGATGGAATCATAGATAAAGTTATTGAAGTTGTTGTACCTCAACTAGAAGATGAAAAATAAGAGGTTTATATTGAATAGAATGGACACCAGGATCCAATAGCACAATCAACAGCAACTAGTACTATAGTAAGGACACCTAAAAATTCAATTCACTGTGAAGCATCAAGAGCAACAGGTCAATATACTCCTATTCCTTAATCAGGTAATGAATATGATCGAATTAATAGAAAGAATAGAATTTTACAAGAAATTTATGATGAATTAGATGCAAATACAAATTTCCTTTCTTGCTAGTCAACCTATGTTTTTTGAAGAGGCAATAAAAGAAGAGTATTGGGTAAAAGCTATGGGAGAAGAGAAAGATTCCATTGAAATAAATGGTACATGGAATCTTGTTGACTTTCCTAAATATAATAAACCTATTGGTGTGAAGTGGGTCTATAAGACAAAACTCAATAAAAAAGGTGAAATTAATAAAGACAAGGTAAGGCTAGTAGCAAAAGGTTTCTCGCAGCAACCGGGAATTGATTTCAAAGAGAATTTTGCACCAGTATATAGATTTGAAACTATGAGAGAAGTATTAACAATTGTAGCTTAGAAAAAATGGAAAGTGTATCAGATGGATCTCAAGTTGACATTCTTGAATGGGATTCTTTAAGAAAAAAATTATGTGTAGCAACCACAAGGATGTGAATTAAAAGATCATAAAGATAAAGTTTACAAGTTGAATAAAGATTTATATGGACTAAAGCAAGATCCAAGAGCTTAGTACAATAGAATTTATCCTTAAATGATCAATAATAGATATAGTAGAAGCAATAGTGAACCAACACTTTACACAAAGGTAAATCAAAATGCACATATTTTGATTGTTTGTTTATATGTTGATGATATGATTTTTACAAGTAATATGTCAGTAGATGAATTCAAAGTAGCTATGAAGAAAGAGTTTGATATGACAGATCTACGTTTGATGAAGTTCTTTCTAGGAATACAAGTAGAACAATCAGAAAAAGGTATATTTATTTCTCAAATTAAATATGCTAGATATGTACTCAAGTAGTTCATAATGGTTAATTGCAAACCAACACCTATACCATTGGAAATAGATCCAAAGTTGAGCAAAGAAGATGAAATTCCCAAAGTAGATCCAACACTATATAAGAGAATTGTAGGAAGCCTCATGTATCTCACAACTACGAGACCAGATATTATGTATGCAATCATCTCTTTTTCCAGGTTCATGGAGTCTCACAAAACTCACACTGGAAAGTTGGAAAAGGGATATTATGATATGTTGCAGGGACTTCAAGCTATGATATGTTATACTCAAGCATTGCGTATGATATTTTGACAAGTCATACTGACAGTGATTTTGCAAGAAGTTTGAATGATAGGAAGAGCACTTCAGGTCATTTTTTTCATCTTGGTTCAGGGGCGATTTCATGGGAATCCAAGGAGCATCCCACTGTGACAATTACATGAGTAGAAGTATAATATGTAGCAGCAACATCAGCAACATGTCAAACAGCCTAGTTATGCAAAGTTTTGGATGATCTTCAACAAAAACAAAAAGAACCAACAAAAATTTATTGTGACAACAATTCAACGATTGTCCTATCCAAGAATTTTGTATTTCACGAAAAGAGAAAGCACATTGATACCAGATATCACTTCATAAGAGAATTTGTAAAAAATGGTGAAGATCATGTAGAGCATTGTAAGTCTATTGATAAATTGGTTGACAAGTTCACAAAGCCATTGACAAAAGATATTTTTTAAATCCATAGAGATAATTTAGGCATTGTAAAAGCTGTAGTAGTCAGCAGTCATAATTAAGGGGGAGTTTTAGAAAAAAATAATTACTCCCACCATGCAAGGATTCAGTCGAGTCCCAGTTAGTGTGACATGTAGTCACATGTCTTCACCTTATTATGAATGCATTGGAAAATAGTGTATTTCCAAATATATCAGCCTCACTCCATTCAAAGGATGCATGGGAAAACTTGGTGACCAGCTACCAGGGTGTTGGTAAGGTACAAACTACTCACACTCTATTAAGGAGAAACTTGATCAAACTTGATAAGATTTGATAATTACAATGAACCCGAAGGCCTGTATTTAAACACATCTACATGCAAAATTTAGTCTCTTAAACTTAGACTTAAGTGACTCATATTGCATATGACTACATGCAACTCTAACTATGACTCGACTGACTTCTTGCATGCAAGGAGTAATTATTGTTTTCTAACACAAATGAGAAACTAGAAATTCGATTCACCATAAAAGGGAGTGTCATTATGCACCAAACGTGGAAGAGGGAGGATAACCATCAATGTGAGTAGTGTGGAACCAATGGCTACATACATCATCAAGAAGGAGTATTAAAAAACATAATGCCGCTAAATGAAAACACCGTGCAGACATATATGCGGGGATAGAGTTTCCATGTGCATGCATGGCGCAAGGGCAGGTCGGTCGGACCTTCTTGCTTAAATATAACACACAGTAAATACACAAATTCTCACATAAACTAGATGTGAACTAGAGATGCCAAGAACTTGTCTTATATTACTTGAATTTATTACAATGGTTCATAAAAATCAAATAAAACAAGTTGTCCTTATCCTATTACAATATACAGAAATAAATCTCTACTCTTTGTGTGTGTGTTTATCCCCTATGTGTGTGATCCTATCTGTCTTTTGATCCTCTGAATAATGAAAGAAAGATCGATCCCCACTATGTGCCTCCACACCAGTATTTTACTCTGATATGTCGTTGTTCCCGAGGTCCCTCTTCTTGGATTCTCCGAGATGTCCTTACTCTGCCCGCCGCTCTGCCCTTGACCCGACGGAACCTATAATTGTCAGCACCCCTGAACATTCTGCACAGTATCCTCCTGTGTTGATACCTGGCATGGCCTCAACCACCTTCTTAATTGCCATTAAATTCCTCAACAACCCACAATGGTTGCAGGTCGATCTTTTCGACTACGACTCTTCTTTGAATTTTCTACAGTTGTCGGTCTTATCAATGTCCTCTTCCGACTGGTCTACACTTCGCCACATAGACCATTTCACCTCGTCTCTTCTTGAATTAACTCATAGAATTCACTTAGTCTCTACGGCTATCGTTCCACCCAGTCCCCCATGCTTGTCCTTTTCCACTTCTCTATCGATGTCGCCTCTTGACCCACTTGTCGACTTTCGACTCCTTCGACTTCCAGATTTTGTCGACCATACTTCGACAGCTCCAAAGGGGTTCACTCAGTGAACTTGCTACATAGCATGATTATTCGCAATATTAAATAATATCCCTAATTTCACTAAATATTGGAAAATTCCTCCTAAAATTGTATTGTTGAACCCCCGTCCCAATATGCCTTTCAAATTAAGAAAACCCCTAGTTTCACCAGATATTTTATGTATCCATTTTTATCAACCCATTTTTAATACCCCCTTTATATCATATTATCAAGTTGTAACAAACAAGATCCCTAACACATCTTAGTATAAGCAAAGATGATTCTAAATAAAATAATAGTATAATGCTAATAATGATCCCACCAGGATTGTAGGCGTGACTGATGAATTTGTATCGTTGGATAGTGGAAGACCCAATGAAATAGTACTAGGAAGGAAAATGCGTAAAAGGAAACAAAGACAATAGATCAACATAACAAAGAATGTAAAAGGTTGATAGTCCAATATTTAGTGCAATGCTTAGAAAAGATGAAAATTGCAAATATTTCACACCGCAATCTGCCAATCTACCAATTTTATATGTAAATATAAGTATAGACATAAAGAGCTCATGTTTTCTATAAGATTAATAAATTAAATTCCATAAAGATTCAAAATTGAAACCATTTCGTGGATAGACTGCCCTACCTTCCTATCAAAACAAACATCATTGATGTTTGAACCCAAATGAACATAGCAAAATTCCTCTTACTTTCCAATAACACCATATGATCATGTGCATAGCTTGGATTTGGGTCATTCACAAGATGCAATGAATTTCCTCCACTTCCTCTACATTTATTCTTGCAATCAAGGGAATTAACAATATTTAGTTACCTTTTCTTAGGTTATATCTAGTTTTTTTATCTTTATAGGAGAGGGGAAAATATCCATTGTTAGGTTTCAAAAATGCAATAGTTATAAAGATACACAGATTGTGAAACTTATATGATACCATTTCATGGTAACGATAACACATAGGGTATGTAAATAAGGATTTAGATTTTCACCTGTGTTCATGTAAGTTCCAATACAATGTTAAGAGGGATGCCTTGCATATGAGAACTGAAATTACAATTATGAATGTGCCAAATATAATTCAATCTAACAACTATTCCTAACTAGCAATGTGAAAATGTTAAAGAATAATACAAAAAGTTGAAAGAAATAAATGGTCAAGGAATATTGATCTAAATTTTCTTGGTTCCAGTGAGCCAAGAAAGATTGATCTCAATTTTCTTGGTTTTCATGGAGCAAGGTTTGATTGAATCTCAATAACCTACTAAAATCCAACCTAAAATATGAAGAGTTAGATCTTTTACTCAAATGCCTACAAAAAATAAAATACATATGTTCAACTCCGGAACTCCAAATTAGCTACATATCTTAACTTACAGATGAAAAAACATATAACAACAATTCAAAACAAACCTAAATAAGTTGTTAAATGAGTATGGATCAAGGCTAGTAATCTGAATAGACTTCCATTGATATTATAATTGGTACACTATTATCATATTTATGCAAAACTTTGATCATAAGTAATAGCAAATAAAAATGGAGGGTCCTTATGTTTTATGTGGGTACAAATTGAGCCCATTTTTTGGAGGTATGAATCCATCCCATGATTTGGAGGTTATTCCTAAGCCCACCCAAATAAAATAACGCCCAATATTTATATTACTATGTCAAATTAAAACCCCCCTTGACCCATTAATACGGGGAAATATATTTTTGAGGCTTTTAAAAGTATTCAAACCCCCAATATGAATGTACGTGATATGATATTTCTTCACTAGTGAACCCCCCGTGGAAAGCTCCCTGATCAACTTCCTGGCTTTGACTTCTAGTCTTCCCGCACTAGTGGTCGTCGAAAATTCCTCTAGTCGGCCTCCTTTTGTTGATTAACTTTGACGGTTTTCCCTAGGCCACGATGCCCCTTCATCAGTTTCCCCAGGTGAAAAATAACTTGACTTCTCCATCAGTATTCTATATTCTTCCTCTAAAATCCATGATGCCTCACTCATCTCATCATCCCTCCATCGTACTATGTATTCTTTCTTCCACGAACTCCTTGTGTGTCTCACTTCGTGCTCATCCACTAATTCGGTGATCTCTTCTTCATGTCGATCTGGAATTTTCCATGTCCAGTCGGTATTCGACACTTCTGCACTACTGCTTGTTGAACCTTCTTCATACTTGTACATATATGATACATTGAACATAGGAGAAATGTTCAATTCCTTTGGTAGCTCTAACACATAAGCATTGTACGAAATCTTCTTCAAAATCTTACATGGCCCACTCTTCTTCAGCTTCAGCTTGCTATATGTTCCTGTCGAGAACCTCTCTTTCCTCAAGTGTTCAAAGACTAAGTCTCCCACACTGAACAACTGTAGCCTCTTATTCCTAGCAGCTCTCAACTTATATGCCACATTTCTCTTCTCAATGCGCTTGCGTAGATATTCATGTACTTCTTTCATATGCTCTGCGAATTTCTTTGCGTCCACACTCTTTCCGATCTCTATTGGTATTGCAAGCAAATCCACCACACCATGCGGCTTTCGACCTTGAATAATATGGAATGGACTCATATCTGTCAACCGATTCACAGAGTTGTTATATGTGAATTCTTCTTGTGCCAACATGTTCTCCCACTGCTTGGGTCTTTCGGTCGTCAAACACCACATAAGGTTTCCCAATCTTTAGTTTATTGCCTCAGTTTTTCCATCAATGTGCAGATAGTGTGTCGAGCTAAACTGCAACTTCGTATCCAGCTTCTTCCACAGGGTTCTTCATAAATGACCCATAAACTTGGTATCTATGTCCGATGTTATACTCATTGGTAACCCATGCAATCTGACTATTTCCTTGAAGAATAGTACAACAATGCTTGTGGCCTCACTTTTCTTCTGACACGGAATAAAGTGTGTCATTTTTTAAAATCTGTCGACTACCACAAATATGGAGTCATTACTTTGTTGTGTCTTTAGAAATCCTAGCACAAAATCCATGCTCAGGTTCTCCCATGGGACATTTGGCACTAGAAATGGTGCATACAACCCTGTATTCTGACTTCGCCCCTTCTCCAACTGGAAAGTTTGACACTATCATACCCATTTACCGACATATGTCGCCATCCCTAGCCATTGGTATTTTTCTTCAACCAACGGCTTGGTCTTGTCGATCGCAAAATGACCTGCTAACATGACACTATGCAGTTCTCAGATTACGTTCTCTCTTACAGATCCCCTGGGAATACACAATTGTTGTCCCTTGAATAGGTATCCCTCTTGGACAAAATAATCCAAGTGTGGAGTTCTGTCGACACTCCATGGTTCATGACTAGCCTTCCATGCTTTCGCAAAATCTTTGTCAGTCTCATACTCGGTTTTTATCGACTCTATTCATGCCGCCTGAACTATCATTGTGTTTAGCAATGCAATTCTTCTACTCAGCGCGTCAAAAACCTTGTTTGACTTTCCTGACTTATGTCGCAACATGAAGGTGATTCCCTGCAAGAGTTCTACCCATTTTCTATGCCACTGATTCAACTTCGATTGAGTATTCAAATACCTTAGTGATTGGTGGTTTGTATATAACACAAACTCCTTGGGAAACAAATAATGCATCCACTTCTTCAATGCTTTCACGATAGCATAAAACTCCTGGTCGTAGACCAAATAATTCTGCTTCGCTTCATCCAAATTTTCATTAAAGAATACAATTGGTCAGCCCTCCTATCTCAACACTACACCGATTTCCATTCCACTCGCATCACAATTGCCTTGGAAAACTTTGTCGAAATATGGGAAAGCTAGTACTGGGCTCTCAGTCACCTTCTGCTTCAGCTTGTCTAAGGCCTTCTGGGAAGCTTCTATCAACTTAAACTCCCCTTTATTCATGCACTCCGTCAATGGTGCACATATTTGACTGATTCCTCTTATGAAATTTATGAACTTCCTATAGAAACTATAAAGTCCATGAAAACTCCGCACTCCAGTTGTGCTCTCCAGTTTTGGCCACTCCCATATAGCCTTCACCTTTTCTGGGTCCATCACTAACCCTTTACCCAAGATTACGAATCCCAAGTACACCATTTCTTACTTCATGAAGAAACATTTATGCAGGTTCACCATCAGCTTCTCTTCCTGCATCTTCCGCAACACTTGTCGATTGTGCTCCATGTGTTCATCTTTGGTTCGACTAAAAATCAAGATTTCGTCGAGATACACTACGATGAACTTTTTGAAGAATGTATTTAGTACTTCATTGATCAATTGCATGAACGTACTGGGTGCATTAGTTAGTCCAAAGGGCATGACTAACCACTCATACAGTCCTTCCTTCATCTTGAAGGTTGTCTTCCATTCATCTCCTTCTCTAACCCTAATTTGGTGATATCCACTCTTCAGGTCGATCTTGGTGAAGTATCTCGCTCCACTCAAGCAATCAATCAAGTCATCCATCCTTGGAAATGGAAATCTATACTTGATAATGATCGTATTGATAGCTCTGGATTTTGTACACATCCTCCATTCTCCACACTTCTTCGGCGCTAATACCGCTAGTACCACGCATGGGCTCAAACTTTCTATGATCAATCCTTTTTCCAATGACTCCTGGGCTTGTCGATTAAGTTCCTGACCCTCTGTCAGATTCATTCTATTTGGTTCCTTGTTTGGAAAACTCGATCTGGGAATCAAGTCGATCTGATGGGATATGCTTCTTGTCGGTGGCAATCCCATCGGTGCCTCATTAGCCATTATGCTCTTAAACCCGTCGAGCATCTTTTCAACTTCGACAGGAATTCTTTCATCGAAATTTTGAAACATGGTCCTTTCAGAATGATGGCGAAACATCCCGATTGTTTCTCTTCCTCCATACACTGTCTTCATGTTTTCCAACTTTAAAGTTGATCATGCACTATCTAGTTACCTTCACATGATGTCCTTTATACAACCAGGACATCTTGTATGGATTTGGATGTTGTTGACATTTCAAACCCAACTTGTTGATGACCTCCATTGACACTAAATTTTTGGTACTGCCGCCATCGACAATGGTCTTGCAGTATTTGTCGACAATCAACACTTTGGTCTGAAAGATGGCCTTTCGTTGTGTCGTCTACTTCTCGTTCTGTTGGTCATCATGAACCAACATTCTCCTATTCGTAATGTTTCGACCTTTTCCTCTACCCTCTTCCCCACTGTCGGATGTTGAATCCATCTTCTCGTCGCCTTAATCATCTCGTCGATGTCTCGGTTTTGATTCCTTCGCCATGTGTATAGTTTTTGGGAATTCATAGGATTTGTGTCCCACTCCGCGACACTTATAATAGACAATCGTTGGCCTATCATCTCCTCTCCTTTCTTCTGGACCATTTCGACCAAACCCACCTCGACCACAGGTCTTTCGACCATCCCATCGATTTTCTTTTTCCTTTTCTCTGTTCTCTATCCCTTCTGCACATCAGCTATCTTCAACAAATTCTCCCCTAGTTCCACTACTTTTTCCCTTCGCAGAAACAGTCTTCGCACCCCGACCTGCCATCCTTCCTCTAGTTGATGCGGTTCTTCTCAACAGCTTTTCTTCTTCCTTCAGAGCTAGTTGGTAGGCTTCTCTAACCATTCTGAAATTCGACAGGCTCAACTCATCCTGTATGACATACTTCAAGTAGTTTACATATCTTGCGACTGCTTCTTTTCCTTCATCGGTTTGACCGGATCTAATCGACAGTCTGTAGAAATATTCCGTGTATTCCTTCACGGTCATCTCTTTCTATCGAAATTTTTGTAACTTCCTAAACAAGGAAATCATGTAGTCGCTAGGCAGGAACTTCCTTTTTGGCTTGGCAACCATTCTGTCCCAAGAATTGATTTTCTCCTTGTCTTTATTGACTCTGTCTTCATGTACATTGTCCAACCACAATGAGGCATGGCCCTTCAATTTAATACATGCAATCTTAACCCTCTTAGGATCCTCTATCTGCTCTATGTCGAAGTATTTATCCATCTCTCTGAACCAGTCTATCAAGTCTTCTGGATCTAGACTTCCTGAGTAGGTAGGTATGTCCATTTTTTCCTTACTCCTCATCTCTATCAAAAGCTTAATGAATTCATTTTCTAGTTCTTCTTCCAATGCTTCCCGAGCTTCCATTTCCTCGACTTCCTTGTCGCTATGATCAAGTGCATCAGGAATGCATCCACGCCTATGGATTTCTTTGATCACTGCGACCTCATTGGTCAAGCTTCTCATTGTTTGCATGCACTCGTTGAACATTTCACGATCAACTATAACTCTTGCACCTCACACTCTTCATCCTATACAACGAACATTTACACCTCTTTGTGCCCTTCTTTCAACCGCAGCTAAGATATCCTCTTGTCCAATAGCAACCGGATGTTTATCACATGCGCACAACTCTACCCAACCGCAGCTGGAGTTGTTCATGCCTCCAAAGATTCTTATCCTTATCACAGGACACAATGGCTCTTACACCACCTGGCATAAGGGAGAGTTGGTCGGACCCTATTTCTTAACTATAACACACATTAAACACACGAATACTCACGTATACTAGACGTGAACTGGAGATTCCAAGAAGTTGGCTTTTATTACTTGAATTTATTACAATGGTTCATACAAAGCAAATAAAACAAGTCAACATTATCCTGTTACAATATACATAAATAAATATCTACTTTGTGTGTGTGTTTCTCCCCTCTGTGTGTGATCCTCTCCATCTTCCGATCCTCTGAATAATGAAATAAATATCGATCCCCACTCTGTGTGTCCACACCAGTATTCTACTCTAATATGTTGATGTTCCCGAGGTCCCTCTGCTTGGGTTCCCCGATAGGTCTTTACTTTGTCCACTGCTCTTCCCATGACCCGACATATCCTGCAATTGTTAGCACCCCTCACCATTCTGCAAAGTCTCCTCCTGTCGTGATACCTGGCATAGCCTCAACCACCTTCTTAACTTCCATTAACTTCGTCAACAACCCACAACGGTTGCAAGTCGATCTCCTTAACTGTGTTGCTTCTCTAACTTTGCTACAATTTTTGTTCTTACCATTGTCCTCTTATAATTGGTCTGCACTTCGCCATGTAGACCATTTCACCTCATCGCTTCTTTACTTAACTCATCGACTTCACTTAGTCTCTATAGTTGTCATTCCGCCCCATCCCCCATGCTTGGCCTTTGCCACTTCTCCGTCGATGTCACCTCTTGACCAAAATGTCTACTTTTGACTCCTTTGACTTTCACATCCGGTCGACCATACTGCGACAGCTCCCTGCTCGACTTCCTATCTTCGACTACTAGTCTTCCTGCAGCAAGGGTCGTCGGAAATTCCTCTGGTAGAGCTCCTTCTGTCAATTAACTTCAATAGTTTCTCCTAGGCCCTAATGCCCCTGCATCAATGCACTGGAGTAGATCACTCTAGCTGGATGACGGAGGCCTACTGTGTCCCTGCAAAAAATACCCTTTCCATCTACAATGAATACAATATCCTACAAGACATAAGATTCAACTGCTTATCCACATTCCTTGTGGGCATTCTACACACTTCGCATCCAATTTTTATTTTCGTCAAATTGGCAGGGCCTTAGCCTTTGTAGCTTCATCCTTCAAATGGGTGTCTAAAGAACTCCTAATCATGTCAAATGGATCTAGCTAGTTAGGATATTGATTTCTTGAGTTTTAAGCTCGTAATTGTAGGTGATGGAGGAACTAGGAAGATATCCTTTGTGAATTATTATCTTATCAAGGAGTTTGAGAAGAATTGCATTCCTCCTATTGGTGTTGAAGACCATCCTCTTGACTTTTTCCCAAGTTGTGGAAATATTCACTTTTATTGTTGGGACACTCCTAGGCAAGAGAAATTTGGTATCCTCATAGATGGTTATTATCTTCATGGGTAGTGTGCGGTTATCATGATTGAGGTTACTACTTGCTTGAATTACAAGAAAGTCCCAACTTGGTGTATGGATCTTTGTAGGGTGTGTGAGAACAAACTCATTTTTCTTTATGGAAACAAGGTTGACATGAAGAATAGGAAAGTTAAAGCCAAGCAAGTTTCATTTCATAGAAAGAAGAATCTTCAGTACTATGAGATATCTACAAAATGTAACTACAAATTTGATAATCCATTCCTCTCTTTGGCACGCAACCTCTTAGGGGATCTAAACTTTCATTTGATCCTCCTAAGGTTCAAATTAACCTTGCAACTCAGCATCAATACGAGGCAAAACTTCAAGCAGTACCATCCCAAACTATCGCAAATATGACGATGATGATGCTTTTGAATAAGTTTGTACCAATGGAGTCTACTTGAGTTCCAAGATTTTATTATAATGTGTATTTGGGGTTTATTATAAATTGAATGGCTCTGTAACTTACCTAGTACTTGAAACATTTTATGTTTGTGGAAAAACATTACTTTAAAACTTATTGTAAAGTTTTATGTTATTGACCAAGGATGGTCAAGGATGACTGTAATTGAATGTTATTATTATTTAATAGATTAAAATAGGAGACACTCATCCAAACAGGATTGTTGAAGAGTGTTCACTGACCCACTAGGAGGAATGAAACTGGTGTAGAAGGGAATGGACAAGTGGCAGCATCTGCACTAACTTACTAGTTGTTGCAGGGGGAAACTTACCTAAAAATGTGGTCATGTTCCCCAAGGATGGTGGAATTGAGCAGGTGGATCATTAAATGTTAAACTGACCCTAAAGACCTAGGCAATATTTATATAGCCATCGAATTGAGTAGGCAACTCACACAATATATTTTTCCTTGTGGTTGCTATAAACTGCTATGTTGAGCACACAAGAGATTCGATGAGGGGATTGTTAACTAATGAGATGCAATGTAGGACTATCTTATGCTGCTCAGTTGCAGAGAATGCTTGTATGCAAGTCTTCACAATTGTTGGGATACAAAGAGATTGTCATATGCTTCTACAGAGAATCTTCGTCCTAGTGGTTCAGTGAACAGGCTCGGGGGTCCTAAAGCAAGTAGACTTGGATGATTTCAGGAGACAGTTGGGAGGAACAGTATTCTTTGGGTGTTTTTCCACCTACTCAGTTTCAACAGGTTCTGCATTGTTTGTTTTATCAGTTCTAGACTCTCTATGTTTTATTCTGAATAATTCTATTTGCAAGTTATCTAGTTCTCTTCTTTATAAAATTCTAGCTATTAGAAGAGATAGATTATTGAACTGAATAATTGTTTTCTGCACCATTGAATGAGTGATAAGATTAAATATTATAGATTGATGAATGAAAACCTTCTCTGTATTTTTCCTTTCACTTTTGTGATGTACTCTAGTACAAAGAAGCTTTTTTAAGAATGATTAGAAATGATTCCAATATTGTAATTAGAATAATAATCTCCTAATTGTTACCAAATATACATATCATCATAGAATGCATGGAAGTAAAATTTAGAACTTAGTAATGTTCAAGAGTTCTTCTCTATTTTTCCTACAATAATTCTCAAGTTTAAAAACAATAGAGTATATCGATGATCTGGGTAGAATATTGTTCTCATTAATATATGTATATATATATATATTCAATATTTATAAAACAAGTTAATATTGAAAACCTAGCAGTAAAATCCACATTTAAATCATCAAAAGCTTTTGCACAGTAAATAGAATTATAAACTCTAGATATTTAAACATTTCGATTTTATGCTAACAGTATACATAGATAGACTATCTTATACACTCTTTGAGTATAATACAATCGAGAGACATATAGCATCAAACATCAAGTTCGTATAATAAACCAGCATAAATTACATTTTACACAAAACGCTTATAAACTTCAAATGATTACGCTTAGGTTTATCCCATAAATGATTACAATCTCACACATAAAAACAAAGTTACATGCTCGTGGCTATGCCTAGATCCTTTATTTAAACAAATAAGTCTTGCAAACGAAAATTGCCATCACTTGCAGGAAATATGTAATATAAATATTTTATATTTCAAATAGTTGAGAGACTGTGGACCTAAGTCCATATTTATTCACATAAGGAAAACAGGATTTGAATATCAATTAAATAAAAAATTCATTAGTCAAAGGTTCGAGTCTCTTATGATCTCACCTCTTAATTTATAAGCATATAAATATTCAAATATGAATAAACAGTCCAGAGATTACAATCCGACAGGGTTAAATCCTATGAAAATTAGATAAACCATATATGATCAACTTAGTAGAAAAGCAATTTAAATTAAATACAAACAAATTGATAGGTCAAGGGTTTGAAGCTCGAAGAGCTTATGAGATATATAAATAAATATATATCAATAGTGTATTAAAAATACATATGATACGGTCACGTAAACCATGCATAATAGAAATTAATTCAAAATAAACAATTTAAAATCCATTTAGGTCGAGGGTTCAAGACCCGTGAGGATCGACTTTAGGTTAACAAAGTTTCCATATAAATTCCGAACTCAAAACCTCTTGAAAACATTGTTCGAGGGATTGAATCCCTTCCACACCATTTACTTATCATTACACACATAGTTAAATAACAACGCAAAATTTTAAATAAAACGAAAGTTCACCATAGTAGGGCTTAAACCCGATTTTTTACACCATAAACATTTACAACAAAATGAAATCACTTAACAAGAACACTTAAGCAACAGTCTCGACAAAGCTTTTAAAACAATGTAATATTTCATGATCGAAATGTTGGTCGAAACCCCAACATTGGGTATGAACCCAGGAAACCTTACAAGTTTGGATTATCACAACAAGAGTGCCAAATGGCTTACAACAAACAATGAAGGCTAGCACTAGATTTACGCAAGCACGAGTTGGCAGAGGCATCGTCGTGAAGGCCCGAGGCTAACTGTGGTTTTCCAACCACTGCAATCGCCACACCTCTCTGATATGCCAATGTCGAGACCACAAACCAAGACTAGGGAGCAACTAGAAGCGATGGAAGGAAGCCCTGCCAAGCACGTGCATCAGTCAGTATGAGTTAAACGATTTTATCATAAAGATAAATGTAAAACGAGTTCACCAACAAACTGGAACTTACCTTTGATAACAAGCTGCGCATTTCGATAGCATAAGTGCTTATGGCTCCTTTCAATCGAACCATACCCTGTAAATACTTCAAATTCTAGATACGAGAGCTCCAATCCTCACAGTAACCAAACCAAAGCAAATAAATTATCACAATAGCATCATTGGAACCCTGGAATCCCCTCTGTGTTTAAACTACACGTTAAAACTAAGCAAGGTGTGCCAATGGCCATGGTGGCCATGAGAGCTTGGCTCTCCCATCTTCACAAACAAGCAACAAGTGTTAAACACCAAAACCCTCAGCGCTTAGTTAGGGTTTCTCCATACGTGTAACCCTTCACCAACTTTCACGTGAATGCATTTAATACTTTGTCTGTCATCCACTATCATTTAAATTTAAACCCACTATCATATAGTTCGGATCACCTTTGATTACCATCAAGCTCCATTAAGAGAGGCGCCATATTTCATAGTTTATGGTATGTTTTCAAACTTATAACCTTCGTCCAACATTGTTAAATAACCCCTTTAAAAACTCAAATGACTCAATTCTTTAATAAGACATGAACCTATTTACCTTGGTAATACTTTAAACCATCTAGCTAGGTTATCATATAACCTTAGCTCTTTTTTTTATAAAATAAACATTAATTGATGTTACATAAGAGTCCTCACCTATAACCCTAGACAAAGGCAACAATATGCATTAGCTTGATATATCTAAGTATGTGTCGGGGCATCACTAGAACCCCTTTCAAGTAAAAGAAGACAATCAACATCACAACATCATAAATTTAATAGATTATATTACAACATTAATAACGATAGTGGATGAACTACGACTTAACATGAATAGCGGCGTTTTCTGAATGACATATTAAATGCTTTTAAAGAACTATTTTATTGGTCACTTAATCCAGGATGTATTTTAGATGAAGACACATTTGAGAACATCATCATTTTTCAAAACAGTAAATGATCCATAGTCCTACTTTAGAATTAAGGACAAGATAAATAAATGAGGATAGTTATGATTATCAAATAACACAAGGATGCATTTAATACAAATAAAAAGATAAAAGAAATTCTGCAAGTATAATACTGATTTTATAGACAGTTAAGCTATGTATAAAAAAATTTATTTTTTTTTGAAATTTTGGAGATGTTACATGTGGTATCAGAGCACAAGTTCAAACACTAGGCATGGAAGTGGCTCAACTCGCACAAAACAGAAAAACACATTTACTAATTTTTGTTTCAAATTTGTTTCTGTACAACACATTCTATATTTAATTTGTAGGTTATGGAATGACCAGAGGAATCTGCTGAGGACAGATCTCATCCTAATGAACAAGAACATGATAATGAAGAAAACATTTATGTAGTATTAAATGATAATTCATCTGAACTTCTTCGAACAGCTAAAGAATTAAAGGCTGAAATGAAAACTGTTAAGGAATAAAATGAAAGGATTCTGAAGGCAAAGGGAAAACTGTGTAACACCTCGTTTTGACATTACTACCTGAACTACTATTATATGTTGTATTTATTTGACTGTGAGACCTCGTCGGTTTGACGACACTGTGGACATATGGTTCTATTATTTTGCCGATATATATATGTGTGTGTCTGATGATAGTATTATGATCGGTAGTCATGTTTAGATATGTATCATGTGTTAATTATGTCAAATATATGGAAATTATTGAATGATGGGTATGTGGATACCGTTACAGTTATATGTTGAAATAATGAATGTTATGCCAGGTGCATAGCGAATGAATGAGTTTATTATTGTTATGTTATGATGAAATATATGTGTACATATCGAGGATTTATGCACGATATTCTATATTGTATGTTGAGGACTGACTTACAGGTTGAAACGGCTAAGTGATAGCCGGATCCTACGAGGTGGCAGGGCCTCGGGGACATGGACTTCGAAAGATAAAATGGTATGCGAGTGATGCATTATTTAATTTCGTGGGGTTATTATGCTGTTTATTATGATGTATGTTATGACATGGGTAGGGTTTCAAGAAACTCAACCGCCCAGATTGGTTATACGATGACAGACCGAGTACAAGTGCAACGCTGTTGTTATGTCAAGTAGACATAGTCCCTTGTTCCATTAGGGGGGTGGAGGCTTTACCCACCATTTATCCCCAAAACCTAGAGTCATGGGAGGGCTGTGCTACGGTGCGCTCCACAAGGTGTGTGATGATGACTAGTGGTTTCCTGCTGGGGAAGCTTGGTCGAGGTAGTCGACACTTCCGCTTACGGGTTCTAGATGGAACCGGTCATGACTTGACATTCCAGGGTAGTCCAGTAGAGGACAGGATAGGATGTGGAAGTTAGTGATGATGTAGGTAGATAGGTGTAGCGCGGAGTAGGGGTGAAAACAAGATCTAACTGTAGGTGTGTAAAACCCTTGATTAGTATGTGTCAAAATCAGTGATGTATGAATTGTCGTAACTTGGATTTCAGTAAGCTAATGGATCGTACCTTGTAAACTATGTTAAAACATGTGTCGGTAAATAATAAGTTCCTTGATTATGATTGATGTATGTGAATTATTACTTTTAGTGTACTTACGTGAGGAATGTAAGCAGTAGCTACGCTTACATAACTCGCCTACATATTATGAATTACATGAAATATTGTTGAGTAATAATGTCAATTAGTGTCGCTTAATATTAATTCCTGTCGTTTAGTAATTAACTATTGTTGATCAATGTTAATAATGTCGGTTAAAGTTAAGAATGATGATTAGGGTTAATAATGTTGATTAGTGGTTAATTATTGTCCATTAATAATTAATTATGGTTGATTAATAAACAAAGCTATGGTTAACCTAGGTAGTGACTAATGCAATTGATTAGAATGCTTGATTGATTGTTAATGAGTTTAATTAGCCAGGACTAAGGGTTGAAATGTAACTATAAGGTCAAATAAGTTGATAGTAACTTGATCCCTTAAATTAATTATGTGTTAATGATGTTAATTAATTTTAACAAGACTATGCTTATCTTTAGTAATGATTGTTAATTAGCTAATTACAAACTAAGGTGTAATTAAAATGGAAACAGGTATATGAGTCAATTAAATCTTAGTGAATTTTATTTAATTAATATAATTACACATTGATAATGTTATGATTTACATTTATAGGATTATTGTTCATAATTGATAAATTGAATTAGTGAATTTATAATTAAAAAGAATTTACATATTATAAATATTAGAAACCATTAATTAAATGATTAGGTAATTGTAATTAATCAATTGACAATTACTGTTAATTAAATTAAATTGGTGAAGCATGCAAGTTTAAACTATATGATATATATATAACATTTATTATTTATTAATTAAATGGTCAAATATTGAAATATGAGTAAGGATATGTTTAAAATTATTATATTAAATAAAAGGATTAGATTTAATTGAATTAGAAGTTACGGTTGAGAAGTGACCCCAACCTACACCTTTTAATATTAATTTAAATATTTAAAAGAGTCCAAGTCCAAGTTGAGGGCTCGAGGACTTACATGGTAGATGGAAGGGGGTGGATAAATTTATGATGAAGATAGGGGTAGTAATTGGGAGGAAGGGTCGACAAACATGGGGATAAGAGGGAGAAAGGAGGAAGGTGAAGGGAGATCTTTACCTTAGGATTTTGGAGAAGTTTGAGAGAGCAGAATTGGGAGAGTAGAAAATGAGAGTTCTTGTTGGAGTTTTTGGAAGGGATACAACAGCTTGGGCTTGTACTCGGTTTGGGCTCGAGGGTCCAAAGGGGTACCTTTGGAGCTGGGTGGTCGGCGAGACCTCGCCAGTTGGTAGGGTGGCAAAATTGTTTTGGATGGTTGAGTTTCAGAAATGTGGGGAAGGATTTGGTTACAGGGTAAATCAAAGGGAATCAGCAAGGCATTCAGCAAACGGGGGCAGCCACAAGGTTGGATCTACTAGTTTTCTACAGGTATTTTCCAGCAGGTATGTTAGTCATTTCTACCTTGTCAAATTCGGATTTATGTTGAGTATTTTCCAATTATATGCTATATGTTGTTGCACCTGCACATGAGAAGTAGATGTTAGAATTTAAATGTAAACTTGATATAATTTACATGCATAGAAATAGACGTAAGTAGAAAATCAAAACAGAAATTTGAAACAGTGTAAAAACAAAGAAAACACGGATTTTATTAAAGAAAATTAGAAAATCTAGGACGGAGTCCTACATATGGTATCAGAGCCATGGTTCCAAGTCTGGAACCAGAGGGCTTACTACAGCTGAATTAGAACATAATAAGATGAACAAACTCAAAATTTTGACTCGTGTGCAAGTTTACTGGTTGCAGAAATATTTGACCTGCATGACCTGCATAAAACCAGGAGGAGGGTTAATAAAATTGTTCAAGCTTACAACAAAAATATTAATTTTGTTAGTACAACAAAAAATCAATTTAGTATGGCATATAAACCAGATTTTTATATATATCAAACAAACTAAGGAGTTTGTAGCAATTTATATATATATATATATATAAACGTTTTGTCATAAACAAACTTATACATATATACATAAACAAAACTATATCAAAAGATATTTTTTATGTATTATAAAAAAATATATATATAACATATCATTTTTTTTTACTATACGTTATGAAAATTCAAAAAAAAATTATTTAAACTATATCGATTTAAAAAAAAAAACAAATTACGTTATATAGATATTTAAAAAAAGAAGTTATTTATTAAATAAATAAACGAAACAAACAAAAAAAAAACTAACCTAGTCCAAAAAACAAAAAAAGATAAAATAAAATATAAAAATATATATATATATGTATACATAAAAAAACACAAAAAAAAACCCTACGTCGGGCTCGCGCCGAGCCAGCCCACAGGGCGCCGCCCCAGGGCGTGGCCGCAGGCGCAACCCCAAGGTGTAGCCCTGGGTGCAGCCCGCAGGCGTAGCCCCAGGGCGCAGCCCGCAGGCACGTGGCCAGGGCACGGCCTGGCCAGCAGCAAGCTGCGGCCTGGGCGGCTCGCCCTGCAGCCCAGAGGGCGCGCGACCAGGGCACGGCCGGCGAGAAGCACTGTTGCGGCCTGGGCGACCTGGCCAGTAGCCTGGGTGGCTCGTGGCCTAGCCAGTGGCGGCCCAGTGGCTTACGGCCACGGTAAAACACGCACAAAAAAAAATAACTATACAGTGTTAAAAAGAAAATTTACATTGAAATTTAAAAAAAAACGTACAAAAATTTAAAAAAGCCCGGCCATGGCAACCCAAAAAACTCACGATTTGGGTGCAGCCATGAGAAGCCGACCTGTTAGAGGCAACAGAAAATAATCATATATATGGTTGTAAATAAAATAAAATAAAAACACTGAACTGCGAAAGAAAAAAATTAAGTTTGCGGCCATGGTTGGCATCCAAGGTCTGCGGCCAAGTTACAGCCGGTGCAGCCAAGGAACGCTACCACAAAAAAAAATTTATGTAGAAAATCTACAAAAAGATAAATAATAACACACCTAAACGTATTCAGACCTAAAAGAGGCCGAGAGGCTCGCCATGGCTGAGTTGCAGAACTCGCTCGCCATTGGAGGTGCAGAGCAGAGCTCATCAAAAATGGTGGAGAAAATAACCGACATCTGGGGTTTGACCAGTTTATAGAGAAGTTTAATATTAATTTACTGCATGGCGGGGATGGCCTAGGAAGGCCGCGTGGCTTAGGGTTAGGGTTAGGTCAGGCCTTAAGTTTTGTTTTTATTTATTAAAAAGAAAATTATTTTTAGATTTTATTTTCTTATTTATTTGGCTTATATTTAATTTTATTAATCACTATTATCTAACTTATAATAAGGCTGAGTTGTGAGATATCGAGGGTATAGAGTGATTTGTTTTTCTTATTCATTTATAAAATGGTGAAAACTAAATAAATAAATAATTATTATTAAATTAAAATTTTGTTTTTTTTTTAATTTATAAAGTTTGTAAAAGTTATTTAGAAAATTAAATTCTATTGGGTTTTATTTTCTTTATTATTTTGTGTTATATCTCATTTTAGTAATTATTATTTATGAATTATAACAAGGTTAAGTTATAAGATTTTAAATTTAATAATTTTGAAATTAATTATTTAAAATCATTAATAATTTTTTTTTTTTTTAAATTAATTATTTAAAGTTATTAATATTACAAATGCTATATAATTACAATATTACTATGGATAAAATTATTACAAGGTTGATTAAAATACTATTATAAATTTTTATTGAGCATAACCCTGTTAATAATAATATTTTAAGGCTAAGATTTAAGATCTTATGTCAAGGTTAAGTAATCAATTATGTAGTTAATATTGTTAATAAACCTTATACGTTTAAATTGTTAAGATAATTTGGTTTAGGTTACAACACTGCGAGTGCATCAAATTTAAGTTGGAATTTACATTAATTAGTCTATCTTCTCCTTGAGAGTTTCCTACCGAAACTTCGACGTATAGTTGAAGGGGCAAGACGAACTCTAATCCTAAAAAACGAGACACAACGGGGATCAACATGACGAGTTGATCATCGGGACACCGATTATACTCCATGACAAAGTGTTTGATGAATGCGGCTCTAAAAAAAAAAAAAAAACTTAGGTTAATAATGTTATTATTAAATTATAAATTATTAAGGAAAAATGAGACAATAAACCTTAATTTAATATCTGGAAGAGTTGTTGGTGACGTAATGAGGATTGTGTGGAATCCAATACCTAAACCTACATAGAACTACTGCAGTATATCTAGTACCGGGTGGCCTCAAGATGGCTTGATCGAAACGTCCTGAACTATAGCTCTTAGAGTAAAACGCTCGTAAATTAGTCATGACGCATTTGAATTAATTGTGGAGTTTGATGGTAAATTAGTCATGATGTCGTCATATGCTAATTATCTTATTATTCCATGTAGCAGGGATAAACATGGTAAGAACACGAGCAGGTCGGGGGCGAGGTCAGGCTACGGCATTACCTAAGCCGAATGTGCCAGCACCATCGCCAGAGACCATCCGTATACTGCGCTCGTTGGAAGCAATAAACAAAACACTCAAGCGACTAGCACAGAGAGGAAGCGCTACCTCGGAGGTAGAGGTGGATGCCCCTCCACTAAGGGAAGAAGTTCCTATGGTAGAAGTGAATACGGTACCAAGAACTCCGCATCAAGATATCAAAAGGGAGCTTCAGAAGATAAGGCTCCCAGAATTTTCAAGGGGTTGATCAAGGATACGAGCAGAGTCGTGGTTGGAAGAGATGACCAGGTGCTTAACCTTGCAGGAGTACACCTCCATGTCCAAGTCCAAACTGGCCATATTTTAACTATAGGGGGCCACTTTGAACTGGTGGGGAAACCAAGAAAGGCAACTACACCTTACACCAGACACAGTTCCATGGGAACTGTTTGTAGAAAAATTCAAAGGGAAGTACCTACCCGCATCCTACTAGGAAGAACAAGCAGGGGCTCTTCATGCCTTGGTACAAAGGCATCTATCTGTGGAGGAGTATGAAGAGAGGTTCATGGAATTAGTGAAGTATGTCCCTTACTTGGACAATGACGAACACCAGGTTGAGCGCTTCGTGTATGGGCTCAATACCAAGATCAGGGATCAGGTACAGATGTGGAAACCAACTTGGTCGTCGAAGCAGTAGATTGTGCTCGTTACACCGAGGAGATGTTGGGTGCAAAGCCCATCAGGTCATTCAACTCTCAACAGTCAGGGTTTGTGGGGAAGGCCCCTTGAAGCTACCCTCAGGGAGGATATGCGAGGCCACCTCCCTATAGGAATAGGAGCACACCAAGAGTTGCAGCAGTAGATAGATCAGTGGCAACTAGGGCGGTGCCCCAGTCAGCCACAGGAACTCACCAGGGTGTGAGGAATTTCAGAGGATCAGCTGGTAGGGGAAGGAGTCCTAGGGGGAGGAACCCCTGGGTGAAAAAATGAAGATGGGTGTCTATTTTGGGGGGTCTCGTGAGAAAATAATTCTGTTTTTTTCATGTCTTCCAACTTTGGGCGAACAAAAGTGATATTTTTATTTAAAATTTCACTTTGCCGTAAAAAGAAAAGTTTTGTAGAATTATGTTAGCTTTCTACTCATAATTTTTTCAATTTTTTTTATTAAGATTTGATATGTCGATTTCGCAAATGTTTGACAGTGTGTTCTTATAAAATGAAAAGACTACAAAAGAGTTATGATTTGTTGCACCACTAAAATCGTTGTTAGACTTGTGTTTTGCAAAAACTGAAAATGCTACGACAATCTACACACAATGTACTAACGCCTGACTATAAGTTTGCATCCAATGGACCTCTATACTAATTATTATATTTTTTTAAAGTTGATCCATGGGGAAACTCAGTCGATTTTCAACAACCTTTTTGTTGCACCACTTTTTTCTCAATCCGCTATAAAATCAAAAAATCTACGACCACCCTTTTGAAGTAGACACGTCAGTGAATCGACCCACATTTTCTTCGATTTTTTTGGTGTTGTATTTACAAAGTTATGGATTTTTCTTCTCGCTGTTTTTTTAAAGAGCTGAATCATAACTCGACACATGTTACAAATATAAAACTTAAAAAATATCAGTTCTTATCTATATACAACAAAATTTATACCCTCGTAAAGTAGATTCAATGATGAATCTACTGGTATGAAGTCCGACATTCGTTTTGTTGTGTAAGAGGTGGTTTTCTCCTTCCGAAAATGGAGAAACCTGAAAATTTTGCAGAGATCTGAATCGGTCATGTTTCAGAGATTATTCGGCCGAAATAATTATTCGGCCGAATAATTATTCGGCCGAATAATTATTCGGCCGAATAACTGTTTTCCGTAACGGTGCCGTAACTTATGGTGAAGGTTATTCGGCCGAATAACCAAACGGGAAAAAAATTACGTCGGATCTCCGTAACTTTGCACACATTCCGAGGATCTCCGTTAGACTGGACGGAGAACTGTTTGTGGTTATTCGGCCGAATAACCTTTGAATTATTCGGCCGAATAATGTAAATTATTCGGCCGAATAATGTTTATTATTCGGCCGAATAACTTCCGCTAAGACGATTTTGCACTCGTTTCTCACGAAAGTGTTACCCACCTTCACGTTTTCACCCCCCTCTCAGAGGTCCGAACAGGTTATCTTGCCCACTCCATTACAGGTTGCTTGTTGGGGATGTGGAGGTCCACATTACCAGCGTGACTATCCCGAATTACGATCCGGTACAGTACGTTGAGAAGGAAAATCTCCAATGGGGAGTGGGGGTAGTAGGCATCAGATCTCGGCTACAGTAAACAACCATCAGGACGAGCACCAATCCACTGTGGTGGAATCATCAGGTACGGTCAATAATGTCAAGCTTAGAATATTGTTTGATCGTGGTGCTACTGATAGTTTCATTTCTCCATATGCATTAGACAAATGTGGGTTGGCAGCCTACGAGCATGACAATTTCAGCTCAGTCGAAATGGCTTCAGGGGTAAAGCAAGCAGTAGGACCTAGTGTCGATAAGTGTGTAGTGGATCTCGGGGTGTGTGTTACACAAGTCAAAGTGTACGTCACCACCCTCGGAACTTATGATCTCATCATAGGTATGAATTGGCTTGAGGAACATCGAGCTTTCTTGGACTATTATGGAAAGAAGGTTCTTTGCATTAATGACAACGGAGAGGCCATCAAGATCCATGGTATCAAATGGAAGGTGTCCCTACGTTTCATATCAATGATGAACGTAAAGCGATATATGCGACAGGGATGCCAGTTGTACATTGTTGAAGCAGTGAACAGTGAGAAGGGACCCTCCTTTGATGACTATCCAGTGTTAGCCGAGTTCAGTGATGTATTCCCAAAGGAATTACCTGGGTTACATCCTAAGAGGGAACTTGATTTTACCATTGAGGTAAAACCCGGTTCAGAGCCAACATCGAAGACACCTTACAGGATGACGGCCCCAGAACTTTGTGAGTTGCAAATGCAGTTGAAGGAACTGCTAGATCTAGGGTTCATCAGACCAATTATTTCACCATGGGGTGCGCCAGTAATCTTTGTGAAGAAGAAGGACGGTTCCTTGCATCTTTGCATTGATTACCGAGATTTGAATAGAGCCACCGTAGAGAATAGGTACCCGATACCTCGAATTAATGACCTCTTTGATCAAATGAAAGGGGCGACAGTCTTCTCAAAGATCGACTTACGATCAGGTTACCACCAGCTACAGATTAAGGAAGGTGATATACCTAAGACTGCTTTTCGAACAAGGTTTGGGCATTATGAGTTTGTGGTGGTACCCTTCGGTTTGACCAATGCCCCAGCTGTATTCATGAGTCTCATGAATAGCGTGTTTCGAAAATACTTAGATCATTTTGTGCAAGTCTTCTTGGATGACATCCTCATCTACTCCAAAAATGAACAGGAGCATGAGGAACACTTGCGAATAGTGTTGTCATGCTTAAGGGAGCATCAGTTGTATGGTAAGTTGTCCAAATGTTCGTTCTATCAAAAGGAGATCCATTACCTAGGGCATATAATTTCTGGTGAGGGAATTTCTGTGGACCCTGAAAAGGTGAAGGCCATAATGGATTGGCTCGTGCCAAAGAATTCGCATGAGGTAAGGAGCTTCATGGGGTTAGCCAGGTATTATAGAAGGTTTGTCGAGGGTTTCTCAAAAATTGCGAAACCCATAACTACCCTACAGCGTAAGGGCACTAGGTACGAATGAACAGATGAATGCGATGCCACCTTCGCCGAGCTGAAAAGACTATTGACGAGTGCACCAATTCTACGGGTTCCAGATATGGAGAAGGAATTCACGGCTTGCACTGATGCTTCAAGGAAAGGTTTGGGTGCAGTGTTGATGCAGGAAGGTGGGGTAATAGCTTATGTGTCGAGAAAGCTAAAAACACATGAAGAGAATTACCCTACTCATGACCTAGAGTTAGCTACAGTGATGTTAGCTTTGAATCTTTGGAGACATTACCTTGTTGGATGAAGCTTTGAGCTCAAGTCTGATCACCAAAGCTTAAGGTATATCTTCACTCAGAGGGACCTAAATGCTAGGCAAAGGCGATGGAGTGAATTCATGAGCGAGTATGATTTTGGATTTCCTACATCAAGGGGAAGGAGAATGTGGTAGTATATGCCTTAAGCAAAAAACCAAGACTTTTCTCTCTTATACCTTTGAGGGTGGATTTGAGGGAAAGAATTTTAGGGTAGCTACTCGGGGATAGTTGGTACCTAAAGGTCACAGCGGCACTCCAGAATGGGAAACCAGTGGGACCAAAGTTTGAAGGCTATGAGTTGGAAGCCGATGGTTTGTTACGGTATCAAGGGAGGATGTATATTCCTGAGGAGGAGGATGTATATTCCTGAGGAGGAGGACATTAGAGAGACTATCCTTAAGGAAGCCCACAGAGCAGTGTATTGTGCACACCCGGGTGTAAAGAAGATGTATGCAGACATGAAGCAAATCTTCTTTTGGGAAGGGATGAAAAGCGACATGGTCAAATTCATCGCTAGTTGCCTTGAGTGTCAGCGGGTAAAACCTGATCATCACCACCCGGCAGGACTGTTACAGCCGCATGACATTACTATGTCGAAGTGGGAGGTTATCTCCATGGACTTCGTGGTGGGATTGCCTCTTACCTCTCATAGGCATGATGCCATTATGGTCATCGTTGACAAACTGACCAAAACTTCTCACTTCATTCCAGTTAAGGAGACCTATGATGTCACGGATGTAACACGTGTGTTCATAAATGAAGTTGTTCGTCTCCATGGGTTTCCCAAGAAGATTATATCGGATAGAGATTCCAGGTTTACATCCAGGTTTTGGATGAGTTTGCAGTTGGCGTTGGGTACTCAGTTGAACCTAAGCACTGCTTACCATCCTAGGACAGATGGGAAAATAGAAAGAGTGAATCAAGTGATGGAGGACATGCTTAGAATGTATGTCATGGATCAACAAACTCATTGGAAAAAGCACTTACCTTTGGTAGAGTTTGCTTACAACAATAGTTACCATAGCTCAATTGGGATGCCTCCATATGAAGCTTTATATGGAAGGCCATGCAGGACACCATTGAGTTGGGAAAGGTTAGAGGATCAAGTAATTATAGGACCTGAGTTGATTTAGGAGATGGAAGAGCAGGTTGTTCAGATTAGACAGCGGTTAAAGGAAGCACAGGATAGACAGAAGAGTTATGCCGATGCGCATAGGATTGACCGAAGCTATAAGGTTGGTGATGCAGTGTTCGTCCGCATCAAGCCTAGCAAAAGTACCATCAGGTTTGGGAAAGGGACAAAGTTGTCGCCACGATTTATAGGACCCTTTGAAATTTTAGAAAAGGTTGGACCCGTCGCGTATCGTCTTGCGCTGCCACCCCATTTGCACAAAACTCATAATGTTTTTCATGTATCTGTTTTACGACATTATGTAGCTGATGAGTCACATAAAATAAATTGGAAGGAACTGCAGGTTTCGGACGAGGGAACCATTAGGGTCGAACCATTACTTATATTGGACCACAGGGTTAAACAGTTGAGGCACCTTTTGGTGGACCAAGTTAAGGTCCAATGGGACCGATATAGCCCAGGTTCTGCTACCTGGGAGGACGCAGAGACTATGCGTCGTTATTATCCCACGTTATTTGGATCATAACTTCGGGACAAAGTTTCCTGAAGGGTGGGTGTATGTAACACCCCGTTTTGACATTACTACATGAACTACTATTATATGTTGTATTTATTTGACTGTGAGACCTCGTCGGTTTGACGACACTGTGGACATATGGTTCTATTATTTTACCGATATATATATGTGTGTGTGTGATGATAGTATTATGATCGGTAGTCATGTTTAGATATTTATCATGTGTTAATTATGTCAAATATATGGAAATTATTGAATGATGGGTACGTGGATACCGTTACAGTTATATGTTGAAATAATGAATGTTATGCCAGGTGCATGGCGAATGAATGAGTTTATTGTTCTTATGTTATGATGAAATATATGTGTACATATCGAGGATTTATGCACGATATTCTATATTGTATGTCGAGGACTGACTTACAGGTTGAAACGGCAAAGTGATAGCCGGATCCTACAAGGTGGGAGGGCCTCAGGGACATGGACTTCGAAAGATAAAATGGTATGTGAGTGATGCATTATTTACTTTCGTGGGGTTATTATGCTGTTTATTATGATGTATGTTATGACATGGGTAGGGTTTCAGGAAACTCAACCGCCCAGATTGGTTATACGATGACAGACCGAGTACAAGTGCAACGCTGTTGTTATGTCGGGTAAACATAATCCCTTGTTACATTAGGGGGGTGGAGGCTTTACCCACCGTTTATCCCCGAAACCCAGAGTCATGGGAGGGTTGTGCTACGGCGCGCTCCCCAACGTGTGTGATGATGACTAGTGGTTTCCTGTTGGGGAAGCTTGGTCGAGGTAGTCGACACTTCCGCTTGTGGGTTTTAGCTGGAACCAGTCATGACTTGACATTTCAAGGTAGTCCAGCAGAGGACAGGATAGGATGTGGAAGTTAGTGATGATGTAGGTAGATAGGTGTAGCGCAGAGTAGGGGTGAAAACAAGATCTAACTGTAGGTGTGTAAAACCCTTGATTAGTATGTGTCAAAATCAGTGATGTATGAATTGTCGTAACTTGGATTTCAGTAAGCTAATGGATCGTACCTTGTAAACTATGTTAAAACATGTGTCAGTAAATAATAAGTTCCTTGATTATGATTGATGTATGTGAATTATTACTTTTAGTGTACTTACGTGAGGAATGTAAGCAGTAGCTATGCTTACATAACTCGCCTACATATTATGAATTACATGAAATATTGTTGAGTAATAATGTCAATTAGTGTCGCTTAATATTAATTATTGTCGTTTAGTAATTAACTATTGTTGATCAATGTTAATAATGTCGCTTAAAGTTAATAATGATGATTAGGGTTAATAATGTTGATTAATGGTTAATTATTGTCCATTAATAATTAATTATGGTTGATTAATAAACAAAGCTATGGTTAACCTAGGTAGTGACTAATGCAATTGATTAGAATGCTTGATTGATTGTTAATGAGTTTAATTAGCCAGGACTAAGGGTTGAAATGTAACTATAAGGTTAAATAAGTTGATAGTAACTTGATCCCTTAAATTAATTATGTGTTAATGATGTTAATTAATTTTAACAAGACTATGCTTATCTTTAGTAATGATTGTTAATTAGTTAATTACAAACTAAGGTGTAATTAAAATGGAAACAGGTATATGAGTCGATTAAATCTTAGTGAATTTTATTTAATTAATATAATTACACATTGATAATGTTATGATTTACATTGATAGGATTATTGTTCATAATTGATAAATTGAATTAGTGAATTTATAATTAAAGGGAATTTACATATTAGAAATATTAGAAACCATTAATTAAATGATTAGGTAATTGTAATTAATCAATTGACAATTATTGTTAATTAAATTAAATTGGTGAAGCATGCAAGTTTAAACTATATGATATATATATAACATTTATTATTTATTAATTAAATGGTCAAATATTGAAATATGAGTAAGGATATGTTTAAAATTATTATATTAAATAAAAGGATTAGATTTAATTGAATTAGAAGTTACGGTTGAGAAGTGACCCCAACCAACACCTTTTAATATTAATTTAAATATTTAAAAGAGTCCAAGTCCAAGTTGAGGGCTCGAGGACTTACATGGTAGATGGAAGGGGGTGGATAAATTTATGATGAAGATAGGGGTAGTAATGGGGAGGAAGGGTCGGCAAACATGGGGATAAGAGGGAGAAAGGAGGAAGGAGAAGGGGGATCTTTACCTTAGGATTTTGGAGAAGTTTGAGAGAGCAGAATTGGGAGAGCAGAAAAGGAGAGTTCTTGTTGGAGTTTTTGGAAGGGATACAACAGCTTGGGCTTGTACTCGGTTTGGGCTCGGGGGTCTAAAGGGGTACCTTTGGAGCTGGGTGGTCGGCGAGACCTCGCCAGTTGGTAGGGTGGCAAAACTGTTTTGGCTGGTTGAGTTTCAGAACTGTGGGGAAGGCTTTGGTTGCAGGGTAAATCAAAGGGAATCAGCAAGGCATTCAGCAAACGGGGGCAGCCACAAGGGTGGATCTACTAGTTTTCTACAGGTATTTTCCAGCAGGTATGTTGGTCATTTCTACCTTGTCAAATTCGGATTTATGTTGGGTATTTTCCAGTTATATGCTATATGTTGTTGCACCTACACATGAGAAGTAGATGTTAGAATTTAAATGTAAACTTGATATAATTTACATGCATAGAAATAGACGTAAGTATAAAATCAAAACATAAATTTGAAACAGTGTGAAAACAAAGAAAACACAGATTTTATTAAAGAAATTTAGAAAATCTAGGACGGAGTCCTACAAATTGAATCAGATATTACTAGATAAATTTCATAATGATGGAAAAGATAAAAGAGCATAATTTAAATCTAAATCTAGAACCATGTCTTATCAACATAGGGGTAAGAAGTTAAAATTCTATAATAATGAAAGTGATTCTTCTTCTGAAGCTAATATTAACACACATAGAAAGAAACATAAGTATTCCAGTGACAACAGTGATAGTGACTGCAATCCTAAGAAGAGCAAGTAAAAACGTTTTGAAGAGATTTCAGGGGATTTCAAGAAGATAAAGCCCCCAACGTTCAACGGTGAGATAGAAAAGGGAGAGGAAGCTGAAGCATGGCTGTCTGGAATGAAGAAATACTTTCAAATATATAATTATTTAGATAAGTTGAAAGCTAAGATGGCCATTTATAATCTGACTAGGAAAGTAGATATATGGTGGCAAGATATAAAAAGAGTAAGAGGTATAAAAGAAAAGAGTGTAACTTGGAGTGCTTTTAAAAGATATTTTAAGAAAAATTTTATGTCTGATCAATACTTTGAAGAAAAAGCTAAAGATTTCTATGATTTAAAACTAGGCTCTATGAAAATAAAATAATTAAATAGTAAATTCTTAAGTTTATTAAGGTATGTATGTTACATTGTTGATGAAAAGCCTAAAATACAAAGATTTCAGATTTTTTTACCTTTTAATATCAAAGACATATTTGAGTATGAAAAATTTCAACTATGTGGCACCATCAACTAATTGGTAGAAAAATTTCTTTAATGACGGATAATAAAGGTCTAAAATATATGTTGGATCAACAAAATCTGAACGCGAGGCAAGCTAGGTGGTTAGCTTTCCTTAGCGAATATGATTTTGAGATCCAGCACATAAAAGGTAAAGAAAGTAAGGTGGTTGATGCCTTAAGCAAAAATGCAAAAATAAATTTTATGTCAGCAATCAGCACTTACAAAACAAATTTAGAAAATCAGTTTGAAGAAGTGGTAAAATTGGATAAAAATTATCTGAAATTACAAGAAAAAGTTGCTCAAAATATATCTGGAAATTTAATAACATATTACAGTCTGAATGAAAAAGGTCTAATTCTGTATAAAAACAGACTGTATGTACCAAATGTACCTAAAATTAAGTTGTTGATTTTAATTGAAGTACATAAAAGTCCTTATTTAGGACATCCTGGTTACCAAAAGATGATAACAATGTTAAGAAAAGATTACTTTTGGCCAAATATGAAGAATGAGGTGGTTGAATACATAGCTAGGTGCATTGAATGCCAGTAAGTTAAAGCTGAGCATCAACACCCAACTGGTTTATTACAACCATTACCAATTCCATATTAGAAGTGGGAAATTATTAGCATTCATTTTATAACTGGATTGCCTAAAAATCAAAAGTAGAATGATTCAATAGTGGTAGTAGTGGATAAGCTTATCAAGGCATCTCATTTCATACCTGTTAAAACTACTTTTAAAGATGCTAATATTACTGATGTGTTTATGAAGCAAGTTTTTCATTTGCATGGAATTCCTAAGGTAATAATTTATGGTCGAGATTCTAAATTTACTGGAAATTTATGGAAATCATTGTTTAAAGGTGTTGAGATATTGTAACTTCAAAGAATATTATATTTGTACTTTATTATTCTGGAGATGTTTCATTCCTTCTTGAAGATCTTATTGTATATCCGGAGATGTTTATTCCTCTGTCGGAATGTGGTAAGTTGGGTTATTAGACTTCCCTAGTGGCAGTCGGCCCTGTATGTGTTATGTGGGTCAAAGGGTTATTAGACCACCCTAGAGGGGTCGGCCCAGTCAGCTGTAGTGGGGTATTTAACCCAATGGTTAAATACGAGCCTACATGTCTTGTGTAAAATACAAGTCGGAGTAGTGTATAAATAGAGGAGGTGTATTCCTCATTTGACACACACTCACTCTCACTTGAGAGAGGCGCACTTGTGGAGGAGAGGTCTGCTATGATGGAGGAGGAGATCATGTCTTTGGTTTGCATCTTTGTATATTGCTGGTCATCTATATTGAGGAAGCTTTACTGGGTTTTCTACACCATGAGGGTTTCGCAGGATAAATCTGTGTCTCTTGTGTTTATGCTATGCTTGTTGTTTCTTCAGTGATCCTATATATGCTATTATTGTGAAATGAAATGTAATGCTGCTATTTTCTATCTTAGCATATTAAATCTTAACATGATATCAGAGCTAACCTGAAGGAAGGCAAGGTATGGCACTTACGACACTTGCTTTACTTACAACAATTTGAAGGTTAGGGTTTTACATAGCAAAAAGCAGTCATCGTGGAACTTTCTCTATAAATCCATTTATGCGAAGGTTTAGGATCTGAAAAGTTTACAGGTCGAATATAACATCCCCAGGTACCTTGTGTCCAAAGGGAACCCTCATATTCGTTGTACTTTGTGAGTTATGATCAGTACAAGTTAGGGTTTCGACCTCTTCCAGATCTCAGTCAAAATCAGGTGACCTAGGAAAAAAGGTTATAACTTGGGCTAGGAAGCTCCAAATGAAATTTCATAAAAGTGACAAGTATTACACAGACTTTACTATCTCAGGAAAAATTTTCAGAGGCCGAAGGTGAACCAGTGACACGTGGCACTCCGTACAAGTTCGATCTCATGTTTTATCCCATAAACAGGTCACGTTGCGACACTTGGCATAACTCTCTCTCAGAGAGTCCAATTGAGGTCAGACCTATCAGGATGGAAATATAACAGGGTGAGCTATCTCAGGAAAAGTGTTCAGAGGCCGAAGTTCAAACAGTGACACGTGGCACTCCATACAAGTTCACTCTCTTGTATTATCCCATAAACAGGTCACGTTGCGACACTTGGCATAAGTCTCTCTCAGAAAATCCAATTGAGGTCAGACCTATCAGAATGGAAAGATGACAGGTCAGGCTACTGCAAAAAAAGTTTTCAGACCTTGTGGAGTGAAAATTTTGGAGTTATAACAGAAACAATCAGGTACATATTTCTGTCAAAATAGAATTATTTTTTGAGCACCTTCATTCATGGCTTCCAGAATTTAGGGTTTCGGAGAAAGTTAGAATTTTTGGAATCGGAATCCACGGCTGAATGCTACTCAGGAAAATCAAAATTTAGAGACCAAGATCAAATTTTTTGGTTGGGTAGAAGACCGGGCTTGATCAAACCCTATTTCAGGATTTTGATCGGAAAGATGGAAAATTAGGGCTTCAGCAAAAGTTGGAATTTTTGAAGTCTGTAACCACGGTTGGAAGCTCCTCAGAAAAATAAGAGTTTAGAGCCTTGGATTGAACCTTTTGATTGGACAGAAGGGTGGGCTTCATCAAACCCTAGTTTGGGTTCCTGTCCAGAAGATCCAGAAGTTTCGAAGGCAATTTTGAGGGGTCAAATTTTGGAGATTTCAAAATTGAAGTATGCTAGCAAGACACATCCTTCCATCCATTCAGAAGTGTGAAAGTCAAAGATTGAATTTTTAGGGTTTCTCTAGAAAACCCTAATCAAGCTCCAGATCAAGTTTCAGGGGGAGTTGAGGCTAAGGTCTTACATAAGAAGACTACAAGAAGTCTCGACAGGTATGACTTAAGGAGGTTCAGGTATGTCTTGAAATCTAATTCTTGATTAAGTTCATGATGTGTTTGTCTTCACATTATTTATTAGTACAATCTTGATTAATGTTAGAATTGTCTTATCACCCTAGTAACAGTATGAATGTATGTGAATGATCGAAGACATTCATTGATTAGGGCTATATGATTGTACTAATGCATTATGGTGTTGTTTGAGGTTGATGTTGTCTGCTAACAAGATACAAGTACATCACAAAAGCCAAATCAAGTTCCATGACCATGAAAACATGAAGACAAAGACTCATCCATAATCTTTGTTCTACTTACGAGGTATGTATGACCTTGTTATATTATGCTTAACCTATGAGACATGCAGGTTCTAGCTCAGGATCTCTAAATCATTGACGAGATTTTTTAGGTATGTTGTACATAACTAAGCATGTATACTAATCATAGTATGTTTTATTATGTCAAGTTAGAATCTTACCTTGTGTTAGGATCCCTTATATAAGTATACTTATGATTGGTTATGCTTATTCATAAAGTTAGTAATCAAGAGTTTATGCATGATTTAATTAACCAGAAGAGTACTATGATCAAACTTTCTAACTAGATCAGGTGCAGAAGGGTTTATGTCTCTTATCTTGGTTGATGATTTAACTAACTAGATCAAACAAGAATATGCATGAGTAAAAGAAAACTTCCTTGAAACCCTGAATACTAATGATCATGACTATACATATTCAAGATTATTTAGAATTAGAATGTTTTCAGAATATACTAATGAATGAATGTTTTTGTATGAGATCATGAGGATGACACTAGTGCACACTTGAGCATGCACAGTGGTACAGAATGAATAGAAGTTCAAAAGACATATAGAAGATCAAGCGGGAGGCAACCACACAAACATAAAAGATAAGTATTTGAGTTGTTATTTGAAATAGTAAATGATATTTCTTGTATGCATATTTGTATTCCTGGAATATATCATGCTGAGTGCAAACATTCATAGAGCATTGAATAGTATACTACTAATATGCATATGATTGGTAAGTTGGACAAACATTCCATTGTTGCTTGTCTAGAATGAAACCTCTTTGCTGACATGCTGAGAGCTGTGCGCACTCTCAATAGTATGTTCTGGTAGAGATGGAAGGCATCTAGATAGCCACTGTATGCATACAGGATATGGGAAAGTGTTGTGCCAAATTATTGGTCAAGATAGTTGCATAACTATGTAAATGATATTTGTATGCATAATAGGTTATCATGTCAACATGATTTCATGATTATGAAGTATTACTAATCATGTACTTAATTTTGTTTTGTAGAAAAGATCATGAAGAATGATGAACACCGAACAAGTGATGGATGTTCAACAAGAAGATTTACAAATCAAACAAAATATAGAAGGCTCATGGCTAGAAGATTCTCTTAGAAAGAGGAAGAGAATCATAACAAGATGTTTGCTCCAAGTGGATAGGTAAGACCATTCTCTTAATGGTGTAATTAAAGAAGAAGTGTGAATCAGGTTCTGTATGGGTACCCAGGATCGATAATCAATTGATGAGCTTAATGATCATCATGGGTGATGTGGATCTCAACCTTTGCTACAAGATTGAATATGGCTTCTATGCACAGATGACATGGATACAAGAAGGAACTCACCTCAGAGTTCGAATGATGTTGAGGTTCATATCAGTAGACCCATATAACGAGAGATGGCACAGATAGATGGCTGCATAAAAGAAAATGAAAGATCTCAAATTAATGTATTACTTCCTAGGTCTGGAAGTATGGCAAGGCTCAGAAGGAATCTTTCTCAACCAAGGAAAGTATGCTGAAAAATATTAAAAGGACTTAATGTGTTGCAATGGCCACTCTTGAAGTTGTTAGCAGATGACTCATCAAAGTTAGTGGATATAACTCTGTACAGACAAAATATTGAGTCATTGATGTGTCTAACAAATACTAGGTCAGATATATGCTTTGCTGTGAACACCTTGAGTCAGTATCTAGTGGAAACTAGATGTGTTCACATGTTAGTTGCAAAGCATGTGATCAGGTACCTAAAGGATACAATAGACTTTGATCTATGTTATCTTTGGAGATCATGACTTCAGATGGCTACACAGATGTTGATTGAGCAGAAAGTGTATCAGACAGGAAGAGCACATCGAGAAGATGTTATTGTCTGGGATCAACCATGATCTTGTGGTTTAGTAGGAAGCAGTCTAGTGTGGCTCTCAGCACAAGTGGAATATATGGCTGCTTGCTCTGCTAGTTGTGAAGCAGTATAGCTTCAGAATTGTTTGACATAAAAATGGACCCAACTGTGATCCTATATGACAAACAGAGTCGTACCAAAGTGGCAAAGAATCCAGTGTTCCATGATAAGTCAAAAGCACATAGAGATCTGACATTTCTATATACAAGATATGGTGCAAAAATGAATTAAAGTTTGAATTTGTAACAAGTTACCAATGTACTAACCAGACCTCTACCGATCCAATGTACTAACCAGACCTTTACCTCAAGTAACAAACTTAATATAGTTCACAAGAACCCTCCTCAAAAGGGGGAGTGATGTGATCACTTATGATGAGATTTCCTGCATCGACAGTAAGGTCGATGATGTGGATACCTATATTGGTAATGCCAACAGAGAGGTTGATGGATGGTCCGTAGACGTATGTCTTCGATAATGAAGTCCTTGGTGGACATGTGGATTGTATCATCCCTTGACTTCAGTCCTAAAGAGAGCCATAGATGTATGTCTTCGAGAATGAAGTCCTTGGTGGACATGAGGGGATTGGATCATCCCTGGAATTCAGTCCTAAAGAGAGCCGTAGACGTATGTCTTCAAGAATGAAGTCCTTGGTGGACATGAGGGGATTGGATCATCCCTGGACTTCAGTCCTAAAGAGAGTCGTAGACGTATGTCTTCGAGAATGAAGTCCTTGGTGGACATGAGGGGATTGGATCATCCCTGGACTTCAGTCCTAAAGAGAGCCGTAGACGTATGTCTTCGAGAATGAGGTCCTTGGTGGACATGAGGGGATTGGATCATCCCTGGACTTCATTCCTAAAGAGAGCCGTAGACGTATGTCTTCGAGAATGAGGTCCTTGGTGGACATGAGGGGATTGGATCATCCCTGGAATTCATTCCTAAAGAGAGTCATAGACGTATGTCTTCGAGAATGAAGTCCTTGGTGGACATGAGGGGATTGTATCATCCCTGGACTTCAGTCCTAAAGAGAGCCATATACGTATGTCTTTGAGAATGAGGTCCTTGGTGGACATGAGGGGATTGGATCATCCCTGGACTTTAGTCCTAAAGAGAGCCGTAGATGTATGTCTTTGAGAATGAAGTCCTTGGTGGGCACGGTGAGGATTAAGTCCTAAATGTACATAGTCCTAAATGTACGGTGAGGATTAAGTCATCCTTGGACGTGGTCCTAAATGTACGGTTGAGGATTAAGTCATCCTTGGACGTGGTCCTAAATGTACGGTTGAGGATTAAGTCATCCTTGGATGTGGTCCTAAATGTACGGTTGAGGATTAAGTCATCCTTGGACGTGGTCCTAGATGTACGGTTGAGGATTAAGTCATCCTTGGACGTGGTCCTAAATGTACGGTTGAGGATTAAGTCATCCTTGGATGTGGTCCTAAATGAACGGTTGAGGATTAAGTCATCCTTGGACATGGTCCTAAATGTAGGGTTGAGGATTAAGTCATCCTTGGACATGGTCGTAAATGTACAGATGGGATTGCACTGTCCCTAGACATGAGACTTGTCTTAAATTGATAAGGACTGATCATCCTGGAACTGGATCGGGATTGCATCGTCCCTAGACATGAGACTTGTCTTAAAGTGATAAGGACTGATCATCCTGGAACTTGATCGGGATTGCATCGTCCCTAGACATGAGACTTGTCTTAAAGTGATAAGGACTGATCATCCTGGAACTTGATCTGGATTGTATCATCCATGGACCTATGTCCTAAAGAGAGCGGGATTGATCATCCTGTAATATGATCGTGTGTGTTGCAGGGTATGCTGCTATGTATTGATGATAGATGTATTAGTGAGAATACATGCTTTTGATGATAGATGTATTAGTGAGAATACATGCTTTTGATGATAGATGTATTAGTGAGAATACATGCTATTGATGATAGATGTATTAGTGAGAATACATGCTTTTGATGATAGATGTATTAGTGAGAATACATGCTTTTGATGATAGATGTATTAGTGAGAATACATGCTTTTGATGATATATGTATTAGTGAGAATACATGTTTTGATGATAAATGTATTGGTGTGGATACTAATACAGACGATCCAGATGCTGTAGATCGAGATGATCCAAATGCTGTAGATCGAGATGATCTAGATGTTGTAGATCGAGATGATCCAGATGCTGTAGATCGAGATGATCAAGATGCTGTAGATCGAGATGATCCAGATGCTGTAGATCGAGATGATCCAGATGCTGTAGATCGAGATGATCCAGATGCTATAGATTAAGATGATCCAGATGCTGTAGATAGATCCCGATACTGATGATCATATGATGACGATGCTGATGATCGTGAGGATCCAGATGTTGATGTTGTTATAGCTGTTTGAGTGCTGCAGAAGATAAAGACTCAGTACTGAAGATGTTGATGTTCTAGTATTGAAGATATTCCAGTAACTGCTTGAGTTACTGATGATGTTGAGAAAGCTTCCAATGATTTATAGATGTATCATGTATGATGTTGATGACTCCTTGCTCATGCAGATGCTGTTATAATATCCTTCTTGTTAAGGGGGAGTGTTGAGATATTGTAACTTCAAAGAATATTATATTTGTACTTTATTATTTTGGAGATGTTTCATTCCTCCTTGAAGATCTTATTGTATATCCGGAGATGTTTATTCCTCCGTCGGAATGTGGTAACTTGGGTTATTAGACTTCCCTAGCGGCGGTCGGCCCTGTATGTGTTATGTGGGTCAAAGGGTTATTAGACCACCCTAGAGGGGTCGGCCCAGTCAGCTGTAGTGGGGTATTTAACCCAATGGTTAAATACGAGCCTACATGTCTTGTGTAAAATACAAGTCGGAGTAGTGTATAAATAGAGGAGGTGTATTCCTCATTTGACACACACTCACTCTCACTTGAGAGAGGTGCACTTGTGGAGGAGAGGTCTCCTATGATGGAGGAGGAGATCATGTCTTTGGTTTGCATCTTTGTATATTGCTGGTCATCTATATTGAGGAAGCTTTACTGGGTTTTCTACCCCATGAGGGTTTCCCAGGATAAATCTGTGTCTCTTGTGTTTATGCTATGCTTGTTGTTTCTTCAGTGATCCTATATATGCTATTATTGTGAAATGAAATGTAATGCTGTTATTTTCTGTCTTAGCATATTAAATCTTAACAAAAGGTTTGGATACCAAGTTAAATTTCAGTACATCTTTTCATCCACAAATGGATGGACAAACTGAAAGATTAAATCAGATTCTAGAAGATATGTTAATAATGTATATTAAAGATCAGCCAAACAAGTAGGAAGAATATCTACACTTAGTTGAATTTACTTATAATAATCACTATCAAGCTTTAGCTAAACTTAGTCCTTTTGAAATTCTATATGGTAGAAAGTGTAATACTCCCATTTCATGCAGTAATCCAGTTGATAGATTGATGTTAGGACCTAAATTGTTAAAAGAGATGGAACTAACAGTGAAGCAGGTACAAAGCAATCAGAAAATTGCACAAGATAGACAAAAGAGTCATGCAGATCTAAAAAGAACTCAGAAAGAATTTCAAGTAGGTGAACATGTTTTTGTCAAGGTAAAGACCAGAAAAAGCTCATTTAAGCTGGGAAGTTGTGCTAAATTAGCACCCAAGTATTGTTGACCATTCGAAATATTATCAAGAGTTGGACCAATGGATTATCAGTTGGCTTTTCCACATAATATGAAAATACATAATGTATTTCATATCTCTATTTTGAAAAACTATGTTCATTATGCTACTCATGTAATCGATTGGAATGACATACAGGTGGAACTTAAAGGAGATTTTCAGTTGGAACCAGATTGTATCCTAGACAGGAGAGAATTTTTTCTTTGGAATCGCACCATTGGATAGGTAAAGGTGCAATGGAAGCACCTTAGTCCAGATGAAACAACCTGGGAATTGGAGAGTCATATGCAGGTAGCATATCCAATTCTATTCTAGGAGGATTCAGATGATGCTTAAGCAACATCAAGGACGATTTTGAACTTAAGAAGGGGTGTTTGTAACCTACCTAGTACTTGAAGCATTTTATGTTTGTGGAAAAACATTACTTTAAAACTTATTGTAAAGTTTTATGTTATTGACCAAGGATGGTCAAGGATGATTGTAATTGAATGTTATTATTATTGAATAAATTAAAATAGGAGACACTCATCAAAAGAGGACTGTTTAAGAGTGTTCACTGACCCACTAGGAGGAATGAAACTGGTGTAGAAGGAAATTGACAAGTGGCAGCATCTGCACTCACTTACTAGCTGTTGCAGGGGCAACTTACCTAAAAATGTGGTCATGTTCCCCAAGGATGGTGGAACGGAGTAGGTGGATCATTAAATGTTAAACTAACCCTAAAGACCTAGGCAATATTTATATAGCCATCGAATTGAACATACATCTCACACAATATATTTTTCCTTGTGGTTGTTGTAAACTGCTATGTTGAGCACACAAGAGATTCAATGAGGGGATTGCTAACTAATGAGTTGCAGTGTAGGACTGTCTTATGTTGCTGAGTTGCAGAGAGTGCTTGTATGAAAGTCTTCATGATTGTTGGGATACACAGGGATTGGCATATGCTTCTACACAGAATCTTCGCCCTAGTGGTTCAGTGAAAAAGCTGGGGAGTCCTAAAGCAAGTAGACTTGGCTTTTTTTAGGAGACGGTTGGGAGGAACAGTCTTCTTTGGGTGTTTGTCCACCTACTCAGTTTGAACAGGTTTTGCATTATTTGTTTTATCATTTTTAGACTCTCTATGTTTTATTCTAAATAATTCTATTTGCAAGTTATCTAGTTCTCTTCTTTATAAAATTCTAGTTGTTAGAAGTGATAGATTACTGAACTGAATATTTGTTTTCTATGCCATTGAATGAATGATAAGATTGAATATTATAGATTGATGAATGAAAACCTTCTCTGTATTTTTCCTTTCACTTTCGTGATGTACTCTAGTACAGAGAAGCTTGTTTAGGAATCGATTAGAAATTATTCCAATATTGTAATTAGAATAATAATCTCCTAATTTTTATCAGATATAGATATCATCATAGAATGCATGGAAGTAAAATTTAGAACTTAGTAATGTTCTAGAGTTCTTCTATGTTTTTCCTATTGTAATTCTCAAGTTTAAAAACAGTAGAGTATATCGATGATCTACGCAGAATATTGTTCTCATTAATATATGTATATATATATTCAATATTTATGAAACAAGTTAATATTGAAAACCTAGCAGTAAAATCCACATTTAAATCCAATAGTGGCCAACATCTACATGGAACATTTTGAAAAAAGAGCTATTGAGTCATTTTCCCTAAAATATCGTGAATGGAAAATATTTGTAGATTATACAAACCCCATATGGACACATGGGAGAGAGAACCTAAACAAATTCCTTACACATCTCAATAACCAGTCCGAACACATAAAATTCACAAAGGAGGTCCAAGAAAACAATTGCCTTCCTTTCCTCGACGTTCTTATTACAAAAAATAAGGATGGATCATTGGCACATCAAGTATACAGAAAAAAGACGCATACTGATAGATATTTACATGCAACATCCCATCACCATCCCTCACAGAAATTAGGAATCTTGAACACCCTTTCCATTAGGGCCATAAGAATTTCTGACAAAGAACATCTTGATCAAGAATTGAAGCATCTTGCTAAAGTCCTTCAAGAAAATGGTTACAAATCACAAGATATCAACAAGGCATTCAAAAAGGCAAAAAACCTCTTAACAAGAGACGGTAACAAAAAGAAACAAATTGAGAACATAAAAAAGGTGGTCCTCCCATATATCCAGGGTACCACAGACAAAATAGCTAGACTATTAAGAAAGAAACACATTGAAACAACTTTCTCCCCTCCCAATTGTTTAAGAAACATGTTGGACAAAGAAAAAGATACAGTTGATCCCATGCTCAAAAAAGGAGTATATTCATTTCCTTGTTCTTGTGATGAAGAGTACCTCAAAGAGATGGGAAGATCAATAAAAACAAGTTTAAAGGAACATTGCGCAGACATAAAACATGAAAGAATAAAAAATTCAGCAGTAGCTGAACACTCCAAGAAAACTAATCACCATATTTGCATAGAGAAGGCTAAGGTCATAGCTGTGGAAGAACACTACAATAAGAGACGAATCCTTGAGGCTCTTGAAATAAATAAAAAAACCCAAATTTTTTTAATAGGGATGATGGATTAATTCTCAGTGAACCTTGGAAACCAATTCTAAACCTTCTAAAAAAACAACAACAGCAGTCGACCAACATTAGTCTCAATAATAAAAATTAAAAATTAAAAACTAATATTAATAAAGTACATTAAGCACATAATTAATAGTGAGCCAAACATTCTCCGGATGATGGACTCAATTGAGTAGTCCGAAACGTACGTAGAGTACAAAAACCATACACATGTTCTCCATATGAACTCATCTCAAACATCTTCCTATGAAAACTTGAACAACACATTTAAATCATCAAAACAATTTACACAGTAAATATAATTATAAACCCTAGATATTTAAACATTTCGATTTTATGCTAACAGTATACATAGATAGACTATCTTATACACTCTTTGAGTAGAATACAGTCGAGAGACTTATAGCATCAAACATCAAGTTTGTATAATAAACCAGCATAAATTACATTTTCCACAAAACTCTTATTAACTTCAAATGATTACGCTTAGGGTTATCCTAGAAAATCTCACACATAAAAACAAAGTTACATGCTCATGTCTATGCCCAGATCCTTTATTTAAACAAATAAGTCTTGTAAACAAAAATCGCCATCACTAGCAGGAAACAAGTAATATAAATCTTTTATATCTCAAACAATCGAGAGATTGTGGACCTAAGTCCACATTTATTCACATAAAGAAAACGGGATTTGAAAATCAATTAAATAAAATTCATTAGTCAAAGGTTCGAGTCTCTTATGAGCCCACCTCTTAATTTATAAGTGTATAAATATTCAAATCTGAATAAACAGTCCAGAGATTTACAAACCGACAAGGTTAAATCCTATCAAAATTATATAAACCATATATGATCAACTTAGTAGAAATGCAATTTAAATTAAATACAAACAAATTGATAGGTCAAGGGTTCGAAGCTCGAAGAGATTACGAGATATATAAATAAATATATATCGCTCCTGTATTAAAAATACATACGATCGGATCATTGAAACCATTCATAATAGCAATTAATTCAAAATAAACAATTTAAAATCTATTTAGGTCGAGGGTTCAAGACCCGTGAGGATCGAATTTAGGTTCACGAAGTTTCCATATAAATTCCGAACTCAAAACCTATTGAAAACATTGTTCTAGGGATCGAATCCCTTCCACACCATTATTTATCATTACACACGGAGTTAAATAACAACGAAAACTTTTAAATACAATGCAAGTTCGGCATAGTAGGGTTTAAACCTGAGTTTTTACACCATAAAGATTTACAAAAAAATGAAATCACTTAGCAAAAATACTTAAGCAACAGTCTCGACAGAGATGTTAAAATGATGTAATATTTCATTATCGAAATGTTGATCGAAACCCCAATGCTGGGTATGAACCCAGGAAACCTTACAAGTTTGCATTATCACAACAAGAGTGCTAAATGGATTACAACAAACAACGAAGGCCAACGCTGGATTTACGTAAGCAAGAGTTGACAGATGCATCGTGGTGAAGGCCCGAGGATTATTGTGGTTTTCCAACCACTAAAATCGCCACACCCTCCTGCTATGCCAACGTCGAGACCACAAACCGAGACCAGGGAGCAACTGGAAGCAATTGAAGGAAGCCCTTCCAAGCACATGCATTAGTTAGTATGAGTTAAACGATTTTATCATAAAGATAAATGGAAACACGAGTTAACCAACAAACTAGAACTTACCTTTGATAAAAAGTTGTGCATTTCGATAGTAGAAGTGCTTATGGCTCCTTTCAACCGAACCATACCCTATAAAGACTACGAAGTCTAGATACGACAGCTCCAATCCTCACAGTAACCAAACCAAAGCAAATAACTCATCACAATAGCATCATTGGAACCCTGGAAGCCCCTCTGGTTTTAAACTACGCTTTAAAGCCGACCAAGGTGTGCCAATGGCCATGGTAGCCATGCGAGCTTGGCTCTCCCACCTTCACAAACACACAACAAGTGTTAAACTCCAAAACCCTCAGCGCGTAGTTAGGGTTTCTCCATACATGTAACCCTTCACCTACTTTCACGTGAAGGCATTTAATACTCTGTTTTTCATCCACTATCATTTAAATTTAAACCCACAATCATATAGTTTAGATCACCTTTGATTACCGTCAAGCTCCATTAAGAGAGGCACCATATTCATGGTTTATGTTATGTTTTCAAACTTATAACCTTCATCCAACCTTGTTAAATAACCCCTTTAAAAACTCAAATGAATCCATTCTTTAATAAGACATGAACCTATTTACCTTGGTAATACCTTAAACGATCTAGCTAGGTTATCATATCACCTTAGCTCTTTTTTTTGTAAAATAAACGTTAATTGATGTTACATAAGAGTCCTCACTTGTAACCCTAGACAAAGGCGGCAACATGCATTAGCTTGATCTAGCTAAGTTGGTGTCGGGGCATCACTAGAACCCCTTTCAAGTAAAAGAAGATAGTCAGCATCACAACATCATAAATTTAATAGATTATACTACGACATTAATAACGACAGTGGATGAACTACGACTTAAGACGAATAGCATCATTTTCTGAATGATGTCTTAAATGCTTTTAAAGAACTATTTTATTGGTCACTTAATCCAGGCTGTATTTTAGATGAAGACACATTTGAAAACATCGTCATTTTTCAAAAAAGTAAATGATCCATAGTCCTACTTTAATATTAAGGACAAGATAAATAAATGACGATAGTTATGATTATCAAATAACGCAAGGATGTGGGGTGGCAGGTGCGTGTGGGGTCTTATTTGATCCTGGAGGAAATAAAATTGAAACCTTCTCGTGGGGATTAGGAAGCAGGACTAATAATGAAGTTGAATGGCTTGCTCTCGTCTTCTCACTCAATATGGTCTCCTCCTTCAACATTGATAACCTCAGAGTTTATGGGGATTCTAGACATGTCATTCAAATAATGAGAAGGGGTGAGCTCCTCAAGGCTCAAAAGCTTACAGGTACATGCAAAGATTAAAATCTAATCCTCATTTTTCTAAGACCTCATTCTTCCACATCTGTCAAGAGAACAATAAGCTAGAGGATGCAGCGGCCAATAAAGGAACTTTGTTAGACATTGGGCACATTGAGGGCCTCAATGGTGCCTTGGGGTTTCAATTCATACCCTAACCAATTTGTTAATGGTTATTAATGTCATGGCTAAGGAAAAGGAGGGGTCTATTGGCACGAGGGTCCCCCTCTTCCCGTCCTCCGTCGGTGATGTGCCTCGCTCCTTCCCCATTGCCCCTGCCACACGCCACCCTCTCCCTCACATTTCGCACATGGCCCCTAGTGGTGCTGTCAGCTCCCATGAGCCGTTATTTACTCTACCACCTGCCTCTCCCTCGCCGTGCTTCGAAATGGCTCGCCCTCCCCTCTCCAGTGCATTGAACCGGCTCTCTCTTGGCGACTTGGGCTCTCCTCCCTCCCGTCCTGGTCTGTTGATTCCTTTTAGTTCTGGCACCATGCAAAATATAATGGCGGCCATAGCCGCACTGAACCGCACCATGGTTGACATCAAGCTCTCAGTGTGCAACACGTATAATTCAGTCTGTACCAGTGTGGATCAGCACAAGGAGATGGCTAAGGACTTAAGCTATGCTGTTAACCAGCTCTCCTGCCAGGACTCTAGGATTGACGACCTGGAAAAACACTTGTTTGAGCTGATGGGAAAGGTGGATAATCTGCAGGAAGACATTGCTGTTATCACCGGAAAAACACAGGGAAGCTGGGTCCATGATAATCTGACGGTCAATCAGGAGATTAAGTAGGAAAAGAAGGATGCAGCCTCGGCCTATTTCAAAAGTTATGGATAATTTGTAGTCTCAGTCCAGGTTCCACTTTTTGATGTTTTAGACCCTATGTTTTTTTGTATAATCCTCAACAATCAGTTTATCAGGGTATATCCCTGCTCTATTTTGAACAGTTTTAGAAAGGCAATGTTTAGAACTTTTACAGTCATGCAGTTAGAAACTTTAGCTCCAAACTTTCAGGCACTTGCTACTCTATCAATTATTTTTGAAAGCTTGTAATGAATGGCTGTGCACAGCCTTTATAAATATACCTATTTTCCCTGTTCTTGTTAAAAAAAAAAAATAACGCAAGGATGCATTTAATACAAATAACAAGATAAAAGAATTTTCGCAAGTATAATACTGATTTTATAGACAGTTACGCTATGTATAAAAAAATTTAATTTCTTTTTCATTTTGGAGATGTTACATACTCCTTGATGTGCTTTGGTTACTGTGGAAGATCGTTTCATATTAGTGGACTTGGATAATCTATCTTAGCTCAACTCTATTGCAGAGGTATTTTAATATGCTAAGATATAAGATATAGTGATTTTGGATATATATTATGTTATAGTGTAAGCGTGACTGGATAATATTTTTTCGCAAAATTTGAGTTTGGGGGAGCATTTGAAACACTTCATTTACCCCATACACGCATTTAAATACAGGTCCAAGTCAATGACAAAAGACATAGAAGGTAAAGAGTGTTAATTTTAAACTAATTTGACTAGCAAGATCACTGAAAGAAACATAATCACAAGATAGACAAAGATTTTACCTGGGAAACCCTCATGGGGTAGAAAACCCAGCAAAGCTTTCCTCAATAAGATGATCAACCAAAATACAAGATGTGCTCCAAGACTTGACCTCCTTCTCTACCTCCTATGCAAACCTCTCAAACACAAGTGTGCTACTTTCTGAGCTGAGCAAGTGTGAGATAAGTGAGGAGCAATCTCCTCTACTTATACTAGTTCCCAACTGACTAATTCCATTATGGGGACGACCTCTCCCAATGAAGTCTAATAACCCCTAATTAATTAACTCAAGGTCGACCCCCACATGGTGGATCTAATAACCCTGGTTACCACAATTTATCAGAGGAATAAACATCTCCGGATACATAATAGGATCACCTCGGAGGGATGAAACATCTCCGGAATAATAAAGTACAAATATAATATTCTTAGAAGTTACAATATTCAACACTCCCCCTTAACGAGAAGGATAATATAACAACATCTGCAGGAGCAAGGAGTCATCGACTACATCATACATGATACATCTATAAATCATCAGAAGCTTTCTTCAATACATCATCATCAGTAGCTCAACCAGTTACTGGAACATCAACATCATCATCATCGTCATCGCACGATCATCAGCATCGTCATCACATGATCATCAACATTGTCATCACATGATCATCAGCATCGTCATCATACGATCATCAACATTGTCATCGCACGATCATCAGCATTGTCATCACATGATCATCAGCATCGTCACTCTGCAATACACACGATCATATTATAGGATGGTGAATCCTTCTCTCTTTAGGACATAGGTCAATGAATGATACAATCCTGTCATGTACTTTTTGAACCGAGGTTCAGGGACGATCCAATCCTATCATGTACCTTTTGAACCGAGGTCTAGGTATGATCTAGTCCTATCATTCAATTCTCGGAGACCTCTATCTATGACTCATTTAATACACCTCATCATGCCTAGGGATGATACAATCCTCTCATCAACTTAGACATAGTCTAAGGACCACTTCTCGGAGACATATGTCTACGGATCATTTAAGACACCTCATCATGCCTAGGAATGATACAATCCTCTCGTCAACTTAGACAGAGTCTAAGGACCACTTCTCAGAGACATACGTCTATGGATCATTTAAGACACCTCATCATGCCTAGGGATGATACAATCCTCTCGTCAACTTAGACATAGTCTAAGGACCACTTCTCGAAGACATACGTCTACGGATCAATTCAAGGGACCGAAGTCTAGGGACGATACAATCCCCACCTGTCCACTAAGGACTTCATTCTTGAAGACACATGTCTACAGATCAATTCAAAGGACCGAAGTCCGAGGACAATACAATCCCCACCTGTCCACTAAGGACTTCATTCTTGAAGACATAAGTCGACGGATGAATTCAAAGGACCAAAGTCTGGGGACGATACAATCCCCACCTATCCACTAAGGACTTCATTCTCGAAGACATAAGTCTACGGATCAATTCAAGGGACCGAAGTCCATGGACGATACAATCCCCACCTGTATCCTCATCAATACAGATATCGTTAGTACATCACTGTTTGGATATCCACATCATCCTTTTCAGGACCTTGCATGCAATTAGGGTTTGCATGCATCCCAATCACCAGGTTGATGCCTCTAGCACCTTATCCACTTCATTCTAGCACCTGGGAGCTCCTTCCATCATATTTTTAGCCCTCCTAGTAAGGAAGGCGCCCACTTCTCACCTACTGCCAGAGAAGGGCGCACTTCTTCACCTACCACTGCAGTTCCACTTCAATTACACTCAGTTAGCTCCGATTCTCCTTGATTTGAAGCTAGTTTCACTCCCGACTGACTGTTTCACTCCATTGGACCTCCAGATTGACTAGATGACTTGTTCTGACTTCAGTTAAGCCTCCCATGCGCCCTCCACTGAGTCTCCTTCCCTATATCAGTGCTACACATTTCAGTTACACATGTTACTTTCAGTTAGACTCAGATTGACACCTGGATGACTGGTTCTTGTGCATTGATGACCACCACTGATTGATGATGAGGACTTCTAGTTGGAGTCAAGCTACTCCATTTAGTGATTCTAATGACCTCCTAAGTCAATTCTAATTGCTCAGTCAGACTGTATTCTATTGTAATCATTCACCCTTACTAGGATATTGAGCACTGCTGCATGTTTTGCACAGTTTTACACCATATTTTCTATGTTCATCTATTGTGATTGATTTCCTTGTTCATTAGATTTGCTGTGACTAATTTTACATGGTATCAAAGCCATGGCAGGGACAAGACTTCTTTTCTGCAGGTGTTCTACATGAAGATTGAGTGAATTGCTCACTAATATATTTCAGCAGCGGCATGCAAAATCTGATGTGCATTCGCTCATGTGCATGCAAGGCTGAAAACATAGTGTTTGTTTGTGTGTGATTTGCAAGTTTCTTACTTCCTCCATGTGCATTTGCTAATGCAAAGATGGACACTTCTTCTTCACAAAATATTTTTACTCCATTCAACTATGATGAATGGAAACCAAAGATGATTGCATTCTTAAAGAGACAATATCTTTTTGATATGTGCATTGGTAATACAAGAGATTTTGATTCCGATGAAGAGGAGAATGATTGGCTCAATGATTGTGACAGAGCGTTTGGAGAAATTTGTCTTGCTATGTCTCCTTGTATGCGCTACCTCAGTAATACTGCTGAAAATCCAAGTGATCTATGGGTCCAACTTGATAGAGAATTTGGAAAGTAGGAAGAAGAGGATCATGCTAGCCTTTTGGAGAACAAGCCCAGTGAGATCTCCTTATGTGTTCTTTTCGATCATGTCTTGGCCTCAAAAATTGTTCAAGATGAAGAAGAAACTGTAGATTCAAAACTCACTCTCTCAAATGCTTCTATTTCAAATTCTGAGCAAGATAAACCAGCTCATAATCTAGATTCCGAAGAGGTTCTTGAATCCTCTCCTTCACATGAGTTCGTCGGCATGCAGAATAATGATCTACTTGAAGTTTTGGAGGTAAAATCTGATTTTGGAGGTGAAGCATTCGCCCACCTTGATTGCATGCCTCCTATAGACTTATGTTCTATCATTTGCAAAGTTTCTCATATTTTTAATGAAGATGAAGAGCACTACCAATTGCTTGAGTTCAATTCTCATGCACTATTTGCTGATTTTGGTTTTGATCTCACCCTTGTTGGTTCAAAGGAGATCTCAAGAAACCATTCATCTATTTTTGGAACTGATTTAACTTCTATTGATAAGAAGTTCAAGTTTCAAGATCTATTTGATCCAATTGGAGCTATTCCTACCTCACTTGGTTCGAATCACAGGTTCCAGGATCATCCTTATATTTTCAGATTTGTTCTCTCCATTTTCGGTATGAAGAGCAAGTTCTTAAACTCTCCACATTCGCTTGCATCCACTGATGGAGAATTCAAGCACATGTTTTTGGAGCATGATCCATTTACTCCCAAGAGTAAGATACCTCCAGACATATCTACTTGATTTTGGAGCAGTTAAATCTTTTGGTGTGCTATAGTCTATTTTGAGGGGGGGTATTTTTCCAATGAGGTTTTCCCCATTTCCTCGGTTTATTGACTGTTATTAGTTTGGATTATTATTGTATTGGGGTGACCTTTGGTCTTAGTAATCAGGGCCCTACATTATTATTATTTTTACATCATAGTCTATCTTGAGGGGGGGTGTTCGGATATCCACATCATCATTTTCAGGACCTTGCATGCAATTAGGGTTTGCATGCAAACTCTAGGGTTTGCATGCATTTTTCATGCATCCCAGTCACCAGGTTGATGCCTCCAGCACCTTATCCACTTCATTCTAGCACTTGGGAGCTCCTTCCATCATATTTTTAGCCCTCCTAGTCAGGAAGGCGCCCACTTCTCACCTACTGCAAGAGAAGGGCGCACTTCTTCACCTACCACTGCAGTTCCACTTCAGTTAGACTCAGTTAGCTCCGATTCTCCTTGATTTGAGGCTAGTTTCACTTTCGACTGACTGTTTCACTTTGTTGGACCTCCAGATTGACTAGATGACTTGTTCTGACTTTAGTTAAGCCTCCCATGCGCCCTCCACTGAGTCTCCTTCCCTATATTAGTGCTACACACTTTAGTTACACATGTTACACTCAGTTAGACTCAGATTGACACCTGGATGACTGGTTCTTGTGCATTGATGACCACCACTGATTGATGATGAGGACTCCTAGTTGGAGTCAAGATACTCCATTCAGTGATTCGAATGACCTCCTGAGTCAATTCGAATTGCTCAGTCAGACTGTATTCTATTGTAATCATTCACCCTTACTGGGATATTGAGCACTGCTGCATATTTTGCACAGTTTTACACCATATTTTCTATGTTCATCTGTTGTGATTGATTTACTTGTTCATTAGATCTGCTGTGACTGATTTTACAATCACTAGTACAAGTACATACAAGTATCCTCATCAATACATCAATATAAAAACAAGTATCCTCGTCAATACATGTATACATATCATTAAAACAAGTATCCTCATCCATACATCAATATAAAAACAAGTATCCTCATCAATACATGTATAAAGATCATCAAAACATGTATCCTCATCAATACATCAATATAAAAACAAGTAATATAAGTATTCTAAGTATAAGTATCCTGAATCTAAGTAATCTAATCATACATAAATATCTATGTGTAATAAATAGGTATCCTCATCATCGACCTTGCTGTCGATGAGGGCAATCGCATCATCAGTGACTATGTCACTCCCCCTTTCGAGGAGGGTCCTTTTGAACTACACCAAACTTGTCTCGAAAATATTCAAATTTCACTCGAGACAGAGGTTTAGTCAATATATCAGCAATTTATTCCTCAGTGCTCACATACTCGAGCTTAATAGCTCCTCTCTGCACCATATCTCGTATATAGAAATATCGGATCTCTATGTGTTTTGACTTATCATGGAATACTGGATTTTCTATCATCTTAATACAACTTTGATTGTCACACATGATTATAGTGGGATCCATTTCTAAGTCAAACACTCCAGATAATAGTTTCTAAAGCCACACTACTTCACAACTAGCAGAGTAGGAAACTATGTATTCTGCTTCAGCAGTACTGAGAGCCACACTAGATTGTTTCTTGCTAAACCATGAGATCATGGCAGATCCAAGACCATAACATCCACCTGATGTACTCTTTCTATCTGAAACACTTCCTGCCCAATCAGAATCTGAGTAACCATGTAATATGAGTTCATGACTTCCAAGATAATATAGACCAAAATCTAATGTACCCTTTAGATACCTCATTACATGCTTAGCAGCTATTAAGTGAACCTTTCTAGGTTCTACTAGATATTGACTCAGGGTATTTACAACAAAGCATATATCTGGTCTAGTATTTGTTAAATACATCAATGACCCAATGATTTGTCTATATAGAGTCACATCCACTAATTCTGATGAGTCATTAACTAATAACTTCAAGTTGGAGTCCATGGGAGTGGCCATGGCTTTACACTCCAACATATCGAATCTTTTTAGAATCCCCACAGCATACTTACCTTGATTTAAAAAGATTCCTTTTGGTTCTTGCCATACTTCTAGACCTAAGAAGTAGTGCATTAATCCGAGATCCTTCATTTCAAATTTTGAAGAAAGCTTCTTCTTGCATTCGATAATTTGATTCTCATTTCCTGTTAGAAATAGATCATCTACATACAACAGTAATATAACAGGTTCATCATCCATAACTTTTAGGTAAAGATTAGGATCAGCTTTACTCTTGGTAAAGCCCATGCTTGTTAAGAAACTGGCAATCCTTCCGTACCAAGCTCTGGGAGCTTGCTTTAATCCATACAAAGCCTTTTTCAGCTTGCATACATGTGTTCTTCCATCTTTAACCTCAAATCCTTGTGGTTGTTCTATGTACACTTCTTCTTCAATCACACCATTTAGGAAGGCTATCTTAACATCCATCTGGTGTAATTTCCACTTCATCATGGATGCAAGTGCCATGATAGTTCTAATTGAAGTGTACCTAGCAACTGGTGCAAATGTTTCTTGATAGTCAATTCCCTCTTTCTAAGAGAATCCTCTGGCTACAAATCTTGCCTTATTTTTTTCAATGCTACCATCTGCAGCATGTTTTATCTTGAATATCAATTTGGAAGAAACCACACTTTTATCTTTGGGTTTGGCAACTATATCCCAAACATCATTTTTCATTATTAACTGGTATTCTTCTGTCATTGCTTCTACCCACTCTTTCTTCTGAGCTGCCTCTTCATAGCTAGTAGGTTGTTGATCCACAAGATCACACATCAAGGCCACATAGTTGGATACTAGCATTGGTTTCTTTCTTTTTCTAGTGGAGCCTTCAGGAGCTCCATATTTTTCAGCTCCTTGAATAATGTCTCTAGCCCATGCTGGCCTTCTTTTTCTAGATAAATTTGTAATGGGGGGTTCTTGTGGTTCTAACATGTCATGGTCCTCTGGTGCATCATCTTCAGGGATGGGTATAGCTTCTGTGATTCTAGGAGATGTATCCTCTTCATAGATTTCTTCAAGTTGGCACTTCCTAGATTTCTTGAGAGCTGCTTCTTCATCAAATGTTACTTCTCTACTTATTTCCATATGATGAAAACCAAGTATGTAAATTCTGAAATCTTTGGATGATTCACAATATCCAACAAATATTCCCTTCTTACCAGAAGGATCCAACTTGGTTCTCTTTTCTTTTGGAATGTGAATGTACACTGGACATCCAAATATTTTAAGATGACTTACCTCAGACTTCTTTCCTGTGAATACTTCTTCTGTAGTCTTAAATTCAAGAGCACTATGGGATAGTCTATTTTGTACATAGACTACTGTCCTAGCTACTTCAGCCCATAGATACATGGGTAGATCTTGGTCATGTATCATAGTCTTTACATCTTCCATGATGGTTCTATTCTTTCTTTCAGCAACCCCATTTTGTTGGCGATTGTAGGGAGTGGTTAGTTCCCTCTTGATTCTAGCTTCCTTTCAAAAGTCTTCAAATTCCTTTGAAGTATATTCTCCGCCATTATCTGTTCTGAGAATCTTGATTTTCTTTTTTGAGAGATTTTCTATTAAGGCCTTGAACTCTTTGAATTTTCCAAAGACTTCATTCTTTCCTTTTAGAAAGTATATCCAAGTCTTCCTTGAATAGTCATCAATGAATGTGAGATCGTATTCAAACCCACTTAGGGATGTGGTGGGAATTCGTCCACATACATCTGAGTGTATTAACTCTAGAATGTTCTTAGTCTTTGTTTCACTCTTTGAAAAAGGGTTCTTGACATTCTTCCCTTTTTCACATCCTTTGCATGAACCATTATGGTCAATCTTTAAGTCTGGTTATGCTATGACCACCTTGCTCACATAGGGTAGGGCCTTGTAGTTAATGTGAGCAAGCCTTCTATGCCATAGCTCACTGGGGCTAGTGGTTTCATGGACAAGGGCAGCTTCTGGGTGACCCTTGAGTTTGTAGAGACCTCCTTCTTCTTCACCAATAACAATTGCATTCTCAATTGATTTTCCTTTGGGCCACATAAGTACTTGTCCATCAATAAATGCAATTCTAAAACCTTTCTTATCTAGTGCTGAGATAGAAAGTAGATTCTTCTTCAAACCTGGTACATATAAAATTTATTTCATCTTTAAATGTGTTCCATAATCAAGCTTGTAGCTTGCTTCACCAATTCCCTTGATGGGATATTGATAATCATCTCCTAGAGCTACCTTTTGTGGAGAAGACTTTTCTTCAAGTCTTGAGATAGTTTTCTTTTGACCTGTCATGTGCTTTGAAGCACCACTATCAATGATCCGTGTATCTTCTCCAGGAGACACAGATCCAGAGAGTGCAGAAAATAGATCATACTCTTCTGCATCTTCTTCTTCATTCCTTCTAGATATTTTCCTAGGGAGGAGCCTTCCTTCTTCTTCTTCATCTCTTTTGGATCTTTTCCTATGAGGCCTTACTTCCTCTTCTTCTTCTTCTTCAATATCATCTTCTGCAAGATGTGCTTGATGTCTTTTATAGTGAATATTTTTCTTCTTCTTTGAAGGACAGAATCTAGCAATGTGTCCTTCTTTATGACATTTGAAACATTGGAAAGAAGAGAACTTTCTTCTTCCTTTCTTCTGTAATATTTGAGGAGATTGAGACTCCTTGTGATTGTCCTTCTTGAAGTAAGATTGATTCCTCCTTCTCTTAGTGTGTGTAGCCAAGGCTTGGTCATCCTCCTTGAGAAGGGATTCTCTGTTGGCTACCCTAGTGTCACGTCCCCTCCCATCATACCAGCTAGATGGAGAGGATCGTGACATTAAACCGGGCATCCAGCCCCATAAACTTATTTCATAAGCATTCACATAATATAATGGAGATATGAAGATGCATAAAGATTTTAAAAACACAGCGGAAGTAAATCATGTGCAGAATTAACACACATCCAACATTTTCATGATAGCCATTAAGTGTAGACATTGTAGAAATAACAAATGAGAATAATTATCTTTAAACCAAGTAGTCCCTGATCAACCAGCTACACTTCTGCAACGTTCCACCCAACCATAGGCCAGTGTGCTCCTCAATCTCTCAGCACCACTGCCACCCCTGAGTTGGGCATGATCTCCACAAGGGAAAGGGGAAAGCAGGCTCTCACATAGCCAAAGATACACCAAAATCAGCCAAGCCAATCAACAATTGGGTTTCTCAGGCTGTTAAGAGATGGGTATAGGTGAATTACTAAGCTAGTGGCTCACCCATTGAGCTATGGATACTTCATTGGGCTCATCAAGACAAATCTATCCTTTTCCACTCCAAAATCTCCCACTCACAGGTTCAAACCAAAGTTGGGGTTTCTACCAGCTCAGAAAAACGTGGGGAAGCCCAATACGAAATTTGGTGAAAGGGAAAACAACCCTAGGAGCATAATCGTTTTGAGAAAAACGTCCATGGGCAATTCATGGGAAGAAACGACCTCTATTACCCCCAAAAATCGTGGTTCTCTTCTCCCAGCCACTGTGCTAACCAAAAATGAGTTTGCAGGCATGGAATAATGCAGGAAATGGTAAAAAAACGTGAAGGATAAAACCCCAACAAGCTCAGAATGCGTGAGAGGACGAAATCTATGGGTGAAGAATGGCTTTGGGCCCAATTTCGTGGGGGTTTTCTTGCCCAACAAACCAAAACTTGATTTCCCAGGTTGCTGTCTTTCCCATACACGAAAATTGACAGCCATACCTCTCCCATCCCAAAGCATTAATTGTCTCAACCAATTCTTGGAGGAATTAAATGATTGGGTGCATGAGACCAAATGGGTAGTTGAGAGTTCATGGGTTTTTCAATGAAATGGATTAACACCATGGCTCAAGGGTTTGGTTATTTCCCCTCCCTATTCCTTGTAAAGATCATGCCCCCATCTCTTTGTTGCATTGCATAGCTGGTTGTGGGTTCTTCATTAAAATTGCATATTTACATGATGTCCGATTTTACATTGTGCACAGCTAGCACAAGAACCATATGCATCTATTCTAATTGCCGATACATAAAACGATAAATCAATGGCGGGGCCTTGGCCTTGAGCTCCTCACCATGACTAAATAACAATATTTACATCATTCACAATATTAATGCAATAGGCAATGCCAGGCCAGTACGCTGACTGGTTTTATCAATTGTTTAAGGGAACGTTTGGCCAGCACGCCGGCTGCTCCACAACATCAAGTGGTTAATGCCCAACCAGTCACTCTCTGGACTTACCAAGAACTTTATAGCGTTCAACCAGCTACTCCCTGGATTTCTTAATAATTTATATCGCCCACTCATTTACTCTCTGGATTTACCAGCAATTTATAGTCTTTCAGGGTCTTGCCTTCCTGTATTGTGCATTTCCAACAAAGAAACAATAGTGTATCAGCTTAGCTGTTCAAAGACTTATAGCTGAAATCTTCATTATTCCAAATAAGACATAAATGAAAACGAATACTTATCTGTATTGTGCGTTTCCCCTCTAGTCCACAGGATCCTGCTTCGCTTTGCAAGCCTTGGGATCGCCTATGGACTTGGATATAGTTAATTCTTAACTAGTACACCTCCCCATCGGCTGGATTTACCAAGCATTTGGTGGTGCCCAACCAGTCCCATACCTGGTTGGCCCTCTCCAGTGCCGAGCCAGCACATTCGTCTGGGTCATCGACCAATGGAAGGAAACTGTGCCACCGACCATTATAGGTCAAGGCTCTACTATGGAGCCATAGGTATCTTAGGGTTTTCAATCAGTCTTTGGCGCCCGCCCTCCCACTGCTGACTCAATAGAGATTTCATGGCTTTATCAATGTCACCACACCTCTTGCACTGTAACCCTTCACACACATCAACTCTTGGTTTATACAAAGGATGCCACTCCTTCTCTTGTGCAAATCGGTGGTTCCTTTTAGGAAATTTATAGGTGACTTTCTTGACTGCAGGTTAACATGACCCCTACTCACACAAGGATGATACCTTCTCTTATTACACAGCTCTTTGGGCTTGTCCATCACATCTGGTAATATTTCACGTGAGCATAGAAAGGTTTCCAATTCCCATACAGTCCCTTTGCGTACCCTTCTTCACTTTGCCCTTTAATGTGCAGTATCAATCTGCATCTGTGTAGGCTGAGAACACAAGAAGGATAAGCAAGCTCATCAGTATGGCTGTTCAATTCTTAACCATATTCCATATCATTCACTACCAAGTATTGAAACACCAGGAATGCGTCCATTCCCTTAGGGTGTAGTCAATATTGAAAACCCTATCATGACCCAGTACCAGAAAAGGTGTGCACCCCCTTTCCGATGTGCGCCATGTAGGCCCTAATCATACTCAAGCAGTCTGCAATGATATAAATAAGATAGAGCATGCTCTGCATATTAACCCTAATAATTTAGACATGAATGTTCTTGTCTAGGGTCACATAATACTCATTCATTTTGCAGATGTGTCTCACATGCCTTCTGGGCATAGCTTTACCATTTCACTTTCATGGTTTACTGACATGCAATTTGGCTGAGACATTATCAATGGCGTTTCACCTGAAACCCATTTTCAAAGCATGGGGTCCTTCCCATCTAGTTTGGCTTCTGCAGACCATCACACATGGTCTTCCTGCAATGTATCATCCTGGCACACTTCATCAAATAGCGAAACCGTCAGCAACATTTATCAATAAGCTTCAAATATGATCGTTTCGTAACCAATCAATAACATTAATATTTAAATTCAACATGAATTTTACAATTCTGTCTCCTACAGAAATTGATTTTCCTAGCAATGAGGCTATCCTCATATTGTTTGGCTCTTGTTCACTGTAGATTCCAATCTTCATCATGGACTTATCCCTATTTTCCATGCCCAAGGCAATCTACCTGAAATCTGAAACTTCAATCAGCCAAATGCTTTGCAAGTTTCTATGCATATAATATTTCATTGCTGCCACAGTCACTGAAGCATTTTAATATCACCAAAACCATCTACTTCCTATGAATTATTACCATACTAGGGGTGCATGGTTCAATTTAATTGTTTTATGCAGTTATTCTCTTGATCTTAAGATTGATAATAGTTCACCATTCCATCTATTATCTAATTGCAATGAAGCATACATCACAATCATGCATTCTCGCAATGCATCTCATCATGCGCACCTATATCTATGCATGCGCATTTACATTACTCACATAATCTTTTAATGTGTATTCCCTCAATTCATAACCACAAGATTGTGCACAATATCTTAATGCACATTTCCTCAATGCTACCTTGCATTAAGTTATGAGTACTATGCTTACAACATAATTCAAACATAGTTGAAGGAATCTTACCAAATCCTCTTTCCTCATTAATGCAATTTGGCACTAATAATCATTACCTGCATGGTTACCATTAACATCGTCTGATGTTACCTGATTAGTTGGCCTCTTACCAAGGCTGCTCAATCCTTTTTCCAACTTTATGATCATAGATTTGTTGCGCCATCCTTTCTGCATATGGTTGTTGGCTTCATGCAACAACATCCTCATCACATTTAGCCATGCTCTTTGTTATCTTTGTTCCTACAACCAATACCAGCATCAATAGTGATTATCAACCACAATATTCTCCATTAGTGGTTCATTGCATATGCAGACTTCATTATTCTACCATTATGCAATATCCCATTTATGCACAAGCATTTCCATATGCACTATGCAATGTTTGTTAAGATGCCATCTAGTGCATATACATCTATGTAATCCCTTACATTTTTAACATTTTTATGCCATATGACAATTTCATAATTATAAGTATGATAACAAACAAGGATATAAAGAATTCTTCCCTTTCCGATCCCTCATTGTAACATGGAATTCCTCTTCCATATCATGCAATTGTAGAAATTGCCCACATCGACAACAAGATCTGTTTGTCAAAACAGCCACTGGCACTCTTCTGGACTAAATATCTACGATATATGTAGACCTCATTCAAAATTTGGTCCTGCATCATTGTTCCCTGCTGGACAAGCTTTCCAATGCCTATCTTCATGCTCCATTCCGACATCGGGTGCGGGAACTGCATCTCTTCAAAAATGACAACTTTCACTCCAATTCTGCACAGTTTACACAGTTGCATTTTTGGTCCAGAATGCCAACTTTAGCTACCTGTGGAAGAAAATCAATGAGGAATCACAAAAAATTATATATCAGGTGAAGTTATTCCATATAACAAGGAACACTCAGCAATTCACGTATTTCAATTCCGATGCACCATTCATCTTCCATGAATTTCTGGGTTTTACTACTTCTCACTTTTCACATTTTTACAAAATTCCAAATTTTGGGCCAAAAATGGCTATCTCCCAAACGGTGCATTTCTGGAAAATCTTCGTCTAATGGAAACTGTCCGTCTTAATGAGAATATGAAATGTCTAGTTTAGAAAATTTTTTGATTCCCACATCTAGGGTCACTTTTACTGCCCACGAGCTTTTCAAAATCCCGAAAAAATGGCCCGGAACAGTGCTTTTTGGCATTCTTGCTTACCCCGACTCCACATCCTTTGGATTTTGGCTCCAAGATTCTGAAATTAACATCATGCCTGCTTCATGGCCGCGCCTAATCAATTTAAGCTCAAACCGACCTTCTGTCAAGATTCGGGACTCCGTCCTTCAAAAGTCACTATTATCCATTTTCTGTCAAATCGGAGTGTAATGGGCTTGGGGTCTTCACTGGTTCCTTCATGGCCTTCATCAATGGCCTTCGAGCCCCATAGGAATCATTCCATTCTGAGTCTGGATGTTCCTGCTATCCAAAAATCAAGTTTCGGGCTGGTTCGTCGATCGCTCCCGCAATTGCGGAGCCATTCGGCGAAGGCTCCCGCAGTTGCGGAGCCATTCGGCGAATGCTCCCGCAATTGCGGAACGCTTCCGTTGAGGAGCGATTCGGCGAATTCTCCCGTAGTTGCGAAGCCATTCGCGGAATGCTTTCAGAGTTTCGGAACGGTTCGCCGAATGCTTCCGAAATTTCGGGATGATTTGGTGAAGTCTTCCGCAGTTTCGGGGAGGTTCACGGAAGCCTTCCGTAATTGCGAAACGATTCGCCGAAGCCTTCCGCAGTTGCGGAACGATTCGCCGAAGTCTTCCGCAGTTGCGGAACGACTCGGCGAAGTCTTCCACAGTTGCGGAACGACTTGCGAAATCTTTCCGCAGTTCGGAAGAAAATTCCTTCCGCAATTTTGGAAGAGAATTTCTTCCAAAAATTTCCTTTCAACGCCAAAAACGTAGAAAAAATTTCTGCTTTTTTGGAGCATTTTGCCAAATTTTTCCGCGTTGCGGGACAACTCGCTGAATCCTTCCGCAAATTTCGGAAGAGAATTCCTTCTGCAAATTTTGGGGCGACTTCCCAAACTCCTCCGCGTTGCGGAAAAACTTGCGGAATGCTTCCGCAGTTTCGGAGCAATTCGCCGAATGCTTCCGCAGTTGCGGAAGACATTCGGGAATTCTCTCCGAAACAGACTTAAACGAATTTTTTCAAAACAAATTTTTCAAACAGACTTAGGAAAAAAAATTTGAAAACTTTCTTTCTTTTAGAGATGACTGTAATTGGATTTGGCCCATAGAGGCCCAATGCTGCAACCAGCAGCTCTGATACCATTCTGTCACGTCCCCTCCCATCATACCAGCTAGATGGAGAGGATTGTGACGTTAAACCGGGCATCCAGCCCCATAAACTTATTTCATAAGCATTCACATAATATAATGGAGATATGAAGATGCATAAAGATTTTAAAAACACAGCGGAAGTAAATGATGTGCAGAATTAACACACATCCAACATTTTCATGATAGCCATTAAGTGTAGACATTGCAGAAATAACAAATGAGAATACGTATCTTTAAACCAAGTAGTCCCTGAGCAACGAGCTACGCTTCTGCAACGTTCCACCCAACCATAGGCCAGTGTGCTCCTCAATCTCTCAGCACCACTGCCACCCCTGAGCTGGGCATGATCTCCACAAGGAAAAGGGGAAAGCAGGCTCTCACATAGCCAAAGATACACCAGAATCAGCCAAGCCAATCAACAATTGGGTTTCTCAAGCTGTTAAGAGATGGGTAGAGGTGAATTACTAAGCTAGTGGCTCACCCATTGAACTATGGATACTTCATTGGGCTCATCAAGCCAAATCTATCCTTTTCCACTCCAAAATCTCCCACTCACAGGTTCAAACCAAAGTTGGGGTTTTTACCAGCTCAGAAAAACATGGGGAAGCCCAAAACGAAATTTGGTGAAAGGGAAAACAACCCCAGGAGCATAATCGTTTTGAGAAAAACGTCCATGGGCAATTCATGGGCAGAAACGACCTCTATAACCCCCAAAAATCGTGGTTCTCTTCTCCCAGCCACTGTGCTAACCAAAAACGAGTTTGCAGGCATGGAAAAATGCAGGAAATGGTAAAAAAACGTGAAGGATAAAACCCCAACAAGCTCAGACTGCGTGAGAGGACGAAAGCCATGGGTGAAGAATGGCTTTGGGCCCAATTTCGTGGGGGTTTTCTTGCCCAGCAAACCAAAACTCGATTTTCCAGGTTGCTGTCTTGCCCATACACGAAAATTGACAGCCATACCTCTCCCATCCCAAGGCATTAATTGTCTCAACCAATTCTTGGAAGAATTAAATGATTGGGTGCATGAGACCAAATGGGTAGTTGAGAGTTCATGGGTTTTTCAATGAAATGGATTAACACCATGGCTCAAGGGTTTGGTTATTTTTCCTCCCTATTCCTTGTAAAGATCATGCCCCCATCTCTTTGTTGCATTGCATAGCTGGTTGTGGGTTCTTCATTAAAATTGCATATTTACATGATGTCTGATTTTACATTGTGCACAGCTAGCACAAGAACCATATGCATCTATTCTAACTGCCGATACATAAAATGATAAATCAATGGCAGGGCCTTGGCCTTGAGCTCCTCACCATGACTAAATAACAATATTTACATCATTCACAATATTAATGCAATAGGGTCAAGGTAGGGACATTACACCTAGCTTCTTCTTGAACACAATCCTTCCATACTACATCAAACTTCATACTTTCTTTTCTGGCACACATAGTTTGTATAAATGACTCCCAAGGTCTAGTGAGACCATTTAGAGCAGTCATCACAAGTTCATCTTCATCAAGAGTATCACCAATGGCATCTAGTTGTTCCTTGATTTGGGAGACCCTTGAGAAGTAGTCTTGAATGGATTCTCCTTTGTGCATCTTGGTACTCTTCAACTAAGTTCTTAGGTTCATCTTCCTATTGATGTTCTTTCCTTCATACATTCTTCCTAGGGCATCATACATTTCCTTTGGGGTCTTCTTGGAAGCCACTTAGGGAATCAAGTGGTCTTTAATAGAATCAGCTATGATTCTCTTTGCCCTGATCAAATCCTTCCTATGCTTCTCTTTGGTTTCATCTTCTTCAGGTTCTGCAACTTCATCCTTGATATATTGAGCAAGATCATTCTCTTCAAGAATGAGACCAATTCTATATTTCCATGCCCAGAAATTCTCTATACCTTCAAGCTTGTCTTCAAGCTTAGTGCTTGGAGCCATCTTCTCTTGGGGGAGTCCAAGAGATAAGAGATAGAGCAGTACTTACCAGGAAGCTTTACCTTTACACTTTTCCGGATCTGCAACAGAATTTCTGGTTTATCGCACTTTTGGTAAAACTAGGGTTTGACTTTCCTGGAGTTCTACCCAACCAAAAACCTCGATCCAGGGCTCAAAAGATAGATCTTTAAAGGGATATTCAGCTATGCAACTAGAATCCAAAAATACTAACTTTTGTAGAAACCCTAATTTTTGGGAGGGAGAGAGAAATATAATTTCACCTTGTGAAAGATGTTCTATTCAGGCTAGCTCTGATACCATGTTAATTTTAAACTAGTTTGACTAGCAAGATCACTGAAAGAAACATAATCACAAGATAGACAAAGATTTTACCCTGGTAAACCCTCATGGGGTAAAAAACCCAGCAAAGCTTTCCTCAATAAGATGATCAACCAAAATACAAGATGTGCTCCAAGACTTGACCTCCTTCTCTACCTCCTATGCAGACCTCTCAAACACAAGTGTGCTGCTTTCTGAGCTGAGCAAGTGTGAGATAAGCGAGGATCAATCTCCTCTACTTATTATACTAGTTCCCGACTAACTAATTCCCTTATGGGGCCGACCTCTCCCAATGAAGTCTAATAACCCCTAATTAATTAACTCAGGGTCGACCCCCACATGGTGGATCTAATAACCCTGGTTACCACAATTCATCGGAGGAATAAACATCTCCGGATACATAATAGGATCACCTCGAAGGGATGAAACATCTCCGGAATAATAAAGTACAAATATAATATTCTTAGAAATTACAATATTTGACAAAGAGTGGGTATTGCGATGTTTCCATAGATTTTATTTTTCTCCCTTTCATATTATGCAATTGTACTTTCAGGTCCATCCATTAGGGTGAATGTAGAGCATCTTTCCATTGGAGGTATGTTTTGTTATTCTACATGTTTTTTGTGATTTTCCATATATTTTTAGGATTAACATCTTCATTCATGTAGGTTACCTCAAGAAAATTTGAGTGTGAAGTACTCCAGTGTTGTCTAAGTTTCACTCACTTGAACTTGGGATGTTGAGAGCAACATAAGATACCCATGTCCTTAGGGGTCTAAAACCGATAGCAAGATGAATGTCAAACTCTGTGTTGATCAATAAAAAAAAGTGGGCATATTTGTGCCTATAGTTTTACATTTAATCATTCAAAATTATTTTATGTTCTCTAATTTTGTCTTTTAACAAACTGTAAATAATGAGGATTGTAAATATTCTTTTATTTAACTTGTACAAATTGTGATGAATTTTCACATTAAAAGCGTTGTAAAAGCAAGATAGCTACTATATTTGATTTTATGTGTTTTTTCATATAACACGGAATAATTAGTGTAAAAATTATCATTTCACAACCATGCTTATAACGAGAGGATTCGCACCTCACACGCCATTGTTTGTAGAATCACTTTTAATTCGGCTTAATAATCTAACATGCAACTTTTTCGATTCCAATTCATATTTTTTATAAGTTTGTTTTTATCAAGGGGTGACATTTTCATTTTGTTTATTTGATTCATTTGATTAGTTATTTATTTGATTCATTTTATTAATATAGTATGATTTAAATTTTATTTTATTTTTTCAATACTAACAATTTCATATTTTGTTTTTCATGATTAGATTTAACTATATTATTTGCATTAAATAAAAATATTTAATAAATATTTTATATGTTAGCAATGTGAGTGTATTATTTGCATCCGTCATCCTGCGTACGTCATAATGCATTGAAGTGACATATAGGAAATTAATGTGACCCACGCCAACAGATAATGTTATGATGTACTTTGCGAGTAAACAAATCTAAGCTCCTTCACGACTTGGAAATGGAAGTTATGGAACGCAAAAACAAAAGTTAACTCTTATCGGTGAACGCTCAAAAAAGGAAAGTGGTACTACCGTACTGACCCTCGTGGGTAAACGAAAGAAGTGGTGGTGGGAAAATGTCGAGTAAACTTTAAATCAGTTTATATAATTTGTTGTCAAATTATTTGAAGTTGTATTTTTAAATTTGTTTTTCGGTAGAATATATTATAATCACTTTACGGTCAATACAAATATGTATTGGCTTTAATTGTACCGAGTGAAAGGAGGTGTTAGTAACAAAATAATTAAAAAAATTCATGTCGACTAAAAAATAAAAAATTATGGAAAAAATTTATAAAAAAAAATACATGTTGATTCATAAAATAAATTATTATGAAAAGTAATTAAAAAATGGATGTTCGTTTATAAAATAAAAACTTAAAACTTAACCTGGATAAATACGAGTTTAAGATGGATCTATGTTAGTTAGTAAGTTCAATTAAAATTGAATGTTAAATTTTATAAATAAAAAAAGTCATAATTTTATAATATCTTATAAAATTATTTATTTATGATTTAATTTGATGATATCTTAGAAAATTATTTATTCATTTTTTGATGGGAGGAGAAATTTATTTGATTTTGATAAAACCATTTTTATGTTAGTCATATGAAATTTTTTTAAATAAATAAAAATATTAATGGTCATTTACGGATTTGTGGGCGTGGGACACATTAATATATAATAATTACATTGTCAAACAATGGGCTGGTCTGGGCTGACCTGTCTCCAATTGGATAATAAACAATCAAAGAGCTCCATTTTTTTACTGATTTCTGATCGAATCCGGTTAAAATTGTGTTTGTAATTTCTGATCGAATCCGGTTAAAATTGTGTTTGCAAATTGCAATTTGTGTTATTATACAATTTCAGCCATCAGAATTACTTTTCCTAAATTAAATAGGACATCTTAAAACTACTCAAATTGTCAAAATCGCAAATACTTCTCCCTCCAGCATTGTGTAAGCCTTCATCCCAATGGTTTTCTCTCCTCAGAGTTGTACCCTGACCATGGAGCTTTCAATTTAGACGGCGAAGAAATACATTAACGTGGGCTATTCAGTTATATATAAGTTACTTTGGTTGGGAATGGATGTTTCAATTTAGTGGGCGAAGAAATACAATAATGTGGGCTATTGAATTATATATATAAGCTACTTTTGTTGGAACATCGACCCCGTCTCCATGCTTCCAAAATTAATTATTGCATAGGAATTGGTTTGATCCAGTGATCTGGACGATCTGTGGGCCCTGATTCATGCTATGTGTCGCATTTTTTATGAGTTCTTGAGTGAAATGAGAGCACAAGTTATTGGATTGTGGCATCTATTGTTCCAGTGATCTGCCACAAATTAACCTCATATTTGTAGCAGCCTCAAATCCGAGTCTACATGAAGAAGGCTCATGCACAATTTCTAAGAAAAAATATTTTTTTACAAAACAAGAAAATGTTTTTTTATGTTTCTTAAATTTGCATGAAATTTGAATAAGAGAATTTAATGGCATTTTTAATAACTGACCTTTTATTTTGTATTTTGTTTTGACACTTAAAACACAATTGTAATTAGTGATTGCACCTAGTGAAACGAGGTGCTTGTAACGTTACATCTAATAAAACGTAAAAATGTAGCATTATATCTAATAAAACGTAAAAGGTGATTGCGCGTAAAAATAAGTAAAAAGAAGTAAGTAAAACGCTAATAAAACGTAAAAGGTGATTGCGAGTAAAAATAAGTAAAAAGAAGTAAGTAAAGTAAAGTAAAGTAAAAAAAAATAAAGTAAAAAGAAGCAAGTAAAGTAAAGTAAAGTAAAAAGAAGTAACGTAAAGTAAAGTAAGTATGGGGGAGATGTTGTAACGTTTGTGATGTAATGTTTGTTACTAACAAAATAATTAAAAAAATTCATGTCCACTCATAAAAAAAATTATGGAAAGTATTTAAAAAAAATCCACTTTGGTTCATAAAATAAAATATTATGAAAAGTAATTAAAAAATAGATGTTCGTTTATAAAATAAAAACTTAAAACTTAAAGAGGATCTATCAATCAAGAGAGATCAAATTTCTTGAGTTTAAATTTAAAAAAAGAAATACACCTCAAGAAATTGGATCCCTATCGGTGCTTGATAGATACAGGTTTAAGATGGATCCATGTTGGTTTAAATAATCTATGAATTAACAAGGATTATAAATATTTAATCATTCAAAACATGTAATCTTATATAATAAGAGAGCTAAGAGTTCCTTGTTTTTGCACATACTTAAAATTCAAAGGTCATAACTATGGTCCATGTACAAATTGCTTCAATTTATCCATGTCAATCTGAATTTAAATGTATTTTGTGTTGGAAATATTAATTAGGAGTTGATGTCTATCTTGTCTCTTTTGTTAGATAATCAATCAATCAGTATTATGGCCCACGTGTCCTTGTATTTAATCAGGAGTGTATTGTTTTGCAAGTCAAGCTGTTAGATAGATCTTAATTACAGTCTTTAATGTTACTCAATAGCTTCTGAGAGAAGCCAATATCAATTTTCTATATGTAGATATGCATTAGTGAAGAGGAGAATAGGGAAGATCAGAACAACAGAGGAGAACGAAAGTCAGATTTTCGAGAGGTAGAGTAGAAGGTTGGAGCACAAGCTTTGTATGTGAAAAATTGTAAGAGCCCAATCCCTCTGTATGTGAAGAACTCACTCTATGCACCTGTAATTTTTATGCTTCGGTAATATATATTTAAGTGTTTCCGCGTGTTATTCAAGACAAGATAAGTTATGTGCACACTTTCCTCTTCTTTTATGAAAGATAAAGAACATCTAGTGATTTACCTTACAAAAGTTTTGATATTGAGCAGAAGTTTATTTGGGATTTAAAGTGTTTCGGTGAAAAGTGAAGAGTTTGAAGTGTCCTAAACATATTGCGCACAAATTCTAAGAGTTGGGCTTGAAAAAGTTTAGAAAGTAAAAGTAATTACTTTTGGAGTGCGGTAAATATAAGCAAGTTATATTGCCTAGCTAAATTCAAGTATTTAGTGCATTGTTCAAGTTTGAGGTTGTTGTATAATTCCACCCATGTATTTTAATGAGCAGTGAATATTAAGTCTTGCTTTGCAGATAATTTTATAAGTTTACTGCAGATATTTTGTATCATAGTATTTACTGTGCAGTTCACATCAAATGCAAGTTCTGCAATATAATTCCCAAGTTTGTGCAGAAGCAAATGGAGATCACACAGTAATATCAAGCTACGCGCAGTTCCCTAGATCTGGTATAAGAGATATGCAGTTCCCAAGGACTGCTATCAAAGCAGGTTAATAAGAATGGTAGCTTGTAGAAGTAAGGAGCAGGAGCAGAAGCTCGATTAAAAAAAAAAGAGGAAGCTGACGTTGCTGGAGAAGTTGTTGAACTCAAGCTCACAACATTTTTAAAGGAAGAAACAATATTTTTAGTGAAGCAAAAGAATCACAAAAAAAAGAGAAGAACACCAATGTCGAGGAGAGTCTCTTCCATTGCTATGTAGAAAGGAGCAGTCACAAGTTTAAGCCAAGGTCGAGCCATCAGGAAGAGGGATTCAACTGAAGGTGTATGTTTCCTTAGGTATTGGCTTATTTTTATGAAACCTCATTTTAAGAAAATATCCTTTGTGTAAAGAAGAAATGGGTCATTAGAAAATAATCAATCAAACTAAAAGAATGAAGAATAGGGAAGAATCCAATAAATATACAAAAAAAAATTGTGAAGTCTTAGTTGAAGCTGAAGAGTCGATAATTTATTTGAGAAGTGTTATTTTGGGATCTCCTCATCTTTTTACTAGTAAATGCAACATCCCGACAAAAGACTACTTTATTGTTTGAATATTATTTTATTTACGTTGTAATAAATTTGACTATGCATGACACGTGCCCAAACCAAGGGGGCTCAGGAAACACTAGTAGTTGAGTGAGTGTTGAGCTGAATCTCTGGAGCACTGCAACTTGAACTAAATGACTGATGTTGAGCTAGAGGATCTAGAGCATCAAGTGAACTAATGATTATTTTTAAATAATGAATTATTATTATTATATTCTTTCAAACTGACTAAGGGAAACCACTCAAAGAGAAGCTGAGCATGCAAGGATCTAGACAGGTCAGTAGCCTACAACTAAAGTTGAAACCAGCCTATAGGAGAGTAAAAGTTAAATTTAAATAATTTAAGATTTAAAATAAATTGGGAGGATTAAAATAAAAGAATATTAATTAAAGATAAAGAAAACTAAATCTGCTAGGTTTCAGTTAGATAACTGAGTGACTTTAAACCCAAAATACCTAGTAGCCTTGCCCCAAAAAGTATCAATAGCAGAGAAGGTAATGCTGCATGGGCACGTTTTCCAAGTGCACTGAAAAAGGTCCAGTCGTGAGTCTGAGCACTTAACACCAGAGTACTGAAACCTAGTGTGTCCAACAAAGGACTGTCCTGGGAGGACTGTATGATTATTATTGCATGGGAAATGTCAGTTTGATGGACTCACACCATATAGGCGTATAAACGAACCTTGTGGACACTCTGCTATAGTAAAAGATATAGATAATTACCCTAGGCCCTTCTATATACTTGTTATGCTCAGCTTGGATCGGGGGTGACCAGTGGAACAGTCCATGGATAGATTGCAATCTATGGTTGGGAGGAAAATGGAAGCTCCTTAGTCAGTTAGACTACAGTAAAATCACTGATAAGTATTTAATTCAAAGTTCTGTTGTTTTTCATTATATATGCATCTTCTTTCCCGTTATAGTATAATACGAATGATTTTTCTGAACCTTTAATGTGCAGATCCGTTGATTTTGACAATGATCCAATATATGTGATAGATCAGATCCTTTTTAATTAACTTTTCTTTAGACAAATGTAGATCTATTATTGTTACCCTACAGGTTAGAAATGGATGGATCGATCTCACTAACCCTAGATTTAATATGAGATAAAGGAAGATCTGTGGATTGTTAACCTGTTATAGATAATATCTAAAATCATTAAGCTAACCATTCTGCAAAATAATGCAGGTCGTGCAGCAAAAATGTAGGGTTCTCTTTCCTTTGTTTTTATATAACATTTTAATAGTTGACCAAGTTAGATCGGACCAAGGTTATTTCATTTTGAAATGTATGGTATTAGTTTTCTGTCAATATTGTCTAACAATAGCAATGTGGGATTTTTCCCTTTATGAATATCCTATTTGTAACTGAAAATCCTAGATCTGACTAAGGCAATATCTTTAGAATGTATTTTTATTATTTTTGTCTTCTCCATTTCAAATTATAGTTATTAAATTATCATACCTATTAATATTAAACCCTTACACCGTCCCTATGTTAGTTAGGTCACGTTTCTTGGAATCCCTCACAAAGGAAACACTAACATTCATTTTTCCTTTAGAACTCAAAGTACGCCTTTTATTAAATACGCCCTTCAAAACAAAAAAACTCCATTGTTTAAAAACCTATGGCCAGAGCTATACAATACTCTCAAGAAATCGAATTCAAGGAATCATGTATAGAAAACCCCCTTTTCCCCTTAATATAGGGCCACACGTCTCTGTAGTTTTAGCTAAGAAATATTTTGATGCTCAGAACCAGAATAGAGTTTTGCTCGCAAACATAGGGGGGATAGATATACTTTTATACATTAAATCTTGACATAAACATTAACCTATTGTACAAATCGAGGGTCGGTTAGCAGACGAGGTTCAATCAATCAAAACCTTAAGACGAAAATCATGATCTCTTGTATCTTGAGACCTCATCTTTTATAAGTAGGATTTATTCAGCAAACAAAAAACTACAGGAAAGCAAAGTTAAGCTAACACACAACATGATCATCACAACATTAAGTAGACTAAGTAATTGCATGTTTAAAGTTATGGGAAGAACCTCTCATAGTCAGTCTTTCTACCTTGTTACAGTTGTTATCTGATGGGAGTTTCACCATTTTTACATATTAGGTTGAGGAGAGGAAAGACCCCATTAAAAATTTTAAAATTTTGGTGATTTTTTTATGGTTATTACAAGTGGTATCAGAGCTCCGGTTCGGAAACTTGAGACCTCTGAGCCTACTGCTGCAAAACTAAATGAACCTTATTTGCAACACTGATTGGGACTTTGTTTAGGAAACATCAAACATTATGAATGCTGAAAGAGAGGACAGCCAACATGGTAACCTAAATTCAATCCCTAGGGAACAAGAAATAATAGTAGAACTAAATGACAGTGATGGGGTCGACAAAACCTCTGATTTGTTGAAGACAGTGTAGAATCTATAGGATGAATTCCAAAGTTTCAAAGATGATAATCTCAACGAAAGAAGGGAGCAACATGAGGTTAATGAGGCAATATTACAGAAGTTAACTGGGAGAGAAAATCATAAGAAAACCACCCATTCAGCAACTAGGAAAGTACCCAAACATCACCACAGAAAGAGAAGCTGTAGTTTAGACTTTAGGAGATTGGAGGAATCAACCAAGCAGTTGGATTCTTCTTGCTCCCCTAACTTTGACTCTGAATATTCTTCTAATTCCTATGTCCCCTCTCCTTGCAAGAAAAAGTATAAGGGGGACAACATCCAGGGAGAAATCAAAAATATTAAGGCCCCAACCTTTGAGGGAGACAATGATGCAGGAGAGAAGGCTGAGGAATGGCTACTAGGAATGAATAAGTATTTCTAGGTACATCAGTATTCCAGCCACATGAAGGCTCTTCTGGCCATTTACAACCTAAATGGTAAGGCTTCCAAGTGGTGGCAGGATTTAAAACACACCAAGGATATAAAAAGGGCAGAAGTTGGTTAGAAGGATTTTAGGACACTTTTTCAGGAAAAATACATGTCAGAGAGATTCTTTGGCAGAAAGATCAAAGAGTTCCATGAATTGCAACTAAACTCCCTCACTATGGATGCACTCATTGACAGGTTCTTAGAACTGTTACACTATGTACCCTATGTAAAGGATGAGAAGGTAAAAATCCAACAGTTTTTAGGGTGCCTCCCAACTTACTACAGAAACAAAATTGAGTTCGATGCACCCAAGACTCTATAAATGGACTTGCACAAGGCCCGACTCTATTACCAACATAATCAACACTGAAATGAACTTCTGAATAAAAAGAAGGACAAAATGAGACCAGTTTTTGACAACTGAAAGAAAGGGTTTAGACCCCCTCCATACACAGAGCAGAACAATAGTTTTCCAGCAAACAGATTTTTCCGAAAGACTGTAACGCAGCCCAACAACTTGGAGCGAACTGTTAACAAGCCCACTTTTGATAGAGGGTTTAGGCCAGCTCCTACACCAGGTAAATGTTGGGGGTGTCAAGGACCCCATTACTACCGAGACTGCCCAAACAATAAAAATGTAAAGGTCCTCAACAAGCTACAAGAAGAATCAACTGTAGAAGACCTAGCAAGAACACCTTTGATATGCACTGCCTTGGAAGGCAGACATGCGAACTACCAATCCACCATGCTCAAAATCGAAGGTAAGATTTCGAATATACCTGTATCTATTTTAATTGATCCAGGAGCTTGCCGAAGTTATGCTTCTCCTAAAATTGTTTAAAATTGTAATTTGAGCAAAGTTAAACATATCAAACCCTAGCTAGTCGAGTTAGCCACCAGTACCAAAAGGAAGGTAACTGAGCTGGTTAAAAGCTTCCAGCTAGATATGAATGGCTTACAAACTGAAGCAGACCTAAATATTCTGCCCTTAGGAGCCTATGACCTGCTGATAGGTATGGATTGGTTAGAGTAGCATCAGGTTATGCTGGACTGTCTAAACAAAAGTTTTACATGCACAGATCAGCATGGGAACCAAAGTAAAGTACAGGGTATACCCAGGAAGGTTCTCATGTGACAGATCTCAGCCCTACAAGTAAAGAAATGTGTATGGAAGGGTTGTAAGCTGTATGTTGTTAATATTCATAACCTTGAAGTAGAAAATGAGTTTCAGATTGAAGAGTTCCCTATGCTAGCAGAATTTCGAGATATATTTCCTGATGAGATCCCTGGGTTACCACCCAAGAGGGATTTAGACTTTTCAATAGAATTATTGTCAAGATCAGTGCCTGTCTCAAAAGCACCATACTGTATGAGTACCCCCGAATTAGTAGAACTTAAACTTCAACTACAAGAGCTGATAGACAAGGGGTACATTCGTCCGAGTGTGTCCCTGTGGGGAGCACCCATCATCTTCGTCAAGAAGAAGGATGGAACCTTACGGATGTGCATTGATTATAGACAACTGAATAAACTGACGGTTAAGAATCGATACCCTCTTCCGAGGATAGATGATTTATTCGACCAGGTTGGGGGAGCAAGAGTGTTCTCCAAGATTGATTTGCGCTCCGGATACCATCAAGTAAGGGTCCGAGAAGAAGACATAAGCAAAACTACCTTTAGGACATGGTACGGACACTATGAATTTGTGGTGATGCCCTTCGGGCAAACAAATGCACCCACAAATTTTATGTGTATGATGAACAATATTTTTAGTAAGTACTTAGATAAGTTTGTGTTGGTGTTCATAGACGACATACTTATTTACTCTAAGAATGAAACAGAACATCAGGAGCACCTCAAGACTGTGTTGCAAATTTTAAGGGAACATCAACTCTATGCCAAGTTCAACAAATGTGATTTCTATAGAAATCAAATTCAATACCTTGGACATATTATCTCCGAAAAGGGGATAGCTGTGGATCTGGAAAAGATTAAAGCCATCAAAGAGTGGCTGAACCCCGCAAATGTCACAGATATTAGATACTTTTTACGGTTGGCTCGATATTATCATAAATTCATTGAGAAATTTTCTAAAATAGCCTGCCCTATGACCTCCCTACAGAGGAAGGAAAGAAAGTTTTTGTGGACAACCACGTGTGAAGAGAGCTTTCATAAGCTTAAACAGTTACTAAAAATTGTGCCTATATTAAGGATTGCAGATCTGGATGGAGACTTCGTGGTTTGCACTGATGCAAGTAAGGAAGGGTTGGGGGGAGTCCTTCTACAAAATGAATTCATTATTTGTTACGAGTCACGGAAACTAAAGGATCATGAAAAGAACTATTCGACTCATGACCTCGAACTGGCTGCCATTATCCATGCACTAAAAATGTGGAGACACTATTTAATGAGAAAGAAATTCCTTCTTAAGATGGATAACATGAGCTTGAAATATCTTTTTGATCAACCCGATTTAAATGCTAAGCAAGCTAGATGGTTGGCGTTCCTAAGTGAGTACAACTTTGAGCTGAAACACATGAATGGGAAAGAAAATAAGATTGCAAACGCACTAAGCCGCAGAGTTCACCTTTTACACAATATAGCAGTAAGATAAACTAGTTCTGACCTGTTTGATAAAATTAGGACAGCATGCATAAATGATCACTTTTACACTGAAATAATGCATAAAATATAGGGAGACAGGCTGTTTGTACAGCAGAAAGACTACAAAATTGTCGACACAGGACTATTGTGGTCAAAAGGCAAATTGTACGTTCCCGACAGTGGTAATATCAAGTCTGATATATTAATTGAATTCCACAAGAAACCGTATTCTGGACACCCAGGATATCAGAAAATGATATCTGCCATGAAGAAATTTTATTTTTGGCCAAAATTAAAATTTGATATTGCACTGATTATCACCAAATGTCAAGAATGCCAATTAGTAAAGGCTGAACGTCAACATCCATCAGGGCTGCTACAACCTTTACCCATTCCAGAATGGAAATGGGAAGTAATCAGCATGGACTTTATCACGGGATTTCCAAAAACCAAGAAACAGAACGACTTAATCATGGTGGTGGTAGACAAGTTGTCTAAATCTGCGCATTTTATTCAGGTTAAGTCCACTCATAAAGCTGTAAATATTGCATATATATTTTTAAAAGATATTTTTAGGCTGCATCACATACTTAAGGCCATCATCTCCGACAGGGACACAAAATTCACAAGTAATTTCTGGAGAGCCTTGTTTTTTGGCAAAGAAACGCAGCTACAATTTAGCACTACTTACCATTCGCAAACAGACAGACAAACAGAGCGGGTCAACCAAATCCTTGAGGACATGCTAAGGATGTATGTCATGAACAATCCCAACAAGTGGGAGGAGTATTTGCACTTAGCATAATTTTCATACAATAACGGTTTTCAAGCCTCAGCTAAAATGAGCCCGTTTGAAATAATATATGGCAGGAAGTGCAGGAACCCAGTCACCTGGGATAGCCTGGTGGACCGACTTATGTTGGGACTAGACCTCTTGAAAGATCTAGAGAAGTTGGTTGTAAAGGTACAGCAAAATTTAAAAGAGGAACAGGATAGGCAGAAGAGTTATGCAAATATAAAACGACAGTACAAGGACTATCAAGTTGGTGAGCACGTTTACTTAAAAGTCAAAGCAAAAAGGAGTTCTCTAAGTTTGGGAAAATGTAGAAAATTAGCTCCACATTTTTGTGGAACATTCGAAATACTGGCTAAGAGGGGACCAATGGCCTATGAATTGGCTCTATCTGCACATATAAGAGTGCATAATGTTTTCCATATATCCTTACTTAAGAAATATGTTTACAATTCTAAGCATGTGATTGATTGGTCTTTGTTACCGGTAGAACCCGAAGGGGAATTTGTACCGGAACCACTTCACATACTGGATAGGAGAGACGTGTCGCTCAGAAAGTGAACCATTGTCCAGCTGAAGGTGCAGTGGAAACATTTCGAGCCTGAAGAGGCTACTTGGGAGAACGAGACTGAAATGAAATAGGCCTACACCTCCTTGTTTCATGGTCCCAGTTCAAGTCCCTAACACCGGGACAGTGTTGTTGTAAGCGGGGAGGGATGTAACATCCCGAGAAAAGACTACTTTATTGTTTGAATATTATTTTATTTATGTTGTAATAAAGTTGACTATGCATGACACATGCTCGAGCCAAGGGGGCTCAGGCAACACTAGTAGTTGAGTGAGTGTTGAGCTGAAGCTCTGGAGCACTTCCACTCGAACTAAATGACTGATGTTGAGCTAGAGGCTCTGGAGCATCAAGTGAACTAATGATTATTTTTAAATAATGACTTATTATTATTTTATTCTTTCAAACTGACTGAGGGAAACCACTCAAAGAGAAGCTGAGCAAGCAAGGATCTAGACACCTCAGTAGCCTACAACTAAAGTCAAAACCAGCCTATAGGAGAGTAAAAGTTAAATTTAAATAATTTAAGATTTAAACCCAAAGTAACTAGCACCCTTTAAACCCTGAAATAACTAGGTGTTAGTTAGATAACTGAGTGACTTTAAACCCAAAATAACTAGCATCCTTGCCCCCAAAAGTATTAATAGTAGAGAAGGTAACTCTGCATGGGCACATTTTCCATGTGCACTGAAAAGGGTCCAATCATGAGTCTGAGTGCTCAACACCAGAGTACTGAAACCTGGTGTGTCCAACAAAGGACTATCCTAGGAGGACTGTATGATTATTATTGCATGGGAAATGTCAGTTTGATGGACTCACACCATATAGGCTAATAAACGAACCTTGTGGACACTCTGTTGTAGTAAAAGATATAGATAATTACCCTTGGGCCTTCTAGATACTTGGTATGCTCAACTTGGCTCGGGGGTGACCGGTGGAACAGTCCATGGACAGATTGCGATCTACGGTTGGGAGGAAAGTGGAAGCTCCTTAGTCAGTTAGACTACAGTAAAATCACTGATAACTATTTAATTCAAAGTTCTGTTGTTTTTTCTTATATATGCATCTGCTTTCCTGTTATAGTATAATACGAATGATTTTTCTGAACCTTTAATGTGCAGATCCATTGATTTTGACAATGATCCAATATATGTGATAGATTAGATCCTTTTTAATTAACTTTTCTTTAGACAAATGCAGATCTATTATCGTTAGCCTATAAGTTAGAAATGGATGGATCGATCTCACTAACCCTAGATTTAATATCAGATAAAGGAAGATCTGTGGATTGTTAACCTGTTATAGATAATATCTAAAATCATTAAGCTAACCATTGTTCAAAATAATGCAGGTCGTGCAGCAAAAATGTAGGGTTCTCTTTCCTTTGTTTTTATATAACATTTTAATAGTTGACCAAGTTAGATAGGACCAAGGTTATTTCATTTTGAAACGTATGGTATTAGTTTTCTGTCAATACTGTCTAACAATAGCAATGTGGGATTTTTCCCTTTATGAATATCCTATTTGTAACTGAAAATCCTAGATCTGACTAAGGCGATATCTTTAGAATGTATTTTTATTATTTTTGTCTTCTCCATTTCAAATTATAATTATTAAATTATCAGACCTATTAATATTAAACCCTTACAGCGTCCCTATGTTAGTTAGGTCACATTTCTTGGAATCCCTCACAAAGGAAACACTAACATTCGTTTTTCCTTTAGAACTCAAAGTATGCCTTTTATTAAATACGCCCTTCAAAACAAAAAAACTCCATTGTTTAAAAACCTATGGCCAGAGCTATACAATACTCTCAAGAAATCGAGTTCAAGGAATCATGTATAGAAAACCCCCTTTTTCCCTTAATATAGGGCCACACGTCTCTGTAGTTTTAGCTAAGAAATATTTTGATGCTCAGAACCAGAATAGAGTTTTGCTAACAAACATAGGGGGGACAGATATACTTTTATACATTAAATCTTGACATAAACATTAACCTATTGTACAAATCGAGGGTCGGTTAGCAGACGAGGTTCAATCAATCAAAACCTTAAGACGAAAATCATGATCTCTTGTATCTTGAGACCTCATCTTTTATAAGTAGGATTTATTCAGCAAACAAAAAACTATAGGAAAGCAAAGTTAAGCTAACACACAACATGATCATCACAACATTAAGTAGACTAAGTAATTGCATGTTTAAAGTTATGGGAAGAACCTCTCATAGTCAGTCTTGCTACCTTTTTACAGTTGTTATCTGATGGGAGTTTCACCATTTTTACTTATTACGTTGAGGAGAGGAAAGACCCCATTAAATTTTTTAAAATTTTGGTGATTTTTTTATGGTTATTACAAGTGGTATCAGAGCTCCAGTTCGGAAACTTGAGACCTATGAGCCTACTGCTGCAAAACTAACTGAACCTTGTTTGCAACACTGATTGGGAATTTGTTCAGGAAACAGCAAACATTATGAATGCTAAAAGAGAGGACAGTCAACATGGTAACCTAAATTCAATCCCTAGGGAACAAGAAATAATAGTAGAACTAAATGACAGTGATGGGGCCGACAAAAACCTCTGATTTGTTGAAGATAGTGTAGAATCTATAGGATGAATTCCGAAGTTTCAAAGATGATATTCTCAACGAAAGAAGGGAGCAACACGAGGTTAATGAGGAAATATTACAGAAGTTAACTGGGAGGAAAAATCATAAGAAAACCACCCATTCAGCAACCAGGAAAGTACCCAAACATCACCACAGAAAGAGAAGTTGTAGTTTATACTTTAGGAGACTGGAGGAATCAACCAAGCAATTGGATTCTTCCAGCTCCCCTAACTTTGACTCTGAATATTCTTCCGATTCCTATGTCCCCTCTCCTCGCAAGAAAAAGTATAAGGGGGACAACATCCGGGGAGAAATCAAAAAAATTAAGGCCCCAACCTTTGAGGGAGACAATGATGCAGGAGAGAAGGCCGAGGAACGGCTACTAGGAATGAATAAGTATTTCTAGGTACATCAGTATTCCTGCCGCATGAAGGCTCTTCTGGCCATTTAAAACCCAAATGGTAAGTCTTCCAGGTGGTGGCAGGATTTAAAACACACCAAGGATATAAAAAGGGCAGAAGTTGGTTAGAAGGATTTTAGGACACTTTTTCAGGAAAAATACATGTCAGAGAGATTCTTTGGCAGAAAGATCAAAGAGTTCCATGAATTGCAACTAAACTCTCTCACTATGGATGCACTCATTGACAGTTTCTTAGAACTGTTACACTATTTACCCTATGTAAAGGATGAGAAGGTAAAAATCCAACATTTTTTAGGGTGCCTCCCAACTTACTACAGAAACAAAATTGAGTTCGATGCACCCAAGACTCTAGAAATGGACTTGCACAAGGCCGGACTCTATTATGAACATAATCAACACTGAAATGATCTTCTGAATAAAAAGGACAAAATGAGACCATTTTTTGACAACCGAAAGAAAGGGTTTAGACCCCCTCCATACAGAAAGCAGAACAACAATTTTCCAGCAAACAGATTTTTTCGAAAGACTGTAACGCAGCCCAACAACTTGGAGCAAACTGTTAACAAGCCCACTTTTGATAGAGGGTTTAGGCCAGCTCCTACACCAGGTAAATGCTGGGGGTTTCAAGGACCCCATTACTACCGAGACTGCCCAAACAATAAAAATGTAGAGGTCCTCAACAACCTACAGGAAGAATCAACTGTAGAAGACCTAGCAAGAACACCTTTGATATGCACTGCCTTGGAAGGCATACATGCGAACTACCAATCCACCATGCTCGAAATCGAAGGTAAGATTTCGAATATACCTGTATCTATTTTAATTGATCTGGGAGCTTGCCGAAGTTATGCTTCTCCTAAAATTGTTGAAAATAGTAATTTGAGCAAAGTTAAACATATCAAACCCTAGCTAGTCTAGTTAGCCATCGGTACCAAAAGGAAGGTAACTGAGCTGGTTAAAAGCTTCCAGCTAGATATGAATGGCTTACAAACTGAAGCAGACCTAAATATTCTGCCCTTAGGAGCCTATGACCTGCTGATAGGTATGGATTGGTTAGAGTAGCATCAGGTTATGCTGGACTGTCTAAACAAAAGTCTTACATGCACAGATCAGCATGGGAACCAAAGTAAAGTACAGGGTATACCCAGGAAGGTTCTCATCTGACAGATCTCAGCCTTGCAAGTAAAGAATTGTGTATGGAAGGGTTGTAAGTTGTATGTTGTTAATATTCATAACCTTGAAGCAGAAAATGAGTTTCAGATTGAAGAGTTCCCTATGCTAGCAGAATTTTGACATATATTTCCTAATGAGATCCTCGGGTTACCACCCAAGAGGGATTTAGACTTTTCAATAGAATTATTGCCAGGATCAGTGCCTGTCTCAAAAGCACCATACCATATGAGTACCCCCGAATTAGTAGAACTGAAACTTTAACTACAAGAGCTGATAGACAAGGGCTACATTCATCCGAGTGTGTCCCTGTGGGGAGCACCCATCCTCTTCTTCAAGAAGAAGGATGGAACCTTACGGATGTGCATTGATTATAGACAACTGAATAAACTGACGGATAAGAACAGATACCCTCTTCCGAGGATAGATGATTTATTCGACCAGGTTGGGGGAGCAAGAGTGTTCTCCAAGATTGATTTGCGCTCCGGATATCATCAGGTAAGGGTCAGAGAAAAAGACATAAGCAAAACTACCTTTAGGACACGGTACGGACACTATGAATTTGTGGTGATAGCTATGGATCTGGAAAAGGTTAAAGCCATCAAAGAGTGGCCGAAGCCCGCAAATGTCATAGATATTAAATACTTTTTAGGGTTGGCTCGATATTATCATAAATTCATTGAGAACTTTTCTAAAATAGCTTGCCCTATGACCTCCCTACAGAGGAAGGAAAGAAAGTTTTTGTGGACAACCACGTGTGAAGAGAGCTTTCATAAGCTTAAACTGTTACTAACAATTGTGCCTATATTAAGGATTGCGGATCCGGATGGAGACTTCGTGGTTTTCACTGATGCAAGTAAGGAAGGGTTGGGGGGAGTCCTTCTACAAAATGACTTCATTATTTGTTACAAGTCACGAAAACTGAAGGATCATGAAAAGAACTATCCGACTCATGACTTTGAACTGGCTGCCATTATCCATGCACTAAAAATGTGGAGACACTATTTGATGGGAAAGAAATTCCTTCTTAAGATGGATAACATGAGCTTGAAATATCTTTTTGATCAACCCGATTTAAATGCTAAGCAAGCTAGATGGTTGGCGTTCCTAAGTGAGTACAACTTTGAGCTGAAACACATCAAGGGGAAAGAAAATAAGATTGCAAATGCACTAAGCCGCAGAGTGCACCTTTTACACAACATAGCAGTAAGTCAAACTAGTTCTGACCTGTTCGATAAAATCAGGACAGCATGCAGAAATGATCACTTTTACACTGAAATAGTGTAGAAAATATAGGGAGACAGGCTGTTTGTACAACAGAAAGACTACAAAATTGTCGACACGGGACTACTGTGGTCAAAAGGAAAATTGTACTTTCCCGACAGTGGTAATATCAGGTCTGATATATTAATTGAATTCCACCAGAAACTGTATTCTGGACACCTAGGATATCAGAAAATATATCTTCCATGAAGAAATTTTATTTGTGGCCAAAATTAAAATCTGATATTGCACTGATTATCGCCAAATGTCAAGAATGCCAATTAGTAAAGGATGAACGTCAACATCCATCAGGGCTGCTACAACCTTTACCCATTCCGGAATGGAAATGGGAAGTAATTAGCATGGACTTTATCATGGGATTTCCAAAAAGCAAGAAACAGAACGACTCAATCATGGTGGTGGTAGACAAGTTGTTTAAATCTGCGCATTTTATTCATGTTAACTCCACTCATAAAGCTGTAAATATTGTAGATATATTTTTAAAAGATATTTTTAGGCTGCATCACATACTTAAGGCCATCATCTCCGACAGGGACACAAAATTCACAAGTAATTTCTGGAGAGCCTTGTTTTTTGGCAAAGAAACGCAGCTACAATTTAGCACTACTTACCATTCGCAAACAGACAGACAAACAGAGCAAGTCAACCAAATCCTTGAGGACATGCTTAGGATGTATGTCATGAACAATCCCAACAAGTGGGAGGAGTATTTGCACTTAGCAGAATTTTCATACAATAACGGTTTTCAAGCCTCGGCTAAAAAGAGCCCGTTTGAAATAATATATGGCAGGAAGTGCAGGACCCCAGTCACCTGGGATAGCCTGGTGGACCGACTTATGTTGGGATCAGACCTCTTGAAATATCTAGAGCAGTTGGTTGTAAAGGTACAGCAGAATTTGAAAGAGGCACATGATAGGCAGAAGAGTTATGCAAATAGAAAATGACAGTACAAGGACTATCAAGTTGGCGAGCACGTTTACTTAAAAGTCAAATAAAAAAGGAGTTCTCTAAGTTTGGGAAAATGCAGAAAATTAGCTCCGCATTTTTGTGGAACATTCGAAATACTGGCTAAGAGGGGACCAGTGGCCTATGAATTGGCTCTATCTGCACATATAAGAGTGCATAATGTTTTCCATATATCCTTACTTAATAAATACGTTTACAATTCTAAGCATGTGATTGATTGGTCTTTGTTACAGGTAGAACCCGAAGGGGAATTTGTACCGGAACCACTTCACATACTGGACAGGAGAGACGTATCGCTCAGAAAGTGAACCATTGTCTAGTTGAAGTTGCAGTGGAAACATTTCGAGCCTGAAGAGGCTACTTGGGAGAACGAGACCGAAATGAAATAGGCATACCCCTCCTTGTTTCATGGTCCCAGTTCAAGTCCCTAACACCGGGACGGTGTTGTTTTAAGCAGGGAGGGATGTAACATCCCGAGAAAAGACTACTTTATTGTTTGAATATTATTTTATTTATGTTGTAATAAAGTTGACTATGCATGACACGTGCCCGAGCCAAGGGGGCTCAGGAAACACTAGTAGTTGAGTGAGTGTTGAGCTAAAGCTCTAGAGCACTTCGACTCGAACTAAATGACTGATGTTGAGCTAGAGGCTCTGGAGCATCAAGTGAACTAATGATTATTTTTAAATAATGACTTATTATTATTTTATTCTTTCAAACTGACTGAGGGAAACCACTCAAATAGAAGCTGAGCAAGCAAGGATCTAGACACGTCAGTAGCCTACAACTAAAGTCGAAACCAGCCTATAGGAGAGTAAAAGTTAAATTTAAATAATTTAAGATATAAACCCAAAATAACTAGCACCCTTTAAACCCAAAAATAACTAGGTGTCAATTAGATAACTGAGTGACTTTAAACACAAAATAACTAGCATCCTTGCCCCCAAAATTATTAATAGTAGAGAAGGTAACACTGCATGGGCACATTTTCCATGTGCACATAAAAGGGTCCAATCGTGAGTCTGAGCGCTCAACACCAGAGTACTGAAACCTGGTGTGTCCAACAAAGGACTATCCTAGGAGGACTGTATGATTATTATTGCATGGGAAATGTCAGTTTGATGGACTCACACCATATAGGCTGATAAACAAACCTTGTGGACATTCTGTTGTAGTAAAAGATATAGATAATTACCCTAGGCCCTTCTAGATACTTGTTATGCTTAGCTTGGCTCGGGGGTGACCGGTGGAACAGTCCAGGAATGGATTGTGGTCTACGATTGGGAGGAAAGTGGAAGTTCCTCAGTCAGTTAGACTGCAGTAAAATCACTGATAAGTATTTAATTCAAAGTTCTATTGTTTTTCCTTATATATGCATCTGCTTTCCCGTTATAGTATAATACGAATGATTTTTCTGAACCTTTAAGATGTAGATCCGTTGATTTTGACAATGATCCAATATATGTCATAGATCATATCCTTCTTAATTAACTTTTCTTTAGACAAATGCAGATCTATTATCGTTACCCTATAGGTTAGAAATGGATGGATCGATCTCACTAACCCTAGATTTAATATGAGATAAAGGAAGATCTGTGGATTGTTAACCTGTTATAGATAATATCTGAAATCATTATGCTAACCATTGTGCAAAATAATGCAGGTCGTGCAACGAAAATGTAGGGTTCTCTTTCCTTTGTTTTTATATAACATTTTAATAGATGACCAACTTAGATCAGACCAAGGTTATTTCATTTTGAAATGTATGGTATTAGTTTTCTGTCAATACTGTCTAACAATAGAAATTAGGGATTTTTCGCTTTATGAATATCCTATTAGTAACTGAAAATCCTAGATCTGACTAAGCAGATATCTTTAGAATGTATTTTTATTATTTTTGTCTTCTCCATTTCATATTATAATTATTAAATTATCATACCTATTAATATTAAACCCTTACATCATCCCTATGTTACTTAGGTCACATTTCTTGGAATCCCTCACAAAGGAAACACTAACATAATTTTTTCCTTTAGAACTCAAAGTATGCCTTTTATTAAATACGCCCTCCAAAACACAAAAAATCCATTGTTTAAAAACCTACTGCCAAAGCTATACAATACTCTCAATAAATCGAATTCAAGGAATCATGTATAGAAAACCCCCCTTTTCCCTTAATATAGGGCCACACGTCTCTGTAGGTTTAGCTAAGAAATATTTTAATGCTTAGAACCAGAATAGAGTTTTGCTCACAAACATAGGGGGGACAGATATACTTTTATACATTAAATATTGACATAAACATTAACCTACTATACAAATCGAGGGCCGGTTAGCAGACAAGGTTCAATCAATCGAAACCTTAAGACAAAAATCATGATCTCTTGTATCTTGAGACCTCATCTTTTATAAGTAGGATTTCTTTAGCTAAAAAAAAACTACAGGAAAGCAAAGTTAAGATAACACACAACATGATCATCACAACATTCCGTAGACTAAGTAATTGCATGTTTAAAGTTATGGGAAGAACCTCTCATAGTTAGTCTTGCTACCTTGTTATAGTTGTTATCTGATGGGAGTTTTACCATTTTTACATTTTAGGTTGAGGAGACGAGAGACCCCATTAAAATTTTGGTGATTTTTTTGAGGGTTATTACATAAATATTATGAATGTTGGTATGTTAAGATGCAGACATTTCTTCATTATAATGGTCTACAAAATTGCATAGAAAATAGATGTGTCGAGCCCGATGATGATTCATTAGCTCTCTCCTTCATCCAACGAGCTCTCGATGTTAATATTTATTATTTAGTTGTTGAAGCAAACACAACTAGAGAATCCTGGGAAAGTTTGAAGAGAGATTTTGATGTAAGGGGGAGATATATGGTTGAGTCACATCCTATTAACATTTCAGCAAGAAAATCTATAGAAGCAGCAGAAAATAGCCAAATTGTCGGTGAACCCCACTACGTTGATAAAGTAATGGATGATGATAATGTCTTTGAAGTTGAAGATGAAAAACATCTCATGATACATTTGTCAGAAGTGGATGAAGTGATGAATTGTAAAATAAATGTTGGAGTAACAACTGAATTCAACAAAGATTCTGCAGTAGCAGATGAAGAAAATATTACATATTTTCTAGATGAAAAATTTGAATTTTTGGCTTGTAAGAAAGAAATTGAAATTGAATTTGATGATGTTGTTGCACCACATATATCAGCAACAACAATTTAATATCCCTAATGTGAAATTTTTCCCAATTTGGCCAATTTTTGAACCTTGGACTAGTGAAACCCCAAGTTGTCCCAAATGAACCCAAATAGTTTCAAATTAGCTATGGAGTGGATTGAGGTGTCTTAGGACACACTAATGAATATATTATATGCTTGTACACTTGCTAAATACTTCAGCAACTTGCATTTAGAACTGGACAATGAAAGGAAAAAATGCTAGGAAAAACAGTGTTAAAACCCCCAAGGGTATATGACTCTTTTGGCTTCCCAAATGTTGTACGACCATCCCAAATTTCAAACCAGACACTTGGATCACATCAAATAACTCGAGAAAAACCTATGTGAATTGTTGATTCATATTTACATCTTGTTAAGGCACTTGTAAAACAAAAGGTTACAAAACACATTCATTGCTTGGAAATTGTGAGTAATATAGTAAAGATTTTTACATGGAATTATAAGAAAATGCAAAAAGGGGTCTACATAACATTTATGTTTCATGTACAATAAATAATACTATTCTCAAACAACTAAACAACTTAGAAGAAGTCTGGTGCAAAAATGATATATAAATGCTCAAAGTTTCGTGAATGTATACAAGGGCGCAATGGCTCAAAATGGTGGTTTTTTGCTTGAGTTTTCTTATATAGTCCAAGTTATTTCGAGCTGTGGATCTCATGATATATCCATTAAAGTCTTATGAATCCATTAAAAATTTCATAAGGTCGATACAACAACCTTTAATTAACTATATGCAATAAGGAGTGCGCTATCACACTTTACATGAACATTGAGAGAAAGATAGGAGAATGATAGTAGAGGAGGAAGAGAGAATATGAACTCGAACTCATATGGGGGTTGAACCTGCATCAAAATATCTCCACGAAGCCCTGTTGAGAGGTCTGAATGGCCTCTCCATCAACCAACTTGGATGGGAATCTTTCACCCTCAAAATTGGTACTAAGGAAGGGAGGATGAACATCCACAGTGCAAGGACAAGCTAAAGCTGTCCGAAATTGCAAAGATGCAAAACAAAAATGACCAAAAGCTACTCCATTTTGACTTGTCCTGTTGTTAATAACTTTAGTTGATTCAATTACCTCCTTATAAATTGAATTATCTCCTAATTACTCCTGAAATTCGAATTAGTGGGGGTTATGACCCTTCATTGGCCCCACATGACACTTGGCTCAACTTTTGTCTCCAACTCCTCCATGAATTCAAATTGGGGAATATTTTGGATTCTTTGGAGATGTGTAAATCCTCTCATGTTTCCTCTTCATCTAGTTTTATCTCTTACATTGTCATAGATGTCATAGAATCTGTCATAAGTGTCATAGGTGTAACAAAATCTGTCATAAGTGTCATAATGCTTGTCATAGTTGTCCTAGAATCTGCCATTACTTATTTATAGCCCTATGAGTCTTCATCTTCCTTCATGAATGTTACCTCTTCCCTTCCAACTCGAATTTGGGGATGGATCCATGTTTAAAGGAGGAATATTCTCTCATGCCGACCCCACATGTCCACTTATGCGCCCCCAAGTCCCACTAGGACCTAATGCCACTTCATTTTGGATCATTTAACATTTATTTCATAATTTATTGGCCTATTTTTCCACTATCAGTTTATAATATTGAATTTTCATGAGAAACTATAGACCTTGGGGTTAAATTTCAATATTTTAATTCTTCCACATAACCCTTAGGAATTGGGTAGGGAAACTTAATTATTTATCTAAAAATCATTTGATTGGGGACATGACAATCTTCCCCACCCAAGATTGCTTGTCCTCAAGCAATTTCAAACATGTATGTTGGAGAATCTTCTTTCTTTCCAAACATTTGCTTCCAAAACTTTCCTTCTAAACCTCTAGGTAGTGGCACTCATGTACTGCAATTGTGTGTTTCCAAAAGCAAGTTGATGTGGGTTTTCTTTTTCATATTGATATCCCTTATGACATCACCACTAAACACCAAAATACTAATTAAATCCATCAAAACAAGTTAAATTGCACAATTACTCTTTACCTCTTTCATATTTTGGAAACCCTTTCTGATACCATTGTATAATTCTTTGAAGTTTCCATTGCGTTGCCCAACTTTGAGTCTTTAAGATTCCATGAAAATTTTAGAGAGGAACCACCATGCTTGTTGCTGCACTACTCCGATTACAATCACCTTCTTAAGTGGTGAATCAACCTCCCATACTACTTGTTTCCCCCAAAAATTGAAACCAATGAGACTAAAAATTATCCCAGGGTCCCATTTATTGTAATGCACTCCAACAATTAGGAATACTCTCCAACCCATACAACCAGGAAAGAGAAATCCTGGATCCCATGTCCTTGTATTCATTCTTCCAAACATCATAAGTACAAAATATAAATCATAAAAGTATATAACAACATAATACAATTGTACATCAAGGAGGTTCCTCATCAAAGAATCATGAAAGTGCTTGTACCTCCAAGTAAGTAGACCACAATTTTCCAAGTGAATACAAGCATCAAGTGACCAATCAAATTTAATGCAATGACATAGGTGAGGATCCCATGTCCTATAATGATGTTGCAAAAGGATGTAATATGCATCAAAATAACCAGCCATGTGTTCTTTGATCCAAGAAGTGAATGAAGAACCTCCACTATAATCGGAGCCAAGTAGGGAGCAAAGAAAACAATGATCCTTCAAGGGGCTCACAGAAGTACCATTTGTGCATCCATGAATATGTGCCTCATCAAGAAATAAAAAAGGATTTTTCTTCCAATAATAATTTTCTCCAATCATGTATCTCTTCACCCAAGTATTGGATGAAGTTCCTCCAACATCAATTGAGCTAAGCAAGGAGCAAGGAAAATCATTAGTCTTCAAGTGACTCAAGTGAACATCATAGGTGCATCCATGTAGATATGTATCATCATAAGGTAACAAAGGATGATGCTGAAAATTTAAATAAGAAAGTTATCCAATCATGTCATCATCTAAAGGAGAGATAGGAGTTTCATTTTTCTCATGTGGCACCATCAAAAAGAAACTTTTCACCCATACTTCATTAGGATGAATGTTGCAAAATATGGAAGTGTAGGATGTAGGAGAATGAACCAACTCACCCAAATGATCCGAAAATGCAAAATTTTCATCATGTGAAGGCTCCATAAGGGTAGGATCATGCACCTCCCTCAAAAGTACAAAACTTTCCTCAAAGGTTGGTTCCAAGGTAGTGGAATCATACACTTCTTCAAAAAGTGTGTAACCATTTCCAAGAGGCAACTCACGTTCTGCTTCCACTACAACAAGTGCATGGCTCTCATCAAGATCATATTCCTACACATGAAGCACATGTAGCTTTTCATGTTTCTCATGATCCATCATGTCATGAGAATCCTCCAAGAAATCTACCATTTGACAATATGAAACATAGGAGGAATATCAAGTATCTTGGAACCTATCAAGAAGTTGCTCATTTTTCGTTTTGAGCTTATGGATATCCTAATTATTATTCAAGTATGCTTCATGTAACCATCCATTAAGCTCAACCAAATTGTTTCTATAAAAAATAAGAGACATGAAATTACCTTCGATGTTGCACATTGCTCTTTGAATCTTCTCCATTTCTTCAAGGAAGGATGGATCCTTCAATGAAGAAACTCTCCAACAAGAAATTGACACCAATTCTTGAGTGTAATGGAGTATGATAAGGTTCTATTGGATCTTCTTTTCATTCATCTTTAATGACACTTCAAGAAAAATATCCTCTTGTAAGGGAACCCCCTCTTCTTTGTCATTTCTTCTTGGACCAACTTCATTAAGTTCATGTGGTGATGGGGAAGTTGATCATGGTTCTTCTTCAACTTCTACAAGGCCTTGATTTTCATGCTTAATGGAAATTTGTCCTGTAGAAACACTTTCAAAAGTGATCTCTATGTCACCAACATAGAGGTGTGAGCACACATCAGTAGGTACTCCTTCACATTTCAAGCATCCATCAGTATATGCTCTTTGATTTAGGTCCAAAGTAGAGTGTGTCTCAGAATGATTTTTGTCTTTTCAATATTATCTTATTCATGCTCATGTTATGCTTCTTCATCTTTTTTAGAGTCACTTGGGAGTGAACTTCAACCCTCTTCATGTAATGCTTCTTCTCCTTTACCTATTTCAGAACTAGGTGGCTCAAGGGTCTCCTCCTTTTCACTCAAACATATATGATTTGATCTCCAAGGTATTTTGAAAGAAGGGCATAGGCCTTTCTTCACTAACTCCACATCTTCATTCTTGGGCCTATATAAAAACACCCAATCGAAAAAGTCTTCAAAAGGAATGGACTTTTGTATATCTCCCTTCAAAGCAAGATATGCTTGATATTGTCGAGGCAAGGTTTTACATGTTGCTCGCAATAATTCTAATTCATTCATAGGATTATCCTTTGGTGGTCTAGCACATTCTTCTTCATCAGACATAGATTCATGTGAATAACCTTCATTCCTTATCAAAATTGTAAGAAGTGATGCATGATGGCACCTCTTCCTCATACCATTCACATTCTTCTTCATATTTCCCATAAGCATTGCACTCATAGGAGTCATCATAATAGTAAGACATAGCTGAAAATTATTATTCAATGGATGATATTAATGCATAGGTTCAAGTACCATGCTCTGATACCACTGTAATATCCCTAATGTGGAATTTTACCCAATTTGGCCAATTTTCGAACCTTGGACTAGTGAAACCCCAAACTATCCCAAATGATCCCAAATGGTTTCGAATTAGGTATGGAGTGTATTGAGGTGTCTTATTACACACAAATTCATATATTATATACTTGGACACTTTCTAAATAATTCAACAACTTGCATTTACAACTGGAGAATGAAAGGCAAAAATACTAGTAAAATCAATGTTAAAACCCCCAAGGGTAGATAACTCTTTTGGATTCCCAAATGTTGTACGACCCTCCCAAATTTAAGAAAAGACACTTGGATCAAATCAAGGACCTCCAAAAAAACCTATATGCATCATTTATTCAAATTTACATCTTGTTAAGGCACTCTTAAAACAAAAGGTTACAAAACACATTCATTGCTTGGAAATTGTGAGTAATATCGTAGAGATTTTTACATGGAATTATAAGCAAATGCAAAAAGGGGTCTGCATAAAATTTATGTTTCATGTACAGTAAATAATAGGATTCTCAAAAATATAAAAAAATCAGAATAATTCTGGTGCAAAATTGATATATAAATTCTCAAAGTTTCATGAATGTATACAAGGGCACAATGGCTGAAAATGGTGGTTTTTTGCTTGAGTTTTATTATATAGTCTAAGGGATTTCGAGTTGTGGCTCTCATGATCTATCCATTACAGTTTTATGCAGCCATTAACAAGTTCATAAGATTGAAACAACATCCTTTCACTAACTATATGAAACAAGGAGTGCGCTATCACACTTTACATGAACATTGACAGAAAGATAGGAGAATGATAGTAGAGAAGGAAGAGAGAATATGAACTCGAAATCAGATGGGGGTTGAACTTGCATCAAAAAATATCCATGAATCTCTATTGAGATGTATCAATGGCCTATTCATCAACCAACTTGGATGGGAATATTTCACCCTCGAAAGTGGTACTAAGGTAGGGAGGATGAACATCCACTATGCAAGGACAAGCTAAAGCTCTCCCAAATTGCAAAGATGCAAAACAAAAATGACCAAAAGCTACTCCATTTTGACTTGATCTCCTTTTAATAACTTTAGTTGACCCAATTACCTCCTTTGAACTCAAATTATCTCCTAATTACTCCTGAAATGCAAATTAGTGGGGGTTATCACCCTTCATTGGCCCCACATGACAGTTGGCTCATCTTTTGTCTCCAACTCCTCCATGAATTCAAATTGGGGAATATTTTGGATTCTTTGGAGATGTGTAACTCCTCTCATGCACCCTCTTGGTCTACTTTTAGCTTTTACATTGTCATAGATTTCATAGAATCTGTCATAAGTGTCATAGGTATCATAGAATCTATCATAAGTGTCATAATGCTTGTCGTAGTTGTCATAGAATCTATCATTGCCTATTTTTAGCCCTATAACTCTTCCTCTTCCTTCATGAATGTTACATATTCCCTTCAAAATTGAATTTGGGGATGGATCCATGTTTAAAGGAGAAATATTCTCTTATGTGGACATCACATGTCCACTTATGCACCCCCAAGTCCAACTAGGACCTAATGCCACTTAATTTAGGAGCATTTAACATTTATTTCATAATTTATTGGCCTATTTTTCCACCATCAATTTAGAATATTGAATTTTCATGAGAAACTATAGACCTTGGGGTTAAATGTCAATATTTTAATTCTTCCACATAACCCTTAGGAATTGGGTAGGCCAACTTAATTATTTATATGAAAGTCATTTAATTGGGGACATGACAAACAACATAACTTGAGGTTACTGACACAGAATTTGCTAAAGCAACTAGATCTGAAGAAAGTAAAGGTTGTAAAGACTCTATCAATAAAATAGAGTATGCACAGAATGATAATGATGAATTCCACACTATGCACACATCTATGGATGATGAATGTTGAACTACAAGTTTAGCAGTTTGTTATTTGGATAATCCAACAATGACTATTGTTGATGACAACTATGAATAAGTTGTGAATGAAGCAACCAATATTTGTCAAACTACCCAGGAAGAAGTAAGAGTTAATGATGATCATGATGATGGAATGAAAAATGACATAGCACTAGTATTTGAAGAAACATCAAAAGAAGAGAAATATAAAGAGCACCGTGTCGAAGTGCTTGAACTTGTGTGTCAAGCATGGGTTTGTGAAGTTTTGGATGATTTCATATTTGTTGAAGAATTTGATAAGATTGTTGCAAAATGTACAGAAGTGGCAACAATTGAATTTCAAGCAAAAGGCATTGATGATGATGCTAAAAATAAAGAGTTGGATGATTTGGTGACTAAAGAAGCAGTGATAGAACAAGATTACATGATGACAACACTCAAGATGCTGTATGTTTTGTTGTAGATAGAGAAATTGAAGCAATGAATGATGTTTTTGATAAAGATGTTGAAGATGCTCATCTTTGTTAAGATTCAATATGGTAAGATAGATAACATCAGTATTACATTCAATTTCATATCTATAGCTTATATAGGATCACTGAAAGAACAACAAGCACAACATAAACACAAGAGACACAATTTATCCTGGGAAACTCTCATGGGGTAGAAAACCCAGCAAATCTTCCTCAATATAGAAGACCAGCAAATACAAAGATGTAATCCCCAAACATGAGCTCCTTCTCCTCCATAGAAGATCTCTCTTTCTCTCTCCTATGTGCCAATCACAAGTGAGTGAATGATTGTGTGAGTGTGATAAATGAGGAACACACCTCCTCTATTTATACACTACTCCGAATTAACTTACTAACTAGGTCGGCCCCAACTTTAACCACTGGGGACTTAAACACCCCATTACAACTGATTCTGAGCCAACCTCACTAGGGAAGTCTAATAACAGAAGTTACCACATTCCGACGGAGGAATAAACATCTTTGTATATACAATAAGGTCTTCATGGAGGAATGAAACATCTCCGGAATAATAAAGTACAAATATAATATTCTTAGAAGTTACAATATTTCAACACTCCCCCTTAACGAGAAGGATGTTATAACAACATTTGCGGGAGAAAGGAGTCATCAACTACATGATACATGATACATCTATAAATCATTAGAAGCTTTCTTCATACATCATCAGTAACTCAAACAATTACTAGAACATCTTCAAGATATTCAATACTGAAACATCAACATCTTCAGTACTGAGTCTTCATCTTCTGCAGCACTCGAACAACTACAGTAACATCATCATCTAGATCTATCATCAACATCTGGATCCTCTCGATCAATAGGATCAACATATGGATCTCCCGATCAAAAGCATCAACATCTGGATCCTCTTGATCAACAACATCAACATCTGGATCCTCTCGATCAACATCATCAACATCTGGATCTCCCGATCAACAACATCATTTGGATCTCTCGATCAACAAAATCATCTGGATCTCTTGATCAACAACATCATCTGGATCTATCGATCAACAACATCATCTGGATCCCTTGATCAACAACATCATCTAGATCTCTCAATCAATAGCATCATCATCTAGATCTCTGATCAACAACATCATAGAAACATACTCTGCAACACACATGATCCAATTACGGGATGATCAATCCCTCTCACTTTAGGACATAGGTCCAAGGATGATACAATCCTAATCCACTTATGGGATGATCAATCCCTCTAAATTCAAGACACCTCTCATTTCTATGGACGATGTAGTCTAGATCTACTTACAGGATGATTAGTCCTTATCAATTTAAGACACTTCTCATGTCTAGGGATGATGAAATCCCAACTACATTACCAGTCCTTTTTCATACTGGATGTGACCTAGATCAAATCTAGGATTTATCACCACAGAGCCAGTCCTTTTTCATACTAGATGTGACCTAGATCAAATATAGGATTTACCACCACAGAGACAGTCATTTTTCATACTGGATGTGACCTAGATCAAATATAGGATTTATCACCACAGAGCCAGCCCTTTTTCATACTGGATGTGACCTAGATCAAATCTAGGATTTATCACCACAGAGCTAGTCCATTTTCATACTGGATGTAACCTAGATCAAATCTAGGATTTATCATGTACATTTTGAACCAACTGTTCAGGGATGATGCAGTCCTATCACGTACATTTTGAACAAACCATTCAGGGACGATACAGTCCTATCACGTACATTTTGAAAAAATCGTTTAGAGATGATGTAGTTCTATCACGTACATTTTGAACCAACTATTCAGGGACGATGCAGTCCTATCACGTACATTTTAAACAAACAGTTCAGGGACAATGCAGTCCTATCACGTACATTTTGAACAAACCGTTCAGGGACAATGCAGTCCTATCACGTACATTTTGAACAAACCGTTCAGGGACAATGCAGTCCTATCACGTACATTTTGAACCAACTGTTCAGGGACAATGCAGTCCTATCATGTCTACTTAAACAAAGTCTAAGGACGACTTTTCAGAGACATATGTCTACGGATCAATTCAGGGACCAAAATCCAAGGATAATACAATCCCTCTTGTCCACTAGGGACCACTTCTCAAAGACATATGTGTACAGATCAATTCAAGGACAAAAGTCCAGGGATGATACAATCCCCTTGTCAACTTCGGCCAAGTCTTAGGAACACTTATCAACCTTATCATTGATATCATCGACCTCATCGTTGATATAGGTAACCTCATCATCGACCTCATCATCGAAACAGGTAACCTCATCATCGATACATGTATCCTCTTCATTGATACAAGTATCCTCATCATCGATACAACATCCTCATCATTGATACAAGTATCCTCATCATTGATACAAGTATCCACATCATCAATACAAGCATCCTCATCATCGACCTTACCGTCGATGCAGGCAATCTCATCATCAACGACCATATCACTCCCCCTTTCGAGGAGGGTCCTTCTGAACTACACCAAGATTGTCTCAGAAATACTCAAAGTTTACTCGAGATAGAGGTTTGGTCAATACATTAGCAACTTGTTCATCAGTGCTCACATACTCGAGCTTTATATATTCTGTATATAGAAATATCGGATCTCTATCTGCTTTGACTTATCATGGAACATTGGATTCTTATCCATCTTGATACATCTCTGGTTGTCACACAAGATCACACAGGGTCCATCTCCAAGTCAAATGATCCTAATAACAAATTCCGAAGCCATATCGCTTCACAACTAGTATAGCAAGCAACAATATATTCTACTTCAGCAATGTTGAGAGCCCCACTAGACTGCTTCCTACTAAAACCACGAGATCATGGCAGATCCCAGACAATAACATCCTCCCAATGTGCTCTTCCTATCTGATACACTTCCTACCCAATCAGCATCTGTGTAGCCATAGAATCTGAAGTCATGATCTCCAAGATAACATAGATCAAATTCTATCGTACCCTTTAGGTACCTCATCACATGCTTTGCCGCTATCAGGTGAACATGCCTAGGTTCCACTAGATACTGACTCAAGGTGTTCATAGCAAAGCATAAATCTGGCCTGGTATTCATCATATACATCAATGACTCAATAATATGTCTATACAGAGTCACATCCACTAACTCTGATGAGTCATCAGCTAACATCTTCAAGTTGGAATCCATGGGAGTGGCCATGGCTTTTGCATTCCAACATATCAAATACTTTCCCTGGTTGAGAAATATTTCTTCTAGGCCTTGCTATACTTCTTGTTCGGGTACACAGGGTACTCCCAAAAGACCGAACACCTAGAGCAACCACTTCACACAAATAGATCACATATCAACACACCGATGTTTTGACGTGGTTTAAACCCTCGAGATGGAAACACTCCATGGCCCCGACCAAATAACTTCTACAGAGAAATTTATTATGAAAAGAAAGAAAGTTACAAATGAGCTTCTCATAATCGATCAACTAAACAATGACCCTCCATGCTCTTTAAATAGAGATCATGGACCAATCGGGTGCTAAGCCACAAATCAAGGTTAGGTATGATCTAAGAGAAGTTGAGCAGTCAGATCACAACATATCGTGATCTTTGAATTAAATATTTACAAATGCATACTGATGCAGGAGCATCGGGACCTAGGAAAATCAGTCGAGGTTGATCAACCGAAGGGAGCCAACCAGCAGGAGTGCCGATGACCACTGGTGCGGAGAGCAGGTTGACTTGTCGAAGTCAACAAGTCGAGCATAAAAAGTCAGGGTGCAGCCGACTGAAGGAACAACAGATGTCGCGAGAGGTCGAGGATCGACAGGAAATGGTCGACAGACGATGGGAAACGTAAGATGTTGGGTAGTCGACAAGAGGTCGAACTATGACACGACAGGGTTTGGTGAAGCCACGTGTAATTGGGAAAAGAGTGAAATGACAGGAAGGTCATGATGATACTGACTACTGTAGCAGGGTCGAAAGGACAGAATGTCAAGGGACTATACCTAGTATCCATTTGGGGTTGCTAAGGAAGTTATTATAGTTATTGGGAGTTGGTGAAGGACATGACAGGAGACGTCATGGGTAGAGGTTGTCCAGCACGGCTAGAAGCTGACAGTGCAGGTTCGCAGGATTTGGCAGGATCGGCGAACAGAGGGGGACGCATGTCTCAGGATTTCCATAGTCTTGGGAATAGTGATCGCGGAGTAGAAGAGGAAAAGAAGGTCTTCAGTCTACAAAGGATACAGAGAGAGAGGGTGCAGAGGGCAAATCCGAGAGAGTTGTAAAGAGTCACATCGACCGAAGTCCAGAGAGTTGAGATTGAACCATAGCTCAGAGTTCCGTGTTGAACCTGGAGAGGGTGAGGTCGACACATAGGGAGAACACAGCACAATTACTTCTAAGTTGTAACGGTTGACGCCGATTGTAGTTAGTTATTTGATTACAGTTATTTGCATTGTAACCGATTTCTGAGAAGTAATATAAGCCACTTCTGGCATCTTGGTCTACACCTTGTTTGTGTAAGCATTGTGGTTGTGTCGTGTGTATTGTTAAGCAAGAAAGTATCCCATAGGGTGACTTGTGTTACTTGGTATTAGAGCCCGGAAGCGAGTCTAGTTGAAGAAGACGACTATACCAACCTGACTTGCGTCAGTTGGTATCAGAATCCGGAAGTGTGAGAGTTTTTAGCAAAGGTTGAAAATGGCTCATAGAGGCATTAATTTCAAAGGATGAAGAGCGCATGGCGCAGCAGCCATCACAGTGGATCGTGAGATGTTCGACGAATGCGTCTGAATGATGCAGACTTTGACAAATGAATTCGCAGTGATCAAAGAAAACCAAAGACGTGGTTGCATTCCTGAAGCATTGGACCACAGTGATGAGGAAGTCGAGGAAGTGGAAGCTCGGGAAGCCGCAACAGAAGAACCAGAGGAAAAACTCATCAAGCTTCTGACAGAAATGAGAGGTCAGGCGAAGATAGATGTGCGTATGTACTCGGGAGATGGAGAAATACTTCGACGTAGAGCAGATCGAGGATCCTAAGTGGGTTAAAACTGCATGTCTAAGGTTGAAGGGTCATTCCTCGTTGTGGTGGGACAATGTACAGGCTGACAAACTCAAGAAAGGAAAGGAGAAAATCAAGTCTTGGGACAGGATGGTTGCCAAGTTGAAGGGGAAGTTCTTGCCAAATGACTATGTGGTTTCCTTGTTTCGAAAGCTACAAAACTTTCAATAGAAGGAAATGACTGTGAAAGAGTACACGGAGGAGTTCTATCGATTGTTGATTCGGTCAGGACAAAGTGATGAAGGAGAAGAAGCTGTCGCCAGGTATGCAAACGGCTTGAAATACACTATTCAGGATGAACTCAACATGTCGAGATTCAAAGTAGTTGGAGAAGCCTATCAGTTAGCTCTGAAGGCGGAGGAGAAACTATTGAGGAATTCCGCAGTGACTAGAGGCAGGATGAATGGTCGGGGTTGAAAGACTGTCTCTGCGAAGGGTCAAGGTAGCGGCTATAGGAAAGAAGGTGTTGAAAATAGTCGACAAACAGAAGGGACATCGACGAAAGAAAGAGTGCAAGAGAACTGACACGATGGTTGTGAGAACCGCGGTCAAGGCATTTATAGTTGAAGTGGTCCATGTGATAAAAAGGGAGCTAACAGACCAGCCATAATCTGTTACAAATGTCGAGGAATGGGACACAAGGTATATGAGTGCCCAGAAAACCTACATACTGCAGAAGAGTCGAAACCCAGATGTCGAAAGGATGAGCAAGTCGACAAGAGGGAAGAATCGGCATCAAATAGCAGTGGAGGTGAGAAAAGGAAGAAATGGAATCTGACGGTTCAGAGAGCCTTGATCCAGGAAGATCAACATGATCCGATGGAACCAGCACAACGAAAGGCGATCTTTCAAATGAAGGTGCGGATTGGAGAATGGCGTTGCAAGACCATAGTTGATGGTGGAAGTACAGAGAATCTTGTGTCAATAGAAGTCATCGATAAGATCGGGTTGAAATGTTGAGAACACCCACACCCTTACAAGATCTCATGGTTACAGAAAGGACACCGTGTTAAGGTGACCGAACAATGCCTGATCAACTTCAAGGTTGAAGGATTGGAGGATAGCGTACTGTGTGATGTAGTACCCATGAATGCAAGCCATCTATTGTTAGGGAGACCATGGAAATATGATCATAAGATGATCTATGACAGTCGAGTTAACACAGTCACAGTGTGGAAGAATGGCGTGAAAAGGACTCTTAAGCCAAGGCGAGAAGAGCCAGCTGATGGTAGGGATGGTGATAGAAATATTTGGGAAAAGTGAGTGTTGATGAGCACCACCAAAGAATTCCTCGCAGAGGAAGAAAAATAGTCAGGATGTTTTGCAATCATTCCGAAAGGACCATATGTCGAAGGAACGGTCGACAGGGAGAATATTCCAGTCGAAAGCGAGGAGTTGCTCGATGAATTTTGGGACATAATGGCTGATGAGAAATCAATGGGATTACTGCCGACAAGGAGTATATCCCATCAAATCGACTTGATTCCAGGGTCAAGTATGCCAAACAAATCACCATATAGGATGAGTCTAGCAAAGGGACAGGAGCTCAACCGGCAGGTTCAAGAGTTGTTGGACAGGGGATTGATCCGAGAAAGTTTGAGCCCGTGTGCAGTACCAGCAGTATTGACACCAGAGAAGGGCAGGGAATGGAGAATGTGTACTGATTCCAGAGCCATCAACAGGATCACAATCAAGTATCGATTTCCATTTCCAAGGATGGATGAATTGATGGATTGCCTGAGTGGAGCAACATACTTCACAAAATTAGACCTGAAGAGTGGGTATCACTAGATTAGGGTCAGAGAAGGAGATGAATGGAAGACAATGTTCAAAACAAAAGAAGGGTTATATGAGTGGTTATTCATGCCATTCGGATTGACTACTGTACCCAATACATTCATGAGACTGATGAATGAAGTGCTAAAACCATTCTTAGGAAATTTTGCCGTAGTCTATCTAGACAACATTCTGATTTTCAGTCGGATCGAGTCAGAACATTTGGAGCACGTTCGACAAGTATTACAAAAATTGGAGGAAGAAAAGCTGATGGTTAACCTGCAAAAGTGTTTCTTCATGAAGAAGGAATTGGGATTTGTAATTTCAGGTAAACGGTTGGAGATGGACCCCAAGAAGGTGAAGGCAATAGTAGATTGGCCGGAACTGACAAGTGCGACTGCAGTTAGAAGTTTCCATGGAATTGCTAGTTTCTACCGGAAGTTCATTCGGGGATTTAGTCGGATCTATGCACCATTAACAGAATGCATGAGGAAGGGCGAGTTCAAGTGGATGGATAAGGCCCAAGAAGCTTTTGAAAAATTGAAGGAAAAGGTCACTGAGAGCCCAGTATTGGCACTCCCAGACTTTGACAAAGTTTTTCAGGTCGATTGTGATGCAAGTGGAACAGTAATTGGAGCAGTGTTGAGCCAGGAAAGCCGACCAATTGCATTCTTCAGTGAAAAACTGAATGGAGTGGAGCAGAAATATTCGGTCTATGACCAAGAATTTTATGCTATCATACAAGCATTGAAGAAATGGAGGCATTATTTGTTGCCTTAGTAATTTGTGTTATACACGGATCACCAAGCACTGAGGTATCTAAATACTCAGTCAAAGTTGGATCAGAGACACATTAAGTGGGTGGAGCTGCTCCAGAGATATATGTTCATGTTGCGACATAGGTCAGGCAAGTCGAACAAAGTTGTCGACGCATTGAGCAGGAGAGTTGCATTGTTGGGCACGACGACTATTCAGGAAACATGGATAGAGTCGATAAAGATGGAGTATGAGACTGACAAAGATTTTGCGAAAGCATGGAAGGCTTGTTGTGAGCCTTAGAGCATCAACAAAACTCCATATTTGATTTATTTCATTCAAGGAGGCTATCTGTTCAGGGGAAGTCAGCTGTGTGTTCTCAGAGGATCAGTGAGAGAGAACCTAGTCCAAGAGTTTCATAATGGCAGATTAGCGGGACGCTTTGGGATCGACAAGACCAAAGCACTGGTTGAAGAAAAGTATTTCTGGCCAAGGATGTCGACAGATGTTGGAATACGGGTTCGACAATGTCAAATTTTCTAGTTTGCGAAAGGAAGGAGTCAGAACAAGGGGTTGTATACACCATTTCAAGTATCAGAGAACCCGTGGGAGCATCTTAGAATGGATTTTTTGTGAGGATTACCAAGGAATCAACAAGGAAGCGACTCAATATTTGTTGTAGTCGATAGATTTTCGAAGATGGCACATTTCATACCATGTAAGAAAACAAGTGATGCCACAAGGTTCACTGTGCTATTCTTTAAGGAAATAGTCAGGCTACATGGGTTTCCAAAGAGTATCACGTCGGATCGGGATACAAAATTCATGGGGCATTTCTGGAGGACCCTATGGAAGAAACTCGACACAAAGTTAGAGTTTATCTCAGCACATCATCCGCAGACGAACGGACAAACCGAGGTTGTAAACAGAAGTTTGGGAAACTTTCTGAGATGTTTAGCGGCTGACAGACCCAAGCAATGGGAAATTGTGTTGGAACAGGCAGAGTTTGCATATAACAATTCTGTGAATCAATCGACAGGATTGAGCCCATTCCAGATTGTTCAAGGGAGGAGTCCACATGTAGTGGTAGAATTGGCTGAATTACCGACAGAAACCAGGAAGAGCACGGATGCAGAATCATTCACAGAGCATATGCACGAAGTTCATGAAAATGTGCGAAAGCGCATCAAGAAAAGTAATGCGGCCTAAAAGTTGAGAAATGATCGGAGAAAGAGGCTACTGTCATTCCAAGAAGGGGACTTAGTCTATGCCTATTTGCGGAAAAGAGATTTCTGACAGGAACGTACAATAACCTGAAGTTGAAGAAGATAGGACCTTGCAGGATTCTGAAGAAGATTTTAGACAATGCATATCTGCTAGAATTACTGGAAGACTTGAACATTTCAGCAACGTTCAACGTCTCAGACCTGTACAAATTTGAAGAAGGGTCAAGCAGTAGAAAGGAGGAAGGAACAAGTATCGACTGGACAAAACAGATTCTAGACTGACATAAAGAAGGGATCGCAGAAGTAATCGATGAACATGAAGTAGGGCGTACTCGTAGATCGTACATGAAGGAATACTTGGTGCGATGGAAAAATGATGAGTTGTAGGAAGCAACGTGGATTTCGGAAGAGGATTTCAGGAGACTAACGGAGCAGTCGAATTCTTTTTCACCTGGGGAGTCTAATGCAGGAGCATCGAGACCTAGGCAGATCAGTCAAGGTTGATCGACCGAAGGGAGTCGACCAGCAGGAGTGTCGATGACCACTAGTGTAGAGAGCAGGTTGACTTGTCAAAGTCAATAAGTCAAGCAGAAAAAGTCGGGGTGCGACCGACTGAAAGAACAACAGATGTCGCGAGAGGTCAAGGATCAATAGGAAATGGTCGACAGGCGACGAGCGACGTAAGATGTCAGGTAGTCGATAAGAGGTTGAACTATGACATGACAGGGTTTGGTGAAGCCAAGTGTAATTGGGAAAAGAATGAACCGACAGGAAGGTCGTGATGAGAATGACTACTGTAGCAGGGTCAGAAAAATAGAAAGTCAAGGAACTGTACCTAGTAGCCGTTCGGGGTTGCTGAGGAAGTTATTATAGTTATTATGAGTTGGTGAAGGACATGATAGGATACATCATGGGCAGAGGCTATGCAGCATGGCTAGAAGCTGACAGTGCAGGTTTGCAGGATTTGGCAGGATCGACGAACGGAGGGGGATGTGTGTCTCGAGATTTCCATAGTCTTGGGAACAACGACCATGGAGTAGAAGAGGAGGAGAAGGTATTCAGTCTATAGAGGACACAAAGAGAGAGAGGGTGCAGAGGACAGTGCTGAGAGATTTGTGAAGATTCACACCGACCGAAGTCCAGAGAGTTGAGATCGAACCATAGCTCAGAGTTTCGTAGCGAACCAGGAGTGGGTGAGGTCGGCACATAGGGAGAACACACCACAGTTACTTCTAAGTTGTAACGGCTGAGGCTGATTGTAGTTAGTTATTTTCTTAGAAGTAATTTAAGCCATTTCTGGCATCTTGTTCTACACCTTGTTTGTGTAAGCATTGCGGTTGTGTCATGTGTATTGTTAAGCAAGAAAGTATCCTATAGGGTGACTTGCATCACATACTAATTCATACTAAAGAAACACACTTTTCCTAATGGATATATTACACAAGTTGATCTTAACTAACTCCTAAGTGTCTAAATATCCTAACATCCCCCCTTAAGAACAACTTGGGATAGGATTGAAGGATTTACAAAAGTGACACTATTAGGATAAGGAATGAGGCATTAGAGCCTATTCCCCCTTAATGACAAATTCCTGAACTTCTAACATAGATCGAAGTTTAGAAAACTTCACTTCTATAAGAGACTTGGTGAAGATCTCTGCAACTTGATCATCTATAGGAAAAAAAAGCACTTCAAGAACACGATCGTGAACAAGATTTCTGATGAAGTGCATATGTAGCTCAATGTGTTTGTTGCGTTGATGTAGGACTGGATTTTTGGCAAGCTTGATGGCACTTTGATTGTCATACCAAAGTGGAGTAGGCTGCTGCTGCTCGAATCGAAACTATGAAAGGATATGTCGTAGCCATAAAGATTCTTGACTGGCATTAACTGCGGCTCGATATTCTGCCTTTGCTAAAGAAAGAGAAAGAGCTTGTTGTTTCTTACAAGACCAAGTGACAGGTCCAGATACCAGACTGAAAACATAACCTGCAGTAGAATTTCGATCATCAGGATCCCCGGCCCAATCTGAATCAATGAAACCAACCAATGAAGGTTCCCCCCCTGTAATATAATGAATCCCAAACTGAATTGTACCTCGAATATATCGAAGTACTCTTTTAGATGCTTTCCAGTGACTTTCATGAGGTGTTTTCATATAATGGGAAACACGACCAATGGCAAAGGAAAGGTCAGGACGGGAATGAGTCAAGTATAAGAGACTACCAACAAGCTGATGATACAAAGTGGCATCTACTTCAGGTGAAGTACAAGTGGCAAAAATTTTGACTCTAGACTAGAAGGGAGAAGGGGCTGGTGTACAATCTTCCATGTGAAAGCGACGAAGAAGGTCACAAGAATACTTAGACTGAGAAAGAAAGATTCCTTCTTTGGTTTGTAGGACTTGGAGACCAAGAAAATAATGCGAATGTCCTAAGTCTTACATTTCAAAAATTTTCTTAAGACTGGATTTCACATAGGTTATAAGCTTAGGGTCACTACCAATAAGAATAAGGTCATCAACATATAGAACAAGTATGATGAGATGGTTTCCTACTTTCTTGGTATAGACATTATGGTTAGAATGGCATCTAGAAAAACCAGTGTCAAGGAGAAAGCTATCCATTTTGGCATACCAAGCCCTAGGAGCTTGCTTAAGGCCATATAAGGATTTCTTAAGGCGGCAGACAAGGCTAGAGTTATTCTGAACATATTCAGGAGGTTGTTCCATGTAAATTTCTTCCTGTAAATCTCCATGTAAGAAGGTAAAATTGACATCCATTTGATGGAATGCCTAGTTATGTAAGGCTGCAAGGGAAAGAACAAGGCGGATGGAGTTCATTTTTGCGACAGGAGCAAAGGTTTCATTGTAGTCAATCCCTTCAACTTAGGATAAACCTTTGGCAACTAACCTTGCCTTAAGTCTTTCAACACTTCCATCTGATGCATACTTAGTTCTGTAGACCCATTTACATCTGACAAGTTTTCTTCCTTTTGGAAGAGGTACAAGATCCCAAGTATCGTTCTCCATTAAGGAACAATATTCTTCATCCATAGTTGCATTCCAATATGGATTTCCTGAAGCTTCTGCAAAGGTTTCTGGATCATGATTCTCGGAAACCTGAGCCAAAAGAGAAGAGGCTCACTGAAACTGAGAACATGTTAAACGTTGATCTCTAGGATCACCGCAAGATCACCAGCTGCTTCACATGTTTAACGGACCCATTGAGGAAGCACTTGTACTGGTGCAACTGAAGGAACATGAGCAGGCGGAGGTGGATTTTTATCCTCACTGTCACCATCAGAAACTAGAGTTGGAAACCTGTCAAGGAAGTTGGAAGAAGAAGAAGGCACAATTGCCGAATCAGGCTCGTAGGCCAAAGATGGCATAATCGCCGAGTTAGGCTTGTAGGCCAAGAGATTTTCATCAAATTTAATATCTCTTCTAATGATTATATCATGAGAATGTGGTTGAAGAAGTCTATAACCTTTTACATCTTCAAAATATCCAACAAATATGCACTTTTCACTTTTAGGCTGCAATGCTTTCCGTTTTTCATCCGGAATGTGAGCCCATGCTTCACTACCAAACACACGGAAGTGACTTACATCTGGTTTAATTTTATTCCATGCTTCTTCCAGTGTGATACCTTGTAAAGCTTTAGTGGGGGTGCGATTAACAATGTAATTTGCACAATTTATGGCTTCAGCCCAAAATTGAAGACTTAGTCCCTTAGAATGGATCATACAATTAGCCATTTCTTTTAAAGTGTGGTTCTTCCATTCAGCTACACCATTTTGTTGTGGTGTATATGGAACAGTGTGTTGTTGTTGGATTCCTTGTTCAGTGCAGAAAGTAGTGAACTTTTTGTTAACATATTCTCCTCCATTGTCAGATCTGAACTTAATAATTTGATGACCAGATTGTTTTTCAACAAGGGCCTTGTAGGCTAAGAAAATGTTAAATACTTCGCTCTTAAGTTTTAGAAAATAAACCCAAGTGCATCTAGTGTAATCATCAATGAAAGTTAAGAAATATTTGAAACCAGAAAAGCAAGCAGATGGAAGAGGACCACACAAGTCACTATGCACAAACTCCAAGGGAACCGAGGCATGCCAAGAGGCATGTTTGTCAAAAATGTCCCGATGATGTTTTCTGAGTACACAACCAGAAAAGACACCATCCCTGCAAGATACCATCGGAAGACCTGTCACCATATTGTCTTTACATAATTGTTGCAATGAGCGATAATTTAAGTGAACAAATCGCTCATGCCAAAGTTTGCTCAAGTTATCACTATGAGCAAAAAAAAATGAAGGAAAGGGTGATGACCCAAAGTTGTCAAATTTGTACATCCTGGTTATATCATCAACAATTTCAGTAGCTAGGACCTGTTGAGGATCTTTAAAATCCTTGATTACAACTTGGCGAGGTGTAAACGTCACAGTTTTACCTTTACCAGAATGAGTGATTTGATAGACTGATAACAAATTGCAGGAAATTCTTGGAACACATAGTGCATCACTAAAATGACCATTATCTACTGGAACTGTTCTAGCTCCTACAACACTTAGAGATCTATCATCACCAACAAATATTTTTTTGGTGTTATATTCATGCATAGTAGAAAAGATGGCTTGATCCTTAGCCATATGACAAGATGCTCCAGAATCAATGAGCCATTCATTTGAAGTAGAAGAAGAAGATACATTATAAGAATAACCAGAAGCACAAAGTGCATGTCCATGAGAGATAGATTCTAAAGGCGAATCTAGGTTGATGTGGTGCTTCTTCATTGCTGCTTCCAAGGCTGCCATCTTCTTGAAACACTTAGATTCATCAAGATTATCTTTCCCGCAATAGTTGCAATGACACTTAGTCTTCTTGCCTTTTGGATTGGATCCTTTGTCATTTTTTAAAGAAGGAGCTGACTGAGAGCGTTTGGGACCCTTGTTTGACTTATTATTGCGAAAATTTTGTTTCTTGGGAGGCTTGGACTTTTTTTTCTATTGGGACAATAAGGCTTTCCTATATGTATCTGCATTGTTAATTATTCCAAGATCGATGAGCTTATCTTGCTCTCTAATCAAGGAATCACAAAAGGATTTAAGACTAGGCTCTTGATAGCTAGCTGCATTCAAGGATTCTTTCATGGAGTAAAATGTAGATACAAAAACAGAAAATGCAGGTCCAAGTTTGGAAAGAATATGATAAATGCATTGTTTGTCTTCCCTATTAATCTTGCATTCTTCACATAAGAGTTTAAGAGTTTTGTACTTCGATAAATAGTCTTGTATGCATGAAAAATCACTTAGATTTAAATAAATCAACTCATTTTCGAGTTGGTGACCTCAAATTTCATTGTGTTTACCAAACACAGATTCCAACTTGTCCCAAGCAGCATCAGGTTCATCAATTCCAAATATGTGGAATCGGAAATCAGTAAAGATTGACATCCCAATCAATCCATGAGCTTCGTCACATCTATTTGCTTATTTGATTTTTTTATCATCATCAGCAGGTTTTGTTTCTTTCCCTGAAGT